>CM059599.1:144362500-145707500 GCA_030412105.1 Cyclura pinguis | reverse complement strand
AGCATGGCATTTTGCACAGGAGGAGCGTTGCTTACACTCCTGAGCAGAATGGGATTGCTGAAAGGAAACTGAGATCTGTCCTGGAGATGACAAAGTGCATGCTGGCAGATGCTTATCTTCCCAGTAAATTTTGGGGTTATGCCTTTATGACCGCAACGTATCTCCAGAATAGATTGCCAACAAAAGGCACCACACAAACGCCATTTCAATTATGGCATGGCAGGGTACCAGACATGAAACACATTAGAACCTTTGGAAATACTGCATATTCATACATACCACAACAGAAGTGACACAAATAGGTGCAAGAGCAGAGCAGACTATCCTAATTGGCTATGCTCCTGGAAGCAAAGGCGATAGAGTAATGAACTTAAAGACTGGTGAAGTTGCTACCAGGCATGTAGTTTACTTTGATGAACAAAGTAGAGTTGATAAGAGAGGAACTGTCGTAGACTTTCCAGATGAACGAGAGACTATCTTAGAATCACTGGAAGAAGAAGAGCAAGATGTTGAACCTCTCTTAGAAGTGCAGATGTTGCCTTCATCTGAAATACCACAAGCAGCTACACAACCTGATTCTGAACAAAGGACTGAGATACATGCTGCAGAAAGCAAGCTAAAGGCAGAGAGCAGTACACTAAGAGAAGGGGATACAGATGGCTCTGACCTGAGCACTGGACCGGAGGATACTGCAGAGACAGACCAGGTTCCAGAACAGGTTCCCAGATGCTCAATGCGACCCAACAAAGGTGTACCAGCTCCACGCTTGTCCTACCTCACAACATCAGTGTTACCAAATGAACCATCAAGCTTTGAAGAAATTGAACAGATGCCTGCGACTGAGGCAGCTCAGTGGAGAAAAGCAGCACAAGAAGAAATAGATGCACTGCATAAGAATAGAACATGGACACTTACTGAACTTCCACCAGGAAAGAAAGCCATAGGATCCAGATGGGTCTTCAAGCTGAAACTGGACGCACAAGGAAAGGTGGAACACTACAAAGCAAGGCTAGTTGCTCAAGGCTTCTCACAGAAATTTGGAATAGACTTTGATGAGACATTTGCGCCTGTTGTCAAACACAGTACAATAAGACTGCTTCTCAGTCTAGCTGCTTCCAAACAAATGGATGTCAGACACCTTGATGTAGAAACTGCTTTCTTACATGGACAAATAACAGAGGAACTGTACATGCAACAACCTCCAGGCTTTGTAGACCAGAAGCAACCACATCTGGTTTGCAAGCTTAACAAGGGTTTGTATGGACTTAAACAGGCTGCTAGAGCTTGGAATGAGAAACTAGACACAATGTTGAAACAATTAGGCTTTAAGCAAGGAGAAGCAGATCAGTGTCTATACACCAGAACCAAAGAAGGTTATTCAACCTTTATCCTGACCTATGTTGATGATTTGATTATAGCCACCAACAGAAATAAAGACTACTCAGAAGTTGTACATCACTTGAACAAAGAAGTGGAATTGAAAGAGTTAGGAGATGCAAAATACTATTTGGGCATGGAGATTCAAAGAGAACAAGATGGATCTTTTCTACTAAATCAAAAACAAAAGATTGCTGAACTTTTAGAAAGCTTAGGACTTCAAGATGCCTACACTGTAGCAACGCCCATGACCACAGATTTTCTTAAAAATACCGAAGAAAGTGATGTTTTACCAGATAATAGTCTCTACAGAACAGCAATAGGAAAACTTCTGTACCTGCCTACCAGCACAAGACCTGATATTGCATCTGCTGTAGGGATTCTGAGCAGGAAAGTTAGCTCACCCACAAAGAAAGATTGGACTGGAGTGAAAAGGGTAGCTAGATACTTAAAAGGGACTATCAACTTTAAATTGAAGCTACCAGCTAGTAGCAATCCTAAATTAGTATGCTACACTGATGCAGATTGGGCTGGTGATACTGCAGATTATCACTCAGTCAGTGGTTTCCTATTTTTGTATGGAGATGGCCCTATTTCTTGAGGCAGCCCCAAGCAGAGTGTGGTGGCTCTATCCTCTACAGAAGCAGAGTATATTTCAGCATCAGAAGCATGTAGAGAATTACTATGGCTTGATCAATTGTTGTCTGATTTTGGAATAAATGAAGAAAAACCAATTCAAGTTATGGAAGACAACCAGAGCTGTATTAAACTTTCTCGAACAGAGAAGATGACACCACGCAGCAAGCACATAGGAACAAGATACCACAAAGTACGTGAGCTGACAGAGAATGGAATGATCAAGATGATCTACTGTCCAACCACTGAGATGGTAGCTGATATCCTGACCAAACCTCTACCAAGAGACAGCTTTGAGAACCTGCGAGTCAAGATGGGACTTCAGGGGTGCATGCACGGTTGAGAAGGGGTGTTGGGAGTGGCAACCTTTGCATGCTTAATTAACTGGCTAGTTTGTTTGCATGTTTATTGTAGGCATAGAGAGATAGCCTAGAGAAAACCTCCTGTTTGTTTTGGTCAACACCTCTTCCTCCAGCACGTACACATTCTTTGGCCTTAAAAAGGTTCTCTTGCCATTTACTCCTTCCTTTTGTCTTCGCCTTTTGTCCTGAAAGCATGCCCTGAGATCTCCTAACAGGGATTATTTTCAGCAAGCATGTGAGTGCTTAATTTTCTTCCTACCTTCTTCAAGAATTGAACCTGTGTAGACTATGCACAAGATTTTGTGAGTAAATTCTTTTATATTTTTAACCAAATTGTTTTTTGTATTTATTTTGAGCTAGGTTAAGTGTGTTTGGGGTGGAGTGATAGAAGTGGGACTGGTAATCGGTTCAACTTCTGTTTTTGTGCAATTACTAAGATACTCTGCTGATTGAGAGTCTCATTACCAAAAATCTCTCAATTCCCCAACATATATAAGACCCAATTTTGGGAGAAAGGCAGGATGCTGAATACTACTACTGCTACAAATAATAATAATAATAATAATAATAATAATAATAATAATAATAATAATAATAGACGTATAGAGTCCAATAGCAATTTGATCACACAGAAGACACTTTCCAGCTGCAAGAATATGGCCACGATAATCTACTATATAAATGTCAAAGTTTGTGAATGATCTTGTCTGTTTGTCTGCATCAGGCAGGCGCAGACCTCATATGATTGGCTGTGTGAGGCAAGAAGCTCTCATATGATTGGGCAGCTGTGAAGATTCTGTGGAATCCTGGAGGATTCCAGTTCAGCCTTTAGAATTCTCAGCCAAAGAGCAATGAATAGGCTGGCTGCTATGGAGACGAGGCCTAGCAGCAAGTCCCTTCAGGAATCCAATCTCTGTATATTAACAGCTCTGAATACAGACTGGATTGGGGAATATGGGCAAAAGTTACAGGTACTGAACAACACAGTATGGGGAATTAGAGACACAGGATCTCAAATCTGTGTATTTCAACCACATCTAACTCTTAAGGTAAGGTAAGGTAAGGTAGTTTTTAAGGTAATTCTAACAGGTGTTGCCTATGAGAAAATAAAATCCCAGACAATGCTGGGTAAATACATGTAATGTATCGATTAGACCTTTATTTATTATGTGACAATTGCCAACTATTTTCTGTTTCCTTAGCTGTATGGTGCCACCAAACAAAGACAGGGTTAACCCAAAGAAAACTATCAGAGAAGTGATATCTGCAAGATGATCCTAGTAACAGGAATCTTTCTCCAGTTAGTTATTGAATGAGACCTTGGAGAGATCAGCAGCACTTGACCTGTGCCTTCTTCAGAGCCCTTTATTAGTATCATGCCAAAATGTTGTCATCTGTGTTCTCCCTCTCTCTCTCTCTCTCTCTCTCTCCCTCTCTGCTTATATACGTCTGTCTGCCTGTTTGTGTACCCATCCTCTGGCTTATATTGCCAGTAGCGCCAGCATTTTTTTCTGCTCACATTAATAGAGCTTTTTTCAATAGGACAACACCAGCTTCCCTTTCTTCTTTTTGGTCTCTCAGGCGGAGGTGACATAAAAAAATCCAGTTGGAACTCCCTGGATGATTCAGATTTGGTGGTTAATATTACCTGGGGGGAAAAAAGTGTGAGGTTAGGATCCCCAGGGAGCTGTGTAATTTAGTGGAAAGTCAATTAGATGCCTCACATTTGGCAAGGAAACCAAATCTAGGAAGACATCTCAGTATGCAAATACCAGGTTTTCCTAAGCTTGCAGCTTCCTTGCTAAAGTAAATAAAGCTGAGCATTCACTGGAATCACTACAAAACTCTTTTTTAAAAAAAATGCCACTAATGGTCCCTCTTAATCTCTACTACTATAAATTCTTTAAAATGCAGAAATATTTCATGATTAATAGCTTTTGAGAAAAAATTTAAAAAGATAAAAGTATACTTGTATTCCTTCCTGCCAACTGTAGATAATTTGTCTAGTTGTGCATGCAACTAATGCCAGAAAGAAGTGTGGGAAAGCAAAATTCTTTCCAGTTTTTGTTTGTGAAGAAAGCCAAGAGCTCAGGTACCAATTGTACATCAATGAGGAGGAATCGAGTCCATAAATATGAGATAATTGGTATAGCATGTGCAATACTTTTGTGATCTCAGAGACCTGTGCTTTTTAGGACAATTCTAAAGTGTGGGGAATATGGCCATGGAATATAACAGAGCTCTCATGCTCAAACAGCAATGCCTATTATTTATGTGTTTCCTTTCCTTCTTCTCCTCCTCCCCCTCCTCAAGGACATAGGTTAAATAGTTTTGGTTGTGCCCCCTTTAGACGTGAGTCATTGTGTACTATTGCTGCTGGCAGGCAGACCCAGGGGTTCTCTCAGTGTGATACATCAATGCCACTAAGTAAATCCTATTACTGTATTGACTTCAGCAAGACACAGATTGCTTACGGTTTTGGCCATGCCCCCAAGCTTTGCAAGATGGCTGAGGATAACTGTCTGCACCTGAACTCAAGAGATTAGCCCTCAAACAAAATAAGCCTAGGGGCTGACTTGTTACACTTCTTTCCTTGGTTATCCACCAAAGATATAAGCTAAGGATGTTTCCTTCTCTGCTGTGTGAGGATCTCTGGTTCAAATTATCTGTGACAGGCAGTAGCCAAGATCCTGGGAGTTTTGGTTGTTCTCTTTGTGTTACTACTTTCAGGTATGGGGAGGAAGTACAGAAGGAAATAGCAGTCATGGGCAATTTGGCCTTTTGGTGTAATTACAAAAGGTTGGAAGTCAGAGTGTTGAGAGTTTTGAAATTGTTCCAAAGCAATAAGCAATAAATAAAATATATATTTTAAACATGGGTATATTCATTTGAAGCAAGTTTTATAAGGTCTAAGGAAAGGAACAGCAGGATAGAAATTCAGAAAGTCTGCTGGTTTCATCTGGAAACAGAACAAAGCTGTGATCTAAGGACATGAAAAGCCACAAAGAAACTACTACTTCATCTGGGGGCCTAACAATCTGTCAGTCTTATTTGGGTTGCATTTATCAGAATCCCACTTCATGGGATCCTGTCCCAGTTCCAAATCAGGTTGTGCATTTTTTCCGTTCTCTGCATTGAAATTTTGCAATTTGTTTTTTTTTAAAAAAAAAAAAGGCAAAAATGTTGTTGTCAAACATTTTTACTAGCATATGCATTGTTCTGTATTTCACCTGTTCATGTGTATTTTTTTTATATAAAAAGGTATGTGTGTTTGTGCACATTTCCCAAAAATATATATGGATCAGTACACATTTTTTTCTTAAATGAAATGTACGCCTTGGAAGTCTCAAGTCTAAAAAGGTGCAAAATTGATATATAGGAAAAATGAGAACCTGAAGAATTTCTTCTTTTGTTAATAAATCACCTTTCAGCTTTCCCCTGTAAACCATATCGTTGCTCATATAGCACAGGATGGGCAAATTGTGGCTCCCAGAGTGTCCCAGCATATGTGACTTCCAAACATATCCTCCAACAATTCACAGATGACTACCAGGACACATTTGGCTAAGCAACATCAGAGTGTGGTCACATTGCCAAAAGTTGTTAATGAGGAAGAATACACAAGCTAGGACAGAAAGTATGAGTTTCCTTTTGCCCACATCTACTGGGAAGGGCACAATTCCACCCTCTCTTACTCCTCTTCCCCCTGCTAAGTGAAAACTGCTTCTGCTCTTTTAATTCAGTTTGCAGCAGTTGAAGTAAACTAGGTACACAGGGGGAAAGTGGAGGGAGGAGATAAAAACGGGAACATTTTAAAAGCAGCTGAAAAAGTGAGAAGACAGAGGCCATTTCCGCACCGGGCTTCTGTAATGGTGCAGAGCGACCTCTCACAGAGGTCTTCTGCACCGTAGAGTGGACTGGCGTGGACTACTTTTTGTAGTTCCACACCAGAATCCACTCAGGAGCGGCCGGAGCTTTTTAGAGGTTTTTAAAAAGCACGGAGCGCGCAGCCCCGTGCCGCTCCGTCGCCCGGCTCCGACGCGGATTTGCAGGCGCGAGCAAGTGCGTGCCTGCAGATCTGCCGGGGGTGGGCTTCCGGCTGGCAAGCTTCTCCGGTTGGTGGAGAGCCTCCACCAACCGGAAGCCGCCATTTGGGACGCCGGAGGACTTCGGAGCAGCGAGCTCGCGCTGCTCCACGTGGCGACGGACTTACCCGACTTCAGGTAAGCTCCATTTTTGGGTGTTTTCGCCTGTCCCTCCCCCCACATGCAGAAAGGGCCAGAGTATTAATCAGGACTGCACCTGCCAAATCAGTACAGTTGGAGGAGGTAAGCATCCAGAATGCCCCACTGTGCCCTGCATACAACCCAATTTGCCCCCCCTGCTCTCTACAATGTGCAAAGAAAGATTTGGCCCCAAACATGACAGATGGCACCCCCATAAGCCTCAGGAAATGATTTGCCATTTAATGATTATTGTGCCAAAGCTCCTCCCCACCCCCAGCAAAAGCCCTCCAAGTAGCCTCTCTTTAAAGAAATCAGAATGTGTGCTGTGTCAGTTCTTTTTTTGAAAGCAGCCTTTTCTGGCCTGAAACAGGTTTGAAGGGGGCTCAAAATAAGATTTGAATGGCAAAGTAAACTCTCACAAAGACTTCTGGGGCATTATTTGCCATTTTTCAGTGTTTTGTTTTGTTTTTTTTTACATGGGAGAATCAGAAAGGTCAGAACAGGTGAGGAAAATGGCCAACTGAGATCAATGGGAAGGTAGAAATGGTTCCCAGACTTGCAGCCCTGACACAGCACAGCCTCCTTTGGTGCAGAAGAGGTTTTACAATGAAAAAGCTTCAAATATGGAACGTTCAGAGATCCCGAATCTACAGATCTTGCTGTTATGGGCCCGAATTCATATATATCGCTGCAGGCAAGAACAGAAGGACAGGGGAACCACCAGACAGTTCATGAAAATAACTCAGAGGTGCACAAGGCAGGAGGTTTTGACACCCATTTCACCAGATAGTCCAGGTTACAAACCAATAAGAATCTGGGAATAGTTGTGTTTAGAAGCCTGGAAATCTGGAAAGTAAATATTTTATCTAATATATAAAAGTTAAAGTTTGTCTATGTCAGGTGAAGACCTCATGTGATTGGCTGCCTAATAAGTTTCTATGGAATCCTGGGGTTTACGGCTTAGAGAGAGGCCTTTAGAATTCTCAGTCAGAGAGCTCTTGGGCCTCAGTCAGCTGTGTCTGTCGTGAATAGGCCAGTTGCTCTGGAGACGAGGCCTAGCATGAGGAGGAGGACAGTGTATTTCCTCGGGAACCCAACCTCTATATGTTAATAACTCTGAATACAGATTGGATTGGTGAATATGGGGAAAAGTTACAGGTGCTGGACAAGTTTGGGGTTTGGGGAATTAGAGACACAGGATCTCGAATCTTTCTAACAAGTATTATCTATGAAAAAATAAAATCCCGGGCAACGGCGGGTATATATGCTAGTATATGTGCATAATCTTAGAAGATGGAGATCCTGCTGTTCCTTTGGTTTCTCTTCTGTCTAAAGCTACAGACCAGCTGTCCTTGCCTTCTCACAGAGAAGGCAGCTTGGAAGAGAAAGTTTTGCTGCCCTTTTCCATGCATTGTAATCCCAGTGGAAATTGCCCCCATCTATCCTGTGGTGGTTAGGTTTAGAATAACAAACTCCAGTAGAACTGAGATGCTACAGCTAACCCTATCATTAGATAGCTGGAGAGTGCTTCATCAAGGATTGTCTACCTCTTGCAAGGATGTAAAGAAGAGTGGAAAGTTTTCTTGTTCTTGACAAGAAAGAAGACACTAAAAATGCTAAAATAATAATAATAAAAAATCAACAACCACAAGATTTTTTAGCATTTGTGAGCATTTCATGAAAGGCGTGTGCATGGTGGTAGTGGGGATTGTACAAAAACAAAACAACCAAAACACTTTTTTTCCCAAAACTCCGTTTTTTGAATGAAAGGTTGGGCCCTCTCACACTACACAATTATAGCACTATGATTGCACTTTAACTGCCACGATAATATCATGTGGAGTCCTGGGATCTCCAGTTTAGGGAAAGGTATTCAGAATTCTCAGCCAAGAGAGTTCCTCTGGGGCCTCAACAAACTACAAAGCCCAGGGTTCCATAAGATGCAGTTAAACTGGAATGGTAGTGCTATAACTGTGCATTGTGAAAACGCCATTGTAATTTTTGAGTACAAAATTTAGGGCCTTTTTCCACTACACTGTAATAGTGCTGTTATTCCACTTTCAACATTCTGTGGCATCCTGGGGTTTGCAGTTTAGGGAGGGGCATTTAGAATTCTCAGCCAGAGAGCTCTTTGGCCAAGAACTGTTCATATTTCATTACAAGAACATTATTTTCTCTCTGTTCATCCTTGTCTGATGAAAAGATTGAGACTGCTTTTTAAGTTCCCTGTGGATTCACTGATTAACAGGCATGAAGCAGCCAAAGGAATCAGTGGAGATGAGAAGAAGGAGGAGCAGCAGAGAGAGAAACCTGACATCTTTAATTTGTAATGTTGGCAACAAGTCAATGAAAAGATGAAATGCAACATTCTAAAATGGTGCCAGGATTTAGTTTATGCATGTAGACTTTGTTGGGGGAAGGTTAGGATAGTTAATAGATTTTTAGTAGTTACATCATGCAAGCTTTTGTGAAACAGAGCTTCAGATGAGAATTTAACACTCTAAATTCAGTGACCATCAAAAAGAAAGATTACAAGCTATCAGGGGAAGAAATACTCATACAATTAGATGTTTTATTGGACTGTAACTCCAAGATAGCATAGGCAATGGTAAGGAATGCTGGAAGCTGCAGTCCAAAAATAACTAGAAGACCATATGATTCCACATGATTCTGCTGTAAATGATTTCTTCGGTGCCCAATGTATTTCAGACCAAAAAAAAAGCCTTCTTCAGGAGTTATCTAATGAAAACAAAAACATGTATAAGGAAGGGAGTTATTAGAACAACCAAAAACAATAACCAGAGCCAATATAACCATAAAACCTAAAGCAAAGGCCATGATAGATAGGTAGGTAGGTAGGTAGGTAGGTAGGTAGATAGATAGATAGATAGATAGATAGATAGATAGATAGATAGAGGGAAACCTCTCATACTTACTTGTTTTCTGTAGATAGCCCCTGTGAAGATCTTCTATTCGAAACTGACTTGGCTCCAGACAAATAATTTACAGCTTGCTGGTATGAGGTCTCTTCTTTTGGGGATAATTTGGTCAAAGCTTTCAGTTCTCTGTATTCATTCCATTTTCATTTAGTAGAAGAATGTCAAACACTAAATAATCTACGTCTCTTACCTAGGAATTTACTCAGATGTAGAAGCCAATACATTTTTTTTACCTTCAAAGAGATACATATATGAAAAGTGTTTGAACAGAAGGCTGTTCTGCCTCCAGTTAACCACATGTGCTTTCAGCAGAGTTTGGAAAGTTACTTTTAGAAAATAAGCAACTATAATTCCAACTTATTGGTTGTCCTTAAAGTTATGTTTAAAAAAAAACCCTCTCTGCTTTCTTGTTTTTCAGAAGCTGCTAAGGACTCCACCAGATCTGCCAAAAGCCTCGGTGAGAGTTGTAGCTGTACTTAAGAGATTTTTGAGTCATCCAAATGAAAGTTTCCTGTCTTATTTTTTTCTCTTGAAATTGGTATTAACTACAAATTTTTATTCCCACAGCAGGAGATGGTGTTTTGTTTTTTTTGTCTCAGGAGTTTCTCAAACAGGCCAGAATGAATGTCGCACATCTGTATCCATTCCTTTGGCCATTTCTACACTACACTGTTATAGTGTTATTATTCCACTTTCAACATCCTATAGAATTGTGGGGTTTGCAGTTTAGGGAGGGGCATTTAGAATTCTCGACCAGAGAGCTCTTTGGCCTCAGTGAACTACAAGCCCCAGAATTCCACAGGATGTTGAAAGTAGTATAATAGCGCTGTAACAGTGTAATGCGGAAATGGCCTTTGACTTTTCCTGCTATAATTCTTAATAGTCCCACTGATGATGTTTCCAATCGGGATGTGATTTTTGTCATGGAGATTTCCCCTCACTACATTACATTTTCAGTTACCACACTGAAGGTTCACCTATGCAAACACACACATACTTCTTCTTTTTATATATGTATGTATGTATGTGTGTGTGTGTGTGTGTGTGTGTGTGTATATAAAAATTTAATTGCATAAAAAACAGAGTGGATATACCCCATTGAGGGATATATCACACCCTCCCCCCACTTCCATATTCATATTCTCCAATTGAATTTTTTTTGTTACCATTTACCCAAAAGATTAACAATTACATTTCCATTTCCATTTACAGAAGAGAAAAACAGTTACATTATTTCTTTCCTTGGTTTCCTTTACATTCATGTTTTTTTCCAATCTAAGACTCCTCTCCATTCCCTCTCAAAGTTCTGGATAGGTTTGTTTTTCAGTAAAAATGCTAACTTTTCTGTCTCTACCATATCCAGAACTTTTAATTTCCACTCTCCTAAGTCAATATCTTTCTTTTCTTTCCAATATTGCACATATATCAACCTTGCAGCGGTTATCAAATACAGCAATATCTTCTGATGACTTGTTATCTCCCTTTGTTGTCCTAACATATTTAACAAATAAAATTCTGATATCATTTCAAAATTCATTTTACAAATTCTTTGAATTTCACCATGTGCCCCTTTCCAGAACTTTCTTGCCCTTCTGCAAGTCCACCACATATGAAAAAAAGACCCAATTTTTTCATCACATTTCCAACATTTCGCATTTCCATTTTTGGTTATTTTTTGTAATCTTTCTAGGGTCATATACCATCTATGAAGCATTTTATAATAATTTTCTCTTAAATTTAAGTTTGGTGTAAATTTTATATCAGTTTTCCATACTTTCTCCCAAACTTCTAATTCATTCGGGTGTCCCACATTCTGAGCCCATTTAACCATTGTATCTTTAACTACTTCTGATTCCATGTCTCTTTTCAACAATAGTTTATAAAATTTGGAGATTCTCTTCTTCTGATTTCCCTTCATCAATAAATCTAATTCATTCTCCTTTCTCTCAAATCCATACAATTTTTGATCCATTTTAAATCTTTCTTTTCGTCGTCGCCATGGGAACCAATTTAACTCATATCCATCAGCCTTTAGTTCTTCTACCATACACATTCTTGGTTTATCCCCATCCCATTTCAATATGTCTTTATATATTAATACATTTCCTTGTTTTGTTGGAGCAATTTTATACACTTCTTGTGGTGAGGTCCATGTTGGAAGTTTTGTGTAGTATTTCCGCTATATTTGTAGCCAAACCTTTAACAATGTCTTCCAGATGCAATGATTGTTAAACTCTTCATTCACCACTAATCTATCATAACATAAATATCCATTCCATCCAAATCTGTTACTTATTTCTTCCAAATCTTTCATAGTTGTTCTCTCTATTTGAATCCAGTCTTTAATCCAATCTAGACAGCATGCATAATAGTAAGTTTTCGATGATGGACAATCAAATCCTCCTCTTTCTTTTGCATCCTGAAGCATTTTAAATCTTATCCTTGTCTTTTTTCCTTGCCAGATAAATTTTTGAAGATCTTTTTCCCATTCTTCAAATACTTTCTTTCTTCCTATTATTGGTAAATTTTGAAAGAGGAACATAAGTTTAGGTAATAAGGACATTTTAAAAGCATTTATACTTCCCAGGAGAGATAAATTTAAGTTTTTCCATTTTTCCGTATCATTTTAAATCTCTTTCCATATTTTCAAGTAATTGTTGTCACATAATTCTTGATTTCTTTTCATTAATATAATTCCTAAATATCTTGTTTTCTTAGTTAATTGACATCCAGATTTACTGTCCAGATCGGCTTGCTCTTTTTTGGTCATATTTAATGTCATCATCATTATCTTTTCCTTATTTATCTTATATCCTGCCACTTGTCCATATCTTTGCAAAGTTTCCATCAACACCTGATCTTTATTTTTTGAAGAAATTCAGACAGGTTTTTCTCATATTGATGAGGGTAATTTTGTTTCATAAAAGAATTTTCCAAAGTATTCTTCAAATTTCCTTTTTATTTTTTCATGCTGAGTAATCAACTTCTTTCCACATTTCAGCTCGACAATTGTATTTCTCTCTTTCTTCTTCTTAAGTTTATATGCTAACCATCTCCCGATTTTATTAGCATGTTCAAATTGAGTTAATTTCATTTGTTTCATTTTTTTCTCTATATCTTCAGTTGTTATTATCGCCATCTCCTTCTGTATTTTTTTAATCTCCTGCTGTAATGATTTTTGTGATGGATTTTTCTTAAGTTCTTTTTCTTTCTCTTGAAGTTTGATCAATAACACTTGATATTTCTCTCACCTTTTTTTTATTCTGAATTTGTCATTGCTGTATAAAAAAACCTCTGGATATGACCTTAGGCAGTATTTCTGTTTTCCTTATCTCTGGTAACAAATGCTTAGAAATAAAAATCATATCTATTCGAGCCCAAGATTAATGAACTTCAGAGAAGAAAGTAAAAGATCATTTGAGCAAATGAGTAAACGTCTAAAACAGATAATTCTTCACACATCTCAAAAAAATCTTTTAGTAATCTCCCTCACATTACTTGATCATCTTTATTTTGAGAGGTTGTTTTGTCCATTTTGACATAAAAAAACTCCATTCCAATCGCCCGCTAAAATCCAAACTTCATACTCATATGATGATATTTTTCCTTGCAATTTCTTATAAAATTCACCTTTATTTTCATTTGGGGTGTAGACATCAACCAATACATTTTTTTACCATTTTTAAAGATTTCAATGCCCAGTATTCTTCCTTCTTCATCTTCAAAAATTTGTTTTGCTTGAATATCTTTTTCAATATAAATTGCAACCCCTCTTTTCTTCTTTAAGTATGAAGAAGCAAAACATTGACCTAATTTAGAATTATATAAATGCTTGGGTTTTCTTTATGTGAGTCTCTAATAGTACAGTAATTTGAGGTCTTAATCTTTCTAAATAGTGAAAAATCTGTCTTCTCTTTGATTGTGAATTTATTCCTTGTACGTTCCATGAAATTATCTTCATATTTACTATTCTTCTTTACTTCCCTTTTTTCTTTTTCTCTTCTGGTTCTACCGATTCTGTCTCTTCTTCAGACATTGGACTAGCTTCGTCTGCCGCTGCCACTCCCATCTGTGTTAAATCCCCTGTTTTTTCTGATTTCTTGTCTGCAGTCTTTGCTGTTTTAGATCCAGTTTCCAGATATTTTTCTTGGAATTCCATTGCCTGCTGCACAGAGGTTATCCTCCTTCATCTGCCTTCAAAGAAAAAGGAGAGGCCTTCTGGTATCTCCCATCTGTATCTTATTTTCTTTGATTGGAGTATCCTTACCAAGAATTCATACTCTCTTCTGCTCCTCATCACACTAGGCGATACATCTTTTAAAATTTTGATTTCATTCTCATCTACTATTAATTTTTCTTTGTAGTTTTGTTCAGTGATTAAATCCCAGATCTTTTCCCTGGTAAAATAAACCACAATATCTCGAGGTAAATCCCTCCGCTTTACCATTGCCGATTCAACTCTGAACACCTTGTCTATTTCAAATCTCGCTCTTCTTTGACCTATAGATGGTACCAAAATATCTGTTACTCTTTGGTGTAAGTTTTCCTCTTTTTGTTCAGGGAGACCCCTTAACTTCAAACATCTGCTTTGTTGGAGGATTTCCAGTCTCATTATAGTTTATCTTTTTGCTGCTCTTTCTTCATCTGCTCCACCTGGTCCTCCAGTTTTTGGCTTTTTTCCCAAATATCTTCCACTTTTTGGTCCATTGTTGATAAGTCTGAGTTAATTTCTGCAAGCTCTGATTCAAAGTTTCTACTTCCTTCTTCAGGTCTTGTTTTATTTCTGTTCTTGTTCTTATCTCTGTCCTTGTTGCTTTTAATTTTTCCATCAAATCAGTTCTCATTTTTTGGAATTCTTCTAATAACCTATTTACCTCCATTGTTTTAGAGCCTATAGTTCCTCTTCTTTCCAAAACTTGTGGCTGAATTTGTGTCTGTGTTGTCTTCTTTTGACCTGTAGCCATACCTTGGCGCACTCCTTTCTTTTGAGCTATAATCCCCAAAGCTAAGAAATCAAATCTTCGAATCAATCTATTATTCTATCAACTTATTCTTTAAAAAATACTGATTATTATACTAGTTGTTATAGTTTTTTTATACAACAATAATTGCTATATTTTAAGAAAGCTTATGTCTACTATACAAATTAGATTTCTATCATTCTATTTGATTTACCATCCATCCATTAATGAATAAAATAATAAAGAAAATACAGAAAATAAAGAGAAGTTATTTCATTATCAATTAAAAATTATTAATAACAATTTGTATCAATTTATATTATGTCAATTTAAAGCTTTTTAAAGCTATAGTGCTACAGCTTTATATCACTTTAGCACTATGACTATACAAAACCCTTTTGGAAAAAAATAGAAAATTAAAAATAGGAAACAAAAATAATGTGCAAGACAAGGAACATGGATACTGGGAGAAAAGCATACAAGAGGAAGTGTTGAATTCACAGTGGAAATGGAGGGAAGCCATGTTCACATCACAATTTAACCACACCTCAAGCAGGAGAAAAGATATGCACATTGTGGGTAGCACTAAAATCCGTTACGATCAGCAACAAAGAAAGCCCAAAATCCCAGTATATGTAGGGTACAATGGGATACAGGACTGGAAACAAATATTACAAGGCATGAGATCCAAAAACAAAATGCCCCAACATTTACCAGAACTATTGGGAAGTCTGGAGGAGCCCTTGAATAGATAACTTTTTCCTTCCTTTAAGAGGAAAAAAACCCTTAAAGCTACAAGTTATTAAAGACACACTTTTCTTACTTGACTCTCTGTTGCCTTTGCCATTGTTGATTTGAGGAAAACTCTTGGGAGATTGTAGTGTGTTTTATATTTCAGGCTTCCCCTCTGCTTCTAGAAGTTAGTTTCAAAACACAGCTCGCAGACTCCCCCAACCAGCACATCCACTTACACTTGAGCGGTAGTGTTACAAAATTATATATGTGTCATAGCGACTTTGTGGGAATAAGGTCTTTATTACAGAAGACATCTCTCTTACACTACAGTCCCTTGGGAGGCTTCAGATCCCAAGACAAGGATGTCAGGAACTCTTTCTCAAGGGGTAGGGTAAGGTGGAGGAGGATGGAATTACAAGCAATAAAGCACTCTAGAGGAAAGTGGGTGAAATACATTTCGCTTTTATGCAGGAACTACATTAGAAACAATTATTCCATTATTCATCTTTCCATTATTCAGAAGAGATTTAATGAATCCCTTCAGATCTGGGTGTTTTGAAGAGCCAACTAGAAGGAAAATGTTCATTTTTTCAGTTCCTGTAATCTTTATTCCACTGAGATCAGAGTTCTCTACTACGTGTGCAGCCTGGCATGGCAGAGCACTTCAATGGTAGTTTGGAAGATCACACCTTCAGCCACTGAAGAGCCCCAAGGAGTCCAGGAGGAGCCCCTCCCTTAATTTTGGGGAATAAAGACCAGCGCACTCTAACAGGAAACCAAGAGAAAGTAGCCCTGGCCCTGGAGCTTCCTCCACTGGTTTTTAAAAGAACTGCTAGGTTCTATATATTAAGTGAAAGCCTATATATGAGAAGGTCAGATGAGCGAGTCCTTACTACCAACTCCTGAAGAGACCACCAATTTTGCTGTTTTACTGTTTTATCTGTCATAACTTTGGGGTCGAAAACTATTTTAATGTGTGATCCACCTTTGATTATGTCTGAGTAGACTAAATAGAAGTAAACCAGTACAAAGGGAGTTAAATGTTACCTCCTTCCTTTCAGTCTCTTCTAACAGAAGCAATTTCCTTATAATGTGGCACTTCAGAGGAACATACGAATTTTCTGATGATGTCACATGATCATCCTTTCCTGACCTTGGAAAATTAGCAGCATAGAACTGGAGGGTAGCCAACACTTTGGCAGAAGGCTCCACACCCAATCCAAGTACATCCATTTCAGCATCCATGTTTTGCCACATACATAAACCAGCAAGTGGCTCAAAAAGCTTATGCGTGTAGCTTTTGGCAGGCTCCTCATTTCATGAAGTCGTAACACACGTTCACCCTCTAGTCCACCGCAGACACTGCAAAAGAAATGGCAGAACCTACCACTGCAGTGTGCGTATTGTTACTGCCCTGGCTAGTCCGAGCTTTGGGGATATTAAAAGATATCCTTTTGATATCACAATTCGGCTTCACTTCTCTATTCCCTTCCACGTGCTTGCAAGGCCCCCGGACAAGCAAGCATACAAGCTCGGCCGATTATCGCCGTAATATTCCCGGACAATACAGGCAGGCCAGAAAATAGCTGACTCGCCGCTTTAGGAGACCTCCAGGCAAGTACTCTAATTAGGTATGCACGCAACCTATAAAAGAGCCTCTGCCCCGCGCTGGCAGCTTGATGGGTAAACTATGCAATACCCAAGTACTCCGTGTTTGCATACTGGCTACTCTATTGAGAACCTCTGCGATAACTCAATCATTCAGATTCTGACCTTTTGGAGGCTTTCTCTCCAACTCCAAATCTATTGTTTTCCCCCAAGTACGGCATAGCCTGCAGTCACATTCTCCTTATAAAAACCCTTGATTCCGAGACCTTCCTCGGATCACTCCCGAGTTTCATACCACCTTGCTACTGCTTTGCTTGGCAAGCCTCCCCTCAGCTCCACATGCTGAGCTACATCGCATCCCAGCCTCGCTCTCTATTTTTCCGGGCTCCAGGACAGGTGAAGTATCACCCAAACCAGCAATCCCTCTAAAAATCCCTCTATACCATTCAAACCTTTATTTCTTTAGTTATCTTGTCAGAATGTGCCGCATACACTGTTTTGCTTGTGTTTATAATAAAACATAATTTATTGCTTCAACTTCTGTGTGCTCCTTGACTCGACCTGACCCTGTAGACATAGGGTCCAAGATCTCGCTATGTTACCTTGCCTCTCGTAACGCTAAGCAGTACTCTGAGCTGATTTTCCCCACCTTTAGCTGAGCACATTTTGGTGTCCCTCCCAGGACCCCCAGTACACAGCGTAACATTTTCTCACACCTAAGTACATTCTTCCTCCACAAATTTGGACAGCATTTGTGGCTTTGGTTGCACATATCGGTCTGTAGGGGCTACTTGTATGTGTTCCTGTCTGGAAGCATAGAAGTGGAATGGCAGTCTCTTTTGGTCTTTTCGGTCTCTAAGAGCCTGTCTGCACATCTCTATCTGGTAAGGGTGTGGGGATGAGAGAACACGAGAATGATCTGTGGTTGTTGTCTTTGCTGTTGCTGTTACTGCCGCATCATTGTCTGCCTCTGTCTCCTCTTGCTGCTCCTCCTTCCCCTCCCTCCCTCCTTCTGCTTTTTGCTCCTTCCTCCTCCTCTTTTTTTTTTTTTTTGGGAAATAATGTAATTGATGTAATTGTACAACCCTTACTTAGGTATTGGCTGAAAGTGTCACTGTCTCTGTGGGATCTTGTGAGTCCAGCAGCAATCCCCTTATGACCCTAGAGGCCATTTCATGATGGCTCAAGGCTGTTTGAACTGGTCCACAGAAATATACCTAGAAAGAATTAAGTTCTCTGCTGTTGAATAAAGAATAAGTAGATACGATTTTCTTACATTATATCTAAATAGCAACATGAGAGAAAGATTGGCCTTCATTGTTTTTAAAACAGATTCTTTGTTTTAGAAAGAGGGAAATGCATCCTTTTCAGCCTTTAGACAAAACTGAAGGAAGTTAAAAAAAAAAAAGGTAATATAATCATTCTCCACTTATCCTAAGTCCCACGGCCAAGCAATTGCTTTAAAGTTTTTCAATTACAGTATAGAAAGGAGTTTAGGTTTGGAATAGAGCCACTTTTCTCCATTTAACGTCATTGCAAATACTTTTATAGGAAGGTGAGCAGGATTTGGTCATAAAAGAAAACACCCTTGAGGGCATTAGTTTTATTGCCAATTTTGATTAAAAAATACATTGCATGTAATATTCTTCTTGTTCCCAAACAGCGAATAAAGGATGTTCTCCAAACCCATGGTGTCTTTCCCCCCCCCCCCGTAACGTATTTTTAATTTATTTTGAAGTTGTTTTATTGACAATGCGCCATAGGAATTTCTACCAGATACCTTGATGTAAACTTAACTCTAAAAATGCTGAAAGCTATGGCTTGGATCCTGAGAAGCAACAGTGGAAGAGGGTGACTTATGCTCCCCTTCTCCCCTTGCAGCTCCTGGTAAACCTTTCTTGAAGGCCAGGAACCATCCTGGAAGGGGAAGGGATGATGAGAAAGTGCAAGTCACTGAAAAGCTTTCTGCAAGTGTGTGTTTCCACAGGGTTTTCAGCTATTTTCCTTTCTCCTTTGCCCTTCACAACATAGGCCATTCAATGCAAGACGGTCTCATGGCCCCCCAAAGCACCTTTTCACTGGCTCCTTGGGTTGCCAGAGAGAGGATGAGTTGGGAAGTCACCTCCTATCAACCGCTTCTGCCACTCTTTCTCAGGATCCAAGCCACCACCCCGGGGTTCTTTTGCCTGAGTCATTCACCTTCAGACTGCTTAGCCGGGGAAGTGGTTTCAAAAGTGGACTAAGGGATGGAATATACTAATAGAACTGGGGTGAGAATCATTCAGCCCTCCAAATGTGGCTGAGCTGCAGCTCCTAGCATTTAACACCATTATGTACGTTGATTAGGGCTTCTGGGAGTTGCAGTTCAACAACATCTGAAGGGCCACACATTTCATACCCCTGTACTGGTCTTGCAATGAATTTCCCCATACCTGTCTCCCTCTCACTTCAATCTCTGCATTTTTGGTGGAAAGTTTGAAAAGAGATCCCTAAGTGTGTACAGCCATTTATATAGAATAGCGTCTCGACTTTCATGAGTTTTATTTTCACTAATTTGATTACTTGTGAGGTGCCAGCTGGCCTCCGCCCCCCCATTCTCCCCCTTCCATTCCCTGAGCTTTTGGTGAGGCACGCTGCCTTCCTTCTTTGTACCCCAGCAAAAGGCAAGCAAATGGGAGAGAGAAAGGTTCATATGCATTCAAGCCTTTCCCCCACCATTCTCCTGCCTTTTGCCCACGCAAACAGAAAGAAGACGATGTTCACAACTGATGGGCAAGTGAATGGAATAAGGGGTATCATGCCCTGCTTTCAGGACCTAGATATAAACTATAACTCAGAGACTAAAACAGTAGAACCTGCTGAACAGAAGGAGGCAGTACCACCCACCCCAGAGATAGAACAGGGGGCAGTGCCAGGCCCAGCAGAGAGCCCTGCCCCTTCTGACACAGAAGACAACTTACCAATACCCACCTTTGCTGAGCGTAGACATCAAAAGGAAAGCATACTCAGATCTCAATGAATTTAGAGGAAACAACACTTAATTAGGCAACAGCTGCGTTAAGTTGTGGACATATAAAAGCCCAGCCATTCCCCTCCAGAACTTGTTGGTGATTAACTGACTATTTCTCTTGCTGTATCTCTGAACTCTGACTTAGAACTGTATTGACTGTGCTTTGATTTATGGATGTTGCTGAGGATGTTGCTATGCTTCATATTTGTCTCAAGTCTGTTTTCTTACTAGATTAAAATAAGGAAATACATTTTGGAAATGTTACTTGCTGCCAGCCCTTATCAGCTGCTTGTTGGCTGACTGCCCAGACTGAGAGTGGAAAAAGAGGGAAGTGTTTTCACTTTCACTCACTTGCCTCTTGCCTGCACAGGCAGCAAAAAGACAGGGTGTGTAGGTGATGGGCAGGAGAATGGAAGGGGACCCAGGAGGCAGTGGGAAGGGGAGCACTCACTCAGGTGGCAGGTGGAGATATTTGTGACTTTTTTAGTTTTGTGGGGGGTCTGTGCCCCAAGCCCTCATGAAAGTCGAGGGGCTACTGTATAGCTTTCCTTCTCCCTGGGAACAACAAGTTGCACAGGGTTCTTTTGGAGCATGAGATGAGGCTGCATGTTGGCATGGGAACATGATCCAGGAGGTGGAACACTGGGATTGAGCAGAGCTGATAAGAGTTTAATCTGCTTCACCCCCACTGCAGTCCATTTTGTGCCTTCCAAACTAGCTCTGGGGCTGGTTTTCAGGAAGTGCAGAGGAGAGGAATAGGAGAGGTTAAAATTTCTGACAATACAAGGGCAATGTCATATTTAGTCCTAGGTATCTAACCTTGGTCAGAACTTCCTGTTAAGGCAATGCATGCTAGTAAAGGCGTTTGCGTCTGTGGCAAATAGAATTGCAAAAATGTGCAACATCTGTATCCAGTAGAGGGCTGCTGTTATCTAACTATGTAGCAGAGCTGGCAAAGGGACCAATGAGCAGTGAGACTGATGTGCCACAATCCTCAATGTGCATAGGGCCTATGACGTTCATTGGGTGCTCTTGCCCATATCCTGCTATGCATCTTTGCAATTCAATAATCGGGTTCCTTAGTGTCTCTGCTACTTAGTGAAGTGTACAAAAATTTACATTGAGTAAAAGTTCATACAGGATTCTGGTCCTTGCCTTTGAGATATTATGCTCGTGTGGGGTCTACATAAACCATCCAGTCTGCTCCCCAACATGCTTAATGAATGCACAGGGTGTGAAGAGTCATCAGCTTGATAGGTTTGAGTTTTAGTGCATAAGTGAAATTGTCAGGGGGTTTTTTAGGAGTCTTCACTAAGTGCTTTCTGTTGAACTGTCCAAATTCCAATCCAATGAAAGCAATCTGGTTTTTATTTTTATTTATTTATTCATTTTTAGTCAGTATTGTTGCACATTATACAATCGGATTGCTAAAAGAAGCAACTGACTGAACTGTACTGACATCTCCAAAGGGATAGTAGCCATGTTGTGCTTTAAATGCTGCTTCCAATTCATCCACAGAAATTTGCCCTGAAAGCCAGCAATTGGGGACCTCAGAATAGGTTGTGGAGCAAAATGTTGGATCACTGTGCCTCTCCTTCCTTCATAAACACTGAATTGTGGGTTTTATAGTACTCACCACATATAATGACTCAATATTGTGATGCATACACATCAAGTATATGCATATTGTTGCTGTGTGCCTTCAAGTTGTTTCCGACTTCTGGCAACCCTAAGGCAAACCTATCATGGGGTTTTCTGGGGGCTGAGAGTATGTGATGCACTCAGGATCACCCAGTGGGTTTCCATGGCTGAGCCAGGAAACAAACTCTGGTCTCCAGGGTTGTGGTAATACTCAAAACACTACACCACACTGGCTCTCCAATAATACGCATATTACAGGACGCTGTGCATATTACAGGGCATTATTTGGCCTCACAGGATAACAATGATATGAGAGTTGGTCAGACCTATCTCTGAGGCATCAGATTTCCATAGCTACAAGAAGCTGTTAGTAACCAAATGTGGAAACAGGTGTGTCACTATGCAGGTAGATAGATAGATGATAGATGATTGACTGATAGATAGATAGATAGATAGACAGACAGACAGACAGATAGGTATTGTAGTGCCTCATGCTCTTTGGTTCACCAAGCAACAATTCACTGTGCTGTTTAATATATAATAAACCACAGATTTGCTCTCTGTAACACACTTTTAAAGTTCAGCTCAAATGTGCTTGTTTGTGCTATCTGCAGCATTATTTGCTGTGCAATCTTACAAACCAACTGCTTGATTTCTTCTAGTTTGTTGTCTGTTACAGCTGGGACTTTCTGGTCTTTGCATTTATTCATTTGTCTCACACCTCTACACCTCCTGATGTTTGAAGCTAAAGCTTTACATTTTTAATGACTTCTCTTTGCAAATAAAAGAACAGAGTTGCTTTATTGGTTGTTTACATTTGTCCTTGCTAATTGCTGTCAAATCAACTTCAACTTGAAAGCCAGCATGAAGAAGTGGTTCAAGCATTAGACTGTGGCCATTTCCGCATGAGAGGGGAGGAACAGTTCACCGCATGTCAAGAGCAGCGTTTTATACTCCGATTCGGAAAAGAGTGCTGTCTGCACTCCCCCATTTACATCGTACTACCTTGGAGAAAAGTGGTTGCCGCATCCGCAACAAGTCCCTGGCCACTCCCATCCCCCTTCCTCATCCCAACCCACCAGCGCTGATTGATCTGTTTTTTAAAGAAAAAGAAACACATTTTAAATGGCTGGGTCAAAAAGCAAACATCCCCAAAATCCAGGCTAAACTACATCAAGAGTCCAAAAAGGGGGGAAAAATCAATATCAATATACAAAAGACCCACCGGCCACATCCAAACAGCAAAGGGCAAAGCCGTACAAAACAACTCCAGACTGGTCTTTCAAAGTAAGCTGTCAAAGTTGTCAAGTAAAGCTGTCAAATTAAACTGTCAAAATAAGTTCCATACTTTGGTAAAGCAAAAGTTTAGGCTGCAGCGCAAAGGCTCTTCTTCGGCAAGGAACAAGTAACTTCAAAGAGGAACAAAAGAGAAATAAAGTTGCTTGAGGATCTTCCTCTAATCAATCACCTTCATTCATCAAGCATTCAAAGATCGTGTCTTCCTCACTCATACTCAAACACATTTCTGTGTTGCTACCTTTGTGTGTAGGTATGTATGTTCTTTGATATGAGGAAAAAAACACCTCTTAACGATCCATTAACAGATCCACTCTCTTCCTACTGTCCATTTAACACCTGAAGACAATAATGAAGGCAGCCTGTCCTTTGATGGGTGGAGAGAGGGAAGGATGGAAATGACAGCCTAGGAATGCCCCTAGCCAGCCACTTCTGCCCTGTGAATCAATGTTACAGTTCTGCATGTAGGTAAAAACGAAGCAGAACCGGTTTGGGAGGTTTGCATAGGAGTTTTTTCAGTTTTCATATACAGTGGTTTCTTGTCACAGTGAACCATGCTAAGAGCTGAAAATGTGCAGAACCATGAGGAAAACTACGAAGCTAAAATGGTACAACGTGCAGATGGGAGGGTGAGAATTCGAGGTGACCACAATGTATTGAGCTCGTGCGGAAATGGCCTATGATTCTGGAGACCAGAGTTCAATTCCCAGCTCAGCCATAGAAACCCTCTGGGTGACCTTGGATGCATCACAGGAGAGACCTCCAAGTCACCCTATTATCAACAGCCCTGTTCAGATCTTGCAGATTGAGGACTGTGGCTTCCTTGATTTAGTCTATCTACCTATAATGCAGTCTTCCTCTTTTCCTCCTGCCTTCAATATTATAACACAGACTTGTCTTTTCTAATGAGTTATGATTTCTCATGATATGTCCAAAATATGACAGTCTCAATTTAGTCATCTTGTTTTCTAAGGAAAGTTCAAGCTTGATTTGCTGTTGGACCCATTTATTTGTCTTTTTGATAGTCCATGGTATCCATAGAACTCTCCTCCAGCACTCAAGATTCATGGAAACTAGAAAAATAGAATTTTCCGAATCTGGATTCGAATCCCTAGAAGGTTCTGGGAATCCACGAATCTCATGAATCTTGAATCTTTTGAATCCTTTTTTAAAAAAGGGTTTAAAAAGCAAGAGAAAGAAGGATAATCTTGGGCAAGACACACTCTCTCAGTCTTAGCAAAATCCTAGGCAAAAGCAAACCTCCATCTGAAAAAATGTGGCCAGGACAATTGTAATAGTTTTGCCTCAGGATCTCCCCAGATTGAAAATGACACGAAGGCCTTTTCTGCACAGGTAGGAAAATGTGAATTAATGCCACATTTTCCTGCCTGTGTAAACAGGGCCATATGCTACAGCCCAGAGATAATCCAGGTCAAAACTGGCTTTTCTTTGCATAGCTCCTTCTGGCATCCTGGGGTTTGTAGTTTGATGATGCACCAGCACACTTTGGCAGAGAAGGCTGTGACACCTCGTAAAACTACAAATCCCAGAATTGTGTCTGAAAAAGCTTTGCAAGGGAGCAGCTGTCCTTGAAATCTCAAGCCTGTTCCTTCCAGCGAAGTGCTGAACTTAAATATTAAATGTTCAGTTTAAATATCTTAGAATACAACCCCAGATACAATTTCTGCAATTGTTAGCAAAGCCTATTATTACTCCAAGGGAAAAATTCACCTACTTGCCATCTCCCCTTGCATGTCTAGTCTCCCAAGTTTTCAGGCGTCCCGGTCTCCAACAAACTATTTGGGTGGCAGATTTGAAAGATTCAGTTTGCCTATTTTGGCACAGGGATTCAGATTCGCAAATCTCGAATCCTTGCCAAGGATTCAGTTGGCCCATCCCTAATGGGAACACTTGACATTTTATATCTACATGCTACACAGAATAAAGGGGTAATGGATGGAAATGACAGCATTTTGGGACAGTATTCAATTTTCAAGGGAAATATATTTTGGGTCCCCTTTCTGGGTATAAAGATCTCTTGCTCCCTCTTTCAATTTAAACACTTTCTCTTAAATGTTTTTGTTCAATATGTTTATTATACATAATAACATTTTGTTTCTGTGTAGGAAAACAAAATTGATTTCCCTACCTCCTGGTATGATCAAGATTTTACAGTCTTTGTTACTAATAGCTTTCCTGTGTCATCTTCTGTGGTCCGCGAGGGAAGAAGGAAAAATCTCAGGGAAAGACCATCATCTTGAAGTGTGTGTCTCTGTGTGCATTCTCCCTTATTATGATTGGCTCTTAATAAAAACATTGAATGACGTACTCTGAGCAATAGTCGATGATTGCTTAATGTATCATGCTTAATGATATCACCAAGGCCTGCCTCCTGTATCATAACTAGAGGGCCATCCCTTAGTCTCATGTTTTACCTTTGAAATCTCAGGGCCTGTGAACATACAAATCTGACAGTTCTAGTTACAAAGGATACTTGTATGTTAACAGTTTTTGTGAAACTCTTTCTATCATTTGTACACCGTCTTCGATTCTCTACCCATATATTTCCTCCGAGAGCACAGCAAGCATTAGGCAGACAGATTGACAATACTTGCTGAATTTAAGGATGGTTTTGATATACACCGAAATCTACAAGTTGGAAGGTGAATGCTAGAAATGTATGGAAGAGCAGCTTTCAGACTGCAATAAGATGAGAGGCATCCTAGATGATTTATGTCTCAGACAAAAAGGAGTAAAATATCATATTTAAACCATCTGCTGGAGGAAAGAATTGTGCTTTTAAAAGGCATAAATGTAGGAACATACAGAAAAGACAGAAAAGACAAAAGAGTAGGTAGGTAGTATAAAATTCTTTGTGGAGGGGAGCTATCTTCAGCATAGATTAACAAACGAGACCCCCATTTCTCCACTATCAATATCTGTGACAACAATAGTGCTGAGCCAATGAGAACACTGGAAGAATGTACCCTGATATTGAACATATAAAACAAATTTCCTCTTTTTTTCCTTTTTCTTAAAAAAAAAAAACCTTTTAGTGCCTGTAAGCAACTACGTTATGACTTCCCTGATTCTCAATAAGTTGTAGATTAAAGCAAATTAAAATGAGAGAGCAAACGAGGTTCAATTTTCTTTTCACTAAACCCATCACCATCTAAGCTAATGTATTTCTCATGTTCTGTTCCTTCTCTTTTCCTAACGACCAGCATTATTTCCAGCTGGCTTTGCTTTGTTTGCAAAAGTGGAGGTATTTTCATAATCTCCACGCTACATGCACTAACGCATGTACTCCAGAACTGTGTCACATCAGGTTTCCTCAAACTGCTTTCCCTCCGCTAGGGAGGAAACTTCACAGAGATGCTTTATGGGACACAGGCATGTGCCTAAATGAGTGTTTAGGGACTTAGCAAGAACTGCTGCTAAAGGAAATGTAGCCGAATGAGCACTCCACAGAGCTGGTGCAAATATGCTTTACTATGCTTCTTGGTAGCTGCTCCCAGACGTTGGAACTTCCTCTCTAGGGAGGCCAGAATGGTTCCATCCCTGCTTTCCTTCCGCCAGCAAGTTAAACCATTCTGGTGCTATCAGGCCTTTAGAAGCTGCGTGGCATGGGCTTTTAATAATATGTTGTGCTATTTTATGGTTTGTGTAGCTTTTCAATGAATTTTAATGCTTTTAACTTAATAAATGGTTTAATTATCTTTTAAATAACTTGTATTTAAAAGAATAAAAATATAAATACTTTTAAATACAAAAGTATTTACACTTTTATTGAAGTTTGTGTTTCATTTTTAAAATCTGTATGTTTTAAAAGTATCTTGCAGTCCATCTTGAGTCACACAATTGGGGAAAAAGCAGGATATGAATGAATGACTAATGTCATTGTCATCATTATTCTGTAGCTATGCAATCACAATAACTATGTAGGGTGGGCTTCAGTTCCCTATTTCCTGATAACATCCCTCCAGTGTAAACATGAACTGGCTTTCTACCTTTTTAGTGAGGTGTGGAGTGCCAGTTTGCTTTGCCAAAAGTTCTCACCACAGCTTCTGGCTGGATGCATTTCCTAGCATGCCTTTGGGGTAATCCACTGGGATACAACTTGGCTCCCAAACCATTCTAGGAACTGCGGTCACTAAGAAACAGCAGTTCCTAGAATTTCTTGGAAATGCTGTAATGCAACATGGTGTGGTGTGATGCGACAACAGCATTGTGCCACTGCCAGGGCATGCTAGGAAATGTGGTTGGTAGGAAGCTGTGGAAAGAGTCTTGAAGTATTGCAAATGGTACATTGCTTGTTTTCCAGGTTTAAAAAAAAATGAAAAAATCTTCAGCCAACTGCTAAGATTAAGTAATTCAAGTGGCATCCACTCCACACTCTTTCAAAACTCTCCAATGCTATTCGGGGAGAGAGAGGTCCAATTCCATGCATACAGTGAGTGGCTCAAAAATAACTGTCTTGAATTTTTCACCCCACCTTTAGTCATTCTCACTCAACAGTGTGTTTTATATGCTTAATGTTGCTGCTGCTGCTGCTACTGTGTGCCTTTAAGTCAACTTATTCCAACTTATGGTGACCCTAAGGCAAACCTATCATGGGGTTTTTTGGGGCTGAGAGTATGTGATGCTCCCAAGGTCACTCAGTGAGTTTCCATGGCCAGGCGAGGAATCAATCCCTGATCTGCAGGGTTGTAGTCCAGTGCTCAAACTACTACACTACACTGGATCTGTCTTTAATGTACTGGAGGATTATTCTCAAATTCATCCCTCTCACATTACTGTGATCCAGTAAATGTAACAGTAGCCTTGGAACATGTTCGCGTGCATCTCAGGACGTTATGGCTGAAAGAAGAGACTAGGAAAAACTGGATTGCCTTGTGCAGGAGGAGATGGATTTTTGCTAGTGCCAAATTGCCACCAGTTGTAGTAGCAGTCAGAGTAGCAGCTGTAGTAAACCTGCTTCTGAATAGAGATAGGGAGAAGGCACTGCTATTAGCTTCAGGGCCAGTCGATCAGTGTTGCCCCCTTGAAACGTAGGATTGACCTGAAGAGAAATGGAATATCATAGCTGCCTTGGATCCCATTTGGGAGAAAGGTGGAATATCCATTAAATAAATAAATCTACTATATAAAAGTCAAAGTTTGCGACTGCATTTGTGTCTTTTTCTGTGTCAGGGAGGCAAAGACCTCATATGACTGGCTGTACGAGGCGAGAAAACCTCATATGATTGGCTGGCTGGGAAGATTCTATGGAATCCTGGGGTTGGCAGTTCAAGGAGGGGCCTTTAGTATTCTCAGCCAGAGAGTTCAGGCTGGTTGCTATGGAGATGAGGCCCAGCAGCAAGAAGGAAGGCAGTGTACTCCCTCAGGAAATCAAATTCTGTATATTAATAACTCTGCATACAGATTGGATTGGGGAATATGGGGAAAAGTTACAGGTACTGGGCAGGACAGTTTAGGGAATTAGAGACACAGGATCTCAAATCTGTATATTTCAACTGCATCTAGTTACTTTACCTTACTTTTACCTTACCTAAAGTAATTCCTAAGGTATTTCTAACAAGTATTACCTATGAAAAAATAAAATCCCAGGCAACGTCGGGTATATACACTAGTAAATATGTAAATAAATAATGGACCACCCACTTTAAGGTCCTTTCCACATGTGTGTGTGGGGAAACGGGCGAAAACGCCCAAAAACGGAGCTTACCGGCAGCCGGGTAAGTCCGTCGCGACGCGGAGCAGCGCGAGCTCGCTGCTCCACACTCCTCCGGCATCGCAGATGGCAGCTTCCGGTTGGTGGAGGCTCTCCACCAACCGGAGAAGCTCGCCAGCCGGAAGCCCGCCCCCGGCAGATCTGCAGGTACGCACTTGCGCGCGCCTGCAGATTCACTTTAGAGTCGGGCGACGGAGCGGCACGGGGCTGCGCTCTCCGTGCTTTTTAAAAACCTCGAAAAAGAGGTTTTTAAAAAACACGCAGCCCGGCTAGTTCCGGCCGCTCCTGAGTGGATTCTGGTGTGAAACTATGAAAAGTAGTCCACGCCAGTCCACTCTACGGTGTAGAAGACCTCAGTGAGAGGTTGCTTTACACCGTTTCCCCCCCCACATGTGAAAAGGGCCTCAGATCACTTCTCTTCTTTCCACAGTCACACCTTACTAATCATCAAATCACAAAAAAAATAACATTTCATTGTCTTTTTTTCACAAAAAGTCAAAGAGGGATTCCCATTGTTTAAGAAAAGTCACTAATGATCTTTTCTGGTCAAACAAGTCAATTTATCCATTTCTGCCAGATCTGTCAATTTCAACAACCACTCTGCCATAGTGGATAGTTCTGGATTCTTCCATCCTTGTGCATGTAACAGTCTTGCTGCTCTGGCCATAAATGGAAATAATCTTCCATGGGTCTTCTCCAGTTGTGCATTCAACATTCCCATAAGAAATATTTCCAGTTTAAATTAAATCTTATGAATTCTTTCTTTTTTTTATTTTCCTTTTTTTTTTGCAGGGGGGACTTTTTATATGTCTATCACATATGATAAAATGTACCTTCCTGTTACTCACACTTCCAGCATAAATTACAAATATCTTTAGATGTTCTAGACAACTTATCTAGCATCATATACCACCTGTACATCATCCTATAGAAATTCTCTTTAAGGTTATAACAAAGTAGAAATTTCAATCTCTTTGACCATGTACGTTCCCATTGATGTATCTGTATATTATATCCAAAATTCTTATTCCATTTATCATGCATTCTTAAGCTGTTCTTCCTCCATTTCAGATTTCAACAAAAGTTTATACATCTTAGAAATTAAATGTTCATACACAACTGTAATTCAACTTTTCTAATTATTTATTGGTTTAAGTTGATTTTATTGTAATCCACTCTGAGATCTTGAATAAGAAGTGGGATATAAATATTTAAATAAATATAAATAAATAATATATCTATCAAATGCTTTGCTGAAATCCAGATAAATGACATCCACAGCATTCCTGCTATCTACTAAACTAGTGATCTGATTGAAAAAAGATATAAGATTAGTTTGGCAGGGTTTGTTCTTGAAAAACGCATACTGGCTCCTACTGATCACTGCAGTGTCATGAAGATACTTGCAGAAAGACTCCTGTATAATCCCGTCCAGTATTTTTCCTTCTATTGAAGTCAGACTGGCTGGTTTCCTCAATCTTCTTATTTACCTTTTTTGAAGAGAGGGACAACATTTGCCTTTCTCCAGTCCTTCAGCCCTTCGCCTATTCTCTAAGATTTCTCCAAAAAAAAAAAAAAAGGCAAGTGGTTTAGAGAGTAAATCAGCAAGTTCTTTCAGTTCTTTGAGATGCAGTTCATTGGACCTTTCAGATCTGAACTTATTTAGGTTAGCTGGGTGAGTCCTGACTAACTCCTCATGAATTTTGATTTGCAGTTCAGATCCCTTGCCAAGCTCTTTGCTGCTGCATGGAAGCACATAGTTCTCATTTTGGGAGAAAACTGAAGCAACATAGGTATTGAGTAGTCCTACCTTTCATTGTCATCTGTTAGCATTTTATCATCCTTAAGCAGTGGCCCCACTGTCTTGTTGGTCATTCTCTTGCCTCAAATGCATCTGAAAAACTACTTTTCATTGCTTCTTGCTTAGCCAGTCTTAGCTCATTGTGAGCTTTAGCTTTCCTTATACTATTCCTGCAAGTGTGGGATACATATCTGTGCTCTTCCTAGGTGATTTGGCTTTCCTTCCATTCTCTATACATGATCTTTTTGATTTTCACTTCCTCCTGGAGTTTGCTGTGCAGTCGCATTGGCTTTTCCAAATGCTTCTCATTTTCCTTTTTCCATGGGATTTCTTGTAATTGTGCTTGGATACTCTGGAATGACATATGGTTCCCCAAAACAGCCTTGGGGACTCCATGCAATCCCAGGACCTCACTCGTCCATCCCACTTTATATATCTAGCATATTTCTTTGTCACTATGCACCAGAGGTTCACATTTGTGGGACCAAGTTCAACCAGATGTTACTCAAGTCTCCTTTATTCTCTGCTGCTCACTACTTGTAATCTACTATTTACTTCACTACTAATGTTTCTGAAGTTGTGTCTCTAGGCTCATGTGATTCCCCTCATCCAAACTATATTTGGAATAATCTCTTTTTTTCCCCTCATATGTTTATTTCACTTTATTAACATACAAACAGTTACAGTGATAAAATAACGAAACAAAAAAAGAACAAAGCATTCTTAACAGAACTAAAAAGGACTGACAAAAAATGTTGAAAAACAAATGCTAATATATCCTTACTGCCTCCCCACTCGCCCCATGGCTTCCCACATTTCATGACAACAGTTGCTTAACAAAGGCCAAAATGTTTCCCCTCTTAATTACTTTCCTCTTATATATGATCACATACCTCTGAACCTTAGAGAATTGGAAGAATCTCTTTGGCTTCATAAACCCTGGTTTATTCTCTGTAGCCATGATTTATGAAGCCACTGATAAGCAACATGAATAAATAAGCCTTAATCGTTGCAACTCCCTTTCTCAACCACACGCTGACTTCAGCATCAAGATACTGATTAATGTGAATCAAGAATTTCCCACTGCATTTGAATTGGAGAACTCTGCCTTACTGTTGTTTAGCAAACTGTGAAAATATGCTAGGATCTTTGCTTATTTTCCTGGCTTGTTAACTAACATTAGAGTCCCCTGGTTCAGATGTAATGGAAAATTTTGGTCTATTGTAGTCTGAGATAGTGTGCATTGGGAAAAAGAAAAAGTAGGGGAAGGATGAAGGAAATGAAGTGCAGCCATGGCATCATTCACTACTTTATAAACCATGATTTACAGAACCAGCACAGTGGTAAACTGTAAGTGCTCATCATATGAGAAGTTCCCATAGCCTGATCCCCGTTGAGAATTTAAAAAAATTAGAAGCTGTGTTGAGCCATATCAACAGAGTAGTTCTAGCTGTTTTCATCTCTGCCAAACAGAGATTTTTGAGGGGTGGGGGTAGGTGTCAGGGTCTGAGGCATGGGCAGCTAGGGCTGAATGGAACAGGTGCCAGGGCTGTGCCAAAGGACGGACACTAGGTCAGGAAGCCAAGGGCCAGGGCACAGCAAGAGTCCAAGGCAGCAGTCCTCCAGGTAGCAAGAGTTCACGGGGCCAGAGGCAAGAAGAAGCTCCAGGAGACAGGTAGGAGGTCAAAGCACAATGAGAGTTCAAGGCCTTCCGGGCAACAGACATACACAGGGCCAGAGGCAGGAGACAGGTCCAAGAAACAGTCAAGGCATAACAACAGTTCAAGGCAGTAGAAGCCTACTTGGCAGCAAGAGTCCAAAGGGCCAGAGGCAGGCCTGGAAAACAGTCAGGGATCCAAGTCCAGGGGTCAGCAGGATCAGGAACACTGGAGAGTGTGTTACTGTGACAAAGGCTGCGGAGTAACCCCAGCTCTTATCTAGCTGGCTGCTGGCTGCTCTAGCTGCCTTGCAACAGAACAGCCAGCTGGGTCTGAGGTACTGGGCAGAATCCTGCAAGGACTTAGCCACAGGCCAGAACACTTACAGTAGGGGCTGGGGGTTAAGACCAATAGATCTGAATTGTCAATTTAACACCCACACACACCAAGAGACTTTTTACAGCAACAGAGATGACTTGCAACAATATGTTGTTCCTAGGGAAAATTATTCCTCTTCATGCAGTTGCTGTAAGGACTGTAGCTATGCTTAGAGGGAACAAGTAAAACCCTAGGGGTGGAGTGACTACCAGGTGATATCACAGGCCATTTCCGCAGTAGACTGTTATAGTGCTATCATAGCACTTTCATCATCCTATGGAATCCTGGGGTTTGCAGTTTCGGGAGGAGCCAGCCAGTCCCTGCTGAAACTGCAAACCCCAGGATTCCATAGGATGTTGAAAGTGGTATGATAGTGCTATAACAGTCTACTGCAGAAATGGCCCCCATTTCCCCTAATCAGAAAGCACTGTCACTCTGAGAACCACATGTCCTGGCTTCACTACGTCACTGGGAGCCACAGAAAATAATCCAAATGTAGCCATCATCACTTTGTCACTCACGAAGTAACACTACAACTTCTGATTCAGATACAACCTCCAGCTTTTATTGGAGAGAGCCAATTCATGACACTGAGCCCATTACCCAAGGCATTCTTTCCAGTTTTTAATAGAGAAATTCAGTTTTCCTTCAACAGTCAACAAGCTGGCTGGGTACAATTTATTCCCTGCCCCTTGCCAGCTGAAATGTGTAGCTGAAAGCATGCATTGGGACATTTCAGTGATGAGCGTTATAACAGTATCACTCTGAGCATTTCTGTTGCCCATAAAAGGCAAGGCAAAAGAAGATGGTTGTGAGTGCTCACAAGTTACTAAGAATTCAGAGGGGATGTGTAGATGATCTCATGCAAGAAATAAAATGTGATGATTACAGGCACTCTTCAAGGCAAGAAACCCACAAAAATATACAAAGATACAGAAGCAATGATCCAGTGAGCTTATATAGGGGGCATACATCTTTTCCTAGGCTGCCCTAAAGAAATGCGCCTCCTGAAATGGACATCATTGCTACAGATGCTGAGCACCCACTTTAGGATAGATGGGAGAAAAATAGGATGCCAATATTTTCTCAGATTGAATTACATGGGTGTTTTGGGAAGCAAATACTGATGCTATTTTTGAGCAAGAGTCTATTTTGTTCTACGGAACAGTTCCAAGTGGCTTTTATTTGTAGTGTGTGTTTTCTTCACATCACACATGTATGCAAGTACTATTAGAGCTCTCTGGCTTACCTGCTGATCCATCTGTGTCCTCAGTGACTTTAGTTATTTGCCTTTTTTAAACACTTCCCTTAACAAAGGCCAATCACACAAAACGTGTGTATATTTGTTTCATTATTATTGATCCAGCCTTGGAGCTAAAGTGATTGTAAAAAATCCTGGTACCCAATCAAAATGCATATGAAAAGGCATCAGTCATGGGCTGGCAAGCATGAACTGATCTTGGGCTTCATTCTGATAATCTGGGCAACTCTAACTCACAACACCCACTGTTGCACAACACAGCGTGGCCGAAATGGCACTGCCTGAAGGCAAGCCATGCCCCTTGCTGGTTGTAGTGGATTAGATCCAGATTTAGGCACATGATGCCGGATTGTAGGAAGGAGACTTCCTGCGGGGATGTAGAGCTTGTACAAGAAAATATCAAAAGTTTTCTCCCTGCCAGGGGAAGCATTTTTTTTTTCAAAAAAATTTGGCATTTCAGGGCTTTTTTCAGAAAATTTTGCTTATGAAGAACATTGCTTTTTGTTCAGTATATAGTGGGCTCTCCACTTTTGTAAGGTTCAGGGTACAGGATGCTTGCAAAAGCGGAAAACTCACAAATATCTTACCCCTCTCCCACCCAAGTGAGCCACCATCTCCCTGAAAATGCTGTTCAAGAGCTAAAGGGAGCCCTGCTGAATGAGATGAGCTGTGGTGCAGTAAAAAGTGGGGGGGGGTCCCTGAAAATCAACGGTGGAAGCATCTTCCATGAATAGTACTGCTCCACAAGCAGGTGGCAGATCCTGTATCTGGGCCATAGTATGTAATTACTCATTTAAAAAATTGTAAATAAGCCAAGTAAACTGTGCTGGGCCTGGTAATATAGTATTGAGCAACCCAATTTGAGCAGAGCTAATCAAGAACAAAAAGAGGTTCTAGATTGTGACACTAAGCAGCTATACTCAGGACTGTTATAAACTCAGTATACATACCAAGCATATTGATTTATAATTTATAATTTTATAATTATATAAATTACATAATTTATAATTCAGAAACTTCTGTGTGGTCATTAATATTAGTTTGATGAGAGTCATGCTTCCAGGCTCAAAAATATCAGTTTTGATGCTCATAACATGATGCACCTCAATTCTTCTCCAGCTCAGTTTCTGCCTTAAGCTCAAAGACTATTCCATTTTCCTCCTTTTCATTCACTCAGATCTCAAAACCCATGTTAGCTCCATCCCTAATTCCATGGGGGTGGAGGGTAGATGCAGAGAGACGGCTCAGACAACATCACTCCCCCAACTGGGAGAACAACAAGGCCAAGATACACTCGGGTTAAGATGACTATATCTCAGTTGGGGAAGAAAGAGTTTGGCTTAAATCCAGTCAATCTGATAAGAGACTGTGTGAAGTAATTTATCCCTTCGGAATATAGATGTAAACCGCTATACTTTTCTTTCCTTCTACTTTCCTCCCTTATTTGTGCATCTTTATCATTGACATGGCTGTTCCAGAGAAGTTAATTAACTCTTGGTTAATCTGAGCTTTCACAGCGAGGTTCATACAATCCTAGTAAAGCATGGGAATAGAATAAACAAATACTGGGAGATTTTTCTTAAGCAGGAACATTCCACTGGCAGGAATATAGGATGGAATAAATATTTCCCATGGTATCAGTTAAACACTAAGGTATTAAGAACAAACCATTTTACCAGCAGCATGGGAATATTTCACTGTGGGTATAGTAGCCTCATAACTAATCTCTCATCTCTGTTTAACAACAGATGTGAAAATATCTAAAGGGAAATAACTCTGTAGCTAACTCTCTGGTGCATGTGTTTGACTTTATGGCATTAAAAGATATTATAATTTGTAAAGACTATATGCAACACAGAGCGATCTGTTTAATGGATGCAAATGAAAAGTCATTGTTGTCAGTGATGACACAGATGTGTTCTCATTGATTTCAACTGAAGCAGCAACAAGCCTGCCTCTTTCATCGTGAATATATATATATATATATATATATATATATATATATATATATATTTCTAACACACTCTTGATTGTATTTTTCTGTGTTTAAACAACATCAGAGGCATGAAAATCTTTGCCTCCTCTCCAGAGGCTTTTGACTACAACTTTCATAACTCCTTACCACTGGCTATGCTGGGTGAGGCTAATGGGAGATATAAGTCAAAATATGTGGGAAGGTTCCTTCTCCACATTTTTGCTTGTGGTACTTTGCTGTTCTGGATTTAATAGAGTATCCCATGCTCAAAACCGTATTTGATGGAGAATCTGGTAGTGGTTTGCAGCTGGAAGTTGAAATTGAAGGTCCCTAGGTCTGCAGCAACCATGTCATTTCAGAATAGCAGGTTTGAGACATGTGACAGCCATGTGTCTGGCACACACAATATCCCTAAAGGGATGCACTGGTTCACATGTACATGTTCACTATTGGATGTTTAATTACATCTTTTGATGATTTGCTGTGTAACAAATATAGATAGAACTTTCATTTTGCTTCTCATAAACACAGTGCTTTTCTTCTATATAGCTTGTTCACATTCAGCAGCCAGACACCACATCAGAGATGCAGCAGTCAAGTTTAGAGAATTAACAAAATGCACAAATATATGTTTCCAGCCATGTCTGTGAGAGTAAAGTTTCACCTTCTTCTAATCATGTATCAAGAGAAGCCTGATCTATTGCGGTGAACCTGAAAGGATTGCATGGGAAGCGAGGAAATGATTGGAATTCACTGGGTACTCTTTTCTTCTTCCTCTTCAGCCCAAATCTGCTGACACGGAGGTGAAATCAAGGCTGAAAGTCTAGTTTGCCCAAAGTCTTGAGAACTGGAAGCAATCAAGTTGGAACTAATGTATGATATCACAAGTGCTTAACGAATTCGGGCCTTTTCCTCACGACGATGCTCTCATGCGTTGTCCTGTCATAATCCTGGCAGTGCCTCTGCTGGGATGGGACCATGTCCCCCCAACACTCCTCTCTGCAAGTGCCCAGTTGCCTGTGGAAGAGAGCATGAGGGACATGCTTCTTCTAGACTGCAGCCAGGCTTCTTTCCCATGTTGCAGTGGGAGAGGAAGAGCATCACGCACGTTTCTGGCCCTTCTGCATGCCCAGCTGCAATGGAAGGCTTGCACAATCAGGGATCATTGGCAGAGCTTTTCCATCAATGATAAAGCCAGCAATTGCACCAGCTGGTGACCAAGAAGGGCAGGATCATGATGACATCATCCGGAAGCATCATCGCAGTCCCACTCCTCTTGCGTCCCCACACTGGGATGCCATTGTCATGCAGAAAGGGCCTCAATCTTAGAGGTCTCAGGTAGATTCCTGTCAATCTGTAGTCCCTGGATTTTTATCAGAGAGAATATGGGGACCATATGTTAATTGATGACATTATGTTTGTATTGTTTGGTTTTGCTCCAGAAATTTCAGATCATTTTGAATTTGGTTTCCAAACTAAGCAGGAAATGAAAGAACTGGCTGCCAACACAGCTGGAAGCTCATACTATGAGCCAGAACACATTATGGCACATAGTAAGATCACAGAAATCACCAGCCTACTTACTCCATTGTAAGCCGTTTTTGTATCTCACTCCACAATTTGAATTTACAGTTGCTCCAAAAAGCTGTTGGATTTCCAAAATACAGTTAGTGCAACACCTTACTTCTGGTTTGGTTTGTTCTTGTTCTCTTTAACACAGCTCTCATGTTACTGCCGCTGACCTTTGTTATACAGAAGACAGGGAATGGTTCTTCTACATAGGTGGCCCACACAGGCGGCCCTACCTGAGGCAGTTGCTTCAAGGAGCAGATGCCAGGAGGCAACAGCAAGGGTTTGGAGGAGGGAGCTGTGTACCAAGTTGGTTGTTCCATCTTCCATAAGTTAGCCTGCTATCTCCACATGTGGTAAAGAAAGCTTTTTGATTATTAAAAGATTCAACTGCAAATCAAGTTGGATTTTGTATATGAAATGAGAATAAGTGCCATTTTGTTCTTTATCTCTTGCAGCAAAAGAGATTGTCTGTGACCTGTCAGATTCACATTGGATCATGGAAACTTTTCTTGTAAACTCAGTCAAAAGCTTCCTTAATTGTATTTAGCTTAGTGAGCAGAAATTATGCTTGCTGGATGACCATGTTGTTACCAGGCTGTACACCTTCACACTTTGAAATTATTTAACCGGCAAAATATATTAATTAGCAGATATGTTTTATTGGCATAAAATATAAATTATACAAACTTATAGCTGAAAGGCCATGTGGAGAAGGAACACTGGCTGGAAAGCAGGTCAAAAGTAACCTCAGCATGGCCAGGTCATAAGTTCACTGAGAATTAGCCAGGACAGCCTGACTTAATGGCTCTAAGCTAATCCTATCAACTGCTCAATATCAGGAAACAATAGTCAAACTGCCCAGATGCAGGCAAGCAACCCTGCTGTGAACATTTCCCGGTCATCTCACCCAGGAACCTTTCCTGGTCTTCTCACCCAATGAAGACATAGAAACAATAAGTCCATTCCAGACCCCTTTTGTTTACTCTACCAGAAAGCAATTAACTCACTCCCCTTCAGGAAGGGAAACAGAGTGTAAAAATCCCCAGTTTTGAGCAACTAGCTTGCAGTTCACCAGTTGCTGAATGTCTCTGTGCCACTTCAATTCCCAGCTATGTACTGCCCTTGGACGCAAGTCTAAGCCACATTGCTGCTTCTTCACTGATCTCTGGATTGGTAAATATTGCCCATTTTACCCTGAAATCTATCTTAAACTTTCCTCCCTTTTTGTTCAGTTAGCCTTCTGTGAGTGAGTGACTGTTTGAATCTTGTGTGTGTGAGAGTAAATTCCTCTCAATAAAACACACTTTAGTTCACTTTTGAATCTCCGACCAGTTCTTTCCTGCAAGGGTCCTGTAAACATTAGTGTTAAAGATCTCATTAAGTTAGCCTCCTCTCGCAGGCCTCCTAATTTTGAGCGAATTAATTCCCCATTGTCACGTGGAGGTACTGGCATCAAGGGTGAACCCCTGACTCACCCATGCTTTGGGATAACAATGTCAAGTAGTTTGACTGTCAGTTTCCTAGAGACACAGCTGTATCACAGTTCCTTGATGACACTGAACCATGAGTAACCAAATATGAAGAAGGTTCTAGATTATTTAAGCATTTTCAGGGAAAGATTCTTAAATCTGACATTTTCTTTTGCAGTTCAAGGCTCACATTCAGTTTCATATTTTTAAACATACTGCATGGTAAATCAGCCCCCAGTAGCACCTATAGCAGTAGTTCTGAGTAAAAAGCTAATTCTACTTCATGGTTCACCAAATGATCTGGCCAAGTTATGGTCAGTACACCTAGCTTTGGGTTAGAGATTCAATTGTGCAGCTAGGGTTGGACCTCAAGTCTGACATCTTGGGCCCGATGTCTCAAGGCACCACCCAATAATTAATAGCTGGTGGTAGTAAACAGGCACAGATGTCCTAGAAGATTACCAGAGTTGACAATGGTTGTTACAACTTCCCTTCTTTTTCAAAGAGGGAGGAAGAAGAAGGAAGAGTGAATGAGTCAGTGAATCAAGAGGAAACTGGCCAAATATGTACACGGTTAAAAGTGTTCTACAACAAAATGGTGGGTGTTCTCAAGTAAAAGTGTTTGGCCTCAGGACATCAGAAACCACTTTTTTCCTCCAACCATGATGGTGCTATGGTTTACATGACTTTTTAAATGTGGGACTGCATAGACTCAAAATATTTCTTTTTAAAATCAATGTTGTGTTACCCTGTGTACTGGGGATCCTGGGAGGGACACCAAAATGTGCTCAACTAAAGGTGGGGAAAATCAGCTCAGAGCACTGCTTAGCATTACGAGAGGCAGGGTAACATAACAAGATCTTGAACCCTATGTCTACGGGGTCAGGTCGAGTCAAGTAGCACACAGAAGTTGAAGCAATAAATGATGTTTTATTAAACACAAGCAAAACAGTGTATGCGACACATTCACACAAGATAACTAAAGAAAATTAAGGTTGGAGTGGTATAGAGGGATTTTTAGAGGAGTTGCTGGTTTGGGTGATACTTCACCTGTCCTGAAGCCCATAAAAATGGAGAGTGAGGCTGGGGTGCGATGTAACTCAGCACGTGGAGCTGAGGGGAGGCTCGCCAAGCAAAGCGGCAGGAAGGTGGGAGGAAACTCAGGAGTGATCCGAGGAAGGTCTCGGAATCAAGGGTTTTTATAAGGAGAATTGTTACTGCAGGCTATGCCGTACTTGGGGAAAACAATAGATTTGGAGTTGGAGATAAAGCCTCCGAAAGGTCAGAATCTGAATGATTGAGTTATCGTAGAGGTTCTCAGTAGAGTAGCTAGTATGCAAACGCAGAGTACTTGGGTATTGTATAGTTAACCCATCAAGCTGCCAGCGCGGGGCAGAGGCTCTTTTGTAGGTTGCGTGCATACCTAATTAGAGTACTTGCCTGGAGGTCTCCTAAAGCAGTGAGTCAGCTATTTTCTGGCCTACCTATATTGTCCAGGAATATTACGGCGATTAACGCCGAGCTTGTATGCGTGCTTGTCTGGTGGCCTCGCAAGCACATGGAAGGGAATAGAGAAGTGAAGCCAAATTGTGATATCAAAAGGATATCTTTTAATATCCCCAAAGCTCGGACTAGCCAGGGCAGTAACAGTTGGCAAACAGATGTTTTGTGCAGGTGTGCTGCAAAACATCAGAATGTAGAAGCATTGTAAAGTTTTGAATGGCTACAGGGGAGGAGAGAAGAGAAATGTTAGCAGCTGGCTTCTTTAATACATGTGGCCATCTACAGGGATCCTCCATAAGGTCATGCAGTCCTCTGTCTAAAATGACCTAGTTGGATCACTGTGGAGACTGAAAGGCTTTGTTGCAGTCCAGTTTGCTATGAAGTCTTGATCCTTACCATGATGTACTTCATCTCAGTTCTTAATCCCACAGTCCACTCAGATACGTTCGTGATAAGCTCAGCAGAGTTTGGGAAATTAACACTTTCAGAATCACCCAGCCTTCATATCCAGTGGGAGAGGTAGTCCGAAAAGGCAACATCCAGAATCTTGTTCAGGCATTGTGTGCTTGTAGGTGGATGTGGGGCTGCAGTTAATAGAACTGCAAAGATGAGTGATGTTCATATCCAGTAGAGAGCTGCTGTTACATAACTATGTAACGAAGCTGGCAAAAGGACCAACGTGCAACAGGACTGAAGCAAATTGAGACTGATACTCTATGGTCCCTGACGTGCATTGGGTCCATGAGGCACATCAGGCACTTTTGCTAGTGTCCCATAATGCATCTTCCCAATTTAATAACCGGGGTTTCTTAGCACCTCTGCTACTTAGTTAAATGCATGCAAATTTACATTGAGTGAAAAAATCATACAGGGTACTGACCAACTTTTCTAAGATCTAGGATCTAGTAATAGCATTAGAATGAACAGGGCCCACTCTAAGCCAGTTTGTTAGTGGACAGAAGGTTTTAAGAACTTTCTGAGGGACAAGAAGATATGTTTCTTATGCATGAACCCCAAAATGCAGTTAAATTAATGTGGAGGCTCTGAGTGTTCCCATTATTCATATATTGAGTGATAATTGAAAGAAATGTGCTAGTTCTACACATATACTAGTTCACTGTGCTTATCATCACCCTCTGTAAATTGAAGGAAAATATCTGTAGCTCATCAGTGAGATGTTTCCACTCATAGATGTTCCCTATCATTGTAGAATGGTTTTTTTAATTCCAGCTTTGGGAAACTTTTTGTTTGTTTGTTATCACAGCTGGACCATGTTGCCTATGGAATCTGGGAGCTGTAGTCTAAAAAGGCAACATTTCTAACCAGAGTTCTAAATCATGAGGAAAATCTACACAAGTTGAGTGGGCTGCTTTCATTTGCCTCCAACTCATTAAGAGCAAAGACAATGAGACATGGAGAGGAAGCTAGCATGTGTAATCCTTCCTTGTGTAATATGAAAATCCTGACTGAGGTTTACATGAAACACAGAAATAGATTTACATATGGACTACTCTTTCAACTAATTTTAAAAACCTAGCTCTTTGTCAGATGGCCAGCCCTGGCCATGGCTCAGGCTTCGGAAGAAAGGGAGCTCAAGAATGTTCCAAACATTCATCCTAAAAGCCAGACCTCTTCTACATATAAACAGATAAACAGTGACACAAGATTATCCATTCAATGTGTAAGTGTGTTTGTTTTCCCACAAAGCTGCCTTCCATCCATGTGCTTATCCTTCACAAGAAAACAAAAACGTATGTGTTTATTGCCAAACTCCTGACAAACTTGTATGACTAGAAAGGTGATGAATCATTTTGAATGCATTTCCAACTTTGTGTAATATACACAGTGAATGAGTCATTTGGATTTCACTGAACACATGAAACTGTCTTATACTGAATCAAAACATTTAGATTCTAGCCTGTCTTAAACCGTCTTGACAGCTACACTTCTGTGTGATCACAAGTGACGGCCTTCCCCATCCCTACCACTTCTTTGAGAAGAGCTTCTGGAAAACAAGATTCTTTAACAGACATTGGACATGGAAAAACTGCTGGATAGGAACAGAAGATTTGTGCACAGATCTCTCATTCTTTCCAATCATTGGCATGCCCATATATACACATAAACAAGGAGACTAAAAGTAGCTACAAGAAACTTCCATGTGTAATATGGTGCTTGTGTTATGAACAGATTAAGGACAATAAATCCAGCTTATTCAGTTTAATATATACCACAGTAGAATGAGTAAAATCTTTCAAACAAGGAAGAATAGCTGCAGTAATATCCCCTCACAGAGGTCTACCTCTCAAAAGCCAGGTTAAAAAAAGAAAGTATGCCTCAGGTATTCCGTTAAGGAGAGCGCTCACAAATGGGTGGACATCATGACAATGTTCTAGTTCTTTCATTGGCACGGTGATAGCATCCAAAGAAGAAATATGGCTAGGCTATTATTCAGAGATTTTCTTCTACGAGCACAGATTACTCTCCTATGATTACATTTAGTTGTTTTACTGCTTCATACAAGGATTAGTTTCCTACATGACCTTTTACATATGAGTGGTATCAGATCCTGGTATCACCTCTTATGCAGACATATATGATCATTTATGAGAATATCTGTTTTTTTCTGGCTCAGTCCACTTGGTTGCTGACCATAATGTATAATAAGTACTTAAAACATATCTTTACTGAAGTAGAAGACATGAATGGCAGTCCACAATAGTGGAATGTTGCTGTTATTTTAATAACGACTAGATTTTCTGCCCAAGGAACTCAAGGAAAAGTTTAAGCAGAAGAAAGACAATTTCTACACTCTCTGTTGTACTAGAAAGCTCATTAGTCCATTCGCCTGAACTACATTAGAGGTTTCCAATTACCTCACCAAACTACAAATCCCAGGTTTCCATAGAATGGAGACGTGGCAATTTAAATGGTATCAAACTGCTATATGTATGTAGCGTAGGTACACTCCCAGTCTTAGGCAGAGGTTGGTGACAAAGAAATTTCCCAAGTGACAATGATATGTTTGGTAGCAAGGAACATCGAGTTTTTCCTGGTCCCTTCTCCTCAAGACCCTTCGTTATGTAACTTTTTTCTTCTTCATAGTAGCCAAAATCCTGCAGGGGACTTTTGTCTTCATAAGGCCTGCAGGGATTAGAAGTGGGCATTTCCATCATGTCTGAATCCATTAAAGGGCTGCTGTTACCTTACTACATGAGAAGCCTGCAAAGTAACTGATACATATTGGAAATAATGCATAATGGGACTGATGCATAATAATGCGACCAATGCCCTTTGGTCCCATCATGCATTGAGAAACTGGTTGTTTCCACACTACACAGTTATGGTGCTATTATTCCACTTTCAACATCCTGTCAAATTCTGGGGTTGTAGTTTACTGAGGCCAAAGAGCTCTCTGGCTTAGAATTCTAAATACCCCTCCCTAAATTGGAAATCCCAGGATTCCATAGGAGGTTGAAAGTGGAATAATATTACTATAATAGTGTAGTGTGGAAATGGCCACTGGCAAAGGGAGTGCCAGTGCACATTGGGACACTCTTGTCTGTGTCCCATGACACATTTTTACAACTCAAAGTAATCCTAAGAGAGGAGCTCTAAAATTGGCTTGGCTTCCACAAATTGGATATTGGCTAGCAAAGGTCGGTTTCAGGTAAAAAGTTGGTTTTGAATTAGACATTCCTAAAACCAACAACGCCCTTTGCTGCTTTAAGGGAACACAGACAACGACCTATTGTTCTGAGTCACGTATCTCTAGGCAGCCACAATAGACTCTCTCCTTGATTGATAAATTGAATCATTGACACTGTCACAGCCCCCAGCTATGTTGATGAACTGTGCGAGGATAGACAATCAAAGCCTACCAATTTGGAATTTTAAACCTATCACGCACCTGGACTTTCCCATGAAAAACAATACCGAGGAGAGGTCGTGATATTTGCCTAACATTATATTCCGCAATCATTGCCCATTAACGCCACTTTGCTAGCCGATACGCAGCCTGAGGACAGAAATTAGCTATAAATATCCTCAATTTTGGAGCCTTTTTGTAAAGCCTCCTACACCGGACAGAAGGGCCCGTTTCACTGCTACCAAGGTCTTCCACTCAAGCCTCTCAGACACTGCTGAGAGCTAAACATGGCTCACGTCCCCGATCTTCCGCGAGACCCCGCTATGGCCATCCATCCAGCCTGGGATCCAGCCTCCCCTTGGTGCTATACATCGAGCCTGCGCTAACATTCTCTTTCTCCAGGACGTCTAGACTAAGGTCCATATGCCCTCTCTCCCAACCGATCGCTTATTTCTAACTTTATTTCTGTAGCTCTTGTATGATTGTGGGATTCATAGAATCATAGAAATGTAGAGTTGGAAGAGACCACACAGGCCATCCAGTCCAACCCCCTACCATGCAGGAATACCCTCAAAGCACTCCCGACAGATGGCCATCCAGCTTAAAAACCTCCAAAGAAGGAGACTCCACCACACTCCGAGGCAGCATATTCCACTGCCGGACAGCCCTGACTGTCAGGAAGTTCTTCCCGAGGTTCAGGTAGAATCTCCTTTCCTGCAGTTAGAATCCATTGCTCCTTGTCCTGGTCTCTGGAGCAGCAGAAAACAAGCCCTCTCCCTCCTCTACATGGCATCTCTTCAAATATTTAAACATAGCTATCATGTCCCCTCTTAACCTTCTCTTCTGCAGACTGAACATACCCAGCTCTCTAAGTCTATCCTCATAGGGCTTGGCTTCCAGGCCCCTCACCATTTTGGTCGCCCTCCTCTGGACCTGCTCCAGCTTGACCATGTCCTTCTTGAATTGGGGTGCCCAGAACTGGACACAGTATTCAAGATGAGGTCTAACCAAACCAGAGTAGAGTGGTACTACGACCTCCCTCGATCTAGACACCATACTCCTATTGATGCAGCCGAGAATTGCATTGGCTTTCTTGGCTGCCGCATCACACTGCTGACTCATGTTCAGCTTGTGGTCTATTAAGACTCCTAGATCCCTTTCACATGTACTGCCATCCAGCCACGTGTCCCCCATCCTATATTTCTGCATTCCATTTTTTCTACCTAAGTGTAGGACCTTACACTTCTCTCTGTTGAATTTCATTTTGTTAGCTTTGGCCCAGCTCTCCAATCTATCCAGGTCATTTTGAATGTTGATCCTGTCCTCTGGCGTATTAGCAACCCCTCCCAATTTGGTGTCCTCTGCAAATTTGATGAGCATGCCCTCTATTCCTTCATCCAAGTCATTGATGAAAATATTGAACAGCACTGGGCCCAGGACAGAACCCTGTGGCACCCCGCTAGTGACTTCTCTCCAGGATGAAAAGCAGCCATTGGTGAGCACCCTTTGGGAACGGTCAGTCAACCAGTTACAGATCCACCTGACAGTAGCTCTGTCCAGCCCACATTTTACTAGCTATCAAGCTAGTAACTCTATCATAAAAAGAGATAAGATTAGTCTGGCATGACTTATTTTTGAGAAATCCATGTTGACTTCATTATTTGGTAACATTTGTCTGTAACCTTCTCTGTTAGTTAATAAAATTGTTTTAGATAGTTCCTCTGACTCTGGCATGGTTCTGACCCCGTAGACATAGGGTTAAAGATCCCCTGCCCTGACCTCTTGCAAGTTCTGGTAAGCAGCTCTGCTAATTCCCTCAATTTGAAGCCTAGTTTGGGTGTCCTCAAGACACCCCCAATTTTCAGGGTAACAACATCTTCACAATTCACTAACGGGATTTCTTAGCACTTCTACTATGTAGCTTTGTGCATATGTAAAGTTACATAACATACACTGTGATAGAGGATTCCAGCCAGTGTTTTCAGAAAGAACCAGCAAAACCTTCATAGCTCAAAATCACACATATGTCCTGTGTGCAAACTGTTAGGCAATGTGGGTCTTCACCAAATGGACCGCAAGCAGAATGTGTGATTCCCACATATCACAGTTATTTGTGAAGTGCTTATAAGAAGTAGTTTTCATGCTGAGGACCCAAGCCTGTATTTAAGAAACGACAACATACTTGAGCTTAGAAAATTGGGAACCATAACGTCTTCTCAATTATGGATGGCTTCTGTACATTTTGTTTCAAACAAGCAAGTTTATTATAATTTAGCAACTTGCCATTATACTATAACAATTCATCCACCTCAAAAGTAACCTTACAGTTTCTGCAAGAATCTAAATTTTAAGTTGTATTAGTTGACCAAAGTAAGAACGTCCTCAAGTTATTGACCACTTTTTCAAGGAAGGAAACAGTTGATGGTACTAAATTATAACTCCTGGTGAAAAACTTTGTTTAATTTGCTTTGTATAGAATATACCTTACCAAAGTCCAACCACTAAAACAAACAGTCAGATTTCTTCTTTTGAACTTTGGTGGACATCTGAACTGTTGTTTTCTGCTTCTCAACTAATTTCCTGTGTTCCTGCTCACCACACGGCAAAAGCTTCACAAAGCAAGACAACAAATTATCATCAGATTGACTAATCTACACCAGGCTGACAAATTCTAGCCCTGCTTCTTCATTGCCTCTAAACTGCATTTGAGCACTGTAGGAAAGAGAAGTAATCACAGAAGTAACATGAAAAAGGAAACAAACCCTTCTCAGACCAGATACTGTTGCCTGCCGTAGTGTTTTGCTACTGACATCTTCAAAGAACTTGCAGCACAATGAGGCTTCACTTTCAACATCAGCTTTTGAAATTAAGTATTAAGTGATCTAGATTTACTCATACTTAATAGAAGACCTCTTATGACAATGGAAGCAAATTTAGTCATGACTGATTCTAATGACTCTAAGTATGAGTAAGTCTGGCTCCATCACAGTCTCCATCACATTTTGGAATCCTGCACCACAGTTTTAACAAGGACATAGGTACGTAGGCTTTGATTATGCAATCGCCTTTCTTCAAACACAGAATTATAGGTGGGGTGGGTAAGTTCCAGATATTGTCTGCTCCCACTTATAATGCTCTAATATTTTCCCACCACTTCTTACTTTTTTTAAAGAAGTATTAAGAACAGTCTGCTAAGGAAGAAAAAGTAGAATGGGTATATAATGCCTTTTCACTGAGAGTGCTTAGAGTCCTTCATTTGGAACCATACTCAGTGAATATAATGTGGCAGAAAGTCAGTCTGGAGCGACAGACATTGTGAGCAGAGAGGATCCACTAGATACACTATCATCTCTATGTTCTATACACTTAACTGCTAGGCAGGAAGGAAAAAGAGAGGCAGCGGTGATATAGTGGTCAGTGACATAGCTTAGCCCAAGCAGGATGGGTCAAGGATGGAGGTGCAGGGGTGGAGGCGCATGTGGCCAGGGCTACAGTGTGCAGGGGGGCTATGGCACACATGGATAGGGCTACAGTGCATGGGGTGGGGCTATAGCATGGAGGGAGGGGCTATGGCATGAGGGGAGGAGCTAGAGGATGCATGGATGGGGCTACAGTGTGCAGGGGGGGCTGCAGCATGCTAAGGATGGGCTACGGCATGCAGGGGAGGCAAACAAGGAGCGGCATCACCCTCAAAAATGTGCTGCCCAGGGCACACTGACCTCACTTCCCCGTCCCTATGCGACTGATGGTGGTTTGAGTGCTGGACTATGCTTCTGGAAGACCGGGTTCAAATCCCTGCTCAGCCATGGAAACTCATTTGGTGACCTTGAGCAAATCACACATTCTCAGCCTCAGAGGAAGGCAAAGGAAATCCCCCTCTGGACAATTTTGGTCAAGAAAACACCATGATAGATTCAACTTTGGGTTGCTATAAGTCAGAAATGATCTAAAGGCACACAACAACAAAGGAAGGATGAACAACACAACACCACAGTTTTAACAAGGACATAGGTATGTAGGCTTTGATGGCTGACTGAGGATTTGAACGCTGGTCTCTGAAGTCGTAGTCCAGTGCTCAAGGTACGTAGGCTTTGGTTATGTAATGTGTTCTAAGTGGCTGTAGTAAAAGTTATCTGGAGGATGTAGAATAATTAAGACCAATGCCTTCAATAACTATTGCCCATACATAACATCAGAACTACACCATATTCCTGATCAGGAAATACTCTTCCTTTAGTTCTACAAATTACATCCCAAAGTGGAACACTGAAACAATGTATTTATGTGTTTGAAAAGCTGCAAAAAGTTGGAGGAAATTACAAAATTATTCCAAGATATTATCTCCTTTGTACTGAAACTGATTAAATTAAAAACTTCTTTATGTGTGATTGTTTAGTCTTAAAAGTTTGAAAAGTTCAGGGTTCATACTAGGTCCTCTCAACCTGAGACTTCCCAAGCCAAAAATACAATTATGTTGTATTTGATCTAAATGATTACAAATTGTGCAGGTCTGGATTGTATTGCTTCTGTCTTTGAGCCATTTGGTACAGTTGAACCATTCCTTTCCTTAACTCTTGTTATTGTTGTGTGCCTTCAAGTCCTTTCTGACTTGTAGTGACCCTAGGACATGAACCTCTTTCATGGAGTTTTCTTGGCAAGATTTATTCAGAGAGGGTTTGCCTTTGCCTTCCTCTGAGGCTGGGAATTAGTGACTTGCCCAAGATCATCCCGTGAGTTTCCATGGCTGAGTGGGGATTTGAACCCTGGTCTCTGAAGTCATAGTCCAGTGCTCAAACTACCACACCACATTGGCTCTCTTTTCTGGGTGGATGTGAAATGAAAAACAGAAATTCCACATAGTGCAATATAATGCCCTATTACCTATAAATATCCTACCCATAGCCAGAAATATTCAAAGGGAAATTCAAAGATTATCATTCAGCACTAATCCCGCAACTGCCATGAAGATGAAGCAGTTAAAAAGCAGAACCTGAATGATGCAGGATCCCTTAAGTAAAAGTCTTAGCAGAAATTTACTTGTAAAAGCTGGGCAGGCTGATGTTGCAACTGGATTTTATTACAAAAATTAATAAATGAATTGGTACTAATCAGGGATGAAATGCACCAGGAGAATTGCATAGAACTGCATTAAAAGTAACCGCTGGACACCCAAAAGAAGCCATAGTGTTTATTAACAATATAAAACAATAATCTGAAGAAGACAAGGTACGCTTGTGTTGTCTTGCTGATTTATTTTCTATGTGTTCATCAGTCACTGCCTGGATCAACTTGCTCCAAGCTCAGTCAAGAACCCCCTTTTGCCAATTCATGAGAACGTGGCAGGGGCCAGTCAATGAAAAGCCATCCCCAGAGTTCCAGGGCAACTGCCTCCCCCCACTTCGAAGTCCTTATTATCCCCCAGTTTATTGCACTGGTCTTCCCTCTCTCAGCTTACTGCCTGGCAGTTGTGACATAAGCAACTGTTCCTGTTCCTAGCCATCCTAGGAGGAAAATACAGTCTAACACGCAGCACCTTCAAACCCCTGCCCCCTTAGCAATAGCAATAGTAACAGCATGTGTATTTCTATACTGCTTATCAGCTAAGTGCTCTCTAAGTGATTTAAAATGTATAAGCTAAGTGCCCCCAACAAGCCGGGTACTCATTTTACTAACCTGCAAAAGGGTGGAAGCCTGAGTCAATCTGGAGCCCAGCAGGATCAAACTCACAACCTTGTGGCTGCAGTATCGGCATTTAACCATTGCTCCACCAGGGCTCTTGTTGCAATGCTGCAATGAAAAGCACCCAGGGAAGGTGAAAAACATGCTGCAATGGCATGGAAAAGAATCCTTCCTAGTTCCATAAAGTGTCCAGCTAAAGCCCAGGGATACCAGGCCATTGGTAAGGGCAGGGAGTGGAATGGTGCACCTTACCTGGCAGAGGAAAGAGCTCAGACCAATACATGGCCGGAAGGTCTCATGAGACCAAGAAGATCACAAGATCTTCTAAGCCTCATGGACTCAGCTGATTTCAGAAAACTAAGGGTCCTCCAAAAACCCCCAAAGGGGACAGTGGCAACCATCACAAAATTTCCTCCCCAGTGTGTGCTCCCCAGCCATTGGCTAAGGTCGAACTGTCCTTGCTGCAAAGGAGGCCCCTAGGTGAGATGCGTTCAGTGTGGAAGCAAGCTTTGGATTGTTATGACTTGCCAGTGATGTCATCTGAGGCCCTTTCTGCACTACACTGTTATAGTACGATTATTCCACTTTCAACATCCTATGGATTCCTGGAGTTAGCAGTTTAGGGAGGTGCCTTTAGAATTCTCAGCCAGAGAGCTCTTTGACCTCAGTAAACTACAAACCCCAGAATTCCACAGGAGGTCGAAAGTGGAATAACAGCACTAGAAGAGCGTAGGGTGGAAATGCCCTGAGTGTGCCATTAAAAGTGAGTGAACAGAGGATGACACGTACTGACAGCTATCAGGCCTCAGTTTAAAAATGGCACACTATTTTCTTGCCACCACTCTTACATTTTCTTGCAATCTGGTATTATACAGTATGGCTAAGACCCTGCATCAGAGGCTACAACACATAACTTTACGATGATGGAGCTATGCCAATGACACAATACACTTGCTAGTGAACTGCAGTGATGCCCAATAGGGCACCACACAAGACATCCCTTTGCATAGCAGGGCATGTTGTTATCAGGATACATTATGCAGTGGCCATGCTGCTGGCTCTGCTTGTATAATGGTTCTGATACCTAGGTCTCTGCTCCCCTCCTGCGAATACAGACATTGTTCAATGGCACAATTCAACTTTACACAGTCGTAGGACAGTTTATGATGATGCAACTTCCCAACAGGATGTCAGCCTCCATTTTTTTTTTCCTGGACAGAGCATTCTTATTGTGAAATAATTAAATGCTGGGAAAAGGTTTCCTTCTGTGTACCATTTCTTATGTGCGGCACCAAACTCCTAACATTAACTTATTCCCTTCAGAGGCACAGGGCCGAATCTGGCTAATGGATCTTTCCACACAAATTGGACTTATATGGCTCTATTTTTCCCTTGGGGGATTACTGCTGGGCTGTGATCATTTTGTTTGTGTCCTTTATCTATTATTTACATTTCAAAAACATTCTCTTTCCTCCCCGCCCCCACCAAATTGTACAGTTATTCCTGGCATCAATAAAAGGATTTAGTCCAGATAATAAATGACCAATTACTGTATATTGTCAGAGCCAATATGTTGCAGAAACATATGTTGGATGTGGTGTGTGTTGTCCTTTAGAGTTAAGAGTTTTCTGGCATAAGCGAAACAGTAATATAAATGATCACATCTGTTCATAGAAGTACACTAACATGATTCAATACTCCATTAAAAACACACACACACACACACAAAATTTGTTTCCACATTGTCCAAGTAATCTGAAAAAAAAAATAAGAAAGGTGTCAAAGCATTCCGATATTTCAGGAAAATGCTAGATAACACATTAGTTCACATAAGGTACAAATTAGGGGAATCTTATGTAATTCAAGTTCCTGAGTCTTAAACTTTGGCCCTCTTTTCCAGTTATAATGGCAAGGGGAAATCATCTCAGGGTGAGAACACTACCTAGACAAGTTGTGTGTATGCTTTCCGTATTACTTAGGGCCTTTCTGCCCTACACTGTTATGGTGCTATTATTCCACTTTCAATGTCCTGTGGAATTCTGAAGTTTATAGTTTACTGAGACCAAAAAGCTCTCTGGCTGAGAATTCTAAATTCTGCAATGTTTCCTGGAATTGTTAAAAATCAGCCTTTAGGTAAGAATAAAATTTTTCTGAGAGCACTGGACTAGGAATCTGGAGACCAAGTTTGCAACCCCATTCAGCCATGGAAATCCCCAGGGCAAGTGGGCAAGTCACACTCTCTCAGCTTCAGAGGAAGGCAAAGGCAAACCCTCTGTGAGCAAACCTTGCAAAGACAAGCCTGTGATAGAGTTGCCAACAGTGGGAAATGACTTGAAGGTATACAACAGCAATAACTACTACAGTGTGCTGTCTGTGCTGGGAATTGCTTCTGGATGTTCTGTGTTAAAGGAAGAATCATGTGCTGGTTTTCTTTAAAAAAAACAACTGAGCAGCAGATAGATCAACCAACAACAACATTTCCTCTGTGTGTTTTTTTCCTCCATCTCACTAGGTGGAACTGGGAAAAGCTCCTGTTTGAAATCCTGGAGTCTGCCAACCATTGTGGATTATACTAAGGTAGATGGACCAAAGGACTGGCATGTTATACAGCAGCTTACTGTATTTCAGTCCCATAATCTAAAATTCCAGCTAAACAGATACTGGGAATCAAGCCAACATCCGTTGTTATGTACACATTTATTTCTCCTACAGCATGCATTGTGTAGCACATGTTTGGACAGACCGTGTGCCTCTGCTGCCCATTGCATTCACAACATCCCCTGTTTCCAGTTTTGTGCTAACAAGTTCTCAGTTACAGAGATTGATCATCATGGGAGATCAGTCTAGAACCATGTTTCCCAAGGCTGGATGGGGAAGGTGGGAGTTATAGTCCAGCACATCTGGAGGGCACTAGATTGAATGAGTCCCTCTCAGGACCACATCACAGAAGAAGGCAAGAGGAGACAGAAAGAACTTGCCTTTGTTGGTGGGAAGGCCCAAAAGAAACATCCCTTCTGTGATCTAGGAGAAAAGGAAGGTGGGAATGACATCAGAGGCATACAGATGGGGGGGTGATGAAGGCGGTCCGCCCCGGGCGGCAATTTTTGGAGGCTGCCCCATGCAACGTGGCCATGCCCCCTAGTGATACAGCCACGCCCCCTCATGACACAGCCATACCCCTTCACGACATGGCCATGCCCCCTCATGTGACGCAGCTACGCCCCCCCGCACAACATGGCCATGCCCCCACATGACGTGGTCATGCCTCTGCCCCCCCCTCGCCCCATCTCCCTACCCAAACTTCAAGCTACGTGGCTGAATGACATACTGTAATTATGAAAATGACAAATTGTAATAGATGGGGGCTTTTATCATATGCTCAAAGCACACAGCACACCGGCACAGACAACTGAGATGAACTAGGAGAAATAAGTTGTCTGAATTTAAGTGAATTAAAAAAAAAGTCTGCCCAAACATAAAACTAGAAGCTGGCCACACACCTCAGGTTATTCAAGTTATTTTAATGAACAAACTGATATTTTTTATCTGAACCAAAGGTAACACAATCAGATTTTGCAATGAATAGGTATTAAACATCAAAATTCAAATGAAAATCTATATGTGTATGTTTATCTACTTACCTACTCATTCCTTCCTTATAATACGGTTCCTAGCCAATAGTTTCTTCTAGCAGAGGCATTCTTGAAGGCACTCTTTTGCATTAGCTACCAAAAAGCACCAATTTATAACACAACTGAATAGCCTGTTTGGGAAACAAATCCATTCATCAAGACTGAGGCTCTTGTCTACCTCTGACTTGAATAGGAATGAAGAAAATCATATTCCATTATTTTATATGTTAACCAGCTCACCAACGTAAGGATATTTTTCTTACTACATCAAGGTAATCCCCACTATTGATACTTCCTGCATTTCAGTTCTCTCTGACCCAGAGTATATATTTTTGAAGTACAGGATTTTGGTTTTGGTTTTTGATTTTTTTTACTTTTGGAAGAATAGGGGAAGGCTATATCTCTCAGTGGCCATATAATCTGGAGGATTCTGACAGTTATAGTTCAGTCCAGGCTCTGCCATATTTAACATTTGCTGTTTAACATTTGCCTCCCGCCATATGTCCTTATTAGACAGACAGAAAGAAATATGTTTTTAAGTTACAGGCTAATGGTTCAGGCAATGGACTTTAGTCCAAAAAGTTAATACCACAGTAAATTTCTCTGCCTTCAATGTGCCACAAAAACAAGATGCTATCGTTTTGTTATAACAGACCAACATGGCTACTCTTTGAAAAGAAGTACATGAGACTCTGTTAGAACTATTGCTTTTCACACAGTTGCGTGATCTCTTTTATAACTTATAGAATGAAATGGTAAGAACCCCCTGCTCATGGCCTCTTTGGATCCAAGCCACTAAAAATTAATACATAGACTTGCTCTAAACAGTACTTGGTTTTAAAACATCAACATTGCCCTTTCTTCTAATATTCTCATTATATAAAAGTACTTGTGTACAATTTTTTTGTTACAATAGTTCAAATTACCATAGTTGTTTTCTGCTTATTGAGGAAACTTGGTATTCATCAGTTAGTCGATTTTATACATATATATATGTATATATATAATCTCAGACTTAATAGAAACCATAAGTTGTCTTCCTTTGACTATTAATTGCATAACAAAATACTGTTAAATGTGCGTTTTCTCTTGATCCGTTCCTTAATCCTACCATACTTTCACATGCTATGGGAAAGAGAGAGATGCCATACTGTTATCAAATGTATGCTTTCCCATAAGGAAATATAAATTCCTGTAATAAGCTGAGTACAGTCATTAAACATTTATATAGTCAGTGGTATTTGACACAGTTGATACCACCATTGTGTGTTTAGAATTCACCTCCAAAAGAGGAAGCAGCACAGCTGTTTTCTTTCTAGTAACACTCAAGTTATTTATGTGTAATTAAATAGATCACACTTTTCCTGGGTTTTGCTGCCTCAGTCTTAACAATATTGATCAGCTGTTACTTAAGCCTCTGTCTCCTGCAGTGCTGAGCAACTGGCTGTAATCTCCCCATATTAACAACTCCTTGTAACAGCAGTAGTCTTACTAGACAATTATATGCATGTTGGTTCAGAAAGATGCCCTGTTGAGTCACTGGCTGGAATCCTGTATAAGTTTATGCTCGTACTTAAACTAGTAATTTCTCTTAGCACAAACCTGATGGAAATGTCATTCATCCATGATCCAATTGCTACTTAACTGGGCATCAGCTGCATGGGGAGAAGGAGATCCATTGTGCCAATAGTTACAGCATGGTTGAATGATGTTTCCATCAGCTTTGGGCAGGGGTAGGCCAGAAGCATTTTTCTTACTTTAGTGCTTAGTTAAATATAACACGACACAGGATTCCAGCCATGCACCTCCAAGTGGCCTTCTAGTTCTGTAGCCACACACTGGTCACTGGATTTGGAAACCTGGTGCCTTTCAAGGATCATACCATACCAACAACAGCAGAGCTCTCAAGACTGGTTTGAGACTATTCTCATAGGATTCTCTCTTCTATCATGGAGAGCAAATAAGATCTAATAGGTAGATATGCTTCTGCACTTTCAAGACCTCAGTCCCAAGATCTTGCTCTGTATTTTCTGCTCAATACCAATTACAAGAGAGTAATTTCATATAGCCCCAGAGCAAAACTTGAGGGTGGGGAATATGTGTGCCATTGTTCCTCTTTGGTGCAAAATAAATAAATAAAAATGAATCATTCTCAAGTGTCACCAAAAGGTTGTTTCTGAGCAACTGATGCTCTAAACCTGGGTGGAATGGCCAATTGCTTTCTTCTCAGGCAGGAGATACATAAGCTTATATCTGGGTGGGAGATTGCTGGGAGTCTTGGAATCCAAAAAAGGGAAATGGCCAATGTTCACTTTTGGTTTTGAAAAACATTTAGGGGTGTGTGTGAGTGTGTGCATAAAAGTTTTGTGGAGGTGGGTTGCAACCTATTGAAAAACTGAGTTGCCTCTTCTGGAGGCGCTTTAGAAAGAAATTTCAAGGAAAAAAATGTGATCTGAGGAGTCTGGAGGCATCAAGGGCCACAGAAACAGTGTGGAGCCCTACTGGCTTAGACAGCGTGTGCTTATCGTTTGTAGGAAGGTGGAGCTGAGAAATAAATGTGCATGACTGTGGACATCCTAAACAAGAGTGGAAGCATGTGACCCTCCAGCTGTAGTTGAACTACAACTCCCAGTGGCCTGTACCCAGCACAAGGAACAGAAAAGGAAAATCAGAACTAGGACCCCTGTCGCAGCCCCTCATCCCACTGAAGATTGATCACAGGAGGCACCTGGAAATGTCATCCTGCTGCATTCCAATCACCAGCAGAAGAGACCTCGATGCTCAATGCAGCTGTTGGCTGTTAAGGTAGGTTTGGGGAGTGAGGTTGGGAGACAAGGTGTAGTTACACATTTGCAACTACATCTGTGATATAGGATCTCAGTGTTTACTGTTGCAGTGAGTTGTTACTGAGTAAGCTTACTCTTTAAATTTTAAACGGTTCTCCCTGTTTTATTGCAACATAATGCATTTTTTTTCAGTTCTGTTTCAGTTTTTGTCTGGAATTGGTCTTCATTTAATGTACTACTGTTTTATTGTAAATTTCCTCATGAAGCAGAGGGGGTGATTAAATAAATATCAACAAACACCATTATGACATCTAATACTATTTAGGTCCTGTGCAACGATACAAGGCCCTGCCTTCAGGTTCATCACCTGAAAACAAAGTGATTAAAGTGGGTAAATTACCTCCTTATGAAATCAACAGGTGGAACAACCACTCAGGAGAATGTTAAAGGAAAAGAGAAAACAAATGGCAGAAGTTGCCAGCCAAGGTGATGAAGTCAGCTATGTTATCTTTCCTCTCCTTCAGCTGCAGACAGACAGGTGGAATGAAAGCTCAGACCTGTACCTGATTGCCTGAGAGTAAGTCCCACTGAATGTGGTGGGGTTTGCTTCTGAATGGACTTGTATAGGAGTGCAATCACAAAGATAATGCATTTTTTTCATAAAATAGTGGGGGGGAAACATATACTGAAGAGGAAGTCAACAGTGGCTTGCCTTCAGGTGGTTTTTAAACAAGATAAAGCAGGGCAGGCATCTAGATGGACTGAATCACTCAGTGAGAGCCAACTTGAGGCTTGCCCAAGCAATTTTCCCATCTGAGATGAAGAATAGAATAGCTGTCTACATTTCACTTACAGAGATCATATGGAGTGATAGCTGCATTTAACTCCTACATTTGCAATGAGATAACACCTGACAACACCTCAAAGATAAATAGGAAGGAAGCTTAGCAAGTCTAGGGCAGGATGTGTAGCACTCACAGCATCCATGGGCCCTTTCGGCATTCCTCCAGCATTGCTGCCTGGAGCCCAACGGGGGCTGGTGCTCCAATGTTACTGGGTGGTGAATACATGTCAGATTTTAGTCCAAATGTTCAAGGAGCTATCCAGGTTGTTGAACCTTATCCTCCAACTAGATTTAGCACCTTGGATAGCTCCTTTGAACTAGAGCAGTTTCAATGCCCTGCTGACATTGGAGCCACAGTCACCATTGCTGGGGCAACTATCTCACTTTGGCTAATGGTAGGACAGGCCCAAAATATAATGACAATAATCCCTGCTTATCTGATGATGGCAGAGAGAATGAGAGAGAGAGAAAGAAAGACCAAAATATTCATGGGTCTTGAATGAAAATACCTAGCAAGTTGACCTCCACGGGGATTTTCAACACAGCAATTAAAGCCATTCAGCATTTTCAATGCAAACCAAATTTATGGTAACAGAAGTCCATTACTCTCCTGGAATCCAATGGCAAAGAGCAGGGATTAGAAAGTGTGGCTGGCTGCTGGAAAAGAATAGCAGCTGCATTCATATGTTCTCAGCAGGCTGTGAGTGACTGAGAATCCCTGCTAGAAACCCAACAAGGGAGAATGACAGAAATTACACACCATTGTCACTAAGATGTGGGTTGCTCTAGCAGACAAACAGAAACCTAAATGGAAATGTTCAAACCCATGGTTGAAAAAAACCCAAACATTCTAAGCCACATCAGAGAAACCCTAGCTTTCTACATGAGAGGCAGGGCAAAAAGTGACCAGCTAATCTCTAATTCGACCACTGAAACCCAGTAGTTCTCCCTCCGTAAAGAAATGGTGGGCATCCTCATATCAGTTCCCCTTCCTTCCCACAGTGGATCATTTATTATTCATTTGCTTAAAGTATTTCTGTACTCTTTTTCTGAAGCCCACAAAATCATAACTGAGCAATGATCTCATAATTAATTATAAAGACAACATTTAAAGAAAAAACTATTTTTGACATCAGAAACAAGTAGTACTGAGTCAGAATCGTCAGACACATCACCTATGTAGCTAATGGTGACTAACAATATTTTAAAAATGATATCATCTGATAAATCAGTATTATAAATTACCCATGGAAATGTTAAAAGCAATGACCTCAATGCAATTGTTAGTCCCAGCACAGTAGACACTTTGGATCAATGGGACCTTCATAGATCAACCCTGACATACATTGCTCTGCTCTGGCTGGGTTTAATAACTGGATTAAGAAATGTATCTCCTATTAAAAATGTCTAATACTTGCTTCATCTGGACTGTGAAACATCAGATCTAGCAAGAAGGTATTTGTTAAAGGTTGCCAGATCTCAGGGCCTGGCTCTTAGTCTCCAGTTTTCCTGTGTCACCGCCAGGCATGTGATAACAGTGCAGATTCTCCAGTTTTGATGGATTCACCTCCAGGCAAGAGGAAAAGTTGAAGGCAAATCTCCAGCTCATCTAGTAGAGCAGTGATTTCCTACAGTTCACAAGACTTCATTGATTTGTTGCTGCAACTTTTACTTGTTTATGTGTTTACTCAGTCAGCTTCCTCCTTTCCTGCCAGCTGTTCTAGTACCAGGACTCACCCTCTGCTCTGCTCAGAATCTACCTTCTGTCTATAGACATCTTCTTTATCCCATCACCGTAAGGAAAGAAGAAGAAATAATCCTTTCATTTCAACTTGATCTGGGAACAGCTCCTTTAGCCAAGATTTCTGTCTTAATTTCCAAACAGGAAAGCCCCCGCTCCTCTCTCAATCTCTTTCACCCTCTCTCTCTCTCTCTCTCTTTCTGTCAATGTGTGTATTTAAACAACAGGATCTGATTGGTATTTAATGCATAACTCTTTATGACATCTCTAGGAACTGTCCCTGGGTCTCATGTTTTGATCCAGAAACCTCAGGGCCTGAAGCAATCCTGAACTAGTTGCCCTATATTTGTTATTATTTCATTTATTATATTTATAGTCTGTTTTTCCTGCCAAGAAAGTATACACGGTTCTCTTGACATTCACACTCACAGCAGCTCTAAAATAAGGGGAAAATGGCCTAAGTTCACCCCATAAATGTGATAGCCAAGTGGGAATTTGAATTCGATTCTCCTTTTTGAGGTGTTCAAATAATTCTACAAGGTTTTCTCTCTTGCAGTGCTTCCTGAAAATGTTTAGTTTCTAAGACAGATATTTCACCAGTCCTATTTCAAACTATCTATGCAAGTTTGGGTTGAGTTGGATCTTGAAACTTTAACAGATTTCTAATTAGAACTATCACAATAAAAAGGAATAAAAATCTATACTGGTTGCTTTGATCTCTTTAAAAAGAGGCACTTCCAATTGAATGGCTGACTAGAAAAAATAGCAAACAACACAGACCAAAACACAGTTTCTATAAGCAACATTGGATTACACTGAAGCTGTTTTGCTTTTAAATTGTTGTCAGTGAAGCTGGGAATTGGGTAAAGCTTAAGAAGCTGCATTATTTTCCTGTCCATCTAAATCAATATGTCAACATTGCTTGAAATTAGAGATAAAACAGCCCAGAAAGAATATAGACTGAATACCCTAATCTTTGAATGGATCTAAATAATTTAGCACATCTGGCATTAAACCAACAAAGATGTTTAAAAAACACCTATATAGCTTAGAGTTCCTTCAATTATTTAATTTGACAAACCTGGATGCACAGCAAATATAAGTGAAAAAGTCCTTGTCCAAACACTAATTTAGATTGTATTTGTTTTCATTTAAAATATTTTGCAAGTATACAGTATAAAACATGGTTTATTAAAGAGAACAGCAATCTTCTTCCTTCACCTAAATATTTATCAGGCAATCTTTCCTAGAGAGTCAATGTGGTATAATGGTTTGAGCATTGGACTGTGAACCTTGAGACCAGGTTTCGATTCCCACCTGGCCATGGAAATCCACTGGCTGATCCTGAGCACATCACACACTCTCAGCCCCCCAAAAACCCTGTAATAGGTTTGCTTTATAAGAGGTCGCCATTAGACAGAAACAACTCAAAGGCACGTAACAACAACAGTCTTTACCCAATAAACAAAAGAATGATAGGTCAAGGTGTCCTAAAATTAGAAGAAACCCATCACCTTTTCTCCTTTCCATGTGTGAACTAACTAACCATCATAATATCCTCTTGAAATTTATGACCTCCATCCAAGTGAGGTGATAAAACCGTACCCTAAAAAGCCATCAGATGCAGACAATCTGAATGCTGGTGTTGATCTAACCAAAAAGAATCATAGAGTTGGAAGAGACCACAGGGGCCATCCAGCCTAGCCCCTTGCTGTGCAGGAACACACACCAAAGCATTCCCAACAGATGGTCATCTAGCCTTTGCTTAAAAACCTCCAAAGAAGGAGACTCCACTACACTCCGAGGCAGCAGATTCCACTGCCGGACAGCTCTGACCGTCAGGAAGTTCTTCTTGAGGTTTAGGTGGAATCTCTTTTCCTGTAGCTTGAATTCATTGCTCCTTGTCCTAGTCTCTGGAGCAGTGGAAAACAAGTCTGCTCCCTCTTCAACATGGCATCCCTTCAGATATTTAAACATGGCTATCATGTCCCCTCCTAACCTTCTCTTCTGCAGACTAAACATACCCAGTCCCCTAAGCTGCTCCTCATAGGGCATGGATTCCAGACCCTTCACCATTTTGGTTGCCTTCCTCTGGATATGCTCCAGCTTGTCAATATCCTTCTTGAATTTAGGTGCCCAGAATGGGACACAGTATTCCAAATGAGGTCTAATCAATGCAGAAGAGAGTGGTACCACTACCTCCCTTGATCTAGATACCATATTCCTATTGATGCAACCGAGAATCGCATTGGCTTTCTTGATTGCAGCATCATACTGCTGACTCATGTTCAGCTTGTGATCTCCAAGATTCCTACATCCCTTTCACATGTAGTATTATCCAGCCAGAAGTAGAAAAGAAAGCTTATTATAATTTGAAAACAGTCTCTGAGGAGAGCGCAGAAGGTGAGCTGAGTTTTGGGAGTCATCTTTGACTCTTTGACTGTTTTCTTTTTCTTTTCTTTTCTTTTTTTTGAAGGTTTGTATGGGAGCTTTTATTTGTTTTGGGCCATTCACTCTCCCTGAGCACATGAACTAAGGGAATGGGGCTTCTGCTGAGTCACTGACTTGCTTGGGAGCAGAACTAGCAGCCACTAATTCATAGCTGCTGCCTCAGTCCTTGGAGCTCTGTCTTTGAGGGGCAGCAGTGCATGCCTTCCAGGATATGCAGTCATATCAGTAAGAATTATTACAGACTGAAAAGGGTAAAAAAAAAAAAATAACTGCAGAAAAAGAGGAAAAAGGACCTGCCATTGTCTGCTACAATGTGTGAAAAAATTGCAGCAAGTGCAAACTGGTGGCTGTCTTGGAAAAGAAAGTCAGTGCACTGCAGCTACATGTTGAGACTCTTCGATACATCAGAGAACATGCAGACTTCGTGGATAGAACAGGGCGGGGAATTGATTCTATAGAACCAATAGGAAGAAACTGCCAATGAAAATGAAGAGGGTTGTAACACTGAGGACACTCGGAAGAAGTCATTAGGAGTAGACCTTGCACAAGGAACTGCTCCAAGTAAGCAATCACTTCCTGCATCTTCCTAAGGATAACAGTGGTGAAGAGGGATAAACAGGAGACCAGCAGCAAGAGGCATTGTATGTCAGGGAGGGAGCCCACCTAACTACCAACAGCAGCAAGAAGAAAAGAAAGGTGCTGGTGGCAGGGGATTCCTTGCTCAAGGATATAGAGCACATGTGTCAAATGGGCCGAATCCAGCCCACCAGACCATTTCGTGTGGCCCTTGCACCTCTCCTGCAGCTGTGGCACTCCCCCCACCTGGCATGCCCGGGGAAAGAAAGAGGCACAGAGAGGGTCTGGGGAGCAGAAAGGGACACATTTTGGATATACTGACCAATTCTATGTCACTTTACAGAGGTATAGGTACCATAAACAACAAAATGTCCAAGAAAACCCCAAAATGTCCAAGAAAAGAAAAGTTGATTCAGAGGGAAGGCAATTTAAAAACCAGTAATAATCAAATGTGGAGGCAATTATTTAATATATTAAAAGGGTAGATACATTTATATATTCTTACAGATACAGCCGGCCCTTTGAGGGCAACCATAATCTGATGTGGCTCAAGATGAAATTGAGTTTGATACCCCTGACATAGATGGAACTGTGTGCCAGCTAGACAAGATGAATTGGGAAGTGTGCTCTCTTCCTAGAATGTGTATCCAAGATGTCACTGACACGTAGCTGAAGCTCATCAAAAACACAGAACAGTATCCTTTTGATTCATGTGGGCACTAGCAAAGAACACTTTTGAGCAGATAATCCTGGACTGTGAAGCCCTGGATAGGAAAGAGGAAAGTTTAGAGGTGGTGTCACCAATTCTACCAGAGAAAGATAGATGACCACACAGGGACAGGAAGATATTACAGGTGAACCATTGGCTATGTAGATGGCATTGACAGGAGAAACTTGGCTTCTGGGTGCATCATCTTCACTTCCTAGATGAAGGACTACTGCTTATAGATAGGCTACAACGCATGAAGATTAGGAAGAATATCTTTGGCAAAAGCATGGCAAATCTGATCAAGAGAGCTTTAAACTAAATCCTTGGGGGCTGCAGATGATAGCTTAAACATCTCTCCAAAAGCAAGCTCTAAATACAAGGATGTGAATTCTAGAGGAGAAGTTGAGAGAGAGAAATGGAACCACAGTAAACTCACACTAGAATAAAAGATGACAACAAGCAAAACTTTAGATGTCTATATCAATGCATGGAGCTTGGAAACAAACAAGATGAGCTTGAAGTTCTGGTGCAGGAAGGTAAATATTACTTTATAGGTATAAGAGAGGTTTGGTGGGATGATTCCTATGATTGGAATATAACAAATGAAGGATATAATCCATTCAAAAAGAATACATGGGGAAGAAAAGGAAGAAAAGTAGCCTTACATGTCAAAGACAAATTCACCTGTACAGAAATATACATGAGTGATCAAGCTGGGTCAGAGGAGAGCATTTAGGTAAAAATAAGTGAAGGAAGGAAGAAATAAAAACAACATTGTGGCAGGAGTTTGCTACAGGCCATCAACCAAGATGAGGTGATGCATTTCTGAAACAATCTCAGAAATCTTCAAGAAGAAAGAACTGGTAGTTATGGGGACCTTGAATTATCCTGCTATGCACTGGAAGACTAAGGCCCTTTTCACATGTCGGGGGGGAAACAGGCAAAAACGCCCAAAAACGGAGCTTACCTCCAGCCGGGTAAGTCCATTGCCGCATGGAGCAGCGCGAGCTCGCTGCTCCACGCTCCTCCATCGTCGCAGAAGGCAGCTTCCGGTTGGCGGAGGCTCTCCACCAACCGGAGAAGCTCGCCAGCCGGAAGCCCGCCCCCGGCAGATCTGCAGGTACGCACTTGCGCACGCCTGCAGATCCACTTTAGAGCCGGGCGATGGAGTGGCACGGGGCTGCGCGCTCCGTGCTTTTTAAAAACCTCTAAAAAGAGGTTTTTAAAAAACACACAGCCCGGCTAGTTCCGGCTGCTCCTGAGTGGATTCTGGTGTGAAACTATGAAAAGTAGTCCACGCCAGTCCACTCTATGGTGTAGACGACCTCCGTGAGAGGTCGCTCTACAGCGTTCCCCCCCCCACATGTGAAAAGGGCCTAAGTCTGCTAAGCATTGGCTCTCCAACAAATTCTCGGTATGCCTTGCAGATAAGTTCCTCTTTCAAAAAATGGAGGAAGGAACAAGTGGATCAGCAATCCTGGACTTGATTCTAACCAACAGAGAGGACTCGGTCACTGAAATCAAAGCAGTGGGTACTTTACTGGGGAGTGACCATGTAATGCCAGAATTCATGATTGTTGGACAGGCCAGAGAAGCGTATATCAAGCTCAGGGAAATACCGGACAGAATCCAATTCCATGGAAGAAAAACAATAGGAAACATCTGAAAAGACAATGTGGCCACACAGTAAACTCGAGGAGGAAGTGAAAAGGAAAAAAGAGTATGTATAAAGAATGGAAAGAATGGAAAGAAAGATGAATCATCAAGGAAGAATACAGATGTGTAGCCCAAGCTTGCAGGAATAGTGTAAGGAAACCTAAAGCTCCAAATAAGTTGAGGTTTACTAGGCAAGCAAAGAGAAACAAAACAAAACAAAATTTAAAAAAATATGTTTAAAGCAAAGAAGTGATAAAGGAAATGGTGGGACCGTTGCTCAGCAAGAATGGTAAAATGCTAACAGATCACAGTGAAAAGACAGAATTGTTCAATATTTATTTTGCTTCAGTCCTCCCCCCCCCCCCAAAAAAAAAAGGACTGTGTGCTTCCATGCATCAGCTGAGATCTTGGTAAGCAGTCTGGGTTGCAAATCAAGATTGATAAGGAGTTAGGCTATTTCCACACTAGACTGTTATAGTGCTATTATTCCATTTTCAACATCCTATGGAATCCTAGGGTTTGCAGTTTAGGGAGGGGCCAGCTGGCACGTAGCTGAAGCTCATCAGGCCCCAGGATTCCATAGGATGTTGAAAGTGGAATAATAGCACTATAACAGTCTAGTGCGGAAATGGCCTTAGTCAGGAATCACCAAGTTAACCTAAATGAGTTCAAATCTGTAGGACCAGATGAACCAGCATCTCAAAGTATTGAAGGAATTTCCTGACATACTTTCAGAATGATTTGCGATAATTTTTGAGAAATCTTGGAGAACAAGTGAGGTGCCAGAGGACTGGAGATAAGCAAACATTGTCTCTCTCTTCAAAAAAGAAAATCCAGGAAACCACAAATCAGTCAGCCTGACCTGAATGCCAGGCAAAATATTAGAATGGTTTATACAGGAGTATTTTTGTAAGTATCTTGATGACAATATATTAATAAGTAGGAACCAGCATGGATTTGTCAAGAACAAATCCTGCCAAACTAACCTTATATCTTTTTTTAAAAAAAAATCAGATCACTACTTTAGTAGATGGCGAGAATGCTGTGGAAACCATGTATCTGAATTTCATAAGGTCTTCCATAGTATTTTGATGAGCAAAATGACTAAATATGGAATGGACAGACACACCATCAGATGGATCCATAATTGGTTGGAAAACCAATTGCTCAAGATTTGTCATCAGTGGCTGCACTTAGGAAGGAGGTCTCAAATGGAGTGTTGCAGGATTCTGTCCTGGGGCTAACATTCTGCAAAATTTTTATCAAAGATTTAGATGATGGGGTGGAGGGAATCCTTATCAAACTTCTGGGTGGTATGAAGGTGGGAGGGATAGCAAAGACACTGGAAGAGGAAAAGAATTCAAAAGGATCTTGAAAATGAGAAAACTGAGAAGAAATTAATAAAATAAAATTCAGCAAAGACAAACGCAAAATTCTACATTTAGGTCACAAAAACCAAATGCACAAGTATAGGATGGTGGATATTTGGATCAGCAGCACTACATATGAAAAAGGCCTTGGAATTATTATTGATCAAAAGCTGAACATGAGCCAGCAGCATGATGCTGCAGCAAAGAAGATGAATGCTATTTTAGCCAGCATCAATAGAAGTATACTTTGCAAGTCAAGGGAAGTAATAATTCCCCTATATTCTGTGCTGATCAGGCCTCATCTGGAGTATGGTGTTCAGTTCTGGACACTTCATCTTAAAAAGGATACAGAAAAGTTAGATCAGGTTCAGAGAAGGGCAACAAGGATGATAAGAGGTATGCAGAACAAAATAGACAAGAAGAGGTTGAAGGATCTGGGCTTGTTCAGTCTGGTGAAGAGAGGATTGTAAGGTGACATGATCACACCCTTTGAATATCTCAAATGCTGCCACAAAGAAGAGGGTGCGGCCTTGTTCTCTGCTGCCTCGGAGGTCTAATGCTTTTAAGTTACGGGAGGGTAGATTTTGATTAAACATTGGAAGGAACTTATTGACAGTGAGGGCAATGGAACTAATATCCTAGAGACATGGTGGGGTCTCCTACTCTGGACATTTTCAAAAAGAGGCTGCAAGGAAAACCCCATGATAGGTCTGCCTTAGAGTCATCATAAGTTGGACATGAAGGCACAAAACAACAGCAACAATGCAAGCCTATTTCCACACTGAAATCAACTTGTATTGGTAGGAAAGATTTAAACTTCCTACCTGGAAAAAAAGGTTTTCTGACCTTCCCTCCCACCCACCCACCCACCCAAAAAAATCTGGAGGATGTGGTGTCAATGGAGATTTTTTTTTTTTTTAAATAAAGGAAGTTTAAAAAAAAACTCCCACTGAGAGCCTTAATCGGTATCTGCTGATCCTGATGAGAATCTCAATGCATTGAAAGGTAGAAAAATGTCACACACCCACGAGAATCTCCAGGTTCTGTTCCAGACTTTAAAAGACCTGCCCAGGATGCAGAAGCTAGTCTGGAAACAGGGTTCAGCAACTTTATAGCTCAGAATAAGACCAGGAATGGATTTACGACTCCAACTGACATGGGACCCATCAGCCATTACTGCTTGTGAGTAAAATGGAAAGAGCGAGTCAGCTCTACACTACCTATCATTCAATGCATCATCTAATTTACTCCTAAAGTAACTGAAAAACTAAGTTGATAGAGGTCAATGCTTTGACCCTGCAAAATGCTAAATAATTAATGTGAACTGAAGGTGATAAGGAATAAGCTTCATGAACTGAAGCTTATTCTTTATTGGGTGGGTGGGTGGGTGGGTGAGTGTGAGAGAGAGAGAAAGAGAGAGAGAGAGAGAGAGAGAGGAGCACAGACACTGAAAAAAAATGCCTATTTTCATACCAGACAGAAAGGAGTCACTTTTCTTAATATAATTGCAAATCATATTTTGTTTTTTTAATTAATTTTATTGTGATTATATCGTATAAAACAACATTTCTCATTGTACATTTTACCAAACGATTACCGCTATCTTCCACTCCTCTCTGGATTTCAATAGTGTTATTTCATTGACATATCTACATTATGCACCGCATTGCATTTGTTAACATACAAGATAGATCCTGCTTTTTGACCCTACTTTACATGTTCCATGATATTCCACTGATTTTTACTTCTAACTACTCATGCTACCATGAATTAAGAATTATTACCTGTCAACACCCTACCCATTTCCAGAACAATTTGCCATTCTTTGTTAATGTCATCATCTGAATTTCCTTTTAATCTCTGAGAGACTATATCTGCATTCCGATTTTCAATAAAAGTTCCCCACCATTGTTCTATTGTAGGTATCTGCTCAGTTTTCCATAGCCTTGCATATTCAATACAGGCTGTCGTAATCATATACAGCATTATTCGCCAATATTTCTTTGCAACAGTTCCATCTAACACATGTGTCATATTTAATAAGTACAGTTCAGGTTTCTTATCAATTTGAACCCTCAATATTTTACATATCATATTATGTATATCATTCCAATATTTTTTAGCCTTAGGACATGACCACCACGTATGAAATAGTGTTCCAACATTCTCCTGACACTTCCAACACTGACCTGTTCCCGTATTATATATCTTCTTTAATTTTTCTGGTGTCATGTACCATCTATGAAAAAGCTTATAATAGTTCTCTTTTAGGTTCTGAGCTGCAGTAAATGTTTGTGTCCGTTGCCAGCTCTGTTCCCAGTGCTCTAATTGAATTGGATGTCCGAGATTTTGAGCCCACAATATCATTGCGGATTTGACTGTCTCATCTTCTCTTTCTTGATTTAAAATCTCCTGGTATACATGTGATAGTAAATGAGATGGATTTTCCCACAGTAACTTCAACATTCTTCCTTGCTCTTTTTGTTCTATTCCATAAGTTTTCACGTTCATCTGGAATCTCTCAGTTAACTGTCTGTAAGGGAACCAGTTTAACTTTATTCCTTCTGATTCCAATTTTTCTCTTGATTTCATCTTAAAAAGATTCAGATTTGTCATTTCTAATATGTCATCATAACACAGCCACTTATCTGAATCAGACCATCTTCCAAAGAAGGCTTCTTGAGGGGAGACCCATGTAGGTAGTTGCCTAATGTTCTTATTCTTGTAGTCAGTCCATATTTTAAGTAGTGATTTTTTATAATTGCAAATCATATTAAGGGTTGATAGCTCTTTTATAAATCTGTCCGTGCACCAGTCCATTTGCAGACTTCATGTTGCACATGCTTATTTTACTTTGAGAGTAATTTTGTCCTCATTTTCATTTGCCAGTTTTTGCAACCAGGCTGTTCCTTCGCCCTGACAGTTCCCAAGAAGGTATCTTCAAAGAACCACTTTTCCTTCTTGATGGAAAGAACTTTGGCAATTGTTGAGGGTCACTCTTGGGGAACTCTGTAGCAGCAACCCCCAACAGCGGAAAACCTAGCCAGGGGTTGTTGAGAAGCTAACACCACAGCCAGGGCCCTTTTCGCACCTTACCTTTTCACGCTGCTGAGTTGGGGCTTTCACGTGAGAAGGCTTGGGAGGAACGCTCTCGCAAACCTCCTGCTTCAGCTCCATGGCTCCTTCCTGCTTGCGCAAGCACCCTGCCCGCACCCCGCCCCTTCCTTCTGCAGTGCAGCCTGGGAGTTGGAGGCTGCGCTAGGGCAGGAAGCGCGACCGGCACGGCTCAGGAGGCTTCGCACGGCAGGTGAGTATGCCCCAGGCCCCTGACCAAGCCGAAAATAAAAAAATACGTATGCGCTGCGCATCCAGCTCTTGAGCGTTGCATGAATGTGAGTGCGTCATGCAGATAGCTCCTCCCATTTACACGATGCTCAAGGGGCCCTCTTGCTTCCAAAATGCTGTGCGAAAAGGGCCCAGGATCCAAAGGTGGACTTCTATTGGATCATACCGCATCCAACAAAATCTGCAAACCTCACTGCCTCCTGCAGCTACCCCATCATGCACCTTAAATCCTTGCTCTGAAGAGCAAGAAAATGACCTGGAGCAGGTTTGTTCCATGGAAGGCTGCAGCAGGGGGCAGAGTGGAGAGAGAAAAAAGTCCTAGTTCTACTGATGACAGATACCAAAGACCACCATTGGCATCCTCCTCCCAATATTTCACAGATGAAAACTGGGACACCATGTGGCCAAACAACATCAGAGTCTGCTCAAGATGGCAAAGGATATTAATGAGGAAGAACAGACAAGATGAGAGAGGCTGCAGCAGTGAGCTTTTGCCAGAGCCTTCTGGAAAGGGAATACCCCGCCCTGTCCTCTCCTCCCACTTGAGGTAATTGAGTCCAAACTACTTTTGCGCTTTGAACTCAGTTTGCAACAACTGAAATAAGCTGAGGACAAAGGGGGAAATGGAATGAAGAAAGAAAAAGTAGTACATTTTAGAAGCAGTTGGGAAAAAAAATGGGACAACAGGGGATAAATTGAGATTGTCTCTGCCAAATTGGAGCAGCTGAAGGGTATGCACTGGACATTAGCTCATGTTTATAGAGTTCGAGATAAAATATAACTTATTAGCCAAATCCCTGCTAGTGAGGACATTTACTTAGAAAGGCAGGCTTTGGCACACTGAAGGGCTAACAAGTTTGAAATCCTCCTAAGGCCCATTTCCTACCAGCCCAGAAGTGTCTGCAGCACCTTTGGTTCTCAAAAGTATTCAATGCTTGTGTGTTGTGAGCCTAAATAAATAAATATGATGCGGTGACCTCAGACTGCACATTCAAACCTGAGATCTTTAGTATACGAAAATGGAAAATGGCATGAGTATTTGTGACCCATATGGTCTCTATATTTATTTCTGACGGCTGATAGGGATTTTTGTTTCAAATGCATAGACGCTGCCTGCTTAAATGCCTATATTACAAACATTCCAAATGCTATCAGGGGATCTAAGTCCTGAAATGATTAAACCTTGACTTGAGTGTCAAACTATAAGCTGCCTCTCTATATGTCAAGAAAAGCAACTTTAAAATTGATGGGATACCACAGAGCCAAGGGGAATGTGTCATCCTTGCTGTCAGTGTAACAACACACATCATATAATTGTTTTACCTATCCTATTTAAGCAGCTGTCAAATGTGGTAAAGAGCATACATGCTGGAAAGGCTTTTATTCTCTGTTGTTACATGTAGTTCACAATTATGTTACATGATTGTCAAAATTATTTCACATGCACTTAACATTGAGTGACTTTCACATATAGACAGTTAATGAAATGTGCTCATATTGATTTTATTCTGCACTTCTTAACCTAGACTGTTGGATCTATTAGACCTCACAAACCATTCCTGTAGGTAATTCTACTTTACAGTGTAGGATATTACTAAACATATGACTTTCTTACAACTATATTATTTCTTATTTCAGTGGAAAAGCAAAGTTTTCAATGAAAGCTTTTTTTAAAAGTTGCAAATATTGTCATGATTAATACCTTCACAAGATATCCTTTCTTTTACTTTTTATCTTTTGCAGGGTATATTTGACCATAAAACCATATACAGTCAATGCTTATATTGATAATGGGTTATACAAAAGGAAGGAAGGAGAGAGAAAGAGAGAAAGAAAATAAAAGAAAAGAAAATCTTCATCTTTCTCTCATCTTACGCAGGAACTATTATCAGAAAAACACTTTCCCCATCAAACTTAGCGGAACTCATTATCATTATATGAGTAATACATAAATTTATTCAAATTTAGCAACTATCACAGCAATATGAAGGCTGTCCTTTGTCTGCTAATTAACAGAATAGCCGCCTTTTAAGCAAAAAACGGAGGAAGTTCAATGTTAATATTTTCCGGTGGTTGAAATAATAATCCAACAATGATCCAAAGTGGTAGGGCGGTTTGCAGAAGCCATCTCAAGACTTCTATTTATTTTGAAGCCCGATCATCCCCTTCTGGTAACTTACATGAAAAGTTATGGACAGCAGTTATTACAGCTGTAATTATAATATGTGAGGTTTTAATTTTCTCTGTCACTTCCTAGCAGGACAGCTTCTCTATAGTTTAATTAGCAGTAGAAGAAATAGAAAGCCATGTTAAGTGATGTTACTGTCTGAAAGCTTCCTGGAATTCTGAAAAGCAAATGAACTGCAGGAGCTGTGTTACAGTTAATGATGCTAAGGGACAAGGAAGTGACAAGATAGCTTTTGCTGAAAGTTCTCAAGGGAGAAAAAAAATAGTAACTATTTGGGCAAAGAATCTCATAAATAAAAAAAAAAACAACCCCAAACCTTAGCTTTACTACCTCTGTCTTGCCAATCTACCTATATCTATCCTATCTTTACACCAGGAATGGGCTTCAAAAGAGCTTATAATTCATTTTCAGTGACTCAAGATCTTGTATCATTTTTAATCAAACCAAAATTACACTGGAAAATAGTTTAAAGTGAGGGCAACCATGGAGAGACTGGGTCCAGTTTCCATCATCACCCCCAACCACCCTTGGGGGCTACATTAGCTGCTTCTGCCAAGAATGGAAGCATCTGGAAGCTCACTTTCAAAAATAAAAGTCACATCTTGCTTTAGCAAGCATACCCTTTTGAGGTTTTGAGAGGCATGATAACTCATTTCTTAATGTAAATTAATTTGGGAAATAGAGGGCTCCATACAGAAAGCCTTGATGGACTGCATAATTCCCGCCCCAGTATAAAGCAATGGCCAACTGTACAAGACAGCAGCATCAAAGAGAAATTGTGTCCACAGTCATTGTGTCCAAATCACATAGACAACAGAGTGTGGAGCAACGCAGATCATTACTTCATTGCATAGTGAATCTAGAGTCGTTTTGCCAGAGCACACAAATAAGAATCTATTTCTACCAACTCATTTCCATTTAGAATGATGCAGAATGATTTAGAATGATTATTGGGGGAATTAACAATTACGTATACACAAGACCCAAGCAGTCTTGCAATCATGCAAGGCTAGCTGAGGCAAAAGGGAGTAAAAGTTTGGATAGCAAGAGTTTAGGACAACATGGGTGATATTTACTTATCCAGAAGTGAAGAGACAAAGTGATGTGGCTCAGACCAAGGGTCCAAGGGTAATACTAGAATGGGAATTGGAGTGACAGACTGATGAACAGTATGCCAATGTACTAGCTCAGAGCCAGGGTTTAAATACTCTTTTTCCTCCCTGGAGGGGGAGGTGTTAATGGCTCTCTGGCAGAGTAGACAAAGGGGTCTGGAATGAGCTAAAGGCTTTAGCAATAGGTGACAAAGGGACTGATGGGAATTGTGATAGCTCCTTAATGGTGGGACAGGTGAGGAGACAAAAGAGAGAGGGCCTTTTCGCACAGCATTTCTGAAGCAAAAGGGCCCCTTGAGCATCACGTAAATGTGAGGAGCGGTCCATACGACACATTCACATTTGCGCAACGCTCAAGGACCTGATGCGGACCGTGCACGCATTTTTTCATTTTTGGCTCAAAGCCAAAGATGCTGCACAGTCGCGCATCGCTCAAGGGCCCTGCGCACACTTACCCGGCGTATGGAGCCTCGGGAGCCAGGCCGGTCGCGCGTCCTCTCCTCAGTGCAGCCTGGGAGGTCCCAGGCTGCACTGCGAAAGGAAGAGGTGGGGTGCTTGAGAGACCAGAAGCAGCTGTGGAGCAGGAAGGACGCGACAGCGTTCCTCCCAAGGCTTCCTGCGCGAGCCGTGCAGCCCAGCACCTGGAAAAGGTAAGGTGTGAAAAGGGTCAGAGTTTCGGTGGACAATCAGTCTTTTTGTGGAAGCAGTTTTGGGTGCTATAGTTTCTAAAGGTCAAGTCATTGAGGGACATCTGCAAGTCCATTATCAACATAGCTTCCCTGACTATAACCTAGCTATACCCTGTGGTTTCATTCTGATCTAGTTTTGCAATGGACATGTGCAACCAGTTTCTCTTTGCCAGAATGCTTCCCAGTCATAGCAAGATATAATTTATATTTCATACCAGTCAAAGTATTTGACAATTAAACCATATCATGAGTGGGGGTATATGGTATGGTAACAAGCAGAGTGGTTGTGCCTGACAAAGGAGAGGATATGAAAGCAGGAAAGGTGCTTTCTGGCTTCTGAATAGGCCTACTTTTGTATAGTTCTAGCTTATGAAGTTCATACCAGCCACCCATCCAATCAGCAGGGAACTAACTGGCCAAGAAGAGGGTGAACTACCATGTTGGGGAGCCTTTTCCAGCTGATGCCATCAGGCACTCCAAACCCCACAAAGAGGAACATGCCATCCCAGAAAATATTTAAAATTAAAGCTGAATGCAAAGTTACCTTTTTTTTTGTACTGTACCTCTCAGAATCCTTTCACAAAGTATATTAAGATCACATACAGGCCAACATTGTATGATATTAAAAGCCTGGTAGAACAGGACAGAATCCTATTCATATTGGCTGAGGGATTCTGATAGCTATAAAAAAAAAACCCTATCCCAAAGTATATTAAAATAATATACAGGTTATCATTACATGCTATTAAAAGGTTGGTAGAACAGGAGAGTAGTGGAAAGACAGCAAGGACAAAAGTAGGCAAATCAGGTACCAACATAGAAAAAGCCATGCCTCTGATAAATGGTCCAGTTTTTCAAGGCAGGAGTATTTCACACAGAGCCTGCAGTGACGTGCTCAACAAATTGTTAAATTTATAGAGGAGGAGATGTGTCTTCAGATACCCAAGTCCCACACCATTTAAGGTTTTATAGGTGCAATGTTGCCAAAATTTGTAATTATTTGATTCATAATATTTGTTTGCCCAGTTTGTAACACAAAATGCTTTAACCTTGGCCTATTCCTATTCTAAGTCTTAGATACCAATTCATGCTTGAAAAAAAGAAAAAAAAACACTAAAGAAACAACCTCAAGGGGAAATTGAAAAGCTGGAGGGTGCTTGAGGGGATATAAGTTGTTCAGCTTACCTACATACCCTCCAACTGTCCAGTGTAACCGGGACAGTCACCATTAACCCTCTGTCATTCCATTTGTTCACCTGCTTTTAAGATGTTCCTGTTTCTGTCATCTCCTCTCACTTTTCGCCTTTATTCTCCGCATACTTCCATTGGTGCAAACCAAGTTCAAAGTGCAAAAGTAGTTTAACTTATCAGGAGAGGAGAGGAAGATCTTGCCCTTCCCGGGTGGCTCAGACAAAAGCAAACCCTTCCAACCTCTCCTAGCTTGCCTGTTCTTCCTCCTTAATTACTTTTGCCATCTTGACCACACTCTGGCCCTTTTCACATGGCATTTTCCATGTGAAAGGGCCCCTCGAGCGTTGCACAAATGTGAGGAGCAGTCCACACAGCGCACTCACATTTGCGTGTTGCTCCACGGCCTTGCAGGCACCTCTCATGCACTTTTTCATTTTCGGCTTTAAGCCGAAAATGGTGCGCGGTCATGCATTGTTCCCAGGCCCCGCATATGCTTACCTTGTGTGTGGAGCCTCGGGAACTGGGCCGTTCATGCTTCCTGTCTCAGTGCAGCCTGGGAAGGTCCCAGGCTGCACTGCGAAAGGAAGAGGCAGGGCTCTCAAGCGAGCAGGAAGCTCGTGTGGAACTGAAGAAACCTGGACGCGAGGGCTTCTCACAAGAGGCTGCTCACGCGAGCACTGCATCCCAGCGCCGAGAAACAGTAGGATGCAGAAAGGGCCTCTGACGTTGCCTGGCCATGATGTGTCCCAGTTTTCCTATATCAAATTTTAGAGAATACGTACACATTGTATAAAACCAAAACATGCGGTTGCACTGTAAATAGAACCTATGGCCTAAATGCAATTGCTAGTTCTGAACAAAGCAGACACACTGAGGCCCTTTTCACATGGCAGTTTGCAAGCAAAAGGGCCCCTTGAGCGTCGCGTAAATGTGAGGAGTGGTCTGCATGACGCACTCCCATTTCCACCACTCTCAAGGCCCTCATGCGCAGCGAACATGCATTTTTTTATTTTCAGCTTTTAGCCAAAAATTACCCTCGCTTGCGCAACACTCACGGGCCTGGGCCGCACTCACCTGCAGTGTGGAGCCTCTGGAGCCAGGCCAGTCACACGGCCTCTCCTCAGTGCAGCCTCCAATTCCCAGGCTGCACTGCAGAAGGAAGGAGCAGGGCACGGGCAGGGCTCTCGTGCAAGCAGGAAGGAGCTGCGGAACCTGAGCAGCAGGGAAGCAGCAGGGAAGCGGCAGCGTTCCTTCCAAGGCTTCTCACGTGAGGACCCAAACCCAGCAGCGTTAAAAGGTAAGCTGCGAAAAGGGCTTGAGTCAACTGCTGAATCACCACCTATGTAAATCTCATTGCTTCAATTGGCCTACATTGGTTGAATTTGGGCCTATACAGTGGGCCCTCCTTACCTGAGACCTCTGCATGCACAATTTCCAGCTGTACATGGAGTGCCAAGTTCCTATACCTCACATGGCAGCAACCTCCTGAAGCATCTATGCACACATTGCCACCACTGACTATAATAGGATGCGAGCATCTGCAAATTCCAGTATTTACAGGGGTTCCTGGAACAGAACCCTCACATGTATGGAGGGCACACTGTACATTTCCAGCAACTGAATTTAGGCCTGTATATTGCCAGCAAATATTTTTGGCTTTGTATTCTATATATATTTCATACTCTAGTTAACGGGGGAGATTTATACTGCTTTATGGATATCATCCATTTACCTTATTGAGGGGGTATCCTACAGATCACTCTCTTCATATGAATATATCTTTCCATCTTCTCATCTCATTCTTCATAAAAATGAAAAACAAAACCACCTTCTGTTCTCTTTATGATGTAATAGCACCATGTTTCTTGGGATTTATACTATATGACTACCTGCTGCATATGCAAAGGGTTTCAAATAAAGTATACCTTCACCAGTACTTGAAATGAATTCCCCATGTGCTGGAATAACTTCAAAATTATTCCTGTGTATTGTAATAATGGCTCTTGATGCTCCAGTGAAAATGCTGTGCGAAGCCGACATTTCCTCTCCAGCTAACAATTATTCATTAATTATGGAATAAACAATACATTTTTTTCCTGAGGAAATCACAGTAGGAAGGAAATTGCAGGGCAGAAATCATATAAAAGTAAGTTATAGTATTCCTAATTAAAAAATATGAATCACTTATGTGATTGTAACTTATTGGTATATCTTCATAAAATGCTGCAAAAATTAGCAGAGAGGAAGGAAAACTTTGAAATCACTCTTTCGTTTCGAAGCAACAGGGTTGGTCAGTTTGGAGTACAACAAGAGCATATTTCTAATGCAATGAGATTCCACTGCCCAGGTAATTAGTTCACTGAACACAAGCTTTAGTCTGAACTCTATGTATACCTTTTCGGAAGTAATTCCCATAGAACTGAGTGAGACCTCTTTGGAAACAAACATGCTTAGGATGGAGAAATAATTTTCTTTGATGCCCAAGGCTGATCTGAACAATACAGGACTGCATGCAGTATTTGAGGAACAAAGTTCCTGGACTGGGCAACAGTTGGGCTAAGTGACTCTTGAAGTCACTTGTAACACTATACATGTATCTGTGTTTGTTAGTAGTACTTGTTATGTGCCTGAAGGTGAACCCCAATTTATAATCCCTATCATAGCATTTTTTTTCTCCACAAGATTTATTCAAAAGAGGATTGTTATTGCCTTCTTCTAAGGCTGGAGAATGTGACTTTCCCAAGGGTTTGCAGGGCTAAGTGAGGATTTGAACCCTGGTCTGCTGGACTGCTAGCCCAACACCACTCTCACACTGGCGCTATCTGAGTTACCACTCAATTACTGTTTGCAATGACTGCTGTTAAAAATAATTATCATTCTTTTTACTTATTGCATTCCAATTCTCCCCATATTCCACTCCCACCCAAGGATGAACATAAACATCTGCCTACTGAGGAATGTTCCATAAATTTGATGAAATGACCTGGAGCCCACAGAAGCTTGCTTCTCAAACACTGTGATTCTGTGGCCTCATATAGAATATGTTGGACCTTCTTAATTGTGTCCTTTCCTGGAGACAGACTTACACTCTCTCCTACATCCACCTCCATTACTATCCCCATTCTGTATCAATAGCCTCAACTTTAATATTTTGCTGCACCAGCTGGAGAGATCCATTCCCACTTGTGGACCTCTCTTTATTGATCTGGGTGATTGTGTCCAAGGATATACCTCACAGTTCTGTCTGCTACCTCATAAAGAGTCATTGTGAGAATAAAATGAGGGTAGTCCATGTCTATGTTAACATATGCCCTTCAGGCTTGGAAGAAGGAAGTAACATAAATGTGACCATTGTAAAGTTGCTATCCAGAAAGATATAGCACCATAACACATTTATGACTTTCATTGGGGGAAAAAATGGTTCATACCTATTATGTCAGGTTTCAATAAACAATATTGGCTGGAATTCTGTTGGGGTCTTATGTCTTCCTAAGTGGACTTACAGCTGTGAGAATTAGAATTTTGTAGTTGCATAATGTCTGTATCTAGCAGAGGGCTGTTCCTATGTAGCAGAGTTGGCAGTGCCTAATGTGCATTGGTGTCCAACACATATCACTATGCAATGCAGATTGCTGTGTGATACACATTCGTGTATGATATGCATTGCTATGCATTGGTATGCTTCATGTACCAAGGTGCATTGCATATGGATGCTCATCATGTACTGAGGTACACCATGCACCAATGTGCATAGTACAACAACGGCCATCAGACACTCTTGCCAATGTCCCGTTATGCACCTTCACAGTTCAGGCTTCTTAGCACCTCTGATATGTAGCTAGGTATACATAACGTTACATAAGATAACAGATCATGTAGGATGACGGCACCCATTTTTTAACCATAGGTGAAATTTCATCTTGCTACTTTTGGTTTAAATTATTTGCCATATGCACTCTTGCCAAAATGTGCAAAAAAAACCTGACCATCAGTGCCGAGTGCGAAGCCTCGCACTCAGGGTTGCCCAACCTGACATCTTTTTGTGTTCAGGTCTAAACAGCCAGGGAGATCTCTGAATCAAGCTTGGGCCAGGACAAACAGGTCTGCCTTAATTCTTCCTTTCTGAGAACGCAGTCCCTTCCTCACTCTTGTCCCCCCTTGGTTTCTTCCTTTCCGGACTCTCCCCCTTTACTGCCTTCCCTAAATCTGCCCTTCTCCCAGATGTAAGGATCAGCACTGATTTATATTTTCCAAGATTGTGGTACTATTGGCACTAAGGTCAAGATGATATTATTGGTAGCATGTATATTCCAGGATTCAAAATAAGACTCTGTGACACTGTTTTAAGGAACACAGAACTTCAAACATTTATTTTAACACTGTTGCTTTAAATGTGTTTTGTATCTAAATGTTTATAAACAACACACCATTCTTATCTCTCTCTCTCTCTCTCTCTCTCTCTCTCTCTCTCTTTCTCTTTCAATTCATTCACTATCTCTCGTACACCCAATTTCTCAGCTCTCTCTCCCACAGAGCTCTTCAAATCTCCAACCTCTCCCAAACACACCACAAATCACACTCCCTTCAAACACACACCAGACAGTTAAAATCCGTTATCTTCCTCTTTCCACCAGCCCCTCCCCTGGGCTATCCAAGGTTCCATTTCACCAGCCAATCAGCTTAAACGCTCTCAATTGCCAAGGAGGCTCTGTTGTCAAGATCCCCTCCCACCAGGTTCATCACAACTCTATTCATGCATTTAAGGCCATTGTTAAGTGTGTAAAGTGGTGAAACAGTCCTGCGATTCCAGAGATTATCCAGGGTTCAGGTTCCGGACTCAGATCCAGTACAGACAAATTTCATGCTAACACACACAGACCTCACTTTCCCTTCTCTGGGTGATTTCATGGGCACATTTTACCTTCACTTGTTGCAACACAACACATAATACTTTCAGTTTCCTTTCCCATGGGTCCAAATGTTCTATCTTCAATGTTTTCTAGTTTGTTTTTCATTTTCTTTTGCCTTTAAGGTGTTTGTTTAACAGAACTGTAAAATACCTCTTCTGCTAGAGAAAAAAAGTGGCGTGTAACTGTATTTTCAAACAATGAAATACACCAGATGAAGATGCCTTTCTTTACTATAGAAGTGAGCAGCTTTGGGGAATCCGGGGCCAATTTTAATGCCCCTGGAGCCTTAAGGGGGCCACAGCAACTGCTAACAATCCCCAAAATTGGGGGGTGGGGGGAAGCAGATCTGGAAATGACCTGAAGTGCATTTCTGGTTTTGAAAAATTGACATTTTTTATGATAAATAATATGGAGGGTATGTTTGAGGCCTATTTCAAAGGTTAATTACTGCTCCTGGAGGTTTCCAGAAGAGAAGCAGTTTTAATGTTTTTGTATGTGAAGAAAAAGGAGGTCTGTGGTAAGGCTTGGAAGAGTGAAGGGCTGTGAAAGTGCTGTTTTATTTTGTGTGTGTGTGTGTGTGTTTAACTAAGTTCTTCATTTTAGGGAAATGACTGCATATCCCATACAATTATTTCCTCCTACTCTGTTCCTGATAAAGCCAAGATTGGCATGATATTGTGTATGTCTGTGGCCTATGATAGTTTTGAGCCGCACTTCAGCAACACAAAGCAGGTATGAGGGTATCCAAATCTCAGGACCTGGCCTTAAGCCTCAGTCTCAGGGCCTTCTCCTATAGTCCTCAGGTTAAGAGAGAAGAATGTCAGAGTGAGAACACTGCCTTAAAAATTATGTATGTGAATACACAATTTCCTTGGTGTGGTGATGATTTGAATGGCATTCTCCATGAAAATGGGGTTGCTGCTTGAAGCATGATGTTTAATAACATCATCAGGGGCTACTCCATGTTAAATCACCATGAGCTGCTCCCCTATAACGCTATGGCCCTTTTCACATGGCATTTGCCATGCGAAAGGACCCCTCGAGTGTCGCATGATTGTGAGGAGCGATCTGCATGACGCACTCACAATCGCACTACGCTCCAGGGTAGGGCAGGCGCCGCTCGCACACTTTTTCATTTTAGGCTTTCAGACAAAAATGGTGCACAATTGCCCATTGCTCCAGGGCCCTACGTGCACTTGCCATGCATGTGGAGCCTCCAGAGCTGTGGTGGTTACGCTTCCTGCCTCAGCGCAGCCTGGGAAACTCCCAAGCTGCGCTGTGGAAGGAAGAGGCGGGGCTCTCACGCTGCCTGCTCAGAAGCAGGCAGTTCGTGCAGAACTGAAGCAGCAGGGATGCGAGAGCCTCTCGCTGGAGGTTGCTCACGCAATCCCACCACCCCAGCGCCAAAAAAAAGGTAAGGTGCGGAAAGGGCCTATGAGAAGCATCCCTAGGTCTCAGGCTTTGGCACTGAAATCTCAGGGTTAGGACAGTCTTCAGTTGGCAACCCTCCTTCTTACATCATTGTCCATTGTATTCAGAATATCTCTTTTGTTCAAGGCAGGGATTACAATCTGGTGGCACTTTGGTATGGGAATGACTTTCATCTTTGCCTCCTTCCTCATGCAGCCCTGCCTTCCCCCCATCTCACCCAATGCCCTTGAAGAAGTCACTCCTGAACACTTTAAACAATTTCTCAGGGGCTACAGGAAAACTTAGCGTCAGCAGTTGCTTGGATAAAAAGTAGGCTCTTTGAAGGGAAAAGGGCCAGGCAAAATTTTAGAATGGAAGCCAAAGGCCTGACTCAGCAGAATGAGGAAGGCACCCAAACGCAACATACCTGGCTTTCCACATTTTGAGATCAGTAACAACATTGCTATTTCAAGCAGAGGGCAGCAGGAAGACCATTCACTTCATGGTCTAAAATTATGACAGTATACGACTGAGCAGAGTCTTAAGAAAACTGAGCCATTGGTAAGAAGACAAGTAAGACTGCTGTATGTTTTGAGAATACAACAGGCTATAAGAGTGTGATCCTCCAATTCTTGTTAAAATGGTTCTGACTGTGGCTGATGGGAGTTGAAGTCCAGTGACATCTGGGGAAGCCACAGTCTGTCACCCCTGAAAAATGTCATAGAAAACAACAACACTGTAGTTGGAGAGGGCTGTCTCAAAAATCCTTTTCTGCCCCTAGTTTCTGTCTGTGATTCTGGTCTGTAAAGTCTTTCATTTCTGTGATAATGCAGCAGGAAACGTTGACTGACTGAGAAATAAACAGAAAGGCACAAAGAGATTTTAAAAGCAAAGTCCTGCATTTTTCCATGTCTTGTCTCAAAAAAACATTATGCAAAAATTATGTCTGTCCTATCCATGCCTGTCAAGTACCAAGTAGCCAGACTGAAACAGACAGAACTATTTTGCACAGCTAAAGAAAAAATGCAACAGAAGTCATCTGTAAATTACTGAAACAAAATAATGGAAACACTATGAAATTTTTAAAAGCACGTTGGGTGGGGAAAAGAATAAGAAAAGTTACACAGCATCCCCAAAGGACTGGCAAAAGATACTCAGATGAATAACTGACATTTATCATCTTTAGCTTTATATTGTATTTTTAATTGGTTTGTTTTTACATTATGTTTTAATCAAGATTTTGTTCATAATCTGAATGTTATTATTGTTGGCCACTTTGAAAGTCTTTCAGGGTGGTAAATTGGATTATTAATAAAATAAGTAGAAATATAAGTAAATAACTATATCGAGGACTGTGTTGCTTTCAAATCAGGTCCGCATGCTCTCTCCTCTCCCTGAAACCATATCTACTAAAACTATGGCTAAGTCTTTGGGCTCTTTCAGCTTATAAAGCTAAGAGATAAATAGCAAGTAACAAAAGCACAGCATAAAATCTATTGGAGGTAGACTAAAACAACAGTAATTGGTTTGGCTATTACTGTCTTGACACATACTACAGTAGAGAAAGGGGGGTATGAAGTAGGGTAGCCATAAAAGTATCACCCAAAAAAAGGAATACAGGACAGAAATTATATAGTACATGAATATGCTGGTTCATATGATTAGATGTGTATGTTACTAGGCTGAACACTCTCCACTCCATGATATGGTTTAATTGGCAAATATTTTTTGGCATGAAATATAAATTATATCCTGCTATGACTGGGAAGTGTGCTGGCAAAGAGGAATTGGCTGCACACTGTCAGGAATCTCTCCCTGCCAAGCCGCAGCCAGCAAGGGAGGAGAGAGGTCAGGAATACTTTCAGGGAGAGTCCAAATATACCAAATACCAGGGAAACACAAGCCGAGCCAGCTCAAGTTCCAGTCTGAAGGTTCAGGAGGCAGAGATCTGTCCGGAGGGTTTCAGGGAGTAGGAGACACAAAGGTCGTGAGGGCTTGCTAGTAATTGTTTCCTCAACCTAGTCCATACAGCCTCCCTCTGAGCAGCCCGTTTTAGCCTTTGGCGTGATTGAGGGCTGATAGGCACAGGTGGCTGTCACTCCTCTGCATCACTTCTGGTTCCCTCTCCGTCATGACCTGGCTGGGGCAACTCTGCCTCTGTTTGACCTTCCAGTGAAGGGGATGTTTACAAGTTGACTTGCTCACTCACTGGCCCAGTCCTTGGCACAGTCAGTTGCTCCTCGATCTCAGAGGTATCATCTGTCCCACTCACTGGCTTGGTCCCAGGCACAATGAGTTGCTCCTTAATCACAGTGGCATCATCTATCACATACATGTCCGTTACAAAACTAGGTCAGAATGAGACCTCAGGGCTCAGTTATAGTCGGGGAAGCTCTGGTGATAATGGACTTGGAGATGTCCCTCAACAATTTGACCTCTAGAAACAATAGTGCCTGAAACTGCTTCCACAGAAAGACTGATTGTCTTCCCCTTTTGTCCACCGAAACTCTCCGTTTATCCCCTCACTTGTCTCACCATTAAGGAGCTATCACAGTTCCCATCAGTCCCTTTGTCATCTAATGCTAAGGCCATTAGCCCATTCTGGACCCCATTGTCTACTCTGTTAGAGAGCCATTAATACCTTCCCCTCAAGGAGGAAAAATAGTATTTAAACCTTGGCTCTGAGCTGACAACTTCTAGTACTTTGGTATACTGGCCATCACTCTGCCACTCCAATTCCCATTTTAGTATTACCCTTGGACCCTTGGTCTGAGCCATATCGCTTTGTCTCTTCACTTCTGGATAGGTAAATATCACCCATGTTGTCCTAAGCTCTCGCTATTCAAACTTTTACTCCCTTTTCCTTCAGCTAGCCTTGCGTGACTGTGAGACTGCTTGAGTCTTGTGTATGTGTGTGATTTTTAATTCCCCCAATAAAACAAATATTCTTTGAATCTCCAGCTGGTGTTCCTGCATTAGTACTAGTATACACTGATGAAAAAAGATCCTGTTATGTTACCCTCCTCTTGCAGGCATCCCCATTTGAGCTAATATTCCCCACTGCTTCACAGAGGCACTGGCCTTATGGGTGGACTTTTGAGTCAGCCAAGTTTTGGGGTAACACATCCACATATCATTACTACCTGTTGTGGTTTTTTTGTTCTGCAAAAGTGCTGGGTCAGATATTAATAACATGGGAAGGAATTTTGTCTATGTTCAATTTGTAAATTTCCAATAAGAAATTGAAATTGATTTTTCTGAAGCATCTAATAATTCTCCAGATGCTTTTTTTCCCCCTGCACTAGTACCAGTATACATAGGAGTAAAATAACTCATAAGGTTACCCTCCCACACACAGGCCTCCTCCTTGAGCTAATATTCCCCAGTTTTACAGAGGCACTGGCATTGTGGGTGAACCCCAGAGTCACCCATGTTTTGGGGTAACACATGTGTCATGTTAATAATTTATCTATAAATACTATGTATCTCACTATACTGGGGGAAAACATAAGTGTACCTGCACTATACAATTATATCAGTGTCATACCACTCTTAACTATCATGACTATTTGACATTCTGATTTTTGAAGTTTGGTAAGGCACTTAGAATTCTCCGTAGAAAGGACTAGGGCTTTGTAGTAGAGAATTCTAAGTGCCTTACAGATTTATAGATCCCAGCATTTCCATAGAATGCAGCCATGGCAGTAAAAGCAAGATGAAACTGCCCTACGTGTTAGAGGTGGAGGTGTCCTGTGGGAGAATGTACCACTTATGAGCTTGCTCACTCCGCTGTTCAGGTGGTAACTGCTGATGGATAGCTTCGAGGCTCTGACTTTCTCTTCCAAGGGTTTCTTATCTTAACCAGAATTAGACTAGATCATCCCTCAATCAGAGAACACTTTCACTGAAGGCTAACAGCAATGTGTTTTGTTAGCAATTCATGGTCAAGAACTGTTCACTACAAAGTAGGGCATGTGGCTACCCTAGCAAGAAGGTACTTAGGAGATATATGAAGCAAGTTGGCCAAAAATACAGATTACCCATCAAGTAAAATCATACCTTGGAATAGTTACCCTTGTTGCACTACAGCTTCATGATTATTGGATGATTCTGGGAGTTATAGACTCTTAAAGTAACTATTCAGAGCTCTAGTGAGATTGAGCAAAAAGTTAAATACCACAAATCCTCAGTCAAAGAAGATCATTTATTATTTCCCTCAAGGGTGGACAATTTCAGTAGGCCGAGAGGTCAGTTTTCTTCCGCAGGTCCATTGTGAGGCTGCACAGGCTGTTGAAAGGCAGGGAGAGAAACTGCTAAAAGCCCATTTCTGTTTTTGAAAAAGTAATATTTTGTGATGTTAAATAATGTGTGGTGGGGAAGGAGCATCTATGCCTTGAGGCTTCCTGGAGAGGCAATTTACTTTTTTGCCAGGATCCAACCCTAGTTTCCTTGAAGCCATACCTTGTGAACAAAGGAATTAAAAAGGAATGCATCTGCTGGCTTTGCTTCCAATGAAGTGTGATTTCTGTACCATCCCCATCCCCACCTATTTCTAAAGCCCTTTCTGCAACACACCTTTTCGCGGAGCTGGGGTGCGGGAATCGTGCGAGCAGCCTCTAGTAAGAGGCTCTCACGTCCCGGTTCCTTCAGCTCCGCAGCTGCCACCTGCTTGCGCGAGAGCCTCACCTCTTCCTTCTGCAATGCAGCCTGGGAGTTTCCCAGGCTGCACTGGGACAGGAAGCACAAGGGCTGGCAAGTGTGCATGGCAAGTGTGTGCGGGACCCCGGAGCGATGTGCAATCACGCACCATTTTCAGCTCACAGACGAAAATGAAAAAGTGCGTGGTCAGTGCCTGCCAGCCCCTGGAGCGTCACGATTGTGAGTGCGTGTGTGGACCACTGCTCACATTCGTGCGATGCTCAAGGGGCCCTTTTGCATGGCAAATGCCATGCAAAAAGGGCCTAAAACAGGGAGAGAATTACTGGATACTTCAGAAAAATCATTTTCAATTTCTTATTGGAAATTTACAAATTGAAAACACATCACATTTACCTCTCCCCCACCCCAGTATAAAACCTACAGGCAGTGTTTGTTATCCGGCAGTCTTACGTGGCTTGACATGGCTAGGGTTATCATCCAGAAAGACTACCATGTCTTATAATGTTAGACAAATTCCTTTAGATCTGATTTGGGTTGGAACTGGCCAGTATCAGGAAAAGTATGATAAACTTGGTAGGGGGAGTCATATATTCCCCCTAAAATTCCAAACTGACAAATAATTTCCACCCACAGTGAGTGCTCCAACATAAGGTGGCAGCCGCTGTTCCTACCTCAGTGATTCTATTTCTTTAATTCTCTTCTCCATTCCTCACTGCCAGTTTGCTTCCCCTCCCTTCCCATAACCCACCCTGCCCCACCACACCCCTGCTTCCCACTTTCTCCTTCCTTCTCTTTGTCAAGAAAGCAATTTCCAATCCATTATACAATAATGCTTGCTCTGCTCACTCTCTCTTCCCTCTTACTCCCTTCTTCACCTCCCTTCTCACCATCAAAATGCATGACCCCTTGCTTTTTACATGGCACCACTCACATTGCTCCCTTCTCTCCTACTCCCATCATCTCATGGACACCCTTACGGTGCCTTTGTCTTCCTTCTTACGCACTGCTCTGTGCAGGGCTCAATCCCTTTCCCTATTACTCCTTCCCACAACTTACCTCATACCCTCATGCCTCTTTCCCTTCTTTCTTGCACTTCACCTTTTGTCTTCTTTCCCTCACACCATATTTCTTTGTCTCTTTTCGCACCTTACCCTTTCGCGGTGCTGGGGTGCGGGGCTCGCACAAGCAGCCTCCAGAGGAAGGCTCTCGCATCCAGGGTCCTTCGGCTCTGCATTAAATTCCTGCTCACACGAGAGCCCTGCTTCTTCCTTTCTCAGTGCAGCCTGGGACCTTTCCAGGCTGCACTGGACAGAAAGCGAGACTGGCCCGGCTCCCGAGGCTCCCCACACAAGGTAAGTGCATGCAGGGCCCTGGAGCAATGCGTGCCTGTGCACCATTTTCGGCTTCAAGCTGAAAACGAAAAAATGTGTGCGCGGTCCGCATCAGGCCCTTGAGCGTCGCGCAAATGTGAGTGCATCGTGTGGACTGCTCCTCACATTTACACGACGCTCAAAGGGCCCTTTCGCATCGGAAATGCCGTGCAAAAAGGGCCTTTCTTTCAAGATGAAGAAATATGCAGGTACACTTGTAAATGTGAGTATGTACCTCCAGGGAATAAGCAAATTAGGGATAGCTACTTAGAGTTCCCGGTGCCTTCACTCTTTGTCTTGTCTGCTCCATTTTTTCTTGCCTGCGGACGGACTCTCAAGGTTATTTTTTTCCCTTCCCAAGTGCCTCCTAGCCCACAGTCAGGTAGCGACCCCCTCACTCCTCTCTCCCAGGTAGGTACTTCACTCCAATAAAAAGTTCTGTTTGCTGAAGGTGGTCTTCCATTGAAGAGTCCAAGTATTGTTGCAAAATTGCCTGGAGGCTAATGAAACTCAGAGAGTCTTGAGTGAAATGAGAAGGCAGATTTTAATTAAGACAATTAAAGATTACAATTAAAGATTTCAATTGCACAGTTGGACCAACCAAAATTCTTATGGGTTGATACTGAACACATTTCCTTTCCTAAAATTTATACCCTCTTGCCTTTTCAAAAAAATACACATTAGCGCTCTAATTGGCTGAAACTTTACGTAGTCAGCCCTGACACAACTACTTCACTAATCTTACATGACTTTTCTCCCTCCTGTCCTAAAAGTTAAATTTTATCACGTCAGGATCTTTTATCTGTTCTTCTGCTGAAAAGCACGTTTCCTTGGTTACATTTTAACTCCCATATCTTGCTTAAAGGCACATATTCATCTACTAAATATTTTTGAATTATTTAAAACGATTTCTTCTATATTATGCGCTATCACAAGCATTAGCTTCCGTATAGGGTAAATGTATGGAGGGAATTGAGGGAACAAATGGACACCTTTTATTTCCTTGTATTTACTTCAATCTACCATCATTCTTTTCTCCTGCTAGGCCCCCTGGTATGCTGCTCCACCTGCTGAATGGATGCCCAATGGCAGTTAAAACAACCTCTGTCCTTCCCCTTAAAAGAAATTATTTTGCAAGGCAGCTGCACAGCTGCTGAGCCCTGAAGCTACAAACAACTGCTGCCACCATCTTTATTTTCCAGAGTGGTTTTAGACAGCAAAGATGTCAGGCACAGCTGTCTGTGGCTTCTGTCAGTTCCGACAGATAGATTTAGCAAAAGTCTAATTCATATGGGAGGGAGGAAACAAGGAGACCATGAGCTTATCAATATGGCACAGAGGTAAACACAAACCCACACAGGCTTTTTCTTTGGTAAATCCATGGATGTGGATTACCTTGGAGGCAGCTTGAAGACAGCGTTGCCAGGTAGTGGTACCCATTCTTCTTTATACAGTCATATTACCTCACTCTCAAAGACCTCAAATCAGGGGTTTAATAGCCATTAGCCGTCAATTCTAAGATGGTGATGAGTCACTCAAAGGATTTTTGGCAGAAAGATCATTACAAAACAGGTTTGACAGGTGCAGACTAATGGCCTCTTGGACCAAGTGCTGTGTTGAGATAAGCTTTCTTATACTTTGCATTTCCATATTTGGGGGTCACATGATAAAAGAATCAATGAGTCCATCATTGAAATGGGAACATCCTCCTACGAGCCTGGAGAATGATGTAGTTTTTCTGGTATATGATATACTGAGATTCAGCTATCATTTTAATAAGGATTATTCCTTGTATTCCTTGCCTAAGAAAACCCTCTGAAATTCAGGGGTTGCCATAAGTTGACAGGCCACTTGAAGGCACCTGCTCTCACACAAGGAAGTAGCACCTTTGCCAGCATCCCTAGCAAGTGCATGTTCTGGTGGGACTTTTCCTTTGTTGCCCCTCAACTAACAAAGAATCCCCTGCAGAACCATCAGCAACCAAGGCAGGGGCAGGGCTCTGGCTGCAGATGTTCATCCTTATTTGCTGCACTCTGCAAAGTGAAATGGCAGAGCAGAGGAGATACAAAGGAGAAAAGAATGGGTCAGTTTTAATGGTTGATAAATGTGTATATTGATATCAGGAATACCTCCAAACATTTTGCTGCCTGAGGCAGAGCACCACATCAATTCTGCTCCTTTCCTGTCAAAGTTAATTTGGGACATGATGTGGGAGATCCCACAAACACATTGCATTAATTCTTGGCACTAGAAAATACAGTGATAACAAATGACCATGTGCTGCTTTCCTAACGCTGCCTTCAGGCAGGTGCCTCGCTGTGATGACTGGGATCTGGCCCTAACCGAGAAAACATGATCTAAAATAGTTGCAGGGACCAACAATATGTGTTGGATTATAAATTAGGTATTATCAGCTAAAAGTAGCCAAGTATATGTTACTAAAATTACTTTCCCCACCCGATCCCTAGCTTAAGGCTACTGAATGTTATTCTAATCTGTATCAAGCATCTTTCAGCATGTACTTATGTGACATATGATGTGGCTCTAAAGTACTTCTGAGTATTCATCATAGATTCAGCTCCTATAGAACCTCTAGGCAGATTCTGCATGAAGAGCCAGTATAAAGCTCCCATTATGCTCAGTGATAGGCTGTGCCAAACTGTGATTGTTTCTGTGCAGCATGCAGGAGCCCTGCAATATCCAAGTAGCATCTCATCAAACTCACACAAACAAATGCAGCATGTAGAAATACCTTTGGGCCTCAAAAATGTCTGCCTCTTTCACTAAGAATGTGTACAGGTGTAAGTGTTTAGAGAAAAATAAGTGGGGGTTCACACAGAAAGAGCAGCAAGTTTCCCCCATATTTCCATGTGAAAACTTCCATTTGATTTAAAAATAAATGTGCACTTGGCACAAAAACACTAAGGCCATTTTCGCACTGGACTGTTGTAGCGCTATTATTCCGCTTTCAACATCCTCTGGAATCCTGGCGCCCGTCCCAAAACTGCAAACCCCAGGATTCCAGAGGATGTTGAAAGCGGAATAATAGTGCTACAACAGTCCAATGTGAAAACTCTGGAGGAGAACAGGGACTGGTGGCATAGGCAATGTGCAGATTAGCTCCTGAAAAACCTGTTGAGCACTCCCTCTGTCTGTCTGTCTGTCTGTTTCTCTCTCTCTCTCTCACACACACACATGCGCACAACAAGCATACACACTGCATATGAATTGGTAATGATCTTAGCATTGGAGTGGAGGCCTTAATACATTCCATGAAGTAGCAGCAGGTATCTTCTATTTCAGTAGAGTGGTACATCTGTTTGGGTTTTAGTAGAATTATCATTCTAAAATTATGTGAAATGAGCAAATTTGCATTTTTCTTTTGTTTTGCATAATTTATTCTACAGTGTTTGGTTTTGCTTTGTTTGCTATTATGTATAATTCATCATTTCTGCTCATCACAGGGAGAAGTAAGAATATATGAAGGATGCCGCAATTCTTTCCCCAGCTACTGGCAATCTGATTTGACCATCCCTCTGGCCTCTAAAATTTTTCAGCTGCTACCCAGGCACATTTAAACATAGACATGCATCAGGTTAATTGATAGGAATGTCTTATTCTTCCTGCATGAAAACTTGAGACTTTCATGGGTACATTTTCTATTCACCAAAACACATCCTTGTTTCCTACCCCTTGCATTTCCATGAAATTGCAGCATTTTGACCACCCTATCTGTCTAAGTCCCACAGTTAATTAAAAACAAATATTAGTCATGGCAACTAAAATCACCACCTTCATTTAGAACTGCTGGCCCCTGGAGCATCACACGATTGTGATTGCGTCATGCAGATTGCTCCTCACAATCACGCAACGCTCCAGGCCCTCTTTCACATGGAAAATGCTGTGCAAAAAGGGCCTGAGAATAGGGCCATTTCTGCACTATACTGTTATAGAGCTATTATTTCACTTTCAACATCCTATGTAATCCTGGGGTTGCAGGCTTAGAGAGGGACCTCAAAGGCAGTCCTTAGGCCAGCCTGAAATTTTTGGTGAATTATCGCAGAAAAGTAATTGCCAAATTATTCAGGAAAGTATGTCTGTTCCAGTCTATTTGAAGACTAGCTTTACGCCAGGCCAACAGAATTCCAGACTGGGTCAACGGGCTGGGACTACAACACTATCTATATATTTGAAGCCAACAGTACATACATTTCATCTTCACTTATTAAAAAAAAGACAATTCTGAGCTGCAAAATCAGAGTTGTATTGGTGATAACAACAACAGCATCAACAATAACAATAATAATGTCAGATGCAATGGTCATATGTCAGCTCCAGAAATAATTCCAAACAAACTGCCAAAACATCTGAATGAAATTACCATAGAGAAAATTAGGCCATTTCCGCACTACACTGTTATAGCACTATTATTCCAATTTCAACATCCCATGGAATTCTATAGGATGTTAAAAGTGGAATAATAGCGCTATAACAGTCTAGTGCGGAAACATCCTTACAGTACCACAATTGCAAAGAGTGACACAGCTGAAGTAACTGATGATACTTCACTGATTCCCAGATTCTTGGACTGAATCCAGACCACTGATAGTCCAAAATTCCTAGCGTACTGACACCTGGCAGATTTGAAAAACCAAGAGGCAATAATTTAATGGTAACTACAGCCACTACAAGAAGTATTATCATTACTGTTCACAGAGAAATTTGAAACAAACGTTCCCATTTTTTAATAAATGATGAGCATGCAAATGCCTGTGGTGTCTGATCCATGAAAGCCTTGTATATGATACACTAAAGTCATGCATGCGCATGATGCCCCTAAGTCATGAAACAGGCTAAAAATAAGATGAACAAATGCAGAACTGAGAAGCTGAAATATTGGAGGAACGTCACCAAAGACTGAGGGCACCACTCTTCTGCACTTGGCCCTGATCAAGCTACTACACGCAAGCTTTCTTGCCCTGTGGTAGCTAAGTAGTGCATATATATCCTCCTACTAACTCAGGGGTGAGTAATTTTTGGAGGATGGATGGCACATGGCTCCCCAGCCTCTGTGGGGATGGGTCTATCCGTACCCGCCACTGTCACATTTCAGTATTATGGCAGGTGAGGGGGAAAGCCACATTTTCATTTTGAAACAAGGTACATGCACACCTCTGTCAAAATCCTATTGGGCAGTTACAAATGTATAACCTAGAGTTACGCACTTATGACTGTTTTGTATTCATAGTCAATATGTAGCCTCTAGTTTGGAAGATACATAGGAGCTTTGAAAGCCCCTAGGCCGCAGTTACAAGGCAGCAGCTGCAGGCATTGGTCGGCGTCTGTTCCCCTGCTGCTTGGGACGCAGTTGATTGACAGCCCCACTCATTTCTTTCACATGAGCGATCTCCAGAATGAAAGGGAATTGCAACAAAGACTCTGTTTCTGCCTGTAACACTGGAAGTGGTTTATGGCAAGAGTGGGAACATCATTTAGCTGTTACCCAATTGACAGAGGAATGGACCCCCATCATTTGCAGCAGCTGTGCTTCGGTAAATGGGTATTGGGAAGGGGTTCAGGATAGGAGTCACTGCAGAGCACTAGAAATATGCTCCCATCGATTCATAACTCCACAACAGGATTCTGGCCCTTGTTTTGAAGTCCAGTTATACGTCCTGCACCACATGCTGATTTGCAGTTCAACAGTGGAGGTTCTTTGAGCCATAAAACAGGCCAGGAGTACATGGGGCATGGAAGTGAGGTGCTTTCACCTTTGACGGTACTAAAGAGCACCTTGTCAAGGCTGGCGGTAGTGTCAGCATAGCAGGAAGCAGTACAGGACTGGTGAATAAGCTTGTACAAGGCCCTAGGCAAATCCCAGAGCTATACGCTCATCAACCAAATCATTTTTCCATAGCTCTCTTATTTGGGCAGGATGCAAAAAAAAAAAGTCTTCTTGCCTTCTCAGTGTTATTAAAGTATTGTTTCTTGATTTTTCTCTTTCCTTATTTTGAAACATGCCATATGCCCTCAGGATGTAGCAAAAGTATAATTGTGTTGAATGATGAAAGCGAGATCACATATATAGTCAACGGTCCTGTGGGTTAATTTTATTTTATGTTTAAAATGGGAAAAGAAATTTAGTTCTGGGATGTAAGTTCATAAACTCATTGGGCCAAATTCACACTTTGTTATATTTGCAATGGGTCCATAGGATTCAATGGATCTACTTTCCTCTGTTGTTGTTATTCTTTGGGGGATGGGGGAATTTCAATAATGTTTTGTTATATTTCTGTATTTTATTACTTTAACTTCTGTTTGTAAACCACACAGTGAGTATCAACTAAATGCAAGAAACAAGCATAGGAAATATATATTTACAGGGAATAAATGAGTGTAGGCTCAGATATTTGGAAAAAGACATGACAATGCAATGCTTCTCTTACAAAAGCAGGTCCATCCAAATATAATTTACTGCCTGAGGCAATGGACATGATATCACCCCCTCTCCTTTTCTTGTATAGAAGTGGACTGGACTGGCAGTCAATGAGATGTCATTCTCATAACCTCCTATTGTCCCAGTTTAGCAAGGACAACCCTGATTAATCCTCTATTATCCTTTTTCTGCTGTTTTTAAAATGTCCCACTTTATCTCTCTTTCTCCCACTTTCTCCTTCGCTTATTTCAGTTGCTGTAAAATGAGTAGTTTGCACTCTGCTAACTCATGAGTGGAGAATAGTATAGGAGGGGCAAAATCTTTTCCTTCCCAATAGGCTAAAGCAATGATTCTTAACCTTTTATTTATCAGGGACCCCCTCAAAATATAACTTGTTGCCAATGACCCGCAATACTTAACTTAAGATTTAAATATTTAAATTTAGATTTAAAAATTCAAATATTTATTTAAATATTCAAATATTTGTTTGTTTATTTAAGGCTTCTGAAAACTAGGATTCAAATCCCCACTCAAACACTGGGTGACCTTGGGCAAGTTACATTCTCACAGTCTCAGAGGAAGGCAACGGCAAGCCCCCTCTGAACAAATCTTGCCAAAACAACAATGTGATAGGTTCCCCTTAGGGTTGCCATAAGTCAGGCCCTTTTCACATGTGGGGGGGGGACGGGCAAAAACACGCTAAAACGGAGCTTACCCGCAGCCAGGTAAGTCCGTCGCCCCGCGGAGCAGCGCGAGCTCGCTGCTCCACAGTCCTCCGGCGTCGCAGATGGCAGCTTCCGGTTGGTGGAGGCTCTCCACCAACCAGAGAAGCTCGCCAGCCGGAAGCCCACCCCCGGCAGATCTGCAGGCACACACTTGCGCACGCCTGCAAATCCACTTTGGAGCCAGGCGACGGAGCGGCACGGGGCTGCGCGCTCCGTGCTTTTTAAAAACCTCGAAAAAGAGGTTTTTAAAAAACACGCAGCCCGGCTAGTTCCGGCCGCTCCTGAGTGGATTCTGGTGTGGAACTATGAAAAGTAGTCCACGCCAGTCCACTCTACAGTGTAGAAGACCTCCGTTAGAGGTCACTCTACACCGTTTTAGAAGCCCGGTATGGAAATGGCCTCAGAAGTAACTTGGAGGCACACAACATCAAAGTGCTACCGACAGCGGGAGGTTCTTTATAGCCATCATGTCTCTCCTCTTTGAAAACTGACCTATGGTGACCCTAACGCAAACCTATCATGGCAAGATTTGTGGCCTTTGCCTTTCTCTGAGGCTGAGAAAATGTGACTTGGCTGAGGTGACCCAGTGGGTTTCCATGGCTGAGTAGGGATTCAAACCCTGGTCTCCAGAGTCATAGTCCATTTCCGCACTACACTCTTATAGCGCGATTATTCCACTTTCAACATTCTGTGGAATCCTGGGGTTTGCAGTTTTGGGAGGGGCTAAGCGGCCCCTCTCGAGACTGCAAACCCCAGGATTCCATAGGATGTTGAAAATGAAATAATCTTACTGTAAGAGTGTAGTGCAGAAATGGCCATAGTTCAGACATGCACATACACCTGCTGCCATGTCCCTTTTGTCAGGGTGCTGAAACTTCTCCCTTGTTGAAACTCCTCCCTCAGCATGCACACACCCCCCTGCTGCCACACCCCTGTTGCTGCCACTGCTGGTGGTGTCCTGCAGCAGGGCTTCACAGACCCCCTTTGAAGGCTTTGTGGACTCCAAGGCTTCCCGGACCCCTGGTTAAGAACCACTGGGCAAAGGCAAAAGCAAATGCTGCAGCCTTTTTAGTTTGTGTGTTCTTCCTCATTAATAACTTTTGCCATCTTGAGCAGACTCTGATATTGTTTAGCCATACATGTCCCAGTTTTCATCTGTGAAACATTCTCCACCAGATCTGAGGCACTAAACCAGCTTAGTGGGGTCAGGACAAGCTATGTGACCTATGCTGCTGTGCCCTCCAGCATACCTAGAAATTCTGGGAGGAACCACAACTGGAGGTGGCAGGGCCTGTTCCTTCAGGTAGGCTCACTGTTTGTTGCTCCAGCATTTGCTCCCTCTGTCTAATGATAAGGCCAGCTCCATTGCATTATCCATGCTATAATTCTAAACCTCTTTAATATCTAAAGTATTTCAAGAGGTTCATTTTCTTCCCATTACATCAGAGGCTGGGCTTTCAATGTCCTGTAATCAACAAAAAAACAGGAGGAGGACATAGCGAGTTTCTGCCTCTGATTTCAGAGTGCTAAATGTCATGATAATATATATGTGGCAGGGGGGCTTTTTTGGCCTGATCTTTGGCATAAGTGAAATCCAAATCACCCACGTTCTCTGGCTTTCATTAAAGGCAGACATCTCTTAGAAAGTGAATAAAATGTTTATTCAAGTATGAAGATCAAGTGAGGCTTAGAGGCTTTAACTACAACCAGCCATCTTAAAAGTAACAACTCACAATAGGGGGTCCTTTTCCCCTTATGCTGCCTCTCTGGAAGGCAGATGGCCCCATTTGCAAATCTTAACTCTGAATTCCTCATAATAATTTTGCATGTGCTTGCCACAGAAAGACCTGGATCACATTCATGTGAATATGAATGGCATTTAAAAATAAGCAAAGAACTTGAAAATCACTTCTTTTAAATTAACCAGTGAAAGTAACCAGCTTTGCCCGCATGAAAAATGTTTTATTTGCATTATCACCTCCATGTGCTTTCATTCATCTCCAGCTCTTTTTGTTTTCTGCTGGTCTTTCTCTCCATCTAGCTACTAATTCAGCCTGCATTGTCTTTGCCTGGCTTGAAAACCTCCTTGTTCCTTTCACAGCAATGCAGCTTCTCTTTTGTCCATCATTCTTCTCTCCTTCCATCCCAGTACTCCTTCAGGCTTCCCATCTTCTAATTCTCTTCACCACCCTTAAAAGACACCTGCTGTCCATCCTCTTCTCCCCACCCACTCCACCCAGTTGCCATGTTCTGGTTCCCCATATCCAGGAAGACCTATTTCCATACTATACAAATTATTTCATCTTTACACAAAATGTGTGGTGGATCATGACAGCCTTGTCCACTGTGCACATTAGAAGTGTAAATCCTTAAGTATTTTATCCTTGCATGCAAGGGCAAATAATTACAGTAGTTTTCTTCCCAGTGAGAACATTTCCCCCACAGCATTCTCCATATTTTTTAACATTTCAAAACATTGTAGAAAAATTATTCTGAAGAGAAAAAAAAAAACATTTCTTGTTCAAAAATCTGTTTGTTTGTTTTTTACAGAAATAATGTTTCCTATGCAGTAAACAGAACTTTCTGTGCAGAAAACAGGTCCCCCACCCCAAAAAGACTCCTCGGTTTGCTATGCAGAGTATTTCCTCCACAACACTTTGGAAAATGTGAATACTGACAGAAAATTACATGTGATTATCACTCATCTATTATTCTTCCCAATTTCCCAACTGTTGAGAAACTCACCTTTTCGACTGAGAATGAAAAATAACAAATATTCTTTCTATCCGTAATGTGCACACAGAACTAATTTCTCACTTACAAGTACTCTTTTCAAATTCGTTTTATAAATACCAGATAGAAAGATAGGGGTTTTTTAGATTCTTTACATGTCCTTCTCTTTACCCTGCAACTCATTCAACCTGCAACTGCTTTGCTTTGTTTAGAAACCCTCTTGTCCCTTTCACGTCAGTTCTGTTTCTCTTCCTTCCTCCTGTATTCTTCTTCTTTCTTGGAAAGAACCTGAAACCAAAGGTAATTTTTACACCCCATGACCCTCAATCTCCTAATCTACAGACACACTTTATTGTAGTAGCCTTTACTGGTTGAGCCAGCCAGAGCCCTACTCTCTGAGGAGAGGTATGGATGGTCCAAAAGAACAATCATTGTCTAGAAGCCTCCCCTCCCCATCTTTCTCTCCCACTTCCTTTCTCTTAGGTTGCCACTTTCTAGTTCCCCGAATTCAGAAAGCCACACTAGAACTAGGATTTTTCCCCCCTAGATTACAGCCCCCAAAAGGTAACCTTTTCAGGCTCTGCCATGCAGAGACATTTGGAGTCAACAATAGGCAAAGCAAAGTTCACCATGCAGGTGGCTTATACAGCAGTAGTACCTGTACTGTTCCAGCAGAGGAGAGGTAAAAAAGTTGCCCCAAGGTTTCCTACTCTCAAGCAGCTCCTTACTTCTAGCTTACATAGTGGGAAACTCAGTGTGTTACTGTGGGTTCCAGGCAGAGTTTCATTGATTATAATTGATCAATTTATCCATTTCAAAAACAAAATAACCCAAGAGGCACACCCTCAAGAAAGGAAGTTCCATATTCTAATCTTCACTGAGCCATGAAACTCACTGGGTGATCTCAGCCAGTCATTTCTTTGACCCATCACACAAGGTTGTCATGATGATCAAGTGAGGAGGTGGAATAGCAAGTATGTTCATTGGAAGAGAGGTGGAATATAAATGTAACTAATAAATAATTAGATATAAATGTAAGTTAGGGTCCTGTTAATGATTGATTGGGTGGAGGTTGTAATGAGTCAGGCCTTTGGCACCAAGCCGATGGGCTTTGAAATGTTTGTTAACATTGTCTGATACTTTTTGCTTTAGCTTGGCAGTTTGAGGATATGAAGGTTGGGAACAGACTGGGGAGGGGTGAATTTTCCTCTGTAACTAACCTGCTTACATATTTCTCATACCTTTTGGAGGGGAGTGAGAGAATGACTCATACTTGTGCACTTTGATTTTCTTTATTTGCTTCTTTAATTATGTTTCTTTTCAAGGTTGTTAGCCGCTTTGAGTCCTCTCAGGGAGAAAAGTGGGATAAAAATAAAGATAATAAATAAATAAATTATAACAACAACAACAACAACAACAATAATAATAATACTGTATGATACTTGGGAGTCATTCTTCCATCAGACAACTACGGGAACTGAACTGGATCACCGCTGAGGGATAATCTGCGTGGAATTTGTTTGGGGGCCCAGTTCCACCATTGGCCACAAGGGCATGCTGGACTCCATCAAGAAAAGGGCTGAAATGCTTCTCTTGTGAACCATCTGCTGCACCATTGACCACCAATAAAGTTTATGATATAGCAGTAGCATGTGTCAGTGTTCAGCACTGAAGGAATTCTTAGGGAGGCCTGGAGCTACACTCAGTTTTGGAAAAGAACAGAAATGATTTAGGCTTTAACCTGCCCTGGCTCACCTTCAGCCATGATCCAGAAATCTCTCTCCTATGGCTGAAATTTGCACTGCGGGGGAAAAAAACCTTCCATTGTTTGTGAATGGAAGACTTTTCCCCAATGCAAATAGCGGGCTTGCAAGAGTGATCTGAACCAGGGTCACAGTGGAGCCAGAGTATTAAATCTGAATTGACTAGGGAAAAGAGCGCTGATCCAGATGTCTTTGGAAAGTGGGACCATTCATACAATTGCTAATTGCCTGAATGGTATCTTGTCTACTTTCTTCCTTGGGTAGGAAAATATACTGGAGCAGTAGCTGTAGAAAAAGGAAAGGGCTTGTTGTTGTGTGTGTGTGTGTGTGTGTGTGTGTGTGTGTTTGGGGTCAAAGAAGATTTCAGCTGTACACTAGTCCATCCAGCCTGACATCTTGTCTTCCACAGTGGTCAACAGAGTTCTCTGGAAAGTTCATTTTCAAGCTGGCTAGCAAATCCCATCAGAAGAACATCGGAAGAGATTTAAGGTTTTGCCAAAGTCTTTACTCAACAGTTCCACGAACACACACCCACACAGAGGCATGTTTATGATTTTGTGTTTTTTAAATGAGGCAAACTGTACTGTGGTACACTAAATTTAAGAAAATGGCTTACCGGTACAGCTCTGGCATCAAGGACTACAAGCAACAGAGTATGGGTCCTGGATAAGGTTCAAACATGCACTCATAGGGAATATGTGGAGACACTGCTGAATGCTGGAAACTGATATTCTACCAGCCCAGCTTCTGATGATTCATTTCACAACAGACACCAGACTATCTGGGAAATGCATGACCTCAGCCCACCTGAATATATAGTCTTCCTCTGAAAAGGGTAGGGAGGAGTTCAGTAAGTTTCTGTGTCTGAAATGGATCTGAGTTGGAGCTTTGAGGAATCTCAGAATTCTGACTCTATGGTATGTGCTGCTATCAAGAGGACTATGGCCACTTGTTGCTTGTAGTAGCCACTGTCTGTTAGGTCAACACATTTTCATGCCAGAGGATGAACAGCAAATGGCCCACTCCCTCTTCTCCAAGTCAAAGTGCAGACCACTAAAGCCAGGAAAGTAATTTGCGCTTGTAAAAAATTGAAAATCTCATAAGCACCTTTTCCCTGTCCCCAACAGTTAACATAGAACAATTTAATGGCTTTTGCTTACTTCCTGTGATGCTCAAAATCTGTTTCTTTACTCTGCCTAATGATAGGACAGGTCTAATACTGGGAGTGCCACAGGTCAATGGATCTGTGACTCGTATTCTAAAGGTTCTTTGAAGTTTCCTACAAAGGTCATTCCCCTGAATGGATCCTGCCAAATGAGAGCACTGTACACAGTCATTAATACAGCTATGAGAGCCCTCTGTCAAGGAAAATAAGTGACCTCCTTCACATGTTAATCATGTGGATCTGTACTGACTAAGTCTAGGCATAAACAATTGCCTATACATGATTGGTACAAAACAGAGATACCATCATGCGTGAAGTATAAACTTCTCAGTAAACATATTCAAGACATCTGCATTGCACACAGATGGTGCAGAGTATGGTTACAGGAAATATATTTTGTTCCCTAAGCATCCCTTCTTGCATCTTTCTTGAAAAGCAAAAGCCAGAGTATGGCTAAAAATTAGTGTTCCTCTTTAATTTGTGAAGGAAACCAGTCATTAAATGGACTTAACTCATTTGTGGCTTGCAGCCATTGGCCAAGATCCTTCTGGACTGCTGGTAGAACATAAAGCTCTATCAGCATTCTTACGGTAGTGGTCACAGGGCAAAAACAGCTTCTTCTGTGGGTGGCTCCCCAGTGCAGTTTTGTCCCCAACCATTGATTGGCCATGAGAACGTGCCAGGGCACCTCTCCATCATGCAGCCAGAAGAGAAGAAGCAGGCTTCATCCACCTTGGTCAAAAATAAATCCAGCTGGTCTTTCCTCAGCTGTGTATCCAGATTCAAACAACACTGTGACACATTCTCACAACCAGTCAGTTTCCAGGTACGGAAGAGTTACATCTGGGAGTTGTCTGTCTGCCACTGTGCAGCCACAGGTACTGGATATTCCTTGTGCAACTCCTGAACAACAACTTACACTGGCCCAACTGGAAGTTATGCCATGGTATGATGCCAACGGGACTCTGGCCCTTGAAATGTTACTCGAGCAAGAGTTCAAGCTAGTACCTCTGCAGCACTGATATGCTATTTTTTCTACCCATCTCCTTTTCTGAAACAATGATATTTAAATAAATAAAATCGTAAGTTAAATAAATAACAAATATTTGCTACAAATGAAGTATGCACCTAATTTAGTGGTGCGGGGGCAGTTCTGTATCCTTTCTGAGCTACAGGCTTACTCATCAACAGTGGCAATATTGGTTTCTTCCTCACTTATTCACTGTCACAGGGAGTTCTCAATAGGTCTATATCTTTTGTGCAAAAATATAACAAGATTATCAAAGCTCCTGCATTGGGGTTAGCTAGAAGGGAAATAGATCCCCCCAGCAACAATATAATGCTATGACTACCCCTCTTTTAACCTAAAGCATTTAGGGGAGGCCTGATCTTGTATGTGCAAGAATCATTAGTACTGGAAAAGATCTGCTTTTGATGAAGAAGAGAACTGCAAGAAATTTCTTTTCTATATAGACCAACACCCATATTTTTGTACTCTCTTTGAGGTGACATGATAAGGACCTGCACTTCAATAGATATCACTATGCCACTTCCTAGAAGCAGAGTTTTGCTTACATATTGGCACTGGACTCTCAAAAAATTTGATCTAGACAGCTGGAGGACCCTATGAAATAGAATGTGAGATGGCACAGGAAGCTATAGGAGAAAGAAAGTATCTAGGAAATTGTCTCCTCCCTCCCCCCACCCCAAACGCACAATGAGTATTGGATAGCTCAGAGCCCCTTCCATAAGCAGATGGAGACTTGCTCTTTCCCAAGAGCTACTCTGGATCTCAGCCACTGTGTGCCATGCTTCACAGGCTTTTGCACATGCTCATGGCATGTAACAAGATTAAAGTCTATTTCCTAAGGAAACTGTCATTCCCACGCCATCCTGCAGCAAAATCCCAACTTAGAGAAGCATCTTTCTCTTCAACTAAAACATTCCGGGTGAAAATAGAAACAAGTCTTGGTATTGTTATTAACATTTGTGAACCCTGAAATGATGTCTGTGTACCATGAAAGAACAATTCTTGAGAAAGTACAAAAATATTCCAGAAAGATTCAACAAGTTGAAGGCTTCGCTGATTGAAAAATCCAAGCCATGTTTGTTTGCTTATGCTTAAACCTAAAATTGGGATTGGGGTGGCTATTTAAAGCTTTGAAAAGTTAAACATCATTACTTTCAATATTTTGGGTGTATGCATGTGTGGGAAATTGGGACCATTCTGGAATACATTAGCCTTTTATCTCCAGATATACTACTTCTTAAGCAATAAAGAACACCATTCTCCTAAAATCTTTTTTTGTTTGTTTTTTTAAAAATTACCTTCATTCCTTCTTCAAAAGCAGCTCTAGCTTCTGAGCCCCTCAACTCAGCAGCAGTTCTCTCTTCAGCAGCTAAAATGTGTAGAATCTTTCCTTGCCCATTGCCATGTGTTATGTGGCTATGAAAATGGGTGATCTAAGACATTTTATTGCCTAAAGCAAAGAGGAAGATGGCATCGCTTCACCAATCCACGTATGCAAACCATCTGGACCAGTAATTAAATCCTACTTCACCACACGGTTTGAAAAAATTTATTCTTTTTACTCCAATTCCCAAACAGTGAAGGGGCATAAGCCAAAAAACACATTTTTCTAAGTTCTGCTTCACCATCACAGACAGTACTGAGCTGCAAGCTAATTTAGAAGGGCCAGGACATTTCATGTGTCTGTCTCCAATGCAGGAGAATGGGCAAGGTGGTAAGGATGAACACAGACATGGAGATCAGCAGAAAAGGTTAGGGACTGGGGATCCAGAAACAAAAAGCAGAAATGGTCTTCATGTTTAGGGTGTTGTGGGTTTTCCAGGTCTTGAGGCTGTGTTGTTACCTCACTGGTAAACCCTGTCCCAGAGTCTACAATTTTTGATATTAAATATGATTCAACGTGCCTGAGAGGTCACCCAGACGAGCATGTAGGCAGCAATGGTCGAACGATCGAGAACTAGGTCAGGCCAGTAAAATCCCCAGTCACGTAGCCCCAGGAGACCTCAAGCTGTGCAAACCCACAGTAAACAAAGGGTCCTCAGCCACTGAGGAGCCAACTTGAGTGGATTAGCGTCTTTTCCCCAAGTTGAGCACCGATAGCAATAAAATCCTATCAGGCAAGGACCATCTACATAAATTCACACCACAACCCAATGCAACTGAAGACCCTGAAACTTTGGCAACACCTTGTGATCTCATCATGCAAACGGAGTTGCCATCATGGAGCTTCTTTTCCATTGCAAAACCCATTATTCTTCCCTGGAAAGGATTCGCCCTCCAGGTACTTTTTCCCCTACAAATAGTCCCCGTTTTTGAGCGTTTCTTTGGATCACTCCCGGTCATACCAGCAGACCATTTCTCCATCTGTCGAGTAATCCCCTCAGCCCTCTCCATGCTGAGCTACACTTCTTCACTGTTTTTCCCGGATAAAGGACTTCAGGAAAAGGTACAGTATTACCCCAGCTACAATCCCTTCAATAGTTCCCCTATCCAGTTTCCTCTCTTTTGCTTCTTAACAGGTCTTGAGTGAGTGTGTGAGTGATTGCACTGATGTGTGAGACTTTCATTCAATAAAATCATTTTATTGGACATATTCGTTTGGTTTTTGGCTTGGCCTGACCCCGTAAAAACTGGGTAAAAAGACCCCACTAGGTTACCCTGCCTCTCACATTGCTATTGCTCGTGCTCTGGCTAGTTTACATTCCCTATCATGTGGAGCACATTAAGGCATCCCCCAAGGGACCCCAGAAATCAAGGTAACAGATTGGTGGAGAATGTGGGCACCCCAGCACCCCTAATTTGAGTGGAAGTCGCAACCCACTCAGGTCAGGTCAGTGCTGACGTAGGGAATGGCCAACCAAAATCCTTGAGTGCTAGGAACACAAGGAGCACGAGTGCATGTGAATCTGTGTGTCTGAGCCACTGGGCTATTCCATTGGGGTTGGGAATCTTTCCCCCTTTCTATCTTGGTCCATGTATGGTAGCTGCCCCTTTCTTAAGGATGGAATGCAAGGGCTGTACACGTGACTGTCCCAGGAATCACATCCCTAACTTGGGGCTATAGTGGGTGGGATCCTGAGCATTAGTGGATAGGTTCAGGAAAACTCACCACAACACAACCCACAATCCCCAACCCACAGTCCCTTTGCCTGCAAATTTTTGGAGAGTTAGAATAAGAAAGTAAGCAAAAACACAGGTGGTGGCACCTCTAAAAACTAGGAAACATGTGGGTTGGAATCCTGAGAGCTAGGTGTTAGGCCAGGTTCAGCTCACACAGACACACATGATAGAGTAGGCATACACGATCGCAGGAACGTGGGTGGTGAATCCTGGACTGCCATAAAGCCAGGTGTGGGTGGTGATTCCCGACCTTCTGTAGAATTGAAACGGGTGGTGAATCCTGTGCAGCAGGAGCGCGGGTGGTGAATCCCAGACTGCCATTAAGTATAAGTGTAGGTGGTGATTCCTGACCTAGATTAGGGTTTTTAAAAGGTTTCCCCGAGATAGAGAAAGGTGCCCCTCACCCAAAAAACTAACTTAGGACAGTTTGGTTCCTCTTCCTCTTCCCGTACTGCTTGGCCAGGCGGCACTGTAAGTTCCGTTGAGTTCATGTTCCCTCTTCATTGCTAGGCAGAGTCTAGGTGGAGGTCCCCCCCCCCAGGATCAAGGTGATCCTCCTAGTCTCTGAATCATACCTCCGTCCTTTTGCCCTAAGCTGTCAAGGTGGAAGGCCGGGCTTAGATCAGCAAAAGAGACACTTTGGGCAGGCTGTAGATTGGTTCCTAACACTCTTTCCTGAAGCAAGTTCTGTAGATTTCATCTCCCTCACTCCCCCACAGGGGTCCCAGTGATCCTTCCTTTCACTACAGATCTGGTCCCACTTGTAACTTGTAACTAAGGAAAGAGATTAGTAATGGAACTAAAGAAAAGGATGCAGGACAAGAAAGTGGCAGGAAAGTTAGAGTGCTGGGTCCTTAGAAAAGGGAAATGCCCTTGGAAAGACTCTAACTTTCAAACACCAAATCCCTTCTGTTACCTGATTTCTGGGAGTCCCGGGAGGGACACCTAAATGTTCTCAAACAATGGGGAGGGAATTAGCACCGAGCACAAGTTTGCAATGCGAGAGGCAGGGTAACGTAGCGAGATCTTGAGCCCTATGTCTACGGGGTCAGGCCATATCAATGATAAGGCAGATGTTGGAATAATAATAATTGTTTTATTGAAATACAATCAAACACGTGTATGCAACACACTCACACAAGGAACTATAGAAATAAACGTAGGAGTGGGATAGAGGGATTTTGAGATGAGGTTTGGTATGGGAAATACTATACCTGTCCTGAAGCCCGGTTAAAAGCGAAGAAGCTGGGGGGCATGGGTTCTCAACACGTGGGGCTGAGGGGAAGGCTCGCTGGACAAAGCGACAGCAAGGCAGGATGGAAGCCGAGAGCAATCCGAGGAAGTACTCAAAGTCAGGGGTTCTTATAGGGAAAACTGTGGCTGCAGACTAGTCCGTACTTGGGGAAAACAATGAGTTTGGGGCTGGAGACAAAGCCTCCGAAAGGTCAGTACTTTAGATGATTGAGTTATAGCCAGATTGTCAATAGGATAGCCAGTATGCAAACACGAAGTGCTTGAGCATTGTATAGTTTGCTCATCAAGCTGCCTGCGCGGGGCAGGGGATCTTTTGTAAGTAGCGTGCATACATAATGTGGTACTTGCCTTGAGGTCTCCTGAAGCTGCATTCAGCAATGACTGGCCTGCCTAGATTGGGATGTGAATGGTTCAGCTTTTGTTGGCCACGCTTGTGTGCGTGCTTGTCCGGGGGCCTTGCAAGCACGTGGAGAGGAATGGGTACAGAAGGCCAAATTATTGATATCAAATGATATCTTAATATCCCACAAGCTTGGGCTAGAAACAGCAGTAACACTTCACCACCTTAAGGGAGGCTTACTTAAAAGCAAGAACACAGAAGACCTTTTTTGGATCTTCCAAAGACATTCTTGCAGTGTGGGGACTTTGGCTAGTTGCACAAGATGCCTCGAGCACTCTCGTGACTGCCTCAGCCAAGAATGAGGAAATGTCAAAAGAAATTGCCCAGCTTCAAAGCCAAGAATGAAACCTTGTGAGCGGATAAAGTAACTTTTGCATCCATTGCACAAACCACCAGCCAGAAATTGAATGAAATGACCATCCAAGCCCAAACATGGAAAGAACGGGCCAAATCCTTAGAGGAAGAGCTGGCCCAATCGAAAACTGCTGCCAAATTCATGGCAAAACCATTTAGAAAACACCAAAAGCTAGTCAGTCATGCAGCATGTCACAAAAAGACAGAAGAGCTTGAGAGGGAGCTCCAGACCCAGCAGGTAGTCATTTCTGCTGTTTGCCCTGAGTTTCCTCCTTCCTTTGCCACTGCTGGCCTCAGAGAAAAGCTGCCTGAGGATGCAACCTTTGCCACTCTTTTAGTTGATTCCAGAGAATCCCTGAACACCCAGGAGCTCACCCAAAAGGCTGAGAGGCAGGCCCAAGAATTGGAGCAATTGAGGGCACAAAACAACACCCTGCAAGCAGACAAATTGGCTCTTTCATCTGCTGTACGGGAAGCCCATGCCAAATTTGAGGAAGCCTCAGTGCAAATCCAAATACTTCAGAGTAGACTAGCTGTTACCCTGTTTCCTGGGGGTCCCGGGAGGGACACCAAATCGCTATAAGTTGGAGAAATTAGTTCAGAGCACAAGTTGGCAATACGAGAGGCAGGGTAACTTAGCAGGATCTTGCAACCCAGTGTCTACGGGGTCAGGCCGAGTCCAGAAGCAAACCAGTTGGAAAATAATGAATGATCTTTATTAAATACAGGCGCACAATGTATGCAACACAAACACACAGATAACTAAGGAAAATAAAGGTGTGAGTAAGATAGTGGGATTTTTAGAGGGATAGTTGGTTCGGGTGATACGAAACCTGTCCTGAAGTCCGGGAGAAAATGGATAGTGAAGCTGGGGTTCGATGTATCTCAGCACGTGGAGCTGAGGGGAAGCTCGCCAAGCAAAGCAGCAGCAAGGCGGTCTGGAATTCGGGAGCGATCCAAGGAAGCGCTCGGAATCAAGGGTTTTTATGAGGAGAATTGTGACCGCTGGCTAGGTCGGACTTAGGGGAAAACAATAGATTTGGAGTTGGAGACAAAGCCTCCGAAAGGTCAGAATTTGAATGATTGAATTAGAGCCGAGTTTATCAATAGAGTAGCCGGTATGCAAACGCGGAATACTTGAGCATTGTATAGCTTGATCATCAAGCTGCCAGCACGAGGCAGAGAATCCTTTGTAGGTTGCGTGCATACCTAATGGAGTACTTGCCTGGAGGTCTCCTAAAGCGGCGAGTCGGCTATTTCCTGGCCTGCCTGTATTGTCTAGGAATATTACGGCGATTATCGGCCGAGCCTGTATGCGTGCTTGTCCGGGGGCCTTGCAAGCACGTGGAAGGGATATGTGAAGCTGAACTAGTGATATCAAATGATATCTTTTTATATCCCCAAAGCTCAGGCTAGCCAGGGCAGTAACATAGCCACTCAAGAGGAAGAACGTGCCAAAACACAACATGCTAGCCAGACAAAGCAACATGTTAGCCATGAGGATTGCAATAAGAAAATTGCAGAACTAACATAAAGATTACAGGAAAAGGAAACTGTCCCTTTAAAAAGTTACTTCCAAGTTTCTAATCCTCAAAGTTGTTCCCTCTCAGAGGGTCCAGCTGGACAGCCTCAGGCCTCAGAGGATTTCATTAGTAGAGAGAGCCTTTCCTCTCTGTGGCCTCTCTCAAAGGAAAACAAAGGAAGTGTGGATTTGGGGCAATACCCTTTTGAAAAAAATGAGCCAGCTCCCTTTTCTGTGAAGAAATTAAAGTCTAATTGGAAACTTCCATGAATGAACAGTTTTTGTTTTGCTTTGTGTATACAGAATAGGATTTCCTTTTTTTAAAAAAAAAACCATGTAACCAACATAGCATGATATAGCTTCTCTTTTTCTTGATTCTGCATTTCTTTTCCTTGATTCCTAAAGAAATGTTTTAAAACACCTACAGAAAGTCTGAGCTCAGGAAACATTTAGATTTTTAAAAGCTGTCTCCTCTTGCTACAGATCTCTTTATCCTGCTGTTAAGAGTAGGTTTTTTTCTCTCTCTCCCCAATTCCTGAGTATTTGCATAACTATGAGGCAAGGCAATGAACCTTCAACAGTTCACTTGATATCTTTTGGTTTGAAAAGGGAGGTCTTGAGACAAACCTCTTTTTAAACTTCACCCAAAATATAGAAATTTCTTTTGACATGAAAACTGCCAGCCAATTGAGAAAGTCTGTTCCAACACATGAAATTCTGAGGAAGTTTTTTTTTCTTTTCTTTTTCCACTCTGAGAAAAAAAATGCAAGAGTTAAGAACTTTTGTTTCAGCCTGCCACACCATTTTTGCAAACCACTACAAAAGATGGCAATAGCCTCTCATGTGATCAATCCTTCTCTCTTATGTGATTTTAATTTTGACATTCCAAATTGTGCCAGTGGTCTACATTGCAGGAATAGTGCAGAAGCACTCTGTCAAGTACTGCTACTTGAGGTTCTCTCCATCATTTACCTAGGCTGGCCAGTTGTTATTTGTTGCCCAGCCAATAAACAGTTCTGCCCTAATATCCCAGTTTCTAAATCACACCCCTACCATTTTTTCCCCCTTCTTTTTCCTTACCAGAGACCTACCAACAACTTGCTAAAGCCACCAGCCCTGATGCATGGCATGGGCCCCCAGCTTTGCTGGGTGAGATTTTCTATTAACCTTTCTCTTGAGTTTCCTTTTTGATGCAGGTAAGGCATCCCCCAAGGGACCCCAGAAATCAGGGTAACAGTGTTCTATTAGTATTTTCTCCTGACGTTTCACCTGCATCTGTGGCTGGCATCTTCAGAGTTTATGGTGGCATGGAAGTGAAACAGAGTGTATATACTTGTGTAGTCCCCTGGGTGGGAGGGAGCAATTTGCACGTGTTACAGCTGGCCCATTGTTAAAAGAGATATCCCTCAGGGTTGTATTGTTAGTCAGGGGATACGCTGTTAACATCACCCTAGAAGGGTCGACTCCATTTTAAAAAGCAGCTGTTACTACCACTCTTTGCTGTTGCCTCCCTATCACACATATGCACCCGTATGCACACCCACTATCTCTACACCCTGTCTGCCATAGAAGGAGGGTACAGGGAAGATGGTGGCATCGATGTATATCTCCCTCAGCATGTAATGGGTGTTAGAAACTCTTTCCTGTTTCTTCTACCTCCCTCTTTCTCCTTCCTCATGAGGGTGCAGGCCAGGACACTTTCAGAGGCCCTGATTAACTGGTGGCCCAGGGAGCTAGCCCTCCTGAGTCCAACCTATTTACATTCTTGATTTGGGTAGTGCCACTTCCTTCCAGCATCAGCCAGCTGAGGTGATTGTCTAATCATATAAATGGTCCTGATCTCTTTCTCATGGATATCTGGCCAAAAGATCATGTTGCTACAGTTCTACCCTCATGTCAAGATCTGGAACTTCAGGCTGAAGTCTTCTGTGGGAATTCCCTGCCATAGTTTTCCACCTAACCTAGAATGCCCAGACCTGCTTTCTGGTAGAGATAGGTTGCTAGGAAAATATGGCAAACTCTCTAGCATTTGCATGGTCTTCTTCATTTGCACAGGGAATGGTTTGAAATGTGCAAACCACCTCTGTCTCTTTGGCTTGGTCATCACTATAGACCCACAAAACCAAAGGCAACTATGGTACACGAATGATTTCAAAAGGAGTGTTAAGGATGTGCTTGGATGTTTCCCAGTCAAACCTACAGGACACAAAAATACTTAACTTTATCTGGACTGTGCTTATGATTTCCAAAGGGCAAAGTGCCACACTTTTTTAAAAAAATATGTTTCAGATGGCAATTTTTATTGTGTGAGAGAGAAGCAGTCTTAAAAGATGCAGACCTGGAAAGTGGTCCTGATTCAGATCATCATGCCCCCCGCCCCCAGCTTCTGAACACCCCTCCAAGCCCTACTATTTGTCCCTGACAGTGTCAGCTAGTGGCTTCCAGTTCAGGGAGGGGCAATAAATCTGCTCTGACTTTTAGTCTAAACTTTAAAGGAGTTAGCCAAGTTGCTGCACTCTATCCTTAAAATAACTTCAGCACCTTGGATAATTCCCTTAAATTTCACTCTAAAACCAAGTATAGATACGCTGCCCTACTAACATGACAAGCACCCTCCACCACTGGTTGCTGAAGTGAAAAGTGAACTTATGGACATCTTCAGAAGCAGACTAAAGGGGAAAGTCAACTGGGTTGGGACCATGCTGTGGTTGGGGCCCCGCATCATGGGTACTCTTCCTTCACAAGTTTCCTTTTTAAAAAGGGTTCCTTTAATCATTTTGAATGATGGAGGAAGAATGAAAAGAAAAGGGAGGAATAAATGTGTGATTCGGCTCTAAAGAACTATTGAACATTTGGGTGGAGCCTGGCTTAGTTATAATTAGAGTAGATCCCTTGAGACACCTGCTGTTTTAATGAGAAGAAAACACTGATACTAACTGATACTCCCCCCACCCCCCATTGCAAATATAAGGAATGTGAGGGGAAGGGGAGAATTCCTATCAAGACCATGGTGGAAAAAAAAGAGAAAGGTCTAAATCTCTTATTTAGTCTCGACCTACTCTCTTGCCAAGTTGACTATTTAAAAAAATATATATTACCACATGGGAAATGTCCAATCAAGTTTGGCTGTTATTCTTGCTGAGCAATCATTCATTTTGTTGTGTTCATCTGTCAACGGCTGTATTAGGGTAATAGCTGATGTCATCCTTGTCTTATTGCTCCATTATATTAAACCAACAGAAAGGCAAAGGCACCAACATAGAGGTTTGGTTGGGAGATTCATGATGTAGTAAATCATGTTAATGGGGACCACATGTAAAATCTCTGAAACCCTTAATGCCAACATGGTTATCTTTGATATCCATTCAATTACTCAATGACACTAAGCAGTAGCAGTGGTGTTGCTTTTATTTGTTCAAGCCATAGGCTGTAACAAAATGAACAGAAACTAAATAAAAGCAGGAAAAGAATCACATTAACAATCCAGCATGTGGCCTGACGAAATGGCACAAACCACTTTTCGACACTGCAGATGTAACTTTCGTGTTACTATTTTCTGATAGATAAACAGTTGAACCAATAGTCTTGTCCTCACAACATGGAGTTCAAGGCCAGTATCTGCTTCTGCAGATGCCGCTGCTTCCATCAGCAAAACCAAGAAGGAAATAGTCCGCCCTCCTCCTTCAGACCTCCATGACCATCTTATACCTGCTCCAGGGCTGCAGGGGGGAGGTAAAAAAGTTCCATAGCACCACTACTGGCTTGTGTAAAGTGCAGTTCACAGGCTGTCTTTGGCTCTTGGGGGCCTGTGTATGATCCCCCTGTTACTGCCCTGGCTAGTCCGAGCTTTGGGGATATTAAAAGATATCCTTTTGAGATCATAATTCGGCTTCACTTATCTGTTCCCTTCCACGTGCTTGCGAGGCCCCCGGACAAGCACACATACAGGCTCGGCCAATTATCGCCGTAATATTCCTAGACAATACAGGCAGGCCAGAAAATAGCCGACTCGCTGCTTTAGGACACCTCCAGGCAAGTACTCTAATTAGGTATGCACGCAACCTACAAAAGAGCCTCTGCCCCGCGCTGGCAGCTTGATGGGTAAATTATGTAATACCCAAGTACTCTGCGTTTGCATACTGGCTACTCTATTGAGAACCTCTGCGTTAACTCAATCATTCAGATTCTGACCTTTCGGAGGCTTTGTCTCCAACTCCAAATCTATTGTTTTCCCCCAAGTACGGCATAGCCTGCAGTCACATTCTCCTTATAAAAACTCTTGATTCCGAGACCTTCCTCGGATCGCTCCCGAGTTTCATCCTGCCTTCCTGCCACTTTGCTTGGCGAGCCTCCCCTCAGCTCCCCGTGCTGAGCTACATCGCACCCCAGCTTCGCTCTCTATTTTTCGGGGCTTCAGGACAGGTGAAGTATCACCCAAACCAGCAACTCCTCTAAAAATCGCTCTATACCACTCAAACCTTTATTTCTTTAGTTATCTTGTGTGAGTGTACCACATACACTGTTTTGCTCGTGTTTGTAATAAAATATCATTTATTGCTTCAACTTCTGTGTGCTCCTTGACTCAGCCTGACCCCGTAGACATAGGGTTCAAGATCTCGCTACGTTACCCTGCCTCTCGTAACGCTAAGCAGTGCTCTGAGCTGATTTTCCCCACCTTTAGTTGAGCACATTTTGGTGTCCCTCCCGGGACCCCCAGTACACAGGTTAACACCCCTCCCAGTTCCATAGCCATTTTGTTGTTGTTGTTGAACAGGGCCTGCATCAGTGGCAGAGCTTGGAGTATATGGAGGGGGCACAGGAGTGGGCAGGGCTCTGGCATAGGGGGCATGGCCACTGTCCGTGGGGGCATGGCTGTGGTGTGTGGGGGCATGGCCAGGGCACGCAGGAGTGTGGCTACAGATCAGGATGCCCAAAAAACATTGCTGCCCAGTGCAAACCATTCCCTGCCCCCCCCAACTGGCCTGCATGTCATCTAAGCAGGGAGGGTAGGTTTTTGGGGGGAGAGACTTTTTGGCAAAACTAGAAGCAACCACTAAAAAAAATATACCTCTTTTAATCTCCTAACCTATCTTCTTTCTGTAACTGTGAGGAAAAAGAGAAACGGAGCAAAATACATTCAGGCTCCTACATATGGGAATGCAATACATCTGTCTTCTGCCTTCTTCGCTGGAGCAGCTCACTGGCTCATCCCTCTTTGTTGGACATTATTGGTGTTATAGGAGATAATATATTCTGTTTTTCAAAAGAGTATACTGAGGACTGCAAGATCCATTTTTTATCCTCCTGAGATCTGCTGTTGAAAACATAGCTAGTTGGCCATGAAGGATGAATTACCTTGGATTTAGATTACAAGGTGGAAATACTCCAATTTTCTGCTGAAATGAATTATCCAGATGGTTTTCTCTCATCATGAAAAGTTCCATTGGACTTGTTTATATGTATCCTATTGTTTTGCTACTTATAGGATAGATCCTAAATCATGGGATTTAACCCAGCTTCATGCTGTTCATGGGGTTAACCCAACCTCATGCAGATCCACTGGTATCAGTGGAACCTCAGTTAACTATGATTAATTAGGCTCATTTATTTCAGTGAGTCAGCTGTACACAGGACCAAAATTGGATTTAGTCCATTTACATATTGACATATTTATCTCCTGGCCTATATCTGAAGAGCTCAAAGCAGCGAGCAACTAATAAAACAACTTTAAAACAACTGAAAGCAATTTGAACAATTGAAAACATACAACAAAATCAGAGTAAAATGTAAACCCATATTGCTGAAATGATAAACAGTATTTGTGGGCTGTCCTAGCAACAAAAGCAGACATCTTTCTGGATACCTTGTCAATGCTTGCTACTTATGTCTTGAGAGTTGTAAACATATTCTACTCTCCAGTCAAAAAATACATGATAGATTGCTCCACCAATTGCCCATGCTGAGTAATAATGATGGGAGTTGTAGTCAAACACATCTAGAGTTTGCCGGGTTAGGAAAGACTAACATATAACTAGCTCAGCTAGTGGGAAACAGGTATAAAACAGTATATATTAAATTGTATAAATTTATTTTATTGTATGTTATCCTGAGATTCCAAGACACAGGATGGAAGACAAATCAGCAAATTAAAAAAAAAAAAAGGCTGGCATCCTGTAAGTCAATTACAATGTTGTAAATTAGACTTATGACCTTACAATTGTTTCCTTGTCACATTTATGATCATGGTACCACTGCCACAATTGTAAATGCCCCTGAAACCCACCTTAAAATCCAACCAGTTGCACTGAGGAATGGAGTTCTGTGGTGCTGGCAAGCAAGATGCTGAAGGATGATACATCTAGCCCTCTCCAGCCAACAGACCGTGGTGTACTGAGGAGTTAAGACAGGAGTTTACAGGGATCCCTGCTTCAGATGTTGCAGAAGAGGGGGATGAATGTGTCATTCTTTAATACCCCACTTCCTGGCACTGCAGAACTCTACTTCTGAGTGTGGCTAGACTCTGTGGGGCAGTTAATATATTAGTAGGGCAGTTAATATACTTCGGATTTTAGACTACACTTTAAGGATTTTAGGGATGGAGGCCAGTGTTTTGGATAGTTTCTTTAAAGTTCAGATTCAACCCCAGAGCAGATTTACAATCCACAGTGACATTGAAATCACTAGTTGCCTCTGTATCCAGCTATGTCACTCCTCACTTACTGGTTAGCTTGTGTTTATATTTAGGACTAAAGTAGGCTATACTGCTTATTTATATATAGCATTAAATAGTTTCCAGTGCCAAGGAAATGCTATATATTTGTAGCAACAGTTTGCTTTGAGTATTGATGAGGAGGCATTGTAAAGTTCAGCAGGTATAACCTCTAAGAAAGCAATCATATTCATGTATTTTTCTGCATTAGAAGTATAAAAAGAACTTAAGGTCACTATCCTGTTTTTACAAATCACCCATACAGATACCTGGAATCCATATTCCTATATGGCATCAACAAGGTTCTTTATTTAGCATTATTGCTCTTGAAAGAATCCAGTTCATAAACCAGCTGACCTATACTTTTGGCCAACTAAGGCTGCAGTCCTTTACACAGTTCCCTATATTTCGGATGCAGTCATATGTATTCCAACCAGCAGTAAGCACAATGGGACTTATGTCACAGTAAACATGCATTGGCTTGCATTTTTAGTCTCTAAATGAGCTGGACACAAGCCACCTTGAATTCAAGAACATTGCCCTAACTGGTTTGTAGATCACAGTCAAGGACACCTTAGTGCATCTAAAGAATGTTCTATGCATCTAAAGAATATCCCAAGAGTTTGTAAAAAAATAAATCTATTATATTCCCAAACAAATATATTTATAGAAACAGGAAACTTAGACACCGTTTTAAAAGGGAACTAGCCAACCAAATCTCATTTTGGAATTCCTGTCTTCTAGAAGGACCTCTTTTAGGTGGTTGAAGGGGAGGGATTTATAACACGCAGTTAAATTCATTGTACTATGGTAATACACTGCAGATTGATACAGGATGAGAAAGTAAAATCACTCCATCTGAAATCAATCATTTTATTTATAAAATTGGTTCAAAAGTATCCTTAATCTTGTGAGTTTAACTAAACTTAAATGGTTTATCTGAACAATCCCATGTGTGCCAGTAATTGTGTTTGACAGACATCTTTAAAAGGTGAGGTTAGATTCCTAGGGTAATGCTACTTGGACTGGATTCTAGAAAGGGCAGGAGGCAACAAAACAAAAAAACAGGAATGTCACTAAAAAGTTCTACACAATTTCATTTCATCTATTTTATCTGCAGTATTGTCAATATTACTCTGACAATAAATGTTAACCCAGCAATACTGCTCAGCCTCATAAAGTTTCTCCCTACATATTTTTTTCCTCACATGGGGATCTAGTTAGATTTACTTATTCATTGGATTTGTAGCTCACTCCACGCAAATAATTCAGGTTCATAGAAGCAGGCTAATTATAAGTCTGTACTACAATTATTGTACTGTAAGTGCTATCCTAGTGCTGGCTGCTAATGATTACTGGCTGAACGAAAGATGCTGCACTTCTGAAAAACATTAAAGTCCAACTTTTGGAAGTCATTTAGGCCCAAGCCATGCTCTTTCTACAAAGAGAATTCAAAAGCTGAGAAACAATTCTTTCCTGGATAATGTTATTAACTGGATCTGACACATAGATCTTAAAACTTAAGAGGGTGTTCCCAGCTAGTCATAAATCTTTTCTAATCACTGTTACTTTTTTCCTTCATTCTTCCCCTAAAAATAGTGCTCAAGTAACCTAACAAACATCACTAAAAACAAATTAAATGGTATAATCATTAAAATTACCACAGTAATCAAAAATTATCAATAATGACAAGATGCTGGCATTGAAGGAGTATCTTATGACTGAAGGGATGTGGACGGTCAGGTTGTTGAGTTCATCACAAACTTTCATAAGGCAGAGCTAGGGAAAAAAAATACTTTTTCCAGTGGCCATGCTACACTGTGAGATTCTGGGAAATGTAATTCAAAAGGTAATTTTAGAAAATTCTGCCCTAAGGCTACAGGAATGAGATGTAGACATGGATGATAACAGTTTAGCTGGACTTCCAAATGGCTTCTGACAAAGTCCCCCACCAAAGACTGCTGAACAAATTTAGTGGACAAGCCAACATTCTCTTATAGATCAGCAACTGCTTTATGGATAGAAATCAAAGAGTAGGAATTAGTGTAATTTCTTGAAATAAAGGGAGGTAAACTCTACAATAGGGTCCCAAAAAGACATGGTTTTGAACTGGTGCTTTTCAACTGCTTTATAAAAGAGACAGTAAAGTACTTTTAAAAAAATCATCTCCTATCTTAGTCAATGTTCATTAAAATGCCAAATATGGTTCAGTGTAAGCTGATGTGATGTAAGCTGATCTAATGTAAAGCAATGTACATTAGAACAATAACCAAAAAAAAAAAACACACCTAATTTATATATGCACTGATGGAGTTTGTGCTGACGAAGATAAGCAAGGAAAAAGATTCTAGTGTTGTGGTGGGTAATTCCATGAAAGTGTTGCCCCAGTGTGAGGCTGCTGTATAGAGAGCAAACTCCAAGTTGGGGAATGAGAGGAAAGGAATCAAAACTAAACCTGCTGCCAATATCAAAATACTCTTTGTATAACTCTATGATGCAACCATAGTTGGAATGCTATGTGCACTGCACGTTTCTGCTGCTCATAAAAGATATTGTAAAGCTGGAGAGGGTCATAGCAGGGCAACCAAAATGATCAAGAGCCTGAAGAAACCCTTCCTGGAGGAAAATATTACCATGTTTGGAGTGCTGTACTTTGGGCAGGAAAGGTGAGAATGAGATGCCATGCCAAAGGTGGACAAAATTAGGCTTAGTGTGGAGAAAGTGGGTAGGGAGCATTATTTCTCCCTTTCTATAATGCTAAAACGCAGGATCATCTGGTGCAGCTGAAACATTCAGGAGTGATAAAAGAAAGAACTTCTTGACATGGCATATAGTTAAACTGTGCAATTCAGATATAGCAACGGCCACTGATTTAAGCAGGTTTAAAAGAGGATTAAACAAACTGATAGACAATACAGATGTCAACAACTATTAAACATAAGGACTTTGCATTAACACTTGTATCAGAGGCAGTACTGTATGTGGCTCAGTATCAGTTGCTTGGGAACAGAAGTGGGAAGGTGCTATTGTCCTCATCTTTTTTATTTTTTTGTAGGTTTCTTATTGGGTGTCTGGTTTTCTACCATGGGGACAGAATGGTGGAATAGAGAGGGCTTTGACCTGGTCCAACACAGGTCTTATGTTTTTAAGGTCTAAACGTTGATTCATGGATGTTCCTATGTAAAGGGTTTCCATATAATCACGTTAATAAACCTTTTAAAGTGCAACTACATTCCTCTTCTCCAGTCCTATATTCTACTCTGTCCATATAGAATTTCACAGCCTTGCACCCAGCATCACTTTTACTGCTGGCATAAACAATCACTGTAGGTGCTTAAATCCCCCACTTTACCTATCTGCATGCATCCTTGCAAAACTAAATGAGGTCCAGCCTTGCTTGCCTGCAGGACAAGTTAGTGAAAGGGAAATAAGTGTTTTCAGTGATTGAATATATGATTTATTTATTTGAATATATGCTTATTGCCATTCAGGCCACCAAGGTCCCTGAGGTGATGCACAACACAAAAAAGCAGATAAAACATTATTTTAAAACAATTCAAAACATTTTTTTTTTAAAAAAATTGATTTAAAACATACACACACAATTACAACTGTCCCCGAAATGCAACCCTTATTTTAAGGACCAAACATAACTGTGCAGTTTTAGCTGCGTGCTGGAAGCTCCAAAGGGATGTTCTTATAACTACCGGAGGTCTGTTTATATGAGAGGCTCTCCAAAGTCATGACAGTCCATTTCATCTGTCGTACCCTTTCTTGAAAACAGAAAAGAAAAAAATCCCTCAGAGCTTTAATGAGAATAGTTTTAAAGGAAAAAGAACACATGGCCAAAAGAAATAGTCTTGAAAATAGCTTTTTCACTTGAAAACTCACTTTCACCCAAAATAAATAAGCTTTCCCACACAAAATAGCTAACCAAATATTCTGCCAGCACTTGACATCGTGAGAATAGTATCACAACTTTGGCTAACTTGGACTTAGATCCAGGGCTGGTCCATAGCATTTTGCTTCATGAGGTAACTGACAACAGGCAACCTCTCCTCAGGCTAGTCTGGCAGCTGAATGTGAGTTTGACCCTGCACCTGAAAGAAGGAAGATGGCTTAAAAGGCAAGGGGAAGGCATGGTCAGCTCTGTCCTATTTCTCCCCAACAGCTGCTGCATGAAGTAGCTACTTCAGTCTTGCTAATGAGGTTGCTGGCCCTCATCCCATTATTTACATACATTTTCTTCTTAGGTCTATAGACCCACTAAGTCAATTTCTGAAAGTAAGTCAGGATTGACACAAATCCCACTGATCCAAAGCATCTGCTCTAGTCAGGACTAGCAGCTGGAGTTAGGTCTTAATAATTGGTGCTACTGTTTGACAAACTATAAAAATTGAGATATTGAGTCTATTTAGAGATTTGGCACAGACATCAACAAAACAGGAATTTCACCATTTGATTTTGGATACCAGCAGCCTCAGTGGTATGTGAAACTGAGCAAAAGTGTAGGTATACCCTTTCCACAATTCCTGAACAGAAAGGCAGGGGAAACTAATACTTACTTTTTAAGAGGTAAATGATTTGTGACTTCTGGCCAGATATTTATTATTTATTTATTCTCACTGATGTGTCCATAACTGACCATAATGCAATACAGAAAGTTGGGCAGCAGCAGTGAAAAAAACCAATGTGATTCTGGGCTGTATCAATAGGAGTATAGCATCTTGGTCAAGGAAAGTAACAGTGCCACTTTATTCCGCTTTGGTCAGATTCTGCCTAGAATACTATGTCCAGTTCTGGGCACAACAGTTTAGGAATGACATCAACAAGCCTGAACGTGTCCAGAGGAGGGTGACCAAAATGTTAGAAGGCTTGGAAACCATGCCCTATGAAAAGCAGCTTAGAGAGGTGGGTATGTTTAGCCTGAAGAAGAGAAGATTAAGAAGTGACATGATAGCTATATTTAGAGGGATGTCATATGGAGGACGAAGCAACCTTTTTTCTGCTGCTCCAGAGACTAAGACACAGAGAAGTGGCTTCAAACTTCAGGAGCACATTTCATCTAAACATTAGAAGAACATATGATGGTAATAGCAGTTTGACAGTGGAATATTCTGGCTGGGAGTGTGGTAGAGTCTCCTTTTTAGGAGGTTTTTAAACGGGCTGAATGACCATCTGTCAGGAATGCTTTGATTATGTATTCCTGTATGGCGGAATGGGGTTGGACTCAGTGGCCCTTGTGGTCTCTTCCAGCTCTATGATTCTATGATTTTATGGGCACATTGATGCCTGCAGGCCAGATGTGGCCTCTTGGGGCCATTTTTGTGGCTTTCCAGAGTCCCCAGGGGTTAAAGGTGTGCTTCAAAATGCTCTCTGGGTGTTGTGGCTGGAAGATGGCATAGTGGATGGTTGTCGGTTTGCACAACTGTGAAGAGGACGACCAGTGAGCGAGATCGGGAGCTTGTTTCAGTGCTGGTGAAATGAGACAAATAATCCCCTTGGTAAAGGGTGTTCAGAGGGGCTCATTATGAGACCGATTCCAGCAGTCAGTACTCGAGAAAAAGAGGAAGATCCTCAGAACGGAGCTTGGACACAGAAGACGCTGATGGGGTCAAGGAGCTGCCCTACCTCGCTCAGCTGCCGGGAAGCAGGACAAGTTTTGCCATTGCTATGAGTAAACAAATAGAGGGAATAGCTAACAAGTAAATCAAAACCAATTGAACCTCAAGAAGATAGAGGGGGTTTACCTTCTCAATGTGGTCACTCTGGACTAATAAGATCTAAATAAGCAACTTTGATTTGTTAAAGACTTATTCAGAGTTGGACAGGCTGTAAAGCCTCACATACTGTCTAAAGTTGCATCTAAAATACGAGTTAACATGATTTAATCTTGGCTTCTTTGCTGAAGAATTAAAGTCGCATACTGTAAAGGACATATACTTTACTTAAACTTCTTTTTTGCTCCAACTTTAGAGACATTGTTAAAAATCTTTTCTTTTCTTTTCTTTTCTTTTTTTTGAAAAACTTTCTACTTTATATAGTTGAAACTTGGGACATGATTTTTTTGGAATATAAAATACCAAAGGAACTAGAGCGTTAGAAGAAAGGTGTGTTGGTAGAGCGAAGCGACAGCAGAAACCACGATGAGATAAAGACTGAAGTGACTTAAGACAGCAGTGAGACACAGAGACAGAGACTTTGAAATATAAAACTTGAAGAAGACTAAGTGACAGCAGTGAAGCGGAGAGACAGTGACTTTAAAGAACAGTTGAAGAAGACAAAGCGACAATGGAAGGCAGGGAGATAGACACTTTAGAGCATAAAGGTTTAAGAAGATGATGCAAGAGAAGAAAGAAAGAAGGGTTTCGTTATTATTATTATTGAGATCATAGAGATTCTCTCCCTCTTTTTCCCTTTACCCTTATCTCTTATCTGGTGAATTTACTATACCATGAATGAACTGTGAATGAATTTTGAAAGAATTTTTGCTAAACAATATTATTGAATGTTATTTGATTCTAAAGTATTAATGTGCTAAATTACTGTATTATATCATTTAGATTTATTAGAAACTTCTGAATATAAATTTAGAGATATTTAATTATTAAGGGGTTTAATTTATTAAGAGATTTAGTTAATCAAAGTAGAAACTTTACTGGGGAATTAAACTGAATTTAATAGACTAGCAATCTATCTCTCCTGTCTTCTTCCGGTCTTTTTATAATAGTGCAGCTCTACTGGGGTGTTGATATTAGTTGATATTAGTCAAGGTCAGGAGATTACAAGGTAAGGTTAGTCTGTTTGCTTATCTAGTATAGAAGTGTGAATCTTTTAGTAGATTTAACTCTTTGGTTACAAGCGTAGAACTGGGTTTGCTATAAGTTATACTACAACACCACCTAGTGGAAAACTTCTATTAATTTAAGGTTTCAGATTAATAATTAATTTTATTTCCCTTTTACCCTCCCTATGAAGGAAAAAAGGAGAAAAAAAAAAGGAAAAAAGAAGAGAGAGAGAGAAGAGAAGGAATTATATTTAGGAATTAATTAAACGTTTAAGTAAGTAATTAAATAATTATTTGATTAATAACTAGGTAATAACTAAGTAATTAAAAACTAAGTAATGATTACCTAACAATTATTTAATCCCTTTATCTTATATAAAGGTTTTAGGTATAAGATTAATAAAATAAATAATATTATAATATTTAAGATTAGTAACTACATACACAATAATTAAGATTAGTAATTAGATATAGGATAGGAAATTTAATAAGTAGGAGTTAAGATCTAATTATTGAATACTTGAACAAATAAGTGAGAGAAATTAGAAATTAGAAAATACGATTATGATGGCAGCAGGAAGAAGAAGAGTGGTACAAACACAAGTTCAGACCTTAACTCAAAGAAGAGACTCAGGAGAAATTGAGCTGTATCAATTATTTTTAGATGAAGTTTAAAAAATAGGAGTGGAAATGTGCTCAGAAATGAAGGATCTTTCATCTGAAGTAAAGAAAGAAGTGAAAGAAGTCAAACAAAGAGATGGAGAACCTTGGTCTTAGATTAGAAACAGTGACAAAGGATATAAGACATATGAATAAAAGAACAGATGAAATACAAGACAAAACAAAGAGCTTGGAAAAACGGACAGGAGATCTAGAATTGATTGTGGAACAAAATGAAACAAAGAATACATTATCAAAAATAAAATATAGAGAAAAATGTGTGAAAATAAGGTGTTTAGAAGAAATAGAAGGAGAGGATTTATATACTAGAATAATACCAACATTGGCGAAATTCTTAGACTGGCCTACAGAACAGATGGATATGGAGGTGGACCATATTTTCAGAATAAATTCATTAATTGCAAAGAAAAGGAAAGTTCCTAGAGATGTTGTGGTCTACTTTGTATGAGAACGCATGAAGGAGATGATAATACAGCAAAGCTATATGAATAAGTTAATAATAGAAGGTACAGAACTGAAAGTTTTTAGGGATGTTCCTTCCCAGATCCTAAAAAGAAGAAGAGACTACTCCTTTTCAATCCAAGTGCTGAAGAAATATGAGATACCCTATAGGTGGGGTAAATTTGAAGGTATCATATTTACATATAATCAGAAATGATATGTAAATGAATTCTGTGATGAAGGCAGAAGAGTTCCTGGAAGAAATTTAAGGAAGATTTGAAGAAGACCTATGGAAAAGAGCAGATGAGAGAAAGAAAAGAGGAGAAGTTGACAGAGAGGGAATGGAAAAATGATGGAGACAGGTTGACAAGATTAGCATTAACAATGACAATAAATTTATCAGAAAACTCCCTACAACAAGAAGAGGGAGAAGAACAGGAACAAGAGCAAGTGGAGCAAGAAGAAGCAGAAGGAGGCACTTCATCAGAGGTAGAAACAGTAGAATAGAATAATATTAATTAAGTATGAGGGTGAAAATTTTCTCATGGAATATTAGAGGTTTGAACTCATTACCTAAAAGGAAAAGAATCTTCCACTATCTTGAGAAGCAAAAAAAATGTGATATTTATTGCTTACAAGAAACTCATATTTCTAGTAAAGATGTAAAAATATTGAATAATCCTAAATTAGGGAAGATTTTCTCAGCTATGGCAGGGGGGAAAAAAAAGGGGAGTCACAATTTACGTAAACCAAAAATATAAAGGAAAAGAAGTCTTAAAGGATCCACAAGGTGGATATATAGGTGTAGAAACAAATATTTTTAGAATAAAGGTTCTACTTATAGGAGTTTATGATCCTTTAGATAATAAAAAAGAATTTTGTGAGAAACTTTTGGTAAAAATTAGAGATATTGAGTATCAGGAAATAATTATGATGGGAGACTGGAATGGAGTAGTGAACCCTGAATTAGATAGAACCCTGCATCAGAAACAAAAGAAAAAGAAAGGGAAACTTACCAAATCATTTTTGGAATTAACAGATAGCTTGATGTTGATAGATATATGGAGAAGATTACATGGGAACCAGAAAGAATTTACTTTTTTTTTTTTCAGAATATCATAAAACTTGGTCCAGAATCAATATGTTCTGGGCCACTAAAATATTAAATAAGAAAATACAAAAGATTGAAGTTCTCCCTAGGACTTTATGGGACCATAATCCATTATAAATCTTAGAAGATAAAAAACAAGAATATAGATGGAGATTGAATGAAGGTTTACTGAACAATGATAAAATAATTGAGAAAATTTTAGAACAATATTTCTTGGAGAATTTAGATAAAGAAGTATCCACAACAACTGTATGGGAAGCTGGGAAATCCATTACGAGAGGCTTTCTCATTCAACAAGAAATAAAATTAAAAAGGGAAAGAAAAGAGAAAGAAGAAATATTAGTTAAGGAGATAAAACACTTGGAAGAAAAGTTTAAAATATCTCCCCAAGATAAGAAGATTCTAGATGAAATGAAGGCACTACAAAAACAGATCTCTTTGAATGCAACAGGAAAAATAGAAAGAAAATAAAAATTTGTGAGACAAAGGAACTTTTTTCAAGCTAATAAAACAAACAAGTGGTTAGCCTAAAGAATTAGAAAAGAAAAGGAAAAAGATTGGCGGTTGGGGAGCAGGTGAGGAAGCAGGGGAAATGAGGCACATAATAGGTAGACAGGAGGTACAGGAATACCTGGCCACACTGGATGAATTCAAGTCTCCAGGGCCAGATGAATTGCATCCTAGGATATTAAAAGAACTGGCAGAGGTCATTTCGGAACCGCTTGCTATAATCTTTGAGAAATCTTGGAGGACAGGAGAAGTTCCAGCAGACTGGAAGAGGGCAAGTGTTGTCCCCATCTTCAAGAAGGGAAAAAAAGAGGACCCAAATAATTATCGCCCAGTCAGCCTGACATCGGTACCCAGAAAGATCCTGGAGCAGATCATTAAGCAGTCAGTTTCTGATCACTTAGAAAGCAACGCAGTAATCACGAGAAGTCAACACGGATTTCTCAAAAATAAGTCATGTCAGACTAATCTTCTCTCTTTTTATGATACAGTTACTAGCTTGATAGATGAAGGGAATGCTGTGGATGTAGCATATCTCGATTTCAGTAAGGCCTTTGACAAAGTTCCCCATGACATTCTTGCAAAGAAGCTAATAAAATGTGGGCTGGACAGGGCTACTGTCAGGTGGATCTGTAACTGGTTGACTGGCCATTCCCAAAGGGTGCTCACCAATGACTGCTTCTCATCCTGGAGAAAAGTGACTAGCGGGGTGCCACAGGGTTCTGTCCTGGGCCCAGTGCTGTTCAATATTTTCATCAATGACTTGGATGAAGGAATAGAGGGTAAGCTCATCAAATTTGCAGATGACACCAAATTGGGAGGGGTTGCTAATACGCCAGAGGACAGGATCAAAATTCAAAGTGACCTGGATAGATTGGAGGGCTGGGCCAAGGCTAACAAAATGAAATTCAACAGAGAGAAGTGTAAGGTCCTACACTTAGGTAGAAAAAATGGAATGCAGAAATATAGGATGGGGGACACGTGGCTGGATGGCAGTACGTGTGAAAGGGATCTAGGAGTCCTAATAGACCAGAAGCTGAACATGAGTCAGCAGTGTGATGCGGCAGCCAAGAAAGCCAATGCAATTCTCGGCTGCATCAATAGGAGTATGGTGTCTAGATCGAGGGAGGTACTGGTACCACTCTACTCTGCTTTGGTTAGACCTCATCTTGAATACTGTGTCCAGTTCTGGGCACCCCAATTCAAGAAGGACATGGTCAAGCTGGAGCAGGTCCAGGGGAGGGCGACCAAAATGGTGAAGGGCCTGGAAGCCAAGCCCTATGAGGATAGACTTAGAGAGCTGGGTATGTTCAGTCTGCAGAAGAGAAGGTTAAGAGGGGAGATGATAGCCATGTTTAAATATTTGAAGGGATGCCATGTAGAGGAGGGAGAGGGCTTGTTTTCTGCTGCTGCAGAGACCAGGACAAGGAGTAATGGATTCAAGCTGCAGGAAAGGAGATTCGACCTGAACCTCAGGAAGAACTTCCTGACAGTCAGGGCTGTCCGGCAGTGGAATCTGCTGCCTCGGAGTGTGGTGGAGTCTCCTTCTTTGGAAGTTTTTAAGCAGAGGCTGGATGGCCATCTGTCGGGAGTGCTTTGAGGGTGTTCCTGCATGGCAGGGGGTTGGACTGGATGGCCCGTGTGGTCTCTTCCAACTCTACATTTCTATGATTCTATGATTCTATGATTCTATGATTCTTCAAATAAAAGAGAACAAGAAAATCCTTATAAAACAAGATGACATTAAAAAAAAGCTTTTGCTAGATTCTATAAAAATCTCTTTGCAGAATTGGAAATTAGATGAAAAGTGATAGAATAAAGGAATACTTGTTTGAGGGCAATTTGTCAGAAATTATGGAAAGTCAAAGGGAAGAACTAAATAGACCAGTCACAAAAGAGGAGCTATTAAAAGCTATAAAGAACCAAAAAGTAGGGAAAGCTCCGGGACCAGATGGGTATACTGCCTTGTACCATAAGATGTTTCAAGATCAATTATTGATTCCCTTACAGAGAGTAATAAACGGAATAGGTAATGAGGATAAACCATCCTCATGGGGGGTGACAAATATTACTTTGGTCCCAAAAGAAGGGAAAGATCTGCAAGAAATGGGAAACTATAGGCCGATAGCATTGCTGAACATAGATAATAAAATATTTGCTACAATTCTAGTGAATAGACTAAAAAAGACATTACAAGAGTATATACATAGAGACCAAAATGGATTCCTACCTAAGAGATCATTAAAAAACAATATAAGAACAGTGTTAAATATTGTCGAATACTATCATAAACATAATGAAAAAAATGGCTTTACTTTTCTTAGACGCTGAAAAAGCGTTTGACAGGGTGGATTGGGTCCTTTTGGAAAAACTTTAAGAGGAATGAATTTAGGGTCTGGATTTATAGAATGGATTACTTCAATACATAAGAAACAACAAGCCCAAATAATAGTGAATGGGGAGAAAACAGAAAGTATACCAGTATATAGGGGTGCTAGACAGAGTTGCCCCTTATTGTCTCTTCTGTTTATACTAATTTTGGAAGTATTAAATAAAAGAATCAGACAAGAAAATTGAATACAGGGGGTTGAAATTAAGAATCAGGTTTATAAGATCAGTGCATTTGCTAACAATCTGGTAATTATATTAGAAGACCCCCTAAAGGGTATTAAGAAATTAATAGAAATATTAACTAATTTTGGAATGCTTTCAGGAAATAAAATTAATAGGGATAAAATGAAGATAATTTCAAAAAACATGACCAAATGTGAGGAACAAGAATTAGTAGATTATACAGGCTTTATGGTTGTAAAAAAAAGTAAATTATTTAGGTATTAACATTACAAAAAACAATGCTGACTTATTCAACAACAATTACAGAAAAGCTTGGCAGGAGAAAAAGGAGGACCTTAAAAATGGGAAAAGTTAGACTCATCACTTCTAGGATGAATTGCGGCTATTAAAATGAATACTTTACTGAAGATAAATTTCCTATTTCAAAATTTGCCCATACTATTAAACAATCAACCTTGTAGAGAGTGGAACAAGGATCTGATAAAAATGTGTATAGAAAAGTAAGAAACATAGACTAAAATTAAGTATAATGGAAGATTTTAAAGAGAGAGGAGGAATGGACCTACCTAATTTAAAATTATATTATCATGCCAACTGTTTAGAATGGGTAATTGATTGGCTAACATTGTGAGACCCAAGACTGTTACATTTGGAAGGCGAAGTGTTATATTTTGGTTGGCATACATATGTACGGTATGGGAAAGCCTCAACAGACAAAGATTTAACAGCACATTTTTTTGAGGAAGACTCTTTTTTTATTATTATTTATTTTTTTAATTAATTTTATTGAATTTCACAAAATAAAAAAAGAATTCTTTGAATTGTAATTTTACGTGCATTGGTTCTGATCTTCCACTCTGGTCTGGTCTTCACTTCTCGCAAATCACTCTACTTGTTACATTAGAATCACAATACAATGATTATCTCAACTGTTTGAACATGCATTTCCCTCTACTACACACTCAAAATACTGTCATTTCATCTTGTCAGTTCCCAGCTTTCACTTCAATCTGCTTTCTCAAGTTGACATATTCCAATATATTTTCTTTCCTCTACTTATCTCTTATGAACTTCTACTATCCTCTCATATATTTTCTTCCAACTCTCCATTACTTAACTAAAATCTTACTGTTGTAAAAAAAAAGTCTGTCAGTGTATATCTGGAAGTCTGAGCTATTATTACTGTAACAGTCACTCAACTTCTTTCCCTCGATTCCATTATATTAAAATATCTTCTTTCCCACCTCTACTCTTAAATCCTATTCAACCCCTTTCTGCCCTTCAACAATATCATAGTGTTCATTTTCATAGAAATATATCGATATATCAATCATTTGTAAGCTTAATTGACATTGCCAAAGTACAGTTCTAACACACATAATTCAAAACCCTGTGATTGACCCCAATTCCCATTCCCTTCTCTCATCAGGGACTTTGCAGCCCGGAAATACATTCTGAAAGCTCTCCGTATTCTCATGGTCGCTTATACTCCAAGCTGCTCTGTCCCAGAGAGTGAGGGTATTTTACTTGAATAATTTCCCTGACAAACCCCCTCCCATCTTAGTCTTTGCTGCCCGGCATTTTCCTGAAGATTTACTGTATTCTCAAAGTCGCTTTAATTCCAGGCTGCTCCAACCATAGGTGTGAGGGTATCTGCTTGAATAACTTCCATCGTAGAGCTTAAGTAACTTCCATCACAGACTTACCAATCTCATTACCCCTTTCAACGCTTTGACAATATCACAATATTTAACTTAATGAAAATATATCAATCACATACATATGCTTAATTGACATTGCTGAAATACATTCACTTGTCATATTTAGAACCCTGTGCCTAAATCCACCTTCTGTTCCCCCCTCCCTTCTTGTACTTCGCTGCCCGGAGTTTGTTTCTGAAGATTCATTGTATTCTCATAGTCGCTTAAATTCCAGGCTGCTTCATCCATGGGAATGAGGATGTTTTGTTTAAATGACCTTCCAGCACAGTCTCAGCAGTCTCAACAATCCCAATATCCAAATAGAAGTCAGGAAACAAGAGTCCGTATTGTTCAAAAGTCCAAAATCCATAGCAAAAGAACCAATAATCCGCTCGTCTCAGTTCAACCAGAATATTAAAATAACGAATTATAGAAAGTTCAGTGTCCAAATGAAGAGTATTAAATTTTATAAAGTCCAATTTTTTCCTTTAGGGCAATACCAGCTGCTCATTTATTTATTTTAGACTGTAAGTCCATATTACAAGCCAAAAGTCTCTTACCAGTAATCAATCATCGTAAGAAAGCAGATACACCTCATAACCTTTTCTTTAAATTCAGCCGCCCCTCTAAGATGAAAGCACAGCACTTCGCACTCACATTCCTGGGTCCCTCCATTACTTCGCTTCTGCACAGCATTGCAAGCCAGCTCTGTTATGATAATCAGGAAGTGAAGACCAGAACAGGTTATGTTGTCTTATTCTTTTCTGCTTGAAACTTGATTTCTTAATTAAAAGTCAACGGCGGCGCTTGTGCCGCACAAGCGACAATCCCGCTGGCTCCATCATGGTCCTTTGACCCCCTGACGCTTCCCGCTCCCCCAGCCGGGTAGAGCCATGCGCCAGTTGTGGGGTTCCCTTCGGACCCTTTCCTCACCCCTAGTACTGGAGGGGTGTTTTGCCGCTTTTGGATCTCAAAAGAAGCGGCTGGAATCCAGCGGGTGGCTGCTCGGAGCTGTGCCATTGTGCAGCTTCTTTCCGAGCAGCCGCTCGCGCCTGCCATGCGACCGGAAGGGGGGAAGACTCTTTTAACTGTTTGGCTAAAACATGAAAAACAAATATATTTAAAAATCCCACTTTGGGTTTCAGTGCATGAGGCTTTCTATAAAAGAGAGATCCCCATAATAAACAAATTGATCACGTATAAAGATACATTGAGGATTCAAGGAAATACTACATACTTTAAATCAGTAGAAGAATTCAAGGCTCAGGGTTTAACTACTCATTGGCTCTTACAAATTCAACTGGTGGAGAGATATAGGATAGACAAAAAATAGAAGATTTTGAGATAAAGGAGAAAGAATTTGACAAAATACTTAAACTGGAATCAGAACATAGAGTTCGTAAAATATATAAGATTCTACTTAATTTGGAAACTGAGCAAGAAGTGGTTAAACAGACTATGATAAAATGGGCCCAGAATCTTAACCATACAATTTTATTAGAACAATGGGAGAATTCATGGAACACCACACGGAACTTGATAAAACCGACTAGTTTAAGGGAAAATTACTATAAAATGTTCCACAGGTGGTATTTAACACCATCTCAGATCTCTAGGATTGCAGGTAATGCAAAAGACTCCTGTTGGAAATGTGATCAAAAGGGTACATTTTTTCATATGTGGTAGTGCTGTAAAGAAGCAAAGAAGTTCTGGAAAACTTTACATGACGAAATAGAAGAAACGATGGAGATAAAATTTTCATTGTTACCAGAACTCTATTTATTTAACATGATGGATTGTTTACCACAGTTAAATAAGTCTAAAAAACATCCTGCTCTATATAGTCACAGCGGCTAGAATATGTTTTGCTCAAATGTGGAAACAAACTCAATTCCCAGGATAGAGGATTGGCTTTTAAAATTATATGATATGGCAAAAACCGATATAATTACGAATTCATTAAAAGATAAGATGAAAATGAACTTTATTGAAGACTGGAGTATGGTATTCCCATTATGGGAATTATATTGGGGTAAGAAAGCTATTATAAGTTGGATAGATATGGAAAATAGAAGTCGGATATAAACAAATTCTTTTTTTGTGTGCTGATAAAACAGAATTGATAAGGGTTAGGTGACATGTGAAGTGAAACTGATATTTGATTAATAACAACTGGTTTAAGATATATTTATGTAAAAATCTAAATTAATAGTGTTAAACTAAACTCTGATGATAGAAGAGGATGATAGATTCAGAATGAGTGACATATTGCTATTACAAATGTTTCTTTTTATTAGAAGGTAAGTTATAGATAGGTTAACACTTCTTGAGGTTCTGAAATTGGGCGTAGGGGAGGGATCAGTGAAAGGAAAAGGTAAAGGAAATATCGATAAGATAGGAAATACAATGGTATTGAAGGAGACAAATGTTATTGGTTACTGGTAGGTTCTCAGTTATAAGTCTTTTTACATTTATTTTTATTATTATGATTTAGCAACTTTGTAATCATTTATTCCTTTCACCTGATTTTTACATTCTTGTTTCTTTGGATTGTTTGTCTTGTTTAAAATTAATTAAAAAATATATCTTTTAAAAAATGCCCTCTGGAAGTGTGGAGGCCCCCAGGGCCCCCCAGTGATCAGACAAAATATTTCAAATTGTTTTGTACTGAAATGCCATCTAGAGGATAGGGGTATTTCCACAATGTTTTGCTCCCACCCTGGGCCTTTTTTTTTTTTTTTTGAAACAGGAAGTGACTTCTACTCACTTCCTATAGTGAAAAAAATTCCTCTCCTGGACATAAAATGTTCCAGGAAGGGCCAAAAACACAGTGAAAATAGCCTTCACCCTCTTAATGTCATTTTGGTACAAAAAAATTGTACCCTAGAGGACATTTGGGGACAAAAAATGTTTGTTTGTTTGTTTTGTGGGAGCGGGTGTGGCTCCCTACTCTTTCACAACTGCTCACCCCTGCTGTACAGCATCTTTTTGGATAAAATGGTTCCCCCCTGCCTTAAAAAATAAAAAGAATTATGTAGCAGCAATAGTATAATGGTATGGACCTGAATGGGCAGTTGGAATCTTAAAGCAATTGAACGGTGGATCTTAACAGAGAATGGGGGTATGCTGGATATTGAAATGATTTTATCAGCATGCCTCTGATCACTATGCCATGCTGTTCCGCATTCTTAGTGTTTCATTAAAGTTTTATATCTTGTCCTTTCTTTCTTTTTATTTCTCTCAGGAAACTGGGGCCCTTTCCACACCTTACCTTCTTCTGGTGCTGGGGTGCGGGGATTGCGTGAGCAGCCTCTGGCAAGAGGCTCTCGCGTCCCTGCTGCTTCAGCTCTGCACAAGCTGCCACTCGTGCGAGAGCCCCGCCTCTTCCTTCCGCAGCACAGCCTGGGAGTTTCCCAGGCTGTGCTGGGGCAGGAAGCACAACTGGTCCGGCTCCGGAGGCTCCACATGGCAGGTAAGTGCGTGTGGGGCGTGGGAGCAATGCGCAATCATGCACCATTTTCAGCTTCTAGCTGAAAATGAAAAGGTGCGCGACCCATGCCTTCCGGCCCCTGGAGCGTTACACGATTGTGAGTGTGTCGTGCAGATCACTCCGCACGATCACACGACGCTCCAGGCACCCTTTTGCATGGAAAATGCCTTGCGGAAAGGGCTTGGGTTTCGCTCTTCCTACAAAGAAGGAAACCTTTGGTTTTCCTTTTGCTCTTCCTGCTCTATACTGGAAGCCTTTGGGGTTGGTATAAAATGCAGCCACCTCTGAGTATTCCTTGCTTAAAGAAACCCTATGAAATTCATGGCGTCACCAGAAAGACAATAGATTACTTGAAGGCATGTAAACACACACACACAAACACACACGGAAGTATGGTCCTTTAAACAAGTGTTGCAATAAAATGGTGCTCTTCTCAGACTTTCTCTGACAATATCTGGCGTATCAATTTATCCTTCTCAATAAAACATATCTTTCCAATTTTTAATGGAACACTATGTGGGAAGTTGGTGCAAGGCAATGCAAAGGTCTCCTGAGGTCCTATTGTGTCCATTCAGGACATAATAATTGCACTTTCTACAACAGGTACTTTTCATGAGAAAAAGTAAGGCCACTCAGAGCCTAAAAATGGCTTGAAAGGCCAAACATGGCCAGAATCTGGCCCAGCACAGAACTTGGATGGAACTGCAGCACTTGAGAAATTCATTCTTTTGGACTAAGGGCCTTTCCACACTACACTGTTATAGTACTATTATTCCACTTTCAACACCTGTGGAATTCTGTTTTTTTTAAGTTTACTGAGGCCCAAGAGCTCTCTGGCTGAGAACTCTAAATGCCCCTCCCTAAACTTCCATAGGATGTTGAAAGTGGAATAATAGCACTATAACAGTGTAGTGTGGAAAGGCTCTAAGATACCTCAGATTCCCTCAGCCAGCATGGCTAGTGATCATCCTGAGAGATCTAGTCCCAAAAAGCAATTTCTTCCTGAACTTTGGATGGAAGACAACAAGACAGCCCTATGCAGCACAATGCAGTGGTCTTCTTAGGTCTCAGTTGGTCTGCTGGTGAAGAGACATTATAGTTTCACATACTATGACACATACCAACCTTCCCCATGTAAAGAATAACAAGAGGCAAGCTTCTTGAAAGATTCAAGAGTGGGAGGACAGTATCCAGACATGATCATAATAATTGTAGGAAGACGAGAAAACCTGATGGCAGCTGACTTCATCTTGAGCTGGCTGAAGAGAGAAGAAAAACAAGGGGAGGAAAGTCAGCTTTTATTTTCACTGCTGGGTTGATTTAAGGAGCTAACCAGAATGGACAGCAACAGCATCATGAAGGTGGCCTTATCATTTAGCCACCACATTGTAATGTAGAAAATGTCTTTTGGGCATGTCCACCCACAACCCCTTAATTTGTATGATCTACCAAAAAGCTCGGAAGCGGCTGATACATAGTTCTTAGTATTTAACAGTATCTGCACATATTCTCCTAAGAGATGCAGGGAAATCAGCCTGAAGTTATAAGGGCAGTAATAGATAGCAAATATGCATAGCCAAGGTATTTAGTGTGCCTCTTACTGTAAATTTCTGAGATTGACAACTAAATGAGAAAGAGAAAAACATTAAGAGAGCATGGCAAGAAGTGAATGAAATCCATGGTGAATGAACCATCCTTTCCTATACCTTGCCGGGTTCATGTAGCAGGACAGAAAGTGGACAGGGGTCATGTTCTCTGCTACCCCCACACTTGGCCACATTTTAAACTTTCACAGTCTGTTCTAAGGCCCAGCGCACGGAATAAGTAAATTCTTGGGTTGGCTTGCTCCCCTCCCTGTCATTATGGTGATGTGATGGGGCAATGAGGGAAGGGAGTTTTGAATCCAGCAGATCCAAGTAATGTTCCCAGTAATGTTCCATTTCTTTACTTCTATCATGGCACTGATTCTGCAGCAGCAATAGCCACTTAAGAACACACGCGTATCTGTTTTTCATTCCTTACACCAAACATAATTTTATAAAACTCAGCCATTTCTCTCCTGCAGCCATGTTTTTGGTAATGTGAAACACCCAGTTGCTTGTTTTCTCTTTGTATGAAAAAAGTGCTATATCCCACTAAAGTTCCATCTAATTACATAGCCAGTGATTAATAAGATTTTACTGTCATTCCAGTTGGATTCCACAAGTGGAATGTGTAGGAGAGCATTATATCCTTTCCCTCAATCTATAAAATGTCTTAGACTAGCATTTCCACGGGAAATTTGTATAAAAGTATTACTATACTGGCAGTTTTGTTTTCAGCTGGTCACCCAATCATTCCTAAAATGGAAGGCATTTGCCTCTTTCCTCATTGCTGTAAGCATGGAGAGACGATATGCACAGATGGTCACATAAGGGGTTTCAGTCAAATGATGGAAACTGGAGCACTCTAGAGAAGTATTACCAACAGAAAAATAAAACAAAAGCCATATTAAGAATTAGCATTGCATGTTTAATATCATTACAAATGTAAGCCTTAAGACTTAACTGGCTTCAAAATGCAATCCAGTATGTACACTGGAGTTATGCGAGAGTGGTTGAGCTTCAGAATGGTAAGAATTCTGAGCTAAAGGATCTTGTCATCACATCACAGCAGAGTTATGTATGGACAAAAACAGCTGCAATCCAAATGTACAATAAACATGCTGTGCCTTTTTATAAATAATGCAATGTGACATTGCTATTCAATGCTTATAGCTCAAAAGAAGAGGAAAACAGGATTATTTAAGGACACTGTGAGTAATGGAGTAATCCTTTCAACCACCACAATATGAAACTCAGAGGATTAACCTCCTAACCAACGCTTGGAAAGTTCTTTAAAAAAAAGAAGAAGAAAGAAAGATGAAAAAGAAGAAAGAAAGTACGTATAATTAGTTTCAGCTGTATGCTAGATCCTGTTGGGACACTCCATTGTGCTACTCCCACTTTATCAGTAGTTGTACTTTTGACAAACTTGCAGAAGAAAGTACCCAATACTTATTTAAGAAACTAGTTCCTGGATATGCAACGGTACCCAGCACAGATCCAACTACCAAGACCATTCTGGCGTGCAGAATGTGCCAGGAAATTCTTGGCCAGTTGCTGGAACTGTCCGTGCCACTGCTGAGGTGGGCTCCTCCACCATCATCTGTGATCCCATACAAGTATTCCAGCAGACCTTCTCATTCCATCGTTTCTGAGTAGGCTCAGTAATTCCACAGTCCTCAGAGCTGCTGTAGTTTTAAAAGTAACTCTTTATTTTCCCATTTCTTGGATGTATAACTAAATAACTGTGTTTAGTTCTTTAAAAGTAACACGGTGGCACATGCTAGTGGCCTAAAATTTGAAGCACACTTTTTCTCATCCGAACTGTTTTCATCTCAATACTCACAAAAGAACATAAGGAAGGAACACAGGGCAAAGCGCAGGTTAGCAATTGGAACCATGTGATGTTCCTCCAAAGACAGTTACATTTGTAACAATAAAAGTAACTGAACATTACAGCAGAGGCGTATCTAGTGTAAACAGTGCCTAGGGCAAGCATGGAAGCTGTGCCCCTATCTCCAGGCTGCTTCCTCCTTCTCTTTCCCCTCTGCTGAATCTTGGGCTTTTTTGCACCCCTGCCTTAGGATTGGCACCCAGGGCACGTACCCTACTTGCCCACCCTAGATACACGTCGACATTACAGTTGCATTACAAAAGGAGAGATATTATCTCTCATTAAGTTACAATTGTAGTCATGCTTTGCTTTGCAGGACTTATTTAGAAGTAATATTATTTGTAATCCTCTATTTCAAAGCAATAGTCCCTACACATATTCAGCATGCAGTCTCACCCAGTGGAGTGTCTGTCTGTCTGTCTGTGTGAGAGAGATTTTTCTCTCAAGAGCAAGGGTTTCTCTCCATCCCCGCAGAACCAGGAGTGTCTTGAGCTAGAGTGAATGGAGGATCAGCAAAGCCCTGCATTTCTTTGGGTCCTTTGAAATAGACTGGATTCAAAAGTACTATTAAAAACACTTTCACCAAATTTAGCTGCCAGGCCAACTATGGCATTTTACCTTTTTCATATTCATGTCCCTACAAAGAATCATGCTACGTCAGAAGAAGGTGAGAATGAAATAAATGTTGAATGTGAGAGTACAACTTAAACACAACTCTCTACTGGTGCTTACATTTAAAGGATCTCCAAGATAGTTTTTGCATCTATACTCTATTAGATGCTCACATATTGCTTCCCCTTCCCCTTTCCCACAAATGAGTTGGGACCAGATTTTATATTATCCATATGGTTTTAACTGTGGGACTTTGTCTAACACAGGAAATCTCTGTAGCCTGGCAAATTGCCCTGGGAACTGCTGATATGGATGTAGAATTCACAGTGCTCATCAGGTGTTTACTTAGGACTTTTCTGTACAATTATACTATTTTAAAAATCCTTAATTGCAATTTATCCTTCAGGTGATCTTCCAAGCCCCAGTCATGTGGCAATAGCACAATATCCCATCTCCACATGATGGAAAGAAGTGCAGCTTTCACTGTGTGTGTCTTTAAAACAACAGGCCTCTGGCAAGCGTCCAGGAGAAAGGAGTTCTACAACTGTGGAAAAACCACATTCGTTTGTCGTTACTTCATTCATTCATTGATTCATCCATTCATTCCTGTCTCTTTCTTATCTACTCACTATATAGAAGACATAAGCAATCCACTCAGTGAAACCTTAGCAACTTACTTTACCCTGAAAGCAAATTTGGGAAGGGGCCATTTTAAGTGGAAAAGCAGGACACTGGTGCCTAATCCTCTCCCTGAAGGCCACTTTTGCACTTTAGATTGCATCCTGCTCCTCAGCTTTTACCAAAACACACACACACACACACGCACACACACGCACACACACGCGCGCACACACGCACGGTCAAGCTGGAACAGCTGGTGGGCCTACTGCTAGGTGGGCAATAAATCCCCTGGATTTTACTGCCGTTCATCTACTCTTAGATGAATAGGAGCTCTGCTAGTGCCAAACTGGAGTCCAGCATCAGGGGAGCTCCTGTTCAAGTCAGAGCTGCTGTAAAAGAAGCAATAATAAAATCAAGAATGGATGCACTGGGGCTGAGTGGGTTTGGGCCTCAGTGAAAAAGTTGAGGGGGACAAGGGACCTCATGGTCCCTTGAATCTTTGTGCAGAGTAGGGAACACACAGCCATTGCCACCCAAGTACCCCTCTTCCCAGCCACCTGCCCAACTTCACTCTTTGATCTGCACCCAGAGACTGCCCCATCATGTGCCCCTTGGTAGCCAATCTGGGCTAGCCAGAGCGGCTCTCAGGGGTTGAGAAATCAAAGAATCATAGAGCTGGAAGCAACCAAAAGGGCCATTCAGGCCAACTTCCTGCCATGAAGCCATACACAATCAAAGCCCTCTGGACAGATGGCCATCCAGCCTCTGATTAAAAACCTCCAAAGAAGGAGACTCCAGCATACTCTGAGGCAGCATATCTACTCTCAAACTTCTCTTACCACCCACAAGTTCTTCCTAATGTTAAGCAAAATCTCTTTTCCTGTATTCTGAAGGTATTGTTCTGCATCCTAGTCTCTGGAGCAGCAGAAAAGAAGTTTGCTCCATCTTCAATATAACATCCTTTCAACTAGTTAAAGATGACTATCATGTCAACTTCTCTTCTCCAGGCTAAACATACCCAGCTCCCTAGGCCTCCTTTCATAGGGCATGGTTTCTAGGAGCTGGTGAAGAACTGGTAGAGACACTGAACTGGGCCATGGAGATGGAAGCACTTCTGTTGCTGTTACTGTTCATTCTCTCCTGGGCAGCTAAGCCCACAACAGGTAGTTGATCACTTCAGGTCTCTGTTTCCTGTTGGAAATGCAACACCATTCTATGTTTAAAGAGCTAAATGTGTCTTTGAGAGAGCAGCAGTGATAGGATTAAATAGTGTTCCAATAATCTAAAATCTCCTCGTGCTTTATCCACCTATCCTAAGCTCTCTTAAACTGATATTCTTGAGGGAGACTCCACCTCTTCTCTGTCTCCCCTCCTTTTTTTCCCCTTCTTTCATTGCACCAAAAATAAAACTCACTCAGCCCCTGTTCTAGCTTAGCCTAAGCTAGCACCCTTAGAGAGCTTTCCTCTCTCAAATGGATTTTCTATAATAAATGTTACTCCACTGGAAAAACCCTATCTTGGAGTCTACCGTTTTGATATTAAAATATGATTCAATGTGCCTGAGAAGCCACCCAGATGGGCACGTAGGCAGCAACGGTCGAACAATTGAAAACCAGGTCAGGCCAGTAAAATTCCCAGTCACTTAGCCCCAGGAGACCTCAAGCTGTGCAAACCCACAATAAACAAAGGGTTGTCAACCCCTGAGAAGCCGACTTGAGGGGATTAGCGTGTTTGCCCCAAGTTGAGCAAATATCCTAGCAGGCAAGAACCATTTACATGAAGTCACACGGCAACCAAATGTAGCCGAAGATCCTGAGACTTTGGTAACACCTTGTAATCTCATCACGCAAAGGAAGTTACCATTGTGGAGCTTCTTTCTCATTGCAACACCCATTGTTCTCTCCAGGAAAGGATTAGCCCTCCAGGTACTTTTTCCACTACAAATAGTCCCAGTTTTTGAGCGTTTCTTTGGATCACTCCCAACGGTCTCCCAGCAGACCATTTCTCCGTCCGTTCAGTAATCCCCTCAGTCCGCTCTGTGCTGAGCCCCACTTCTCCGCTGTTTTTCCTGGATCAAGGACTTCAGGAAAAGGTGCAGTATTACCCCAGCTACAACCCCTTCAATATTCCCCTATCCAGTTTCTTCTCTTTTGCTTCTTAATAGGTCTTGAGAGAGTGTGTGAGTGATTGTGTTTGTGTGTGAGACTTTCATTCAATAAAATCATTTATTGGACATTTTTGTTTGGTTTTTAGCTTGGTCTGACCCTGTAAAAACTGGGTAAAAAGACCGCGCTAGGTTATCCTGCCTCTCGCTTTGCTATTGCTTGTGCTCTGGCTAGTTTCCTTTCCCCATCACGTGGAGCACATTGAGGTGTCTCCCAAGGGATCCCAGAAATCAGAGTAACATAGAAGTTTAGCTTATTTTATATAGCCATTGGTATGAGTGCTCCTTAATTGTAGTAGCTTGCTACTGAACACACATCCAGTATCATTTCTAGCCACTTCTACTGTTGTCAGAGGTCTTATGTTTCATCTTCAATAATTTTATTATGGTGATAGACCAGCATGAGCAAAGATGACAGACTTTACCATAAAATACATAAAATATGAAACACATAAAACAGAGTGACATAAAACACAATACAATAAATACTTTAAATTCACTTGTGATAATAGTAATGCTGAAACCAGTTATGAGTAGTCCCACATGTAGATCAAAACACATTATTTAAGTCTGTATGTAAACCTTATTGCTTTATAACTCCCTTGGCTAGTTGGTTCTTTATTGCCATTCTCTCCTGCTGGTTTGTTATCTGCCTATGAGTCCCAATGGCAGGCGCACAAAATCTAGTGACCTTGTTTCTGAAATGTGAGTCCTGTTCAGCAAGCAGATAAGAAATATAAAATGCTTCCATTCTGCCAGGAATATTTTGGATAATAGGTGTAATTAGCGCAAGATGCATTCCTTGGTAAAAAGGGCAGCATAGAAAAAGATGATTAAGAGTTTCTACTGCCCTATTAGCACAAGGACAAATGCACTCATGATATGGGATTCTCCTATATTTCCCTTCCAATACAGCAGATGGTAAAGCATTAAACTGTGCCAAAGTAAAAGCTTTCCTATACTTAGGAGTTGTTGAGATCTTATGTTTTACCTGTGTTTTTTTCCAGTGTCACCCATCTGCCTGCTAGACCCCCTTGTTCTGTCCCACTCATGGCTGCTACTGCATCCCTTTGCTCACCTGAGGCTCCCTTTCCCTTACTTGGCTAGCCTGAGTCCTGCTGTCTCTTGCTGGAAGAATAGACCAACTAAAAATCTTTACTATTTTGTAACATTGAATTTTGTAGACCATTGTTGCTTCATTTGAAACTACTGCTTTTACAATGAATGTCAAAAACAATAGACTTATCACCATCATACATGAGACAAAAAGATACACAAGTTGGTTGAGTCCTGTGCCTCATTCTGGACTGCTGGATCACATTAATTTGTACTTCCTTCACACCTCTAGTCAGCCCTATCACCGGTCACCCTGTTGGAAAAGTAAACATGAATCAGGAAGGGGAGAGCTTAAGACCAAAGCTATTTCTGATAAGAAAAGAGGTGTTGTTTTTGGGTTCCCTACTGATTCTTTGTTCATAATGGACCCTTCTGAAACTGGTTTCCAACTTTTTTAAAAAGGTCCTACATGTAGCTGTATGCTGGTCCACCTTCCATCAAGTTCAGTGAGGCTTGCTCTCACTTAGGTGGATGTAGAATTCCCTCCTTTCATGTATAAAGCTATAAAATTTAAAAAAGCTAAAAGAGAGAAATATGGAAAGATAGTTTACTTACAACTCACTGAAAAGTTCCAGTCTGCATCACACTATACAGTAAGTAGTATGATAAATGCTAGAATGCTTCTATATTATAAGCAGGTGTCAAGGTCAGAGACCTGGGCAGCGAGCCAGCCCAGAGAAGGGAGTGTGAGAGCCAGCAAAGTCCAGCCAGGAGGAGACAAGCAAGCACTTTACACAAGGGAGTTCATTGACCAGAGTATCAAGCAAAAGCCATAGTCAGAGCTCCAAAAGCCAAGGGTTAAGAGTCCAGAGATCAATTCAAGGTAGCAGGAACTGGATGCTGGGAGCAAGGAACAGTCAAGAAGAGGACTTGAAAGAAGTTTGCCACAAGCAAAGGAAAGCTTCCAGGTAGGCAGTTATATAGCCCAAGACACAGGTGTGGCTAAGTCACTGCTTCTTGAACTTAATCAAGGAAGCTTCCCTTTGCTCAGCTCTCTTGAGTCTCCGCCTTGTCTGTGGGCTGATTGGCACAGGCTCCAAAGCATCTTCAGAATCGGATCCCTGTTGCCCTAAAGGAGCAGGCAGAGGAACATCCAAGCTTGCTTGGTCCATGGCAGCAGGGGGAGCTCTTGAGCTGAAGGACTCATCTCCAGCCAGAGCCACAGGGACCAACAGCTGCTGCTCATCAGCAGCAGCTCTGACAGGGGCTTCAGTTATCACAACAGGAGTCTGATCACTCTTTAGAGAATGCTGGTAAAGCAATTGTCACTATCAATTTCTTTTCTGCATTTAATTTTGAAGCTGAAATCCCATATGTGAAGTTGGAATATTTTTCTGCAATGTGCATTTTGATTTCCCATTTTAATGCCCATTCCCCCCACCTCTCCTTTTGGAGAGTAGTTTTTCGAGCTCTTTGTAATCCATTTTGTTTCAACCAACCTAAATAATTTAATGTCATCTGCAAACTTGGCCACCTTAGCACATCATTCTAAATCTAGATCACTAATGGACAAGTTAAAAAGCACTGATTCCAATACAGATGCTGATGGGACCACACTGCTTACATTGCTCTAGTCATGCCATGCCTTGGAGACCCTGACAGCAAGTAGGAGGATTCTGAGTCCAAGGCAGACACTTCCCCAGAGGCAGGAACTTCCCCAGATGCTTACCCAGAAGAAGAAGATAATAGACAACAACAGAGGCCTGAGCAAGGGGAACAAATAGAGGATGAGATAACAGAAACACTTACCCTGAAAGAAAGACGCTGGCAGAGAGAGGGGCTGCACCGCTTGGCATGTTTACGTAGCAAGCAAGCCCTAATGAAGGAGCACCTGTGGCGACAGCATCAATAGATAAAAGAGTTTCAGCTGGCCCTTCCTTCCAGGGTTAGCAACTGGTTTCTCTGATTGTGAAACCCTATGCTGTTCTCTTGCATCTGAATTACCTGGAAACTCTGCCTGTTTTGACTATGAACTGGACTTGCTTGTCTGCTTCAGGACCTAAGCTCTGTTTAGGACATTCTCTGGCTCTTGCTGTGAGAGTAAAAACTGTGCCACTGTTTGTGATTAATTGCCAGTTCTGTCTGGGACACGACAGCTCTCTTGTGAAAAATGACCATTTATTCCTGCCCTCTACTTTCTGTTCATTGCCCAGCTACGGATCAATAAGAGGACATCTCTTATTGCTTGACTTCTAAATTTCCCTTAATGACTTTAGTAGGACACTTTATATATATATAAAAAAATTATCATGTCATACATATATTTATTGATCCAAATAACTCTAAAAACTTAGTGGGACAAGATTTCTTTCCTGTAGAAGCCATGGTGGTTCCTTTTGGGCAGAATTTATCTTTTTAAATGCTTGATGATTTTAGATTCAGTATCACTTTCCACCACAAAGAAAATAAGACTCGTGGCGACCTACAGTCTGAAAAGGTGAGAGGTCATGCCACAATGATAGGGTATAACATACACTCCAGTCCAGATCATGCAGTGTCACTAGGCAGGGCTAAAAAAATTGCTAAATGTTAACATCCAAAATACATACTAAAACTTTAGCACATACACATATAAGATAATGCGGGAGATTTATACCTATTCTACTGCTGATATGGATTGATGTGACAATGAGACATGTTACATAAAGCACTGTACAATCCCTAGTTCTTTATCTGATATGAGTATATATTTATAATTCAACAAAAATTGTTAATATTTTTGCCATAAATAACAAGAACTAGAGGTTCTGTACTTGGTTGTTGATAGCAAGAACTCCACAAGCTGGTTCCAGAGAATGATAAATGAAGACAATTATATAAGTGCAGAAGATTCATGATTTGGTCGTATTATCCAAACTTACAAATTGGTCAGTGATGTTGTGGGTTGGAGGAGGTGAATCAGGAAACACTAATAATATTCCTTGTGTCTGCAGAGGTACATATTCAGCCTGAGGAATGCATTTAGCCTGAGAAATCCAGCAAGACGTCCAATTTACAAACATTCATTAGAACATTACTCTAGCTCTAGCAATGACACTAAATAATGGAAGTAGATCCAGGTTCATTGAATTTTGGTTCTAGTGCTGATTGATGAGATTTTAATCTTCTTGGCATATGCCTCAGGTAGGGAAATGGAGGACAGTCCTCAATATGCTCAACTGCTTTAAGAATCCTGACATCTGTTGAAGTTATAAGTGTTTCCCGGTTGACTTCAGTTCCAGAGGAAACCTCACCAGCAGCTGCTGTTTCTGTGGGCATTGCCTTAGGGAGTGAAGTGCTTGTAGAGATGAGCTAGGCACACAAACATTATTTTAGAATTACACACAGTAAATCCTGCTGGGAAACATCATGGGGTGGCTGGCAAAAAAACAAACGAACAACAAATATTGCTCTATGCAGAATCTGATCTATAAAACTGTATTACCTTACAAAAATACTATAACTTGTCTACTGTCGTAGGCCATTACAAATATTGGCTGGAATCCTGTTGCAGAGTTACAAATGAGTAAGTATCATAGTAATAGAGCTATAAAGCGACTCCTGTTCTAATCCCCCTAATTACTACTTAGTGGGCAGTGGCTACTGCAGTCGATGGGGTTCTATTCCATCACTGGGAAACAGCTGGCTGACATTCTCACTCTTTCCTATGAGCAGTCTCCAGTGCAACAGATAGAAGTAAGGCCCCTGTTGCAATTCCCTGTGATGCTGAAGAGTGTTCACATGGAGGGAGTTGGACCATCCCAAGTGACAAGGGAAGAAACCCCCATCAATCACAGTGATCGCTGCCCAGAAGGTGGGGATTGTGATACATCCATGGTACCTATGTATCCCCTAAACCAGGGGCTGCATAGGGATTATGAATACAAAAAAAAGTCATGAGTACATAACTCGAGGTTGCCCATACATAATTGTCCAACAGGATTCCAGCAAATATAAAATAAATTCAAATAGATATCAATATCAATATTAATAGATAATTACCTCCAACACAAAATATAATTAACATACAAAGAGTATTTGAGAATGAGTAATTGGGTAAAAATACATTATTATATTCCAAAGGGTTTTAAGAAAATATGTACTAAAGTGTTAAGGTTACTTAATAGAATATCAAGTACATAAGGACCTGGATTGAAGGTTATTAAAAGACAAATGTTGTAGTACGTAAACAACTGGTAACGTCTATGTTAATATTAAGATTCTAAGTAGAAGTGTAGGTGGATAAGAAAATACAGTAAACTTTCATGTATGTAGATAAAAATATGATGGAGAAACTGTTTTTAAATATTTGTTTTATATTAAAATAATATACAAAAATGATAAATAAAAATAAATTCAAATGTATGAAACAAAGACATAAAACAAGAGTATCTGAGTTTCCCAATTCCCATTTAACATATAAAAAAAATAACTAAAAGAAATCTTCCACAAAAATGTACAATCGTTACCTTTGATTCAGCTTAGAAAACCACCTTTGCTTTACCTTCCACTGATACTTCCTTCCAACGGACGTACTCACATTTCCCTATCTGTTCATGCAAATAAAGCTGATAGGATATACATTCATATCAATATAAAATAAAGTATGGTATTGCATTGTATATCATTCATCATACAGTACAATGAGACTCACTGAGACTAAACCGAACAGAATTTTTATTCTTGGAGAGCCGTATAATGGAGAAAACAATGTATAAGGGGCTACGTCGTTGAGCAACTGCCTCTACGAACACAAAATCTATTAGATACAGGAATATGATTGCACATGCCTTCCAAAAAAGCAGCTAGCCTATGCTGCATGCTCAGCTTTCAACTGTTGAAAGTGATAACTCCATAAATATTTTGAATTTTTTTTTAAAAAAAGGCAAACCATTGAGAGATGAGCCAGCCTGGTACAGTGGTTTGAGTGTTGGACTAGGACACTGAGAGACCGGGGTTCACATCCCCACTTGGCCATGGGTGACCCTGGGTAAGTCATACTCTTTCAGCCTCAGAGGAAGGCAAGGGCAAACGCTCTCTGAACAAATTTTGCCAAGAAGATCGTATGATACATTCTTCTTAGGGCTGCCATAAGTGAAAAATGACTTGAAGGACACAACAACCAACCACTGAGAAAGGATCATTACTAATCCCTTATTTTCCTGTAACTGTACGAAAGTAAGTCATCTGTTTTTCAGATCAGATTGGAGACCATGTACTTAATATCTAGTTTCTTACCTACAAAATTGTCTACATATTACATCTAAGAACACTGATTTTATGATATACAAAGCCACACATGCAGCTTTAAAAACAAAACAGTTTTAAGGCTATAATGATAAGCAGAGCCAAAAATGCCTCCCTCTTTGTACAGCCCCATTCTCTGGTTGCAAAAAGGATAAGAGGATTTCTATGACTATCTCAGGAAAGGGGAAAAAAATTAAAATTTTTATTGCTTACCCATGGATGGCTGGTAGACTAAGTGAAGGAGTGGCACGTCCCAAAATGGATTTACCAAGCAAACTGCAACAACTTTGCTTCCCTTACAAAAAATTAAGAACTTACTTGCTGTGCTCCCCCAAGTGGTGAAAGAGCTACAATAGTCATCAACCAACAAGATGCACATAACGTCATATTGGAAAGATGCTTCCACCCGATGTACCATCATTACAGATGAAGGGTGGGAAGGTGGAAGATGTGGGAAGAAATTGCTTGCCACTGCTTGCTGTAATTCAGCTTGCTGAACAATGGCACTACTGCTCTCCAGCTTTCCTGGTAAGCTCTCCAGTTCTGAAAACATTGAGATTTTCTTCCTGTCTCCTGTTTTTTCCTGAAAAGTACTTCCACTCACCTCATTTCCTCTAGCTGCCCTTTCCTGTTAGGATGAAAGTTTCTGTCATTTTTATTTATTTATTTATTTATTTTAGATCAGCACCAGCTGCTGTTTATATCCACTGGCATGGGGCCCTTTTACATTATACAGTTATTGCAGTATGATTCTGCTCTAACTGCCATCACTGCATCCCAAAGAATCTTGGGGATTGTAGCTTGGTCTGGGGCTCTAGAGAAACTCTGGCTGAGAATTCTAAATGTCTCACCCTAAATTGCAAAGCCCAGGATTCAATACGATGGAAACTAGAATCATAATGCTTTAAACGTGTAGTATGAAGAAGCCAATGGTCAGTTCTAGAAGTGACTACCAACAGTCCATAAAGTTATAAATTTACAGGTATTACTGGTAGCTGCAGCAATTAAAATGCAAGGATCTAAGCAACAACCAATCCATTCACTTTACAAGAAAGGAATCACCATAAACCCACCTGTTTCCATTTAAAAGATATGGGTCATATCTAATGTTTTGTACTATGAATGGAAAGAATGCCACTCATGAGCTCTTTGCAAAGTGAAAACACTCTATATCCCACTTTGTGTTAATAAAGGGGGGTTGTTTAGAACAAATTGGGTTGAGTCTCATGAACTATAAGTTGTTCGTGGAATGGGTCTTTCTTGTCCTTCTGTCCCTCCCACTGCATTCATACCGAGAGAGAGAGAGTGAGGCTTAGCTACACACACAGAAGAAAATCATTTTCTGTAAATGCTGAGAATAGTAATGTTTCTCCACTCTTCCAGAATAGCTTTATGCAATGCGGGGGTGTATAGCTGCTGGGGGGATCAGCAGAAATTGGATGGAGGTGATTCCATATCTCTACAGAACCATGTTTCCATATGTTCAGAACTAAATCCAAGACACAATTAAGCAGTTTGAGGACCTAATCGTGGAAAAGTGGGGAATCACTACTTAATGCATTAAATAATCAAACTGTATGCTCACAGTACATGCATATCATAAGACAGTATATGCAGAATGTTCAGTGATGTTTATATTCAGCCAAAAATTTTAGTATTTGAAAGGATATCTCTGATGACCATTCTTTATTTTACATGATGGATGAGGCCATCATTTAGGAAGTCCAGTTGTCCTACTGTGAGCCAACTGATACTTAGTTGGTGAACCAGACAGAATTACCAGCATGTCTCCTTAGTCAGCCTTTCCTGTATAATTCTTATAAGGCATGTAATCTGAGAATTTCACAGAGCGCTCGCTTAGAGGAAGTATGCATTTCTGTTTGGGTCATAAAAATAAAAGACTGTCCAAAACCAATCCTTATGCTGTTAAGGGGTTTTTTTGAGGGGGAGGGGCTGGGGTAAGGAAGAGAGGATTCAGAGTATTATTGGAAGACCTATGATTCAATGATATGCTTTATGATCTGCATTCAAGGTTATTGGCAGGAGCTTTTTTCTAAGTTCATATGTTGTTTGGATGCCAATTATGCTAGAGTGAGGCTTACACAGTCAGTTGTGCTCTAAACTGCATTCAGAATTACAGTCCTTTTATGAAATATATATGTGAATCCTATGTCTCTTTTAATCAGCTGAAACAAGAGTGCAATTGAAATGCTGAGACTCTTAGCATGAAAATTTCACCAATCTTCCATGAGCAGATGCAAATGGAACATGTTTTCCAGTTGTTTTTATATAGGCCAACTAAATCTAAAGTCAAAACATCTTTGCTTTCCTATTATGCTTTGAAATGACAGTAACAGAATAAATCCATAACTGCCAGTGGTATGTTTCATCAGAGAAGGATGTGTAATTCCTTATTGTATTTCTTTTTAAATCTCCCTGTTCCACAGGTTATATCTATTTTCAGCTAACCAGTACTGGAGATGATCTGCCAATAGTAAGCACTTTTATCTAATGTTATCGTTATATGCCATCAAGGCAGCTTTAACCTATGGTGACCTTATGAATGAAAGTCCCATTCAGGTCTTGTAGACTCAGGACCATGGCTTCTTTGACTGAGTCAATGGTTATGTAACATGGTCTTCCTCTTTTCCCTACTTCCTTCAGCTTTACTGAACATTATTACCTTTTTTCAGTGAGTCATGTTGTCTCATGAGATGTCCAAAGTACAATTACCTCAGCTGAAGCAATTTTGGCTTCTAGGGGCAATTCAGGCTTGATTTGCTCTTGAATCCATCAATTTGTCTTTTGGGAAATCCAGAGTATTCATAGAAGTCTCCTCCCGCACCGTATTTCCATTGTGTCACTTTTCTTAAGCTTCTGTATCCATACATAGAACTCAGAAATACTATGACATGGTTGATTCTGACTTTGATATCTTACTGAATTTTTCCAGTAGGTGAAAGCTAAAACGTATACTTATTTCTGCAATCAATTAGTGAAATTGAAAGATGTTTAAAATTGTCCAGATGGATCCTGACCATTTTTAGATACCTCTACATTAATTATTAAAACAGATTATAAAGGTAGATGAGAGGAAGCATGAGAGGTGTCACCGAGATATTCCTTGCTCAGTATAGATATTTTCCCAGAATACATTCCCTGTATTCAAATCCTGTGCCTTTTTCTTGAGTGGGTCTCAGACTCACAACATGAAATGCGACTTTTAGCATGTGCTGCTGTTTAGCAGAGCAGATACCTCAAAAGGCAGATGAGCAGTAATTCTTTAATATTACCTGCCTTGATTATTGTCAATTTGTTGGATCACCTAGGCAGTCTTTTGTTTTGTGAGTATATTTTCTGTATGAATCAATGAATTAACTTCACTATTTCTTGCAAACATTTTACTTGGTTGATGTCCCTAGTCCTGATCTAAAATCTTCCCTTATTCCTGAGGCAGCTGAATTTCCAGAGGGTGGGGCAAGATCTGGGATAGATGCCAGAAAGATGTAACAAAAGGATAATTTCTAGGGGGCAATTCCATATTGGGTATGCACCATGTGCTGTGTTCATATGCACTAACATAAGAATTCTCTCAAAGAGAATTCCCAGAAAATATATCAGCTTTTTTATTATTATTATTACAACTCACCAAGAATGGTCATAAATGTAGTGCTAAATCTGTCGAGTTTTGTTGCAATGTTTATCATAATTTTTTTGTGTCCTCTCAGAGCATCTTGTCTCAAACTGTTTTTTGTTTTGTCTTCTTCAGAGAAGCTGCACGGAGCTGAAGTCTGGCCAGCCAAGACAAAACCAGCTGACTTTAAAGTTTTTGTTGACTTTTGCTGACACACTCCCTAGTAGCAATGTGAAAAATATTTGTTACTTTTCATATCCTCAATGAAAAAAAGGTGTCCTGCACTTGGGAAACTCTGTTGAGAAAAAAACAAAAACAGCTGTGAGATTCTTTGCAGTTCTGGGAAAATATGTTTGGGCAGAAGTACACATGGGTTTTGTTTAAAAAAGAAACTGCTTCCTGTGCAGAAAACCCATTTTGTGTGTGTGCAGGACATCCAGGTGTATTTGTAGACAAAAGATTTGTCCCAAAAGACATCCCAAAATGTGAACAGTGATCATGAATTGCACACAGTCAGGGAGAAAGGGAGGGAGAAAACTGTGGAAATTATTTGCTCTAGAAAGTCAAGAGGAAACAGAGGAACACTTACATCTCTACTCCCTAGCCACTATTAAACTGACACAGGATCTCCTGAGAACGTGTGCACCCAATCCACCTGCAGTTTCTGTCTAATAAATTCTCATTGTTTCTCCACTGATTGAAGCACTGTAAACCTCATGTGAAAATCAAGAGAAGCACCTACTAGTGTCCTATGCCCACAAACATCAAGTCTCAGGCTATACGAAGGAGAAGCAGCCATGGGCGAGTTAGGTCAGTCCAGATCATACAGAGGTAGTGAAGGGAGTATACTGATGTTGAAAGGAGGAGCAATAGCAAGGTCTCAGTCCTTCCAGAATCTGTCACAAGAATCTAACAGTCATAATAACTGAAGCCAGAACGGAAAGAGAAAAAGACACACACTGTTACGCAGCCCAGAGGTCAAGAATCTAATAAATCCGTGAGTGGGAAGCACACAAAAGCCAGGAAGAACCAGCAGTTGCAAACAGCAAAAACTCCTAGCAGCTGCTGTAGAATTTATAGCTACCTGACCTTGAGATGCCAGATGCTTTATTGCTTAGTGTTTCTTATTTAAAAGGCATTGACCCCATTGTTTCAGTTCCTGGCCCTGATGATATTCCACAAATGATAGTGTCCCTTAACTTAGAGGCAGGGGCCAACTCTGTTGATGTTCCTTATCAGCTTCATGGGTCACCATGCTGCTCAGATTCATGGGAGGAGCCATCATCTGGAACCAGAGGCCTTTCTTTATCTGACTTCTGCTGAGTTATGGCAACCAGGTTAATCAAGCATGAGATAACAGTCTTCTCTGTATGTGCTTGGAAAGCACCACTTGGAGTCCTTTCACACTACACAGTTACAGCAGTATAATTACACTTTAGCTACCATGGTAACATCATATGGAATCTTGGGGTCCGAAGTCTAAGTAGGGTTATTTAGAATTCTCATCCAGAATGCTATAGTGCCTCACCAAACTGCATATCCTAGGATTCCCTGTGATGTTGCTATGGTGGTTGTAGTTGAAACCTAGTGCTATGTGTGAAAAGTACGCTCAGAGGTGCCTCCCATACACTGAAGCATGCAACCACCTTAACATCATAAAATTCACCCAATTTCAATTTTTCCCTTAGCATCTTCTTCTTTTTCCTCCTCTATCTCCAGAACATCTTCTTGAGTCCTATTTCAGAGGTGGCCCAAGACATTGTTGCTGGTAGGGGCAAAGGACAAAATGATGCCCCTCTGTTCCACATATAAAAGGCTAGCAGTTCTCTCTAAAATCCACCAAGAACATAGGGAGTTACTGAATAAACCAATTACTCTGATTGAAATAAGTGAAGCGATTGATGGAATGAAACAAGGGAAAGTCCAAGGACCTGACGGCTTCATGGCCTGCTTCTACAAATTATTTAAAGACCAACTCATAAAACCAATGCATAAGATGTTTAACTTGATAGGTGCAAATGAGTATATTCCCACAAGTTGGAAAGAGGCAGATATTGCTCTCATTCCGAAGGTGGAATCAGGAGTTGTAACTTGTGAAGATTTCAGGCCAATATCGCTCCTGAATGTTGATTACAAAATTTATGCTTTGGTATTGGCCAATCATCTTAAAAAGATTCTCCCCAACTACATTGACGTCGATCAATGTCGCTTTCTACTGGGGTGTTTGATGAAAGAGAATATGAGGGTGTTACTGAACATACTAGAATATCTTAACATTCACGATGAGAAGAAAGGTGCCTTAATCTTCTTAGACGCTGAAAAAGCCTTTGACAACATCAGATGGGCCTTCTTGATCAAAGTACTAGAAAGAATGAATTTTGGAGCAACCTTCATAACATGGATCAAGGCTATATATTCAGAGCAAAAGGCACCACTCCAAATCAACTCTCAAAAGGCAGAGAAAATATCTATCCAAAAAGGAACAAGGCAGGGGTGTCCACTCTGTCCACTTTTATTTGTTAGGGAAGTACTTCTAAGGGATGTTAGAAATCAGCAAGATATTCAAGGAATTACAATTGGTAAAGATGCTTATAAATTAAGGGCCTTTGCTGATGATGTGGTATTATTTATGGAAGACTCCTTACCTCAAATAGCCAAGTTGAACAAAATGTTTAATATATATGGCCAAATGGCTGGATTTAGAATCAATAGAGCTAAAATAAAATTCTAACAAAAAACATCAAAGATCAGGAGAAGAGGCAACTTGAGGCTATTTCAGGATTCTAGTGTGTAGACAAAGTTAAATATTTAGGTATTCAAGTTACAGGTAACAACAATCAGTTGTTTCAAAACAATTATGCATCTTCATGGAAACAGATTCAGAACAAGTTTGAAAACTGGAAAAGATTAGACTTGTCTTTACCAGGTAAGGTGTCTCTGATCAAAATGAGTGTCCTTCCTAGACTACTTTTTTTATATCAAATGATTCCAATTGTAATTCCAAATAAGTGGTTTGAGAATTGTAAGAAATCTGTTCAAAAATTTCTATGGAGTGGAAAAAGACCAAGAGTGAGATCTAGAGTTATGACACATTCAAGAGATACAGGAGGGTTTGCAATGCCTGATTTTAAGATTTATCATGCAGCATCGTGTTTAGTTTGGATGAGACCATGGGTGTTATTGGATAACCGTAAGCTCTTGATGCTGGAGGGGCATGAGTTACATTTCGGCTGGTATGCTTATTTATGGCATGGCAAAGCTGAAGTACAAAAAGGTTTTCTTAACCATATTATATGAAAATCCCTATATAAAATATGGTCTAAATACAAATAGTTCTTGTGTCCCAAAATACCGTCTGGGTCTCCCCAGCAGAAGCAATGTCACTAAGAACCTTAAGAAGGGAAGATGAATGGGTGATCTGTAAAGAGCTACTGTATCAAAAAGGGCCACAAGTATTGCTGAAGGATCAAGAGCTACTGAAACAAGAAGGTATTAACAAAAATTGGTTTCCCTATTTACAGATTAAAGAAAGATTTAAGAAAGATCTAAATACGGGAGGTATAGAATTAGAAATGAAAGAGTTTGAGAAATTGCTACTAAAAGGTGATAAACAATTGCTGTCTAGATTGTATAACCTGTTGCTGAGATATGAGCTCACAGGCAAATCTGTCAAAGATTATATGATAAAATGGTCTAAAGATATTGGATATGCAATTAAGTTGGATGAATGGGAGAAAATATGGAAAAACTATAGAAAATATACTAGATCATATACTCTTCAAGAAAATATATTGAAAATGTTGTTTAGGTGGCACCTCTCACCAATGAGAATTTCTAATATGTTTAAAAATGTTAAGAATTTGTGTTAGAAATGTGATAAGGAAATGGGATCCTATATACACCAATGGTGGGGATGCAACCAAGCAAAGACGTTTTGGTATATGATCTGATCAAAAATGCAAAATGTGTTAGATAGTAGGATTGAGTTAAAACCTGAATTTTTTGTACTTGGTAGCCACAATTTGGACAGAAATGAGGAAGGAAGGTTAGGAAGACTTTTATGGTATATGGTAACATCAGCCAGAATGGTATATGCTAGGCATTGGAAAAGCAATACAATCCCAACAGAAGATGAAAGGTGGGATAAATTCCTAGAAGTTCCAAAAATGGATAGGTTAACATATATCTTAGATAATAAATCTGATCACCAATGCTTGAGGACATGGCAGCCATTACAAGACTTACAAGAAAAACAGTTCTTAGAACATCAAAGTAGCAGAGGAGTAATCGGAAAATTATAACAGAAGTCTAAAATTCTGTGAACCAAAAAGTGTGACAGTATGATATAATCCACAAAAATTAAAAGTTTTTTTTTTAATTTTGAGTGGAGAAATTTATAATGTCACGTGATTTTAAACAGAAGACGTTAGCAGAAGAATTTGTAGGTTAAAACTCGAGATATTATGTATGCTCTGCCTGTTATGTACAAGCGTCACTCATCCTGTAGAGGAGGGGGTTGAAGTAACAACAACAAGGAAAAAAAACATATCCACCCCATGGGGGGAGTCTCTCTTTAAGTATTTCTTTTTAGATAGCTATGTGATTGGTTTCTTTTTGAGATGTGATTTGTTTCTGATGTTATTTGTTTTTGTGATGAAGAAATGAAGAGGTGATAAGATATGATGTGATAAGATGTATGTATAAACTCTTCTTCTACATAAAAATAAATGTAAAAAAAAAAAAAGGCTAGCAGTTGAAGCTTTCTTCAGTACCAGCATCAAGCCACACCAATCTAGAGCAATGGACTACTTTAACCAGTGCAAATATTCCTGAAGATTACTGAATGCCCAGGAGACCCAGGTAGAATGCTTTTGTGGGGAGTGCTGCCACCAGTTTTCCCCAGTAGCTCCCTCACTATGCCTAATGGTAGGGCCAGTCATACCTGGACTAGTCTTTTGTTAGTTTTACTGGCAGATCTGTGGTCTGCCTGTGTTTAGGTGCTCATACTAGATTCCAGTTTGCATTCCTAGAATAGTTGTTTCTTTCCACATTACAGACTGAACAATAAGGAAGGAATCTGAAATACATTTGAAGTAAGGAGCAAATTCACATCATGGGAAAAAACAGAAGCGTATTTCTCTCACAATAACCATACCCATTATTTAACATGGCAACACCACATAAATCTATGTGCAATTGTAGCTGTGCACACTCACACTATTTGCATTACCTTTTCCCTGGTTTTTGCACAAGTCAAGTGTGACTATCTGGGCCATTTCTGCACTGCACTGTTATAATGCTATTATTCCATTTTCAACATCCTGGGTTTTGCAGTTTAGGGAGGGGCATTTAGAATTCTCATCCAGAGAGCTCTTTGGTCTCAGTAAACTACAAACCCCAGAATTCCACAGGATGCTAAAAGTGAAATAATAGCACAATAACACTGAAGTGCAGAAATGGCCATAGAAGTACCTATTTGGAGACTTTCTTGAAGTCCTGATTTAGTGTCCTTCTGTCCTGATTTACCCATTACTTTAGTTAGGTCCCTGAGATGAAACAACGTGGATAAAGAGGAGAACACTAGAGCACCCACCCACTGCTCTGCCATGCAAATGCACTGGCTGACTGAGCAAATATCCAAAATAGATCAGAAAGTTTCACTAAATAACTGGAGTTCTTAATACTCAGAGGCAGAGTAAGAAATGGTGCTGTATAAGACAAAGACAAGATGGCTTCCATCCCCATTCTGTGTGACAGACTGGCAATGCAACAGAAGCAATCAGAAATCTCCCCAACACACTGAGGTATTAGGCTACTTCTGGTGCCCATGTTCCGTGGCAAAAGTAAACACTGTTGGATCCCAGAGGAAACAACTGAGAAGCTGCCACCACACTTTGCCTCCTCCCAACATCTGCTACCTTAAGTGATTGCCTCGTTCTGTCCAACAGTAGGGCTGGCCCTGTTAACATTGGCACTAAAAGTTATGTTGTTAGGAAAAAGTTTCCCAAGTGTATATCTTTGATTTTTAAAGCTAAATATTGGAAAGGAGAAGAAAAGAGTAACTGAATACATATATATGAATCAAGCTCCATATTTTGAAGTTTGGTATGAGTAACTGCAGGCATATTGATTTTATGAGGGTTGATTGAGAAAAATGCAGAGGAAGCCTTATCATAATTAAGTTCAAAAGAGGAAAGATGAGCAACACCCTGGAATTAGAGGCTGGAGGGTCCAGATGAGCAACGTCCTCGAATTAGACTTCAAGAGAGTTTAATCTAACCTCCAGTGCATAAAATAACTGTCTAGACCCTGGGATGCTAGAGGTTGAATTTATGACTAAAATTGGATGACATCAGGGAGGCCAAACTTGCTTAATGTAAGAGCCATATATGATAAACTTCAGGGGTTTGAAAGCCACTAGATATAAACAAACATGACACACCATGTTATTGCTATACACACAATTTGTTACAAAAAAATTATAATATTAAGAAATACATGTATGTAATAATATTATGTTACCCTGATTTCTGGGGGTCCCAGGAGGGACACCTCAATGTGCTCAAAATAATAGGGAATGGGAATTAGCTAGAGCACTAGTTAGCAATGTGACAGGCAGGGCAACGTAGCGAGATCTTTTACCCAATGTTTACGGGGTCAGGCCGAGTCAGGACCAAGACACAAGAAAGCTCAAATTATGTTCCTTTATTTATAAAGTCACAGCAAACTTACACACTCATTCACTCAAAATTAAGAAATACTGCACAATTGCGCAGTCACGCATGCAGTCCTAAGGAAATAAAGAGAGGAAAATAGATAGGGGATTTTCAGGAGGATTTTCGGGGAAATACTGCACCTGATCCTGTAGCCCAGTAGAAGGAAAGAGGCCTGGGAGCATAGATTCTCAGCACGTGGAGGCTGAGGGGAAGCTCGTCAAACGGAGCGGCAGCAAGTCGGGAGGCAAGTCACGAGCGATCCGATGAGACGCTCAAACTCTGGGGTTCTTGAGGTACACTCAGGTACATTTTCGCCTATGGCTAGTCCGTTCCCAGGGAAAACAGTGGGTTTCGGGCTGGAGACAAAGCCTCCGAAAGGTCAGTACTTTAGATGATTCAATTATGACAGCGTTGTCAATAGCGTAGACAGTATGCAAACGCGGAGTGCTTGAGAGTTGGATATTCCGCTCGTCATGCTGCCTGCTCAGGACAGGCGATCTTTTGTAAGCTGTGTGCATACATAATATGATATTAAGAGGGTACTTGCCTGGAGGTCTCCTAAAGCTGCAGTCTGGCAATTACTGGCCTGCCTGGATTTTGTTTTGAATAGTTCAGCTATTTTCGGCCTTGCCTGTGTGCGTGCTTGTCCGGGGACCTCGCAAGCACATGGAGAGGAATGGGTAGTGAAGGCCAAATTCTTGATATCAGACGATATCTAATATACCTCAAGTTCGGACTAGAAGCTACAGTAACAATTATGTACATGTATTTCTTAACATTACATGTACATAATAATATTTATTCATGTATTTAGTTTTTAAACTATTAATTTGCATTAGTTTTAGTAATCACAAAGTATACATACATATATATGCCAGAGACAGAGGGGGAGAGAGAGAGAGAGAGAGAGAGAGAGCATATTTAATATGGTAGTGGACTATAGAAATGTCTAAAAAAAAAAAATGCAAATTTGCATTAAATTAGCATTAAATTAGATAGCCAAAAATAAAAGGAGTAAAAGCACATATTGTTAATGATTTATTTCTCTTACTAAATATCCAGACAAATCATGGAGAAAACTATGTAAAACAATAGTAATCTTTGTTAATCCAAATTTTCTTTAATCCCTGGCTCAAATCTACCATTAAAATTCAGGCCATTTCCGCACTAGACCGTTATAGTGCTATTATTCCACTTTCCACATGCTATGGAATCCTGCAAACCCCAGGATTCCATAGGATGTTGAAAGCGGAATAATAGCACTATGACAGTGTAGTGAGGAAATGGCCTAGGAGTTAAATTCTCAAACATAATTACTCAACATGAATATTAAACTTATATTTTAATCCAGTGGGCTTTCAGTTTATGCTCAGTAAATAATTATAACACTTGAAAAAAATTATTTACCTTCATATGGATTGTAATGCAAAAGGAGCTCAGCCCATATATTTCTGAGAGCAGCACATCGAAAGTCAAAGAGCCACATGTGGCTTGTGGGCCATGGTTTGACCATCCTGGACTGTATCTTTTTCAGAATTTAGAGATGGTCAGTACCTCAGAAAGAAAACATTTATGTTTGCTATTAGTCTTAAATAAGTATATGGACCAACTGTTCTAAATTTTGAAAGAATGTTTTAGAGAAAAAAGCGGCAGAAGGTTTATTAATCTCCAGATGCTGCTTCCATTTATTTTTGTATTTATTTTACACTAAGAAATTCACCTGGCATTGTCCAGATTGATGGTCATTATTTCCTTTATGATTTGAATGAAAGAAAAATTTGAGTGGTAACACCTACAATGCTTGAAATGTGTTTCACACCAAATTCATGCACAAAATGGGCATGAATTGAAAAAAAAATTCCAATGTTTCCTTACCCGACTTGAATTTGCAAGAAGATGTTTGAGATGTCGACCTGTGTGTGTGTGTGTGTGTGTGTGTGTGTGTGTGTGTGTTTATATATAAAAAGTTTGGTCAAAATTGGTTCATAAATATGCATTCAAGAACAAAAACAAAAAACAGAAATCTGAGATATTTGTTCAGGAAATATTTGGTGTAGTGGACAAACTGAATCCAAAACCTACTATGGTCTTCATTTTGGTCCCATCAGGTAGCACATTAAGTTTGCTGAGCATGTAGATGTATATACCATAAGAAAGAGAGAAACAGAATGACAAATATTTTAATCTATAGATCAGATTTTTAACTGTGTTTGTTAATCTGTTTTTGCAGATGAAAGAAGAAGGAAGGGGGGACAGTAGTAGTAACTGGCACTAACAGTAAGAAGCTTGAATCCAAAAGCTAGATTAGATAATGTTCTGCAGGTGGTTGAGGTCACACTACTCTGCAATTTGTATGGTGCATGAAGCCTGAAGTTTAGGAAACAAAAGACTCAAGCCTCCTTTGGACACTGCAGAACTAGCTTCATAACCCTTGGGTTCCTAGTCAATATTTTTAACAAAGCAACAGAGATGTCGTACAAAGAATAGCAAATGAAAATCTAAATGGAATGTTTTCATCCCAGTCAACTGAACTGCAGTTTTCCTTGTGTGGGAAATGGTACTTGAAGAGGTTTCTGCCTCAAGTGCCAAAGTAACTTGTCTGGATTTGGGTGCTATGCACCTTAATGTAGTGAGAGGGAGAGCACTGTTTGTTGTTGTGCCTCAGGCAGCAAAAAGTTCTGGCTCAATCTTATTTCCCATTGGGATACAGCGGTGAAGAAAAAGCTTTCTGGCTTCAGTTTTGTTATGTTTTGTTGGTATCAGATCTGCCCTATTCTATCTCAAAAAAAAGAAAAGCAGTTTTCTATGGCAGCTTTCATGTCAAGCATCGCTCCACTCACACTGCCCAGCACATCAGCTGCAATAGATTTCCGATAAAGAATCTAGACAATTTCACTGCCACACCACTGTATTTCTGTGGTACTGTTACTGTCTTGCCTACTGTTTAAAAAAGAAAAAAGAAGACATTATTATGAGATTTCAGTGGAATTGCAGCACCAACCTCACCACAGTGTAAACTGGCAAAAGATTATGAGTGAGCCAGGTATTCCATCTCCAACAATTCCCACAACTCTTCTAATTATTTATTTCTGCTTTACAGCAAGCACAATATTCTTTCTTTCTTTCTTTCTTCCTTCCTTCCTTCCTTCCTTCCTTCCTTCCTTCCTTCCTTCCTTTCTTTCTTTCATATTGAAATGGAATTAAACTAATTTTAAAAATATTAATGACCAACTATTCTGCTTGCTAAGAGAGAAAAGTGGATAATTACATGGGCCTGTAGCAGGCAGAGGACAAGACATGATAGCCTAGAGGATTAATAACAGCAACACAGTGAGTGGGAGAAGCAGAACCCCTTTTAAAACCCACTGCAAAGGAACCTTTGTGGTGTGGAAACTGCAAGCTTAAGCACACATGCTAGAACGAAAAAGTGCCTTTCAACAAGCGAACTTACTTGTAATCTTGCATATGGAGATGAGTATTACAGGATTTTAATGAGGAATGTCCCACAGAAGGGAACCTTGCCGCATTCTATCCAAATCAGCTGTGCAAAGGGTCATAGTGAAATGGGTTGATGTCTTTGCTACTAATACAACCAGGCAGCCAAGAAGTTGTTGCACGAGCACAGGTCCTGTCTTTGGCAATGCCAAACGCAATGATCCAGTGTTACTATGCTAGCATTTCAAGAGGTCTTGACTGTGATTTTATTTCCATTGTCATTTTAATTCTGTGGCGGAACAATGTCTCAGCTGAGCTTGAGGGCTGTAGTGTAACGGACTGCATTAAAATTGCCTGTATTTTGGTCTCATTCATTTTTTAAAAAAGTGTCTTGCATTACACACTAAAAGAAAATAGTTGTATCATTCTCCAGAGCTCTGCTTCCCTCCCATATACTGTTAGTGTTTATTCTGAACTAAACCACTTCTAGAAGGTGTGTACCCACTCTTCCCTTAAACATTCCCAGAGAAAGGAATTTCATAATTAACTAGCTAACTAACTTTATTTATTTATGGCATTTGTTTATCACCTTTCAGCCCACCAGGACCCCTGAAGCAAGATGCAATGGATAAAAACACTTGAAACAGTCAATACAAGATTAAAACATGTTTGGCAGCAAATAATAATAATAATAATAATAATTAATAATAAAAAAATTTTAAAAAGTGTTTCCAAAACTTTAGACTATTTAAAAAAAAATTAAAAATAGCCAAAGCAGGCACTCATTTTAAGGACTGGACTTTCTTGAGCAAATTGTTGTATTATCCAGTTGTGCAGCTTCTTCGCATTAAGCATTTAGTTTTAACCAAATCTATAAGTAAGTTCACACAGCAGATGCACATGCCAGTGATGTAGACTTGAGTCGATTGACTCAGACACAAGTCAGACTCAAGTCACTTCAGTGACTGGACTCAGACTTGACTCAACAATAAATGATGCACTGACTTGACTAGAGACATATATATCTTTAGTAATTGACTTGCTTCCCTTGGTTCAGTAACATAATACATTCATCCAGAAACCTTATGACTTTGAACAGTGTCTCCATCTCTTTTTGCCTACTGGTTACATGACAATGTGTCTCAAGCCCAAAATGTGGGCACATTTCTCAGAGGGGAACAGCAAACATGTCAGGCAATGGGACTGAGGCAGGCTTGAGGTCTGCTCAGCAGCCTGTCCCTGCTGCATATTGGAAAAGCCTTCTGAAACATTTCCTAAGAGCAGAAAACAGGATTCAGAGTACAGGGTGCATTTCTCAGAGAGGAACAGCAAATGTGTTAGGCAACGGGGCTTGAGGAGGAAGGATCCTTCTTTCTAAAGCTTTTGAAGCTTCAATAATGGAAAGTTAGAAGGATCCTATTCCCCACTTCTGAAAAAGTCTCCAGCTTCAGAAATGGGAAGTAAGAAGGCTCCTATTCCCCACTTCCAAAGCTGTAGATTCTTTTATTGGCACAAAAGCTTCCAGCTTCAGGAAGGAGGAGTAAGAAGGGTCCTATTCTCCACTTCTGAAGCTGCAGATGGTGAAATCTCAAATGTGGAGGGTCAACTCTGTTTAAAATATTACAACTGACTTTATTTGACTCTGTCTAGAATTTCTGGAATATAGGTTGGTGTGCAAAGTTGGCTTCCAACAAGAACTTGAGACTTGGCTTGAGACTTTGGACTAAAAGACTTAAATACATCACTGCCACATGCTGGTGTTCTTGTGGATTAGCAGAATAGAGTAAAAGGCAGAATGTTAACAAAGAAGGTGCCCTATGATTTTAATAGTTGTACAAGACATGATGTTGGTTTGTACAGAGTCATATTCAGACTTACCAAGAGGTGATAAGAAGGAGATGGCTTTATGAAATGAAACAGATGAAACGAAACAGAGTCTGAAAATTCTTTAAGTGTTGGTGTGTGTCATCATTCTTTTCTCTTTTTAATTTCTTCTTTTCCTTTATTTAGGCACAATAGAGCAGAAGCTAAATATGGCTCTTGCCGATTAGGCAGTGCAATTCTAGGCACATGCTCTATAAAATAAATACAGCAGGTTGAGCATTGGACTGTGACCCTGGAGACCATAGCTCGAGTCCCCATTTAACCAGAAACCCACTGGGTGACCTTGGGCACATCACACACTCTCAGCCCCCCAAAAAACAGTGATAAGTTCACCTGAGGATCGCCCTAAGTCAGAAATGACTTGAGGGCACACAACAACAACAAGCACAAATCCTCCAACTGTTCTAATTTGGCAGGGACATTCCTGACTAATCCTCTGTCATCCCACTTTTTCAGATGCTTTCAAACTGTCTCAGGCCATTTCCTCATGATGACACTCTTCTGCATTGTTTCACTGCAATCCTGGGACTGGAAGGGAGCGCATCAGTAATGCTGTCCTCCACACCTGCTCACTCCATGCGGAATGGAGCACGATGATGCTGCCTCTTCCTTCTGCAGCGTAGTCAGGCATTTTCCATTGCTGCACTATGGAAGGAAGTGTCACCATTGCACTTCCACGGCTTCTGCGCAGATGGGAGGCACAGGAGTGCCACGCGATCGCAGGCACAAAATGGATTTTTTTCCATTTTGTGAAAACTGTGCAAGCACAACGCTTGGGGATGGGATGGCAGCAGGCCAGTGATGATGTTGTGTGGGAGCACAACCTGCCAACCACTGCCATCTGGTCCCAGAAGCAGCACAGCTGTATCGTGCAGAAATGGCATCAGTTTCTTGCTCCTCCTCGCACTTTCTTTCTTTGTCCTTGGCTTACTTCAGTTGCTGCAAACTGAGTTGAAAGTGCAAAAGTAGCTTCCACTCCATTAACTCATCAGGGGAGAGAGGAAAGAAGGGATAGAGCCTTGTCCTTCCTAGCAGGTCCAGGCAAAATTAAACTGCTACAACTTCCCCAAGCTTGTGTCTTTGCCATTAATAACTTTTTACATTTTAACTGTATTCTGAAGTTGCTTGGTGACAATTGTTCCTGCTCCCATCTGTGAAATGTTGGAGGGTATGACAGTTCTTACTGCTGAATCAATATAGACAGCCCTAAATCCTATTTTGAATACCACTTAGATTAGATCCAATAAAGCAATGGGCCACACAGAATATTTACCAAGTTCCTACTGATTCAGTGGCTCTACCCTACTTGTGACTTAACAATTCAATTTTGGCCTTATGCCCTTGTCTGTGGGAATTGGCATTTGGGGATTTTTATCTAAATGATGGATGGGCAAAATGTGCCCTTCCAGATGTTGCCTGACTGCAACACTTAGTAATCCTTACCATTGGCTATACTGGTTAGGGCTGCCAGGAGTTTTATTCCAATGACATCAGAAGAAAGGCAGTTTGCCAACTTCTAATCTATACCTAGGGGACTATGTCATCTGTTACACTCCAATTCTTCTTGTCATCAATATTTATATACTGTAAATCTTCATAAATTTTGTTCTTGCAGGCAAAATCATTTTACCATTTTTCTCCTCACTATGAGAAAGTTGTTGAAAACTGTCCAGCACTGAAAACTATTCTCAGTTTTGGACATATTCCATGGGGGCAGATGTGCATTTTTGTTCAGAAAATGGCATTTTCCTCACAGAAAGCAAACTTTCTGTGCAGAAAACAAGTTTCCTGCACAGAAAACAGCATTTTCCAGACTTAAATATATGTTTAAGCAGAGAAATACTATTTTTTGTGCAGAAAAATTTCTTTCTATGCAGAAAATGTTGTTATCCGTGCAGAAAACTTCTTTTCTGTACATAAAATTCCATTTTCTGCACAAAATCTCCACTGCACATACATTTTTTCATTCAGTACAAGTCCCAAACTTCGTCCAGGTTTCGCCCTGTCAAGGTTTTCTGACCCTTGAGAAACTGATTTTTCAATCATTTTTCTACTATTTTGGAATATTCTTTCCCTTCCTATTTGGAATCTTTGGTAGGTCTTTAATAGATCTTAAATTCTAGGACAAGGAGTGACATTCTGCCAGATTCAGGATCCAGGCTGTTTAAGGCTTTAAGGAGCAAAGCCAGCATTGTGAATTAGATCCCACAATTAAATGTCAACTAAAGTTGTTTTGAGATACTGTTATATAAGAATGGCACCTTGAACTAGATTGAACAGATGAGTGGCAACATTCTGGATCAACCGGACTATTTGAACTCTGTTCAAAAGGAGCTTCACATAAAATACATCAGGGTAATACAGGATTGTCTTACACAAGCCAAACATGATTGTTTTTCGAGGCTGATATAGCACCTCTCTCTCTCCCCACCTTCTCCTTCTCCTTCTCTGTCTCTCTGTTTCTGTCTCTCTGTCTCTTTCTCACACACACACAAATATATGTGTGTGCATACACAACTGCCATCTGGTTTTCAACCCAAGCCTTTTCCTTATGTAAGTCATGTGCAGATCTTCTGTTCAAGCTGACCTTTTGATGCATAGAAGTATTCAGACAGTCATGCTGGTAAAATGTTTGCACTGATCTGCAAAGATTAGTTGCAGATGCATCACTTGAGGATCAATGAGACAAGTATCCACGTTGCTAAGGCATTTCCCCAACAGCTTGAGAGCTCCAATTTGGCACACACATAGTCCAAGATGAGACAACTCTGAAAATGAAACATGTTAATATCTGAGAGCTACAAGTCACAACACAAGCTTTTTTAAAAAGCTCATAACAGCAGCCAGCTCTCCAGCTCAGAAGAAGCCAAGCTGTACATGCGACTGAATGCTGGGCTGCCGAGTCCCCAAACAGCTGTGAACTGAAGACAGGGATCTGAAAGTTTGAAAACAAGATACGCCACACATGTGAATGGTATTGACACTTTCCCCTTCACTTCCTCTAACAATCTTGGCACTGGAGAAAGAATAACCAGAGAAAGCCAGGAATATATCTCTGCTTGCAAAATGCAAACTGTACTATTGTGTTATCTATTACATAAACATGTGTCTATTATACAGATGGGTAATACTCATCTGTATTCCACACTGCTTTCCGATATTATGCAATATCCCAGGGCTGGTCTGAGGCATTATGCTAGCTAAAGCAGGAGTGGGCAACTGCCAGGAGGTGGGGAGGTTGGACTGCTCCCCTTCTTTGTAACTGCAGAGGATTGTACATACGACACACCATGTTTTTCATTTAAAAAAACAAAAACATTGAAAATGCCCCTTGCATCCTCTATGAGTGGGCTGTATAATTTCTCCACGATTTTGACCCTGTGCCACTCACCCACCCATTTTAGGCTTGGAGAGGTCTCTTTTAAATCCAGAAGAGAACTACATATTGTAAGCAGTAAAAGAGTACAGACAAAATAGATAGTACCTCTCAGCTTTTCCCTGGTCTCTTCTGCAGGGCTGTTAAGAAATTCAGTGCCCTGAACAGTTCAATTCACAGAGGATATTGCCTGCTTAAAGATCCAAGCTAAAGGAACACTTTCTTTGTCTCTCTGCATTTGTTTAACTAAAATTCCTCCATTTTGAATTCTAGTCAACTTTAAAGGTTGTTCCTGTTGTCAGCCTCCTGTCCTACTTAAAATTATGCTGACATTAATTGGCAAAATCAATGCCTGGGTTCCCAGCACTCTCTGTAACAATATTTCTTATTCTTCATTGTTGAGTGAATGCATGTGTGATTCAGGGTTCATTGTTGATTGTTAACCAGAAATTACTTTATTAGCAATCATGTATCAGAAATATAGTCCTAGGAAAGCAAATGTTCTTGTACACGTACTGTATGCTTTATGATATCATTGTCACCCCAAATCTAAAAAAAAACAAAAAAAACTTCCTTCTAAGAATAAAAGGTCTTTCTCTTTGCTCAGGTAAGAAGTAGTTTTGACTGTGTTCTCCCTAAAGGGGGAGAAGTCCCTTTGGCCAAAGTTGGGAACCTTTCCAGGCTGATTCAGAGCTCATCCGCAATTGTGTAGACTACCTGGGTAGTTCATGGGGACCTAATATTTTAGGTCTGGTCCCATGTGTATTTTGAGGGTTCAGGGATAATCCTGACAATATCGTCTTCAGGTTTACTTCCTGGTTTAAAAAAAGACTTCTTCCTGAGCTTAAAGCAATCCAGAAAATATGGAAAAAAGAATTTCCCACATTACATGTTTTTTTAAAAAAAGAGTTTCCCCCTAGCCTAAAGCAGTCCAGGCAGGGCCACGTTGTTTTTGTAGGCCCTAGACATTCCCGTATTCGACGACCTGCCCTACCTCGACTTACCACTAGGGATCTTTTCGTAGGCCCTGAAATCTTGTTTTTGTAGGCACTAAAATTTTCATAGGCCCCAGGAGCTGTGGCTAAAGTGCCTATTGGAGAAAGGGGCCCTGAGTCCAGGAGATTTGGGGAAAATCTTTTTATAAAAAATCTTTTTCCAAAATTTGTTTGAGGAACTGGTGGCCCCTTGGCAGCTTCAAAGTGGGGCCCACTTCACTTACCCTACATTTGAGCCAGCCCTGCCATCACACAGCCTTGTTCACAGAGGCCATTTCCACCCTAAATTTTTATAGTGTTATTATTCCACCCAACATCCTATGGAATCCTGGGGTTTGCAGTTAATGGAGGGGCCTTTAGAATTTTCAGCCAGAGAGCTCTTTGGCCTCAGTCAATTACAAACCCCAGAATTCCACAGGATGTTGAAAGTGGAATAATAGCACTATAACAGTGTAGTGTGGAAATGACCAGAATTTCAGAAGGCAGAAAAGGAGTCAGGTTGATCGCCCCCTCTCATGGTTTCACACTAACTTTTCTGATTTCTTATTCTGTCTACAAAAGAACTATTAGGGAAGCCTTGGAGGTAAGTTGCCTTTTAATCAATAGCACTAGGAGCCATCCCAGTAGAAGTACCCATTTCAGATTGATAAAACAGGAGGTGATTATCTCCCCTGGCCTCAGTTTCAGACAGACAACTTTCTCTATCAGAATGAGTTTTGCTAAATTATCATCAAGTCAATCAGGTCTCATATACTCTGAATTCTGTTAGTTTGCTAGAGGACAGATATCATCACGAACAAAAATATAGAGGTTTTTTTTTAATCACATTAAGATAATATCTTTCATCACAAATAATTGCGCCAAGCTTTTGAATTCTCCAAACTCCCAAAGAACTGAACTGGAACCAGTTAACTGAAGCTATCTATGAGCATCAAAATTCTTAAAAGCATTCTAAGATGTTGGAGGAAACCATTGGACTACTGCTTCCTTTCCTCTCTTCCTGCTTACTTCTATCCTCTGGCTCATCGTGGCAAAATGCAACACTGGTTATCACCACTATGTGTCTCTACTGTCACTGCTTGGATAGGGTGTTAAACCCACCTGATTCTCGGCTTCTGAATATCTTCTTCTTTGCACCTCAATGTTCTTTGTATTTGAAAGCACTTGATTTATTTACCTAAGTCAACCAGAGTGCATCTTGATTATCTCTGCTACTCTTCCCCCACTCCCTATCTATTTCATGCAGATTGGGAAAGGGTCACAGTAACTGATCCAACTTTCTGTTTACTTTATTAGCAGAAAAGGGAGAGGTTTATATACACACCATTAGAGCAAATAGAGTTGTTCCACTGGATCCTGTTTCAGTAGCATTTAGTCACATATTATATTGCATAAGAGGCACCTTAAAGGAAATTAGATTTCCTTGTAGGAAAAAAAATGTGCTTCATGAAGGGATTTTTTTTAAAAAAAAGCACAATACATTGTGACTGATCATTATTATTATTGATCAATTTTATACTTGCATTTCCAACATTTATAGGTCTATTACATGAACATTTCAAAATATTCCTAACAAAGTTATTCTATCTCAACTATGTGAAACAAATCTATTCCCATTTTACAGATGGAAACATTAATGATTGAAAGTGAAACAAATGATTTATTTAAGTGATTCTTGTTGCTGCATACCTTTTTTCCAACATATGGCAACCACAAGGCCATAAAGTCTTGGGGTTTTCTTGGCAAGATTTGTTCAGAGGGATGTTTGCTTTTGCCTTCCTCCAAGGCTGAGACAGTATGACTTCCCTAAAATCACCCAGTGGGTTTCCATGGTTAAACAGGGATTTGAACCCAGAGTCATAGTCCAATACCCAAACCACTACACTATGTTGGTTTTCTATATGGTACGATACTGAGATTTTCCATTTTGTGAAAGTTTTGTAAGAGCGGGTGCTTTCAGGCAAGGCTTTTATCATGGAACTGCCCTGATTTATTCATAGAATTTTACTGAGGATCCGAACAATGTCATCTTCAGTTTCTCCCATGCAAAACTTAGAGAAGTCACTTGTTAAAACTACAGCTTCCGAACTTCCATTCTGGGGAATTCTAGGAGATATAGTCCAAACACCAAGCTTCCCAAGGCTCTGTTCCTGTGTTTCCTACTACTTTTTAAAATTTCCACCACCTGGGAGCAAAGTTGCAGTTAGTATATGAAAATGACAATATCACTTTTTTTAAAGCATCTTAGCCAGTGTCATTGTAAGAAGTGACTTTTCAACATCAGCATCCTATTCAAATTTGAAATTAAATGTGGACTTGAAGACACTCTGGGTGTTACAGATGGGCATACACAGTTTACAACATCACATTTAAAGTAACAACACATATCTGTATACACAGAAGTGGCTGCAATTACCCAATGCAAAGTGCAAGTGTTATGAAGTAGTTATGAGAAAGAGAAGGCTAAGGTTTAGATCCCCACTCGCTTATGATGCTGAGTGGGTAAGCAATAGACCAGTCTCTGTCAGCATGACACACCTCACAGAAAGGAGGAGAGAACCATTTATGTCACCTCAAATCTCTTAGGGGTAAGAGAGAACTAAATCCAATTGTTAGTCCCAACTAAAACAGACCTTTTTAAATAAATGGACATTTGAGAAGTCAACAGATATGGAAGTTCTATTGATTCAGCAGGTTCACTCTAGTTGCAACTAACCATCGGATTTCAGCCTTAGAAATACCAATACACTAAACGAGTAACTGTTTCCCCTTTATATTGTTATAATACCGGGGCTCAGCTCATGAAAGTGATGGTTATAAAACCTAGGGCTGACTAAAGAATAAAACATTCAGGGCTTAGGAGAGCCATAGTGTGTTGGAGTTGAAAGACCTAATTTCCAGCCCTCATTGAGTGAGAGGACTCACTCAGTAACCTCAGGTTGGCTACTGTCTTGTAACCTAGCCTACCTCACAAGATTGTTGTGAAGATAAAAGTGGGAAAGACAGATCCATATATGACCCTCTGAGCTTATGGTAAGAAAGCAGGGTTGGATGCTATCTGCCTTGGCTTGAGTGAGTGCCTGGGGTGGGGTACACATCATTTATTTCTCTGCCTCAAGCCAGCAAAATCTGGTGGGCCAGCCGCGGAAAAGGGAGGAGAGCTGTTCCCTTCAAACCCTGTGTAACCTGTGAGGGACTCAAAAACCAGAGCTTAGGAAAGCATCTTTTCGAACAAATTTCGATGCAATCCAGCAGCAGGCCTCTTTCTTTCTTTCTTTCTGAGCATATCCCAACGGGCAAGCAAGTTCCTGCTCTTGAGGGCAGGGCTGGCATTACCCGCCAACCCCACCAGAGGCCGTGTTCAGCGTTCAGCCCGGTCACAGAAAGAAAAAAGAGTCTGCGTGAGGAAGCAGCCTCTTCCTCCATCCCACTGAGGACCCATGAGTGGGAAGGGTAACCGGCCTCCCGTTGCCGGCGCCGGCGCCGCCGTTTCTTGCTCGGGAAGCTGAGGTCATCTTGCCAGCCGCCCCTGCTCCCCCATCCTCCACCTCGCCCTGCCTCGGCCTCGCCTTCCCACCCCGCTCTTCCCCGCCGTCCCAGGAGCGCCAGCGGACAACTGAGCCAAATCGCTGCTGGTAATTCCTCGGGCGGCGGGCGACGTTGCCGGCAATGTCGTCGCAGCCCCGGAGAAGGGAAGCGAGTGGGGAGGGAGGCTGGGCGTCCCAAGGATCCCAAGCGGAGCGGGTGGGTGGAGCAGACGAGTGAGAAATGAATATTGCAGGCCGCTTTCTAATTAAAGGAACGCGTCGGGCTACTGCCCACCCTCCCTCCGCCCCGCCGCCCCATCCCCGCTCGAGCTGGGACAGCGTTTTTTACGTCTGCGGGGAGGCAGCAGCAGCATAAGAGGAGGGTTGCCGGGGGGCGGGGGAGAGCAGAAGAAGTGCGAAGGGAACTTCTGTGACAAGCCGAGCCAGCCAGCCAGCCAGCGGGCGGGAGGGCGAGGAGGAGGAGAGGGAAGGCAGCGCAAGCGGGAACTCGGAGCGGGTCGTCCACCCACTTGCAAGTCGATACTATCTGACTCTGCCGCGGCGGACACCTCATGGACTCCCCCGTAAGCCTATATAAAGCGCGGTCATGGAGTAGCCGGAGGAGACCAGGCAGCGTCTGACGCCGCAGCGAGGAGCGCACGGGAGTATAGCGAGGAGGCGAGGCGAGGCGCGGCTCCCCGTCCGTCGCCACCGCCACGGGCAGCGCATCTCCCGCAAGAGGGAAGACATTTCGGCCACCTCTAAGGGAAAGGCTGAGGGAAGCGGAGGCAGGCGGCAGGTAACGCTTCCCCAAAGCACGTGTGTGGAGGGGCGGGAGACGGGACGGCTGGGGAAGCAGCGCCTCCGACTCCCGGAGCGAAAGAGGCGCGCGCGCGCTTCCCGCCAAGTTCAGCCGCCGCCGCCGCCGCCTCGGTGAAACTATCTTCTCAGCCCAGCGCCGAGGGCTCTCCCTCTCTCGTCTTTCGCTGTGGGGGCGCCTGTTGCCAGGACGTCCCCAGAAGATGTCGCTTGCTGCTCCCTTTTCAGCCGAGAAAGCCGTCGCTTGTTATCGACGTGCCCGCAGAAAGAAAAAGAGGGGCTGAAAGAAGAGGTGGCAGAGGCAAAGCGGGGCGGCGTGTGCGTGTGTGTGTGAGAGAGAGGCGTGCTGCCCCCTCCCTCCTGAGCGGTGCTGTTGCCTCGAAGCCCCCTGGCGAGGAGTGCAGTGGGGGGGGGGTGTGCGCGCGCGTGTCCTGCCCCAGGCGGGTGGGGAAAGGCCCGCGTCCAATGGCCAGAGGCGACTAGCTTGAGCTGCCCGGCTAAAAGAGCGTGGAAGCGGGGCTGGAGCAGCGGGAGGAAGGCAGGTTCACCCCCAGTTCAGTGCGCCGAAGACCTTTCAGGTGTTTCTCGCTGCAGAGAGCGGAACATAAAGGTTGGCTGCATGGGGGCGTTGCCCTCTTTCTTTCTTATTCTGTTATCCCTTTGAGGGGGGATTGCAGAATCTAAAAAAATCAGATTTAAGAGAACTCTCAGCTCAGAGCCCATGTGGAGGAAGAAGCGTCCGATCGGACACAACCAAGCCGACGGGCACTTCCCGCCATTTACTGGTGGTGGCTACATGGCCAGATGATGCCAGGACTTGTCGTTGTGGTTGCACTGGGCCGTGTGTGTGTGTGTGTGAGGGGCGAATCCGACGTTACTTCCACCACGTGGCGGCATCCACTGGGAAGCTCCCACGAAGAAGGTTTTTAGAGCCTTCTGATCCCTGGGATCATGTACTCCGATGTGAAATACCGGTATGCATAAGTCCGTCGTTCGTTTATAACGAGACTAGGCGGAGTTCAATTGTAGGACCAACTCAGGTTAAGATTCCGAAATGCTAACTGATCTAACGTCCACTGGCAGTATATCACATTTGAAATGTGCCCACTTCTAAGCTATCAGACCCCTCCCCCCTCAAATCACGGGTCAGCATGGGAGCAGTAAACTTCTGCGCAGTTTAATAGACTTTTCAAAATGTTTACACCCACCAGATACCAGTTGACAAATGGCTTGCCGCGTAGTAACGCTTGCAAAAACTTTCCCCCCGCTCACGAAAGGAACAAGTCCGTAGTTCGTCAGAGGCTGCACCAGTTTTATTGGCTGTGGCGCGAGGGCCCCGTGGGAAAGGGGAATCCAAAGTGTGGTCCCAGTAGGTGACTGCGCCGATGGGACCCCGCCTCCCTTGCCAAGAATGGGGCTGACATCCCGCTGTGGAGGCGCTCCGTGCCCCGTTAATCTCCTTGAGGAGGATGTGCGCCTACTGCGCATGACCATGCCAGTCGGAGCGCCAGGACAAGCCGAAGAAACGGGGAAGAGTTTAGTTCCGTTGAGTTCAGGGACTCTCGGGTGCGGCTCCCGGCGCTGCGGTTAGAAGTGCCCTTCTCCTCCTTGCGAGCCTCGTAGCCCTGCCCTCGGAAAACCCACCGCCTCTGAAATAATGCTGCTTTCTCTCCCAGCAAGCGCCCCTCGTAGCTTAGTGGCGCGTCCGTAGGTTTGCTTCCCTTCCTTGTCCAAATTAAGACGTTACTTTTGCACAAACCCCGCGCTCCTCGGTTTTTGTAGTTTGCGCCTATGTGTAAAACAATTTGGTGCCCATTCACGGGCCTAAACGAAGTGCCATCGAGCTTGGCGGAACTTCGCAGAGTGCCTTTCGAGGAGTCCGATTTGGCGCGACCCAGCTGGGAACTCCTTCTTAACCAGCTGATGAGCTTTCCCCGTGTGCGTGTGTGCGCCTGCCTTACTGCGAGGCGAGAGAGGGAAGAGAAAGCAGCCGACAGGCGTCCCGGTTCTCTAAACTTGCTGCAAAGACGGTCCCAATGTCACCGTTATGAGCTGATGTGCCACCCTCGCTCTGACCCTTTCTTTCACTCCCCACCTGGCTCCCGCGTCTGATTAATTTTTTCCCCCTTTCCTTCCTTCCTTCCTTCCCCCAGTTTCAGGCAGCAGAGGAGGATCGCCACCCTTTCCTGCCCCCCTCGCTCCCTTCGGCCACCCGAGTGCCATGTGCGGTAGGCTCATCTGGTCTCCTGCTCTGGCCGGGCTGCTGGCGATGGCGGTGATGCTCTCGGTGGGACATTGCAAGGAGCGGTCGTCCGACTCCAGCGCGGCGGGGCTGAAGGACAGGCAAAACCTCTTAAACCTGATCATGGAGATCATCCAAGAACTGAAAAAGTACCACCTGGAGGACGACGAGGAGAACGGAGTCCAGTACAAACAAAACTACCTTCTGGACCGGAGGGAAGTCCCCGACTATGGAGCGTACTCGGAGGAGCAACGAGTCGGTAAGTGGACCGGGGCGCTGGGTGGGAGACCCGTCAAGCCTGCCCTCCCTTCCCCGCAGCCCGCCCCCCCCCCTTTTACCAAATTGGCCGTCACTCTCTCGCTAAGTCACTATTGGAGGGGCTCCCTCCACCAGAAAGAGCCCCTCTTGTTAAACAACGGGGTGGGGGCAGGCGTCTCCCTCCTGTAGAGGCTCTTCTTCAGCACTGGAGGGCGCTCAAGAGCCCAGTGGACTGAAACTTGAGAAAACCTGGCGCAAAGAGAGAGAGCACTTTGAAGTCTAGCCCGGTGCCCCCGGGGCCTCGTTCCTACTTGTTACTCTGTTACAGTCTGACATTCTTCATTCCAAACACCCTTCCAGCAGCCTCCGTGAAAAACACTCTCACACAGCTAAAATGGTAACACGCACCCCCGACGTGCTAGTCTGATTATTGTACTTTCCTTTTCCTATATGCTTTAACAGTGCATTCTAATGTGCGTGTGTGTGGGTGTGTGTGCGGGAGTGGATAGGTCCCTTGGAGCTCAATGAATAAGTCCAGTTCAGTAGCCTAGCAAGAGCTGGACTAAATCCTATAGGGCCACAGCCTTTCAAGCACCTACTGCTTCAATACTTGTGGTTCTCTTGCATCTCCCCCTTTGTCTGCATTTGGTAAACTCACAATTTGCCCTGTTATAAGTATTGGGAATTTTTATGTTGGTTTTTAGCTCAATGGAATAGTGTTTTTGTCTTTGGAAACTTTTTATTTATGACAGGTTGATCTCTGGCTTCCACTGAGATTTTCACTGCATTTCTAGCAGATTTTGGTTTCATAGTTCATCCTCAGCTGCAATCTTACTAAAACTTTGGAGATGGATCTAGACTTAGACTCAGAGGAGTGAACTGAAACGAAAGGGACTTTAGTTAGTCATTGTTAACCTAAATTCTGCTGATTTTAATGGGAATATTTTAGGCATGGCTGTAACTCAAAGGCTGAACTTTCATCTGACAGATTATTCATATCCTGCATGTAAATTTGATTTTCTCTATGCATCTAGTGAATTGAAAAATCACGTATGTCTACCTGATACTTTCAGGTTTTGCAGTTATCTTTATTACTTCTCTCCTACATTTTAAAATTAAGTATCCACAGATTTTAATGGAACAGTTAAGCAGGTGCTTCATGAACTGTAAAGCAGAAATGAGAGGCTTTGGATTTGAAGATGTTTTGAACTTCAAATCCATACCCTTCCAATTGTCTCAAGTGGGCAGGGACAATTCCAGATAATCCTCTGTTGTTGCATTTTTCAGCTGCCTTTAAAATGTACCATTTTCTCTCTCTTCCTCCCACTTCCCCCCTTCATTCTCAGCTTACTTCTAAGTTCAAAAATGCAAAAGTAGCTTGCAATCAATTAAGGGGGAGTGGGAGAAGAAGAGAAGAAAATCTTGCTCGTAAGATAGGCTCAGGCAAAAGTAAACAGCTGCAGACTCTCCCAACTTAGGTGTTCTTTCTCATTAGTAACTTTTGCCCTCTTGATCACATTCTGATGTTGTTTGGCTGCTGGTGTCCCAGTTTTCATTTGTCAAACTGGAAGGTGTGTAAATCCTAAACTTCTAAAGCCTACAGGCGGCATGGTCAACAGTATGGACTTGTGGAAATTGTAATCTAAAACATCTGAAGGACCAAAGATTCCCCACCCCAATATAAAGGCTTCTTAGGTTTAAAGTGTACTCCCCTACCTCCCTAACCTCATTCCTTGACTTGCATTTTAAGAACTGCGTTGCAGTTGAAATGAAACAAATGAATAAATGAATAAATAAGTGAGCAGGAAACGTGAGCAGTCACAAACTAGAATTTTATCCAGTTTAAGCCCTATATTTAACGATACAGTTTCACCTAAGCTATACATTCTTAGAATAAAGCTTAACTGGGCATTATTTACTCTGAAGGAATTTTATTTCATTTCAGTGGAATAATTCTATAGAAAATAATTTCAGAAATCCACCTTAGAAGCTTAACATATGATTCTGTTATTTCTTCTACTGAATCAGTAGCATTTAAATTCAAAGAGGAATTTTCACTTATCATAAATGTGAACCAGTAACAACAAAAGCAAGCTTCTTGATGTTGCTGCAACCTAAAATTTGCACAGAAGATCACTTAATATAGATCTGGTTAGAAACTACACTACAGAGGATATGATGCAGCTTAAAATCTGAGCCAGGATGTGTGGCCCCATTGAACTCTGTGGGATAAAGCAAATCTGGAAACACACTTGAAAGTAAAACCTGTTTCTCTCTCTACAGACACTGGACACATAAGGGGTGGAAGAACATTTAGGCTAGGGGTAGGCAGCCTTAAAAGAATACCACATCTTGGGCACTTGCCAGAAGTGCAAGAGGGATGGAGCCAGGCTGGCTTCTTTTGGGAGGGTGCCGCTATGGAGAAAGCCCAGCCTCATGCACTCTCCAACCTAACCCCTCAGGACACACAATTAATAGTTCTAGTAAGAGTTATATCAGTAAGCACCACATGCAGATACAACATTGTTATGGCCAAATCCAGTGCTCTGTCCCTGACACTAAAAGAGCCAAGGGATTGTAAGGTTTCTGTGTAGATTAATTAGGCCTGTGGTTATTTTTAGAATATGCAGGCCCACTCCCCTGTGAATGCAGCTTGTTCCACTGTCAATCTACTTTCTATTGTTTAATAGGATTTTCATCTTGTTTCTAAGCATGCTATTTGGTATCAACTTTCACTGAAGCCAGTGTGATTGCAGACTTTGACTATTTACTATTTACAGGGTAGTGTACCTTCTATACTAAAAGTAAACAATGCTAACAATACCATATAATACTCAGGTAATCCAGATCATCCACCCAAACTGCCAAATTTGATAAACTGATCCTAATTAGCATAATTTATCCTGTTCCACATAGAACAAGGTCCTAGTATTCTGAACTCTATTGCTCCAAAAGACAAGGCACAGGTCATAGACTAGTTTTCCACATGAAAAATATTGCTGTACAGATGTCAGATATGGGCAATTCCCCTTCCAGAAGTTGTTGGACTGGAATTCACAGTATCCCTTAAAACTGGATGTGCTGGATAGGCCTGGTGGGAATCCTCATCAAGCCTAGATAATGTAGCCAGTTGTGAAGGATGCTGGGAATAGCAGTGCAACATCATCTGGAAGTTGTCCATCTTTTCCAGAGACTGACATGAGATTAATACTAGTCCAAAGCTTTTGAACTACTTTGATAGTTTTCTGCATGCAGGGAGATGATGGTGGTGATAATGACTGAGAATTTCAAGAGCATTCAAAAATGTAACCCCATCCCAACTGCAATCTTCAGAAATACAGTTCACCTCAACCTATATCAGAGTGAGAAACACGTGGCCTTCCTGATATTGTTGGGCTACAACTCCCATCACTCCTAACTAAGCACCATAATTAATACTGAGGGATAATGGCAGATGTAGTCCAACATCAACCGTAGGGCCATGTGTTTCTCATCTTTGGTCTACAACCTCATACTATATGTTCAAAATAGATTTTAAGACAGCAGGGAATCTGCTTAGCCAATAGGCTGAACCTGATGTATAACCTAGCTGTAGAAGTTAATTAGAATTACTGAGGTATACTGGTGAACTTGTTCTAATAAAAGTAACACTGCCAGCTTTTGAAAGACTTTCTTTAACAGTCTTGTTACCACTGAAAGGATCTACCATCCAGAACTCTCCTTAATAAGTCTTCTAAGGCATCTTACTGTCTCCTGGGACACTTTTGAGAGAAACATCTAAGCATTTAATATGAAGCATGACACAATTAGGTCAAATGGGATAAGGTCAATTCAGCTGAGTCTGACTTTGTTTAGAGTGAACAAATGTTGAATTTCGAGAAATGTTTAAACTTGCCAGTGAATCAGATCTGCGATAAACAGGTTCCAAGGGAATTCAAAGGCCACTTAGGCATTCATTTATGGTAAAAATAAATAAACTGCAGTGCTCCATGTGCAATCAGCATTAAGACATCAATATAAGTAACCATAAAAGCAGTAAAATATGACACTAAATCAAGGAGACAGACAAAAGCAGCTAAAAAGAATTTCAATCAACTAGTTATATTCCCCTCCATTAAATACAAGATGTGGGAAAGCAAGCCACTAAAGAACAAAGTAGTTTGCTGCATGTCTTCCCACTCCCAATGTTCTGTTCAACACTGTGGTTACATTTCCTGTAAAGGAAATATTTGCCTCTCCTGAATATTAGGTAATAGTGCTGAGGAACTGAATCACAGAAATAATGGCAGCATTAAATCAAAAACCAGATTGTCTTTGTTTGTTACAGCCGTCTACACTTCTGTGCAAGTAAGGATCTGTACAGATATAGATTATTATGTGAACTGAAGACACAAGTATGGGACAATAGCTAGCGTCTGAGATGAAAATGGATTTACATGTTTTGCTGACAATTTCATTAATCAAGAGATACCCAAACAGCAACATCTGTGTTTTCACTGAAATGCTGTGAAACAGCAGAACTGACAGGCACGAACAATGTCATTTGAAGCCCGTAATGTACAAACAGTGTTATGCAGTTTAACAAAACTTGGACAGACTGTGCATTTCAAGAATAGTACCCACATTATTCTTATTAGTCACATAGCTTTAAGCTGACCAACATCTTCCACTCCCATCAGAACAATTTAGCCAGGAGTACCTAGAATGATACTTTTTTCGAAAAAAATAAGACATATAGAAAAGGGAGTCTGTGTGATGCAGTGATTTATATGGCAGACTACCCATGCATGGCATTTCGATCTACTTTACAAGGTGCTCTGAAGATAAAATGCAGTGGGGGAGAGCGGAAGAAGCATGTATCAGTTGAACACCCCCCTGGGGGGGGGTGGGACATGCACGTAATAAATAAACCAGTCAGGGAGAGAAGGTTCCTAACTTATTCAAATGCGTATGCATTTTGATTTATCACTGTCTGCTACCATGCTCAACCCTTTCACTACATGGATGCACATTACAATGCCTGACTGTGAAACAATGGTCTAAATTTTGGGTTTAGACCTGAAATTTTCATGTTGGATATATTCCAGATGTTCTGCTAGACTTGACCATTGTATGTATTTTCTGTATCTGTCTAGATTTCTCCACTTTCACTTATAATCGTAATTTTTATTAGTATTTGCAATACTTGCTGCAATGAAATTTAATTCTTCTGCAAATTTTCAGCTAGAAAATCAACGGGTAGTCCTCAGCTCTCTCAGTCTCCCACCCCAGCCCATAATAGCAGGATATTGTTTAAAGTAATGCTGCATATGTATGTGAAACTCAATACTTATGATCAATCAGTCTAGAGATACAATAGAAATAATAAACTAAGATGTAGGGTAGAAGTGGGCAACAGTGGCTGTCAGATGTTTTTTGAATTGCAGTTCCCATAATTTTTCACCACTGCATATGCTTCCAAGAGCTGATGGGAATTGAAAGCTAAAAAACATCTGAAGGGTCCCAGTTGCCCACCGTTGGTGTAGGGAATCTGGCTATCTCAAAGTAATGTTGTGATAATAAACATACAATGTAATCCTATACAGGTGTATTGAACAATAAGTGCTACAGAGTTCAACACAATACTTTCAGTTCCCACTAGCCCCAGGGTAGCTAGGGAATAAACAATAGCAATTCCCTTTCCAAATACACATATTTAGGGCTTGTGGAATAGAACATAATTCACTGGATCCTGTGGACATAAATTTTGCACACCCAAGTAAAACTATTCTGAAGGACATAATCAAACTTGGCTTTGTTTTAAAATTAAACCTCTTAGATCAAGCATAGTCTGAGAAAAGACAGTTCCTTCCTGTGGGTGAGAGAAGAAATATCCTAAAACATTGCCTGGCACTTACTCTTTTTTGTAGGAATTTGTATGAAAACAATATTTATTTATTTTTTCTTAAAAAAGATCTTTGGTATGTTTACACTTGAGCTGACCAAAAAGGTCCCTAAGCCCAAGTTGAAGCCCTATTACCCACTCCAGGAAGCCCCCACGTTTCAACTCCCCATTATCTGATGACTCGCTCTTTCATCACTTCCAAATTAAAGACAAGTTTCATTGATTTGACAAAGTGTCCACACTTTCACCAGTTCTTCTCATCTACAGAGGCTTGCTTGGGGCCGCTCACATATGTGTGGGGCCCCAAGTCTTGCTCACAGAAAGAACAGATTCCCTGGTTAAATTAATGGAACTTCTCTTTATTGCAAGCATTGAAACAGCAGGCTTCTGTCAGTTCTTCTTGTTTGGGACTGCACATGCACTGCTTGCAAAGCAACCTGCGGGGGCGGCGGGGGAGGCATCACCAAGCCAGCTGAGTGACTTTACAAGCAGTGTGTGTGGTCAGCTCTAAGCAAGCTTCCATTAACTCCTTCATGTTCTTTACAGTGTACGGGATTTGCTATTTGACCACTTCTGCTTTCTGACAGTACTCCTGTCCCTAACCAATCAGATAAGTAGGGGGAGCCTATATTACAAAGCGGGCTTGCTATGGCCACCTAATGATTTCATGGCTGAAGCAACATTGGTATCAGTAACCTCCTGACCCCTACATCAGCTCTTACTAGTACATAAATTCATTATCCTGCCACTATGAATGACTCAGGAGACCAGGGTTCAGATCTCTGCTTGACCGAGGATGCCTGCTGGGTGGCCTTGGGTCACAGTTTTTAGCCTCAGAGAAGGACAAAAACAAACCTCCTCTGAACAAATCTTGCCAAGAAATCCCATTATAGGGTCACCGTAAGTTGAAGGACTTCAAGGCACTCAACAACTGAATGTCCTATATCAAATAAGTAGGGATGGGCTAACTGAATCCTCGAATCCTTAGCAAGGATTCGAGATTCACAGATCCAAATCCCCGGGCTAAAATAGGCAAACCAAACCTTTCAAATCCGAAAGTGCCTGCTGCCCCTCCATTCTCCCCCTCACATTCCAGCCCTCCACACGGCAGCAGTGTGCAGGGCACACCAGACCCTGAGCTCACGCAGGCACCAGGGATAAGGCCCACAAGGGTGTGTAGGGCCAGCGATCACCACGTCCCTGCACGCCCCAGGGCCTGTGCTCACGCAGGCGCCCAGAATCAGGCCCACAGTGCCACAGCAGCATGTAGAGCCAGTGATCGCCATCTCCCTGCACACCCTGGGGCCTCCGCTGGTGCAGAGCTCCAGAGAAGGCCTGCAAGGGAGTGCAAGAGCCAGCGATTGCCGCCTTCTTGCATGTCCCGGGTCCTCCACTTGCTGTGGCAGGGGTGTGAAAAGAGGGCAATCGCCTGTTCTCTGCACGCCCACCACTGGCGCACTGGCACCAGCCAGCAGGGGCGTGCAGAGGAAGCAATTGCCGCTTCTCTGCACACCCTCTGCCGCCACCAGTGTGGGCACTTTGGAGGTGGCCTGCAGGGACGTGCAGAGTAGGAGATCATTTTTTAAATCCTTTTTTAAAAAAGGCTTCAATAGATTAGATTCGTGAGATTTGTGGATTCCCAGGACTTTCCAGGGATTTGGATTCAGATTCAGAAAGTTCTGGATTTGTCCCATCCCTACAAACAAGTCACTGAAGTACAAAATGTCAGGGATTCCAGGCAGGGAATCCTGGGAAAATGATCAGCCCACTGCAAAGATGTTGCATCATGCCCCAGCTGTGGGTAATTGCAAGTCTGCATAAGAAACTGGGGTCATGTGCAGATGGTAGAGGGAGGTGTGCAAACCTCTACCTGATTGGTTGTAAATATGTAAATAAGAAAGCAATCCCCAGTATGTATTTGTCTGTTGACCAAACCTGGTGCCTGGCGCAAGCTTTTGTCCATCTGTCCTATGTTTTGTATATAACGGAACTTTGCTGCAAGATAAAGTGCCTCCTCTTTTGGAAGAAACTCCTCTGTGTGTGAGTATCCTTACTGGGGAACAAGGCTGCTGCTGTTGGCTCGCTGAACTCTGGTTTTTCCGCTGCGTTTCCGTGGGGCTGAAACTCCTATCATCCCGAACACAAAATCTCCCTGGAAGCAAGAAAAGTTTGCTCCTCTGGTTGTGACACTTAGGACTTGCATAATTTTTTTAAAATGAAGTTAGTCCAAAACATTCAGTTCATTGTTTTGCTGGTTAGAGAACAGGCAGCTGATTGCTACTTAGTTGCCAAAACTGTTACTCTCTGTGGGAGTTAGTCCTAGAAATATTTGCTTAAGATTAACTTCATTTTCTAGAACATGAGGTTTTCTTCTAATTTTGAAGATCACTAATTCAGATTCTAAGATCAATGAAAATATCACTACCTTTTCTGAAAAGATTAAAATTTTATCCTGTATTGAAATGTCTAAAAACTAAGTAAAAAACATCAAAGGCTATTCTTGTAGTGAGTGTCTTTAATTCCTTTTCAACAGAAATAGTTCCAAGAGATCTGAGAATGAAAGACAAGTTTTTAAACCATTTAACAGGTAAGAAGAATTTAAACATTTGTATATTTTAGTCATTATCTTTCTTACGGTTCCAGTTCAACTGATCTACTTACGCCTTCTGTTCTTTCCCCAGGACATCTTTATTTTGGTCCAAAATGCACTAAACACTTTCACAGACTTTATCACCATACAAGAGACTGTACCATTCCTGCATGTAAGTGCTGTTATCTGAAACCAGAATGAACTATTCATAGGTATAATGAGACTCAAATATGGATAAATAGCACCTGTCGGTTTGGACTACAACCTACATTTGCTAATGATAGAGTTGCATTCCATGGGAAGCTATTTTAAATCGCTCTTGCTGCAATTCCGCTGAGAGGTGTCATGGATCTAATTTCATAAACTATCCCTTAAAAAGTACTTTTTGCAAGCAGCCAATTTGTACTCCAATTATATGTCAACTCTTTAGGTTTACAGTGTAATGACTTGGAACTTACTAGTTAATCAGATAACACACATTAATGAATCAAATCTATTCTGACTTTTCAACATTGGGATAAAAAAGAAGTTGAAAAATTGTCTCCTAGCACTATAGTTGGCAAGAGTCAGAGGTGGTGCTAAAATTAGGACTAATAATATGATGAATTTCCCTCTCATTGTTCAGAATCAAGTCACAATCCAGGATCCTTCAAATGCTGGTAACTCCTGTCACTTTTTTTTAACCCTTGTACACCATTCTGAAAAGGCAGTCCATAGAAGCAAAACAGTTCCCATCATTTTTATCTTATGTTTACTCTGTGAAGAATCAGGAACCTGTGTGTTTTGCCCAAGGCAACAGGCATTCCTGTTCCCATTCTACTTTCAGAAGTAGGGATGAGCCATTGCCTCTTTATCCCATAATGCAGTACTGTGTTGTGTCTGATTCCCACAGTACTTGCATAGTTATATCCATTCAGCCTGCAAAACTAATTTTAAGATATGGTATCTGGCCAAGTTTTGGGCTTTGATGTTTCTACAGCCGTCTCCTGCTTTGTGTACCTCCTAGGCTGATGGGTAGTTCTGGAAAACTTGAATGTTTTAACATTTTTCTGGTATCTAGTTGGGCAACACTTAATAAAGGTACTGCCTAATGATGGATTTTGTTTCTCAGCCCCCATGGATCATCAAGGATCAGCAGTATTATTTTTACTTGTTTACCTAGCTTCTGTAATGTATTAACTGAACAATTAAACAGCAAAAATACATGTGAAATAAGAAATGCTCATAAAGCAGGTTAATCCTGGGTATGGTTCTGTTGGATAGCTTTTCAAAAAACTAAACTTCAGATCCTCAAGTACAGAATTCATATAACCTATGCTAATTTTAAATGACAATGCATTTGTAGTTGTCCCTTTCAAAAGACAGAAGGGATCAGCAGGAAAGAAATGGGCTTCCTTCAGATTACTATATATGTGCACACATAGCCTGGTGATTTTGTACGTAGGCATCTATACCCAAGTACAAACTACCACATAAAAATCAAAATAAGTTTCTTAGGGACTGTAAACAATTGAAAAACTGAATGCTCCACATCATTTCTGCAATTGGATGAATCTTTCATCCAAAAAATCTATGTCCATCTACTCCAAAATATAACACAGAGTACTAATAAGTTTTAGTCTGACTTAGCAGTCATTTAAACTGCTTCTCTCATATTTTTAGCTTAGCTTAGCTTTAGCTATCCGTTTTTGGCACCTGCTCATTAAAATTACTTACATTTGCAAGTCAAACACAAGTCATGTACCACACTGGGGAAAAAAAATTACTTGTTCTTACAGCCCTTGAAACACAGAGAACCATATTAATCCTCAACATTTGAATTAGGTTACGGAAGGTTTCACTGAAAACATAGGAGACTCCATACGTAACAACCTTCTCACAGTTCACATACCACCTAAATGAATTCTGTAGGGAAAGCTATCGCAAACGTGGCAGTTGGAAGCTATGTACCATAAGTTGCTACATATTATAATCTGTGTTCTAGTGTATACTATCCTGCATAATAAATGCTAGAGGAAGTTTCACATTTGTTGCCCTTCACCCTGGTTTTCTACTAAATTTGTATGCTAATTCCCTGGATATACCTAACGCTAACTCACTGGGTATACCTTGATGATGCAATTAAAAAAAACTGGTTAACATTCATATTATTTATGTACACAATAAATATGTGACTTATTGCGCTTTAAATAGTTATTCATTACATAGGTGCTTTGAGTCCTTTTGAAGAAGAAAAGAGGGGTATAAATAAAGATGATGATGATAATAATAATAATAAAAAATTTATATCCTGCATTTGAGCTCAAAGTAGCATATGTATCCACAGATATGAACAAAACCCCACCAACACCTCTTCCTTGCCTCACAACTGCATTGTGAGGTAGTTCAGGCTGAGAGAGACTGGCTTAAGGCTACTCTGAGGTTCAGAGCTCACCATGAACTGGAGCCTGAATTTCCCAGGTCCTGATCCATACCCTAACTAGTAAATCACCCAGAGTCTCTCAGCTTTAGGTACAGGTATCCTCCATGAACAGGTAAACAGTATAGTTTCCCCCTTCTTCATTTTCATGTTATTTCTACTTTTTAAGTGCTAGCTCATTTTTAAGACTAAACAGAACATTATTTTTATTCCACTGTTCAACTAAGGGTTTACTTTCAAAATACCATGCTTGCAAATTTCCATATCTAACTTGCCTATACATGCATTGGAAATTCTTCTCCAAGTGGATGTTTACAGGCACAGAGATTGCATGCCTAGTTCACTGTTCACTTGTATGTTTCCAAACACACTATGTTTCTTTTAGTAAAGATATGTCTACTATTTTATGCATATTTACTTAGAGGTAGCTCCATGTTCAAGTGTGCTTTCTACCCAGGCAGTCCAGATAGGATTATACATGCAACTGCATGTAAACATCCTTAAAAAAAACTAAACATCTCATTTATACACAGTCAGTTTCCAAAGTACACAGGTCCAAGTATATTTCAAAATAAATGGTTTCAAAATGAATTACAGTAGGTTTGCATTGCATTATACAAGCTCTTCATTTTAAAAAACAGCAACCTCAAGTTAAGCCAAGTTCTTCAATTTAAAATTTCAACTCAAAGTTGGTTCTTTCTTAACAGATATTTATCATCTTTTCACTGTAGACTATAAAAGATGTGCCAGGCTTCTTACTCGGTTGGCAGTAAGTCCAATGTGCATGGAAGGATAAGGTAAGCTTTTGAAAGAAGCAATTGCCTGCTGTCTTGTATATGCATAGTAACATCTTCACTGTAGTAGGCATGAAGAAAGTATTGGTGCTGGAATATTAGCTCTTTAAAAGGAGAACACCTTAGCCAGAGCGAGCGACTCAACACCCTTCCTTTGGCATAATACCGACCATAAATAAAAAGCATACCCTCTACTGGAAAGCAACATAAAGACTCTCACACATCAACCATTGACTACCCATAGCAATATGCAGTTAAAAGATAGTGTATTGGCTTCTTTTAAAACAAAGACACTTCACACAGCTGATTTTCCAGGACTTGAGCCAGCAACCATTTTTTTTCCTGTATTGACATTCAGTGTCCATTAGCAGCTGTGGATCTATTATGCATATTTTAATAAATCTTAATGTGTGCATGTAGAAGTAATTAATACGTCCAAGATAATTCAGTTGTGATATATTCACATGACAGACATTTTGCAAATCCAGTTGCAGATTTTTCCTAAGCTGCAAACTCATTTTTCAAAAAAAAAAAAATCTTGCTTGACCATATTGTCACCATGTCTCTCTTGCACCCCCAAACTGACACCTGATTCTTTTCTCCTACAACACACAGCAATGTAGTACCCTCAAGTTCTTGTGGGGAAAAGGAGCCTCACCTAAATATAATTCACCAAATCAAAAATGCAAAGGAGCTCAAAATATTCCTTCTATTGCTGTTCCAGCTGAGTGGATCTGCTTATGTAGCCAAAATTGCACCACACCTGAACAAAAGGGAGTTGTGTGGGGGGTGAGGGGAAATACAAATAACGTTTCAAAAAGGAGAGAAATTGTGTAAATGGCATAAAGGAGGAAAGCTCCAAAAACAGCTTAATGAACAGTAACGTGCTCAGTGGTCACAGAATGTCAATTGTTAGGAATGGAACTGAATTTTGCATATTGCAACACTTTGTAGTAGGTCCTGCTTAATCTCCACGTTTTCAAAATAAGTGCAGATATAAACCTTGACCATCCAAAGTCTGGACAGATAAACTGAAAGATTTTTCAGGTGCTTACATCCCAAGAAAATCTGGAAACCAATCTGGAGTTGTTGTCCATGCTGAGCTGCATGTTGAAAATTAAAGTGAAACATTTTTCCATTTAATAAAAAGTGAGAAATTAATCATGTGTGTGTGTGTGTGCGCCTTTTTTGTTTTGTTTTGTTTAGGATACCACTACCATCAAAGGAAAAGCGCCAAGAGAAGTGCCTTGGAAACCAACAGGGAGATTAAAAAAAATCTTTGTAACATATTCCATTGCGAAGAGATTTATTTTTGCAAGTTGACGGACTACTTCCCAGAAATCTTTAACATGTGTTTTGTATACTGTCACCACTGTTTACAGATACACATTCTTTACGGTAGAAACACTACCAAAGCAATTTTAAATGTTTCCTACTTTAAAGATGCCCTACAAGAAAAGTGTTGCATTGCCAAAAAATCCAGTGAGTATCAACCTTCTGAGTATGAATATATTTCATTCAGAGAAATTATGGGACACTGTCAACAAAACTTTCCTGTGAAGGTTATCACTTGATTTTTTTTTTCCGCTTATGCAGGTCAAATTGTTTCATTTCCTTTCCATAAATCTGTTATGTTAGACTCACTGAGTGAAAACTGTATGCCATGTACCAGGGAACCATGTTTAAGTAAACCTTGGATTCTGTATCCCCTCCAAAGCGCCATCTGTTCTGTACAATAGAGGTATAAACATTCCAGCTAAATGTGCAATATGTAAATACTGTAAATAACATACATACAGAATAAAGTGTTTGGTATATAACTTGGCTCTTCATCAATATTTTGCATACTTCCTTACTACAGTTTTGAGCATATGAAGTTATGGCACAAAAAGTATCAAGAAGGTATTATGCAGTTCAATGCAAAGTAAATCTAATACTTAAAAAGTGAGGTGGCAGTTCACACAATGGAAGATAACACATGTGAAGACTCCTTGGTTAAACAACATCTTTGGAAACAGTTCTTTCATAAAGGCAAGCCCTGTTCCTTCATGCCATCACTATTCTCAGTCTGACCCATTATGCTAACTAGCTTTGCTTCATTTTGCTGATTTTTGTCCACAAATGATTCTTCTCCTTCAAAGGAAAATGATAGATGGACCAACAGATAATGGATGAAAAACAAGCCAAACAGAGCATACCACCTATGTCATCCTTTAGTAAGGAAAATCTATTTGAGGCTGGAAGGAGGAAGGACACTAAAACCCCTGCTGCATCAGTATTGTACAGTGTATCAGACCAGGAAAACTCAGCCAAATCCTTACTCAGCCATGAAGCCTTTTGAGTAACTTTGGGCAAGCCACTCTCAGCTTAAGCTACCTCAGAGAGTGTTCTAAAGAGACAAATTGGAAGACTGTCTTGAGCTCCTTAGAGGAAAAGAGGAATATGAATGTAGCTACAGGTAGACATTTCTGCCAAGTTCACTGAGACAAAACTTCTTCCCTTCTATGAACTGTAACATAGTGAAGTGAGTGTTACACAGCCTTTGATCATAACTGTCCCAGACGATCCTTCATGAGTTGACTAAACTCATTCAAAAAGTCAATGAGCATTACACCTCATGGTAAAAAAATAACAAAAATTATGTAGTTGTAAGCAGCACTGCTATCTATCCTAGATCTTGTTGCTGCTGTTGTTGTGTGCCTTCAAATCATTTCTGACTTACAGTGATCTCAGGCAAACCTATCACAGGGTTTTATGGGTCTAAGACTGTGTGATGCATTCAAAGTCAACTCAGTGGGTCTCCATGGCCATGTGCAGAACTGAACCCTGGTTTCAAGAACTGCAGCCACACCATTACACCGTGCTGGCTCTCATTATAGATCTATCACTGATCAATTTCACTGGATGATTATGTCTCAGCATTGGTTTTAATGAAGACCCTCAACAGGTCTTTGCTTACTTTTCTCTGTTCTAAAACTCCCCATTTGGCTCTGTACTTTAATCAGTTAATTTTTTTAATTAGTAACACCTGTTTTCTTATACCATGACAATATTTTCTCAGGCACCTTCAGTAAAAAACCCATGTCAAACCTTTTTGGTAGATCCAAGTATATTTTGTCTACTAGATCACTCCTACCCACATTTCTGAAAAGAGTTCTAAAGCACTATTTGATAAAGCAGTTTTCTCTTGCTGAAACTGACTCTTTGTTAGGTAGTCTTGTTTTCTATGTGCTATATAACACATGGCTTCTATCTGAATATCTCACCCGATGTTTAGCAAGAGCTTTATCACTTGACGCCTCTCTTCACTACTATCTTCCCACCAAATGTTTCCCACACATACCAAACACACACCTGGTTCAGGGCAGGGTTGTACCTGAGGCCAGCACAATTTATACTCTCTCTTCTAATCTTAAAAAAGATAGCATATGAGACAACCCATATCATGGATATTTGCTGCAAACTTGCATGCTCAGGCTGGCAGAAGTAATTCCAATTCCCAAAGGAGTTGGACCATTCCTGTCACAGGGTTTTCTTGGCAAGATTCATTCAGAGAGGGTTTGCCCTTGCGCTCCTCTGAAGCTGACAGTGTGATTTGCCCAGTCTCAAGTCCTAGTCCAACACTCAAACCATTACATGGTATTTTTTTGGCTTACCAGAACAGTCTATTTTTTTCCAGCTCAACTGTGAAGAACTAATCCAGGTAGTTAAGATGAACTTCATTCATATTTCTTCCCCTCTCCAAGAGTATATACTGTTGCTACAAGGTCCACTTTAGAGAAGAAATTATAACTATATGAAACACTCATTTTAAGTACTGCAAGTTGAGGATCTGAGACACTGAGGTCTATTCTGTAAGTGGAAACTGAACAGGAATCATAAAAAGTCATTCTGTTTACGAGGGATTTAAATGTGCATCAGTATGTCATCCACAGTTTATTTAGCTATACTTATGAAATAACTGGCCACATAAAATGAAAACATTACAAGGACCAATACACTTAGACTAATCTTTTCGCTGCTTTATTTGGTCTTGACTGTCAAAATCACAGGCCCAGAGGTTAATTATTATAGTTGTAATCTTTACAGAAATAAAAATTTTACATGTTTAATTGAAATGTAATGGGGCATGTTTCAGCAGCATTTCAGTACATCTTATTAAGAAAAATTATGACAATTTGAAAAATATCAGTGAGAATTCAAAGATAAAATTAAGTTGTAGAGTTTTGCCCTATCTTATTCCAAGTTAGGTCACTGGGCCATCTGTTCCAGTATTCTTGTCATTGACTGGCACTAGTCCTCAAGTGTTTTGTTTCTATAGTCCTGCCTGGAAATGCCAGAAATTGAACTTGGGGCATTTTGTATATAAAAACATGTAATCTACCCACTCAGCTGCAGCCTCTAATTAAATGCAAGCCTTGACGGATTTCAAACCAGCAAGGCAGTCCTATAGGGTAGGGAATCTTAACCTGTGATCCATAACTCCTAGAGGCTACATGGATGGGTTTCAAGGGGTCTGGTGAACTACAGGCAGTTCTTCCCTCTGCCACCACCAATTTGCTTGCTGTCACTTTGAAAACTGTGTCATCATGCATTTATCTAGAGAGGGGATCCCTATCTTCCATTAGATTCGCACAGGGGTCTTCAACTCAATCATGTTAAGAACCATGGCTTCAAAATATAACTGACAGAGAAGAAGGAAAACCTGTCCGGTTTGCCTGGCAGGATAAGGAAAACTGATGGAGGAGTGGGGTCCTCACTTCTTGACTGATTTAGAACACGGACTCCTGCAAATTCCAGTTGGTACACGAGAATTAATCTAATCGTTGTGGATTACTCCTCCGCGCCATCCCAAGAATGTATACCTCATCTCAAAGAGCATTCCTGCTTTTCAGACAGTTAAGCAATACATTAACTCTGGGGGGGGAAAGACTACTATAACTTAATCCAGTTATTAGTTCCAAGCAGAGTAAACCCAATGAATCAAAATAAATTACATTATTCAATCTCACACACTATACTTAGTCAGGAATTCTGCAGCATACTGGTCCATGAGCCTCAAAGGAAGTGTAGACATGCTGCTCAGCAAAAGCCCTACCCAAGAGCCTCACTCCTTCTACAGAAGGCAACATCTGAGCATACCACAAAACACCAGGAATGTGAAGAGCAGCAACTTACAGTGGGATGGAAGTATGCATAATGAGGAATACTCCCTTACACAGTGATTGTTACTATTCCCAGCAAAAGGAATTATAACCATTCCTTATTTTCATGTCTGCAGCGTGCCTTTGATAATGATAATATCTTCTAGTAGAAGATACAGATCTTCGCAAGCATTTTTGTTAAAGGCTGTCTTAACTTTGCAACAGCCAAACCAGTAGTACTATACTACACAGACTGAAAATAACCAGTAGGCTTGTGCACTGCCTATTTACAAATCATCATTCCTGTCAACATCTTTCAAGATATGCTGTGTATTACTTTGTCTCCAGCTATTTATAATCAAGGGCAATTTGGTTAAATTATACCCTTTCATAGATACACCTTGCATTCTTTGCTGCTTACCAATTTGTTGATATTCTCAGTACGCTATGGCCTTTGCTCCATGCATCTGTGGAACAGAAGTTCTTCTTTGGTTCAGTTTTGAAGCAGCAGTTAGGGACTGCCCCTCGAGAAGGTGTGCAGAGAGATGCCAAGTTGGGGGCATGTCAAATGGGAGAGCAACTGATCATCAAGCTCAAACACTTCACACAGACATCAAGGAGTTGATCTCCTACCAAAATCTTGTTTTATCTAATGAGCAAGGTTGTACAGATGTGGGCAATAGTATGGCATAATGTAGAATGATTTTGTACATGTGCTCCACATAGCTCTGTAAGACACTAGGAATTGCACAGAAGGGACATGGTCCTGTCTGATGATCAGATTAGAAGAAAGACAACTAGAAAAAAGCATTGAAACTTCCTGCAAGCAGACTGGGAAGCAAAGCTCTGAAGAACAGTAATCATCAGTGCACCTCTTGCAAGTACAGCAATAAGAATGAATTTGGTAGGGATGTAAACAAAGGCATGATAGAAACATAGTTTCTGCATGAAAATATCAAGGACAACAAAACATAAGGATGTAAGGGCAAACACGTGAAACAAAAAAAGAGGCAGTTAGATCACACTGTCTGTAAAGTTAACTGAAATTTATGAATCTAAAAAGGGTATCTCCAGCTCTGTGTATTTCTATAGAAAAGGGAAGAGCCAACACCTATAATGCACAAGGTTAGAGTGTTCATTAGGGCAATCACTGGCTGCTTAACTCACCCTCTTTAATACTTCAAACATTTTTTGGTTTCAACAACCAGTGGCCAGGATTGTATATACTTATGCTAAAATGAAAAAAAAATCAAAATTCTATGCCACAGTAGTTAGAATTAGCAGTTTATATGTGTAATGCTAGCTAAGCACACTGATGTATGTTATTCTGATTTTATTATCACTGGATTGGACCAAAGAGCTGATCAGAGCACTGATCACTTCACAAGGTAGCACCTATCTTCTTCCAATCATCATTGTAGCAGGCATTAGGGCTAGACTATTTTTTTAAAAAATAAAATATCTAAATAGCATAAATCTAGCTATGCATAAACTTTGAGTTTTCCTGTTTATGTACTAGGGTCAAATTCACACATCATAGCTACTCCACAGAGCTGGAAATCATAACCTATAAATTATTATTTATACACTGGTCTGTTCCCCGCCCCCCCATCGCCTACTTAACTTTTGCATCGCACACTATACAGAAATGCTGTAAAAATGTAGTACAGTGTTACTCTTCCATACTTATCTGACAAAACATTGAAACTTTTATGAGTAAGCTTCCATGGAGGTTCAAAATGTAAGTATAGCTTTAAGAAAGATGTTTAGGATTAAAAGTTAGATAAAAACAAACATGATCGTACAGTATTTAGAGGATGCCCACAGGAATTCTTATACTATATAGAACATGTATATCAACAATCATTCACATTTGTTATGTTAGTATTGGGCATTTTCTTTTACTTTCCTAATGTTGACATCTGATCAAAGCCTATATTCATTCTAAGAAACTAGTAATTCTCAAGAAGCACATAGACAGTAGCTGCAGTACAAAACTAAAATCAATAATGTTCAAATGTGATCTATTTTAGAGATACAATATTAGAATTTAATGTCAATTGGTATTTTAAATTAATACCTTTACAGAAAGGCTAAACATTTACTTTTAAAAACACTCAGTCACATTAATGAGATTTCTCCAAGAACGCTTTACAACACCTAAGACACTGCTGATAAACAGTTTCAAAATCTTCATCATTCCCCTATAGAAAAGAAAGACAAAAAGATCAAATTGGAATTGGAAACAAATGTCTTTGATACAAATCACAACACTGATTTTGAGTAGAAAAGGATGAAATGGTCTAGGGTACTTACATAGTATGGGTCCTCAATTATAAGCTGTTTCTGTGGATCATAACTCCCAAGGAGCTCAATCTGAGCTTTACAATTCTGAATCTGATTGCTTTTTCTTTTCAGATCTCTGCAACAAAAAATATTAATTTTTAATCTTGAGTACGTTCATGTGTGCACACAGGTATTCATTTATTTGGTATCATCATATCTTATAGAGTTCATGTTGCACAAAGGAAAAAAGATTTAACTCTTTAATTACAAGCTATAGAACAGGCACTCATTTTGGAAAAAATAGCACAGTCAATTTCACAGCAGATAAAGATGCAAAGGGTGTACTGAAAATAAGACTAAATCACTTTCATCAGTGAGAATAATTCACAATGCTTTTCTTTCACTGAATGCTAGATGGACCAACAATTCCCTTGAAAACTCAGGCTCACAGTTTAAGGCATATTCCTGGACTCAGTCCCAAGCCTGGATGCTCAGGTTTTACCAGTGGCCAACCGTGTATTTATACAGTTAAAATTTATCTGCTGGTTGTGTTCATTCCTGAGAAATCTGATTAGGCCACAGCAACACATGCTTTGTTACATCCCATTTGGAGTGTCTGTGGCATCCAATCTCAAGACACTGCCACTCTAGAACACCAGAAGTCTGAGGAGATTTTATATGTTCACAAGTTATTAGACATTTGAGATCAGGGAAGCACGAATAACAGGCAGAGTTGTTAGTAGGTCATACACCCCCATACTTTGATATGGTTTGGTTGGCAAAATATATTAATTGGCACAAATATAAATTATACCCTACTATGGCTACATGGCCATGCTGGCTAAGAGGAAAACCTGACTGCACATGGGCATTGCAACATCAGGTCGGAAGAAACCTCATAGTCAGGAAATTATCAGGAATTTCTAGCAATAATGGACTTGCAGTTAACCTCCAATGACTCAACCTTTAGAAGACAATGGCACCCAAGATGTTCCCACAAGATGGTTGATTGTCTAAACTCCTCTCCCTCCAACTAACCAAGCTTCCTTTTTGTACCAACACTTGCCCAACAATTAAACACTATCAAGGCTACTTGATCACCTAACTTGATCACCTTTGTCCACCTAACACTAAAGCCATTACTCCATTCTGGACTTCACTGTCCACTCTTTGGACTCCATTGTTTACTCTGTCAGAGAGCCATTAGCACCTTCACCCTCCAGGCAGAAAAATGCCATTTCCACACTACACTGTTATAGTGCTGTTATTCCACTTTCAACATCCTATGGAATCCTGGGGTTTGCAGTTGAGCAAGTGGCATTTAGAATTCTCAGCCACACAGCTCTTTGGCCTCAGTAAACTACAAGGACCAGAATTCCACAGGATGTTGAAAGTAGAACAGCAGCACTGTAACGGTGTAGTGCAGAAATGGCCAATGAGTATTTAAGCCCCGGTTTTTGGCCAGTCCACTCACAATACACTGGTTGCTGGCCATCACTCTCCTGTTCCAATTCCCTATTGTGTACAGTCCTTAGACTTGCGTCTAAGTCACATTGTTTCTTCACTGCTCTTCTGGATTGGTAAATATCACTCACTTCGCCCTAAGACCTTGCTATTCAAAATGTTCCTAATTTTCCCCTCAGTTAGCCTTGCGTCACTGTTTGGATCTTGTGTGATTGCAAATTCCCGAATAAAACCAATAAGTTTACTTTTGGATCTCCAGCTGGTTCTTCCCTGCACTAATACTGGAAGACATAGGTGTAAAAGATCTTGTAAGGTTACCCCCCTCTTGCAGATCTCCTTTTTGAGCTAGTATTCTCTTCCTTTTCACAGAGGTACTGGCATCACGAGTGGACTCCTGAGTTACCCACACTTTGGAGTAACAGAATCACTTCTGGACTGGTTGCCTTTTAGGACATGTAAACTATGTTTGTTCAACAACTTTGTACATGGTACACTGCAGGGACAGTTCTAACCACTGATGAATGGCAGGTATGTTCAGATGTGAATGTCCATTCTGGCAGTAAACATAAAGTAATCATGGGAAAATATGGCACAAAGTGTAGTGATGTTGCAAAGCTGACATCTCATCATTTGCAAGAGACATCTACCCAGTCAGGCAGCCTGATACACTACCAGAAGCCTAGCTTGTTTACAGTTTGGTGGTAAGACAATTTTTAAGCAGCTTAAAAAGCACCAGAAGTTCTAATTAGCAAAACCTTAACATATGCTGGCATCAGTTGACAGAATAAGCCATACATCCCCCTTACTTCTGCAGCCAAGAAGGGATAAGCAAGCAAGCAATCAGTGTACTGCAAGCGGCCAATCTGCTACAAGGACCATTGCCGCATCCAAGTGACATGCTCTGGTTGTCTTTAGAGCAGCTGGTACAAAGAATGACCCTTCATGGGAGGACATTTCCCTCAACAGGGACTTTTTATTTTTATATTTATTTTATATATTTTATATTTATTTTTATATTTATTTATTTATTTTGTGTGTGTGTGTGTGTGTGTGTGTGTATAAAAAATAAAGAGAGAGAGAGCGAGAGAGCACAGGAAAATTAAACCACAACACCATTTATGCTACTTTCCTGAAAAAATAAAAGACGTCCTTTTGTTTCAGAGTTTATGGCTATTTCTTAATTTTGGGATTTCACAAGAAGTTTTTTTGTTTGTTTGCTTGCTTCTTTTTAGTCAGAAATGACCATCATAGCATTTTCAGGGTATAGGATTATACTGGTTACACTGTCAGCTACTCAAAGCAAATGTTCTGCCCTGTGTGAACCTATGTTGTTTAGCTCTGGATGCTGTACTGTGGAGTACCCTTCACCATATACTCACAAACACTTCTTTTGGCATGAAGCATTTTATCCTCTCAAATACACTGGAATTCCCATGAAGACAGAAAATACCCCAGAAGTCACTCAATAGATAAGGATTAATGTGATAATTTACTTATATTTTAGTATAACAAGATATTGTCTTTATTTGTTTTTCAACCTGCCATGGGCACCAGTACTAGGAAGAACGATACCTGTACTGGAAGAGAGAAAGAGAAATATTGTATGAAGTTTTTTTAAAAAGCACTTTTCCTACAACTTACCGTAGATTGCTTTCATCCATACAAAGCATATAATCAAATGTCAGGAAATCATCTTTTGTAACCTGAAATTCAACAAATGGGTTTAATCTGCATGTAATACTCATAAATTGTTAAATAAGAATTCTACTCTTACAGGTATAAAATTCTAAGCAGAAATTAGATTCTAAAAAGCAGAAATATAATTAACTCCAAAGCATTAAATTCCTTTCCTGATATTCTTAAATTTTTGGAAATTACAGGAGCTTCAAAAGTAACTGGCTTTAATAAAAGAGAGACCTGTTTAAAAACAAAAGAAAAAGGAAATTCTTAGGCATCCTGAAAAGAGTTCTTGCGTTCCAAATGAAAGTGGCCTATGTCTTCAAAAGATATAATTGGTTCCTGTAAGAGACACAGGAAAAAAGAAGAGAAGACATACAGTAATGCTGAAGGGAAACAAAGAAAGTGTGGATTTTGTCTAGATATATAGCATTTTGTTTCAATGATCATTTAGTCAGAGAACTATACACACACACACACAGAAAGGGGGGGGCACCTGTTCAGATTATCTTTCACATCAAACATGAGCCCCAGCAGAAAACAGAAAGAAGAAAAGCCCCTCAGAGCAGATTTGTGGGGCGGGGAGGGTGAGCTAGAATCAATCAGAATAGTATCCTTCTCTGTGCCACTGATATAACCCTCTACAGGGTCAAACAGCCTTTTCGCAACAGAGGGACACCAAATGGATACAAATCAATATTTGTAGTGAATATTTTAAGTGCTGATATTTGTATCATTTGATTGTAGATAAAATTTTACATGTTGAAATAACAGAAAAGTCAGCCAGACAGAAGAATTACTGGAATACTGAAAGCACTGGGCATTTGTTAGTTTTAACAGCTCTATGTCAATGAGATTAAGGTTAGAAAAATTAAAGGAATGTAATTAAAAAGCCTGTTGCGCACTCATGAAAAAAACCAAAAAACAAAGCATGAATTCCTTAAGGCCCCCCTCTGCTCTGCTTTTTATTAAACAGACATTTGACGATGCATCTTTTAATAGAGGGTGGTGTATCCCTGCACTTTTGTTTTTTATTTTTATGTTTCTGAAATAATTTTACGCTCTTAAATTAATGCTTTAAAATGATAATTGATACATTTTGTAAAAAACTGTGTTCTAGTCAGATTTTTAGCTCTCTCTTGTTTGAACCTTGCAAGGCCATTTTGGATCATGTGCTGGGAGAAAATCGGGATATAAAATAACTAGGTTTAGTAAAAGTCTGAATGCATAATATGATACATCCTTTCTCGGACATGAAATCACAGTCATAAAGCTTGCTTTAAAAAACAATGGAAGAGTTTTGTAGAATACTCATTTTAATAACCAAGAGAGTCACATTAATATCCTTTCTAGTTTCTCTTTTTTCCAGTCAAACCCAACAGCTGTTAGGACTGCAGATCCTGTCCTACAGCTGACAGTCCTATAGCTGTCAGGAACAGTTTTAATAATGGAGGGAATCCAGCAAGTGGATCATCCAGGGATTTCTTCTTCACTAGTAGAATACAGCCTGTTTATAAATTATCTGGAGTGAGGGTTTAGTCGTCAGAAGGCCAGGGCAGCAGAGCACATGAAGTTCTCCATCATGTGGAAAGCTAAACAAAGTATTATTCCAAAGGATCTCTCCAAGTTGAGAGAACAGGTAGCACTACACTCAGACTCACTGTAATTAAGTTCAAAGTGAAGAAAAACACCCATGTAAACTGATGCTGTCTGAAAAAAGATACACTGTTAAGGAAAGCCCGATTTGAGTGCCTCTCAACTTCTCACAAAGTCGCTTATCACACAGGGCAGGCAAATTGTAATTACACCAGAACAGCATCTTTGGCTGGGACTTATCACACAACTCCTTCCTATTCTGTTGTTCTCCTGGTGGGAGACCATTTGGAAAACATGTCTGACAAACACAAACACACGCACAGCTATTAATCATCTCCTTTTCCACCACTTTTCTGCTACAATTTGTAGTGCAAAAGTTCAATTCCACCTTATGTCAACTTCGGGTGGCCAGATGGATTTTGGGTGGGCATGCTGTGGGACTTGCTTAGGTGCCTTTTGCTCACATTCTTATACTGAAAAACTTCAGTCTACCTGCAGTTTTCAGGTGAGAAGGGATGGAAATGTCAATTTCCTTTCAATTTGAGATTTTCAATTTCACTGAAAAACCTTTAAAGTTTTTTTGTTTATTGAAAAAAAATCTAGTGACATATGACACACCCTCAACACATAGCGAGGACTTTTAGAGAAGTCAAGAAGGCAAAATTTTGCTCATTGCCTCTTCCAGCTGGCACAGCCAGTTCTGTAGTCTTTCTCATTCACACACAGGCTTGGAAATGGAAATGGAAATGGAAAAGAGTCCTTATAGTTTAAAAAAGCATTTATTCCATTAACCCCATCTTCTGCCTGTTTTTGCTACTTCCAGCTTCAGACTTGATTAATCACTGGTAGATAAAAGCCAGCAGCTACTTCAGTCTGACCTATTCTGAATCAGGAAGCCCCCTGCCTCAACAAGGAAAAAAAGGCAGAAGGCTGGGAGGCTTATTCTTTTGTACTTGGGATTAAACAAATGCCTTTTTAAACATAATACTGCTTTTGTCTATATTTTGAGGGGGGATGTGTGTGTGAGAGAGACTTAAACAGGAATTCCACAGCTGTGGCTGCAAAAAGGTGTGCGAGAGGGTTTCCATCTTTTGTGTTAAAAAGAGAAAAGATTCTAATCAGGGAGAAGGGAAGTGAGGGTGACTTTAAGGGAAATGACAAATGAAGGCAAACTAGGAAAATGAATGAGGATAATGTCTTGGAGGAGATAGTGGGCAATCCCAAGTCCTGTGTATGATAAGTCTTTAAAAGAAATGAAGGTTGAAATCCTGTAAAGGTTTCGAAGGTACAAAAGGAAAGAAAGGAATCCTGATTGTATAATGTGTTTTTAGAAACAATGCTTTTTTATTGGGAAAAGAGCCTGGTGTGATCAACTTGAAAGATACTGTGCAAATTACTCTAACCTAGAGTGGGAAATATGCAGCCCATGAACTACAAGGGGCACCAACAATTTTTGTGACTGCTCCCAGATTCCCTCACTGCCCATGACGACAGAGAGACCAACCAATGTCGCACTGAAGATTCTAATTTTTAATACCTTGTCAATTAATATAATAAACACAGCTGTTATTACAGGTGACGGTGAAAGGGAGAAATAAGGCATGACACACTCATGGTTTCTGGTAAACAATACAGTAGACTCTTTCTACCTGTCGTGCTTTATGGACCGTCTCAATGCCATGCTTTCTTAGACAGTTTAAAGCCCTTGCATCAGGGGAGCGTCCCACATTCCAGTCAGAAACAGCACCGCTGTCTATCATCCACTGCGAATAAGAACACATGCATACACACATTTAAAGGAATATGGGTACAGTACCTGCCTGGCAATATGATTCATGGTAATGCCATGCTTCCTCATGCAATTCTGGCCCCGATAATCTGGTGGATTTCCTATTTCATATGTAGATGTTGCTGCACTGTCTATCCTCCACTACAGAAAAACAAAGTAGAATATTTATATAATACTAACAAGATGATGGCTTCAGTGACTAAAATAAAGTTTACCTGTTTTTCAACGTTTTCCTCAGTTACAAGTTTTCTAAAAACAGCTTCTGCTATGGGAGATCGGCAAATGTTTCCTGTAGAAATAAAAATTCAGTCTAAAAGACAATTTCACATATAGCTTACAAAACTGCAAGCAGACAACATAACCTGCATAGACAAGTGCAAGCAATGCAGGGGTAGTACGCTTTCACTCACTTTGGCCCCTCGTTTTCCATCTGATTGGAGACAGCCACATAATTCCTTAGCTTTCTTGTTCCCTGCACTTTCCCCAACCATGCTGCTTCCTACTCTCATTTTCTTGCATGAATTTATCAGGTTATAGTACACAAGAACGTCTCCTGATTCAGTCATCTGAAGAAGCCAACTTTTCACTGTATCTCCTTCCAACTACTTGCACTCCCCACCAATCTTCTGCTTCCTTCCAATCCTCTTTGGCACAAGCCCTGTCCTTTTATTCAAGCACTTTGTCAAAGTACCCTAAATCTCATATAATCCCACAAAAAATAAGTGATATATGGTACTGTTGTTGGTAGGCCACAGTGTACTGAAATGATGGAGTATGAACACACACAACATAACTTCAAGGACTCAAAAGAAAAGCACAGCAATATCCCTAAGAAAAGGTAGAGATGAAATTCAGTCTACTTTGCTTCCCAGCATCCCCAATCCTGTGTTTTAAGACGTTCACAAATCAATACTCCACGATTTAAAATAAAAGGGAACCTATTCCTTAAGGAAATCAAGATTGTTCACAAAGTAAGTAAACATACACCTTCTGTTTCAGTTTGTTTCCATTCCACACTATTAAATAAACTCTTTAGGCTACTCACATCATAGAGCTGTATTAGTCTTTGGCTTCAGGGGTGCTACCTTCAATGACCATGTTAAATCAGTGTACTTCCAGATTCTTACATAACTAGCACCCATGCCCTGTATCTCCAGTTTGGAAGCTGCTTTACTGCACACCAAGCTTCTCAAACAGTTCTCAACAGTTTCACAATGTTATATACACCTTGACTGTTGAAACAATCTGTATGGTTCAACTGGCTGCATGAACTAGTAGTGTAAAAAATTAAGGCAGCTGAGCTACCAACATGAATGTTTACACAACAACTGAATTACATTTTACATAGGACTTCCTTAAAGTCAGTCAGCTTGCTAGATGTTAGGATACACCAGTGTTCTCAGGGCTACTGTTTTTCAGAAGAACTACTGAGGAAGTCAGATACTTGAAAGAGGACGAGCACGCTCTGGACCCAGAGGACGACACCAGCTGGTTTTTTAGCTCTTCCCAAGGGCTACAGCTCATTGTTGCAGCCAACTATTTGCCATGCTACATCATCCCTGACCACTGGGGCTGTTTTGGAGGAGTGCTTACTGTTTCAGGGAGGCAGGATGACTTCAAAAGAAACATTTTATGGATTATACAAGAGTTTTCTTCAGTGAAAGAATGTGAAAGAATGCCAGGAGAAATTAGAGGCAGCCCTAAGGGCTACATGACTCACATCCTAATGCAGACAGCTTAAAGCCTCAAAGAGAATTTTACCAAATCTTGTCACTGTAATCACTTACAAAACAAAACACTAAAACAATTCCACTCAAAGTGAAATTACTAAAGTTTCTACTGGTTGAGAAATATCAACTTCTGACTTCAGCTACAATGAAATTTCCCTTTAGAAACAAAAGCTATGCGCTCTTCCAATGCCAAATTAGTAAAATACAAAGCTAGAAGTATTCAAAGTACACTGACTTAGCTAAGTTCAGCCTCCATGTTGAGCCTCAGAAAAAAAGCTGTGGGGCCTATCCTACACCAATGTGTTGAATTCCTCTTTAACACTATCTGGTGATAGCAAGTCCTGTAATTATGAGTTGTGCAAAGTATTTTCTTCAGCACATGCTGATCTGTTGCCAATCAGTTTCAGTCTACTGTTGAAAGAAAAAGTTCTCTTTCTCCAAATTTTAGCTGCATTATGTTGATGAACTTCAGTCTTTCCTTGCATTACAGTCCAAATTTTATTTTGCTGGACAATTTCATCCATTCCTTCCAAGGTTTTTTTTCTGGGGTGGGCATATAATCTCACATATTCAAGTACATTGTGAACAGTGGTAGCCACAGGGTACATGCTGGAATAAGAGTCATAACTTCAGTGATAGAACATGGGCAACACATTATTCACTTTTCCTTCAAGGCCTGCAGATACAAGCAAATGCTGCCATATTAACTGTAACATTTTGTCCCAGACTGCAGTCTTGAAGATTCAGATTTGGAAACAAATTACACTAAAATTAGTTCTATTTACATTCAATCAGAATGTGCATAGCATAGAGATACTAATACTTTCAAAAGTTGGGAAGTGGCTATTTTTGAGAGGCTTCTTCTACTGCAAACCACAAAATGCCCAACACATAATCCTTTTCACGTCAATCCATAAAGTCGTCAAAACTTTGCCTGCTGCAAAAGATTTTAGACTACAGTCTAAACTGAAGCATGAGAAGGCAGCATTGAGCCTTGCCTATCAATACTATGCAAACCAAAAACTACTGCTTGGAACAAATTCAGCAGTCTCCCGCAGCTATTGCCATTGTGTGCCTTCAAGTTGTTTCGTACTTATGGTCATCAAGATGAACCTATCACAGAGTTTTCTTGGCAAGATCTGTTCAGAGGGGTTTTGCCTTTGTCATCCTCTGATGCTGAGAGAGTATGACTTGCCCAAGGTCACCCAGTGGGTTTCTGTGTCCAAATGGTGATTTGAACCTGAGCCTCCAGAATTATAGTCCAATACGCAAATCTTTACACCACACAGACTGTCTCCACCATGCTGGCTTGTAGTTAGAGTAGTATAAATAGAAAGAAGCTAAAGAAGCCGCCTTTATGGCATGTGGTCAGCCATTACTAACCATCTTCTCACAGAACATGTCCACAGTTCACCCAAGAACTCTTTGCAAACTACTGTAGCCTATCACGGTCCATCAATCCTGCTCAGAATTTTTAACTATGTTAAAGGGTGGAGTCCTTTCCTGGGACAGGATCCAGTAATGTGGTTCCACTGACAGAAATTCCTTAGTCAACAGAACTGAGAAGATACTATTTTCCTTCCTCCCTTCACCCTCCAAATCTGCTCCAAAGGCCGGGTAACATCCAGTTGAGGTTTTTAGACCTGAAGGGCTGTTGGGAGGATAGGGAGTAGAAGAAAATCCCATTATATTAGACACCAGATGCTAGCACAATGTTGTATTTACAACATCAAGCAGAATAGATGTGTATTCCTTAATTCTGTTACACATGACATTTCTCCTTCTTCTTTGCATGTAATGTAAACGATTTATTGTGAACAGCACAAGATATTCCCAGACATATAATTCATCAAGTATTAAGTAGCTTATGGTCTCCTATGTAACAAAACACCTACTACTACTGTTACAAACTGAAGGCAGATGGTACAGTGATATTTGACCAGCAATTAATTTTGAAACCAGTATAGAATTAAGAAAGTACAGCATATACCTTTCCTTATTTCAGAGGCAAAAAGGAGAGATGTTTTTGTAACAGCCACATTCTCACATGAAGAATCATGGCCCAAGTTGGACATCACAGAACACTGCAGGTGCCCACAGTACAGGTCATGTTCACACAAAATCCTGAACAGTAATTGCTGAAAATTCTGACTTTACAGAAATAACATGACTTGCAAAATTCAGGGTTGCTCCCCAACTGGCTCTTCCTACATGTAGGAGCAACTAAAGTAATTCAAAACCTACTAAATCAGAAAAGCTTCGTGTTTCCTCCAAATCTTGGTTCTGGCTTATTCCTCTAACAAGCTTGAATACATCAGTTCATGTCAATGGCTTTACAGAGAAAATTCAAAAAGTCTGGATTTATATTAGTGATGGGCAACTATGGAAGCAGCCAGTTTTTTGCCCCCACAGCAGCCTGCACCAGCTGAAAATTAAAACAGAAGTCATTTCTGGTTGCAATCTCCAGTTTCTTGTAAGACCTTATGGAAGCTGTTTGGAGGGATGAGAAAGGGTTCGTGACTAAAAATAAACTTTATTCTTGGGGAGATCTGGGTAAAGAAAAAAAGGCCAAGGATGCCATATGCAATTTGCACTTTCTCCAATCCTGGCTTAGATGCATGCTGATCATTACTAAAAGCCAGAATTCTCAGCAATTCTGGTTTCAGATTTTATGATAACACAGCACTGAATATTCATTTCACTAAGATGCTTTTCTATAACAGCTTCAGAAGCAAGGTATATTAGTAAGTTGACTACGGTATTCTGCTTTAAAAAATGCTTCGTTTCAGGACTATACTTACTATAGAGCATTTGCAACTCACACACACATATTGTAATATTTAGCCTTAGACAGATGTGTCAGAAGGAATTAAAGAGGGTCAGACAACTGCCATTTTTCACCTTTCTGCCTGCATCTATATGTTTGCATCTCCCAGGGCTTCTAACACTTAATTTCAAGATATTAGGTCAGGAGGGAGAGGCTGACACCGAAAAAACTCCACATTTTTGCATACAAGCTCCCCACCCACCCCCGCCAAAAAGGCATATTAACCTCTTTGTACTGACTCAATTTCCCTCCCACAGACAAGCAGAAAGTAACTGTGCAGAGATGCAAGAAGCTATCAGGTCACTGTTGCATCTTTAACTGAAAAATTCAAGAAGATAAGCTAAACTTGCTCTGCTGAAAACACTATGACTTAAGTTAATTTTGACTAGCCTATCCCTACAGATTTTAAAATGGAGCTACAATTATATGCATACTTCCCAGAGAATTAATCCTACCAAAACTTGTATCTAAGACATAAACCTCCTTATCTTTCCATACATAGGGGCCACAATTCATACACATCATATTGTGCCACAATGAAAAGGTGTCATTACCAAGGTGTCCACAGAATGTACAGACATCTAAAGTTCCAACAGCATCCCAACAATTCAATAATAAACCAAATTATATCAATTACATGCCAAGTGAAAAGTGAAAATATGGAATAAGTTCTCTTAAAAGGAATTATCTTGTAGCTTGAACCATCCAGATATGTATAGCACTCAATTTTACCCTGTTTTCCACCTATTTATTCCAGGGATGCAGTGAATGTCTGAAGTTAGTCTATCGAGATCTGTTCTCAAAGTACAGCTTGTGTGCCAGTACTGAAAACAATCAGATTGGCAAACACAAGGAGCAGGGCTTTTTTTTTTTTTTTTGCAGTGACTCCATATTTGTGAAAGTCCATTCCAGCTGGAATACAATACGGTTCATGATTACAAGACCTCAAGTGAAAACATATATATATGCCAGTCTCTTCACAATTTCAAGGATTCTAATGGTGTGGCTGTAATTGTCTCAACTTTACAGCCTCTGGTTGTTATGCTGACAGCTGTATTAATGTTTTTGCTGGCCACGAATGCTCAATTTTAATGTGATTAATTTAAAATAGAATAACTGAAACTAAAAACAAAGTAATTTATAGATTATTGCGACCAATCTTTTAAAAATAATCTAAAGACTGGGATAAAATTTATGAAATACATTTTACTGATGTACATTCCGTTCCCCCTTTTGGTTTTGAACAGTATGGCTTTTGAAAGCTGATCTGCATAATAAATCTTTTTTCTATGAAAATTCTAATCAGTGTTCTTTTGGCAGTCTTCAAATTTGAATACAACCTTCTTGAAAACTAGCTACATGGACATAAGGCTTAAGACCCACCAGGATAAGAGAAAGTGAATTTTAACAAAAAATAAATAAAAAAGATATGATCCAGAAAACATTAGCAGAAGGCATTTTTGCTCCCAGGAGGGAACGGGGCAACTTCAATCAACTCTCTTCTTCTAGCTGCAGCTCCCTAGATCTCGCTCTATGCTGTTTTAAGATTTCTGAGCCCTGGAACCATTTTTCAGAGGCACCTGCAGCAGTATGGAATGAGCACAATTTTACTTCCCTTTCTTAATATTCAAGTCACTGATCTCATATGAGTACTGTCTACTTCAGTGTTTACTAGAAAACATTACTCGCCGCTAACCCAAAATGGAAGCACAACCCTATTTTACATGAACTTTGATACAGCGAGTAGCTTTGTATGAATGGTACATAAGCAAATGAGCTTATTTGAAACCCTAAAGTTATTATTTGCTATCAGTCCCTAACAAGCTGTGTGTGTGTGTGGGGGGGTAGATTTCACTGACTTGAAACTTTAAACGACATTAATCAAGAAGGGGGAGAGAGACGAGCATTACTGAGTGAGAAACAACAGCGTATCTTCTTCATCTCCACCGCACCGTTAGAAACTGATTTGCTCCTGTTAAAATAAACAGCCCCCCCATCACCTAACTATCCTTTTACGCGGAAAGGGAGTGGGGACTTAGAGACTAACCTGAATCGCCAACAAACCCAACCGCCCTTTCTAATGACTGGAAAAACGTACAATCCCTGCTTGCCATAGAATGCGATCCAGGGTGTCTTGGGAAACTGAAAAAATAACAGACACTTAGAGGCTGAGTGATGTTTTTTTTGGGGGGGGGGTGAGAGGAGAGCATCAAGACCACCACTCCCCGAATGAGGGCTCATGAGAAGAAGGAGGGCGAGGATACTGGAACCCATGGTCAGATTATGTAAGTAATTACACGCTGGGAAGGCAAGGCGCGGGGAGAAGAGCAAGAGACACCAAGACCCCTTCTCCCCTTGCCATCTACCTTTCCCTTTTATTCCAGCCAGTCTTCGCTCTAATTCCTCCCCCCGCAAACTCCACTCACCCAGACACACGAACAAAACGGAACGCACTTCCCCGGCCGCCATGGCGCCTCAAAAGCCCGCGAATAACGGACCTCCTCGAGACGAAGCAGAGGCGCTCTCCAAGTGCCGTAAAGCTGACTTGGTTGCTTTACGACAACGGGGGAAAAGACCTTTAAAGAGCGCCTAGGCATATTGCCTGAATCATACACCGACATTTTAATTGTGCCGCCGAGGAATAAATAAAGTTATTAGATTAAAACAACGGCTACGGAGGTGATATTAGCACCTGGTTAGCTGCACTTCGTTTCTTTCGCTAATTTATCCCGTTGGAAAAAAAAAGTCAGGCACTTGTGTGGCCTACTATTCCTCTCGCCCGCCTCCCAACGCACCTGTTCCAGGTGAGCGACAGCCCCGGCGGCGGGCGCTGCCGCCTCCTCCTCCTCCTCCTGCTACTCTTCCTCCTCCTCCCATCTCAGGGTGGGTCTTTCCAGTGGGATGCGGGGCGTTTTGCCTCGGAAGTAGCTGCTGAGAGGCTTGTCCAGCGAGGGCTTCAGTGTGTTCGGATTAACGCCTTGGAAGGAGTAAGTATGTGCCTGTTGTTAATCTGAGGCAGGGGGCTGAGTTATTTTAGAGGCAGTGGGGAGGGGCAGGGGCATATCTTTAGACTACTAGCCTTTTCCAACGAATTTTTCCTCGTTTTAAGTGTACTGTTACGGATTTTGAGTGTGCTCATTTCTGGAATAAAGCGTTCCTCAGCTTCAGAAGGTACACAGCGTGGCTTGGGGTTGCCAGGTCGAAGACTGGAGAGGGTTTCTGTGCTTGTAATGGTTGTGTAGCAGAGGGAATTTCATCAGGCGGTGCTTGTCATGCAACCAGTAACGAGCAACGCCTGCTGAAATGGCCTCTTCTACACAACCGTCATTTCAATTTAAAAAAAAAAAAAATGCTTCCAATGGTAAATTAAACACAACTGTTTTTAAAAAAGTACAACCTAGCGTTTAACTTTATGAGTTGTCTCTCCTGCAGTTCATCCAAGCTGAAGAAGTATGTGCACTTCCCACCCCTCCTTGAATACAACCCCCTACTTTAAAGGGACCGCTTTAGATTTCACACTAGGTTTCAGCTAATACTAGCTTTATCAGCAGGAGTAATGGACTGGAGTTAGGACATTGTTTTGATGGGCCTTCCTCTTCGAATGAGAAGCACAGAGGAATCAAAAGAAATTCTTCATTATTTTCCTTTCCTACTTTTTTAGTGACAGCAGTTATAGCCTCACATTCCAACTACTGGAATTTTTTATTTTTTATGTTATGTGTTTAGATTAACAAATGTATTGGGAAAAACAGAGTGAGCATTTTTAATCCAAATACTTTATTATCATAAAAGTGGTTTTTGTATGTAGTAATGTAATATAATTAATTACATTAATTTGTTAAACAGTTTTCTGTTATTAAAAATCCACTATGGTGTAGTGGTTTGGGTGTTGGACCAAGCCCCTGGAGATTAGGTTTCAAATCCACATTCAGCCATGGAAATCCAGTGGATGACCTTGGGCAAGTCACGCTCCCTCAGCCTCAGAGGAAGGCAATGGCAAACTCCCTCTGAAGCAGGCTTGCCAAGAAAACCACATGATAGGTTCACCTTAGGGTCACCCATTGTTGTTGTTGTTGCATACTTGAAGGCATGCAACAACAACAACAAACAATTCTCTCATGACTGTAATGGGGAACTACCAATTATCTTCCTTCCCACTGAAATCAGTGGGCCTTTCATGTGATTTAGTTTCATCTGAATTGTTCCCAGTATTTTTTTTTATGGCAGAACAGAACAAACTGAAAAATAAATAGCGTTAAGCAGATATTTACATCTAATGAAAAAGTTACTTCAGTGAATCTTCAGAATGACAGGTAGCAGTCCAGAGTAAATTTCAGGAGTCCATATGAATTACTTTTATATATCCATTTATCAGTGATCCTGTAGGTAATCTAGTGAAGTATTACAACCATATTATAGAAGAGGGGCTAAAGATAAAAGAGTAATGGCTTGCCTAAGACTAACCTGTCAGTGTGTGGCTAAAGTGTGATCTGAACTAATAACTTCTTGTTTTACAATATTAACCACCAACTTCTGTAATTCTTCATTATTAAAAAAATGTTCAGAAGGGAGTGGAATGCCACATTCACTCCACTGTATAAACTGAAATATATGTATTCAAGTAAGAGTACAAATAGGTATTTCTTTTTTGGCTTTCTAACCTTATTGACAATCAAAACATGAACAGAACTAGCTATTAGGCACCCTGAAAAGTGTAATGACAAGTCAGCCATGACATAGTTTATGTCATTAATCTTTGTACTGTAGGCCAGTGAAGTCTGTATTTGCCTATAAAACACCATGTCTGTATTTGGATGAAACTGATTTCTTAACTTGGATATCCGGAACAGGACATCAGGCCAAGCATTTGTTATGAAGCACCTGCCCTACTTCTCTTTCATTCCTGTTGCTGCTGGGGCAGGGCAGCCACTACCTTAGATTTGAAGGACAGTATTTGTAAGATAGTAGCCAGTATTTATAATCATTTGGTTCTGTAATGTGTTCTGCCATAATTTAAGGGTGAGTGTACTTGTTAGCTGCAGCTAGGGTATGTCAACATTACATAAGTTTAATTGATTCAATGGGCCTACTATAGGTGAGACTAATAATTGGATTCAGGAATTAAATAGCATTTCCTATATTAAATGGGAAGGTCAAACTAGAAACTTAGGCTTTTGTAGCTTGCACACATCTAGCTGTTAATTCCATGATTTTCATGGTAATTGGCTCTAATGTCCAAAGTAGGCAGATCTTCCAAGTGATGATCCACCTAGTCATAGATATCTTGATATATAGTGGAGATAGAGGTGTGTACATTAGATTACATAGGGCTGTGGGAGTTATTATTTAAACACTTAAACATTAGATCTGATGTCATAAAATTCAGAGGATTGGCAAGACATTTCTCTGAATTTTTCTTAGCTGCACTGGATTCCAATCAATTTCTGATCTCAGCTTGTTTTGCTAGCTTTTAAGGCCCTGGGTAACTACAATAGCTTTTATCAACAACATCCTTCTCAGCTGCTCAGGTTTTCTGGAGAGGCTTTGGATTATTTACTTCCAAGGCTTTAGGACAAAGACACAGTGCAACTCCTTCACAGTTGTTTTGCTGACTTTCTACTCCAGGGGAACCATCTGGTGAATTTCTTTAATTTTTCTGCTTTTTATTGAATGTTTTGCATAGGTTGGATGTATTACAGTCTATCAATTTTGCATTGGAAAAACCTTTGATATTTATAGACACACATATCCCCAAGCCATAGAATTTTACAAAAGGTCAGTGTAGCTGGATCTTGCATATTTGTACTGTTGCCAAAAGATTTGTACTCCAGGGCTGGAAAGATAAATATTCTCCATCTATTGTTCAGTGATTAAAAGAGTTCACTGCTTTAGCTACTCGTAAACATGTATTTTACTGATGCCAGCATTAAGAAAATATGTTTTGAGACATTTGGTTAGCGTATATGAATGTATATGCCTTGCCTACATTCATATCCATTCATATCCTCTTTTTCTTCTTTGTGATCATATTGCAGACACACTCCTCTGTGTGTAATGTTCTGCATCTTTCCCCCAGCTTTTACTTTCTGCTCCTCTTTCTTTGATCTACTCTGTGTAACACAAGAGTGGGAAAACTGCAGCCTGTGAGTCATGGGCAGCACCCAGCTTTCCCCAAAGTCCCCCCTCTAATTTAAAAAAAAATGTTCAGGAAATTTTTTGTGTCCAGATCATCCAGAACACCTGAAAAATGGTAAACTACTGTTTCTGGAATGGCTATTTACCAGTAGTCACACCACAAGGCTCCTCCTAACCCCGGAAAACAAAAAATGGCCTAAGTGGAAGTTGCAGCTGGAGGTGACTTATGCCTCGCACGTTCCTGGTATAGTAGAATTGCAGGTTGTGTCCATTTTAAATGGAGCACATAGACAGATGACAAACATGAATGAGGGAAGATGGGGTAGCAGGGAAAGAAACAGAAAAAGGGGAGGGTGAAGGGAATCATGAGTAAATGAGCCAGCTGGTGCACTGAGTTGGCTCTTATAGAAGGTTTCTGCTGGTGGGTGGAGCTCTTCCACTCATATAAGTTGAGGCAACCATTTTCCCCCATGCAGCACAGCTTTCTGCTGTGTTGTTGTTGTGTGCCTTCAAATTGTTTCTGATTTATGGCAACTCTAAGGTGAACCTGTCACAGGGTTCTCTGGGGCTGAGAGGGTATAACATGCCCAAGATCACCCAGGGAGCTTCCATGGCAAAGCAGGGAATTGAAGCCTGGTCTCCAGGGTTGTAGTCCAATGCTCAAACCACTACATCACACTGGCAATTCCATGCTGTTTTAGAGAGCTATCTAACCTTCTGGGACATCTTTTTAAGGAGCTGTACTTACTTGATGGAGGGGAATAGTGAAAAGTATGAGGACTACTTTCTACAAGTGCAAAGCCACTTTAGGACACACCCTTTATGTTTAACAAGCTGTTCCACCCATCTGGTATTCAAATACTTGGCTTTTATGTCTGTCCTTGGTTGCAACACAGCTTTCACCTCAAATATTAACTATGAATTGTTTGCTCTTTGGAAGAGAATCCACATGATTGTTTTTTTCCAGGGAAAGGCAGAGTGATATGTGAACATAATTCACATGTGCTGCTACAATACACCTCTGCATTTTCCTTATGTTGGTCTGCAAGAGCTTTGATCCTCACTGTCATGTTCAGTGATATTTAGAAGGTGGCAAACAGACAGAGAAATATCCTCAGAACTTGTAATATGGAATATGAGAGCACCAATTCAGAACACATCATGAACCTCTGATAAAAGTTTATCTGATGCAAGAGACATTTAAAAACAAATTGAAGAAGGAGAAGAACTGAAACAAAAGAAAAAACCCACCATACCTAAGGATGCATTAGATATTTTCTTATATCACTGCCCTGATCATAATCCTGACAGCTTTGCAAGTCTTGGCAGGAAAATAATCTTCATGGTCTGGAATAAGTTCTTCCATTTTGGAAAGGTTTGTGAAGCTAACATCTTGTCATATGAGGGATGATTACAATATTTTAATAAATGAAATTACTATAGCTTGTTACTATAGTCTATGAGTAGGATCTGTAGGTGGAGTCTGTGGGGATTATCTGTAGACTTAGGAGCAGTGGCTATGCTTGATCAGAGCTCAGAGATCTAGCAAAGACTACATTGTTTATTTTACTTTTCACATTATTGGCCACTTTTTACATCAGCTCTTCCTAAAAAGCTTTTATAATGATTGAATTTTGACCTATAGAGGCATTCTTTTTTCTGTGAAAAATCCCTAGTCTTTTGAGAAGACAAGTCTACCATATGTGATAGACTGGCAGCATGTCTGTCAAGACAAATTGACCTGGTGTCTGAGGAATGTGTACCAGGTTTACTTCTCTATTGTTTCCCAAAGAGTAGGCCTAGCATCCAGAATGCGTTTTTCTGCCTGTAGCTGATATTCTCTGTTTGTTCCTCATCCTCTTTCCCCAGTGTCATGTCCCTCTATACCTAATAAAGTACACTGGTGTAACTAAATTCACAGTACTCTTGCGTACTTCCACATTTCCCTGTAAAAAAGCCAACACACAGGAAAATGTATAATCAAAAATGGTCTACACTGTAAAGTTGTTGTGGAGTAGTCTGTGGGTTTAACAGTACAGGGATGCTTTACAGGACTGGCTCTCTTAGCGACAGCTCTGTGTGTCATCTAATGTGGGTATAATGATGATGATTTTATATTGAACCTCAGATCTTATTTATGAAATTTGTATCTTGTGGGATTTGTATTATCCCTGTATTTCTAAAGTGTCCAATTCATGTAAACATTTGCTAAAGTTCCATAATAGATCAAAACAGTTAGTATTTTTCTTGTGCTGCTTCATGGTCCAGGGAGGATTTTGTCTAGGACATCCAAGCCTGTCTGATGGATTCTTAATAGAAGTGGATTTAGTGCTGATTAACTGGATGTGCATTTCTCTGTGTACCTTACGAAATATAAATACCTTTACAATTTGAGATTTAAACTTTAAAAATTGTTTCTGCAGGAAAACATTCACAGGGGTATACTGTAGGCTATCTTTCAGAAGAAGGAATTGGCTAACCACTACTGAATATAACTTTGCCTAAGAAAACTGCATGAAATTCATAGAGTCACTATAAGTTGACAGGCAGCTTGAAGGCACATAACATACATGTGAAATAAATATAGGCAGAGGGGGAAGATGACACAGTAGAATTTTTGCACTGCTTTGGCTGTAGATTTTTTAAAACCACAGACATTCAGACAGAAGTAATGCTAAATAGTTCGGATGAAGCATAGGGTTTTCTGCATCTCCATATAAAAACTGCTTTAAAGGTGTCATTATTAATGGGGAAAATGAAAAAAGGCAGGCAAATGTTCTTTTTTGTGGAACAATATGTAAAGTGGCAAGAGACTGTAGTAACAATTCCAGTGGAGGAGTACTTCTCCTTCTCTTGTCACAACGGTTTTTCTTGAGAGGAAAGAAAAATTCAACAACCATTTCAATCGTGTTTTTGTTCTGCCATTATAAAGGGCCTATCAGCAGTTAGTTCCCAAATGATGATGATGATGTTGTTACTGTATGCCTTCAAATAGTTTCCAATGTACGATGACCCTAAGGTGATTCTATCATGGGGTTAGCTTGGCAAGATTTGTTCAGGGGGGGGTTGCCTTTGTTCCTCTCTGAGGCTGAGAGAGTATGACTTGCCCAAGATCACCTGTGGGTTTCCATGGCAGAGCAGGGATTTGAACTCTGGTCTCCAGAGTCATAGTCCAACACTCAAACCACTGCACCATACTGGCTGTAGTTGTCAAAGCCTGAAACAACAAAAAATTTGCCTGCCTCTGGAAGGACACAATGGCACATGTATTCATCAGTAATAAATTCATAACTAGGAATCTGGTGTATTTTCATGATATCTGAAGTCTGCTGACTGAGGTGGCTGTCGTATTGCCAGATTGTATGACCAGCCCTGGCTCACATTTCTTCGACTACTCACCATGTTGGCTGGGGATGATGGAAGTTGTTGTGTAACAGAACTGGAAGGATCTGGGTAAAGGAAATGTCTTAGATCATTTCAGTTTTGCCCTTCTTAGGCACTTGTATCTGAGCCAGTTGCAAGATTTTTTGGTGACTAGTTTGCAGCTCATCATTCAATTGTCCTCTGCTGCACAGATGGAGGCAGGTGGCCACTTGTTTGTTTTTCTGAAATACTGAATTAATAATTCTCAAGCGATGCTGTTTTTTGTTCACTTTGTTTTACTTTCTGAGAATATGAAAAAAATCTGCTATCTACACGCAACCTCTCAACACTGGGAAGTAAAATATTAAAAGTAACAGCATTATCATTTGAGATGTGTGTTTTTTCAAGCGATGAGTGAGAAGTATCATTACTTCTCTATTCTTTAACGAGAATGCCATGAACGTTACAATTTTTGCACAACAAGCAATAGTTACTCATTATTACAAAAACATTAATTGGAGAGTTGAATTTTTTTTTGCCATTTTTTATTTGGGCAGTAAAAAACCTAAATCCTCAAGTGATTTATTACCACATTTAATTACATACAAAACCTGACATGACACAAGTAATGTGTTGCTTTTTGAGTAACGTTTTTTAGGCTCTGCAACCTCTTGAGAGAACCTCAAACATACATTCTCATTTTCATCTCCCACAAAAAATGTCTCCAGCACAGCTGTTGTCATATTATTTTACTCTTCAGTATATTTTAGCTTTCATTCAGAATGATTATTCTGCTTAGGAAGATGACAGGGAGTTCAGTTTCTTTGTATTTATAGGCTCATTTCAGGCTCTTTGGAATACAGAAGTAATTTGCTGTGATATCCTTCCTGATAGTATTTCATTTTTTGAATAGATTTTCTACATATTTTCTTGAGAGAGATTCAGTGTTTTATACTGATAGAATCTTTATTTAGTGGATTCTGTCTCAAGAATGAACAGTTTGATTTCCATTGGGATATATTGTGGAATAGTCTTCAAATGTCATAATGGCATAAAGGCATAAAACTGATCATTTAAACTCAATATATATGTACTTTTTGTGTACCTGAGCCTGAATCCAGTTGCTAATTTCCGCTGAATCATTGTAGTGTATCTACCTGTGAATGTGTTCCCATTGATTTGAGGGTTGTACTCTAGTTGAGACTAAAAATGGATTTAGGCCCCAGTACATAGTATTTTTGGATGGCATACATATATCACCACTACTATTGTGTTACAGTACAATATGAATGTCCATTTCATAAAGAAAACCCAGAATTGTCTTCCATGTAATCCTTGGCATGATGTAAGACTTGAAATGCATTGGGCTATCTCACTGTGTTTCCTTTCTTCTGTTTGGTGCCCTCCCATGTTTTTGTCCTCTTAGTCTGGCCGTGTCAAGTCTAATAACTTCCTAGCATAACAACCCCATAACTTAAGTCCCACTGATTTCAGTAGGTCTGCTGTTAAGTATTATTTAGGCCTACATCCAGTGGCTAGACCTGACTACAGTAGGCACATTGAATCAGTGCAAACTCAGTATTCATTTGAGTTCTATTGATTCAGTCTGTCTAATCTAGCTGGGGCTCACAATCCTGATGAGGAAGCTTGAGCAACCGGGCCTTAGACATTTTAACATCACAGTATCTGTGATCTGGAGTACTATCTCTTTTAACTACTTTGTAAAAAAGAGAAAATTTCTGGATCTTCATATTTAACACCTTGATATCACTAGAGGATAATACTTAAAACCATCAGCCATTTTGGAGCACTCAATTGAAAAAGGTAGAAACTGAAATGAACTACATTTAAATGTAGTTTAAATATTCTTTTTTAAAATCACTTTAATTAACACACACACACACACACACACACACACAGCTGGTCCTCCACATTTGTGTGTTTGATTTTCATGAATTTGATAATTTGTGAATCTCCAACCCCTGCGCCCTGCCCCCCCAACATCTCAGGTGCTTCTTTTCTAGAAGAAGCTTCACTGTTGTTGGCCCCAGTCAGTCTGGGTAGCCCTTCAATAACCTGCCTGTGGTCCTCCACCTCCACCAGCAGCTGTCTGGCCAGCTAAGAATGGCTCACAGCTCAATATCTCTACATCACAAACCCTCTTCTAACGCCCCCTTTCACCCAAGGAGGGAGATGGATCAGAGAGATGACGTATAGGGCCACCATGCCAACCCACCCCTTTCCCTCTCCTTTCCGTGACCAGGTTTGGACCCTGGGTATCTGTTCTCCCCATCATGCCTTGGTCCCCTTCCCACAGACATACACACACACACTTGGATATTTGCAATTCTTCCACTTTTGTGGGGGTCCTGAGCCCCTAATCCTAGCAAATGTGGAGGACTGACTGTGTGGATGTATGTATGTATGTATGTATGTATGTATCTCAAAGCAATTAGCAAACAGAACTTAAAATACATATCAAGAGAAAACATTTCGGTTTCCATCTTCTTCAGTTGCCAAAGATAAAAAATCTAAGATGTATAGGTACCTATTTTTTTAAAAAAGCATCCTATCCTTTAAAAGCAGTCTAAAAGGTATTATTTAAATAAAACTTTGTACTGTGGGTAAAAGTGTTTTCAAGGTTATGTCATCAACAAAACCAAGAGCTAATTGTTTTGTCACATAAGATATCTTAATATTTACCTATCCTAATATTTGCTCAGATGCTTTCAAACCCCAGTGATACCAGCAAAGCACCAATATAGTTACAAAGAGATCAACTAACCACATTTCTGTAGCCACAAGTTCCCATAATAATATCTGGGCCTGATGCAGGTGGAACGTGAGCTATACCTTTTATGTACATTTGATCTACTAAACATGGGGTTTATGGTCCATAGGCATTGTACTCCAGATGTTTATTCCTGTCTTGTGACAGTTTCTCTATGAATCATAAACTTTTTGTAAAGCCATATAATACTGTGAGTTCTTTTTTAGATTGCAAATGCACTGTCAAAGACTACACTGAATCCCTGTGTATTCATCCCAGTACAGAACACTTTTAAGAAATAAGCCTCTCCTTTCAGGTCATATTCAGACAGTTGTTAGAATGCTAATCGTGAGTTCACGCACCTCCCTTTAGAAACCTGTATAGTTTTGTGCTCTGTAGTAGGTTGTTGTTGACTCACACAGGTTGCAGTGTTTTTCTTGCATAACTACAGATAAGAATTTCAGACCCATCAACTAGCCCCATGTTTCTCAAGCTATCTGATATCAGGGACTGCCCCACCCCCCACCAGCTGCAGTGGCTGTAGAGTGGCCCCACATTTGTGTCCACTGTTTACATCTGATTGTTTTGTTCCTGGAAGCTTGCCACACACCAGCCTCTAATGGCTTGCAAACCAGCACTATTTTACAGACCACCATTTTGAGTATCAGTGAAATAGTGAATCCCTTGCTGAAACTTATCTGTTTTAATATTTTACAATATATCTCTTTCTTTCCTTTGGCGATTAGCTGGATGAAGTTGAAACATTGAAAGAATATGTTATTTGCTCATAGACTCAATTCCTAGCTGTCAGAATTTTTCAGTGTACTTTTTTAATATAAGTGTGGTGCTACAGAGATCTCCCATTGTAATATACCTTTATATTATTTATCTTTTTTTTTTCATTTCCAGTGAATAATCCTATACCTTCCAATCTGAAGTCAGAAGCAAAAAAAGCAGCTAAGATTTTAAGAGAGTTTACAGAAATAACTTCCAGAAATGGTCCTGACAAGATCATACCGGGTTAGTTCACAAATGGCTTTTGTTACTATTGAAGTTTTAATTTCTCTTTCCTTTAGCTCTGGTCTCATCTTGCCTCTGTGAGTTTATCGTAGTGAAGAATATTTAAATATACTGCTATATTTATTTAAATATTGATACCATGAAATGGATCATAAGACTAAGAATCTGTTTGTTATATTTCAAGTTCCCAGGTTTCTGTAAAATATTTCTCTTAGAAGAGCTAGTGTCACATTCAAGGAAGCAGCAGTGACTCAAGAGATCTCTTTCATTCTCAGTTCAGTCAGCCCTCCATATCTACTGATTCTGTATCCATGGATTCAACCAACCATGGCTTAAAAATATTTTTAAAAATTCAAAAAGCAAACTTTGATTTTGCCATTTTATATAAGGGATACCATTTCACTACACCATTGTGCATAATAAGACTTCAGCATCCGTACATTTTGGTATCCACAGGGAGCCCTGGAACCAAACCCTAGCAGATACTGAGGACTCACTGAAGAAAGTACGTTAAAATGGATTGTAAGGGAACAATTCACTGGTAATCTTAAGGAACATTGACTTATTCTTTTTTCCTGCCCTATTTGCAGTTTGGAATAAGTCATCTAGAAGGATGAGCTTCAAAGCTAGTTTACCTACTGGCTGGTGGGTAAGCGTGGAAGTAATCCCATTCTTAGGTCTCCAGGCCTCAATGCAAAATTTTACTTCTAGGTATCTTATAGGGAAAAGAGTCAAGCAATATTTTTCCATAATATCGGTTGAAAATCACAAAGTGTTAGGGACTTCAGTTTCAGAGTGTGTCTCAACATTTCTTGCTTGGGCTTTTTCCCTCCTAATTTATAAGAAAGATGGGCTTTTCATATGGAGTGGATCAGAATTTGCCCATCCAATTCTGACTGAGGAAGGATACTAACTTCTTCTCGCTAAATATTAGGTTGTGTCAGCAAACATGCCAAAGGTAGGTTAGATGTTAGAAAGTTGTTGCTGTTTTGGATTACTTTTAAAATGTAGTATGTTCTTTTCCCCCTCCTTGCCCTCACTCCAGGTTTTACTTAAATTGATTTAGTTGACATTAATTTACTCAGTCTCGTTTCCCGTGACTTTTGTCTTCTCTCTCTCTCTCCCTTCCTCCCTCCCCATCCCCCAGAGCAAGAAGGTCTGAAGGCTATACCCTTCTATACATGTCCTTGAAAGTTACTCCGTAAGCCATTCATGTGGCTTAATGGCTCTCAGGAAACCCTGGTGAAGTCCAGAGCAAGGTCTTAATCAGAACTTGCAAGATTTTCTGTCAAAAGGATAGCATGTTGCGTCACTCCTCTCATACTCCAGGAAGTGAAATACTAGAATCTATGTCATGGTTGAACCTTGGATGGTATAATCAGGCCACATCAAGTAGGGCAAGAGTGGCCTGGTTCTGATGTCCTGTTTTGATTCTTCAGACTACAGTTTAGAAAATATGCCATTGGGTTACCATGCCATTGTTTTGCTGTTTCTCTTCCCACGGACCCCTTTGCTCCTTTCTTTTCTGAATTGTATTAACAATGGTTTGCTGTGGTAGATAAACCAGTCAAACTATGATTAGCAATAATGTTCCCACCATGGAGTTTGACTCAACGGTGATTATAGTTGTATGTTCTGAATTTCGGGGTGGTTAGGGCAACCATAAAACCAAAGGGGAAACCACACATGAATAGAGGGGAGATAGTCTATGCATAATAGAGGAGGTGTGGTGACCATGCAAACCTTCCTGATTCTTCGTACAAAATTTTGGAGAACTGTTGGTATTCAACCAGTGTCTCAAATCAGGGATGAATGGAAGGTAGATCTGCAACTATTGATAGAAATCTAGATGATTTTCTAGACCATCTGTTGGAACTTTGATTGGTTAGCTTTAGCAGCAACAACATCTGCTGAAATATATAAAGCTTGAAGTTATCAAGTATCGGTTTTTATGTTGAAAGTCCATGTGTTCCACTCAATTCTAGTACTAAAAAAAATTCCCGGCTCTACCTTTTGATTGTTTGTTTGTTTGCAAAATGTATTTTATTTGCCCTAGGTTCCAGTTGATGAATCTCAAGGCTCTAGCAAACAAACAGGGCCCCACAAACATGAAAGCTGCCCAGCCCTCTCTTGATTATATCAATTTTTAAATATTTCCCACATCAAACTGACAGCTCATTTGGCCCATGATAATTAGCTAACTGCTGTTTGGTGTGGTCCTTCCTTAACAAAACAGAGCAAAGGAATGTTCTCAAAGCTCATAAGAACTGTAACGATCAAACTCTCTCCTAAGGATCTTTAGGAGAATGTATTCCTTTTAACATTCTTCACTTCTTTATTTTCATTCTTGATGCTTTTCTATTTATTATTCTTCTCTCCCTTTTTAAAAACTATCTTCCTAACAATATCACTCTGTCTTCTGAAGGGGATTTTTGCTTCAGAAGGGTGGAGCCTTCTAGAATTGAGACAAATTGTAGCCTTTAGTATCTGCTAGTGTTGGAGTTGATAGTATGTTTATAGCAGGTATGACATTTTAATATGATTTGAATGTTCCTCCCATTAAATCCATTAGTGTCATATTATTTGACTTTTCACTGAATCCAGAGAAGGCCTTGATTATTTCCTAAACTTAAGAAAATGTTGAAATTGGGTTTCTTGCTCACATAGCATGGCAAAATGCTATCAAAACTTAGGGAACTGCACAGCGTTTCATTTTATGGCATGAAAGTCTGTTGCCTAGATGAAACTTTCACTGGTTTGTATTGGGGGATAATATGGAGAGAGAGCAAAAGAGAGAGCGAAGTAGTGTAATTTTGTTTGATACTAGCTTAATTTCTAAATTGCTTTTTCTGTATTAGTTATTATTCTTTTATCTTTACCATCTTTAACTGTCTAATTTTTTTATAGCCCATGTAATTGCCAAAGCCAAAGGCCTTGCAATCTTATCTGTTATCAAGGCTGGATTTTTGGTAACTGCTCGAGGAGGCAGTGGGATTGTATTAGCTCGCCTGCCAAATGGAAGTAAGTTTGTGCTTTTTCATTCAAAAACAATGGTAACATACAAAACCTTAAGTATGCTTCATTGTCCTAGTGTTTCTCAGCAAGCTCAGTAGAAGCAAAACATAAAAGGTCCATGGGACCCAAACTAAAATGTGTACCCTATATTTTAAATTTAAATAGGGGCTTCATAGTAAGCAGGATAAAACACTGAAAAAATAAGTATTAAAACATAGCTCTCAGCCATCTTCTCACAGTTAAGTATATGGCATGTCTGCTTCATGAGCCCTATGATATGCTTTAACAATGGGTGTGTGCTTTTGTTAATGTGTTTGGAATATTAAGCTAGTTTACATATTTGTTGTTGTTGTTGTTGTGGTTGTTGTGTGCCCTCAAGTCATTTCTGATTTATGGTAATCCCAAAGTGAACCTATTGTGGGGTTTTCTGGGGCTGAGAGTGTGTGATGTGCCCAAGATCACCCAGTGGGTTTCCGTGCTGAGCAGGGCATTGAACCCAGATCTCCAGGTTCATAGTCCAGTGCTCAAACCACTACACTACACTGTCTATTTATTTACTATAAAAGTGCAAGATTAAGAGATTGGCAGAGGTGGTAGAGAAAGTCAGATTGTCTTACCAGGGCTCAGGTGTACAAAAAGACAGTGAGCTTCAAAAGAAATTAAGATAGTGTCTTTGAGAGCAGGGCAGAAGTAGATGCTGTTCTTGGGCTCCAGCACTAAAAATGTTTTAAAACACCCATCCCCCCAGCAGTTCTAAATGTGAAGAATGTCCCAAAAATCCTGAAACTGGAACAGAATGTAGCCACATATTTTGAAAAACTGTCTGTGTTCTTTTACTGACATGCACTTAACTGCCAACTGCTATAATCTCTCTGAAGAGTTTACAAGTGAATTGCCTCTTTGTTTTGAGTCAGTATTTATGGGAAAGTGTTGTATAACTGCTATATAAAACAATTCTCTGTATTGCAAAAACATTTTGGATTAAATAATCTCAGTTTAAATAAGAAATAATGTGCTGCTCAGTTAGCTTTCAACATGCAAGGTGACAAAGCCTGTGTTTTGTTGTTAAATGATCTGCACACCAAAGGGATGCATAGCAAGATTATGGAGTTTAGTTTCTGTTTTTCTAGATCACTTTTGGATTACTTTGGATCTTGATTAAAATAATAATCTTTGAATTGTTTGCTATCAATACTGGAATAACATTTTCCAGTGTTTGGTCACAGAAGTATGTTAACTGTATGTTCTGTTTTAAAGCTCCTTTTTATAGAATCATAGGATAATAGAGTTGGAAGAGACCATAGGGGCCATCCAGTCCAACCCCCTGCCATGCAGGAACCCACATCAAAGCACTACCAACAGATGGCCATCCAGCCTCTGTTTAAAAACCTCCAAAGAAGGAGATTGTACCACACACTGTGGTAGCATATTCCACTGCCAAACAGCTCTGACTGTCAGGAAGTTCTTCCTGAGGTTTAGGTGGAATCTCTTTTCCTGTAGTTGAATCCTTGCTCTTTTTCTTTGCAAATATAGCTTGCGGAATGTAATGAGATTATAGTGGGTATCTTTTCTCCCAGCTGTACCAACATGCCTGTTACTAGTTATAAAGTGATCATTCCACATGGTCACTATGTATCTCCATTTATGTGTCCAGGCTGGTCGGCTCCATCTGCGATAGGGATAGCTGGCCTAGGTGGTGGATTTGAAATTGGAATTGAGGTAAGTGTTTATGATTGCAATGTGTAGTTAATTGTTTAATTAAAAGAACATTTGGTGGACTAAAAAGAAAACAATCAATGAGTATATTGAAATATTTCTCATGTTTTAAAAAATGCAAGTACTTAGTTGTTTTTAAAAAGGTCAACAGTTAAGAATTTGCTTCGTGAAAAAAGAAATACTGCCACTGTGAAAATGATGCCTGCTGGTGCGCATCATTCAATAATAAAGTATGACTTCCTTCTCTGTAGCTATTATTCTTTCCCATATGCAAACCTGTACAGAGGTGTTTTAGTGATTAATTGACAAAAATGCATATGGTTAATCAAATAATATGTCTTTAAATGTGTTTCATGTCTGCATCTTGTTGTTTTAGCATTCATCTTCTTGTTACTTAATAAACTGTAGGAAGCATAACCTATGAGCTTTAAGAAACTCTGTACCTATATTCTTGATTTACTAGGAATCCTCGCTTGTGTTCTTGTCCTTTGTTGGCTGGTGTTTTTAATGGCTAGTTAGCAGCTGACAGTCTGTTTGTACACTAATATGTATATTGAGAGGACATTCCTAAGTTGCATTGGCAGCTCCACTGCTATGTTCCAATTAGAACTGATCCAGATAGAACTGGTTAGTCCTCTACTGTGTTATGTAGTTGGTATCTGTTGTTCATGACTGTCTCCAGTCCCATGATTCAGTTAGAACTGGTTAGTCTGCTACTGTGCTGCATTATTAGTATCTGTTGTTTATGAATCAGAAAGGCTCCTGAAACGATCCTGGCTCCTTGGCCTTGGGGTAGGCAGGTTGGAATGTCCTCTCCTACAGTTAAATTAGGGTATCTGTATAAATAAAAATAAGTGTCTGTCTGCCCAGTTATTTGTTACTATATCATGTGAAAATCACTGGATGGAATTCAAGGAAATGTAGATGGTATGTTTGGGATGGTCTGCCTTAAGACCTAGACTATGTTGTGTATGTAAAATCCTCTTTTGAGAAGGCATGATAGTGCACCTCACTTGATAAATTTGTACAGTTTGGATGGTCCAACATACAATATAGAGTATGTGCCGTACACAAACTCTTCCTTCAAGAGTCCATGGTAGGAGACTATACTAATACCCCTGAAAACAGATGAACAGAATGAAACCAAATTTGGAGGGTATCTTTTGGGAAGGGTTAACCCATGTGGTGTCCACTGTAGGGGGATCCAGTTAGAATTTGTTAGTCCGCTGCACCAAATGTGTTTTTGATACTTATCATTCATGAATAATAGATTCCACGATCCAGTTAGAACTGCCACCCCCTCCCCAGAAATTAACCCCAGCAAAGCTGCACGATTATGCAAGTACTGCATGAAATACCAGTGTAATGCTTTCCTTAAGAGTAATTCTCAACAAGTAGCAAAAAGTTTATATAGGAAGTAAGATATTGCTTTCTCACGAGGAAGTTTGACAGGCATGGCTGAGAATCCTGAGATGATTCCAGAGACTATCATGTAACCCACATCCCTTCTGTATATGCCTATCACTTCCTCATTGGTCAAAACCAAGCAAATTAACTTAAGAAACATATTGGAGATGGCATGGCTGCTTCCTCTCTACAGTGTTGTGCTGTCGGTTGCTGTCAGCTCTGCCATTGTCACACCTTCCTGCTGCAAAGGAAAAGGGCAAACATAGGAAAGCTGAAAGATAAAATCTTTTCTACCTATTTCAATCCAGGCACCATGCCAGCACAGTACAGAAACAGAAGAGACACCTAAATCCAAGTTCCTTTTAGTAGACATCCATTAGCACAATGGGACTCTCTCCCCATCCTGCTTTTTCTCTGCAGCTCCCTATACCTCCTGAAAACTTGCCACAGGGGGTTTTGAAATCACAAGGGAGAGTTTACGGGGGTGGGGGCGGTACAGTTACCCCCTGCTGGTTCCACTGTTGGAGAAATACCAGTGGAGCAATGCCATTTTATCAGTAGATCAACACCATTTCCTTCACCCAGAACCAGGAGAATAAATATTATCACTTGAACCTCCAGCTACATTGTCTCCATAATCCTCTCAATCGTGCAGTTGTTGATAGGCACGGTTGAAAAGCAACTAGTAAAGTATGTGCTGGGTCTTAACGCTCTCCCTCCTTCCCTTCCTCTCTTTCATTTACACTTGTAGTAAATATATACTTGTATAGTTTATTCCCATCCACCCCTAGCCAACAGTCCAAATAATAAGACTTCTACCCATCTCAGAAAACTTTTATACAATGACTTCTCTCTTTTTCTCTCTCTCAATCTCTCTCTCTCTGTATGTATGTATATATCTGTGTGTGTGTGTCTGCCTGCCTGCCTGCCTGCCTGCCTGCCTGCCTGCCTGCCTGCCTGCTGGCTTTTTCTGCTCATATTTCTTTTTAAAATTGATTTCCTTTGCTCAAATACATGCTATATTTCTGAGGAATTGTTTGGTAACAGTGCACTTAATTGAGTTCTTTTTGTGCCAAGGCAAGTAAGAGTGACAATGGGACATGTTCAGCATGAACATCCGTATCTCAGTTCTTAATTTAAGGTTTGTTTACGTTTTCACCTGAGAGCTGCTTAACTTGTGTCACTCTCTGGAATGATGAAGGCTTTTTTCCCCCAAGTTAAACTAAAGAAAAGAACTAATAAAAAGCACACACATACAGCCTCTGAATACACTGCCTACTGCTTCTTCCACTTCACGTCGTCTTCTATGCTTCAGGTAGCTTGTGCTTTTCTTCTCCCGGCCTCCTGCACCTCAGCATCTTGTGCGGTAGTTCTTTGCTTTTGTTGTTTTTGCTTTGCACTTTATCTCTTTAGAATACTTTTTGACACAATGTTTTAAACTTTGGAAAAGCTGCTACAAGAACAATGTGACTTTATGATTAACGCAAGATCTAACCAATCAGTGTTATACTTATGGCCGCTCTGGAAAATCACTTCCTGGATATTCTCACATTAGGTTCAGAATGTATACAACATATTATATGGATTGGCAGACTGATGCATATCTGTTCTCATACTGGGGTTCTCTGTGATTTACAAGTTTTTTCTTCTTTCTATTGAAAGAAGGTCTGATAGAATACTGCAGTCTGCAATAGAAGATGTGTCACATGCTAGATCCTGTTGGAATGCAAGGCCCAAGGTGACCAATGATGAAGTGTGAAGCCCAACAACATCTAGAGGGCCACAAGTTACCCATCAATGCTGTGACCTGTATTTTCCTGGAGCAGTAATTGAAATTTTGATTTAACAAACAATTGTAAAGAATTTTTCAATATTGAGTACAGTCTTCCCCCACTTATCTGACAGGTTAGGGACTGGAGCACTGTCAGAAAACAGAACTGATTGAAAAGCGGAAACCATGTGCTATACAATAGGGAGCATGAAGGACTTAAGGAAGCTCACTTGTTACCAATGTGTGCACTTACCTGCAAAGTTTCTCAGCCAGCTTGGTGCCTTTTTTCCTACCTCTCAGCTTGCTTTGTAAGCAGTGTGCTCATGCAAGCAGTTCCAAGTAAACCTCTGTAGGCAAGAAGCACTGATGAAAGAGCAAACCTCCCCTATTGAATTAAGAGAACTTGTCCTTAATTTAGATGTATCAGAGGAGCAAGTCATTAGATAACAGGGAGTCAGAAGGTGGCAGCTTCCTGGTTTGGTTTTGTTCTTTATTCCTTAAGCAATTGTTCATGAAATCAGCTATTCTGATTTATACAGAAGGAGCTTGCATAGGATTGTATTCTTTGGGAAAGTTATTCATCTTGCCTAGAAGTAATTTGGCTATGTTCTTCCCATTAAAATACTTTCCTTCTCTTTTTAATTCTCTACTGCCACCCAGGTGTCAGACCTTGTAATAATACTGAATCATGAAAGAGCAGTTGAAGCTTTTGCAAAAGGCGGAAATCTTACTCTGGGAGGAAACTTTACAGTGGCAATTGGACCTTTAGGGAGGTGAGTATCATTGAAACTCTGAAGGATCAGAGTTGATGAAGCTGTTACTATACTCCTTGTTTGTTAGTTTATTTATTGCTAGTGCAATGAAATCTGTGTTGTTCTTGCTGTAGGAACTGAACACAGGGAAAGCATGTAACATAGTTGTCTTGGAACTTTACCAGTTGACGGTACTTGCAGGAGTTCACCTGACTGAAAGTCTTCCCTGTGCCAAAGCCACTGCTTGCAGCAAGTATGCAGGGAAAACAGCTTTTAGGGCAGGCTAATACTCATGTTAAAAAGCAGGTATAGTATAAGGCAACTAGTAGCTGTACTGTTTTTCATACAGCTTGAGCCTCCCTTATCTGGAAGTCTGAATACCTCCAAAAACCAAAACTCCTTGGTGCCGCGTGTCTGCTTCTGCTTCTGAGGAAGTGGCTGCAGTGCTCCAGCAGCTGCCACTTGGAAGGAAGAAGTGAGTGGCTGGCAGCAAAAAGAGAGAGACTGGGGATCTGTGAAATGGCAGGAGGTGTGGATTCATTCTGAGCACTACATTTGGATTCCATTATTGCACAGATCCTCAGTCTCTTTCTGGCCCTGTGTCTCTTACACAAGACAAGTAGTGAATGAATGAGAAGCGAGGCTGTTCCAAAAAGATGCTATATTCCAAAATAAAAAAAAATATTCCAAAATATGGGCACTTCTAGTTGCCAGCATTTTGGATAAAGGAGGCTCAATCTGTATACAATTTTGTCTTTAATAATAGCTTGCTTTTTTAAAATCACTTACCCCTCTCCCTTGGAAGTCATTCTTTTATCTACCTATCTAATTCTTTGTACCAGATCCAGACATTGTTCTCTACCATCAAGTCGATAAACTTGGTTTTTTACCCATTTGCTTGATTAAGACATTTTCGTATTTCACTTCATTTCTCTCCTTTAGTTCCAAAGAAAAAGAACTTGGAAGTATACACATTGACTAGCGTTCAGCAAGGTCTAGAAACTATAGGAAAGAGAATTCACTATATAGCAGTTCTTTTTTTAAAATTCAGGTCTTCCCAGATGAATTGCCCAGATTACCAGTCAGAGAGAAGGAACATTCCGTAATTAGGAACAGTTTATGATGTATTATAAAAATCCATGAAAATAATCGTAAAAGTTATTTGTATACACATAATTTACAAGGTATTTTTTGATGTGATAGTGTGCCAAGACAGTAATTGAATGAGAGCAACTTTAACATCGCTTTTAATAATTAAAAAAAAGTGTTGGTAAGTAGGGAACTGTTAGCTAGTGATCAGATTTGAAATTCTGTGCACAAATGGTTGTTAACTGAGTATTCTCATTTTAAACCAAATACTGTGGCTATGTGTAACTATTGCAGGGGTTCCTTTGGGAATGTACTGCACTTGGAGTAACTTCTCTGTGTTAATGAAACATGGAAACAATTACAACCTAATAAAGTTGACAGCTAATCATAACACCTTTTCTCTTCTCTTAGAAATCTAGAAGGTGATGTAGCCTTGAGAAGCTCTGCTGCTGTCTATACCTACTGCAAATCTCGAGGGCTTTTTGCAGGGGTCTCTTTAGAAGGAAGCTGTTTAATTGAAAGAAAGGAAACAAATAGCAAGTAAGTACCTGGATGGATCAGACTGTTCCATTCAAAATTTGGTTCCTGTGGTGAGAATATCATAAATCGATGCTACTCAAAGTGGTGGTCCCTAGACTGGTGCCCATTCCTGGAAAGTTTGCAAGAAGGAAAGAAACAATTGTAGCCATTGGGCACACATTTAGTGTCAGTCCCTGGCATATTGGAAAAAAAATAATTCCATTAGATAGCCTGAGAAACACTGTTGTAAACAATGTTTCATTGTTTTAAACTTCTGTCTTTAAAATGTTGCATATGATTGATATATAATGGAAGAAATATATCACACAAGGATATTGCTTCTGAATATATTCATTTTGTATTACTGGATAAATCCAGCAGTGTAGACAGATAGTGAGGTTGCCTATTTGCAAATCAGTTTTTGGGATATATGGGAGTGCATTCTTTGCTGCTGAGAGTATATATGTAGCAGACACAGTGAAGTAAGGTATATCTTCCTTATTTTTAGCTCACCCTGCTTCTTAGTTTATAGTCCTGCTTTCTGTGTGAACGGAATTGAAGATGAAATCATCCTAATCTTTACAGCCAGAGCCTCATGTCAGCATAGTATACAGTCACTTTAGCGAGTGCTAAAAATCGTGCCTGGACAACATAGCAGTGCATTGTATATTTCTGAGATCTGAAGTATTAATTAATCTGTTTTCATTCTCTGCAACAGGGATGGGAAATGTAGGCCCAAGGGTCACACAACATTTTATACAGCTCTCAAACCTTTCCAACCCTCCCCCAAAGATTCAGAATTGAAAATGTTGTCCCTAGAGGACTAATCCTTCATGTATTTACTATTTCTCCCTGCACTTGAAAGAAGCATGAAACTGCAAAGAAAGAGAGAGGGAGAAGAAAGCAAAGAAATCGGAAATAACTAGGATATCACTTCTGGTTTGGGGAAAATGACTCACTGCAGCCTGCAGGAGTCTGGAGGGACCAAAAATGGGGCAGAACAGGTACAATTAAAAACAATTCACAGTTAAAATACACTAAAACACAAACCATTTAAAATACAAATATACCATAGTTAAAATCATAATTAAAAGTACAATTAAAAATAGACAGCAGAGATAGGTCTTTAGTACATTTTTGAATTCAGACAGCATATTTTGCTGTCGGATCTCTTCTGGCAGATCATTCCACAGTCTACGGGAGACCAATAAAAGATCACCTGGGTGGCCGTTGCCAGTCTAGTCCTGGCTGGTTTAAGCAGATGGCCCCCAGATGACCTGAGTGTACGGGCCTGATTGTATGGGAAGAAGCGATCCTGCAGGTAACTTGGACCCAAATCATGTAGGGCTTTAAAGGTGATAACCAACACTATAGTCCTTCTCCCAGAGGATTATCCCATTATAAGAATCTGTATGAAGCAGGCTTTTGTGTTCATGCTTCACTACTTACTGTAATGCTGGTTAAAGTCTTAAGCCATTCATGACATTGCTGTAAATTTGAAAACTTCTTTACTCGAGAGTTTCGATATATGCTGAAGGCACCCAAAAAAGCTCTGCATCAGGGCAATGAACTTTTACAGAACAAAAAGTGTCATCAATCATGAGACTTGAGTGTAAACAAAAGATTTGCCTGTAATCAAAATACAGCTTGAGGTCCAGAGAAAGTAGATTCTGCAATCTTTAAATACTGAACAAACACATGAACTCAACCTGAGTTTCATCTGAGCTTCTGGTTATAACTGCTTAAAAGTTTTGCTTAAGTGCATCCTTTCAGTGTTCTGTGTCCAGCTAGAAAGAAAACATTAATAATATAGTTTAATTTAAGTACAAGAATGATACACTTTTTCTACTAGTATCTATATTTAATCAGCAAACTGTTGTCACCTATTCTTGTGTATCCAGACGGGCACCATTCCTGCACTCAAGGGAAATATTAGCAGACTTGGGGAATCCCAGGGTTTTCAAAAGTAGAACCAGGAACAGCTCAGTGGGGACTGAGCACAATACTGAATGCTGGCTGATTCTTGAAGGGAGGAAAGAATAGAAGACATTCAGAAAGGGAAAATTAAATGGATTACCTCAAAGGGGATGTGGCTAATTGTCTAAAAATGAAACAGGAGCACAACATGCTGGAACATTTTGTTTCAGAACCCGTTTGCCCTACAGTTAAAGTTTTTAATACAGGCATTCGCATAAATTTCTTAGTAACCAACCCAGAAAGGAAATCAAATGTATGCTGTATTAGAAACATAGAAACTGAGTGATGAACAGAAGCAGGTACTGATTCCCTGCCTCCCCCATTCCCTGGTGACTATCACAAAATATTCTTTTTCCAGGTTCTATGGTCAGGATATCCGTGCCAGTGCCATTCTCTTTGGCGATCTCCCTCCTCCTCCTCAAGCACAGGACCTTTATGATGTCCTTGAGTCTTTTACACTGCAGTATGAATGTCATGAAGGGAGGAACTATGTATGGACACCTGTATCAAGAGAACCAAAAAAGGTTTGGCCAACCTTGCTCCGCATCTGTTTAGTTCTCTCTCCCCCCTTTCCCTCTCCCTCTCTCTTTCTTTTGCCATGACAGGTTGGTTGTTCAGTGACACCAGTACCCCTCTGTTGTTTTGCAGACCAGTGGCAATAAATCTCCAGCTTCTGTCAGTGCTACTGTGACATAAGGTTTGAACATGCATGTGTAACTTCACAGCTGCAAATTAGTAGAAAGAAAGGGAAGTTCATCCTGACATGCTTACAGACACTTTCCCCAGTCCTGTCCAGTTCCATTACAGTGGCACCTCATGTGTGAGATATTGCTTCCCAGGGAGAAAAATTAAGATTTTTTTTTTTAAATGAGAGGCATCAGTGATGTGAAAATAATCTTGATCTCCCATCCCCACTTATTTTTAACAGGCAGCCTGAGTATTTTATCTGTATCTGCAACATCCATCATTTTGCACAATGTAAAGATTTAATCGAGCCCTTTTCACTATTCCTGCATAAATGCTCTAAAACAGTTCTAAAACTTGCTCTGGGAATGAGGACAATATGTTGATACTTGTTCACTAGTATCTAAGCTATGTCTGTGCAATGCATATGTACATATGGGGCAAAAGACATATTGAACTATGTAGTAATTAGTTCCCACCAAAGTTTCTCTCAGGATAGCAGGTGCTGGCAAACACCCGTTGTGTCATTTTATCTGGTAAAAAGAATTATTAGAGGTCTTAGGTAGAAACCATTTCAACCTGTTCTCAAATGCTGAATGTTTAAAGTACAGGTCACACTGCTAGTCCTTCTGGTTTTCCCACAGTAACTTAACAGTAATTCTTTGCCACTTATTTCATTAAAATATTTACTCCCTGGTCACATCTGAGGCTTTCAGAGCAACCCAACATAGTCAATAAAACAATTAACAGTAAAACACATCAAATGAGAGTCTCAGTAAAATTCCCAGGTAATAAGACTCAACAAACTAAGCTAAAGAAAAGAATGGGGATTGCCAATCTAATGTCAGGGTCTCCTTTTATTTTTTTTTTAACAGTTCTTGCTGCTATGTATACCTGTGGGCTTAATGCACCTACTTGTTTTAGTCCTCATTTTCCACTACCCTGTCCATTTCTAATAGCATCTCTTATTTCCCTTATAACATATTATCTAATCTATTGATTGTAATAATAATAAACTACATGGCTATCATGTCCCCTCTTATAACATAGTAGCCTAGTTGACCTGTATGTCATAGCCTGGGGGTTGGCTAGCAGAGCAGCCCTAGTAACAGAGGATAACATAGTCAGATTGACTCTCTGACTGAAAAGAACCCAGCCCTAGCCAGAGGGAGGGGCTGTAGTGGAGTGACAACAGATAATATATATGTACTGGTGGTGTGGGTTAACATTGTTATCCCTTCAGTGAGTTTCATAGAGTCAGGACATCCAGTAAATCAAAAGAGGGCTTTCTGCCTAAGTGTGGGCAGAGAAGTAACCAAGCCAACTCTGAAAGGGTCTGGAACCCTGAGTGGGGAAACAGACCTTTGTGCTGAGAGGGTCAAAAGGGTGTGTGAGTGAAAGCTCTGTTAAGGAAACACTGAGGTGTTTGAAGAATAAAGTTAAATACCTGTGAGAAAGTGTTATTTTCTTTGATTTTTCTGAATTCTCAATACCCTTTCCCTTGTTGGTTCTTTTAATAAAGATTTCATTCTATTTTTTCCTAGGTACAACCTTTATAGAGTGTTTTCTTCAGTTTTATTTTAAGAATACGCTACCACAAGTTATCCTGTCCTTTTTGGAGTAACCATTAATAAGTTTTGCCTTTTATCCACAAAGGTTGTGGGTTTTAGGGAAAGCAGGGATGTGATTAAGTGTGGGGAGAGAACCAGGATGTGATAATAATATTAAAAGGGGTGCTGCTTCTCCAGTAAGGGAGAAAAGAAAACAGGCCTGGTTTGTTTATGCCCATGCTTTTAGCTGACAGATCTGTCTTTTTCTCCTTTGTTAAGCCTGCCTTCTGTGATTAAAGTTTTATTGTCTTTCTCTTCTCTTCTCCCTCTGAGTAGACACTGTTTTTTGCTACTCCTGCTTCACATCCTTTAGCAGCTTCATCTTCCCCCAGCCTTGCTCCTATCTGTCTTGCCAAATCCTCCATTCAGTCCCATTTTACTCCCTGGCAAACACACAGTCCATTGGCCTATACTTAGAAAGGAAAGAATGTTCTCTCTTGGACTTAACAGTGCCTGACCACCATCACCCATTTTTTCCCGTGCTTTTACATTCCATAGTAGATTTCTGTGGTCAAAATAACATAACTTTATAGCTCTTAAGATCATTAAGTTCATCCTTCTTTGGATAGGAGATATACTAGCATTGTTCTTTCTTGATAGGCTGCCAACTATGAGCCAGACTTATGTTATATCTTTTAACAAAGGCTAAAGGCAAAATATCAATCTTCTTTTTACCTCAGACTCTTGGCTCTTTGTGTAGTTACACTAACCTATCCATGGACAAGGAATTCAGCATCACAACTGAGCAAGCTTTTATTTTAGATAGTGAAAAAACTTGAGCTAGGGCCTTAGAGGCTTATTTTAATATCCAGGAGAGTTCTGCTGGAAGAAGCTATCCTTCAGGTCACAAACTGTTTAGGGCTTTCCAGCATGTGCTTATAAATGGACCAGCAGTGGTTGTCCTCAGACCAGCCAAAGGTGTTCTGTATGCAAACAGTCCTCAAGGCAGCCATACATTCTATGTGTTGCAGTGCATGCATAACTGTGGCCAGGCTGTCTTCATCAAGGAGATCTGGCAGGCTGCACATAATACATCAGTTGGTGAAAAATGTGCCCTGTCACAAGAATTACCTTGAGCTTCTGGATATAGTGCCAGAAGTAGCAGTGCACGAAGGCTATGAACCTGATTTTTCAAGGGGAATGCAGTCCCATCAAAAACAGGCTGAACACCATTACCTAACCACTTACATTAAACAGCCAATCAAAGCATCTCATCTTTTGGGGACTGAGCTTCAATTTGTTGCTCTCCCTCTAATCTATCAATATTCGCAGGCAGTGATTCAGCACTTCCATAGCTTCGTATGAATTTGATGAACGAGAGGATTAGAGGAGGGTGACTTCAGCATTCCTCACAGAATTGTGCGAGCTGGAGTTGCCTCCCATAACACGACTTCTTTTCTTCTTCCTCAGCCCTCCAGAACATATTTGGGTGGTGCAGAAGGGAAAGGGCATCCATCTTGCTGATCTTAAATTGATGTTAATATTATTAAGCTTTATGTTTATTTTAAAATAAAAATTAAAAGTAAAAATTACATGAATTTTAGTTACTGGGAATTTTTAAGTAAATATGGAATATAGAAACAATAGTAGGTGAACTTTTGTTCAAACTTGTTTTGCCCATTATTTTTCATCTCTTTCCTTTGAATTTATGGCAGTGTGTTAAATTGTATGACTAGTTATATATTTATCTTAGTAGACTTGAAAGTTTTTTGATACCCTTTCTGAATTTCCTCAAAACCTTGTACATTTCACCTAGTGAAACTAAAGACTTTAGCTGTATCCCTCTCACCCCCTTCTCACCAGGTTAATGACTATTCCTCAAGACAACAGTCACGCAGGACTTCTGAAAACTTTACACCACGAGGTATTGTATTATTTAAATTGATATACTGACTTGTAAGTGCCCTAGAAGCAGTTTACAAACATGCAGTTATAGACAATATACCATAAGCTAACAACCTTCTTCTATGTTGCCATTTATGTTATATTGATATGATATGATATGATATGATAAATATAAATAATATATCAGCTAGTGAAAAATGCATCCTATCACAAATAGAACAGAACAGAACAGAATAGAGAGGTTAGTTTTAGAGAGAGTGTGTTATGATCTTACATATGTTCATTTCTGTTTTGCTGCAATAATTTGTAAATTTATTATGCTAGTGGGGGGAAATATATGTTTCTGTCTGTGTGACCAAGAAGCCTTTTACAACATTAGTGAGTATGTTACCTTATCCTCTGGGGATTGCATTGGTACACTGTATGAACATGCTGTGTAAAATATTAACCTTTGCATCCATGTCCCCTGCAGCTATGGAACTATGGAGCTCCCTTGCCAACCCCAGACTCTCAATTTACTTAAGTGAAGGGAGGAGTGGAAGTATGTAATCAGTGATAGAATGGAGCTAATGCTTGCAGGGTCAAATTGGGGAGGAGCAATTATAAGTGGACTTCCTTGGCAATAAAACCCATTTACAATGCAGTGTTGTACATGTACAGAAAGAAATTTCATTCAGTTGACTGAAATGTACCTCCAGGAAAGTATATGCAAGGCTTTAGCCTTAATGATTTCTATCAGTAGGTCACAGTCTTAGTGTGCCCACACTACAGTGTCCAGAGGGGTTTGTGAACAGCACAACAAGATAAAATGTCAGAATGAGCATGCACAGTCTTTGTTTTTAATGAAAAATATTTGTTTGTTCTGGTAAGAGTGTTTCATCAGGACTTAGTTTGGTGCATTTTGTGCAATAAACAAATACACTAATTTTTCCTTTAAAGAAAACTATTTTTAGTGTTGATCTTAATGGACATTTTTCTTGCTAGTAAAAAGCAGAATTTTTGGGACACTCAAATTTCAAAATCTAGATGTACTACTATTCTATTATTTCCTTTCTATAAAGATGCAGGACAAAATGAAACTGTCATGACTGCGATCTTTCTTCTACTGTTTCTGGAATTCTTTATCCCTTTCCCATAATCAGTTGAAATTTATTTGTTCTCTCTTGCTCTGCATAATTTTTATGATACATTCTAGAATAGAAGTTCCAACTTCACAGCATCAAACTGCCAAACAAGGTTAAGTGAGGTATAATAATGACAATAACATGTTCTGAATTTTCCACAGATATAACAGCCCCAAACAGACTTTATCCTGAGCTTCCCAGTAACTCAGCTCCAATGGGTGAGTGTTTACACAGTTTGAAAATTCAGAAAATAATAGAAAGTGTGATTATAATACTTGCCATCCAGATTCGGCTACCATGCATGTTTAAACTGTTGGTTTAAAAATATATATATATTTTTAAAATATTTATTTAAAAAAGAAATTGCAGTATGGCCAGCAAGGCTAGGAGAGCCCACCCAAGGGCCAAGCTAAGTAATTTCAGTTACCCTTCATGATTTGTTGGTGTTGTTGGGAAAGGGCTAGTTTTCCAAAGCAATTAAGCTTTTCCACTGAGTTTCATTATGATGCAGATCAAACCACAAAGAATTTAAGAAATCAATGCACTTGTTAGAAAGATATTTGAATTTGGTTGAGAAAGGTTTCACTGCTGCTGCTAAGAAGGAAACAAATGTTATGAGATCAGATCATGAATCTAACTGCATTTAGTTTGCCTGTAAATATTCTGAAAGCCAAAGTGAGTTTTCATCCCACTTCACCAGCCACAAGGATCAGTAATGGAAAGCGCAGTAGGTCTGAGAGCAAGTTTGCCCTTGTACCCTCCAGGAACTACACTGACAGATAAAATCTCTCCAGAGTCCCCACCAGAGAAATCTGTTTTTGAAAAACATGTATTTTGTCATGTTAAACAGTGAAGAGAGCTGTAAGCAAAAATGTGAATTCTCTGTACTGAAGAGGATTCCAGATGGGTCAGTTCATGGGGGTGGACTATGACCCTATAGACTAGGGTTCAGTTTCCTGCTTGGTCATAGTAATCCACTGGGTGACCTTGGGCAAGTCACATACACTCAGGCCCAGAAAACCCTGAGCTATGCTTGCCTTAGGGTCACCATAAGTTGGAAACAACCTGAAGGCACACAACATAGGCACTGCCAGACCTATCTAGATTAAATCCATTGAAATAAAGAGGAACTTATTTGTCCAAAGTAAGTTAAGTCTTTTTGAGTTCAGTGTCTGTCCCCTAAGTAAGACTGATGTTGGATTTATTCCCATATTATTCTCATTCAAGGCAGCACTGTGTTTTAAAAGGTAAGCCTTCTGTAAGGTATTGACGAAATTGCTGGTCTCCACAAGGAGAAATAGGTTTATATTGCTTCCCATATAAGACAATATGCCCCCTTATACCAGTTGGTTAGGAGCATGAGTAGGAGAGTGTTTCACTCATGTCCTAATATGGCCTTCCCATAGGTGTCCGATTGACTATTGTGGTAACAAGATGCAGGACTAGATAGACTTTGGTCTGAGAATATGTCTTGCCTTTGATCACTTAGTGGGTTTCCATGGCTGAGCAGGGATTCGAACCCTAGTTTCTAGAGTTGTGGTGCAACACTCAAACCCGCTATATCACTCTGGCTGTCTAAGAAAATGGATGCAACATCCAAAAACTGCCCTGAAGGCATATAACACCAACAAGAAATGGAAGAGGCGCTTGTATTTCTGAGCAAATCCTTTGTTCAAGCAAAGTTCAAAGAATCTTCTTGTTGCTCTCTCCTTCTCAGTGCAGATTTTCTGAACATCAAGAAGCGTATTATTATTTCCATCTCTATTTGTATATAGTGAAATGCATATTGGATTTCTGAGATCAGTGTCTTCTATAATGTAGGGAAGTAAGGTGACTGCAATAATAGAAATAATTTTAGACATACCTATGAACAGTAGTATGTGTAGTGGCTGGTTGTTAGTTCAATATGTGTGGCATTTTTCTTTTTCTAAGTAGGAAAAGGAGAAATCTATGTCAGCTCAATCATATATTTCATGGCAGGAAGAACTCAACCACAGCAACTCAGTTGCAGTGTGTTTGTAATAATTTCTCGAGGGCCATCTTCAGCAGATTATAAACAGTGAAAGCAGCAAGGCAGATCGGAGTGACTAATGGATATTTGTATCAGAAGATCCTTAAGCAAAAGGATAATGTGGGTGTTTCTGTTTATAAGCCATGGTGACATACATACGCATCTTTAGTAAATATTAAACAATGAATCCTTTCTCCCTTTTAATGGGGTTTATATCAGCAAAATCTATTTTTATGCCTCTCTGTTTCCCTAGAAAGACTTGTAGCTTATTTTCAACTAAAATAAACATCTGTCTAGTAGCTCCTCTCCTTCTGTTGTTACTAATATAAACTATCCTAGTACTGATCATAAAATAGAAAATCTCAGGAAATAATTTCTAGCACTATTTTTGTTCTACTAGGATAAGACTTTTTCTTCTGGCATTTCTACAATAATTTATGTTTGACCATCATTCTTGGCTTGTATTGTGATGAAATGAGCAAAAAATGCAACATGTGGAATTTTGATCTTGGGGGCAGGGAGGATACCTTGAAAATCTATGCCACTGCTGAGCCAACTGATTACAAAGGCACATAGAGATTGAGGTCAGTGCGTGCTAGGACTAGAAAATTGAGGTCTTTGTTTTATGTGTGTTTTGGGTCAGTGCCATTTTGTTAAACTTATTGAGTAATAGGTAGACGCTAGGAACCTGTACATTTTCATATCCGTAGCTTGGCAAATGGTGCAGTTTCTCAAGATGAAACAAACATTTAGTGTACAGTGGTTGTTTTCAGCAGTAATTAAAAGTTTTGTTTTGTTTTGTTTTGTTTTAAAAAATCCCTCATCTTGCAGAAACATAAGATCTGAGCAAGGTATAAAGGCATGAAACTCAGAAGAGGCTATGAAGGCATAGGGAGCTATATATGCATGAATGAAAATTGCAGGATTTGTACAGATCAACTGAGTTGGTTGCAGAGGAGTTAATAGGTGCAAAACCGCTAGGATTTAGCAGGTTTGGCGAGGGATGGTTGAGAATTTCATTTAGCTTTGTAAGAACTTACAGTCAGCCCTCCATATTCAGTAGAGTTAGAGCCGCAGAACCCCCCCAAAAGTGGAAAAATCACAAATATTAAAAAAAGTGTGTTTGTCGGTGAGAAGGAGCCAAAATCTTAGATTTAAAGAATTTAGGAAAAAATAAAAGTTGGGAATTTATTTATCTCTAGGAGAAGGTCTTAGTTTATTAGTAAATGTTGTCTATGAGCAAATCTTGCTGTCATTTGCACAGGAAAATAATTCTTTCACATGTAAGCTATGGGACTGGGGTGGGGGCAGTTTTAACAATGAACGGGGTGACTGTACAGGCAAGGCAGATCAAACACTTCTCTTACTTTAGCACAGTCCAGTGCCCAGGCTTTTCTCTGTGCCCATCATCTGAGCCCAATATAAGAAGTAGATCAGAGGAAACTGCTTTCTATCCAGTCAGACCATTAGCCCACCTAATACAGTGTTACCCACATCAGGGGTGTGGCCTTCCAGATGTATTGTAACTCCCAGCATTCCTCACCATTGACTGTCCTAGATAGAACTTCAAGAGGTTACAGTCCAGCCACATCTGGAAGGGCCACACGATTCCCAGTCCATGGTCTACATGGCTCTCTGTGATTTCAGGCAGTCATCTTTCTAGTTCTATCACTGAGTAACAGCGGAACTGTAAGAAAAGTGCCTGGGATAGCAGAAACTGGTAACATACAGTGGAAGAAAGTTCAGCTCTCCTTACCTACACTACCTTCAGTATTAAAATTAACCTGTTTCCCTACTTGTTATGTGAATTGGACATTTATTTGTTTCATCCTGCCATTTTATTGGGGACTGGGATTCAAAATACTTCACAAGAAGATTCTGAAATAAATTCAGAAAAAGTAGGTATGTGTATGAATATATTAGCAGTAAAACATTATTTTATTGTGTTTTTTTAAATCATTTAACCACTATTTGTATGGCTTATGTGATTTTTAATGGTAAATGGATCACTAAAATATTGTTTTATTACTAAGGCGTTTAAATACGTTTTCATATATGAAACTTTTTGTTCTACCTGCTTTTGTCTGATTTATTTCCTAATCTTGTTGTGAAGAACACAGGGCAAGTCTGTTAAAAGCGCTATTCTCAATAGCTAGTTTACAAGCTGTTAAAGGAACACGGCTGTGCCACTGTCACATCTGTGTTTAGTCAGTGTCACTGTTGCTACCCTGCCATAGACCAGGAGTCATATTTAGGACCACAGGTGCATCATGAACCCCCCCCCCTTTAAATATAAAGAAATGCATTGAGTAAAGCAAGGGTGAGCAACTGTAGCCCTCCAGATGTTTCAGAGTCTCTCATAAACCCACATCATTTGCTATGCAGGCTAGAGCTGGTGGGAGCTACAGGCTAACAACATCAGTGGGAGCACAGCTGCCCAGCTTTGCTATAAAAGATGCGCTGCCATTATTCTTTAGTTGTTGTTGTTGTTGTTGTTGTTGCAGCTGCTGCTGCTGCTGTTGCTGTGTGCCTTCAAGTCATTTCCAACCTATGGTAGCCTTATAGGCAAACCTATCAGAGCGTTTTCTTGGCAAGATTAGTTCACACAGGGTTTGCCTTTGTCTTCTTCTGAGGCTGAAAGAGTGTAACTTGCCAGAGGTTGCTCAGTAGATTTCTGTGGCTTAGTGGGGATTCGAACACTGGTCTTCAGAGTCGAGTGCTCAAACCACCACCCCATGCTGGCTCGCATTATTTTTAGTAATCCATCTCTAAAAATCATAAACCAATGAAAAGCAGATAGCAATCATATTAAATTTAGATCTCCTGTTGCTTGTGAAGAAGGAACTGTTTTGAAAAAAGGAATATATGCTCCCCTCAACATGTAGTAACATGTTGATTTTTTTTCTTTATCCTTTTTGAGAAGGCAGTTTTGAAGTTAGGAAATGAAATTAGGATCCCTACTACTCCCCCTTTTTCATTTCTTTGGTTTGGTTTTTTAGCAGCCCAATGTATATTAACTGTTCAAATGTAAAACTGACCCCTGGGACAGATTCAATCTGTATTGTTCTATTGCAGAACAAATACTCTGTGGGAGGTGATATGAGCATTGTGCTACTCCCTGCATCATCTGATCACAGGGGGAATGTGATTGAGGCTTATGACAGATCAGCGATGGCAAAAGCTATAAGTCTTTCCCAGCACAGACAGCAAAAATAGAAAATGATACTTTTGTGTATAAATTGGATTAATAGCCATGGAGATGCCAGGTCATTCTTGCTGGCTATCTAATTCTATCCCAACATCTGTTCTGTGAGCGTGCAAGGGAAAGAAATGTAGTCTTCAGCTTTGTCAACATAACGGGTTTACTATAGGTCACTGCTGAATTGAAGTGGGTTTAATCAACATCTGGTTTTCAGAATCTGTGCTGCAGTGCTAACAATTTGTGGTAGTACATAGAAGTTCCTGAACGTTGTTTGCCTTGGCAATGTTATCCTGCTTGGAAGAAAGACAATTATTCCTTCCAAAATGTTAACAGGTACAATGTACAGAAAATGGATTTTCTTTCTCCCAAAAATTAGCTATCAGGAAAGTGTGGTCATTGCACATAAACAATATTTTGTGGTTGAACTGGTTGATAGTGTAGAAGAAATAATAAAACATGGGCATATTTCCTGTATGACTGATAAGTAACATTATGGGTTTTTAATTCATTGAGGTTCCCATTTCAAAGTGGTTACTGGGAGTTTTCCTTGGTTTGATCTGTACGATTGTACATCTCCTTTGCATGGGCAGCCAGCCTTGCCTTAACACTTTCAGAGTTCCACTGGAAAGAGCAATCAATGAGAGTGACAGGCACACGGGTGATGTTCTGGTGATAAAAAGGAAAGAAGTGAGCCATGAGAAATGAAAGTTCCTGATTGCATGGATATCTTCAGGCACACACTTCCCCATTCAGATGCTCAGATATGGATCTGAAGAAGCAGCACAATGTTGGGGACAGGGTGGATGGTACAGTCCGTTGTATACATGGGACATAATGAATGGTGGGTGCTGTAGTGATTAGGATGTCCTAAGACTGGTGAGACCCTGATTGAAATCCTCACTCAAACCACAGGTTACCACATGACCTTAGAACAATCATAGCCTCTCAGCTTAACCTACCTTATTGTTGTCAGGAAAAAAGGTTGGGAGACAATAATATATGTTGCCATGAGCTTGTTGGAAGAAAGGAAAATGAATGTAATGTATACTATGCATTGGATACTGCTATAGGGGAAAAAAGCTATGGTTTGTCTTCATTGTACCAAAGTGAGTTGGATTCAGACTGTTTGTTGTACCTTGGTACCACTAAAATCAATGGATTTGTAGGGTAATCCCTATGCAAAGATGTCTCAACTGTAAAAGGTTAGGATTAAGCCTAAACTGTTTAGGATTAGGAACAATCCTCTTCTGCCAATGTAAATCCCCAGAGATCTGCCAGCAGAGCAATCTGCTGGCTAAGTCCTCTTAACCAAGAGGTCTTCTCTGCTGGCTAAGATCTACCAGCAGAAGAACCAAAAAAATGGAGATAAGTAAAGGATGTGGAGGGGGAGGAACCAAGTTAAGCCAGATCCAAACCTATCCAGCCCAGAGTGGAGCTCCAATGACAGCACAAAATTTACCCAAGGTAAGGACAGTCCTATGTAACTTCACCACCTCTAGGCTGGGAGCACACCTTCAGCTGGCCTTTGGAAGTCTTGTTCGACTAGGATTGCTCTGTTCTTCTGGATTTAACCTACAAGTGAGTTCTTTTCTTCAAACATTGCTCCCAAGAGCTCCCAGTATAGCAATACTGGGCAAGTGCAACTTTTCAAGGCTCCTCAGCTACCTTACATAACAACCTGAACCTGCTGGAATTTCCTCTTCAGTGTAATAAAACTACAGGAGCCCTGGTGTTGAAAAGTTGGCCATCTCTGAGCTAATATATGGGGTAGTTTCCTCTATAAAACTAGATGTGTTGAAGGCCTTTACTCGGTTGATACAAGTGGCTTTGGTAGTGAACCTTTTCCCCATTCTAAACAGATGCAGTATAACAGCAGACTTGTAATTAAAATCACAATTTGTTTGTTCAGTTTCATATTAACAGATCAAGAGGACTCAATAGCATAGAAAGTGTTTTATTGAATGTAGCACTGTAGCACCATCTTGTGTGAGCTGAATATTTCTTGGCTAATTTTGAAGAAGAAAGATTGCTGAAACATAATAACTTACATAGCAGTTTACTTATTCTGATATTGCACCTTCAAGTATTCTTACCTTCAAGTATTCCCCAAACAAAGTTTCCTGCAGATTTTCAGTACATTCTGTAAGAGAGATGAGTTTACCTTTTCTAACAAATATGGTTTGCAATCCAGTTTTTTTAAAAAATATTTTTTTCTCCTGTGCTTCACAAGTCCAACTGTAGAATTTACCAACTCTGGGTTGAAGCGCAAGGTCCACCCATTAGAAAGCTCACCTATCTTCCAGTTGTGCTGCAGTTTTGAATTAGTTTTCACCTTCACTGTGGTTTCATCAGCTGTGGTGTTGGTCATGGTGAGCATGGTTGGTGTTCAGTTGTGGCAGACTGCTGGTGGAGACTTAGATGAACAACATAGGTTGAATCATGTCTGCCCTACAAGATATTTTTAAAAATGCAATTTATTTGCATGTTTATCAAGATGATTTCAAGCTGGCAGGGAAATCAGATCTAAAGACCTTCAGGTAGACCCTGAAAGACTTCAAGTTTCAGTATTCTAGTTGCTCAGGTTTTCAACAGTTGCTCAGCATCTTTGCCAGCAACCTAAATGTGAACTGCCTAAATTACTCTACTCTGTAGAATATTGGACATGCTGGCTGGGGAATTTTGGCTGTTATAGTTTAAAAGAAAAATACAACACTCAGGTTTATTCCAAACTCTGTCTTGCAAATGCTGCCCTATTATTTTTGTCTGCTATTCAGAGTCTGGCAATAAGGAAGCATTTTAACAGTTTTGTTCAGGATAAACGTTTTGATGTTTCAGACACTGATCTTGAGCATAAAAGACCATTGTTGGCTCATGGGTTTAAGCCCATCTCACCAAGTATTCAGTTTCTAACAAGTGTTACCACCAGAACAGGAAGGAAACAGACCCTACTCTTTGACTGCTGTTCAAATAGTCAAAAATAAAACAAAGCAACCCCCCCCCCCAAAAAAAAGGATGTAATGTAGACTGTCTGTTTTTCCTTTGTGGGTCTCTTTCTTTCCTTGCATTTCTTTCCTTTCTGTGCATTCCTTTCTGTGCACAGTCATTATTTAAATATTGGGAGACTCAACAGTGTATTTTAAGAGGTTGACCTGTGGCCAAGATTAACAAAAAACAGAAAAATCCATTCAGGTCCTTCCAAGTTCTTCATAGGCATGCAGGTACTATGTGACATTTACAATTCATGGTGAAGTGTAACAACATGTTTTGAACTGAAATTGTCTTTTCTTTTTTAGGCAACTCCAAGAGCAGTCCTACAATTGTGACAGCAATATATCCATTCGAAGGGCAGCAGCCAGGTGATTTGACTTTCAAAGCTGGAGACAAAATCAAGGTCACAACAAAAACAGATTCCCAGTTTGACTGGTGGGAAGGATGTTTACATGGCAGGACGGGCATTTTTCCTGCTAATTATGTTACCATGAACTAAAACACAATTTAAATGGCCTTATTGCTTTGCCAAAATCCCTTTTTCTTATATGTGTAGAAAATCAATTATTTGCCTTGATTAAAGTAAGTGTGAGCGAGTGGGCAAGGGAGGAAGTCCCATGGAGCTCATTAGAGCTTTGTTTTCCTACACTCTCCCAACAAACACATAGATACACACATAGGAAACTTGTGAAGGCCTTATGAAGAATGAGAGATTCACATGTGCTCCCCATATGCTCCATTAAGGTTTCCTTCTGTGAATTAATCAAGGAACAGATAAGGAATAAGGGCAAGGAGAATACACACTGACTCACCATTTCTTGAAGAACTGCCTTGTGCTAACGATGGTACAAGGAGCAAGACAACAAAGTTCTCTTGAATGTGAATGGTTGCCTCCCTTTGTAGACACTGTGTTCCTGTTTTTTTGGGATCAAGCCTTATATTTATGAAGATTTTTAAACAAAATTAATATTTCAGAATTTCTTGTTTAATTTTTTTCTTGTACCTTAATACTTGATGAACAAAATCATAAAAACTAATCAGATTAAGCTGCACAAGAGATGCCAAAAGTAATATATTATATGTTTTATATCTAACATTTTCCACTAATAATGCATAATAAAAATCTTATTTTGTTTATTTCTTGCCAATTTAGTTTCTTTTGCATTCCCTTCAAACAAATGAGTATTTAGATAATATGTTTAATGTTAAGGCCTACAAATGACTTGTTCTTTTAACGGTTGGTTATTGCCTCATTGCTGTTTTTATTGCTTGTCTGACCTGCTCCCTGAGAATCATGGTGAGCAATAATTTCCTTGACTTATATTTATCATTCTTTGTGACCTGGCTCTCCTCAGATTCTGACTGACATCAAAGAACAGCTGCTTTTCCTGTAATTTTCCACTAGGAGCTCTCAGTGGTTCTCTACAGAACCAAAGACACTTATCTGTCTTCTATGATTTGTAAAATGTACAATAACAATCTGAACAATCCACTGAATTGTTTTTGTTTTTAAGTCAAAATATGATAATCACAGGTCTGGGCTCTCAGTTTCAAAGAGTAAAATCTAATGTTTGGCCCAACTACTGTAGACCAGTTCAGTGTATGTAAGTGATAACTTTGCATGTTCCCTTCAGTAACTGAGACTAACAGTTGGATGTAGACCAAGGCTTGGAACTCTCATAAAGGTAGATGTTTCCTTTGATGACAGAGACGGCTTGCTCCTTGAGACACTATAAGATGCAGTCAAAAATCCCTGAATGAACTTTTCTTAGAAGAGTAAGTGTTCTAATTGTGCCTTCTGATTTCATCTCTATTTTACTGTCCAGAGTTGACGATAACCTCATATAACTTATACTATAGCTGAAAGATAATGTCACATTCAAAAGATAATGGGCTGGCTGCAGACTACATCATGGTTTATTAAGTTAGTAATGACTGATTTAAATGTCATTGATTTTAATGGGACTAAAGCACAGGCTAATGTAGTTTGATTACCACACATAATAATTAAATGTGTGCTATTTTCTGTACATTGAACTGGTCCTTCTTGCTATCTGAGTAAATCTAACTCATTTGAATGTTTTGTTCATTACCTCACCCCCCCCTCCGGCCCCACAATTTCTATACAATCTTGTCCTTTTGCTTTTGCAACATTTCTGGTATTTTAAGTTCTTATCAGTTCCCCAATCTGAAACAACTGTTAATCATAATTTACTGAGAAATTCTCAAAGGAGAATGTTAAGAATTATGTCTTCCTTTTAATATGCATGTTCAAAGTCAACCTGTCAGTTGCAGTTTATTTTACTGTTCATGGTTTCAGGGGAGTTTAACGTATGATGACCACCAATGTGAAACTATTTTGTTTGGAAAGAATCTGTTCAGATACTATCTATGGGTCTGGTTGTCTCATCTTTTGTATCATCACATACCACAGTATCATACTCTGATTCACATTATCTTTGATGCGTTTGGAACAGTATTAAGGCACAACAAATAGTCTCCTTAAGCTTATCACCCTCCTTAATTCCCTTTTCCATCTTCCATCTAGAATGGTGGCACATTTATCAACTATAGATAGAGGGCTCTCTCTGTGATAACACACCCGCTTTGGAACCTCCTAGTGAGAGGTACCTCTTGTGCCAATATTACACACTTGTCTGTACCAGCTTGCAACCTTTCTTCTTTGCTCAAGCATTTTATATTTTAAATGTGTATTTTAGCTAGTTATTTATGCATCCCCATTTTACTATATTTATGTCTCATTTTTTTATAGTAGTGAATATCTAACTTCTGTGCAGACCACCCTGAAATCCTCTTTCGGATGAAGACATGATTTATAAATTATTCAAATAAATAATATCCTAACGTTTAAGATATCTGAAGCCATCCAAGAGAGGTTGAAGCTTAGCTCACAATCAGTCTAAGGCATGCTAATTACTAGAAACATTTGAATAAGAATTTTCTAGACAGCACAGTCAACTTTGGGTTGTTTTGCTGTTTTCTTTTTTTAAACTAATTCTGGAGTGCAAACCAACACAATTTTTAAAAAAGCTATTTAGGAAGCATGAATCCTGTAGCAATCTATAGAAGTATGTGTCTGCAGAATGCATGTTTAATTTACTCTCATGTTTTTACATATTAATGTATATTCATTTGAAAGAATTTTCAACTTTTGTCTTCACCCAGAAGTGCTGTCCCAGAGGGTCAGCAAGATCAGCCCTTGAACCTAACAAGGGAAAAGAGATTTCCCAAAAGGAAGGCAATTTGAGAAGAGTGGCAGAAGATTTAGAAATTAGATCTTATTGCTGCTGGCTTCTTATTCCTGTTAGCTGGAATGGAAACAGCTGAAAAAAGGAAGCAAAAACTGGTCTCTTTGCAGATCCAGAGGGAATAGCCTGCTTCCCTTTTTCCCTTGCCTCAGCCTGATGGAATGGCTGCTGCCTTGTGAAAGCTGATGGAGGGAGGAGGCTGATTAGGAATTGCTGCATTTTTTCAGCTTCCTTGCAAGTAGAGGATTGATATTTGATTACCAGTGGTAACTACTGCAGTGGATTTATGAGAGGGTCTTCTCTTCAATAATGACCCTGTCGTGGAATGCCCTCCCTTTAAAGGTCCAGTTGGTTCTGATACTGCCTTCATCCTGGTACCAAGATAAAACATGGCTTTTTATCCCAACCTTTGGGAGTGGCAGCCTTCCATGTCAGTGGGGTGGCAAATCTCTGGCTTTTAGTCTGAATTTTAAAAGTGTTATCCAAGGAGCTGAACCATATCCGCCAAATAGGTTCAACACTTTGAATAAATTCTTAAAACTTTAGGATAAAACTCAGAGTAGATACACTGCCTCATTCACATAGAAGCCATCCTCTGCTACAGCAGACCCTTCAAAATAAGCCTTGTAAACAAATTCTTCATTCAAAAACTGTTAAGCCTTCTTTCATGTAAAGCTCTAAAAGGATTTAACTGAATATAATTATATAGTTCTGAACCTGAGAACAAAAAGTATTAGTGTCTTTCTCCTTAAAAGTCTTCTACATTCCTACAAACTCCAGGGTCATAGTCCAGTGCATGGTTTAAAACTGTTTTGATTTGTTCTAAGTTGTTTAATTGTTTAATATGTTTTTAGACTCTTGAAATTATTCCTTGCTGTTCTAAATTCTCAAATTCTTCTAAGTCGTTGTAAAATGAATTTATCTGTACATCACCCTGAGATTGGTGATTTGGACAGATATAAATACTTTAATTAATAAAAAATGCCCTAGAGAGGAGGAGATGTACATTGTACAGAAAAGCGGTGGCAATGTTGTGCAGGCTTGAATACATATTTTCCTCCCTGCATATGTAGATTTTTCCAATCACTGTTCTAAATGCGCACTTTTTACATGTCTGAAGAAATGAGCTGGAATCCTCTCTTACATACGGATGCAATGGACAGAACAGCAAATAGTGAGAAGTGTGTCCCATGCTACTGAAAAGTTGAATACTGAGGCCCCTGCTATAGACTCAGACCCTATCACCTCATCCCTAGTCTAGCCTTTGGGCAATTTTTTTCACAATTTCGGGGTTTCTGGACATGGTCTGCATGATTTACAGTAATACAAAACCAAGCATTAAGGTCAAGGAAAAGAGAATAGATCATTTTTCTATTGCCAGTTGGATGGGTGACATCATTATAGCTTGCAACTAGAGTTGTCAATTTTTGATTTGCAAGATTAGTCAGCAAATCCCTCATCCAGAATTATGTCTGAATAAATTCTAATTAAGGGGTCACACTGCTTGATCCAGGTTGTTCTTAATTTGAAATCCTAACTGCATGTTCTTTGTCAGCATCAGTTTTTAATCAAATGAAATATAGTCCACATCACATTGTAGCTTTTTTTAAAAAAAAAACCTTTCACATTACCTTAGCCTGTTTTCTTTAGCACATTCCTTTGTGTCTTAATGACCTAATCTATTTCCCTTATACTTGATTTTTAACGCAACTCCCTATACACACATGCACACACTTTCTCTCTCACACACACGCACACAGAGTTACAAATCCAAGTCATCATTCTGACTCTAATTGATTGCTTATCATCCACCAACTTCTGACAAATGTGCATATAAAAGTTCAGCAAAAGTGTGGGTCACTTGAATGTTGAGGGTCACTTGCTTCTGTATATGTATGGTTTTTTCTAAATTAATTTCATCTGTTGGGCCAGCAAATATCCCATGTATTACAACTAGAAAAGTTTGCCTGAAGTTATAAACAGAATGCCATGATTCCACAGACCTTTGGGGACTTCTGAAGTCTTTCTGTTGGTTTTGTTCAACTTTTGAGCTAATGTTCTACATGCACAAAAAGCAATGAATGACACTTCTTTCCAGTACTTTCTCTTCAGGTATACCATGTAATTGACCCCTTGTCAGCTTAATTGAGCTTCAAAATATCTCTCAGTATAAGCATTCCATCCTTGCCAGCACATTTTAGTTTTAAACCTTAGTCTTCCTAACCCAGCATTTTGTATTCCTTTGATAATTGCTAGTCCTGTGTTTAGCGGATACATCCTTTTAGCTTTCATTTTAAGTGTCCATTTTTACTATAAAGTTTGTAGTTCAATTTGGCTACAGCAGACCCTTCAAAATAAGCCTTGTAAACAAATTCTTCATTCAAAAACTGTTAAGCCTTCTTTCATGTAAAGCTCTAAAAGGATTTAACTGAATATAATTATATAGTTCTGAACCTGAGAACAAAAAGTATTAGTGTCTTTCTCCTTAAAAGTCTTCTACATTCCTACAAACTCCAACCAAAACTGAACACTTTTGAATCCCATTATTTTAAATTAGAAATATCTAGCCTCATGCTTATCTTACCTTTAAAACTAATAGGTCCAAAACATGTTTTAGTGTACCTGGACTATTCATCTTTTTTTTAAAAAACATATATGCTACATATTTATCGCAAAAGAGGTTTACTATGAAAAGACATGCCATAAGAGTTATACCTGAAACTGTGAGCAGTGCTTTCTTACCCACAATTCATTTGAACACATGCTATATATAAATGAATGATACTTCAACCCAAAAATGTGGTGTCCCTGATCCATAGAAGTGTCAGCACTGAAAACAATATTTAAGAGAGGAGAACTGTTTGTGTAAGCAGCAAACTTTCATTGGCCTCATCTGCATGGATTTGTTAAAAGGGATATCCATTCACCCCACTGCTTTATTGTATCACTTTGTCATCCAAGGTGGATTCTGGTTGATGTGTGTCTTCAAGTTGTTACTCATTTTTGACAGCCCTAAGGTGAATCTACCAAGGGATTTTCTGTGGCTGAGAGTGTGTGAGGCACCCAAGTGTTTCCAAGGTTGGCCAGTGGGTTTCCATGGCCAAGTGAGGAACTGATGCCTTGTTTCCAGGGTCATAGTCCAGTGCTGAAACCACTATAGCACACACAACAAAATATTATTCTAGCCCTTTGCTGTGATTAGAAGACAGAGGAGTGTGTGTATTGTAGCTTTTGAGTAAGATGGTTCATTATTATATAAAAATGGGAATTGAAGCCTCTTAGGCCATTTCTGCACTATACTGTTATAGCGCTATTATTCCACTTGTGGCCCCTCCCTAAACTGCAAACCCCAGGATTCCATAGGCTGTTGCAAGTGGAATAATAGCACTATAACAGTCTAGTGCAGAAATGGCCTTAGTGAGATGACACAGTGAAGTGCCTGAACAACATTTCAGTCCATTTTGTGAAAATTAGATTATGTTTTCCTTTCCGTGCTGATCTTCGAAATTACAGCAAATTCTGTGCGTTTCATGAAGAGGTGCATGATGTTTCATGAAATGGATCATAATTTTAACCCATTACTGAATTTTTTTTAAAAAATGAAGTGGTTTCATGTCATGAAGTGGAAAATGGTTGCATGTAATGGGCAATCTTACATAAAAGCTACATCAGGACCAGAACCCTGTTGGTGCATAATACTAGTGACTGGGACTTCTCCAGGATTGTACAGTGGTAGCAAGGGAAGGTAGGCAAAATCTGAGCAGCCTCTTTCTCTAAAGGTTTGTAGGTACTCACAGCTGCCCCACCCACAGCCCTTTTCCAGTCCGAGCCAAACTAAATTAGTCATAATTTAGTCCTGTTGAACTTGATAGGACAAGCCAGTCATCATTAGCTTATATTCCACTGGCTTCACCCTTTGGCTACCCCTTTTCTAGGGTGTGAACTTTAAGACACACTTTTGTGGCAACTTCCAGTATGCCGAGTCTGGCATTGTATGCACTCATAGCCATGTGTATTGGGTGGAGGGGACATGGAGCCCTTCAGCTACTGGACTACAATTCCCATCATTGCCAGATAGCACAGACAGTGCCAAAGGATGATGGGGAGCTGCAGTCTACAATATCTCGAAGGCTATATGTGCCTCATCCGTGCTGTAAATAATGTGAGTAGAATTGTTGGTGTGTGCCTTCAAGTCATAAGTCATTTATGGCAACCCTAAGGTGAAGCTATCACAGTGTTCTCTGGAGCTGAGAATGAGTGATGAGTCCAAGGTCACCCAATGGATTTCCATGGCCAAGTGGGGAATTGAAACCTGGTTTCCAGAGTCATAGTCCAGTGCTCAAACCACTACATCATGCTGGCTATCATGCTGGCATAGAGAATATCTTGTTCATATAATGATATTTTTAAATGTCAAGTATTTCCATTCACACCATCTAGGACAAAGTCCTCATGAGGTGGCCTATGAAACAGAAATTAGGAACAGTAACAAATATCTGAAAATGTACAATTAGCTAAAACAAGCCTAAAATTAATCAGGAAATGTTGCATAAAACTAATCAACTCATAATGGCCCCACTGATCAGACTCATGCAGGTACAATTAATCCCCTTTCCGGCCTGTGTATTGCCAAGACTAAAAGGGTCAAAACAGCATGTCTGATCCTTAAAAGAACCACATAGCCTCCTTGCCATTAATTCCAGTGTAAATGGCCTTTTAAAAGGAGAAGAAAGAAATCCCTGAACCTCCAGCACCCCTAGTATGCACATGCTACTCTACCAGTGCACACACAAAAAAACCCTCATACAGAAGAAGATTCCATTAATGGGCTTTTGGCCTCTCAGTGAACAAAATGTTTAATGTGAGCCTCAAGGGTGTGATATTAATAGCTCTTGCCTGACAACATGACATGTACACATTATTGATTACACTCTTGGTGCGTTGTGGTGACTGTACTGCAGCATTTAAGTAACATGGGCAGGCACTCCAGATGCAAAATTGAAATACTATCTAAACAGAGCTGACTTAGAAAGTAAATATTCCAGTGGGTGGTCCTTGAAATTGTCAGCGTTCATTATTTCCTGCAACATAAACAGGGTTGTCAAACACAATTTTTGTCACGATGCTAAAAATCTCCTCCTTCATCCGAGAACCCTAGGCTGTTTCTCTGCAGGAGGAAAAGACTCTGTTGTTAAAGAAGGGATGGAAGTCACTTGTCACTCCTCCTCCGCAACATTCTTCTAAGTTTGTTGGTTTGTTTATAATGGCTCCTTAAGGAAAATAGTGCCAGTTTTCACCACAAGTGGGGGTCAAATCAACTTGGCAGGGTATGATGTAATACTTTCTTTCAAGGGAATAAGTAATTTTCATTTCACAAATCAGGAGATGGCAATCAGGGGGGCTTAAATTAGCTATAAGTGGATTTATTCATTGCAATTAGTAAGTAGGACTGGTGTTGGATTTAACCCAATGACCCAGATGCCGGGGACCATTCAAAATGTTCCATATATATAAGCAGATTTAGAATTTAGGGCAGGGGTCTCATTTTGCCACACCTCCTGTATGTTTCTGCCATAAATGCTAATCCTGAAAGTGAGCATGGCAACTTCAGGACTGGAGCACCTTGCCCAGGAAAGGAAATGCTTGCCTACTGGTTAACAGTTTTTGCAAACCTAAAAGCTTACAGTGCAATTTTTTAAAAAAGAGAAACAGACTTCCAAGGACACACACACACTTCTCAAGGAGATACTAGTAATGTTCTTCACAGATGGCCATCCTCTCCTGCTAGAAGTTACAACCTAGGAGCAAACCAGGCAGTAGGCATACCATTCCAAGTATCTTGTCCATGTTCTTAGATTTAAATTAAATTTAAAATTATTTCTAGCAAATAGGATTATAGAATGTCCTGACTGCATCCAGAGCCTAAACTGTAGAATTCCTGATGTCTATTGAAGTGTTGCTTATCCCTCCACCTACAGATGCCTCCCATCTGTAGAAGGAAACTTCATTGAATACCACTCACTGACCACAGCAAGCTGTTCATATGAATGGAAAAGGGGCATCTCACAAAGGACGAGATTTATACTTCCCATTTTACTGCCTGTGGGTGTGTCCTAAGGGGTTACCTTTTTTTTTAATCTGTGACAACCATTGCATATTAAAAGCTTTTCGTATGACAGTTTCCACCACCTTATTGCACTTGTCTGATACTCTTATCTGTATATATTTTGCTCCTTTGTTGCTTTAAAGTATTTGTTAGTTCTCTGGTATTACTCATTGTAATACACTTAAAAACAAAACAACAAATGTTTTGTTTGGAGTTGCATGACATGGCCAATGGTTTGTCACATTGTAGAAGACTCTGAGCTCTCTAATCCCTGACTGATGTCAAGGAGAGTTAAAGAACTTTGGCCTCTTAGAGCATCCGTTTTTCATATACAGCCTCTTTGTGTTTTTGCATTAAAACATGATGGCCAATTTAGGAGATGCAAAAGGGCAGGAAGGGTACTGGACAAAACTGGAGCCCCTGGAATGCCTCGTCGTATGACTGCAGGCCTCAGTGTCACAGAATATCATAGTTCTACTACATTCCCACAAAAAGAGGGGAACTGCCATTTCTTGCAAACCCCAGCTGTCCAAAACACCCATCAGTCTCAAAACAACCCCTTGGCCCTTTTTTATTTTCATAGTTAAATGTATGTTATTGAAAAGACTCAAGAACATGGGAATGGAAAATGTTTTGTCAAGCAGAATCTGTGGGAATCTAAGATGGGAAATGACCAACAGGGAACTCTCGTGCAACAATGAAAAAGTCTATAAAGATCCAATTGTTTATATAGTGCATTCTATTTATAGGGGCGCCCATCGCATGTGCATTTAGGTGCTTTGTGCTAAAAAATAAAATAAAAATAAACATCTTTCCAAAATAGAGCCCTTAAAGTCCACCCAGGTCACTGTGCAAGGCTGGAAGCCCTCCTTGGATTTCATGGTAATCTAAAGCAATAATTAATTATTAACTGGGACAGATGAATTTGATCAGTCAATCTGGATTTGCCTTCACACCTTACCTTACCTTACCTTACCTTATTCAGTTGACTATGCTGATGATCCCATGGATCTGCCCTACTATATGTAACATGAAGGATGAAATGAATTTATACAATATTCTTACAGGAACAACATTTGATGTATTATGACATTTTTTTAAAAAAAGTTCTGATTTCTGTAATGAATATTTTCATCTAACTGAATTTCTATTCAAAATTTATCTTTTCTTTCATTCATGTTTTTGGTTATTTGTTACATTTGCTACATATTAGAAATAATTAATTTTTAGTTTGGATCCAGGTTTTTTTTTTGCTCCCCAGAAGGGTTCCTTCCATTTATCCAAGGGTTTTGGGGGGTTTTTTTGATCTTCTAGAAATAGGGAAAGTAATTTTTGCTGATTTTCTCCTTCCCACAGCACCTCCTATAACATTCTGAAAGGATCCTGAACTCTTAGAAACAGATTTTTGGGGGGCATGGTGGTTGCAGGTCAAAGCAGTAAAAATTGGCCCTCAACCTCAACCCAGTGCTGCATCTTGGAACTACTGTAGAATGGAACTTCCTTCATGAGTCACTGCCATTGTTATTAGTTTAACTAGTTTAACTAGATTTTAACTAGATTCTGCATTGGTTGGAACTCATTTGGAATACTGTGTCCAGTTCTGGGGACCTCAATTCAAGAAGGATATTGACAAGCTGGAATGTGTCCAGAGGAGGGCGACCGAAATGGTGAAGGGTCTGGCAGCCATGCCCTATGAGGAGCAGCTTATGGAGCTGGGGATGTTTAGTCTGCAGAAGAGAAGGTTAAGAGGGGACATGACAGCCATGTTTAAATATTTGAAAGGATGTCATGTCAAGGAGAGGACTTGTTTTCCACTGCTTCAGAGACTAGGACAAGGAGCAATGGATTCAAGCTGCAGGAAAGGAGATTCCACCTGAACCTCAGGAAGAACTTCCTGACAGTCAGAGCTGTCTGGCAGTGGAATATGCTGCCTTGGAGTGTAGTAGAGTCTCCTTCTTTTGAGGTTTTGTAAACAGAGGCTGGATGGCCATCTTTTGGGAGTGCTTTGATGTATGTTCTTGCATAGCAGAGAGTTGAACTGGATGGCCCCTGTGGTCTCTTCCAACTCTATGGTTCTGTGATTCAATGATTCTATGTACGTCTCTGTAGAAATCAACAGAACATCTGCTATACATCTATACTGAAAGGAAGTAACTAGATGGAAATGGGAATGGAAAATTGTTTTTCAGGGAAGTGAATGTTAGTGGTACTGACAAGGTATGCATATTTGCAGCTGAAAGTTAACATAACTAATGTTAGCTTTATTTTTAATTAGCTGAGAATATTGTACATTGAACATATGAGATGACTTGTTAGAAAGGTGTTAATGCTTGCTAAAGTAGGATGCAGTAGGAAAAGAGGAAGACACCATTACAGGCAGATAGACTCAATCAAGGAAGTCCTCATCCTGAGTCTGGAAGCCCAGACGAGGACTGTCTTTCACAGTATCGCCATTAAGTCAAAGCCAGCTTGAGGGGAATTAACAACAAAATGAAGCCAACCAGCAGCCATTTTAATTTATTTTATTAACAATATTTAAAAATAAATTAAAATGCTCCCCAATCCCCTATTTTTGAAATAACAACCAAAAAAAAAAAAAAAGGATATTTCTTGCATCCAAGAAAAGTAACAGTGTGAGACTCAGACTGTTTGTTCACAGTTTGTCTCCTGGCTTTCTACCCACACTGAGATCAGGCTTGTGGTCCAAAACAAAACAAAACAAAATTCTCTCCACTACTTAGTGACTCCACATGCGCCATAAGTATAAAAGAGACTAAAAAGATAGGTACGCCACAAAGGAATGAAGTTGCCCTTCATTACCTTATTAGCCCCAATGTGATATAGCTGTAATTTCATTAATGGGAAAAATGAATTAATTGCTTGTATGCAACTAGCTCCTTCCCAGCTCTGGGAGGTGCCATGAATACTTGAAGAGGAAATCTCCCTTGTTTTCAGAGATACAGAGATGCACTGTCATAGAATTATCCACTTGTTGATGCTATGAATCTCAGCACAGATAAAATGCTTCAAGCTATGCCCTGAAAGAACCACACCCTCCCCTCTGTCTAGAGATTATAGTTGTTAAGTGAAGGCTCCCTGTTTGTCCCAGAATGTGCAAACTGGCACTTTATGAATTTGTGTTGCTTCCCACAACCAGGATCCTATAGGTAACGTATGCCAGCAACCCTCCTCCCATTTATGTTGGTGCATATACTTTTTAAGCTTATTGAGGAAGGTGGATTCCTGCATAAAACTCCTTGCCCAGTTGTGCAAGAGAGACTAGGAGTTCCTGATCACAGTTCCATCTCCCCGTTCCCTGATCAGCTGTGAGGGTGTGGCCTCGTGCAGCTGGGGAGGATGGAGCAGCCTTACCCTGGGACTGCACAAGGACATGTGCAAGGCAGTTGGGCACAGCCCTGCAGTGGCCAAGGGACGAATTCCCTAACTGGAAACCTCTTAGTTTGTGTTATGCAGCCAGAGAGCAAATAGGTATGAAGTACTCATCCTCTTACGCTCTTACAAGACAGTGTAAGTGCTTCGGCAAAGGCTTACATGCTGACAGAATTGTGTAGAAAATTGATTTCTATAACTTTATTTTTTTTCCACTGAAGGGCTCATCCAAACTGGCAACTAGTGCTGATTCAACCAGCTACATTTAATGTCACTTTGGGCTTCCTCTCCCCACATTCACATTCTCTTTTCAAACAAACAAACAAATTGCATGGACTACTCTTCCTTAATAATTATTGGTCTGAAAAAGATCCCCACCCCAAACAAAACATGCAAGTCTTCTTTAACTGAAGAGAGGATCTTGATGATCTCTTTTTCCCATCCCCTTTTCCTCTTTCTATTGCCCCCCTTCACAGCAGTTTTGCGAAAGAATGGAGAGAAATTGGGGTAATCTTTTCTCCCCTTCTCCCTTTTCTTTTCCTCTCTCCTCTGTTCATGTGGGAATATGTGGGTGTGCGTGCACACACACATGCACACACAAAAAGCATTGCAGATCCACCTTAAAACTTGTGGAAGGGGGGAAAGGGGATGAAAAGGAGAAAGCTAGCAGACTATGAAGCATCTGCATTGAAAGATCCACCCTGCAGGTAAAGACAAAAAGACTCAGAGAAGGAGAAAGGGAAGCCTGAAACTTCATGAAATTACCAATGCCTTGTCTGCATCTGGGAAACAAAATCAGTAATTACTGGAATGAGAAACATGATCTCCCAATATATTTGGCCAATCTGGATAAGCTCAGCTGAGAGCTAAGGGCCCTTTCACATCACACAGCTATAGCCCTTTCCTAAACCATAAATCCCAGAATCCCTTATGACAGTTAAAGTGCACCTGTAGCTTCATAACTGTGAGTATGATGGGGTCAAGTTGCACAAACAGCAGCTTTTTTCAAATCTAAATATAATACTCACAGACTAGATCCAATTTATCTTATAAACCAGAACGGAATACTGGTACTATTAAAAAAAAAATTAGGGAGGCACCTGACACTATACAGTACAAAGGTGCTGGGACATGGCATTATTGGTCGCTGTACAAGATGACACCATACTACTAGCAGAATGTAGCAATGACTTGGAATGACCACTAAAGAAAATCAAGTAAGACAATTGAACAGTTGAACATTAAGAAAACAAAAATACTGACCACTGATGATTGATATAACCTTAAAGTAGATAATGAAGACCCTGAAATAGTTTAGGATTTTCCATACCTTGGCTCAGTCATTAATCAGAATGGGAACTGCAGTCGATAAATCAGAAGAAGAAGAAGAAGAAGAAGAAGAAGAAGAAGACTGGGACTTGGAAGGGCAGCTATGAAGGAACTAGACGAGATCCTGAACTGTAAAGATATATCATTGAATTCTAAAAGGATTGTCCATGCCATTGTATTTCCTATTTCTACGTCTGGTTGTGAAAGCTTGACCGTAAAGAAAGCAGACTGGAAAAAATCAATTCACTGGAAATGTGGTGCTGGAGAAGAGTTCTACAGATACCCTGGACTGCTAAAAAGTCAAATGAATGGGGCCTATTGCAAATCAAGTCCGAACTCTCCCTAGAAGCCAAACCTCTTAGAATTCAAACAAGCCCATCCCACCTATGGCAAGTTCTGAGCCTAGCACTTTAGCATTAAGGCTTAAAAATATAGAACCAAAGAATCAGAGAATAATAGAGTTGGAAGAGCCCACAGGGGCTGTCCAGTCCAACCTCCTGCTATGCAGGAACCCACATCAAAGCACTCCCAACAGATGGCACATCCAGCCTCTGCTTAAAAACCTCCAAAGAAGGAGACTCCACCACACTCCCTTGGAGTGCTGGACAGCTCTGACCATCACGAAGTTCTTCCTGAGGTTTAGGTGGAATATCTTATGTAAAAAATAAAAACTTTTTAAAGCAAAAAGAGGCACTGGGAAGAAATGGGGGGGGGGCGTTTGGATAGGGGATCAACCAGAAGAAACAAAAGCAACAAGCATTGGTTCAGGACAGTTCTGGACCTGTCTAGAAGAGCCCCATAGTCTTGCAAATTAGATCATGTTGGCATTTTGCATAATCTTAAAAATGACTCCAAACATGAGAAAATATTTCATGCTTTTTTGTTTGTTCTTTTATTCTTGCTACCTTTGTTTGCTTGTCTGAGGGTTGCACAGGAAATTTGATCTCTAGGAAATTGGGTTCAATTTAAGAAGAGGTTCCATATTCTCCGTATAGATTAGGTAACCTGTACCCTTTTGAATGTAAACCTTGTCTGTTTGCCCTGGTGTAACACTGCAGAATCTACAAAGAATCCTCCACCTCCGAATTAAATGAATTCCCATTTCCAATTTGGCTGGCATTCAAGAATGTAAAATCCAAACGCTTCTGTGAGATAATTGTTATCAAGTCCTCTGCACTGCGATTTGTCAGTGGCAAATAGCAGATGGTAGGAAAGCTTTCCCATGGTAAGTGGTACCACTTCAACGCCGTATCTTCTCTCACTAATAAAACAATTTTGTTCTGGTTTTGTTTTTAATCTGCTGCAACTCTACAGAGATTGCTGAGCTGACCTAATAAACGTGTAAGTACACACTGGAAAGGAAGTTCTTACAATTGCAGCATATTTGAAGAAACATCCTATGAATGAGTGTTTTTGTCCTGTGCAGAATTATTCCCTCTGTACACTTCTTTTTAATAAACTCTATCCAATTCTTACCGGATCTTAGATGGGGTTGTGCTATCTCAGAAAGACCTAGTACACAACTTGGGAGTAGTCTTGGACTTAACGTTAAGAGAAGCTCAGGTGGCATCTTGTGGCCAGGAATGCTATTTACTGATTTAGATTAATATGCCAACTATGACACTTTCTGGAGAGATCTGACCATGTGCTAGTTATTCATTTACTAATGATATCCAGAATTGATCATTGTATTCTGCTCTACATGGAATAGTCTTGGAAAACATAGAATCATAGAGTTGGAAGAGACCACAGGGGCCATCACATCAAAGCACTCTCAACAGATGGCCATCATGCCTTTGCTTAAAAACCTCTAAAGAAGGAGACTCCACCACACTCTGAGGCAGCATATTCAACTGCAGAACAGCTCTAACGGTCAGAAGTTCTTCCTGAGGTTTAAGTGGAATCTCTTTTCCTACAATTTGAATCCATTGCTCCTTGTCCTAATCTCTGGAGCAGGGGAAAACAAGCCCGCTCCCTCCTCGATATGACATCCCTTCAAATATTTAAATAGTTTGGAAACTTCAAAATACAGCCACCCAAGTATCCCTGAGGATCAGATGATCAGCTTGTGTGACACCTCTACTATAACAGCTCTAGTATATATACAGCTGTAGTGACTGTCAAAACTTTAAGTTAGGCAGTGGCTTGCTTTAATGTTCTTTGATTTTTATAGCATTAAATACTTTGGGTCCAAGTTGCCTGAAGGACTGTCTTTCACTTACATCAACCACATTAAGGTTAGCATCAAAGTCCCTTCTCACTTCTCTGTCATGGAAGATAATAAAGTTGGCAATAATGCACTGGCTAGAATCTCAGGAAATTGCTGTGTTCTTCCAGCCTTCCAGCCAGGGAGATGAAGGCCAGGGTGGTCACACTGGAGGATAATGATTTTGAAGTCGACACCCAGAATTAGTAACAGAAATGAATGCATGCAATTGAAAGTCAGTAGTTTCCAAGTTGCGCTTAACTACTTCCACATAACAGTGGCTGGAATCCTATCACTATGCTACCTAACTTTTGTGGGGATACTGTAGAAGGAGGTATTCAGTAGTTCCCTGTGAAATGTCTCTCCTCTCTCCCCCAACTCTCCATGCAATGCAGTTTCATAGCACCAGTACACACCCCGAGGCTCATTTAGTAGTTGTGGGAGGGCAGCAAGTGTCAAGCTGCATCCAGCTGCATTTCTGCAGCCAGGAGAAAAAAGCAGACTCTTTAAGGTGAAAGGGCTTTATATTGTCCTTGTATTGTCTATATTTATTGCTTTTCAAAGGATACATTTTTAAATTGCCATGAACCCTATGGACAATTTACATATATTTTGACTCTTGTATGTTTTTAGTGATGTGGCCTTCTGGCTTTATCTGTTTGTAAGCTACCTTGAGCCCCAGGGCTGGGAAAAAGACTGGATGGATGGATGGATGGATAGACAGATAGACAGATAGATAGACAGACATATATATATATATACAGACATATACACTCTCTCTCTCCCCTCCACTCTCTCTCTCTCTCTCTCTATATATATATGTAAAAATCAAAAAGGTGATCAGATCCCATCTCTTGAATTGTAAGTGCTGAGTTGTCAGTGCAGAATTTCTGAGGAATCTGGTGGCTTTGGTGTCAGTGCAGTGATAGGTCCAGCCAGGTGTTCAGTTCGAACCTGAAAGGAGCTATCCAAGGTGCTGAATGTTACTTCCAAAATAGGATCCATACCATGCAAAACTCCTTTGAAGTTCAAACTAAAACCAAGAACAGATCTACCAAATCACTGTCCTCACAGCCACCAATATCCACTGCTAAAGGCATATCATGAGACTGGCCATCACTTGTCTCACATCACACACAGGCTATGGGCCATGCCAGCTGGGAGGCTCTAGGAGTTGCAGTCCAGCTATTCCAATTTTTGGTGCCTGTTGGAACGTGATAGCTTTTAGGGCTGGAGAATCACAGCACTATTCTCCAGCAGGAGGACAGTATTTACTGCTTTACAATGAGATAACATCATATTAGTGAAAGAGAAACTCCACCACACTTCTCCCTTTATTTATTTTTGTAAGGTTTTGAAAGGACTCCCATCCCAAACTGTTATAATTAAGAGTGCAGCAATAGCAGCTTGTGCTGCCGAATTTAAAACATCTCTCCACGGTTTACATAGCAAACCTGCATTTTTTTATTTTTTTTTTGCAGATCAGCTCTGTGGATTCCATCCAGGCAGAAACTTGGCCTCCCCAGGAGAGAGTCTTATTAAGTTTGATAAAAATAGCCCCTAACCATTTGTACGTTAATGCCAAAGGAATGCTATAAACAAATAAATAACGGAAGGCCTGTGTGGTTTGTACTCGCCTAACTCAAGCGACCTGGTTTGTAGAGACATTGAGTCCATATTGGGTCTGATGTCCCATCCACGGGGCTTGGGAGGGGCTCCGTGTTTTCCGGGAGGTGTTCCAAAAGCTCAATGACTATAGATAAACAGCTCTTACGTTATTTGAATAGCACACTAGCAGAAATATATCTGGGAACAACCACCTTTTCTTCGTTTATTATTATTTTTTAAAACCCTCACACACTATCGAAATACTGGCACAGAGAAAATACATGTATGTGTAGTTGTGGGGAGGGCAACTGAACAGCACTCTTTTCAGATAGAATCTGGATTGTTTTTTAATTCATTTCTAATTAAATTACTTTGAATTGATTGATTAATCAATTCATTATTATCCTGCCTTTTTCCCAGCGCAGGACTGAAGGTGACTTAACAACAAATTAAAACAAGGTAGAACTAAAATCTTATTAAATGAAAGTTGAAAAAACAATTAAATAAATAATTCTGTTAAAAGCACAAAGTTAAAATTGTGTACAACACATTTAAAGCAGAATATAACAGATAAAGGCACAACACACCAAATTAAAAGATTCTTCTGTCACATGGGTTAAGGGCCAAAGATCTGCCTAAATGGAAAGGTCTCAGCCTGCTGGCTGAATACAGCAGTGAAGGGCCCAAGTGAACCTCCTGCGAGCAGCCACTGAGAAGGATCCTTGAGGGATACCATAAAATTGAAATAGATTTAATAAAATGATTGAATACAGGTGTTTATACAAAGCATCAGACATTTGACTTTCTTGGTGATATCTACTGGAATGGGTATGATGTCATCCAGGGTGAGTTATAGAATTGCCCAGGTATACACACAGAATTCGGAAGATGGTGTTGGAAACAAGGATGACTTTCTCCCTTAAATTAAGGCCATGCAGTCTGTCGATCCAGAAGTCTGATCTCTTTCCAAGCATGGATGGATCACAGGATTTCTCCATTGGAAATATGGCTATGTTAGAAAGGCTGTGTCACTCAGAATGTTTTGCAACTAGTTTCCCCAGCTTTTTCTTGGTGGTTGCTGATTCATGATTCCTGAATCTTATGCAAAGATCAGTAAGGGTTCTTCCAAGATGCTGCTTCTGAGATTTTGGCAGTCACTTGCATGTATGACATTGGTGGAGCCACAAGTCATTTTTCATTTAACACAATAGATTTTGCCAGTGCTCCTGCATTTTAAAGTTGTTGTTTCACAAGAAAGGAAATCCCAGCTAAAGATTAGGGAGAACTCCCTCCCTCCCTCCCTCCCTCCCTTTTTGTTGTCAGTACAATTGTTTCAGTTAATTTCTTTGTTCTCTGCATGTCATTGAAAATTGTGATTGCATGTTATTGAAAATCACGAACAGGGTCATTCTGTCTACTGGATGTGGTGGAAATTTTTGATGGGAGCAAATCTGGTGGTATTTTGGAACCTTGGCTTTTCTTTTTTTAAGTAGAAGGGAAAGCTGTGCTTTGGGGTTAAACCCCAGGTGACCTTGATGTAGAGAGTGGAAGCCTATTGGTAGCTGACATTCACTTGTAGGAACTGGGAATACAGAGTTGACCAGGGCTGGTAACAATCATCAACCTAGTTCCCCTTTTGGAACTGTCTAGAATGAGTTTTGTAGCCAAGGCTCAGTCAAGGAAGTCATCATATTTGGAGAAGGCAGAATAGCGATTTGCTCTGTGCTGATTGTCTACTCTACTAACAAGAACTCAAGACTAACAGCTGATGAACCAACACTACAATACTATCAGCATTTAACTCAGACAAAACAAACATTTCAACTTTCTTTCTTACGGTATGAGGTGTTACATAGTAGAAGGCATTACCTTGGAAGGTGGTGTGATCTTTGTCATTCAAGAGGCCTCCTACAGAGGCTGGATGGCCATCTGTCAGGCATGCTTTAGCTGTGAATTTCCTGGATTGGCAAGATGACCCATGGGGCACTTTCTAGCTTCATAATAGTATGAGCCTAAATTCACCTCATAGCTCCAAGTAGAGTCAACCCATGGGATCAACTGGATTCCTGTAAAGCAATTGATTCAAGGGGTGTATTCTAGATGAAGGTAGCAACTGGATTGTGCATTTATTTGCAATAATGTACTGTGAAGATCACTATATATCTCATTGGAAAGATACTGAACATAATATCACATCACATATCCTTGCTTCATGAAAACACTGCTGGGGGACATAAGCAAGACAATATGAATCAAGAGAGATCACATGTTTCAGATAATCTCTACCTGGTCTTTAGAGTCACTTTCCAGCTGCCTCCTCCCTAACTGACCACCTGAAAGGAAAATAAAGAACAAGTATGTTGCTTATTGTTAAAGTTTTTATTGTACAATCACCTGGTCTCATTCACATAATTTTAAATGGGCAGACCAAACATGATGTCTTAAAAGGTGAGTTCAGACAATATTTTCCCACCATTCTTCAGTCTTTTTTCTTGCTGCAATAAATCTGATCAGGAAAGAAAGTTAAAATAGCTGCTCTGTGCCTTTTGACTGGTAATGCTGAAGCTGTCTATGTATAAGAACCCCTGATCAATAGCTGCAGTAGACTGATAAAATTATGAGTCACTAGATGAGGGACCATAGCTCATTCTTTGTATGCAAGAGTTCCTCAGCATTTCTAGGTAAGCCTGGGGAACTCCCCTATCCTGAATCTTGAAAAGTCGCTATCTGAACTATGAGCTATACAAAACTGTCAGTATAAAGCTGCTCCTTATGTTCCTATAACAGAGAGATAGCTTTAATTCCTTCCTTCATGTTTTTTTTAAATAACACTGCATAATATGACACTATTACAACAATATAGAAGTAGTTATCCCTGCAACTACCCACACCCATACCAACCCCTGTAACAGTGACAAAAAAGAACAAACATAATCATAATACATAACATAGACAAAGCAAACGCACTCTCTCTAAAATTGGTTTCCAGCTCTCCCAGCACACACTATATGTCATTATATTAAATCAACATCTGTTAGTCAAATATCCTCTAAAAATAAACTCTAATGCTAGTTTTACATTATTATTCAAAACCAATAGTTGATAAGTTATCTCTTTAGTCTTTCAAAAAAAAAAATGTATTAATGGATCCCAGCCTATACAAATGCCACTAATTTTTTTTTCTTCCCAGCAACATTATTAATTTATCCATCTCTGCTAATTCCATCAGCTTAGACAACGAGTCTGCATATATTATTCTGGCTGCCATCATCATATATTAAAGATTTCTAACAAATTTCTTGTCCAAAACAGCGTCCATCAATCCTAACAAATAAAGTTCTCGTTCTTTCTGAACATTTAGTTTTAAAATCTTTTTCATAATTAGATGGACTTGGTTCCAGAATTTTTTGGCCTTATCACATACGCTAAAAAGTTCCCGCGTGATCACATTTCCAGCACTTATTTGAAACACCATTGTACATCTTCAGCCAATCTTTCTGGTGTCAATTACCATCTCTACATGATTTTAAAAATTTTCTCTTTAAATTCATAAAATCATGTAAATTTTAACCTTTATGACCACATTTTCTTCTAGTTACTCAACATCATTTTATGTCCCATATTTTGAACCCATTTTACCATGCATTCTTTCTCCACTTCTTGTGCCACTAAGTTTAACAAAAGTTTATACATTTTCCCAATTAAATGTTGTTCATCTCCACAGAATTGTTTCTCAAAATCATTCTTACTTGTTTCAGAGTCACAAAGCTTTTTATCTTTTTTAAAAATATTTTTCCATAATTTGTCTATGTGAAAACCATTGGGAACTGAGTCCTCCTTGAACTGATCCATTGATTTAATTCTATACTGATCTGACTCCATTTCCAGTAGATCCTGATAAATCAATCATCTCTCTTTAGAAGTTATCTCTTTTTCTATTAAAAAAAAAAAGTTCTTGGATAGATACCCACAATGGCATTCTTGGACACAACTTTGATTTATACCAATTCCATATTTACAACAAAGCTCTCCTCACAATCCCTTCTTTCTTGTTAAGCGCAAGTTACAACACAATGCTTTGGACTGCGGTAGGGAACTTGAGGCCCTCCAGATGTTTTGATTACAACTTTCCTAATACCTGACCATCTACAGTGCTTTCTGGAGCTTCTGGGAGTTATAGCCCAAAATACACGGAGGGAAGCAGCTTGCCTTTCCCTGCTCTGCATTGCAAGAAGTCCCAGACGTAATTCCCAGCATATCCAGATAGAGCTGAGAAAGGCTCCTTCTTGAAAGTCACTGATAATCTTTGCACATAAATGTACCAAGGGCCTAACTGCTATACAGCAGTTTCATTTATACTCAAAGGAAGCCTTTATGTTTTTCACAGTCCACTATTCCTGCTTCCCTAAATTAGCAGCATTTGCAAAAAATAAAATAAAATACACTCCACTTAAGTCCTAAATTCTAGGTTTTTTTTTATTTTCTGTAACTTTTTTTTGTAAAATTCAGTAAGCATTTTGTTAATAAGAACTTCATTGAAGTTTTGTTGATTTTTTAAAATAAATTTTATTAAAATTATTCATTTAGAGCCTTCACTTTCTCCCAGTGCAAAACCCAAGGTGGGTTATAATATGAACAAAATGCCTACCTTGTAAGCCTCGTTCTGTGTGGATTATGCAATGAAGCATGGCACAGTGGGGCTAAAAAAATGACAATTAAAAAATGCACAGTTCTCCAGGATTTCCCAAAGAAGCCACTTCTGCTGTGATGAGCACCGTGTATTTTCCTCCAAGGGTTTCTTTGTAAAAGAAAGGCTGCTGCACAAAGTTGGCAGTTTACTGGGACTAGCTCACTCAAGACTGGTGTCTTGCATGGCTCACCTGATTTAGACTAAAGCAGATGCTGGGCTGTAGCCCAGTTGGCTGTAGCCAACTGTCTATGTCTACCAGTGAAAAGGACCGTAGTGGCAGAACAGAACCCCCCTTTCCCAGTGACACATCTTATTCTGCTCCAGAGGTCTGGAGACTGTTGAGATCAGTTCTGAAGGGAGCCAGGGGAGCTGCAGGAAGGGAAGAGGATAGGGATGTTGTGTCGCCTGAGTGGAAGCCTATTTTGGCTGCCCAGGATGGAAACTTTGCAGTATCTATTGTTCCATCGTATTTTTCATACTAAGATGTGTGCTGCTACAAAAATATTTGAGACAGCATTTCCAAGCTATGAGAAGGTAGCATTGGTGGGATCAATACCAAATCAGTCAAAGCAAGAGGAGGAGGAGGAGAAGAGGAGGAAGAAGAAGAACTACGTAGGGAGTTGGCTATGTTTGGCATGGAGGAGAGATGACATGATGCTGATGTTTTTAAGTGCAATCAAGTTGACTTTGACTTATGGCAACTCTATTAATGAGAGACCACTAAGTAATTTCATCATCAACAGCCCTTCCCAGGTCTTGCAGACTCAGGGCTCTGGCTGCCTTGATTGAGGAATGTGACCTTCCTCTTTTCATCTTACCTCCTACCTTACTTAGCATTATAGTCTTTTCTAGTGAGTCACACGTCTTCTTATGATATGTTCAAAATTTCAGTTTAGCCATCTTGGCTCTGAAGGAGAATTCAGGCTTATCTTTTAAACAAACAATGGTATCTGTAGAATTCTTCTCCAGCAACGCATTTCAAAGTTTTCTTACTGTCAGCATTCTTCACTGTCCAGCTTTCACAACTATAGGTAGAAACAGGAAATACAATGGCATAGACAATCCTAACTTTAGAATTCAGTGACATATTTTTACTCTTCAGGATCTTGTCTAATTCCTTCATAGCTGCCCAAATCCTAGTCTTCTTCTGATTTCTTGATTGCAGTCTCCATTCTGACTGATCCAAAGTACGAAATTATTTCAGTATGTTCCTCATGTGCTTTAAATTTATGTAAATCTCTGGTCAATATTTTTGTTTTCTCAATGTGCAGCCATAAATCTGCCTTTGCACTTTTTTCCTTGACCTTCTTCAGTAATTATTCTAGGTCTTTCCTATGATCTGATAGTAGTATAGTATCATCTGCATATCTTAAATTTTTGATGTTCCTTACTCAGGTTTCATGCCTCCTTCCTCCAAGTGTAATCTTGCTGTAAATAGGATATATTCAGCAGACAAGTTGAACAGATAGAGTGATAAGAGGCAGTCTTACCTTACCTTCTTGCCAACTGGAAACCATTCTTTTTCTCCGTATTCTGAGCTGACAGAAGCCTCCTGAGTACAGACTGGACATCAGGATAATCTTTAAGAGAGATCCATAGCTTTTAATGATCTACACAAGGCTTTGCTATAATCAATAAAGCACAGGCACTCCATTATCCAACATATGTTTCAATAAGATCCCTACTGCCTCCTCATTTCCTGAACCCGGCTTGGATGCCTGGCATTTCTCACTTCATATAGGGTAAAATACCTTGTTGTAGAATTTTTAGCATCACTTTTTGAGCATCACTTGCATGGGAGATTAATGCAGTGGCTACTGCAATCCCTGGTGTCGTCCTCTTTCTTGGGGACTGGAATATATACCGAGCAATTTCAATCTGTGGGCCATTGCTTCATTTTCCATGTTTGTTGACATGATAGCCATCTTTAAATATCTGGAGGGATGTCAAGTAGAAGGCAGAACGAGCTTGTTTTCTGCTGCTCCAGTAACTACAACCCAAATTGACAGATTCAAATTACATGAAAAGAGGTTCCATTTAAACACTAGGATGACCTTCTTTGCCATAAGAGCTGCTCCACAGCAGAATGGACATTCCTCAAAGGGTGGTTGAATCTCCCTTTGGAGGTCTTTAAACAGAGCTTGGATGGTGTGAAGGGGGATCCAGGCCTGCTTTTCCTCCTCTCTGGCTGGAGAGGGCGGCTCCCTTCCCAGCCTGCTATAGCACCCTGCCACCCTCCTTACAAAACCCTTGCTTTCCCCTCTTAAATCCACCACCGTGGTGAACAAGGGGGTAAAGCCTCTCTAGTTTTGTTCAGAAAAAATTAATAATCTGTAGTAGCATGTTTGTGTAAAATTAAAACTGATGAAAAAGTCAGAAATGTTAAAAATAGAATGTAATCTTTATTAAAATAACAAACAGGGAAAAGGTATTGGGTGCTACAAGTATATTCAGGCAAAACAGAACTTCCAAAAAGTTTCTTCAGCTCAACACAGTATTCAGGTTCAGAGCTTTCCTACATACCCAGGCCTTTGGCTTCCCTTCCTGCTCAAAGGCTAAATTCCCAAGTTAAGGTCACCCCTTCTGACCCAACTCAAAATAGATTTTTTTCCTCTGTCTCTCAGTAGACTCCTGAGAAGATAACCCCAATTATCCAAGCAACCTCCCTTGGCTGACTGAAAAGCTCTCACTCAAAACTCTTTGTGGAAATCTCTGTAAAGGAAGCTCCAAAAATGCAAGTCATTGCCTTATGTAGAGCTCCTTCTCAGAAAGCTCAGCCCCTCCCACACGTCAATGGGCTGGGTTTCTTTCTTATACAGAGCCACTAGGTTACATGGCAACCTGTTGCCAGGGCTGCTCTGTCACTCAATCTGGTCACACCCCAGGGTCCGTCACAGATGAGCATCTTTCAAGAGTGTTTTGCTTGTATATTCCTGCATAACAGAGGGTTGGACTAGATGCCCTTTGTGGTTCCTTCCAGCTCTAAGATTCTATGATTAGATTCTATGATTCTAATAACAATTTAAAGACAGTTGCTGCATTTTGGAATCACTCCCTTGTTACTGCCCTGGCTAGCCGAGCTTGTGGGATATAAAGATATCTCTTGATATCAATAATTCAGCCTCACATATCCATTCCCCTCCACATGCTTGCGAGGCCCCCGGAAAAGCACACACACTGGCTCAGCCGATAATCACCGTAATATTCCAACACAATATAGGCAGGCCAGAAATAGCCGACTTGCAGCTTTAGGAGACCTCAAAGGCAAGTACCTCCATTAGGTATGCTCGCAACTTTCAAAAGATCCCCTGCCCCGCACTGGCAGCTTGATGATCTGACTATACAACGCTCAAGCACTCCGCGTTTGCATACTGGCTATCCTATTGACAATTTGGCTATAACTCAATCATTCAAATTCTGACCTTTCGGAGGCTTTGTCTCCAGCCCCAAACTCATTGTTTTCCCCAAGTACGAACTAGCCTGCGGTCACAATTCTCCTTATAAAAACCCCTGACTTTGAGTGCTTCCTTGGATCGCTCTTGGCTTCCATCCCGCCTTGCTGTCGCTTTGTCCAGCGAGCCTTCCCCTCAGCCCCACGTGCTGAGATCCACGCTCCCCAGCTTCTCCGCTTCTAACCGGGCTTCAGGACAGGTGAAGTATCACCCAAACCAACAACTCTTCTAAAAATTCCTCTATCCCACTCCAACCTTTATTTCCTTAGTTATCTGTGTGAGTGTGCTGCATACACTGTTTGATTGTGTTTTAATAAAATAACATTTATTATTTCAACTTCTGTGTGCTCCTTGACTTGGCCTGACCCCATAAACATAGGGTTCAAGATCTTGCTACGTTACCCTGCCTCTCGTATTGCTAGGCTGTGCTCTTGGCTAATTTCCCCATTTGATATAATTGAGAGCGCATTTAGGTGTCCCTCTCGGGACCCCAGAAATCAGGGTAACACCCTTTCATAAGCAGAAATTCAATACCACTCTTGAAAATCTTTCCTGATTACTGAACTGGCCAGTAAAGTGTTCTGCCAAGATTATACTGGAATTGCCTCTTTTTTGTCGTGTGTGTGTGTGTGTGTGTGTGTGTGTCCGCGCGCACGCACACATGTGCTGGTGTGTGATATTTTAAACAACTTTTATAGCTTTCCAGTAGTGTTTGGCTGGCATCCCACACGTACTAAAATGCAAGTGAGTCTACCCCAATCAACCAGCTTTACTTCCAAGTAAGAACGAGGATCTTAGCATAAATGTATGTCAACTGTAAGAGATATGAATGGAAAGGAGTCAGAATGGAAAACTTTGGGAGAAGAGTTATAAACACAGTAGCAGTTGGCTAAATAAAGATAGATATGTTTTATGCTTAAACCTTCTGTGATTTTGAAGAAGGACAAGAAAAATGTTTTGCATATGTTTGCATTAGATGTATGAGGGTTGGTACACTGAACTAACCCCTAAGTGAAACAAATCATTTTCCTGACCCTGTCTACCATCTCCTGCACACAGAAATAAGTTCAGGGTGCACCCTTTTTGATTATTAGACAAGATGATAAGTATCAGAATCACAAAAAATGTTATAGCTAGTGTTGGACACTTCTCCTTTGTCTTCGATAAGTATTACAAACTTTGATAAGTATTATAAAACTTTCCTCAGGCATCCAGCTGTCCCATATTACCATCTGCCTAACACTTTTTTATCAAGAGTTGGGATGGGTTGAGTCTTTCAATCCACCTCTGAATGCACCAAAACTCAGCAGCAGATCACCTGCTTTATCAGCACCACAGTCCAATCTCCAGTCATCTCTAATTAAAAGCAATTCAACTATTAGGGCCTAGAAAGACCATTTGGGAGAGCCATTGCTAGAGTTTACAACACTTGGCTAGACAAACCAACCATCTATCAGCTTCATAGAGTCATCAGCTGAGCTAATCTGCTTGTTCCTCCCAGGGCTGGTGAAATGGTTACTGTCTAGACCACAACTCAGATAATTCCCTAGCCAGTGGCCATGCTGGCTAGGGGATTCTGGGAGTTGCCGTTCAAAAGGGAAAATTTCCATTGCACTGGTTCTTTTAGAGGTATGTTGTGATGTCATGACCAGTAAAATGGCTGTTGTAACTGAAGTCCTGGACAAAGCCAACCACGATACTTAGGTTGGAGTTTTGGATTAAGTGTATGATCAGGCTGTTCAGGAAATTAATGATAAAAATGTGCTGTCACAGCACTCTTGATGATTCAGTGCATATAGCCTGGGATTTAGAACAGCTGCTGCAGTACTCTTAGGTGCCTTGTAAGTTATTTCAGAAATCAACTGTCCTGAAAGTTAAAAACGTATACTCTGATGGTGAGGGTGGGTGAAAGTAAAAGGGTAATGGTGAATGACAAGTGTCACATTGAAAGAGGGAACCCAGAATATTGGCAGAATGCTAACCTAAATCCTCCTTCACAACTGCACTGTCGGGTGATCAAGAAAGTGAAATGGATGCTGGTCTTACCTTACTTCTCTTGCCCGTTTTTGCTCCTTTCTCCCTAGCTGCTGCATTCCTGCCTTGTCTGCAATGTATAGCTGTGCAAAGCAAACAGGGTTGAGGGACGCCCAGAAGCAGATTAACAAATGACACCCTCCGGCCACCCTCATCAATGCTTGCAAATTACCTTGGCACATGGGGCAGAAAATCCCACAAGTGGCTCTCCTCATGGGCTCCCCCCATTTGTGTATATATACAAAGATCTGGTTTTAGGAAACTTGGTATTCTTCTGTGCCTGCTGATACTTTCTTCTTGTATCTGGATGATGCTGTTTTAGCTGCCTTAGGAACAACACTAAAAGAACTGAGATTGCTGGTTGTGGGTATTTTTCATTGTTGTTTTGATAAAATTGGCAGATGTGAGCAAAGGCTCACAATAAATACTAAAATATATAAGTTGGCGCTAGATATCTGGGGACCTTCAGGGACCTGGGCACTGGGGACCTCCGCTCCTCAGATGAATGAAAGGATAATTCAGTATCCATTTTTCTATTCTGTGTGCCCTACTCTGTTTCTCAATCACCAATAAGAGACTAAGATACTTACAAGTAAAACCCATCTGATACCATATTTAATATAGGATATGGATTAGGATTCAAGCATTTGGTTGTTCTTGTACGCCAGTTCCACCACATTGTTCAATCTTGTTTCAGAATGCAGTATCACATGCTAGTCCCTAGATGTCACTGAACACCATGGCTGGTTTCAGTATGAAACTATTACAGCTCAGTCTTCAAGCGGCACTCATTCATCTCCAACTTGTCAGAAAAGCTGCTTTCATAAGTTTCTCTTTCTCTCTCTCTCTCTCTCTCTCACACACACACAGAGAGAGAGAGAGAGAGAGAGACTACAATGAATGCCAAGTCATTCAGTTTGAAAAATACTCAAATCAACTTCAGTCGTACAACACCCAGGCACATTAGATACATATTGAGGATTATTATGACAACAGTATTGAGGGAAGCCATTTTGGACAGAAATGTGAGGTCATTAGAAACAGGCTAGCTAACAATGACATCATCAGTTTCAATAAGTGATACTAATGACTGAGTGCTAATAAGAAGGTTGGGACTGAGATCTAGCAAAGGATCCTGCTGGTATGAGAAGGGATGTTGAATTTCAGTTCTCCTCCTCCTCCCTCTGCAACTGTTCCTCCATTCTAGAGTGTATTCCACCTCCTAGAGTAGACATCCAGAAAAAGAGAGGCCGTCAAGGGGAGGGAAAGATCGGTGAAAGTCATTACATGTTCTTAACCATCTGCTGGCAAAAATTGTCTCATGACTGAAATGCCAACTAGAGGGAGAACAAGCAAACTCAGGATCCCAACCAATTTAATTAGAGTAACACCAAGAATAACAGCAGCAGCAACAAAAAATACCTTTCATTGGCACAGGTGGCTGATATGAATCACAAAAGTAATTCCACATACCTCATCTTCAACATGAAGATTTCTTTACCATCTGGAAAGCATCTTTTAGACATGAAGATCGTACAAAGTGATACTTTTTTTTTTTAATGCCCTCTGTAAATCTACTTTCTGGTTACTGTTATTTTCCAGAATTTTAAGTTCAGTGAGATAAAACATAACACCTTATAATCCTATATATGTCAACACAGAATTGTGCATTTCATTGCTTTCAACAGGGATTATTCTCAAGTTTGGGTGTTCAGCAACTGTGATTTTCCATATTTTTAAAACTGTAACTACCATCATCTTTCATGAGTATGCAAGCAAGTGATGCTAAGCTTGTAAAACTAGAAAATAAAAAATCAGAGGGCCACAGAGATCACTGCTGGTACCTAATATTACAGCTTAATTGTATACCCAGAAAGTGATTTGAACCCATTTGGAAAGTAGGCATTGTTATACAGTCGTTGTGAAAATACATACCCCACCATCAGAATATGTAGATAGCTCAGTAAGATTGCTGATCACAGCTTTCCCATACAGGGGAATCAAAGAGCAAACATTTTCCTAAAATATAGAACAGGTAGATAATGGCTTGCTTTTCTGTGCTCCTAATGCCATGCCACCTTCATGCAAAAATGTCTCTACACATGAGAGAAAGCAGACGAGTACAATTCTTAAGAGAGGAATCTTGTACATTTCAAGAATACGACTCAACATAGGAGTCTTCTGAAGGATGACTATTAATATTTTTTTCTAATGTTATAATGTGCCAAAATCATTTTTAAAAAAGATATTTGTTGTTGTTCACATTTAAGTCAGTGACCTTAACACATACTTATCATGGGGTTTTCTTGGCAAGATATTTTCAGAGAGAGCTTGCCTTTGCCTTGCTCTGTGGCTGAGAGATTGTGACTTGGCCAAGGTCACCAGGGAGGTTCCATAGCTGAGTGGGGTAGTCAAACCCTGGTCTCCACAATTGTAGTCCAACATTCAAACCACTACACCACACTGGCTATCTCTCTCTAAATAACAGTAGTAGTAGTAGTAGTAGTAGTAGTAGTAATAATAATAATAATGAATATATTTTAAAAATGAATCAGAAACCAAAGGTTAAAAGTTTTCTCATGCTATATACTGGATTGGCTATGTTTTCATGTCAAGTTGTGCCAGTTTCCTGGGGTTGCTTGCTATCAAACAAAGGGAGAAAATGTCACGTGTTTGTGAATAATCCATGGTTTGAGTCTTATGCTGATTTTCCAAAGCTACTTTGGAATGTTTTTTTGGCCCACATCTGATTTTCCATCATAACATTTCAAAGGCATCTCAGAATTATCCTCTTATTTTAATTCTATGCACTTTACCACAAATAGCGCTTAAAGTGAACATTGGTTATAGGGTAACTGGTTCACAAGGTACTTTTAAATCCTAAGGTATAAATCCACACTTAAAATCCAGCTGGGACACGAAAGCAATCTTCTGGATGCAAGTACAAAAGTGTGTTCAGGAAGTGCCACCTGCTGTGTTAGCCCAATGGCTATTTTCAGGTTTTGTATTTTTTAAGTACTTAGAAATATTAACAGCTCTTCTCTCTGGAGAGTCAACAATGCTAGGATTTTTTTAAGAAAAAAAAGAAACAAAAAAATCATGTGCTATGCTTTGTGTCTCTAGGAGGAGGCTGTGTAGCATTTGTCGAACTGTTGATTCCCTCTGGAAGAAAACCAACTGTTGCAGGACAAAGTCACCTTGTAACTTGTCAGTTGGAAAACTGTAGTCATTTCCGCACTAGACTGTTATAGCGCTGTTATTCCACTTTCAACATCCTATGGAATCCTGAGGTTTGCAGTTTCGGGAGGAACTGGCCAGCGCCTCCCTAAACTGCAAACCCCAGGATTCCATAGGATGTTGAAAGCAGAATAATAGCACTACTAGTGCGGAAATGGCCTCCATCACACTACCTGAAAGTACACTTGTTTTCCCAAGGCCTTGGGCCAGAGTTATTCATGCAACAGAACAGTGTAGGAAAGAGTCAAACTAGATGTGACAGGCAGCAGGCAACATACCCTAAACCTGGGCCATTTTGGCACTAGACTATTATAGCACTATTATTCCACTTTCAACATCGTATGGAATCCTGGAGTTGGCCCCTCTTGAAACTGCAAATCCCTGGATTCTATAGGATGTTGAAAGTGGAATAATAGTGCTATAACAGTCTAGTGCAGAAATGGCCCTGGTCAGCAGCTGAATCCATATCATTATGGAGTGGGGGGAGACTTAAAATCCAGCATAGCTGGTGAACGGAGTCTTCGTCCCTTCCTTCTGCGCTATTATGCCTCTAAACGCCTCATTCGAGTCTCTCCTCCCCTGCCCCAGGGCCAGGGCTAGCATTAGGCACAACAAAACAGCAGCTTTGAGTGGCAGGTAATGCGAGCAAACAGCAGCAGCCATCAGCTGTTCTTTCTGAACTACCCTCCCAGTCACTCCTCTTTCTTCAAAGATATGCATGCCACATCTGTGCGCCTAAACTAGTCTGCTGCCTTTACATGCAGCATGCTGGGTACAGTGCACCTGTCACTGTTGAAGTAAGAATAAACTGCCAATTTATTTGGCATCTATCTATCTATCTATCTATCTATCTATCTATCTATCTATCTATGTCTATATTTTCACTCCATCTTTTTTTGCATAACTGGGACTCCAGGTGGTTTGTTGTGCTTCTGTAGTTGACAGGTGGGTGAGTGCCATCTTGTTCCCCTGCCCGCCACCTAAGGAAGCAAAAGCAAAACCAGAAAAGCAAAACCATGACCACCCCAGGCCAAGGCCTTACTCTTGGTTGAGTTTCTAGAGGTACAAAGCACAATGAAGAATTGTCCTTTGAAAAAGAAACACTAAAGACCAGCTGGCCCCTCCCAAAACTGCAAACCCCAGGATTCCATAGGATGTTGAAAGTGGAATCATAGCGCTATAACACTCTAGTGCGGAAATGGCCTTAGTTCTCAATAAACATGCACAGAACTGTATTTTATGACTGCACTCCTGTACACGCTTAGTCAGGAATAGGACACATAAACTCAATAGAGCTTACTTTTGAGTCAATATGTCTAGGATTGTGACAGTAATACAAGTGACACCCTGCTCCATCCCTTCCAAGAGGCCAGTAACAACAACAACGATGATGATGCCTGGAATTGTTGTTGTTATATGCCTTCAAGTTTTCGATTTTGGTGACCCTAAGGTTTGTTGAGAGGGGTTTTGCCTTTGCTTTCCTCTAAGGCTGAGAGAGGCTGAGAGAGTGTGACTTGCCCAAGGTCACCCTGTGGGTTTCCATGGCAAAGTGGAGAATCAAACCCTGGTCTCCAGATTCATAGTTCAGTGCCCATACCACTACATCACACTGGCTTTAAACCACTGGAATATTGTGTATACATCATAGTGCTAAATAAGCAGTAGGATGGGATTTAGCAGAAGTACCTGAACATTAATGGGGGAAAATCTGTAGTGGGTAGGGAGGAAAATGTGTATTTCATTAGCAAATGACACTGATTTCATAAGGATGCTCTGAACTGTAGCCAATGCCAATGCAGCAGCCAAGGCCAGACGTGTAGCAGGGGGAATATTGTGAGTACTAGGACATAACAAAGTGATTTCAAACTACTTTTATGTTTAGGCTTGACAGATGACCTTGTTCATTTCTGTCACTTCTTTTTTTGTTTTGTTTCTGAATGAACATCAACACTATAGGACAGTATCTGCCACAGCTGCCTTATCAACACAAGAGTGCTGATCTTCAGAATTAAACTTTGCTCATTTTTAAACATACACTATACAAGAAATGACATTGTGTTGATTCTTTCAGTATAAGTTGATTAAAATACCTCAATCTGAATAAGAGTTAAGAATGGGATGAAAAAGACACCACAAACTCAGACTTCCGAGACTGAAGCGAAATTATATTCCAAGGCCACTGCAGCAGCATTTTCCTATATAGCTGGTTTATAAAATCTTTGTAATACAAAAGTGCACACAGAAATGCAAGGCTTAAATATCCTGAAGGCACCAGATGTCATCCCATCTTGGAAACTAAGCAGGGTCACCCTGGTTAATACTTAGACCAACAAAGAGTACTGGGTGCTTTAGGCTATATTTCAGAGGAAGGAAACTGGCAAAACCACCTCTGAGTATTCCTTGCCTAAGAAAACCCTGTGAAATTTATGGGGTCACCATAAACCTACTAGTGACTTGAAGGGACATAGATACACACACCGAGATAGAGAAACGCAAACTGGGTATTCTGCCTCCCTGTTTAATCAAAATGTGAAGAGTGGGGAAAAGCAAGGATGAATATGCCACCCAAGTCTGAGATAGAGACCATTGGCCCTTTCCGCACCAGGCAATTAGAACAGGGCAGTGCGTCCTCACACAGAGGTCGTCTGCACCTTGGAGTGGACTAGGAGCGGACTACTTACCGGAGATCCACACCTCGGTCTGCTCCAAGACAACCCCAAGTGGTCTTCCAGCGTGTTTTTGAAAGACCGGAAAAAAAAGGTCTTTATTTTCCTGGAACGCGCCGTTGCGTTCCTGCTGTCTTGTGCAGATTTGCAGGCTCGCACCAATGCAAGCCTGCCATCTGTGGAGGGCAGGCTTTAGGCATGGTGAGCTTCAGCGGTTGGTCAGGACCCACAACCAACTGGAAGCCGGAAGCCGACATTTTGGAAGCTGGAGCAGTGCAGATCTACAGACCTGGCACTGGTCCGATTCGCCCTGGACCAAGGAGGAGCCCTGCAGAAGGGCTTCAGGGACAGTCCATGTTGCTTCGGACCCCAGAAGAAGCGGTGAGTAACAGCACGGAGAGATTCCCTGGCCTCGTGCGGAAAGGGCCGTTATGCTGTGTTCTCTGCCACTTGTTAACTAGCTTTAATTTGTGTGGAACACAGGACCTGTTCAAGCATTGCCTTTACTTAAAATTCAGCAGATTAAATTCACTGTGGTAGTGATGGAGAGGAACTAAGTGCATTTAATGTCCTTCTGGGATATGTGTTTGCTTCACACCACTATATAATAATCACCTGAATCAAGATAAAAGCACATTTGAGTGAACATTAAACAGTTTCCCACCATAAAAGCTCAATCGGTGTAGCCCTGTAATGTTTCTAGTCAATGTCATTTCAAGAGACACACAAATTATTCACCAGTGCTGCCACCTGTTAACAAGAACTTTGGACTTTTTTTCTTTTTAAATTCATCTTCACTGACAAACTGTAGCTGGTGAAAAATCAATGGGCTGATTCCAGAGAAATGTCAGCAGAAAGGATGGGAGAAAGTTATTTTTCCTGCCCATCCCCATATCCCTCAAGATAGTGAGTGCTTCCAACCAGTTTTCAGAGATACTGTCTTTGCCCTCAGTACACACACACCCTTTGGCTGTCCTGATTTGGCAGGGACAGTCCCAAATAATTCTCTGTCATCTCTTTTTCAGCTGCTTTTAAAAGTCAACAGTTTCCCTCTTTTCCTCCCACTTTCCTCCTTGCTCCTTGGCTTACTTTAGTTGGAGCAAACAGGGTCCAAAGTGCAAAAATAGTTTGCACTCAGTTAACTCACAAAGAGAGAGGAGAGGACAAGGCAGAATCTTGTCTTTCCCAGTAGGTCCAGGCAAAAGCAAAAGCTGTGTCCTCTTCTAGTTGTCTGTTCTTCCCCATAAATAACTTTCATCATCTTTACCACACCTGATGTTGCTTGGCCACACATGTTCCGGCTTTGATCTGTAAAATATTGGAGAATATGTACACAGTATTATAGCCCACCCCATTCAATAGGTCCTGTAACCAGTGGAAAATGTTGCTGGGACTAGGAGGAGGAAAAGGAGGCCAGAAGCTTTCGTTGATGCTTTCATTGGATCTAATTTTCTGGATCGAATCCGTTATACTATATTTTTATGGGTCTAGATTTAGTCTGAATGACCTTTTTGGAGGCCTGTATAGCCCAGTTCCCCTGACTGAAAAGAGATTCAGGATCCCTTCCAATGCTATAGCTCTTGGTTCTTCACAATAATAGTGTGGGTGCCCTGAAGCAGTATATCTTAAGGAACAATAAAGGTTGCTGATGATAATATTCTGGCAATAGGCTTTAATGAAAGGTAGAATAGCCCAAAAAAGCAGAGGTGAAGGGCAAGGATACTTCTTGTTTCTGGCCTTTCCTGCTTGACAAAGGGAAGGGGCATGGGAGTTCTGTTTGTATAGTAAAAAATTGGAATTGAATCCAAAAAGGAGGCAGGGCATTGATTTTGCTCAATGCAGGAAATGCAATGGAACTACGAGACCACTTACAACAGGGATGGGAAGATTATATGCTCCCTTCTGGACCAGGGAGAACCATAATTCCCTTAGCTCACCCACAATTTCTTTAAAAAAAAAAATCAAAAAAATTCCCTGCACCGTCTAGGAGTGCTGAGGGATAATTTTGGCATGTTTAGCAGACTCTCTTGCCTGTTTTAAGCCAAGCGGGACCTTTTTTCTAACCAGAAATTCTTCTCTTGGCCTAAAACAGCTTTGGTGGAGAGAACAAAAGGCACAGTGAAATTGCCCTTCATGGCCCCAGAGGTTTCAGAAGCTTCCCCCCCCCCCCAAAAAAGTATGTGGTATGGGTGCAAGAAGGGGGTACATGCAACCTAAGAGCTTCTTTTTATTTACTTCTGTCCTAGAAATGTGATGAGACACATGGAATTGTGGAGTGCTGATGATCTCCTATGGAATGCTAAATCCTCATCGCGTCCTCAGCCTCTATATACATGTGAACCTTATACCACAGAAGCTGCCCAGCTTCTCCAGAAATCCTATTCTGAGGAAACTGAAACCGGGACATGTGGTGCTGGAACTCAAGCAACTTTACACTGCTCACAAGTGAGTGGCACACATGTAAATAACACGTAGGCTTCTGTTTGTAGCAAACAGCACATCTAATTGATTGCTCTGATCTGGAAACAGCCAAAGGGCTAATTCATGTTTATTACTTTGAACCTGAACCTTGAACTGAGCAGGGAAACAGATAGGGAACCAGAGAGGCTCAGACAGAATCATATAATATGTGGTAATAATATACAATGTAGTCATTCTGTTGCACAATAGATTTAGGTTCTGTTTTATACAATGATGGCTTTCTTTTATTTGTTGGCATAGAAGCATTTCACAAAATGTTGGCATTGTTCTCATGTTGGTTTTAACTTCTTCTGTTAACAGTCACACCTGACACAGACTTTATTGGAATACATTACAAGGTCAAATGTCTCTCTTTTTCGCCTTTTGGTTATGTTAGTTTTGTCCCCTTCTTTTTACTAAAGATTTAGGTAGACCATGCTATAAACAGATTGTAATCAACTGCTATTTTAAAAAAAAACCTGGCTAAATTTGTTTTTCAAATATATTTTTCAGGCTCTTGTAAATATCAATCTGTTCATTAATTTTTAAATCGTCTACAGACTTGGCAGAAATTTTAGTTAATGTTTTGACAAAACTGTGCGAGGACTATAGAATTAACTTGTGTATTATGCAAGATAGAGTGGTGGGGGGGACTGTGACTTGGTAAGGACGTAACTGATAGATTCAATGGCCATTTCTGCACTAGATTGTTATAGTGCTATTATTCTACTTTCAACATCCTACGGAATTCTGGACTTTGCAGTTTAGGAAGGGGCTTTTAGAATTCTCAGCCAAAGAGCTCTTCAGCCTCACTAAACTGCAAACCCCAGAATTCCACAGGATGTTGAGAGTGGAATAATAGCACTATAACAGTGTAGGGTGGAAATGGCCAATGACTGCCATTTGTAGAGGTGATCCTTGCACCTGATTTGAAATTCAAATTTGGGGAGGAGATTGTGAAAGAGACTTGACTACAATTGTCCATGTGCAACCTGATCCTAGACAGATTTACTCCAAAGTCCAAATGCAAATAAATAAGGGAGCCCTCCTCCTCCTCATACAAGACATCCATAGCCACATGATGCAAAACAGAGGCTGTTTTTGTCTGAATATCATATAAATGTACAAGGACTGCAACATGGATAAGTTACATTTGATGTAGACTTAAGTCTACAAAAGTTTACGCTACCATCATGTTACCCTGATTTCTGGGGGTCCCAGGAGGGACACTTAAATGTGCTCAAACAATGGGGAGGGAATTAGCACAGAGCACAAGTTTGCAATGCGAGAGGCAGGGTAACGCAGCGAGATCTTGTACCTATGTCTACGGGGTCAGACCGAGTCAACGATAAGGCAGAAGTTGAAAATAATAATGTTTTGTTGAAATACAGTCAAACATGTGTATGCAACACACTCACACAAGGAACTATAGAAATAAAGGTAGGAGTGGGATAGAGGGATTTTGAGAGGAGGTTTGGTATGGGAAATACTATACCTGTCCTGAAGCCCGGTACAAGCAAAGAAGCTGGGGAGCGTGGATTCTCAGCACGTGGGGCTGAGGAGAGGCTCGTCAAACAGAGCGGCAGCAAGTTGGGAGGCATGTCACAAGCGATCCAACAAGACGCTCAAAGTCAGGGGTTCTTATAGGGAAAATTGTGGCCGCAGGCTAGTCCGTACTTGGAGATAACAATGAGTTTCGGGCTGGAGACAAAGCCTCCGAAAGGTCAGTACTTTAGATGATTGAATTATGACCAGATTGTCAATAGAGTAGCCAGTATGCAAACGCGGAGTGCTTGAGAGTTGTATAGTCCGCTCATCAAGCTGCCTGCGCGGGGCAGGAGACCTTTTGTAAGTAGCGTGCATACGTAATGTGGTACTTGCCTTGAGGTCTCCTGAAGCTGCATTCGGCAATGACTGGCCTGCCTGGATCGGGATTTGAATGGTTCGGCTATTGTCGGCTGCACCTTTGTGCATGCTTGTCCGGGGGCCTCGCAAGCACGTGGAGAGGAATGGGTAAAGAAGGCCAAATTATTGATATCAAATGATATCTTAATATCCCACAAGCTCGGGCTAGAAACAGTGGTAACAATCATCTTTTTCTCAGTTAGTCTCAACGGTGCTACAAGAGGCATTTGCAAACTAAGTACGAATGAGTTCAACTTGGATGCTATTGTTACTACCGTAAATTCCAAAATCCCCCAGATAGCATGCCAAGCTGTGATGCATAAATAACTTTCTGAAGCTCTAGAATGTCTATATAAGATTGTTTTCTCAGTGCCTGTCTCAGGATTGTAGCCATAAATCTCTTTTTCACTTTTTTTTTCACCATCACTTCTATCCTCTTCCTCCTCATACAAGATATCTATAGCTGCATGATGCAAAATAGTGACTGGTTTTGTCTGAATGTCATATTAATGCACAAGGATGGCAGCAGAATGGGTAAGCTGCAACCTGGAAGCACCCTGGGAGATCATGTAGAAGATAACTCCTGATTTATTATCGATGGTGGATTATACCGGATTCAGGGTCATTAATTTAACAGAAACTTCTCAGGCCTGCATGATGAATGAGTAGAAGAAACACAGAAGGGAGTGGGTGGGAAATGCAACTCCTACCATACCATATCTGCCAGCTCTTTGCATATAACTGAGTCATTTATTGATGGATGGAGGTGTGATCATTATCTCAAAAGTAAACCTTACCTTGGACCTAGAGGAGTAAAGGCATTAGTGTTTAAAACCTAAAGCACAAACAGGAAACCTGCTTGAACATGAAATGTCTTGCAGCTGCAGTGTAGGCTACTGATGTAGAAATGGCAGTAACTCATCATAGCTTCTGGGAAGGAAATGTAAATAAAGCTGACTCCTTTGTCAGGCTAAAATAGACAGACATAGCGCAGGATAATACTAATGAGCATTGGAACAGGGGTAGAGAATTCAGGTTGTTATAAAATGGAAGACAAGCTTTCAAAATGTCTGAAGGGGGTCTAACGACAGAGTTTCAAAATACTGGCAAGAATTAACTGCCATGTGCTGATAGTCTGGACAATGTTCCAGACATCTTAAAGAAAACACAAAGTAGATGATTCTGCAGTTTTGGAAGGAAGGAAAGAAGAAAAGAAGGAAGGTCCTTCCTGTCTGAAAGCTCTAGTTACTATTATCTGGTGCAGACTTTTACAACTCTGTTATGTATCAATAATAAATAAATATTGTAACTATGAGAAAGATCATCTAGCTTGTTTAAAACTGCAGTCTGTTTATCCCGCCAATTGGTCTTCTCAGTCATGCAGATTTTTATGACTCAAAGGATGAAAGAAAATTACAAACTTCCTCTTTCAAAATATGAACTTCCTTTTAATAACATTGATCAATATTTGATTGAGCCCAAATTAATGTGTGGCTGGGAGAAAAGCTTTGCAGTGGAATTATTAAGGATGAACATGCCTCATCTTCCAGGGACAGAGAATGTACAGCCCTCCATACATTGATGGACTGGAGTCCCTATCATTCTTCAGTATTGGCTATGCTGGATAGGGCCAACAGAAGTTGTTCCCCACCCATTTTATGCTCTTGCCCTAAATTATCTTTCCATCCTAAGTAGTGGTAATAGTAGTAATACTAGTATTACCACTAGCAATACTAGTACCACTACTAGATTGTCTACCACCACTTTAGCAACTAAGACTGTAAGAATCCTAAAGGATGAAGAATGGAATAATAATGTGTTAGGGGGTGGAGAAGATCAATTCTTCAAACCTATGGCAAAGTAGCAGGCCAAACTGGGCATACACATCTAGCAATAACTGAACTTACTTTGTGTGTCTTTTTTTTAAATTCACTCTTATTGCAACCACCTTGAATCCCATTTTGGGGACAAAGGCAAGTCGTTAATCTAATATTTCTTTTGAAAAAGAAATATAAAGGAGACAACATGGTGCAGTGGTCTTGATTTTGGACTAGGACTCAGAGGAACCAAGGTTGGAATAACTGCTTGGTCATAGAAGCTCATTGGGTGGCCTTGGGCAAATCACACTCTCTTAGCCTTGAAAGAAAGCAATAGGAAACCTACTCTCCTAAATCTTGCCAAGAAAACCCCATGATAGGCTCACCTTAGAGTTGCCATAAGCTGAAAATGGCTTGAAGACATAGAACAAAAAGCTCTGACACCTCACTTGCCATTCCATATGCAGTGGGGTGATGGTTTGGAAAGAAGAGTCGTCTTCTGGACAGCTTCCTTAAGGGTTTAGGATCCTCTTTTTCCACCTGTAGGTTGCAATTAGGATCATGGTGCAAAAGTCCTTATACAGTCATTCTCACTCTCATTCTTGTAACATTGAGCTCACACGCAACAAAAATACTGAATATGGCTTCTTTTGTGTGATGGTCCCATTAAGTCAGCCTACAGTTTCAGGAGGGGCACTGACATTCTGGGGAAGGGTTTTAGGGGTATGTGAGGTTACAAAAGCAGTGGGAAAAGACCTATCAGTTGCATAAACTGTCTTGAGTGTTGCCTTATATAATTTGACATAATTAGTGAAGCCCAAACAATTTTTAGAGATATTGTTTAAGAAAAAGGCACTAAAATTCAATTACTAACACTGAATGTTATTTCCCCCCTTTCCTCCAGAGAGCAATTATTCATATCCAAGAAAGATGCTTACATTCTGCTTTATATAAAAAACAGAGAACAATATATATTATTTCTCTTTCTAGATTGGTTTATAATCTCCTAAGGGAGGGACATTCTTTGTAAATGTACACACATGTCTTCTTATATATAGCTCCTCAGCTCAGGACTCAATCTATCATTTACATGCAGACTTTAGCTTCACGCCTGCAAATCAGTTTTCAATTAATATTCTTATCAGGATAATGTTGAATGACCTCAGCTCTACAGCCACAAGATCAAACAAGCTACAAATCTTAGTATCGTGGAGATGTGGCAAGCTAAACTATCTCCACATCTGTCTTGACTCATCTCTAGAACACCTTGTTCCACTCAAGTATGATATGCATGCAGGCTGATCACCTGTGGCCAAGATGAACTGTTTGCATTTGAAAGATGGAATTTGACTTCTAGGGCTTGTTTAGATTTTCAAATGAAAGCCTTTACAATTAACACATCTCTCTGATTCCTTCCAAGACAATCCTGTGATCCACAAAACTTTTGCTTGTACCCATGTGATTTGGACTCCAGGTCAGGTAACAACTGAACTGAAACTTCTGCATTGTCGCAGGCAGAGCTTGGAAAAGTTGCTGGTTTTGATGAGGAAGTTACTCCCCAACTTCCCATCCAATATGAATGTTGTCTATACTGGCAAAGGATTCTAAAGGCCTAAATCTAAGCTGATTTGTTCCTGAAGTCAGTCCAGGTGGCCCAAGACATTTTGCTGACCATTCAATCCATGTATAGAGGTGGACTGGATGGGAAATTGCATCTCAACTTCAACACTAGCAATAGGGCAGTTTCTTCCACCACACCTGAGATTAGTGTAGGGCAGGGGTGAGCAAAGAACATAACCTAAACTGAATGCAGAGCCTCAAGGCCATTTCTGAACTCCCCAAGACCCACACCAGCCCCAATATCTTTTAGCCAAAAATGCTACCCATGCATCTAGGGGGCAATTCCACCATGTTTTCTGGAGAGGCAAGGGGGCTACACTCTTTTCGGCCCAGAAGAAGCTGTTTCAAAGCTAGTAAATAAACCAGACATTGACTTCAATTTTATTTGCTGGCTTTAAAAAGGTCTCTCCTAGGACTACAGCAGCTAGGACAGGTATAAATAAAACATCTCCAAGAGTGTCAGGGATATTTTAATATGTGTGTTGGGGTCATGGCAAGGGAGGGATCCAGGGAAGTGCTCCTGAGGGACAAACTCCAACTCCTGGCACCTGTCTTAGGATGCCTAGGACTGCTCTGGCATCACACACAACTGCAAAGGAGGAGAACAGGCAGGACGTTTGAGAGGATCAGCAGAAAAGCTTCCACATTGCCTCTTTCTCTGGTATCTAGGGCAGGTCATCACAGTCTTTCTTCTTGGTAAGGATGGCCAAGTAGATGGCCCTGCTCCACTTGCCCCACACCATGCCCTCCAACATGTCACGGGTGAAAACAGGGACACATGTGACCACGCAACTTCACAGTGTGATCAAGAGGGCGAAAGTTATTAATGAAGATGAACACTAATAAGAGGCTGCGACAGCTTGCTTTTGCCCGAGCCTATCAAGGAGTGAGCTCCTGCCCCCCCCCCGCCTGTCCCTCCTGCTGAGTTAATTGAGGACAAACTACTCTTGCATTCTGAACTCCGTTTGCATTAACTGGAGTAAGCTAAATTCAAAGAGAGGAAGTGGGAGAAGGAGGGAGAACCTGGGACATTTTAAAAGCAGCTGAAAAAGTAGGATGACATAGGGTTAATTGGGACTATTCCTGCCAAATCAGGACAGTTGCTGTACATGTCACACTTGAGGTGAGGTAACACCAGTTCACTGCATGTGTGGCAACATCTAAAACCAGTTCCTACTAGCTACTAATCAGGACTTCCACAAGCTGGATTGAAAAAAAAAATCTGTTCTAAATGAGGTTTTTATCATGATATCACCCTGACTCATTCAGTGAATGAGGCCTCCAGATGTCATTGTTTTTAACTGCCATCAAGATTTCTTGATTGTAGTCTCCATTCTCAGGCCACTTCCACATGATGTTGCTATAATGCTATAGCAATGGGTTGTTACTGGTCCAGGAGCTAAATTGCCATATTCTCTTTTCCAGAAAAAATCTGTTAAGAACCTACTATAGCGCTTCAATCCTGTCAGCTACCGTACTGCTATAGCACCTGATAGCGCTTCCTGTTATGGCGGATCCAGTAGTGGGAGGGCTGTGGGCGTGCCCAGCTCGTCCCTCCCTCAGTGACTCCCATGGCATGGTAACTTCCTATCATCTCTCCCTGTTTATTTTAAATCTCTCCATTGAGTCAAAACTTTTTATTTTTTTAATACATTTTTGAACAGTATAGAACAAAAGTGCAATAGTGCACTAGCATGTCATGCTGTTAGAACATTGCTGTGTTAGTACAGCTTCTAAACCCCCACCAAAAAAATCACTGCCCAATCAGGGGCAGTGGGTAAGGTTGAAAGCAGGGCACGGGAGTGGCCAAGAACACTGTAATACAGACAGAACACCAGTGGCAATACTGCAACCCATCCACTTAAGGGGAAAGGGTGCAAAAAAGAGCATCCCTGACCCAATGGCATTGCGGACATGGCGATGCTGCCATTATAACGATATTGTGCTCTAATGGTGTCTACTGCAGAAATGGTCTGATTAATGACTGAACCAAGGTATGGAAAATCTTTAACTGTTTCAATGTCTTCATCATCTACTTTAAAGTCATGCAAATCATTATATTTTTTCTTAATGTTCAACTGTAAACCTGTCTTTGCACTTTCTGCCTTCACTCTCTTCAGGAATTGTTCCCAGTCTTTGCTATTTTCTGCTAGCAGTATGGTGTCATATGCATGTCTTAAACTGTGAATGTTCCTTCTCCCAAATTTCATGTCTCATTCCTTTAAGTCTAATCCTACTTTACATTTGATATATTCAGTGTACAAGTTAAACAGATAGGGTGATACAATGCAGCTATGCTGATCCCCTTGTCAACTGGAGACCATTCTATTTCTCCATATTCTGTCCTGACAGTAACCTCTTTCCCCTAAGCATAGATTTTGCATCAAGCTGACTAAATGTTGTGGCACACCCATTTCTTTACAAGCTATCCATAGTTTTTCATGATCTACACAATCAAAGACTTTACTATAATTTAGAAAGCACAGGCTGATTTTCTTCTGAAATTCTTTGGTGCACTCCATTATCCAACATGTGTTTGCAGTATGTTCCCTAGTACCTCTTCCTTTTCTGAACCCAGCCTAGACACCTGGCAGTTCATGCTCCGTATATGGTAAATGTCTTTGCTGTAGAATCTTGAGCATCACTTTATTTGCATGGGAGATTAATGCAACAGTCCTGTGGTTACTGCAATCTGTAGGGTCCCTTTTCTTGGGTACTGGAATGTACATTGAGCATTTCCAATCTTTGGGACATTCTTTTGTTTTCCATATTTGTCGTCGGATTTTAGTTAGAACTGGAGTAGGTTCTATTCTCTGTAGCTTGAAGCAGTTCTATTGGTATGCCATCTGTTCCTGGCACTTTTCCCAAGTGCCCCCGGTGCAGCTTCCATTTCACTTTTTAAAATTGTAGGCTCATTTTCAAATGGTTCTTCCTTGAATGAATCTGTCATTCTTTCATCTCTTTTATATAGTTCCTCAGTGTATTTTTCTATTTTTTTGTTATTTCTACTTGTTTATGTAATGTTCTCCCTCCTGGTTGTAGAGAATCCCCATTCTTGGTTTAAGTTTCCCTTTGATTTCTCAGATCTTGTAGAAGATGTCTCTTGTTCTTCCTTTTTTGTTACTATCTTCTGTTTTTCTGCACTGAGTCTTATAGTAGTTCTCTTTGTTCCTGGACACAAGTCACTCAACAGTTGCATTCAGGATTCTGACTCTATTTCTGTCTCCTTTTACTTTTGCTCTGTGCCCATCCTTAACTGCTTGCAGAGCTTCATCTGTCATTCATTGAAACTTCTCTCTTTTTTTCAGCTGTAGATAGTATCTTTTTGCAATGTCCCTGGGCTTCAGTCCAGAGTTCCTCTGGTTCCCAGTCAATTAGACTTAATAGTGCAAATCTATTTTTGCGTTACCTTTAAATTCTATGGAGATGTTCTTCAGGTTGTGTTTTGGCACAATGGTTGGTTTAGTGTTCTTCTTTAGCTTTACTCTGATCTTTGTTGTTAGCAGTTCATGGTCTCTGCCAAGATCTGCTCTTGGTCTTGTTTTTGCAGAAAAAAATGGAGCTTCTGCTTCCAATTACGTAGTCTGTTTGAATTGTATATTGGCCGTAAGATGATGCCCATGTTTACTGTCATCTCTTTGTTTGCTTGAAGAATGTGCTTGCGATGAACAAACTGCTGGCCTTGCAAAATTCGGTCACTCAGTCTTCTGCTTCATTTATTGATCCTAGGCCAAACTTTTGTACAATCTTTGATTGTGCTCTGTTTCCTGCTTTAGCGTTCCAATCACCTACGTTTAACAAGAAGTCCTGTTTTGGTGTGTGATCAATTTCCTCCTGGACTCCAGTGTAGAATCTTTTGATTTCTTCTTCTGTCTTTGTAGTTGGAGCATATACATGGATTACAGTTATATTGATAGGTTTTCCCTTAAGTCTTGTTGACATTATTCAGTTAGACTTTCCATTATATCCTTAGACTGATTTTGCTACATTTCTCCTTACTATTAATGCTGACCCATTTCTTCTTGGTTTTTCATTTCCTGAGTAAAACATAGTGTAATTATCTGAATCAAAATGTCCCATTCCCATCCAATTTAGCTCATTCACCTCAAGTATTGCAATGTTTATACGTTCCATTTCTTGTTTTACTGTATAGCTTCCTCTGATTCATGCTTCTTACATTCGACGTTCCTATAACATGTGTTGTGCAGCTTCGGACTTTCTTTTCCCTTCTGAGCATGTCAACAGCTGAACATTCTTTCAGCTTGAGTCTAGTTGCATCATTAGCCACAGTGCTACTTGTAATTATCCTCTGCTCTTCCCCCGTAGCTTATTAAGTGGCACATGACATGGAACCTTCATCTTCTGACAACATTTCTTGTTTCATTTTAGATTGTCTCATCATTGGTTTTTCATGATAAAAAACATTCAAAATGGGTTTACCATGCCTCTTCTGCACAGTACTAACAAGCATTAGCTATCATGCCACTGCTGTTGACTCTGAGAGATCTTCCACCAGTGTAACCCTCCTATCCCATACACATACTACTACTGCTGCCCAGTAGATGTTTGGCACATTTAGACTGGTTCCTTAGCAAAAGCCTGTCTGGGGCCCTTTTTTCACGGCATTTCCGATGTGAAAGGGCCCCTTGAGCATCGCACACATGTGAGGAGCGGTCCACATGATGCACTCACATTTGTGCGATGCTCAAGGGCCTGACGCAGACTGCGCATGCATTTTTTTCATTTTCAGCTTAAAGCTGAAAATGCTGCGTGGTCGTGCATCGCTCTGGGGCCCCACGCGCACTTACCTGGCATGTGGAGCCTCTGGAGCCAGGTCAGTCGTGCTTCCTGTCCAGTGCAGGCTGGGAAGGTCCCAGGCTGCACTGCGAAAGGAAGAGGCAGGGCTCTCGCGTGAGCAGGAAGCTCTTGCGGAGCAGAAGGAACAAGGAAGCGAGAGCCTCTCCCGGAGGCTGCTTGCGCAAGCCCAGCACCGCAAAAAGGTAAGGTGCGAAAAGGATCTGAGATGGGGGATCCTACTAGGAGCACTGCTACCATTAGCGTAGCCTCTTGCCTCACAGCAGCACACAATCTCATTCCACCATGGAAAGGGAGTGCCATAGTAGGCCTTCATTTATAGCCCCTCCTTATTCCCCCCCCTGCTTTTCCCTTCCTCTCTCTCTCTCTCTCTCTCTCTTTTTTTCTACTATGGAATACTCACCAAGGAGAGAACAGGAGAAGAACTGCACAGTTGCTTCTAATTGCTAGCATAAGGAGCCCTCCATCTGGAATTGCCCCAAGTGTCTTGTAACCAGAGGCCTGGCTGAATGATTTGGTATTTTTTTAAACAGTGCATGTAATCTCCGTTTGCAAAGCTCTGTGAAGCATGCACACTCTGACCTATATTCTGCCACTAAAAGACATTTTCTATAGTTCATGAATTCTCCAATAATGCAAAACTAATTGCTTCCTATTATTGGTTTAATTCCATCAGGGTGGCATTTTAAAATAAATCCTGTACCATTTCAGATTGAAAATTTGGCTGATTGAATGCCAGAGAGGGACATACACACATACTCACACTTCTGTGTTGTTTTAAATTCACGGTTTTTATTGACTGCTTTACTTTTGGAATGAACAATGTAATCCTAATTCACAGATGCACCAGGTGTAGGACATTTGGATTAGGCACAAATCTTTCTGCCAGGAAAACCCTCTTGGAATGGCTGATCTCAGATATCTGCTGACAGAAAAATCTGCCAGCAGAACTGCTCTGCAGGCTAAGATAGACCCCCTTTACCAATAGTGATTGTGGTAGTGGATGGAGTGTTGGTATTTCTTCAGCTATCTGATGTGATGGACTGGCAGGGATTTTTCCCCCAATGTGCCAAGGACCAGTGCCATATTTGTGCCCACTGACTACCACTGTTTCTTGCTTTCCTCTTTTTTTCTTTTCACAAACCAGGAGCCAACAGCTCATGGCCCACCATTTTGAGTAGCACTATACTATACAATCTCAATATGAGCATAAGAGGATGAATGCTTTGGATGCTTTGCACTGTGGGATTTGAGAGCAAAGATCTTGTGGGATGCAATGTTAGCAACTTGTGAAGTTGGCAGCATGAGAGAGGGTTTTCAAGATTTGACCTTGCCATCTTGTGAGATGTGAGTTGGGCCAAGGTTATTTAAGGCCTGGCCACAATGGGGCATCAGTTCGACCAAGTCTGCTGTGTAATCCACCCTCTTTCCCTATCAGCCTTTCCGCACTAGACTGTTAATAGCACTATGATTCCACTTTCAACCTCCTATGGAATCCTGGGGTTTGCAGTTTCGGGAGGGGCCACCCGGCCCCTCCCAAAACTGCAACCCGCAGGATTCCATAGGATGTTGAAAGTGGAATCATAGTGCTATTAACAGTCTAGTGCGGAAATGGCCTATGTTAAGGTCAGTGGCATATTTAGCATAAACAGCACCTAGGGCAAGCATGGAAGTTGTGCATCTACTTTCTTACTCCTACCCTCCACCCCTATATGCACAGCATTTTTGCCTCCCCCGCATGGCATTGGCACCTGGGGCACATGTCCTACTTGCCCCACCCTAAATACGCCTCTGGTTAAGGTCCCAGGTTATGGCTGGTCAACCTTCAGAAGATTGGAAATGATTTTTGGTCATGTTAGCTTGAGTGATGTCCAGTGATTTACATGCTCTTCACTTTCTCTAGGGATCCTGGCTTCTCATACTGTACCCGCACAATGTGTATTTCTGGCCGCTACTGAACATGTGAAAATATGCCCTGCGAATGGAAATATAAAGAGAGGAAGGCATAAGTACAATTTAAAATGTTGAAGCATGTGCCCTGGGTCAGGATGACTCAACATGACAAAGCCTCTCTCCTGATTTGAGCAATTGGCCAGGTGCCCTACCTATCAAATGGACCTGGCACAGCATTGTTTGGCATTAGCTAAGGATCTGGGAACCAATGTTTGAGGTCCCTCCTCCCCTCATGCTAGTTAACCTGTTAATTTGTTACCAGATCGTTCATCTTTATTGCCTTCAACATTATTGTTACCTTTAATAAAATCTGTGGCCCAGTTTTCCTATATCCAAAGCTTTGTGTCACTAGAACCAAAACGGGAGAGAGATGGGATGAGGTGAGCAAAGGACTGAGTTACATTGGATCAAGCGCAGGGACACAGCCACCGTGCAAGCACACAAAGTTAAACCAGGTGGAGAGGGACTTGGAGTCAACACAACTTCAGCTGCCCTAGTGTCCCTCAGATATCTTTGCCCATTAGGATGCACATATGTAAAGAAACACATTTTCCAGCATGTATCATGAGCATTTTGCTTGATCGCATGCAAACGTTTCACCTTTGTTCAGGCAGGTCCCCCAAAATCCCAGTCAATATTCTGAAAAGGGATGCAGAGAGTCCTGATAAAATAAATCATAAAGCACTATGATTATTTCTCTACGCCATGGTAGGGGAATATATCGTCCTACCACTGTTTTGGGGCTGCAGCTCCCACCAGTTCTAGCCAACACAGCCAATGGTGAGGAACTCTGGGAACTGCAGTACAGCAATTTTTAGGGATACACATCCCCTAACTGTGCTGTAGACTTTAAAAGCTGTAGCAAATAAAATCTGACCTGTGTGTGCCACACCTCTGTTAATGTATTTTTATGCCAGCTGAAAACATATGTATAGATGTGTTTATGTACATATTTGCTCATGGACAGACAGTGATGTTGTTGTTGTTGTCGACTAGCATTCAGTACTGCAGTTACAGATTCATAACCTACAGTTACAGATATGTAACTTTTCCATATTCAGTAAGACTATGTAGTCTTTCTGTAAGAATACATAAATCTCCCCCCGCCCCCCGCACTGCAGTCCACCTTAACAGCCAGCCGCCATATTGGACAAAGGACGTCTCTTTAGTTGCCAGTCGGTGTGCAAGGAGGATAACATCTCCAGCTTACTCACCGGTGAGGAAGGCTGCAACAGTCAGAAGCAGGACCCCATCACAATTTCTCATGGCAACTTCCCCCATTGATGGGGGGTGGAAATGTCATCCTCCTTGCTCCCCAACTGGCATCTGAACAGACCTCCTTCCCCCAATCTATCTACTAAGGAGCCTGGGGGAAGGGGGGGATCAAGCTAGAAGATGGTACTTAGTCCATTTCTGTACTACACTCTTATAGCACGATTATTCCACTTTCAACATCCTATAGAATCCTGGGGTTTGCAGTTTGGGGAGGGGCCGCTTGGCCCCTCCCCAAACTGCAAACCCCAGGATTCCATAGGATGTTGAAAGCGGAATAATCGGCTATATGAGTGTAGTGCGGAAATGGCCTTAGTTACACATATCTAACTAAGCAAACAATGTTGCACGGGTAGCGGTTTGATCACTCGACTATGACTCTGGAGACCAGAATTCAAATCCCTACTTAGCCGTGGAAGCCCACTGGGTGACCTTTGGCAAGTCACACTCTCTCAGCCCCAAAGGAAGGCAAAAGCAAACTCCTGAACAAATCTTTCCAGGAAAACCCTGTCCTAGTTTCACCTGAGAGTTGCCATAAGTCAGACATGACATGAAGGCACACAACATTTTTTTTTTTTATGCAGCGTAGTTTTCTAGTGCAGCTTCCATCAGTGTCATTTTTGGGAAGAAAGCTGGGGCATAAATACAGTAACTCTATGTGCAGTTAAAGAATCTCCTAAAATCAGATTGCTTTAAATTCCATGTAGTTTCACATACACTGAGGATCCTACTTCACCACATTTTGCATCTATGCATGGTGTCTGTGTATGTGTGTGGGGTGTGTGTGTGTGTAAGTAACTGATATCTTTCCAGATCCAGGATGGTGACTTTATTTGAAGGGGACATTGATATAATCTCTCTGTAAGTGATCAGGCTTCCTTGGCAAGTAGTAATAGCGTAGGACGTCCACTAGAGGTAGTTCTAGAGTCAGACTGTCACAACTGCAATCTGGAGTGATAACTTTAAGAGAAATCTTCCTACAAATGCTCAGAAAAAGGGAAGACTATCTACAAAGCAGCTTGCTTTGCAGAACTATATTCACTCAGCCCATTTCAAGGTTGTCCTGACCAGGGGATTTATAATGTTGCTGACAAAAAGCTAGCTTATTAAACCATGAAGTCTTTTTGGCCTGTTTATCATATCTCTTAAAAATTCCCTCTGCTCCACCTCACTTTAACTTGCCCAGTGCCAAGAATTTGTGTCAGCTTAACATTAAAAAAATGCATACAATTTGTTGAACAACTGATTAAATATGCAAATGAAAGTAGGTCATCACTAATGCATTTAAACAGATGTGGTGACTGCCTTTTAATTAAGGCAATTAGTTGGTTTACTAAATTAATGCCCTTTCTTTATCCCATTGTATATGTTCTTATGTTACTGTGAGAATGAGAAGAATTCACTGTGGGCCTGTACTGATTTGCATATGAAATAAAAAGATATCTTCTAATATATAAAAGTCAAAGTTTTTGTTTGTGTCAGGCGAAGACCCCACATGATTGGCTGTGTCAGGCGAATGATATGATTGCCTGTGTGAGGTGAAGACTTCATGTGATTGGCTGCCTAAGAAGATCCTATGGAATCCTGGGGTTGGCAGTTTAAGGAGGGGCCTTTAGAATGCTCAGCCACAGAGCTCTTGGGCCTGGCTGGTTGCTATGGAGATGAGGCCTAGCAGCAAGGAGGAGGGCAGTGTATTCCCTCAGGAACCCAACCTCTGTATGTTAATAACTCTGAATACAAATTGGATTGGGGAATATGGGGAAAATTACAGGTACTAGATAAGACAGTTTGGGGAATGAGAGACACAGGATCTCAAATCTTATTACCTGTGAGAAAATACAATCCCAGGCAACACCAGGTAAATATGCCAGCAGGCTATAAAAGTTGTAATGGGTTAGATTCATTCTTCCTGTCTGAACTTGTTACCCCAGCTCTTCCTTTAGGACCAGCTGCCAGATCCTAGGCCTCCACTGAGTAATGCTTTGGGTTTTTGTTGGTGGGGGTAGGGGGAATCAGACCCAGAAAATCCCCGTCGTTTTAGGGTCACTGTAAGCCGGAAATGACTTGAAGGCACACAGCAATAACAATTGATAGCTTACATCTCTGTTTCTTACTTCTGTTGGAAGGAAAGAATAAATTGCAAATTTGACCATTGGGAGTGCACCATGTTGGTATCCCCAAAAGAGCAAGAATAGAGACACTGTAAAGAAAGCCGTGTGTGATGAGCTGTATCATCATCCGTTAGAACTTGTTGTACATTGCCATCAAATCTACTTTGACTGATGGCAGTTAACAACAACCTTCAACCTATGATTGAGCGAGTTCTGGGATACCCTGTCATCAGCAGCCACACTTAGGTCTTGTAAACTATAGGCTGTTGCTTCCTTAATATTTTCTCCCTGCATCAACTAGGTGCAACTGTTTTTTGATATTTTTATTTTTTAAAAAATCAGGTTTCCTGACACTCAAAAAACATTTTTGACTTTTTAAAAATATTTTCAAATACTCTTTCCACCCCTTTCACTTTCCCATGATTCCCCAAGCAAGAAATGAAACTGCAGCCACCATTTAAAATTTCGCCCATCTCAACAGGGCTTGATCAACTTCAAACTGGGAGAAGATAGTGAACTGAGTGTTTTCCCTGCCCGCTTTTCCCTGCATAAAGTCTGGCACTATGTCTGGTTTGCTCTTCTAAACATCTTTTCCCAAAACTGACTTCATCTTCCAAACTTGCTTTTGCAATCATCCAGACTGGACACATTTGAAAGTAAGAATGAATAGACCTTTGTCTTCCAAATTCTCCAGAAGTCTCAACACTGTGTGTTACTATCAGTCAGTACATGAAAAACGAACGGCCAGGGGTAAAGAAAACAGACCAAAGTAAAGCAAAGCAACAGAGATGCTGGTTTTCTGTCCATCTGAACTGAAGCACATTAAGACCCACTAATATTGGAATGAGGGTTGGGCACACTGGTTGCGATATGTCAGCGTTCATTTGTTTCTGGGTCCTGGTATACATGTGTTCTAATAATGGCTTCATTTATAAAGATTAGAAACTACAGTAAATCATTACGCAGAATGCTTAAATATTAACCAAAAAAACCAACAACTCTAAAGCGTGTTGTGAACTGGAAGACGTGAACAAATTCTTCTTTTGCAGTTTGGGGTAGCTTTTTAGTAGAAACTGAAGTCATACAATTGTTATGAAAGTGTCCTCACTTCCCTGTGCTTGATATGCAAATTCTGGGAAGAGGAAATCTTTCTTTCTCTGAAAAACACATCTTCCCATTCAAATTACTCTGTTCCACAACCGTCGCTGCAACTGCTTTATCTCACACCGCTTTTTCTATGTCTCCATCTTTGACTTGAAACAGTAATCCATCCAAAAATAAATGCATTTGCTAGAGCTTTACATCTCAAAGAGACTCAAAAAAAGCATACACGCTGCCTACAGACAGTAAGTTATTGGAAAGCACCAAAGCTTTTAGAACTGAATCTTAATGAGTTCAACTGTTAATTTCCAAGGGCACTAGCCAGACCCTATAAGATCAGACTACAGAGAAATGGACTGAGGATATGGGAGGCAAAGAATTAAAAGGCATCCATCTATGCCAGATGTGTGTAACTTCCAACAGGCACAATGTGGAACCCTCAATCAACTCTCCTTTGAAAAATAGCCTTTTGAGTTAAGTATGGTTCAGCACTCACAGAGATAAGAAGCAGGCTGCAGGTAAGATGGCTTGTGTTGTCTATTGAACCCCATGACTCATTCAGTTTTTACCCAGTTGTTGATAGCCAGTATGGATGCAAGATGTATCACTATAGAAGAATGAGTAAGGATCATTGTATATAGGGCTGCCTTTGAAGCCTACTCACAAAATTCATTTGGTTAAAATCACACTTTTTAGGCCATCTTCCTTAATTTGATGCCCTCTCCCCAATATATTTGTTATTGTAGCTACTCATAATTAGGGGAGATCATGGTCAAATATGGCCAGAGGACAACAAGTTGAGAAAGACTGTGCCAGGCTTTTGACCACACTGTAGTTATACCACTGTCATACCATTTTAATTGTCATGGTTCTACCCTACAGAATCCTGGGAATTGTAATTTCCTGTCAGTTGCTCTGATCAGGTCACACAGCCCTTTAAAAATCTGCCTCTGGTCCTCTTCCTCCTCCACCAGCCACTGCCTGACCAGGTAAGGATGGCTCACAGCCCAATTTCTTAGTACCACAGATCCTCTCCCGATGCCCCAAACATACTCGACAAAGGAGGTGGGCTAGAGAGAGGAAGTAAAGGGCCACTATGCTGAACTACCTGCTTTCCCAGGCCTAGTTTGGACCTTGGGTGCCCATTCTTTCCACCATCCCTTGGCCCCCTTCCCACAGACATGAACACACATTTCGATATTTACAGTTTTTCTACTTTTGCAAGGGTCCTGTGACCCTAACCCTAGCAAGTGCAGAGGGCCAACTGTATATATAAAATTTTCTATGTATATCTTGCTTTTTGAATTATTGTAAGACAGTAAGTAATTATAGTTTAAACTAGGAATGTAAAGAATATTTACAAATGTTCTCATACTCAATGAGAAACAGTATCTTGTCATGCCAAGACAGTATTTCCTCTCATCTCAATGTCAGATTTTTTTTTTCTTTTTACAGTCCTGCATGAGTACAAAAAGACCAGCATATCAGTCAGCTGCTGCTGGAGCATCAAGAACATGTTGTGTATACATTTTGTTTGCACATACTTGCCATCTATGAAATTTTCTTAAGATAAGTACTGAAATGTTGAGAATCTTGGAATCTTGCACAACTGGAAGAAAACATTTCAAATTTTTCATGATGGCATGCAAGGAGACTGTTATAAGCAAAGATCTACATCCCTCATTCAAACAGCCTTTCCTAAATCTTTTCATAATTCTCTCTCCTGCCGTAAGTTCACAGAATATAAGTCCATTATATATATTGGATTTCACACAGATGCTCACTTGTGCTTTCCCATGCCCTTTGCTGACAGCTTCCTCCCTGCTTGTTTGGTCTTTTTTTTTTCTCTCTTTCTGAAAAACATGGGAAGTAGTTGTTAGAATAAGGGTGTAAGTTGCTGGAATAGGGGTGGGGAATGCACAGCCTGTGGGTGGCCTGTGGACCTCATCACCCCCTTTTTGTCCCTCCCAAGCCCCTGATCCTTAAATCTTCTGGAAAACCCAATTTTTATAAAAACTCCAAGAGGAACCACTCCATAGTTCCCACATACATTTCTTGGATGTCCCCAAAACAACAACAAACCACCCTAAAACAGCTGAAACTTGGCCAAAAGGACAAGTCAAAACTAGAAACAGACTGAAAGGGTACTGTGGGAACACAGGGTGAAAACTGGTCCCCACCTCTGCTTATGTAGTTGGAGAGATGAGCTCTTTGTTATTCATAAAAGACTACTGATGCCCAAGTGTGGCACAGGCCATGCCAAAATGGCACCCTGTGGCATAATCTCTGCATGGATCATGAGCTGCTGGGGGTGTTTTACAAAGAAAATCTGTTTTCAGAAGCAATCATCCAAAGCAGAAAACTGGAAGCAAAGGCGAAAGAGCATACGGCTTCCCTCCCCAGCAATATTTTCTCTCCAAATTGTCCCCATATAGTCTCTCTCTTCATATGGGATTAAGAAACTATTTGCTTTCAACCAAAGGGAATATCTAGAGCTCAGGAACTGGAAAAGCTCTTTTAACAAAGAATGAAATTACTTCTTGTTAACCAACAATCACAATGTAATATAATTGAATTTATTGGAGTTTCCAATAATGCAGGTATGAATACAACTTGCTATAGTCTTTTCTGGACAGGAATAACTTATCATAGTAGTTCATGCATTGGTAACTTCACGACTGTTGTTGTGTGCCTTCAAGTTGTTTCCGACTTATGGCAACACTGTGCTTAAACCATCATGGAATTTTATGGGGCTGAGAGTATGTGGCACACCCAAGGTCACCCAGTGGGTTTCCATGGCAAAGTGAAGAACTGAACCCTGGCCTCCAGGTCATAGCCAAATGCTCAAACCTCTATGCCATGCTGGCTCTCTAACTTTCCAGTTAGGCTACTAAAATGTGATTTATGTCTGCCCTTGAAGGGGAGACAGAAGCTGAAGTACAGATGTCGTTTCTTCTTGGAGAAAGCAATGGAATAACCTTAACCATTTTGTTCCTTCTGTGAGAATTTTTTTTTTAATGGCATTTTTCAAAGCCTATTTGCAGTTTGAGGCTCATTCTGTGTAAAATTTTCACATGGTTGTTTTGAACACAAAACATTTTCAGCACAGGAAACATTTTAGATCTTTTCTGGAGAAACATTTTATCCTAGACAGAAATACTATTTTATGGGCAGAAAATGTTGTTTCCTGCACAGAAAATACTGTTTTCTGCACAAAGCAACTGTATGCAGATTTTGTGCTAAATCCCAAACTGTGAAGATTTTTGCCAGTGCAGAACTCTTCTCATAAAGAATTGTCAACACTTGAAAAAAATCTGTTTTTTAATCATATTTTGAATATTTTTTAATATTCTCTCCCTCCCTTAAGCTGCAGCTAATGCAAAACACAGTAGGTAAATTATTGACCAGAACATCACATGGAGATCATATAATACTATTTGTTGTTGTTGTTGTTGTTGCTGTGTGCCATCAAGTCATTTTCCAACTTATGGTGACTAAGGCAAATCTATCATGGGTCTTTCTTGGCAAGATTTGTTCATTTGCTTTCCTTTGTGGCTGAGAGAGTGTCACTTGCTCAAAATCACCCTGTGGGTTCCCATGGCTGAGTGGGGATTCAAACTCTCATCTGCAGAGTCATAGCGCAACACTCAAACTACTATGCAATGTTGTATGGCATTAATGTAAAACATTAAGGGAGTTACATTGGGTGACAGTGTTCTTCCAATCTGAATTCAAGGTGATGCCAGTCAACATCCTAAATGGCTTGGATCTTCAATACTTGAAGGAGCATCACTTCTTATATATACCTGACTGCGAACTGAGATCTGCTGGATTGAAGTTTCTGTTTCTCATCAGTGGGTAAAACACACTGAGACAAGGCATGAGAGAAGGTCTTCTTTTCCATGGCATTTCGGTTGTGGAACTAACTGCCTCCTCTTAGAGGCCTGATTGGCACTAATGCTGGTGTCACTCCAGTGCGAAGTCAAAACACGACTTTTTATTAGAGCCTTTGAGGCCTATTTGACTTTATCCAAATCGGCACATGTATTATGATTTTAAACTGTTTCACCTGATGTAATTGATGTTCCATGCCTTGTTTTAACTTACCAATAGTTTTATATGCGTTTAGTCCATTTAATTAATTCTTTAAAGCCCTGTTCCAAGCTCTGCCACAGCCCTCCAGTGTTTGTAAACTGACATAGCTTCACACAGGGATTATGGCTTACAGAAGTCAGTGTGTGAAATGAGTGGCCCGCCTTGAACAGAGGCACACACAAACACATGCACGGAATATCTGTGCCATAGGCTTTAGTCTCTGTAACTAAACATTTCTTTCCAATGCACTTTAAAATACGCCTTTTAGAATCCATTATGTAACACACTATGTAGAACAGCATCAAAGACATAATGGTAATGAAGAACTAAATCACATGATAGGTAATCAATTGAACATTAATTAAAATTAGGGCTGCCAAATGTCCTTACTTTGAAACTAACCAACATGCCTGTTTGTTTGTTTTTAATCCTCACTAAACAGGGAAATTCAGATTGAGTTGTTGACATATACCAAAGCTGCAGTTGGGTGAAACACCCTTCTTAGGGTGGAAGTCTCATTGAATGCTGTATCAAAGACTTCTGGATGGATCTGTGGAGGACTGCTCAGCACAGATTCTTTAAAAATGCAGAGCTGGATAATATCTTAAGCATCACATCATTTTGGAAAGGTCTGTTTGCAAAGTGTGTGTGTGTGCGTGCTCAGCCTCATCTTAACAAAAGAAAGCAGCAGAAGCATGTAGATACACAATGCTAATCCCTTGAGGGGTACAAGATACAAAAGCTGCCAGAACATGAAGCACCTGTCAGGGAACACATGAAGCTGCTCAAAGCTTTCCCCTTCCCACCCTGGTAGCTTTGAAGTTTGCTTTTACAAGAAAACAGCTTATCTCACAAGAGGCGAATCATCTCTTTTCCAAGTTCTTAACTGATTTTACCGTTGCACTGGGAATGTCTTCAGACCAAGCAAATGAGGGCATGGTTATCATTCATCTGAAACTTGAGAGCCTGAAGAAGAATGTACATGTACAATGGATGCCTTCAGATGACAGTTTCCCATGCTCAAGACCTGGTGCTTGAGTGAGGATATGGAAGCACAAGTTGGGTAAATGAAAAAGATAAGAACCACCCAGGGTTTGGAAAAATTGCTACTTTGAAGTATAGCCAGGACCACCAGGAGTGGTTCAGGTCCTCTTAATTTGTTCATCCCTCCACCTGCATCCCCAGTTGTTTGCCAGCAAGCAGCTCTCTGCCATGGATAGGAACCACCGGTGGGTAAGTGTGGCCCAACTCTCCAGCTAGGTAAACCCTGAAGGTGGCTGTGGGCTGAGTGGGAAAAGGGCTTTGGTGGTATATGATGGTATTCTTGTCCTGCTCGGCTTCCTCCCTTGCTGACTCCCTGTGGGGTGTGAAGAGATTCTGGATCCCTCCAGCTGGTGAGCAAGTGGCCAGGCAGATGGGTGGGAGGGAGAGGAAGGTGGGCATTTGATGCAGAAAGTGGGGAACAGCAGAGGGTCGCCAGCACCTGGAGCAGCATCAAGCCTGGCTCAGCTAGAAGCAAAAGGAGGTTTTTCCCTTGCCTCTATGTTCAGCCTGCTTCACGTGGTGGTTATGGGGGCAGTTCCTGAGCTGCCCAGGGGCAGTTTTGAGCCCCTGGTGAACTGGCTAGACAGAATTTCAAATTTTATATATCATTATTTATTTTCCTTGCACAACTGCATTTCCCTACCATAGAGTTACTATTAAATTTAAAAAGCTACAACATGCATACACCTAATCACATAACTCCCACATTGTATCTAGTTTAGCCTTGACTCTTTTCAAAATTTTCCCCTCAGTGATTCTTACAGGAGTTCTGTAAAGCTTTGCCAGCTTTGCCAGTCTTTCATTGAAGATGGGGAGAGAACCCAATGCAAGGACTGAATGGTAATTAGTGCCCCTCCTGAGTAATTTGAATTTGAATTATGGCATATAGATATGGTGAGGAGAAAGAAGGAAGGGATACACCAATCTGTTTCCAGTTTATGTCACTTGCGTTCATTCATAAATTCATTCCATCTCATTTCTACGTTAACCTCCCCGCCCCCCCCAAAAAGCTGGAGTTCACTAAGGCAGTTATAAATGTGTAACCACCTTAATTCTGAAAGCTATATAGTGGCTCTCAGTGCAGCCCCTCAAATCTCCACTTACCAGACAGAAGGTGCTGTGATTGACGGGGGTCTGTTGCCCTGTCAATTGAGAAGAAGCTGATGGTGTTCCCACCCCATCCTGTGAGTAATCTCCAGTGGGACAAGCAGAAGCAGGATCCCTGTCACAAGTCCCCCTCGATTCCCCATCACACCAGAGACTGCTTGTACAAGGGGAGTGGGAATGGCAGTCAGATGCCTCCTGATTGACGGGAACAGAACCTCATTGATTACAGCTTCTGTCTGGAAAGTGGAGATTGCAGGGGGAAACAGACCCCATCAATCACAGCACCCAGTAGGGAATACATAAGGATTATGAATTCAAACCAGTCATAAATGCATAACTCTGTGTTTTTTTTATATCTATCTATCTATCTATCTATCTATCTATCTATCTATCTATCTGTCTGTCTATCTGTCTGTCTGTCTGTCTGTCTGTCTGTCTGTGTTATAAATTCACTACCTTAGTGAATTTTGGCCATAGTTTTTAAAATGTATTTTCAGTTATAAAAGTCATTTCCAAACCCATTTAAAAACAACAACAACTGTGAATTGCACCAGATAATTCCAAGAAATTCAAATGTGGACAGGTAACTACATTCTGGCCCACAGATTTAGTCCAGGAGGTCTGCATGAGGTCAGATGCGATCCCCAATTCACAAATATCACGTCCCTCAAATGAAATCCTTATATAAGGGAAGTGCTTATTTAGTAAGATGAGAAGAATTGGACACTCTCCCGTGTGGACTTCTTTACCATTTCCTTCCCAATTCACTTTGCAAAATGACAGCACTAATACTTAACAATGAAAGGGGACAGGATTTAACTGACCTGCATCTCACATACAGAAAATATTGTCCTTATAGTGCAAGCCAGTGTATATCAGTAAAGTCCCACTGAGTTTGATGTACACTTTTCTCCAAGTTTTGTGGGGTCCTGAGCAGGCTTCTGCGCATTTTGATTCCACCAGAGGTAAACAATGTGTTGTCTGGAACCCTGTTGGAGTTAGGTAACCTTTGCATGCCTGTACTCACTGATGCTCATTTTGTATGTTAGCCTAAAGGAGTTTAGGCACAGTGCATATGTATACTAATTTCTGATTGTTTATTTTCTCCCAGCCGTTCCCTTGCTGGATTACATAGGCCATTTCCACACTACATTCTTATACTGTGATTATTCCACTTTCAAACTCCTATGGAATCCTGGGGTTTACAGTTTACTGCAAACCCCAGGATTCCATAGGAGGTTGAAAGTGGAATAACTGCAGTATAAGAATGTAGTGCGGAAATGGGCATAGTCTTCTTTTGCTCTCTGGGTCCCCCTCTTCCATCTCCATTTTCTTTCTCTGTCACCTGCATAAGAGCATACGTGGTAACTTTCCTTTTTCTTCTGTTTTCTCCAGGAAGATGGACCAATACAGATTATGTACAGGTATTCATGAATAAAGACAGCTAGACTCTGGGATGGGACAGCAGTGTAGGTCTAGTTGTCGTTCAGCTTCTGCCTCACCAATCAGTTACTCTGTTTGCACAAATCCATTAGCATTAGTCCTGTTTTGAGGGGTTATTGGGCACAGTTAAAGCAAATTGTATTTCTCTTTATATATTTTCAGTGACATTTGTTTTCTCAAATACACAGGCCACTTTGTGGTGTTGAGGTGCCAGCCTTGCCATAATGAGACAACTAACCCAACAGTGGTGTTATAATGGACCAGCACTGTGGCTGATAAAATACAGTATCCAATAGGCACCAAACTAGAAGCCAGTGACTGCTTAGATCCTGGCTCATTACAGCATGACAGCCAGGTAAGTTTGCTCAGAAGGACGAGGTTGTGGCCTGCAGCTATACCCCAGATCTGGAACTCAAATGGTGATGGAGGATGGTGGAGAGACAGATACAGGTATGTGCCCTGGTTGATCCATCTCAGGGTGCATAGGGCCTAGTAAATATCCCAGTATGATGGGATGGGCAGTCCCAGATCTGTGTGTGGGTCACACAGACCCTTAAGCACTGCCAGATGCCTCAGCTGCCTCCCAAAGGGAAAGAAGAAATGATATTGTGTCACCTCTGCTCACCATTTTCTGGGGGGAAATGAAATATTCAAACAAGGTTGAAGAGAGCTTTTGCACATTTACTTGCACTTTGGGGTCTTTTGGCATGATCTCTGATGAGTACTGCCCCCAAAATATGCCAAAAATTAAATTGGGGTAAGGGTGGGGAGTTTGGGGCAATTTGGATGGCTGCAAAAGGGGGGTCTAGGGGCTGATGAAGCCTGCAGGATGCATTTTCCGCACAACTTCAGTATGTCAAGTGATGTTGCCATGTCTAATTCAGTGGGGAATTACTCCCATGTCATTGTATGTAAGATTACAATTTAAATCTTAGGTACACTGGCACTGGCACTGATTCTTTAGCAAGTAAAGTAAAGCACTCTGAATGTGCTCAAGGGCAGTATTCAAGGCACACTAAAGTAATAATATATCATTATATCTGCACTGAATATTCCATTTTTGTTCTGAGCAATGAAAGAATCTGGAATAGTGCGCTGGCTCAAACCAAGTCCCTCTCAGCAGTACAAGATCCTCTTGTCCAATTCTTCATGGGCTATTCTTGGGCCTCTCCCCCTCAAAGTTTTGTGTTCTGTTCTCCCTCCAGCACATTGTCTTGCTGGAAGGCAAACAAACAAGAATCCTTAGCATGGCATTTTCTGCATCCTTCCTCAGCAGTCTTTTACAAGACCTACTGGCTCATTCATGAACCACACGGTTCTTGATATCAATAATGGGAATATTAGTTTGGTTGGAGCGGGGGGGAAGAAACTCCAAGCTCCACCAGCAAGCTGTAATGTAATCTCCTGGCATGTTCAGCTAAGCGCCATGCTCCAATATGCTAATTCCTTGCTTTTACCTGCCACGATGTGATTTTCTGTAATATCCCATTATGAGTTGGCGCAGATGTCCAAAATAGGCTTCATTCTGTAGCCAACATGACTTCAACAAATGTAACTTAGCCAAATTGTGCATGGCCAGGTTCCCAGTGGATATCATCGTGCAGTGACAAAGAAAAAAGAATTACATTATGTATGAGATTTTTAAAAGCTACCCTAGAAATAGACTGAAAAGTCATTTCCTATTTCTGGTATGTTTTAATTAGAGCTGTGCTGTTGCTTCATCCATATCTGAAATAATAATGTGAACTGTACTAATTCAGACCAATTTATGCCAGTTCCGGAACAAACTGTATTGGCCCGTATTGGCACTGAAATTGAGTGGCACCGTCCAAAGTACTTTGAACAGATCTGCAAATCTGGACATCAAAAATCAACAGTAAAAAGCTAGAGCATGTCTCCAGCATGACCATGTAAGGAAGATGCCAAAGTGGCACAATGTGGAGAAAAAGGAAGGGAATTGGACTGTGCTCATTGTGCAGACTCAGACAAGAAGTTCACCAGCTTACAGAGAAAGTTTATGTGAGATAATTGAAGTTATATCACTAGTCATTTAGCTGTGAGTAGCAGATATTTGAAAGAACTGTGATAAGGGATTGATGGTTGCTGATTGTGATTGAGTTGGTCTTCTGAATCTTTTAATTTCCTTTTATTTTGTTGAATAATCCACCTTAATTTTCTATTTGACTTTCTCATTAAGGTATCTGTTCATTGGTTTTTGTGTGTTTTAGGTAGCAAAATTTATTCTCTCCTCTCTTCCCCACTTCAATTGCCACTTGTACTTAGGTGTTAGATTAAAAAGCAGTCAGTTTGAGTCACCATTTTGAGTTGACAGAGGATCCCAGAATTGCTATCTGTCTTCAATATAGGCATAAATGAGCATGCTTGAATAATATTACAACACCAGGAGCCTCCTGCAGCACTTTAAGAGGCAGCCCCAGCAGTCTTGTTCAGGGTAAAGGCAGAAAGAAAATCAAGGCAGCCAGACAGCAGAGACAAAAACCATAAGACAGGAATAAAGAAAGATGGTAGCAGCAAAGTCAGGCTCACCTCACCCTGAGGCTTAGACAGGCAAGTACGTGGGGGAGGGGAGCACAGGGTTAGGCCAGTTCGCCAAATTCCTTAGGAGGAAACTGTAAAACCATCAGAGGAATTTCTGTACTTGGACTGCAGATCATGATAAAGCATGCTGTCATCACTCTCCTTCTTCCTTACGCTGCATCACTGAATCCTATCAGTTGCTTTGCTAGTGGAGTAAAATAAAAAGCACCCTCTCTTCACGTATGCTGTCATCGCATCATGATTATCGTATCTTAAACTTTAGTTCAACTTTAACAGCCTCTGCTGACTGATGCTCAGGATAAAAACTGCCTGAAATTAACTGCCAAGACTGAGCAGTCAAGAAACAGTTTTTAAAACCTATTATTGCTCTTTGAAAAACAGCAAATTTTTCAGATACCTAGCACAAAACCCCAAGGAGCTACCTCTCTCAAATCAGGTAGGATTTATCTACCATGTCTCCCAATTTTATATGGATATGTGAAAAAAATAAAATCGCTGAACTGAACTGGAGCTCCTTACAGTTATCCTCTATATTTCTATATCTATATCTATATCTATATCTATCTATCTATATCTGTATCTATACACACACACACACATATAAGTGTGATGCAATTTTGCAGAAGTTTATCCATTGCATACCATTTTTCCATTCTATTCTATTTGCATATTCACAAATAAATAGGTAATACAAAAAGAGCATATATATCAAGAACTGTCTCATAGGGAGGTAATTTGTTTGACCTGATACATGGCAGCTTGTGATATACAGAAGATGCATAAGCTTCTTTCATTCCAGTTGACTAAGTGCCACAGTAATAATTATCCCTTCTCTCACCAAACAAAGCTGTCATCACCTGAACAGGAAACTTAGAAGTTGTGTCATGTATCATCCTTATTTTATCACACATTTTTATGCTGTTAATAATTAACGTGTTCCCAAAGTTTTAAAGTACTGAAAAAGTTCATGAACAACAGTTAGAGAAGTTCAGTGAACTTATCTATGTATTTTATAGACTTGCTTGCTAACAAATTTGGAGAATGGGATTTTAGGAGCTTAATTCTTAATTAGGTTGACAGACTTTCAAGGAAAAAACAGCACCTTTATTTAAAGTACAAAGTTTAAGATTGGTGTGTGTGTGTGTTTTACGTTTTTGGTGGCCATACTTCTTTCAGAATGATCATTCATGAATAATAGAATGGGTTTTAGAAATGCACAGCTTTCCCTGATGTCTGTAACATGCTTTTTGCATTAGCAAGGACAAAACGTAGACTATGAGGCATTAAATGCAATATTCATTACAACAGACATAATTGCCAACATAGTCTGTCACGCTATGCGCATTCTGCAGCCTTGACTTGGGAAGACTTGGGAATGTGGTTCTTAGAGCTTAAAAAATTGACTGGTTGGCTAAAATTCTCAGAATCCTCCAGCCTGCATGGCCAGTCCAAAAAAGTTACATTTCTAAGCTCAGATATTTTATTGAACCACATGAACTACCTGCCTAACAGTGAGCGACATTATTGGTCTGTCCTGCCCACTGTCACCAATTTTGACTGGTAATGATTGACTGAGGTAATGTCTAGGCCTAAGATTCCCTTAACCAGAGGTGCCAGTGTTTCAGTATAAGGCCACCTGCATGCAAAGCATTCCCTCTATTACTAAACTAAGCCACTAAATACTAGATACTGGCTGGGCAAGACAGAAAGGGGTGTATTGGCTCCGTGCTCTTTTCTTGGACCTCCTGTGGGAGGCAGGCTGGGTTAGATGGAAGTGAACCATTCATCTGAGCCAGTAGAGATCTTTTGTTCTGAGAAAAGCTAGTATTATATTCCCACACACATGCTCCTGACTTTGATCACTGCTATATGGGCAGAGAAACGCTCAAAAGGGTGGGAGAAGCTGAGTCCGTGAGGAAGAATGTGCCAGATCCAAAGTTTTGCCAGTTTCACATTGGCAAGGCAGAAGGTTGGAAAGATGGCTAAAGGGAAAATAAGTACACAAGTTCCACAGCTGGTATACTTTCCCCCTCTCCCACCATTCTAGAGACAAACCCCAAAATGAGAGAGCCTTGGATCTGGCAGATACAAGGCCTCTTCTGTCTGTCCTAGCATGCCCCCATTTTTCCTTTTATCATCGTAAGAGCACTTAGAGGAGAATGGTAAGAACAGCAGAGATTCACACTCTCAAACCACCAGACTTTTCCCTCTTTCTGTCCTATTTCTACATTGGTTTGCTCCTTCCTTCGTTCCTGAAGGCCAGATGAAAATGTATATTCCTTCTTTGCATGCATTTCTCATTGTACACATTTGCCAGTTTGCCTAATGTATACATTTTTACAAGCAAATTTCCTTTAAAAATGCATTTCATGAATGTTGATCTTTTTGTATACCTGCTTCCCTCCCATGTAGACATTTTGTGCATGTTTTTAAAATTAGATGACTCCTGAAAAATATTCAGAACTGTATATACTGAAGAATAACTCTTTTCAGATTGTATATTGGTTTGGAATGGGCAAATTAGGTACGTTCACTTTAAAATGTGGACCAAAGAAATTTCCTTCCTAATGCCTTGTGTGAGATAGACATAACTTATTCCCCCAACCTCAAAAATTATCTAAATACTTACATAATGTGTTTGCGTGTGTGTGTGTCTTCAAGTGGCTTGTCGACTTATGATGAACCCATGAATTTCATAGGGTTTTCTTAGGTGGTTTTGCCAGTTCCTTCATCTGAAAGAGAGCTTACAGCACCTGATATTCCTTGGTAGTCTCCCATCCATTTTAAACTCTCATGGCTATTGAATGCCTATAACTCTAAGGTCTGTGGAGGTGTTGGGAAATCATGTGTCAATTGTTAAGCGAAAACCTCAGAACTGGCAGTATGGGAGATCACTGAAGGTGGTCCTTAAATAAATGAAGGAACTCTGGAAGAAAAAACACTTCAGGGATCCCTGCTCCATTCTGTGCTATCAAATGCTAGACAGTACTAACGCCATCTTGAGCCCTCAAGTGCTCGACAAAATGTTTCTAATTTCAGCACCTTAGACAACGTCTGAATAAACAGGTTGAGTTTCCACATGATGCCTTTTCTTTGGTTTAAGCCTCAGCTTTCTGGGGGAATTAAACCTAAATCTATGCAGGATTGTTAGAGGCAATAAGATCTCATGTTCAGCCCATCTCTGTTCTTCTTTTCAGCAAAGGTGAGTTCCTCCACAACCAGAGCTACCTGGAAGCATAATTAGGTAACTATGACCCATCAGTCCTAGTGTAGAAAAGCCCATCCTTGAGCCAATGTAGCATTTGTAAATGTCAGGGATTCCAGGCAGGGAACCCTGGGAAAATGATCAGCCCACTGCAAAGATGTTGCATCATGCCCCAGCTGTGGGTAATTGCAAGGTTTATGGGTAATTGCAAACCTGCAAAAACCTGTGGGTAATTGCAAGGTTTCTTATGCAAGGCATAAGAAACTGGGGTTGTGTGCAGATGGTAGAGGGAGGTGTGCAAACCTCTACCTGATTGGTTGTAGATATGTATATAACAAAGCAACGCCAGTATGTATTTGTCTGTTGACCAAACCTGGTGCCTGGTGCAAGCTTTTGTCTGTCTGTCTGTCTGTCTGTCCGTCCGTCCTATGTTTTGTATGTAATGGAACTTTGCTGCAAGATAAAGTGCCTCCTGTTTTGGAAGAAACTCCTCTGTGTGTGAGTATCCTTACTGGGGAACAAGGCTGCTGCTGTTGGCTTGCTGAACTCTGGTTTTTCTGCTGTGTTTCTGTGGGGCTGAAACTCCTATCATCCCCAACAGTAAAGTAATGATTTGATCAGTGTGCAAAAACTGCAAGGATTATATCAATCTTTCTCTTTAAGTCTGGAAACTTATGATCCTTAAGATGTTGCTGGGCTGCAACTCTCAGCCTGCCTCTTCATTAGCTATTTTAGTAAGGGCAGATGGAAGCTGCAGTTCCAGAAACAGTTTCCCTGTTCCTGCTCAAGGTAATAAAGGACACTGATTAACTGGAATCCAGATCTCTTGGTATAATCATGCTGTGAAGTCAAATATATACTGTGCTTAGATCAAAATGAACCAGGATGGAGTAGTGGTTTAAATATTGAACTACTGTGGGAGACCAACGTTTAATCCCTGCTCGGCCATGAAACCCACTGGGTTAGCTTGAGCTAGTCACACTCGCTCAGCCTCAGAAGAAGGCAATGGCAAAATTCCTCTGAATAAACATTGCCAAAAAAACCACATGAGAGGGTTGCCATAAGTCTGAGTCAATTTGAAGGCGAACAACAACAACAGCCTTAGACATAAGGCACTTCAGGATAAAATTGATTTGGAGGGCCATTTTGTTTGAGTGTTTGATGAGAACATATTTTGGTGGCCCTTGTGGATTATCTGAAGTGAGATGTAGAGAGTGAGATTCTGTTAAATTACAGGTTTCAACACCAGGTATTGAGAGGTCTTAATGAACTAGAAGTGGGGAGGGCATTATTGTTGTTATTTTACTGTGATTGTTTTTTCTATCTAGGCAACTCCAGAAAACAGTTTTGGAATATTGCACCTTTGTCTCTGAGAGTTGTTCTCTGAAACTCCAGCAGAGTCATTTCTGTGTCGCATGATGGTTAACAGCTTGTTCCATTCCATCTGAATAATAAAAGTTAAATTTATATATATATTTATTGTTAGAGGAAGGGATCAAATACTTTATTTCATCTACTTCAGAAGAGCTCTTCCATTATAAAAGGCCATGTGTATAAATATATAGCCAGGGGTAGCTTTGTTGGCCATGCAGCACAATATAGCAAAGTCCAAAAGACATATAGTAGTGATACCTTCGTAAGGCCAGCCCAAAGATGCAGAATTTATTATGCAAGCTTTTGATGCTTACAGTCTTCTTCATCAGGCATGAATGTTAGGTAATTTTAAGGTAAAGTCAGTAAAATGCAGGCTGGACAGTGCTACTATTAGGTGGATTTGTAATTAGTTGACTGACTGAACCCAAAGAGTACTCATCAATGGCTGCTTTTCATCCTAGACAGAAGTGGGATGGGGTTTCATAGGGTTCTGTCCTCACTGGTATTGAACTTCTTCATCAATGACTTGGATGAAGGAATAGAGGGCACACTAATCAAATTTGCAGATGACACCAAATTGGAAGGAGTTGCTAATACGCTAGAGGACAGGATCATAATTTAAAAAGGCCTTGACAGATTGGTATGCTGAGCCAAAGCTAACAAAATGAATTTCAACAGCTAGAAATGTAAGGTCCTCCACTTAGGCAGAAAAATTGGAGTGCACAAAGATAGGATGGGGGGAACGTGGCTGGATAACAGTATATGTGCAAGGGATCTAGGAGTCTTGGTGGACAACAAGCTGAACATAAGTCAGCAGTATGATGTGGCAGCCATGAAAGCCAACACAATTCTTGGTTGCATCAATAGCAGTATGGTGTCTAGATCAAGGGAGTTAATAGTACCACTCTATTTTGCTTTGGTTAGACCTCATCTGGAATAGTGTGTCCAGTTCTGGGTACTTCATTTCAAGAAAGATATTGACAAGCTGGAACATGTGCAGAGGAGGGTGACCAAAATGATGAAGGGTCTGGAGCAATGCCCTATGAGGAGTGTCTGAGGGAGCTGGGTATGTTTAGTCTGCAGAAAAGAAGGTTAAGAGGGGACATGATAGCTATGTATGATAGCTATTTGAAGGGATGTCATGTTGAGGAGGGAGCAAGTTTATTTTCTGCTGCTCCAGAGACTAGGACAAGGAGCAATGGATTCAACCTACAGGAAAAGAGATTCTACCTAAACCTCAGGAGGAACTTCCTGATGGTCAGAGGTGTCTGGCTGTGGAATATGCTGCCTCAAAGTGTGGTGGAGTCTCCTTCTTTGGAGGTTATTAAGCAGAGACTGGATGACCATCTGTTGGGAGTGTTTTTATGTGTGTTCCTGCATAGCAGGGAGTTGGATTGGATGGCCCCTGTGGTCTCTTCCATGATTCTATGATTCTAAGCGAAGAAATGAGACAATAGAGGGTCCCAGAGCTGCATCTTTCTTGAGATATCAAAGCGGAGGTGATTAAGGTGATGGTGGAAGGAGGCTTCTCAAGGAACTCATTGTATTCTGCCTACAAAGGGGTTTGCAGTCTCACACAGGAGAGCTTCGAGTTAGATCTCAAAAGAAATGCCTTAGTTTCTAACAATGGAGAAAAAAAAGTTTACTGCTTTGTCTTGCTTTTATATCCCAAATGCCTCATGGCCAACAAGAATGTGGCCCTTGCCTGCATCAAACCTCCCATCACCAGCATCTTAAACTCAGTTTTAACATCTCAAGAAAGATGCAGCTCTGAGACTCTCCATCACCACATTTCTTCTCCTAAAATGACTTCTAACATCCATGCCTGATGCAGAAGACTATGAGCTTTGAAAACTTGCATAATGCATTTTCTCCTTTTGGTTGGCTAATAAAGGTTATCACCACAAGGTGTTTTCTTGGAGTTTGCTGTTAAATTCCATGCTTCAGTGTATGTAATCAGCTAGAGTTACATTTATTAATACGTTTTCAGGAACTGTCCCAGAGCTTCTATTTATAGCATGTGTGTTGGCAATGTTTTTATACTTTCACTGCTGTGTTCCAGGGGTAATTATTTGTAGAAAGACTCACTATCTCAGTCTGTGTCCCAGAATTAGCCAATGTTCACAGCAAGAGTTGAGATGAGCCACTGACCATTTGTGTTGTCTCACCTAAGTGTTTCTAGAACTAATGAACTGTGAATTCAGAAGGTTATGACAACCAGTGTGAAGAATCTTCTGCTAAATGTACATTCCACAAGTGTGTCACCTACAACTATTCATCGATGTGTTTTACATCAGCTCCCATTGGCTGTTAGAGAGAGGGAACTTGGGAGAAAGGTGGCAAAGGGAGCGGGAGAGAGATTGGAAGACTATAAACAAAGAGAGAAGAACTGTTTATAAAGACCTTACAGAACAGCTTGTCATAAATTAATAGTGGAATAAGTAATCAGAAATAAATCTTTAAGCATCCTAATATCTAATATGTGTATGTCCAGTGCAACAGAAGATAGCTTACAGATATTTCACAGCGGCACTAAAAATAATGTCATTGGTTTGTCTTGGTTTATTTCCCATCTTTCTCCCAAACTCCAGGACTCAAGGCTGCTAAAAACAGATACAGATATAACCATACAAGTTAGATTAGTAAACCAAATTGTAACATCAAAACACAATTGAATTAAAAGCAATTCAAAAGCACATTCATTTGTTTAAAAAGCAAAGGATCCACGCATTCAAAGCCTCTTTCTCAGAAGTATTTTTTTAGACATGATATATAAATACAAATCCTTTAAATATAATGAACATATAGGTATGTATCTGCATGTATAATAGATAAGTAGACAGACACAATTCATATACATAATTTGCCCAATGTCAAGTTTCCTATGTTTGGAGGGAAGAGATCAAAATGCCATACCTTGTCCTTGGAAGCAGACAGATTTTTAAGAACTGAGGAAGGAGACTTACTGAAAGCCTTTCTTTCTTTTCTGTTTTAAAATTTTATTTAATAAAAATGTAAGTTGGGGGAGGTTGGCTGTTCTTATTAGACTGCCATTATCCTAGAAGAGAATCCTTGGAGGTGATGTTGTGTGATGATATACAGCAACATTCCCAGGGGAGATTCTGTCCCAGGGTTGCAGAAAGGTTGATGAGTTAGGGAAGCCCCTTCTTCGAGCAGTGGAAATGCTTTGTTTTATTGCAATTAAAAGAAAAGAAAAGCTCTTACCCACTTCATATTCCAAGGTATGGCCTTGAAATATGGTTTTAACATGGTCTTAAAATTTACCCACTCACTGAAAGACATCAAATAGTTTTCCCTGTCCGACTGCAGCTTTTTTGGGGGGGGGGATTGTTAAGGTGTGTGTGTGTGTGTGTACATGTGTGTGTCTGTAGGGATATTCTGCAAACCTTTTCAGTTCACAATGCATCTGTGACTGATTCAGTAATTCTGAAGCCACTCAGATGTTCACATCCATCAAATGTTAATACCCGAATGGCAATATGTAATTGAGCACTGACTAAACATCCCTCATTTGTGTTGAAAGAAGTATTATTCCAGGTAATTGTTCAAACTGTAATCTTCAGCCACCTGGAAACTGTGGGCTTTTTAATAAAAACACATAGCTAAGAATAAACAGAAGGCACGTAAACACAAATTCACATAGTCATCAGGTGACTGGTGTAGTAGAAGTTGTGGATCTTCAATTTCTGCTGTCAGTAATTAAAAAAAAAAGACAACTAGATGGCCAACCCTCAAGCTGTCTCTTATAAGTACAGCTTCAATATTGCAACATTATGATCCATTCCGCACTAGACTGTTATAGTGCTATTATTCCACTTGCAACATCCTATGGAATCCTGGAGTTTGCAGTTTCAGGAGGGGCCAGCTGGATTCCATAGGATGTTGCAAGTAGAATAATAGCGCTATAACAGTCCAGTGCGGAAATGGCCTATGAGAACTTGGACCTTCTCAGCCAATATATATTGCAAGAAAGAATAAGCAGCATTTTGTGTTCTGAATGTATAAATTAAAAGAGAAATTGGTTCCAAGCTGGTATGTGAAATAACTATTTATTAGCAATAAATGATAGCAATCTATTCTTTTATTGTTCAACACACGTCAGCTATAGGTCTTCATCTGTGGTAAAGGATATTCTGTGCAGTAAAGGTAACTTTGAGCGTTGGACTATGACCCTGGAAACCAGGGTTCAATTCCCTGCTCAGCCATGGAAAACCCCTGGGCAACCTTGGGAGCATCACGGAGTCTCAGCCCCAGAAAAACCCATGATAGGTTCACCTTAGGATCTCCATAAGTTGGAAACCACTTGAAGGCACACAGCAACAACAAAGGCAACTTAGAGACCTATTTGTGTGGCCAGATTATTGAAGTAGATTCCAAGGAGCAGTCTTTGCCATTCAAGAATACAATACAGTAAACTCTTTTATCCTGAAAAAACCTGTTGCAGAAAACCACACTGACCATTTTTCAGTTAATCAGCTTGAGATCTACATCTTGTGAACAGATTACAGTCCAGTTCCAGTCGCTTCGGAGCGGATTGAGGTGCGGAACTACGAAAAGTAGTCCGCCCCAATCCACTCCATGGTGCAGACAACCTCCATCGGAGGTCGCTCTGCACCGTTTTAATACCCCGGTGCGGAAAGGGCCCATGCTGGACTTAGGCCATTTCCGCCCAACATTGTTATAGTGCTATTATTCCACTTTCAACATCCTGTGGAATTCTGGGGTTTGTAGTTTCCTGAGGCCAAAGACCTCTCTGGCTGAGAATTCCAAAGACCCCTCCCTAAACTGCAAACGCCAGGATTCCACGGGATGTTGAAAGTGGAATAATAGCACTATAACAGTGTAGGGCGGAAATGGCCTTAGCGTAGTGGTTATTCCCATGTCAGTAGAGGATGAAGAGTAAAAGGCGAAAAGAACTGACAGTGATGGTAGTTTTCATCACAGCAGCAAAGAGGCCCTTGGCAGTGACCTTTGAACTCCATTTGCTGGCCTACCATTCTGCCTCCAAATTGTACCCTAAATGCGTTTTTCCCTAAGCTATTGTTAACATGAACACAAAATTGTGTTTGAGACAGAGTGTGAAAAGGGTTTTGAGGGAGGCACAATGAAAACCACCTTTTGCATTTGCATTCTCTCCCCGTGGTCCCCGCACATATATAAATGTTTGCTGACTGAGGCCAAACTCCATGCATCTGATGAAGTGGCCTGTAGCCTATTAAAGCTTATGCCAAATAAAACATGATAATCTTTAAGGTGCGGAAGACTCTCAGATTACACATGGTTACACCTCTTAAGAAATTTTTCAAATTCCACTTCCTAGAACTTCCCAACTGGCCTGGGGACTGCAGTAGAAAATGTAACTATCCCAAGTTGTAGATTAGAAGGTACAGCAAGTTTCTTAAATTTTTTTTTTTTACTGTGTTTCATTTTATACTGCTGACATTCACATGTGACACACAGAGCACAGTAGAAGCTCAAAAGTGCTTGTAGCATCATGTATAAAAATCCTTTTGTACTTTCTTGCCTTAACTATCTACAAGCCTTTCTACTTCTTTGATTTCTGTCCTGCCCTTTCACCAAAAGAGTGACTCATGGCAATTCATAAGATTAATTTAAAAGGTGCAGATGGAAACATTAAAAGTTACAGTATTAGAACATGGATGAAGCCAAAGCAAATGACAAGCAAATGAAAAATAAAGAAAGTACAGCACCCACCCATTAAAATACTTTCTGTCAACATTTGCCAAGTTCTTCGTACATAAAAAAGATCTTTGTCTGCTTGCAGAAGGACAATAGGGAAGGAGCCAACCTGGTCTCCCTCAGAATGTCATCCTTCAACCTGGAAGCTGTCACCTGCCACCAGGAAAGCCTCTAGCATGTCCTCACTAAATGGAGCTCTGAGGGCACTTCCAGATGCAGTCTAAGAGAGTGTCTTCACTTTGAGCTGGAGTTTAAGCTTTATCTTCTTAGTATCTAAGCCAAATTACAGTTGAGGAAAGTTAATGACAAATTAGCCTGCAAGAAATAAAAATTATATCCATATTGATGTAGTGACAATGGGTTTCCAGCTTAGAATCATAGAATCATAGAAATGTAGAATTGGAAGAGACCACACGGGCCATCCAGTCCAACCCCCTGCCATGCAGGAATACCCTCAAAGCACGACAGATGGCCATCCAGCCTCTGCTTAAAAACCTCCAAAGAAGGAGACTCCACCACACTCCGAGGCAGCATATTCCACTGCCAAACAGCCCTGACTGTCAGGAAATTCTTCCTGAGGTTCAGGTGGAATCTCCTTTCCTGCAGCTTGAATCCATTGCTCCTTGTCCTGGTCTCTGGAGCAGCAGAAAACAAGCCCTCTCCTTGCTCTACATGGCATCCCTTCAAATATTTAAACATGTCTATCATGTCCCCTCTTAACCTTCTCTTCTGCAGACTAAACATACCCAGCTCTCTAAGTCTATCCTCATAGGGCATGTCTTCCAGACCTCTCACCATTTTGGTTGCCCTCCTCTGGACCTGCTCCAGCTTGACCATGTCCTTCTTGAATTGGGATGCCCAGAACTGGACTCGGTATTCAAGATGAGGTCTAACCAAAGCAGAGTAGAGTGGTACCAGTACCTCCCTCGATCTAGGCACCATACTCCTATTGATGCAGCTGAGAATTGCATTGGCTTTCTTGGCTGCCACATCACACTGCTGACTCATGTTCAGCTTGTGGTCTATTAAGACTCCTAGATCCCTTTCACACGTACGGCTATCCAGCCACGTGTCCCCCATCCTATATTTCTGCATTCCATTTTTTCTACCTAAGTGTAGGACCTTACACTTCTCTCTGTTGAATTTCATTTTGTTAGCTCTGGCCCAGCTCTCCAATCTATCCAGGTCATTTTGAATTTTGATCCCGTCCTCTGGCGTATTAGCAACCCCTCCCAATTTGGTGTCATCTGCAAATTTGATGAGCATGTCCTCTATTCCTTCATCTAAGTCGTTGACGAAGATATTGAACAGCACTGGGCCCAGGACAGAACCCTGTGGCACCCCGCTAGTCGCTTCTCTCCAGGATGAAAAGCAGCCATTCGTGATCATCCTTTGGGTTCGGTCGGTCAACCAATTACAAATCCAACTAACCATAGCCCTGTCCACCCGCATTTTACTAGCTTCTTTGCAAGAATGTCATGTGGAACTTTGTCAAAAGCCTTACTGAAATCGAGAAATGCTACATCCACAGCATCCCCTTCATCTATCAAGCTAGTAACTCTATCATAAAAAGAGATAAGATTAGTCTGGCATGACTTATTTTTGAGAAATCCATGTTGACTTCTTGTGATTACTGCGTTGCTTTCTAAGTGATTAGAAACTGACTGCTTAATGATCTGCTCCAGAATCTTTCTGGGTACTGATGTCAGGCTGACTGGGCGATAATTATTTGGATCCTCTTTTTTTCCCTTCTTGAAGATGGGGACAACACTTGCCCTCTTCCAGTCTGCTGGAACTTCTCCTGTCCTCCAAGATTTTTCAAAGATTATAGCAAGCGGTTCCGAAATGACCTCTGCCAGTTCTTTTAATATCCTAGGATGCAATTCATCTGGCCCTGGAGACTTGAATTCATCCAGTGTGGCCAGGTATTCCTGTACTACCTCTCTACCTATTATGTGCCTCATTTCTCCTGCTTCCTCACTTGCTCCCCAACCGCCAGGTTGAGTGCTTGTATCCTTCTGGGAAAAAACTGAGGCAAAGAAGCTTATCTTTGGCCACAAAAAATTATAGTTGAAATTCACTTTCTTCTCCCTCCTTTACTTCCTGCCATTGGTAGGAAAGAAGGTGACTCAGAGTCTCACATCCAGGTTTTGCAATCACATCAAATTTCTTAAGTATAGTCATGCCCTGTGGGCTTTGGTTCTTGCCATTAGCATCAATGATAATTACTGTTTCACAACTGGAGCTTTGTCAAAGCATCCTACCCATACCCACTGGGAAGTGGAAATCTCCTTTGATTTCTATTTCTGACTTTCCATTCTCTCTCTCTCTCTCTTTCTTTTATGCTAAGGGAAAAGAGATGTTATCTGAGCAAATGCCTGTTTCTCAAACCCACATATAACTGGAATCGAACCTGGCCCAAGATATTTTGCTGCCTGCAGTGAAGGACAAGGTGGCATCCACTCTCTATCCACTCCATGTATAGAAGCCAAAGGGAACTGTGGCAGAATTTTATTTCAGCACTGGTGGTGATGAGATTGGATCCTCCACCACACTCAAGACAGAAGGCTAGCTAAGAGGACCCAGGACAGGTGGTGTAGCATAAATATCTCTCTTCTCCAACAGAGAAGAGCAGTCACCATGAACTTCATGTGGAAAGTCAGGAAGCTACCCATCATTGTCCACCCATAGATACACTTGCCTCATTCTACCTCAAGGCAGGGCTAGCCCTGACAGGAATACAAGGCGTACAAGGAATACAAGGTCACTCGTAGGAAGACTGATAGGGGGTTGCAGTGCTTAAAGTTTCCGTCAGTTACCAACTCCCTCTCAAGTACCTTGTAAGCTATTTATCCCATTTCCTGTTTGGGCCTCACTGAAGCAGTTTTAGGTCCTGGACTTTTATGGCACTCTCCTCTGTAAGGCCCTGCTTTGGGGGTCCCCAGTGTCAGTATGGTTTGGATGGGCACCATACCTAATTGGCATCATATGTAACTGGCAACACATTTTATTGGCTTTGATATCAAATTCAAGCCTGAGAGGTGACGGAGAGGTCAAACTGAGTGAAAGAATTTGACTGTAAATGTGAGAAGGATAGGTCAACTCAAAACTTCCTCCAGGTAAGACTGAGTCATTTGTCAGGCAAATACACACCATTCCTGTGGATAACAGGCTTAAACAGAAGCTGGAATTTTCCAGGGAATCCAACTGTGAGGAGCCCACCAGGACACTGTTTGACAGATATCCATCCCTTGTACACCTGGATTCTTTCCTCTGTCCTCACAGCACCCACAATAGACAGCTATTACAACACCCATCATGTCTTTGTCAATCAAAGCACTAAGCCCATCAACAGGCGAAAGACCCATTGTCCACAACAGGTTCCCTTTGTCTTGCATCTGGAACCTTCACAGCCACAAGCCATTTTCAGGGTACAAATACCCCTGATTTGAGGATGCCCAGTGCAGTCTCTTGAAGATCTACCCGTCACTCTGTCTGTCTGGCTCCTGAAAGAGAACTGTCCTTAGGTCCTACCTAAGCCAAAATACATTTCTGCTCTTCACTGCTCTTCTAGACTGGTAATTATAAATCCCCCCAAATCCCTCAGCCTCTCTATATTTTTTCCTCCCTTTCTCTTTCAGCTAGCTCTTGTGTGAATGTGTGATTGTGTGTATCTTGTGTGTATGCATGAGTGAATTCCCCTTAATAAAACACATTTTAGCTTACTTCTGAGTTTCTGGCTGGTTCTTTTCCTGCGTGTGCCTGTAAACACTGGTAGAAAAGATCTCGCTAAGTTGCCCCCCTCTCGCAGCCTCCTGATTTTGAGCTAATTAATTCCCCACTTTTTCAAGGAGGTATTTGGCATTGCAGGGTGGCCCTTGTGGCACCTACGTTTTGGGGTAACACCCCCACAGATGAACATGTTCGAAATGTGACAAGGCAGAATTGTTGGTGGGGCACCTCCTGCTCTTTCTGCAGAGTGAAACCCTGGATTTCTGTTCAGATTTCTGTTCCTGAAAGCACTAATGCATCTGGAGAGGGAAGAGATGCATTAAAACAATCTGGTGGGGCACATGCCAGGTGGAATTGGTTTCAGGGGAAGAGAGGTACAGTTGCCAGTTGTCTAGTTCAATTTGCCATAGCCAGAAAGCTGAGTTTTATCTTGATTCTAGGCATGCCATGTGGCACATATTTGAACCATCATTTGGCTCGGATTCTAACCTTTCATTGATAAAAAAGTAAGTCTCTAGCCCTTGCAGAATTTGAGATATGAGGCAAAATGTGAAGTACTTTTATGTCCAATTGTTCTGCAAGGAACAAGTCAACCCAGGAATTTTAGACATGAGGCAAGTAAGAGGAAGTGATGTGAACAGCAGAGTGCAAGAGGCAAAAGAGGGGTGAGTGGAGAGGGTGCAAGGCACGGCGAGGGAGGGGGTAGGAGATAGGAGAGTGAAGGGTAAGGGTAATAGGGTTTTGCTTGGGCTAGACATTAATAGGGCTGTGATTGGGCTAACTTCAAAAAATGCTTACATCTCTGTAGAACTGTCTTAGTTTCAGGGAGTTTTCTCAAGAAAAACAATCTGGCACAGTGAAGATTACACCCAGAGTATTTGGTTCCTCCCTGGCACATAAGTGTTAAAGGCTTTCTGATACCAAGGAACAAAGACTGGGTTGTTTACAGGGAAAGGACTCTGTAGATGCCATTCAGATGGCTGGCCTGAAAAGACAACTTAAACATGGCCCTTTTTGCACCTTACTGGTGCTGCTGGCGTCACGAGGGGATCGCGCAAAAAGCCTTGTCCGGTAGGCACTTTCATCCCCTCTGCTTCCCCTCTGCACCAGCTCCGTGCTGGCTGGAAGGAAGCGTGAGGGCTCTGCCCCTTCCTTCCGCAGCACAGCCAGGTATTTTCCCAGGCTGCGCTGGTGTGTGCGTGTGCGATGGCCGTGCATCCAGAGGCTCCGCACACAAGGTAAGTGTGGGTGGGAACTGGGAGCAACGCACGATCGCGCATCATTTTCATCAACAAGCCAAAAATGACATAATGCATGATCGCTGCCTACTGGCCTCCGGAGCGTCACACAATTGCGAGGACGTCATGTGAAATGGTCCTTGCAATCCCGCAGTGCTCCCGAGGCCATTTCGCAACAGGACTGGCGTGCAAAAAGGGCCCATACGCTAGAAATGTTAGGGCCTTTTTGCACTACACTGTTATAGTGCGATTATTCCACTTTCAACATCCTGTGGAATCCTGGGGTTAGCGGTTTAGGGAGGGGCCTTTAGAATTCTCAGCCAGAGAGCTCTTTGGTCTCAGTAAACTACAAATGCCAGAATTCCACAGGATGTTGAAAGTGGAATCATAGCATTATAACAGTGTGGGACATAGAGGCCCTAACATATCTAGCAGATGTTTAAGTTGTCTTTTCAGGCCAGCCATCTAAATGGCATGGCCTTCTCATTTTTCCAGGAGTTTCTAGGGTAAGAAATTCAAGTATCAGCAGTGTGGCTGGCAGAGCAAGAAAGAAGGACACTCCAAGGACACAGGATGGGACAAGGAATGAATAGGAGTAAAGGGACAGTGGGATGAGGGAGGGGGGGAAAAGAAGGGTGGGAGGGTGAGAAGTACAGTGGCAAGATGCAAGGGACAGGAGAATTAGGATGATGTGGGACAAGAAAGGCAACAGAGATGTCGTATCACAAGGTGATGGAAGGGTAGAAGAGTGTAGAAGATGCAGAGGAATAATGCAAAGAATAAGAGAGAGTAACATAAGACATGAGGAGAATCCAAGGAGGGAAAAGAATGGGGACAGAGTAAGTTAAGAGGACAGCAACAGAGACAAGGCAGCCAAAGCAGAGGTCCTCCAGGTGGAGGGGAGTACAGTAGCCCATGGTATTCACAAGGGATTGGTTCCAAAATTGCACATGTTCATGTCCCTATGAAAATATGGCACGGGGCAGCAGTGATCACCAGTGCCATGTCCCTACTGAAGCCCCAGGGCAGAGAGCAGGTTCTGGAGTAAGCTGTTCCCCATCCTGCAATTGCTAGCACTGGCAATGGTCCTGATCCTGGTGGCTCATGAGCAAGCAGGATCAAAAGCAAAACCCTGAACAATCCCAGGTTGTGTTCAGCTCCTGGAGGAGCCTGCTCCCCACCATGCTGAAAGCAGCAGTGGCCCCGGTCTGGTCACTCGCAAATAAACAACAAGGATTGGAAACAAAGGCCTAAACAATCCCAAGGTGGCATGCAGCTCCCAAGGGAAGCTGCTCCCTGCCTTGCAATTGCTGGAAGTGGCCAGGATCAGAACTACTTCCACTGCTGTGTCCCTGTCTATCCTCCTCCCCCTCCCTGCTGTGATTTTTGAGGTGAAAGAGCTGTTGGGGTGAGAGAGTGGCAAGTTCTTTTCCCGATGCCCCACCTCCAGAGGGCATAAGAGATGCCCACTTTGCACAGCACCCAGGCCTTGCTGCTGCCTCCCCTGCTGCCCTGGGACTGGTTCTGCAATGAGTGGGAGGTACTTATAGTAATTTAATTTTTAAAATATTTTCTGGTTTTACCTTGCATAAGACTAAATTCGTGAATGCCGAGCTTGTGAATATGATGGGCCCACTGTAATGCAATTCGTGTATCCAGTGCTATTCTCCCTGAGGCAGCTACCTCATGATGCTACTCAGAGGATAGAGGAACAGAGATGGCAAAGGACAAGAGGAGAGGTAGATTAAATCTTTGGCCTTTTGGGAAATACCCAGAGAGAAAAGACAGATATCGCTATCATACATTGCTAGCTTAGGCCCTTTTTGCACACCATTTCCCACGTGAAATGGCCATGGGAGCGCCACAGGATTGCAAGGAAGGTTCTGCATGACGTCCTCATGATCACGTGGTGCTCCCATAGTGATCCCATGGCAATCCCACATTATATCAATTTCAGGTTTCTCCTGGAAATGATGTGTGATTGCGTATTCCTCCCATATCCCTCCCACACTTACCTGCATACGGAACCTCAGGAAGCGCGATGGCTGCACTTCCTCCACCAGCGCAGCCTGGGAAAGTACCCTGCTGCACTGCAGAAAGGAATGGGGGGAGCTATCGCACTTCCTTCCATCCAGGACGGAGCTGGTGTGGAGGGAAGTGCAGGAGATGTGATTCCCTCCCAGAGGACGCTTTTTGCACGATCCCTGCATGATGGCAGTGAGAAAAGGTAAGGTGTGAAAAGGGCCCTGGTTAGGAATGCTTAACTGACTAATGTCTCCTGGCCTGACCCTATCCTAAGCTCACCTTAACAGCCAGCAGCTGCTTAAGGTGAAGGAGGTCTGTTCATCTGCTGAGTGGGGTGCAAAGAAAATGGCATTTCCAGCCCCTTCTTGCCAGCAAGCAAGGTTGCAATGAGGAATTGCGACAGGCATTCTGTCACAGCCTTGCTCTCAGGGGAAAGGGAGTGAAATGTCATTTTTCCCCACCCCAACTGGCAGATGAAACTGTAGAAAAGATGAAGGACAAGGATGTCTGGTTTCAGCAAGTAAATAAACAACCCAAATCAAGGCCCTTTTTGCCATGCGAAAGGGCCTCTGGAGCATTGCGCAATTGCGAGGAGCTGTCCACACGATGTCCTCGCAATTGTGCAACGCTGCCGGGGCTGGCAGGCACTGATTGCACACTATTTCATTTTCAGCTTGTAGCCGAAAATGGTGTGTGATTGCACATCACTTCAGGGCCCCGTGCACACTTACCATGCATGTGGAGCCTCCAGAGCCACAGCACTTGCGCTTCCTGCCCCAGCGCAGCCTGGGAAAATCCCAAGCTGCTCTGCGGAAGGAAGAGGAGGAGCCCTCACACTGCCTGCTCGTCTGTGGAGACGAAGCAGCGGGGATGCGAGAGCCTCTCGCAAGAGGCTGCTTGCACAATCCCCGTGCCCCAGCACCGCGAAAAGGTAAGGTGTGGAAAGGGCCCAAGTCAGGTTCATGTGTTCAGAGGGAAAGCGCAAGGGCTGCCATAATCCTGACTGAATGAGAAGCTCAGTGACCAATAAAGCAGCATATTTGGTCTTGATGAGAAAAAAAAAAAATTAAAATCAGCAACTAGAATGAAAGGGGTGTCCCGTGAATGGCCAAGTTTCCAGCAGAAGCATAGGGTTAAAGTGCCTTAAATTACTTGTTCTGTCATGCCTAGAATGATACAACAAACTCTAGATTCAAAAGCCTGAGCACCAAGAAATTGTTGGATCATTTCTGAGAAATCATAGGAATTTGCAATAGCAACAAGAGGATTCATTGCAGATCTTTATACCACAGCTGCACTTTTTTTTTAGTTTAATTTAACATATTTCCATACCAGCTTTCTGCCACAAAAGAGAAAGATATTCAAAGCAGCTTAATGGAAAATAAGAAACCAAATCTCAATAATAATATCAACAAAAGAACCATTGGCAGTAAATGAAACAATGTCAGTGCATCAAAATGGCAGATAGAGCTATTTAAGACAGTTACAGCAGGCATGGAGCAGAGGAGGGGAAAAGCAATAAGCAATACTGAGCAATAAAGTATTTTAAAAAGCAGTAACTTCACCACTTAACTAAATAACACAAAGCAGTGGAATGCCTTTAGGATCTTCTACCATTATCTTCGACCTACATTTGTCCCAAGCAAACATCATTGGTGAAAGACAATAGAATAATGTGCTCATGTTAAACTGTCAGAAATTAATCCTGACTCCACCCACCCTAGCTAAACTTTCCTCTTTGAAAGAACAATGGGAGACACGCACATCTCAGAAGTAAACTTCCATGAGTTCATGGATTACAGATTATACTGAACGTTAGAGTAGCACAATCAATCAATGTAAAAGATGAGTTGCTGTACTTGGCTGGGTGTGTAAGTGCTAACAGCATGACTAGCACAGTTAACACTTAGGCCATTTCCTCACTAGACTGTTATAGTGCTATTATTCCACTTTCAACATCCTATGGAATCCTGGGGTTTACAGTTTAGGGAAGGGCCTTTGAGGAAAACTGCAAACCCCAGGATTCCATAGGATGTTGAAAGTAGAATAATAGCACTATCACAGTCTAGTGCAGAAAGGCCCTTAGCCTTATGCTGTCACAATAATCTGGTCACTAGTTTGTACCTTAAGTTGTGAGACAGTATATGCAGTGGTTTGTACACATTCTTGTGGAGTAGTTTGCACAGGGGGTTACAGAAGCAGGATCAAAGTATTAGATTGTGGATGGTTGTGGAAAGATGAAAGTAGGGTAGAAGAGTTAGCTGTATGACACCATTGGATAAAATCAAACAACAGCATTCCCCCTGCCCAACAAACACTATTTTAAATAAATATTTTATTCACTGGGTAAAGTGGGCTCAGAACTACATCACATGAAGCAAGTAAATCGCAATTGCAGCAGGATAATAGCATCTTTGACTGGAACTTATCACATTGCCTGTTCCTCTTCTGTTGCTCTCCTGGTGGGAGACCATCTGGAAACATTTCTTTTACAAAAAAAGGAGTTCATTAATGGATTTTTTGTGTGTGTGTTTCTGCATGTGTCATATCGCTACCCACAGAATCATGATGGGTTATTCACAGGTCCCATATTGCTTCCATTTCATGAGTGACCAATCAGTGAACGTGAGACTTTAAAAAAAACAACTGTGAAAGCCAGCTCATGGAGTTGCTCATTACATTCAGTTATTCAGTACAGCTAGATGCTGTACTGTATTTTTAAAAATAAAATGAAATCTGGTTATTTCAGGAGCAGGTTCAAACTATCTTATTAGAGACGGAAAAATTGTTCTTGGTGACAGGAAAAACAATATTGTGAGAATATGAAGGACAAAAGATTAAAATGAACATTGTGTAATGATGGGTGCAGTTGCTTGGTTACATGCTCTCACCATTTTTCTCAAACTGTATGATTAATTTCCTCTCATCACAGAGCAGTCTTAAAATATAAACTCTGCACCAGTGCCCTATTCCCCACTGCAATATTCTTTTTTTGGCTGATCTACAGTTTTGCCTCTGATCTCATCCATGTTAATTAATCTTTTCTTCTTGCCTCATTTATCAGGTTGTTGGCCAAAAAAGACATGAAGGAGGTCAGCTCTTCAGTGACTTTCCATTTCGAGATTAAGTGGCTGATACAGACATTTTGGATTAAACTATCCTTAAACAATAAACTTGTCCACCTGAAACGTAACTATTTCTCCAGTTATGCAGATCCAGAAAGGCAGCAAAAGCAGGAGGTATACCAAGGGAGTAGGCTGCCATACAAGACTTTGCCTATGGTAGGTGCGATCAATTAAAAACTGAATGGCCTAGCATAGCGCGGAATTATATCCAAAGGCCATACAAACCAAAGCTTGACAGAGTTAACTATTGGGATGATGAATCCTAAGGGATTCTTGGAATTATATAGTCCAGAAAGTACTGTTTCCATACTCTGACACTGATTATGGTCCAGCTCAGATACAAGCATTCAGTTCTTGTCCCTTCTCTGTCTACCCACAAAAGGTCTCTTTGGGAGCTTGGAGACTTTACTGAACAGCATGGGCTCCTTCAAAGGGGGGCAGCAGAGGGGAGGAAGAGCCGCCAAGAATCATGCAGAGCCACCATGTGGAGCAGGAGCTCCACTCATGGAAGGTACCTCCCCAGATCTGGCATGGCTCCGTTTCTCCCACTACAACCCATTCTGCTCAGAAAAGTAAGTCTTCTGAGTCCCCCAGTACCTTAAAAACTGGCACATTTATTACGACTTAAGCTTTTGTGAAAATGCACATGATATTAAATATGTTATGAGCCTGTTTCTACAACCACATTATCCTGGTACTATAATGCTCAGGCCATTTCTGCCCTACCCTGTTATAGTGCTATTATTCCACTTTCAACATCCTGTGGAATTCTGGGGTTTGTAGTTTACTGAGGCCAAAGAGCTCTCTGCCTGGGAGTTCTAAAGGCCCCTCCCTAAACTGCAAACCTCGGGATTCCATAGGAGGTTGAAAGTGGAATAATAGCACTATAATAGCCTCAGTTCCCTCATGGAAAATACACTGCATGCCTTCCTCAACCCTTTACTCTAATGCTACTTGTTTTCTTCTGTTTCCCTCCAAAGTATTTTTATAACAGCTTTTTCAGATTTTGTGGTTTCTCTATGCTACAAACTTGTACATGTTCCAGCAGAGCAGTATTCTAACTCTTACTTGTGGGAGTGGCCTTTGCTCAAAGTTGCTGAACCTGTTTTGCAATGTTTTCTCCTAGCTTCTTCCACTCTCCCATGTCTTCTGCCTTCTCCTTTTCCACTACACTTCACCCTTTCCTTCTATTGATTCTTATGAGATTTCTGAGCAAAAAATCCACTGGTTTCGATGGGGTTTTTGATGATTGTTCCCCATTGCACATCTACATAGCTTAGCAGGAGTACATGACCACACGATTTATTTTTAAATCATTCCCAGCTATGAGGGTGCATATAGAGTAAAACACACATACACACACATGTCCAGAAACAGCATCATGAACACCCCAGCTTCTCCTTCCACCCCAAATCTTTCACCTTCTCTTCCTTCATCATTAGAGTCTCACTTGCTTCAAAGGACAATTTTTCACTTGGTACACTATACACTATGCAAATGTGAAAAAGCAGTTGCTCTTGTTCTTGTTATTTGCCACCCAATCAACTTCAGCTTATGGCAACCATATGAATGATAGGAGAGCCCCAGTCAGCAACTGCCCTCCTCAAGTCTTGCAAACTTCGAGCTGTGGCCTTTTCTTACATAGCTGTGAGGCTGCAGATGAAGTGAGCAGATATTTTAAGAGAAGGAGATAAATGATAGGATGCCCTCCCCTTTCTTCTACAATTGCAGCACTGTAATGTAGTTTATGGCATGTACTCGCATTGTAAATACAGGCAATGAAACATACACACTACACCATCATAGTACTGTACTTCAATTCCAATTTAACTGCATCCTGTACAATCTTGAAATATGTAGTTTCAATCTCCAATACCTTTCCAAACTACAAATACCAGGATTCCAAAGGATGCAACTGTGGAAGTTAAAGGGGAATCAAAGTGCTACAATTGTATAGTATGGAAAGAGCTATAGGGCTCCTCCGGACAGAGAAAATGTTGCTGTTGACTGCTGTATTTGTCGCTGTGGTTTGCAGAGTTTTTTTAAAAACATGCACAATGACACTTCTGTTATCCCAAAGCATTGGCAATTCCTAGCATCCACAATAACATTTTATTCCTGCCCAAGAAAAACAAAAACAACTCCCCTAAAAGACTTGTATGGTTCCAAGCTTACAATTCCAAGCAGGTTCCTTTGCCATACCTCCTCCTCACTAGATGAGTGGGGTGAGCACAGACAGCAGCTTACAATACCTTAAGATTCTTAATAGCATGTAGCAATAGCATCTGTATTTCTATACCACTTATCAGCTAAGTGCTCTCTAAGCGGTTTACATGTACTTTAGCTAATTGCACCCAACAAGCTGGGTACTTATTTTACTGACCTGCAGAAGGATGGAAGGCTGAGTCAACCTGGAGTCTCGCAGGATCAAACTCACAACATTGTGGCTGCAGTACTGGCCCATACAGGTCCCATAGCATCCAAAGCTTACAGGAAGCAAAAGTAGTGAAAAGATTTGAATGATGATGGGCCAAACTGCCTGCAGTGCTATGAAATCTGTGTGTATGTACAGATCTCAGAATCCCCAGTCATCATGGCTCCCAAAGTAACTTGTCTAAGTTCTGTGGTACATGAAGCTTCAGAATCCAAGCTCCATGGGGTTGTTTATTTTAGTTAATGATTCTTACAGAAATAAAACCATAACAGATATAACTACCGACAGAACTTTCACTTACTTCAAGCAAAGCCTTTTCAGAGGAGTCACTTCACCCACCAGTACAGGATATTAGGAAATGTCGTGACTAAAGTCAGTGAATCAACCATTAGCTTTCTCAGATTATGCAAGAACAGAGTATACAATCTGGTCCAGAGCAAAATATAGCTCAGAAGTGGTTTATAATGATGGTTAGCTAGCACTGAATTAATAAGACCACAAGTCAATGTGGTCTTGGCCAAACCCATTGTGTTTGCCTGCCCTTCCCAACTCCTGCCCTGTATAGTGATCCTGCTGTATTAATTAACAGTGATTGTACCCACTGGCTAGAATCTAAGTGGGTGAGAGGGACGAAGTAGGGCTCATCTAAATTAGGTGCTTGTATTTGACTGACACCACCTGTCCTTTTGTATCCCCTTGTGTGGCAAGCTAAGAGTCAGTTTTCTTCAGAAGCACTTGGTTCTTGATCTATATCTGGAAGCCTTCTTCAGGCAGTGCAATGATCTGTTGTGAGGTTATGTGCAGCTGCATTTCCTGCCTCAGTAAGTCTTACCTTTTGAAAGAACATAAAGGGGAAACAAAAATAAGAAGGTGTCATAGCAGGCTGTAGATGGCATGGTGCCCAGCCACTGACTCACAGCTTTTCAAAAGGGGGGATTTTATGGTCATACGAAAACTCCATGCAAGGTAAAATTATTTTGACAAAATTTCTGCAATGTTGTTACTGCTAAACTTGGCAATTTGTGCACTTGACATCTTACAATGCTGTGCCTTCTTGGAAGGCCCTGAGAAGTCAACCTTTGCACAGTGTTTATAGGTTGTTGTGGGTTTTCCAGGCTTTGAGGCCATGTCCTATTAGTATTTTCTCCTGATGTTTCACCTTAGAAAATACTAATAGAACATGGCCTCATAGCCCGGAAAACTCACAACAACTTATGTATTCTGGCCGTGAAAGCCTTCGACTTTACATCTTTGCACAGTGTTGTTTGTAAAGTGGGTTACTTGGCAGGGTTTCTCTGAATAGAACCACTGCATCTGCTTACCACCACATCAGGGTACATGAAGGGCAAAAACAAGTTTTGGAAAACTGCAGTTACCTTACTTTTTTTTTTTTTTTTTTTTTTGGAATGCTGGCATTTGCTAATGGGTTCCAGGCTCCTCAGTCTTGGAGACTTTCCATATACCAAGAAACTGCCAGTCTACAATATATGCTTTGTCCCTCTTCTAGGGCTTCTTAGGACATTTTATAATGTCCCAGGAAGCCTCTGAAGGGGACAGAGCATATGAGAAGCTCCCATTTAATTTCACTACAGGTTGAATTAACAGATTTATTAGTATAGGCTGTAAATTAGCCTCACTGGCATAACTGTAGTAAAAATTCAAATGTATACTCAAAAGTGGATCATTGCACGCATAGTTTGCAACATTCAGAGGAGCATATATTGTGGTGATCCCTTTATTAAGCATACCAAAAAGGCAGAAAAATATTGGTGCAAGTGTCAAAAATCAACATTTCTTCACCAGGCAAAGATATGTTTTAAAAAGCAAGCACAGGAAGGGAAGTATTAGTCTCTGTGTTGTTTGCAGATGGCCCTAGGATCACTGGAAATATGACAGGTAATAAAAACAGAGCAATAAAATTTAATTCTCCATTTAAGAATACAAAATACCCTTTTGGAACCTCACAGTCTGTCTGATGTGGCTCCTTTGTAGAAAGAAAGCAGAGAATTGCTCAGGTATTCTCTGTGTTGCTAGGGCTGAAGATGAATTTAGGCACTAGAACAGACACAGCAAGTCAAAAGAAGACAGTTTGGTTAGCCTTACTATTGGTTGGCTGTGGTTAGGCTGGCTAGAGAGTACTCAAAGTTATAGTCTGCTTTTCTGTTTGTCACTCAGGATCTTTCTGGCTTATTCTCTTTTAAATTAGTTTGTTATTATCTCACAATGAAAAGAAGAGAAACTGGATGTATAGTGCATTTGAAGAAATTCAAACCCACATATCCAGATGCTTGAGCAAAAAGATGTATGATATATAGTGGAGAGCTTTCTGAAAAACAGCAGCAGCAACAACAGTAGTAACAAAACTATTTGTTGGGATGCTCCACTAGATTGTCCCAAAGGTCCTTTCTGGGCCAGCAACTTGGGCTGATTAGTTTGAACTTGAGCAGACTCACTGAAGCAATTACTGAATAGTAAATATTATGTAAATCACATTGATTGAGTGGATTCACTCTAGCTGGGACTGGTAACTTGATTTAGGCCCTTGTGGCTCCCATTAGTTAGAATAGATGACTATGGCCATTAGACCTTAGGCCCCTCCCTAAACTGCAAACCCCTGGATTCCATGGGATGTTGAAAGTGGTATAATTGCACTATAAGAATGTAGTGCAGAAATAGCCTATGAAACCAGGAATACTGTTAATTTCCAGCGACCCCAAAACCTACGTATTAGCCTAACATTAAGCTGATAAGAAATAAAACATAGAAAAGAAATATGCAGCGATGCTTCTTGAACTTTGATTCTTCAGATAATGTGGGAGTTCAACTGCCAGAATTATTGATCCTTGACAGGTTGGTCAGGACTTCTGGGAGTTCACATATAAAAAATTTGGGAGACCAAAGTTTGAGAAGCACTGGTCTAGCTATTAAGGCTCCCCATAAATCTCTACCTCAAATCACACAGTACTGATGTATGTTCAGATATGCATATACATGAATGAACTAACTTAGAGATTGAGGGAGGTGCTTCCTGGACTACAGCCCCCCAAATCCCCTAGCCAGGATAACCACTATTTAGGGCTATAACTCTGGATTTTCTAGTCTAAAAAAAAGCTCTGCTACTTGTCAAGGAGAGAAGTTGTCAAGGAGTTCCTTGAAAACTGCCTTTAGAAAGAAATCTTGTCTCCCTAGTCCACTCATTCTGGAACAGGTGATACAAAAAGACATGTGCAATGTCAGCAGGCACAAAGTCCTGGAGGCTTCATAACAATGTGTCTATCAACCAACTGGTGAAAGTAATTATTACCAAGTTGTTGGCTGGGGATGTAAAATAAATAAATAAAATAAAAACGAGTGTCTCCTTCTTCACCTTCTTTGCAACAGTTCATAAATAATTCTCACCTACAAATGTTTATCTGACTTTTCATCAAACACGTTCTAATCATAAGAAAAACAAAACCTAACTTCTTTTAAAATGCCACAGGAGCCATAAAAACAGTGAGAGAGTGAGTGTTATGCCATGTCTGAATCACTAAATTTATATAAAGCTATTAAAATGTCAACCCTTTGCAGTTTTTGTTATGTCGTCTTGTTCACGAGTAAAGAAATTTCAGAGGCTTTGTGGCAAGCTCATGCACTTGCGACACTGATGCTGCTAATGGGAAGGGGAAAAGGAAATGTATGGGAAAGTTTGTTCAAGCACACTCTTTGTGTAGGTGTGAGCCAGGGCAGACTGTGGGCCACATGTGGTCCCTGAGAGCCGCTCTTGGAGCTGCTAAAGTCCCCTGACAACCCCAAAGCCCTTCACCCCCTTAATTATTTTTTTAAATATGATTTTCAGTCAATTTTTCAGCCAAAACCCAACCAAAACAAATGAAAAAGCACCTACATATATGGTGGTTTATTTTCTCCACCCTCAGAGTCCCCAATTCCAGAAACTGGCTGAAAATCAGCCAAATGGCAGTTGGAAGTGACACAACATCACTTCCTGTATGATGGAACACAGTGGTGCAACCTGCTTGGGAGGGCTGCAGGGGCAAGAATTGCCATCCAGCCCCTACACAGTTGCTCATCCTGATCTAGAAACATCACAGCCGAAGACCATACTAGCTGGGGTGATAGAAGTCACAGTTCAGCATATAAAGAGGAAACCGGGTTGAGGAATGCTAGAGTAGCGCTGTGTAGAGCAGCTCCTATTTCCCCTTCCATTATCTCAGTTGACATATGATTATTTATTTCTCACATATACCTGTAATCTTTGGCAAGCAGCGTTGGGTACCTTTGGTAGGAAGGGCCAGAGTGACATCCCTGCCCTGCATAAACTTTCCTGTTATGCTACTGAATTTTGATGGTGCCATGGCCCCAAAAGGTGTGAAAGGACATGCATTTGCCTTTAAAGCAAAGTGCACAGGTGGTAAAGCACAGTCACATTTCTGAAAGTCCTCCAGGAGCAAAATTCTCTTTGAATAGAAGGTGTCTGCTTCCTACATATTTTGTTTTCAAAGTAATTTTTTAGCAAACACACATTATGCAGGCAAAGAGTTTGCCTCTCATCATCATTTTCATGGGACGTGCACCTTGAACAAGTGGAAGAGGATCTAGTTCTACAGAGCCAACCCAAGTGATTTGGCTCCTTGGGCTGGAATAGCACTAGCACCCACTTTCCAAGTTAAGGTTCAAGTTCAAGCCTACCTCAAGTACTTTGGTACTTGAGAAACAAAACCCCACAAACAGCCCTCCTTGGAAGCCAAAATACAATAATAATGCATTATATAATTAATGATTTGCTACCCTTTCTGGACACTCCCAACAAACTGGCTGAAGCATCTGTCTCAATGGCCTAACAGCAGTGTTGGCCCAGTAAATGTCCATGACAGTATTTTACTTTGTGAGGACAGTTACATCTTCAGTGGTATAGTTTAGACTAGTGGTCCTTAACCTTTTCTTTACTGGGGACTCCTGCAAATATAATTTTTCGCCGGGGACCACCAAGACTTAAGATTTAAATATTCAAATATTTATTTAAAAATTCAAATATTTATATAAAAATTCAAATATTTGTTTATTCATTCAATTATTTATTAAAGGCTTCTGGAGATTAGGATTCAAATCCCCACTCAGACATTGGGTGACCTTGGGCAAATCACATTCTCTTAGTGACATAGGAAGGCAAAAGCAAACTTCCTCTGAACAAATCTTGAAAAAAAAAACAACAAAGCCTGTGATAGGCTCAACTTAGAGTTGTCCTAAATCATAAGTGACATGAAGGCACACAACAGCAAAGCACCTTGTTGCTGCCGCTGCTGATGGCGTCCAGCAGCAAGGCTCTGCAGAACCCCTGTGAGGGCTTCGCGGACCCCAGGTTAAGAATCACTGGTCTAGACAGAGGTTTAATACTTCTATTTGAACTAGGTCTTAGCCTTGTGATGGTTTATGTACTGCTTTATGATGTTTGAACATTCTGGATTGCTTTTGTAAATTGCCTGAAGCTGATAAGGCTGACAACAGTATGAAGAAACCAATATTTTGTTGATTTTGATAGCACTTTTTTTTAAAAAAAAGCACCAACAATATTTATTCTAGGATATCAAAAAAAAAAAAGAAGAAGAAGAAAAAGCCTGGGGGAAAAACTATCAAAACTATATTTTCCAGGCGAGGACAATGCTCTTATAGAACATTTAATTCTTCTGCTGTTATTTGATATTCTTTCCACCTATTCACAATTTTTTTTTTCAAAACAGGAGCTGACGTCAACTGTTTCTTTGACTTTTCAGCTACATGTTTTCTTTGCTCTCTTTGCAGACCTTCTCGTGGATATATTACCTGAAATGCAGTGAATTGAATGTTCCTGAACAAATGCTTGTGGAAAGAATTTACCTTTGGACCTTGGACTCCTTGCCTTCTGTAACTGATTAATACTTAACAGTATAAATATCTCCTTTCAGGTCATTTTTGAGGAAGCAAGAGAACAAAAATTATCTATACTCCTCTCATTTCTTCCATCTTTTTTTAAATGCTACATTTATCCTGCCTTAACTCCAATGAGCTAAACGTCTATGTTTTGTGAATTTTAGTTATGCATTTTTTTAACCTGGTTTAAGCTGCCTCGAATGCCAAACTGAGAAAAAAGCAGGAAAGAAGGAGGAGGAGGAGAGCCACCATGTTGTAGCAGTTTGAGCATTGGACTATGATTCTGGAGACCAGGGTTCAAATCTATTGGGTGACCTTGGCCAGGTCACATTCTCTCTGCCTCAGAGGAAGGCAAAAATCAAACCTCCTCTGAACAAATATTGCCAAGAAAACTCCATAATAGGGCTGCTTTAGGGTCACCATGAGGTGGAAAACAATCTGAAGGCACACAACAACAACAGCACACCAATGACTGAATACATGGTCCTCCTGTCCATTTTTATCCTCATAACAACCCTGTGAGGTAGCTTAGGATAAGAGAAATATAGTGAGCTTCATGGCCCAGTGAAGATTTAAAATCTGAGTCTTCAAAGTCACTACAAAGTGACTCTTTAAAAGATGCTACTGTCGAATTTTACCCCCAAATTTTCTGAGAAATTTTACTTTAAAAACCCAAGGGGGACAAAAAACCAGCTTTCTTCCCTATAACTTCAAAATTGCTGGAAATTTTACAACTCTACCTTTGGTATATGGCTGGGTGAATGCGTGCCACTGCCAAGTGCACATAATTTTTAAAAAGTATGAGCATCCAAGTATCACATACTCACAAGCTGTTATAGACTGAGAAGCTGTATGTGCAAGACTGAAATGTTTTTTCCTGTGTCCCATCATGAGCTGAGAACTACTATGGGGAAAAAAATCAGGAGGAAATTCAGTCCAGATCTGGAAGGACTTTGCCCTCTCAGCTGTGCCCTGCATATGCTGTTCCCCTGGAGATGGCTTAACAGATTCATACATGTATTCTGGGATTTCTTTCAAGTCCATTGTTCCCTTTATCTTCAAGGCAGTTCAGGTCATTCTAGCTGAAAGTATCTGTCTGTTCTTTTTCTACAGCACAACAAAGCACAAGATCATCCCGAGAGATAAGAAGAAAGTAATAACCAAATGTTTCAGAGATTCATGGTTGTCTCTCTTTTAGATGTCGTTTCCATGAAGAAAACTTGTCCTCCATAAGTGTCTATGTCATTAATCTGGGTTGCGCCTCTAGTCAAAACAAAGCAATGGGTTTTTTGTAACTTGGCCTCCTTAATTTCTTCCACATTCCCCACACACTATTGCAAAAAGTTCAGACTACAATAAATCTGTTAGTTTTAAAGTGCCACAGAGCTCTTTGTTGTGCTGCTGTGGCAGACTAACATAGTTAATCCTTTGAAAAACTCCCACAAACTATGAAGAGCCATGAAGAAGGAAACAGACAAGTTAGACATTTCCTAAAAGACCTTCTCTTCTAATACCTGGAATATGGAAACATCATTCAGAAGAGCAAGTCCAGTATAATCTGAAGGTAATCTCTCAGCAGAGTAATTTGGGAAGTAAAGGAACATGCGTGCCCAATTCTGTTGTAGTCCCTGTTACTATTGGCACCCACTGTTTTCCTACTTGCTGAGGAAAGATTAAATAATTTATCCTACGGACAATAAGTAACCAGTCTGATCAGCAAAGTGGCCTGACAAAAACAGCTAAAGCAGCTGATTTTCCTTAGTGATCATGCTGTTGTCAAATTCACAGTCGCAAGGTTTGGTCACATGTATTATGAAAAAAAGAGGAACTGAATTGCCAAAGAAAAATAAGGAAAAGAAACTGTGTTGAAAAAAATGAAAAGAAAAGAAAGGATCTTGTATCCACAAGTTCCAGTCCATTAGCAGAGGTCCATTACCAATCCTTTACCACAGATAATGATTTCCTTGAGTCCTGCATAAAAATAAATAGAATGAATGAATAAACAAACAAACAAATTCTTCATACACTACTACATATACACTATATATATTAATACACAGTTTCTCATTACAATTGAACATGTAACACAACGATTCTTCTCAGCAGTTTCTTCCTTCAAAGGAAATTTCTGGTAAGATGAATGTATAGCTTTGACATTTCAAGACTTTGGCTTTTTCTGCATGACAATGGCATCCCTGCATGGGGACAGTAGAAGAGCAAGACCGTGACAAAACTTCCACATGATGTCATCACAGTCCCGTCCTTCTCGTGTCGCCAGCCAGGGTGATCATGGGTATATCATCGACAAAGAAACTCCATCAATGACCCCTGATTGCGTGACATTCCCGTCCTTCTTGGCCATGTGGAAGGGCAGGAAGTGTGATGGAGGTGCTTCCTTCCCCAGTACAGCATGAGAAGGAGCCTGGCTGCACTCTGGAAGAAAGGCACGTGTTGCTCATGCTCTCTTCCATAAGGAGCCGGTTGAGTACAGAGGGAAGCATTCTCTTCATGATCCCTTCCCGGCAAAGGTGCTGCAAGGATCGCAACAGGAGGACAACAGGATCAGGTAAGGTGCAGGAATGGCTTAAGAAACCAGCTGTAGACAGTCCTAGATCATTACACACCATTTGTAGGTTTATGGCAGGGTCACAGTTTGTATTTTTCTGTATACTATACACTCTCTTCCCATTCCTACAACTATGAAGTTGTTGATATAAAGTTACATTAAAGTATTGCTGTTGTTGTGTACCTTCAAATCATTTCTGATTCATGGAGACCCTAAGGTGAACCTATTGTGGGCTTTTCTGGGGCTGAGAATGTGTGATGCACCCAAGGTCACCCAATGGATTTGCACGTTAGAGTGGGGAATGGAACCTTTGTCTCTAGGACCATAATCCAACACTCAAACTGCTACACCACACTGACTGTCGTGTCAAAGTATTACTATACTTTAACATGGTACTCTGTCAGTGCATGTGACATATCCTCCAACATTTTACAGATGAAAACCAGGACATATATGGCCAAGCAACATCAGAGTGTGGTCATTATGTCAAAAATTATTAATGAGGAAGAATACAGAAGTTAGGAAAGGCTGCAGCAGTTTGCTTTTGCCTGAGCCTACTGGGAAGGGCAAGATTCCACCCTTCTCCTCTCTTCTCTTCTTTGCTGAATTAATGGAGTACAAACCATTTTTGCACTTTGAATTCAGCTTGCAGCAGTTGGGGCAAGTGGGAGGAAAAGAAAGAAAACTGCTGAAAAAAGTAGAAAGACAGTGAATTAATTGGGACTGTGGCCATTTCCACGCCTCGCTCTTTTCTGTTGTCATCCTACCATCATCCTGACAGTGCCTTGCCAGGATGGAAGCGTGTCCCCAACACTCCCCTCCGCACCCAGCCAGCTGGCTGCCTGAAGATGGGAGTGCAAGTGACACGCTCCTTCCTCCTGCACTGCAGCCAGTCTCTTTCCCATGCTGCACTGGGGAAGGAAGCATGTAGATCATGCTTTCTCCAGTTCCCCATGGCTGCCAGCAATGGGAGCATCATGCAATTGTAGGCCATTAATGCATTTTTTCCGTTAATTGTATATCCTGCTATCACAACAGGTGGGGACATGTTGGCAGCGGGACCACAATGATATGTGGTAGCATGACTCGCAGACCGCTGCCAATGTGTCCCCATCACAGGACAGCAAGGTCATGCAGAAATGGCCATTATCTGCCAAAGTGGGCCAGTCAAATGGTATGATATGAGTAAGTGGACTGAAATCCACGAAAGCTCATAGTATAATAGACCAATGAATCCTAAAGATGCTGCTAGATTCCGTCTCTCCTCACCCTTCCTTTTTTGTCTGAATCACTAAAAACTCAGTTTCCATTTAAAAAGGACAAACCAGAATTTTCATCCATTAACGGAATTAAGGTATTGGAATTCTGGGACCACTTTTGAAAATTAAGGCCTACTTCTGCAATTGCACAGATGCAATAGATCTTTCCTTTCCTTCGAAAAATCTCATGCAATAGATCTTTCTTCCCTCTCCTCTACATCCCAGTTCTCTGCAAGTCTCCAGTCTATGCTCTGGAGAGTCCCCATCCCGGTTAAACCTCTAGAACAGATCTGAGGAGGGATGAAGAAAGGACTGGTAACCCACTCCATTGGCAGATGACATTCCTTCAGCCAATGGAAACACAGATTTTAGCCTAAAAAGCCAGAAGACTAAACAAGATTTACAGTGGCAAGTATGAGCCTACAGTGCCTCACATAGTTGAATGTCTGTCATCATGGCTTGCAAAAGCAGAGTAAAGTATACCAGAGTACAAATTCTGAATTAAATACTGCAAAATGAAATGTAATCTTGTAGTCTATATCTGCATAATTATGCAGATTCCATATGTTTTCATCAGCTTTAGATTCCCTGGATGCAGAATTTTAATACCATTAAATTACTTTTGTAAATGAGAGTGTAAAGCTTTCTTTTCTTAAAAAAAAAAATGAATACTGTATTTTCCCTTTGCATGCTACCTCATACATGTGTATGGGGCGGGGAGAATATAGGTGTGATAATGATGCTTTTCCTATACTTCTAAATAGCAGTTATAATTAAATGTTTGGCTCACCCAATCTAGCTTGTTTAACCCCTTGAGATAAGATGTACATTAATCTTTTGTTTGTTTGTTTCTTCACATACCAATCAGACTATAATCTGCAACTGAAGCAGGTAATTATAACACATTCACCTCCAGTATAAACAAATTATGAGTGGGAACTTGCTTTACTATGTGACCTAAATAAAAAAGGCACCGCACTGTGTGAATTTGCAAAAGTTAAAAAACAACAGCTGCATAGCCTTCAAAAGCCAAACTGTACATTTCGCAGAGACGCAATATTACTTTTCCTTCGTCTTTTTATATGTTGTGCTTCAGAGTCTGAAGATTAAAAGCACAGCCCTTGCTTAGAAAGTGTAAACATACAGTTTTCGGCTTGACAGCATATTTTTAAATGTTCTCTCCCTCCACCACCTTTTTTTATTACACGCAGTCAGAGCTATGTCTGTTGGTTGTGTTCCAGCAAGCACTGCATGAATAATTCAAGACATCTCTAGTTTAAAATGTGTGTTCAACATCTTTGGTGTTCCTTGAATTCGGTTAAGTGATAGAGTGAATTAACCTGACTGACATCTTTTTAAATGAAAACACATCCTTAACCTACAGCAATGTTTTCTCCCTTTAAAAAACAAAACAAAACAAGAACTCTAATCTCATTCCAAATCACATCGCCTGGAGGCTTAATTCTACAGTGACGTGTCTCTTCAGTGGGATCAGCGAGAAGATGGGCTGAGTACATTATTATCTCAGTTGGTCGCCCAAGAACCACCTCAGCTTTTCCTATATTGATCAAAGTCTGAATATAATTGACTGTATGTGCTGAATAAAAATGGGCCACTTGGGATATGATCCACAATATCTTGTTTTCTTACTGTGCAATGAGCTGTCTTTAAACATGCTATTCCAAACAATTGGGGGGGGGGGATAGTTTAGTGAAAATATATGAACAACAAATTAGTACAACAGATAGAGTCTTCCGATGTACCGCTTTCATGTTGTGCGTAATTTTAGAGACATATTTTTCTACGCCAAATAGCCCCTGATGTTTGTTAGCTTCCTTCACAGGACAGTTGCTTCAGTCCCTTTTAATTGTGGTTGCTCTCTTCTGTCATCATTTCTAGCTCTACAATATCCTTTTAAAAATGCCATAAACAGAGCAACTTCAAGATGGTGTCAAGCTGGAGTAGTTGCTTTAAGGACACCTACTGCTTCTGCTCTACAACGCTGTAATCTTCATGTAGCGTACTCTTCTGACTCTGTTTCATACACAAGTAATTCTCTCTATTGTCTCTAGGGAGGAGGTGACTGGCAAGTCACAGAGGCACAGAAACATAGAAGGAGCAAACTAGCTGGGATACAATAATGAAGGCTGCTGTCCTAAGCACACTTCTGAGTAGTCTCAGAACTGAGTAGTCTCATTGCACTGCTGGAAAAAAGTGAAAAGGGTAAGGTATCCTAGGTCCAGGCATTTTTCAGCCTTAGCTACTAGAAACCAAGCCAACATGGCCAATGGCAAGGGTTTGGGGAAATGAAGTTCAAACATCTGAGGCTCCAAGTTGAGAACCACAGGTCTTGATCACATCAACAGTTTTGCTCGGTCTTTCCATTCCTGGACTGAAAGATTTCCAAAGTAAAGTTTGGGTAATACTGCGATATTCTTCTTGTTGTGGTAGCAGTTGATATCTCAAAAAATGTAATAATCTAAATGCACGCTGACTTCTTACCAACTGTCGGAATTAAGAAAAAGAAACCCTTAATATAAAGTTTACCATATTTTTACTTTTTTGCTTTAGCAGACTAACCTCCCTGTCAAGATTCTTACTCCCAAGTGACATTTGATTATATGGTCAGAGTGCATTGAAAGGTCTCTTAGCAGGAGGTGAATTATTTGAAAAGTTCATTATCAAATGCAACTGTATTTGGCTGCTGTGACAGCTGCCAGCTGTTCTCAGTGGGTGATCACCATTGCCATCTGCTCTCCTCATAAATGTATGAACTTCACTGAATGTTCCAGAATTCTTCTGGAACATTCAGTGATGTTCATACATTTATGTAAGGAATGAAACTAATAGCTAGAGGAAATCTGGTCTAACCATCCTGACTGGACCATGATATGCCCAGGTGCTGTAGTGAAAGAACACTCCCATAGGAAGCTGCCTTATACCAAGTTAGATCACTGATCCCTCTGGCCTAGTATTGTCCATACTAACACAGGTTCTCCAGAGTTTCAGACAGCAGTCTATCCCAGATCCATTTGGAGATGCCATGGACTACATGGGGAACCTTCTGCCTATGCTCTATCAGTGATCTATAGCCGCGACCCAATCCTATGCCATCAGTATGCCTCTGACATACAAAAATTTCTCACCGCATATTTATAGCACTTTCATATCACTTTAATTGTCTGGGTTGCATCCTCTGGATATGTAGCTTCATGAAACACTAGAGCTTTGTGTTTTTTTCACAAAACAACAAATCTCAGAATAACAGTATAACATGAAAGAGGCCTAAAAAGGTGAGGATAGATATAAGGTAGACCCCAAGAAGAAAACGTTCATCTGGAAGCAGGCAGGTAAAACCTAATGGTTGTGAGATCTAAATACCCTAAAGGCACCAGATCCTGTCTGATCTTAGAAGCTAAGCAGGTTCAGCACTAGTTAGTACTTGGATGGGAGACCACCAACAAACGCCAAGTACCCTAGGCTATATTTCAGAGGAAGACATTGGCAAAAACCCCCCTGACTATTCCTTGCCTAAGAAAGCCTATGAAAAATTCATGGGGTCATCACAAATCAACAGGTGACCTGAAGACACAGTCACACACAAAAATACTTTAATAGGTACAATTGGGATTATTCCAAAGTAAATGTGCTGTAGAATTAAAAAAGAAGGAGAGGGAGAGTGTAAAGATACAAGAATAAGGGGGTGAAAGAAAGGGGCATGTAAAATCTCACCTGCCTCAGGCAAAACCATGAGCTGTCGTCAAATTATTGTAACAGACTTACATTTTACTTTGTTGGCAACAGCTCAGTTCTAATATTTAAATGAAAACAGGTGTGGCCTAAATCTTATCACTTCAATACCTAATGCACATACTAAACCTGTGTGTTGTGCTTTGTTGTGTTAGCACAAGCCCCACTGAAATCAGTAAAATTCCTTCTGAATAAACATACAGAGCCTTGAACTAGACTGTGTTGCATAGTTTATGTAGGATATGTAAGAAAAAAGGGATAACCTTAGTCATCCATGCTAATTTTACCTAGAAAAAGGAATCAGGCTGCAATCCAATGCCAATTTGACAAGGAGGAAGCTCCACTGAACCCAATGGGATTTGCGTCTGAATAGCCGTGCTTAGGCCATTTCCGCACAGGGCGAGGGAATCGCCCCGTGCCGGTACTTACCGGACTTCGTGGCTCCACGCCTGGGTCCAGGCTGGTCCGGAGCAGTGTGTGGCCGCTGCTCCGCACTGCTCCGGGGACGAAAATGGCGGCTTCCGGTTGGTTGAGGCTCTCCACCAACCGCTGAAGCTTGCCAGCCTAAAGCCCGCCCCTGGCAGATCGCAGGCTTGCACTGGTGCGAGCCTGCAAATCTGCACCGGAGCACAGGCAGGGAGTGGCGTGCTCCGTGCTTTTGAAAGATCTGTTTCAAGGGCCATTTCCACACGGGCTTAAAGAAACGGTGCAGAGCGTCCTCCAGGGAGGACGTCTGCACCTGGGAGCGGACTGGGTCAGACCTACTTAGTGTAGTTCCGCACCTCAGCCCGCTCCGGAACGACCCGAAGTGGTCGTCCAGCGTGCTTTTGAAAGACCGCTTGAAACAGGTCTTTCAAAAGCACGGAGCGCGCCACTCCGTGCCCGCACTCCGGTGCAGATTTGCAGGCTCGCACCAGTGCGAGCCTGCGATCTGCTGGGGGCGAGCTTTAGGCTGGCAAGTTGGTGGAGCAGCCTCAACCAACCAGAAGCCACCATTTTCGTCCCCAGAGCAGTGCGGAGCAGCAGCCACGCACTGCTCCGGACCAGCCTGGACCCAAGCGTAGAGCCAAGAAGTCCAGTAAGTACTGGCACGGGGCGATTCCCTCGCCCCGTGCGGAAATGGCCAAGTGGTCTTTCAAAAGCACCCTGGACGACCACTTCGGGTCGTTCCGGAGTGGGCTGAGGTGCGGAACTACACTAACTAGGTCCGACCCAGTCCGCTCCCAGGTGCAGACGTCCTCCCTGGAGGACGCTCTGCACCGTTTCTTTAAGCCCGTATGGAAATGGCCTTACTCGGGTTTGTACAACTTTAGCTTGTATTACTTTGCAGACACATATGCTGCAGATTTATTTATTTTAAACAACTACTCATCAGCAGGGGCCATTTCTGCACTAGACTGTTACAGTGCTATTATTCCACATTCAACCTCCTATGGAATCCTGGGGTTTGCAGTTTAGGGAGGGGTATTTAGAATTCTCAGCCAGAGAGCTCTTTGGCCTCAGGAAACTACAAACCTCAGAATTCCACAGGATGTTGAAAGTGGTATAATAACACTGTAACAGTGTAGAACGGAAATGGCCTAAGTAATCATACTTTTGTTCCCACATTCTGCCTTGGTCCCCAACTTGCTTTGGTTGCTGCAAAATAAATTCAAAGGACAAAAGTAGTTTGTGTTCAGTTAACACAGTGGAGCAGAGAGGACAGGACAGGACAAAATCTTGCCCTTCTCTGTAGACTTGGCCAAAACCTATCTGCTGTGGTCTCACCTAGCTTATGTATTTCTCATCATTAATAACTTTTGATAACCACCACACTCTGATGTTGCTTCATCATAAGTGTCCCAGTTTTCATCTAAGAAATGTTGAAGAATATCTCTCCCAACAGTGTTTAAGGCAAGTAATTGGGTAGCAATGCAGTGATTGACAGTAGATTGACATTTCAGTCAACGAAATTACTTGGACTCCAATAGGGCAGAAGTCCTGCCATAATACTTGGACAGTTGCTGACGTTCTTGTCCTTTTGCTATCTCCCCGTTCTCTCCTTTAGAGAATTAGAAAGTTGGAAGAGACCACAAGAGACATTAAGTCCAACCCTTTGCCATACAGAAATACACAATCAAAACATTCCTGAGAGATGGCTGTCCAGCCTTTGTTTAAAAACCTCTAAAGAAGGAGACTCCACAGTACTCTGAGGCAGTCTATTATACTGTCAAATAGCTCTTACTATCAGGAAGCTCTTCCTAATGTTTATGTGAAACCTCTTTTCTTGTAGTTTGAAGCCTCTGCTCTGTGTCTTAGTCTCCAGGGCAGCAGAAAACAAGCTTGCTCCATCCTCCATATGATATTCCTTCAAATATTTAAATACGGCTTTCATGTCACCTCTTAACCGTTTCTTCTCCAGACTAGACATACTCAGCTCCCCAAGCCACTCCTCACACTCCAGAACTTTTATCATTTTGGTCACCCTCCTGTGGACACATTCCTGCTTGTCAATGTCCTTCCTGAATTGTGGTGCCCAGAACCAGACACAATATTCCAGATGCAGTCTGATCAGAGCAGGCCTTCTTGTTTCCCATGGGACAAAATGTAATGCACATTGCCCCAATGTGCTTCCTTCCCTGCTACCCCAATTTGGTTTTCAGTGACAGTCATTTTCACTTACACTGTGTGGTCTTTGTACAGTCATACAAACCTGAGACATGCATTTATCAGAGTGTGTTTTCAGCATCAGTACATGTTCTCAAGAGATTAAATAAACAAAAAGGCAAGGAAATCCTTCTCCTTTATAGCCTAGTTATTTTGGCATGTAACTAGTCAAAGGAAATTGGGATTTGGGGACTGGGGAATAAATATGGGTCAGACAGAGAAACAGAGAAAGCTCAGGGATCAAAGCCAAATGCTCAATTAATGAATGATTGAGGGGAAACATCCCACATTTAGCTAAACATTAGAAAAGGCTTTGAGATGAGTATAAGCTGCTCAGTGGGGGAACAAACTACCCTGGGCAGTGATGAACATCAGGAGGTTTTTCAAGGAGAGGTTTGTTGGCCTCCCATCTGGGATATTGCAGCAGGGTATTAGACTAGAGAGCCTTAGTGGAGTGATCAATCTGCTCTGGATTTTAGCCACGTAAGCTACCGAACCTGTTTGCTTCTTTAAAGTTTAGACCAAAACCTGGGGCAGCTACACTGCCCCACTAACATTACAATCATCAACTGCTACTGCTTTCAAGGATCCTTCTAACTCTGTGGTTCAGTGTGCAAAAACTGATCAATATGGTGGTGGAACACCTCCCCCTAGTCATTCCAATAAAAGCACCCACGCAAACCTAGGGGTTATCTGGCCACTGTATATGGTTTAGGTGACTGATTGGGATGCACCTTCCAAGGAGCTACAGATTGGTTTGCAGCCTGTGGTAGGTCAGTGGCTTTTACTACTTCTTGTAGGTATAGGATGGCAAACTGAAATGAACTGAAATGGGGAAATATGAGAAGCCCTACAGGTATAAAAGGATGGTAATATTCTGAACTTGAACATCTTTCTTCTTGTTCCAAATAGCCAAGAACCACAGAATGCTTGTAGATATCCAAGGTGAAGAAGGATCTGTTTGTTTCTGTGCTATTGAGAGCAATGCACCACAGAAGTACTTGGTGCCTTCAAAAGGAAAACAGTAGAGACGGGCCTGGCAGATTCAGTCTGTTATGTCTGCTTTCAAAGTCAAAACAAAGAGACTGGAATGATTTGCCCCACAATGCAGAGGAGAGATCACTTAAGCTCCTCAAAGCTGATAATCGAATCCACTGTAACATTCCATTCCTGCTCTAGATTCTAACGAATTTTGCAAAGCTGCGGTTAAGCATGCAAATCATTTCTAATATTTATTTTTATAACTATACACTGCATTGCAACCTGCTACAACCATTTCAGTGTGTAAGGGCATTTTCTTTCCAGGATCCTTGTAGCATAAGCATACAATGTGTGTTTAAACAATTGCTATCTATGTGGTGGCGTGTGTTATCCTTCAGGACCATCACTACTGAGTGGCAAGTGAAAAAGGAAAGCAGCCACTTGAGTTATACAAGGGACAAGCATCTTTGGGAAAGTGGGAAGTACAAATACTCTCTGTGTGTATATGTGTGTGTCTGTGTCTGTGTACGATAGAGAGGAAGAGAAACAGATAGATCTAGATAATTACTCACACACAGTTTGGACCTCTAAATCCTGTGAACAGCCCTGGGTCGTGCTGTCGTCAAGATCAATATCTCTGAATCTCAGAGTTCTTTGTCTCTCTTTCCAGCTGTCTCTTTCTCTTGTCTACTCACAAGAAAGTCCAAGAACTGGGAGTTTGTGAGAAAACAAGCTGCATGAAGAGCAAATCCTAAATGTTCTAGTTTTAATTCCACATCCACCCTTTGTCTCTGCACTAGAGAAGGGCCTAGGCTACCAACTCATACTTTAGAATGTGTCCTGCTTTCTTAACAATATTTCCCCAACAGGGCTCCCACACATCTTACAAGATTTGGATAATAGGTGCATATGTACATAGAAACAGGTTCTCGCCCATACATGTCCTCAAACATTTCAGGAAAACCAGACACATGTGGCCAAGCACCATCAGAGTACAGTCAAGATGACAAAAAGGCATTAATGAAGAGATAAGTTGGGAAAGGCTGCAGTTTGTTTGGTTTTGCAAGAACCTACCAAGAAGAGCAAAATTCAGCCCCCATTTCTTCTCCCTGCCATACTGAGTCAACTGAATGCAAACTACTTTTGCACTTTGAACTCAGTCTGTGCCTCCTGAAATAAGCTGAGCAAAAAGGGGGAAGTGGGAGAAGAAAAGACAAATTGAGTTGTTTTAAAAGTAGATACAGAAGACAGATAGCAGATGATCACTCACTGTTCCTGCCAAATCAAGATAGTTGAAGGGTATGCAGATATCCACAAATGTGGCCACCATTTAACCCTATTTTTTTATCCTGTCAGGATAATGGAGTCACATCTGCCTCCCCCGCTCCAGTACCTGGTTAAGCATGCCCATTTTTTCCTTCCACATTGTGGGCACTGCAGTCACCCCAGTTTCAAAATCCAGGACTCACCACTGTGAGGGAGTGCTGTGGGCAGTGATGAATGGCAAGAGTGAGGTTGGTTGCCTGAACCAGCTGATGCTGGGAGGCAGGAAGCAGCAGCAAGATGCTGAAGGGCATGTACAGCCTATTTTCCATCCACTAACCTAACCTGTTCTCCTCGGGCACAGTAGAGGCTATTCTTCTGTGGCCAGTGTGAAAGAAAGTTTCAATAGCCAGTCTGGTCAGCATTTACACATGGAATGAGATGAGATGGGTTTTTTGAGAGGGGGTGCAGACAGAAAAATATCTTATGCCAACATTGGTTTAAATTTATTTATTATTATTTACTCTATATCAGTGGTTCGTCACCTGGGATCCAGGGACCCCTGGGGGTCCGCAAAGCCCTGCTGCTGGACACTAACAGCAGCAGTAACAGTGATAAGGCAGTGCAGAGAGGGTTGCAGGTGCCGAAACTGCTCCTTCATTTGCTCGGCCATGGAAATCTACTGTGTAACCATAGGCAAGTCACATTCTCTCAGCCTCAGAGAGAGGCAAAGGCAACAAATCTTGCCAAGAAAACCATCGTGATAGGTTCTCTTTAGGGTCACCATAAGTCATTTTTTAAAGAGGAGACACATGATGGCTAGAAAGAGCCTCTCTCTCTCAGCAGCACTTTGTTGTGTGCCTTCAAGTCACATCTGAGTTATGGCAACACTAAGGGGAACCTATCACAGTTTTATTTTTCAAGATTGAACAAATGGGTTTGCCTTTGCCTTCCTCTGAGGCTGAGAGCATGTGACTTGCTCAAAGTCACCTGGAATCTGAGTAAGGATTTGAATCCTAGTCTCCAGAAGTCTTTAATAATATTTGAATATTCAAATACATGTTTAAATATTTAAATCTTGAATTAAGCCTCGAGGGTCCCTGCCAACAAATTATATTTGCAAGGGGATCCCCAGTAAAGAAAGGTTAAGAACCACTATTCTGTACATATCCAGTTTTTCTCTGAATGGGACTCAACGTGGCTTACAGAATAAATTGAAAGATTACTCAATTTGACCCCAAGCAATACTATAGTGGGATTGTTGTGGGAATTAAAATAGCCACTCCCTGACTCTTTGTTGCTATGTGACAACAAGTCAGCCCCAACATATGGCAACTCTCTCCTAGGGTTTTCTTGGCAAAATTTATTCATCTCGGGTTTGTCATTGCTGAGAGAGTATTTGCCCAAGGTCACTCAGTGGGTTTCCATGGCTGAGCAGATATTTCAATTCTGGATTCCCAGAGTCTTCATCCAATGTACAAACCACTATACCACACTCTCTCAACTACTGTTTCTTCTAGCAGGGAAGTCCATGGCCCCAGGACACACCGAAACAGAATACAGCCTGCCAGAGGGGAGGGCGTAAACTTGCAGGTTACTCCGAGCTATTGACCTGAGGTGCCATTTAAGATGGAATGGAGCTGCTTTGCACAGGGCAGGGTCTGCAAGGTTTTGCCTGCCCAGTGGCCTATGATTGGCTTCATAAGGCTAGTATCTGCCACAGACTGGCCTAGCCATGTCCCCTGAGGGGGAGTGAAACTGGCCAAAAAGCGTGAACGTACTGTAGTCCTTTGCAACAGGGCACGCCCCGCCCCTCGTCCAGGAACTCTTCCCCTGCCACCAAGTGGATGTCTTTATTTGGGAGGTGGTTTCCACCCATACAATCCCAAATATTTTATTCTACAAATAACTGCTTTTCTGGCAGACTGATAAGGCTTTTGGCATGGGGCAGGCAACCAATAACTGCAAACCACACAAATAATAACTTTTTAAAAGATTTGCTAATCTAATATAAAGACAACAGGAAAAAAAACGTCTTTTATTGATTAAACCCTGAAATGATTTTAACAAGAAAAAAGATTTGTTTCAGTTTACAGTAAATCCCAACTGAACAACAGGAAAACAAATAAGGAATGCTCCTAAGCCTACCTAATCACAGTCCCTAAGAGATGCAGAACTTAACACTTTTCCTCTTATCTTCCTCTCAGGTTCCAGGCAAGCAGTCCTCCGCAGAAGCCTACTAGCAAGCTTTTCTCCCCAAATTGTTCTCCCATAGATCAAGCCTCACACTCTGGCTATTTCTCTGCTTCTGATTCCCTGAGTTCCTTGTTGTTGGCCTTCCGGTTTCTCTGTTCTGCCTTCTCTCTTCATTTCTCCTTCAGTTTTCTATCGTACTTCTGGCTCTCTTCTCACATCTTAAGCTCAGCTTCCGTTTCAGTTTTCTTCCATCTTTCCCATTCAGCTTTTTCTCTCTGTCTACGCCTTGTATTTTACAAGAAATTAAATTGAGCTACTGAGTATTAACTCCAAATATACCAATGCAAAACAACACAAACGCATTATTAAACCCATAAATACCAATAAAATAACATAAACCACTGTTCCTTCACAACCACAGTCCCCCTATTCTAGATAGATGTGATACCATCTCTCTTTCTGGATGACTAGTTACAGTTTGGACTGGCAGTCTCTAAGTGGACTTGCACCCACCTATCGCCACTTTATGGAGGATCCATATTGAAGGCTAGCTCTGGCGGCCTGGCAGCAAAATATAACAAAATCCCAAATCCACAAAGCAGCCATACTGTTACTGAGACGACTCTAAAGCATAACACACATCATGCAAGCTTTCGAAGCTTTGCTGGCTTCTTCATCAGGCAAAGATGTTAAAAAGCATACAAAGGTGACGATGTTAAAATCACAGGCCTACATTTTGTCTCGGTTGTTACTTCTGTTACGACAGTATTGCGAGATCTCAGTGCAGGCAGAGGCCACTCCCTTTCTCGGCCATGTGACGACTAGGAACAATAAAAGACAGGTAATAAAATTTCAACTACATTAGCAATGGAAGACTAACTTCTCGTGCTATCCAGCTGTCCCTGTCCTGTCCTGGGCACAGAACATTGAATTTCTCAAGCAGTCTCTATAGTGTTACATCTAGAACAACTTTTAGGTGCTGCATAGGTAAAACTTGAAAACTGTTGCATAGTGAAAGAGTTTTACTTTTATATGGAGGAGTGTTTACTTTTTTGCATGGTGTTCTGATTGTTGGTATTATTTTGTACTTTTCAAGCTTCCAGTACATCACCATATTCTTCCTTCATATTCCTTCCTTCTTCTGCCTAAGGTAAGATCACTGTAAAGGCCAAATTATACAGATCCCTTAGTCTGCATGGAGCCTTGATAATTTTAAGGGCATAATCCTATACATAAGTTTTGAGAAGGTAAGCCACACTATGCTCAGTGGGGCTCACTCCTTAGTAAGTACACTTAGGATTGTAGCGGACCTATCCCTTTCAACATTTAGCATGCCCGTGCCAGGAACGCAAGAGGAATATCCCTTGAGCAGATGAAAGACTTAAGGCAGCTCTTCTCATGCTGTTGCCCACTCTGACAAGAATCATTCATTCACCGATCATTTGGAACACTTGGCCTTTGAAATGACTTTGCTCTCATTTGGCAAGTCTGTGCAAGTGTCAGATGAGTCATAGATGGCTCAGCGAATGCCATCTATGAAAATCAGAAGGGGAAAGAGTGTTCACTGTCAGCACTTGAAGGGAAACATGCTAATGATCTACTGCAAAATCTCTTGAAACTTTCAGGAATTCAATCCACAGAATCTGCAGCCTGGATCTAACAGAGTCAAATGGCTTAGCAGAAATCTCCAGTGAAGGCCAACCCCTGCTGTGATAGGATTCACAGCATTTCTGCCTCTCAATATGGTTACCAAGTGTGAGCTCCCCCTTATCCCCTCTCATTAACTTGAGAGCAAATGTTATCCCCATGACAAAATGCTGCTGCAAGCAGTACCTCCAAAGTGATGTCTATCCCTCACAACACATTGTGATGGTTTGTACTAGAACAGAGGTTCCTGGGTTTAGAATTCTATTTGATCTGTTTACCAGTTTGCAGGCATCAACATTTACTTACACCTAAGAAAGAGGTAGGTAACTATGGGCCTCACAATGTTATTGAACTGCAACCCCCAGCATCTCTAAATGGTGTCTCTTTTGATGGGAGCTCCCACTGGACGGAGCTGCACGCTGCTCAGCCCTGGCTGAAAAGATCTCCTCTCTAAGCTCCTCACTTGCTGTCCTCTTATCCATTCGCCATAGCAATAGCATAGCAATAGCATGTGTATTTCTATACCGTTTGTCAACTAAGTGCTCTCTAAGTGGTTTACAATGTGTTAGCTAATTGCCCCCAACAAGCTGGGTAGTCATTTTACTGACCTGTAGAAGGATGGCAGGCTGAGTCAACCTGGGGCCCTGCAGGATCAAACTCACAACCTTGTGGCTGCAGTCCCGGCATTTAACCACTGTGCCACCAGGGCTCTAATAGCAGGAAGTGCTTCCATAGCAGGAAGTGTTTGGGTCCACTCTCAGATACTGTACTTCAAGTTTCCTGTTCTGCCTTACCTGTGGAAGTCTGTTGAGTAGCCCATTCTCGGTAAACACTTGTCATTAAATTTGTTGGTTGGATCTGCATCATCTGAGTGGCCTTCTCTTCATTATTCAGATCACCATTCTCTAGAAACAGTTTCAATTTTTCGTATCCTTCCAGAGGAAAGATTGTTGAAAGCAACTGGCAGAATCCCCATTACATACTACATTGCGCTGTAACTACATTGTGGATTCCTGTGTTACATAGTGGATTCCATCCAGACCCCCACCAGCCCCACTTACCAGTAAGCAGCCACTGAGATTGATGGGGGTCCATTCCCCCGTCAATTGAGAAGTGACTGCCTGATGTTCCCACCGACTGTTGTGAGTGATCTCTGGCAGGACAAGTGGAAGAAAGGACCCTGTCACAAATACCTGGAGATCACTTATGCAAGTGGGGTGGGAATGTCAGGCAACTACTTCTCAATTGACAGGGGAATCCTGTCAGTTCCAGCAACTCTTTACCAGTAAATGGGGTTTGGAGGACTTTTTCACAGTCCCTACATAGCGCCTAAGCTAGGGACTACATAGGGATCATGAATGCGTAGCAGTTACGAATGTGTAACTGTAGGTTATGTATTCCTACCTTCCCAGCAGGATTCCAGCCAGTCGTTTGCCAGAAGAATTTTCATGTTTCAAGACTTCTTTTGTTCTGTGAAAATTTCAAGTTTTTTTTTTTTTTTCAGAAACAACTCTGGCTTTCACAAAAGCAGTGTTTTCATGCAAAAGAACCCTTAATGAATTTTTGTGGGGGAGGGGGCAAGAATCCCATCAGTCTCATTAACAAAGTTCAACAGTTAGCAATCATGGGAGTTGAAGTCTCACACATCTCTGGCCCTTTCCGCACCTTACCTTTTCACGCTGCTAGGTTGGGACTTTCGCGTGAGAAGGCTTGGGAGGAACGCTCTCGCAAGCCTCCTGTCCCGCCCGCGTCCCGCCCCTTCCTTCCGCAGTGCAGCCTGGAAGTTGGAGACTGCGCTGCGGCAAGAAGTGCGACTGGTGTGGCTCAGGAGGCTTCGCATGGCAGGTGAGTATACCCCAGGCCCCTGACCGGTGTGCGAGCGCGCACCATTTTCAGCTAAAAGCCAAAAATAAAAAAATGCATATGTGCTGCATGTCCAGCTCTTGAGCGTCACGTAAATGTGACTGCATCATGCAGACCGCTCCTCACATTTACGCGACGCTCAAGGGGCCCTTTCGCTTGCAAAATGCCATGCGAAAAGGGTATTTATGAGGAAGCTTCTCTGATTTCTTGTTGACTAGACCATTCCACATCCCTAAAAACACATCTTATTGATAAAGGCACAACTTAGGGAGGAGAATGGGTTTTTTTTAGTACAACTCCCATTATCTCCCAGTCACCGAAGAGAATTCTGGGAGCTGTAGTCCATACAACTTTTCTAAGTGCTGGAGAAAAATAAAATATTGTGCATGATTCAACATGCAATACACATTTTGTAGTTAGTCAGAGGGACAGAAACTCTCTGTCCCACATCTGATATACAAAGCAGAGGCTGCAAGAGCAGCTCACTAGGATGCTGTAGCTGTTTCCTGTATCAAAATAGCTTTGGAACAGATGGCCTTCTGGCTCTATGATTCTATCTGCCTATTTAATGAAATGATGGCTGGCAGATTAGCAATCATGACAGTGTGCTGGGTTATTTTGGTTGGTTGTTGCCCATGGGCACTTTCAGTAATCAGACAACCTTATAGATTTTGTTATCAGTGAGGGAAAGAACAGGGTTAGATAATATGAGATAAACTGGACATGATATAACAAGCAAAGGTGAAGAATGCAGATGTATGGGCAGGGCAGCCAAAGACTAACCAGCAAGATTTTTTTAAAAGATCAAAGGAAAACAACAGCAAATGAAATTTCCAGATGTTAATTTCTTTCTGTTTTGAAAAGTAATAAAAGCTTTCATCAGATCCAAAGTCTATCTTTTTCACATGTCCTCTAGCTTCCCTTTTCATTTTCAATCATAACCCAGCTATAAATACACATTCCTGATCCTTCTTATTATCTCTTCTCTATTAAGACTGTAAGCTCCTTGGGAGCAGGGGACTCTCTGTGTTCCTAGTTAACCCTGACAATACAGAAGGTGCAATATGAATGCACACGCTGCAGGGCCTTAATCTGGCCTTCTCTATGAGCAATGCAGATTTAATATTGGCATCTTCACAAAGATCTATTATTGTTCTTATGCTCACTTTCACACATACTTAATTTCATCTTATTCTTAGGCCTTCTTTTATTCAAAGCTCAGTCATGCTGTCTGAGATCTCTCCTTTGATAACCATCTCCAGACCTCTCCTCAATCCCCAAATCATTTTTGCAAGCTCTCAGCTCTCCTTTTTTTGCAAAATGCGGTCATCAGTAGCTCACCAATCCTGCACCTTTTGAAGTCAGTGAAAAAGCTTCCCTTGATCACAGCTGGCTTTCAGAAAGAGCAGAGAAGCTGAAATCCCCAAAGGTCACCTTTCTTCTCTCTCTTCCTTTCCTCTTCTTTTATGCCATGTTGTGTCATCTGCCACATTCTCCCATTCATATTCATACTGTGTTCAGGCACATCAAAGCCTCTGATTTTAACAGCCTTTTTTCATGTTCACATTTGCACGGTAATCACAGCAGTGAAGTATTACAAACTATATTCTTGTTTGTTTCGTCAGATCACAGGTAACCCAAGACTGTTGCTTGTTCCCAAGTATGTGAAAATGTATGTACTGATGAGACAGCAGTTTACTAATAGAAACACTCTAAATATGAACAATAATTTAATGAGAAAGAACTATTAATATTGCTCACATTAATGTTGCCCATTCCAACCCTCCTTCCATGTAGCTGGCATCTTTTTCTCAATCAAGGAAACAACTTTTTTATGCAAGGCTTCACAGTTTAAACACTTGATCAAGGATTATGTAGACAGCTCCAGGCCTGTTTGCACTGCACTTTGTGTGAACTTTAATCATCTTTTGCTTATGCTTCCTCCTCTCTCTCTCTCCCTCAATCTCCCCAGCTCTTCAACAAGAATGCAGGCCGGTTGGAAAGCTCTGGGCTTCAATTGAGATCACTTAGCAGGCACTGTTCTTATCACTTTGTCAGGTGTTGGAACATATCTCCAATCAGAGCAGTTTTCAAAAGCAGAATATCCCAACAAATTCCTGATCCATTAACAACTGAATAACAATTAGGGGTTTTGTTTTGTTTTTTAAGAATTATTCAGTCCATAAGATCTTTGAATACCTCATGTGCTCTATGATCCTGTCCAGAGTATTTGCTGGGACTTCAGTATAACAAGATCTGCTTCCAATATGTGATTTTGTTAGGCTGGCTGTTGCAAAGTAAGTGTAATGAAGCTTGAATGCTGGGATTTAAACTGATTTGTTCCTCATCGCTTTGGAACTGATATAATTGCAGTGAAGAGCTGAGCCATTTTACCCTTGTTATCCATAGCATTACTTAATCTCAAGAGTTAATTCAATTAGTGGAAGCCTGTTATCACATGCCAGATGAAGTCTTCCAAGGACAGAAATATACAAACTAGGCCTTCCACAAGCAAGCAGAAAATAGGGCATAACAGACTTATCTATAAATCCCCTCATTCCAAAGAAGAGAACTCAAGAAAATAGTTGAAATGTAATCTTTCCAAGCTCTACCAAAGAACACATGAGGACTCCAACTGGAGATGCATGCTAGCCCTGACCCCAGACTTACCACGTGGGACAGTGAAGTCTGAAATAGGGTTCATCACATTCTGCATGTTGCTCAGACCTCCCTGCTCAGCACATGGAGCTCTGATGTGGGAAGACAGCCCCCAGAATGCACAGGGACACGGTGAACAGGGCCATCCTACACCACCCTGCCCATTTCAAGCCTTCATGCATTGTTTAGTACCTGTAAAGAGGTGTAGCTTATGTGTGAGGTAGGACTAGCCCTACCATTGGGCAGAATGAGGTAGCTGCCTCAGATAGCTTCTCCTGGATGTTATCAAAAGACAACAAAAAGTTAAACAGTTATCATGTTTCTACTGCCTGAGAAGGTGAGAGGTGGGATTTGTTGCTTCTGGTGTATGAAAGTAACTTGACTGTCTTTGCTTGGGTGTTACACCCATTCAATCAGCAGTCTCTTTGGGAGTGGCCTATGTTAAAACATTTGGATCTGCTTCTGTCATCTGTACTTATTGCTATTAGCCCATCAGTGAAAACAAGGGTTAACTCCTTGCTTAGGTCAGTAGGTCATGTTTGTATCTCCAGTATGAGCTAGGAAGTTCTCAAAGAAGGAGAAAGCGAAGAAAAAAGGAGAGGCAACAACAGCAGTTAGATCCTTTACATTTGCAAATCCCATAGGGCTTGGAACAATTCCATTTGGCCAATGATTAAACCAAGAAAAAATAGTATAAGCCAGTTGCTGCCTAAATGTTGTTACTTGTGTGAATGTGTTTATGTGTCTAATTATAACATATGCATCTTATTATTATTATCATTCATTTATACAGTGGGCCCTCTTCTCACACAACCTCCTCATGCACAAATGTGAGGTCCTGCAAAGCGTTGTGTCCCGTTATAGTCAATGGACCCAGCAGACACATGCCCCTGCTGCTGAAGGTATGTGCACATTCTGTCCATTGACTATAATGGGATGAGATGCTTGGTGTTTTTTGTTTTATGGGGGGAATAGAACCCCTGCATATATGATAGACACACTGTACAGCACCATCACTGTACCTGGTGCCTTAGAAGTAAAAGAACAACAAACAGTTCCTGCCCTCAAACTTAACAATCTAATTTTAATTTTTATTTTTTAATTCTGTCATAATTGATTGCTGAGGCTGTCCCCACCACCCCAAATACATTTACATTTAAATGCTGATGTGAAAAAGTGGATGTGTTCCATTGTAGGTTATGTTACCCTGACTTCTGGGGGTCCTGTGGGGAACACCTTGATTCGCTCCAAAATACAAAGGTTGGGGAAATTAGCGGAGCACTGGCAATAGCAAAATGAGGGGCAGGGTAACCCAGCAGAATCTTTTACCCAATTTTTATGGGGTCAAACCAAGCAAAAAGCCAGATAAATATACTAATAAATGGTTTTATTAATAAAAATATTCTCACACACCAATACACTCATTCACTTATGCACACAAGGCCTATCGAGAAAGTAAAGAGGTGAACATTGATAGGGGATTCAGTGGAGAGGGTGTAAAGGTGGTAATACTGCACCTATCCTGAAGTCTTCAGTCCAGGAAGTGGTGAGAAGAATGGAGCTCAGTAAAGAGAAGCGGCTGAGGGGATCACAACTAACAGAGTGCCGGTCTGCTAGCATGGCAGGGAGTTCTCCGAAGAAACCCTCAAAAACTGGAACTATGTATAGGGCAGAACGTACTTTGAGGGCAGGCCCTCTCCTGGAAAGAACAATGGTCAAAATAAAGGGAGAAATGTCGAACAATGGCAACTTGGTAGTTTGCATGCTTGGTTTATGCAGATGGACCTCGCCGTGCAGAGTTTACTAACGTCGGAGTTGCTCAACTGCGGAAAACCCAATAATCCACTCAAGTTGGCTATTCCTTGGCTGAGGACCCTTTGTCCGTGAGGACGTGTTTAGCCTGAGGTCCCCTAGGAGAACGTGACTAGGGATTTTCCTGGCCTGACCTAGTTTCGGTCGCTCGACCTCTTTGTCTACGTACCCACTCGGGCAACCTCTCTGGCATGGCAAGCATATTTGATATCAAATTTATATTTGCTGGGATAGGGTATACCAGTGGGGTAACAGTTAAGTCATGTCAGTTGTAGATTTCCACAACTTTTGGCCCAGGGCTCAGATTACATAAGAGCTGACTCCCATATCATTGGGAACAATCCTCTAAACCAACCATTTTCAACTGTTTTTTGGCCAGAGACCCCTTACAATCTCTTTTCAGGTTCCAGCTCGCCGCCCCCCCCCCCCGCATCAAACTGGTATACAATATGAGCAGATAAAATAATTTATTATTGAACACAAAGAAAATGTGAACATTCTGACATACTGGACAATTTTTTAAAAAAAGATTGAAATTAAACATCTATCAGGCCTAACGTGATCTATGAGTTTGGTGCTCTTCTGCAAGTTTCATGATATTGGACTCCAGATTAGACAACGACAATGGAGGTCGCCTCTTGTTGTGATATTAGTTCTTGGATATGGTCTATGGAACTGTCAAACAGTGCGTTGGAAAGATATCATAAACAGAAGGGAAAGTATTGAAAATATTGCTGCTTGGGTATGTCATTGGTTCAGCTGCCAGGACCCCCATAAACCTTTGGGGATCACCTTCTCACAGTTTTCAGTCTGTGACTCCCTTCAAGTGTGCCAGGAGCCTTTGGGGGGCCATATGTTCCCCACTGAAAATGGTTGCTCTAAACTACTATTTTGCAGGGTGGCATGTAGGAGGAGTGATTTTTCTAAAACTGGAAAAAGCAAGAGAGTAGGGTTCATGGATTTCACTATCCTCTGCCCAGCTGCTGCAACTTTCCATTCAGGGTACAAGCGCTGCTGCCGCTGCTGCGTCTTCCTCTTCCTCTTCCTCTTCTTCCTCCTCTTCTTTTTTTGTCTTGGCTGTTCTGTTCATTCTGGTCTGTTGGATGATCACTGGCAGCTGATGACTTCCATGCCAGTTGGGCAGTGAATCTCCTCCAGGTTCTAGTTCAAACTTTAAAAGGCACTGAACCTATTGGGGAGATAGGGCTCAGCACCATGAATAGCTCCTTTCTGCACTACACTGTTATTGTGCTATTATTCTACTTTCAACATCCTGTGGAATTCTGGGGCTTGTAGTTTACTGAGGCCCAAAAGCTCTCTGGTTGAGACTTCTAAATGCCCCTCCCCAAACTGCAAACCTAGGATTCCATAGGATGTTGAAAGTGGAGTAATAGCATCATAGCAGTGTAGTGCAGAAAGGCCCTGCAACTCAGAATGAATTCACTGCCTCATGGACATGGAAGCCATCAGCTGTTGGTGTTTGCAGTACAGTAGGCCCTCCACATTCATGAGGGATAGGGACACAGATCCCTTGTGAATGTCAAATTATCACAAATAGGGCACCCTCCCTACAGGCTTCTACCCGGCAGGTGCACCCACCCAGGCGGGGGGCAGGGAGGCAGGGAACAGGCTATCACCTTCCCTGCACCTTCCTGCCACCCGTGCAAGATGCGCCCACACTGGCTGCAGTGGCAGGAGGAATGCAGGGAACGGGCGATCGCCTTCCCTAGACCTTCCTGCTGATGGCGTGGGGTGCACCCACAGCGGCAGCAGTGGGGGTGGAGGGAGGAGCATTGGAAACTGGTGATCGCCCTCCCTGGATCTTCCTGCCACCCGCGCGGGCGCACCCACAGCAGTGGCAGGGGAGACGGGAGGATCACAGGGAACTGGCGATCACCCTCCCCGGACCTTCCTGCAGCCCTCCTGGGGCGTGCCTGCACTGGGAGCAGGGAGAATGGGAGGAGCAATCGGGGTGGGAATGGGGTGGGAGGGGGATAATGGGGGGCAAGTGGGCACCCCGCGAATAATCAAATTAGCGAAAGTGAAACCCACGAATGTGGAGGGAGATCTATACATTATTCCTTAACAGAAAATTTGGAAAGAGTAGAAACAGGTTCCTATACACAAGAAGGGCAGTTCGGTATGGTTCAATAAACTATTCATTCAAAACTAAAAGTATGCACATGTAGAATGAAACACCTAGGTTAAGTAAGCCTTGCGTAAGAAAACAAAAAGGCTTTATAAACTGAGATATGCCTGTATTTTTTTTTTTTGAAAAAAAGGACACATTTTTATGGATTAACTTGACATCCAATTCCGACCTTTCTTCTCATACTTCAAAGTCACAGGAGGCTGTATTATAGGAGAGTAAGACTGTTGCTATGCAATCCAGTATTAGCAATTTTAGAGTCAGGGAATCTGTGGACCTCTGTATACTGCTCGATTCCAACTCTCTTCAACCCCAGACTGCATGGCAGAGTGATGGGAGTTGTAATCCAGCAACATCCAGAAAAGAACAAGCTCTCTACCTCTAGTCTATTTGAACTGGCATTGGCTCTCCAGGATATCCAGCAGATCCTCACCCGCACCCCGCAAGCTGAGATTTTTACAGCCAGACATGCTAAGAGTTTGAACGCACGACCTCCTTCAAGCTGATCGTGTGCTCTACCATGGAGCTATTACCATGGTAATACCCCCACCCCCTTTCTCTTTATTTTTTGCCTGAACTATCAGATAGCTAAACAGCTGCTACGGTATGTCCTGGGGCTATGGAAAGTGATTTCTATCTAGAGATTTCTTACCCTAAGTCAGAGGTGCTGTCAGCTAGGTTCATTAATATATGCCAAGTGCTCCCAGTTGTCCTCACATGAATCATGATTATAATATTTTGTGGCAGGGAACTGTAGTGACATTAGATAATTAACTGCTCAAATATTGTCAATTGACTGCCTATTCTTTGAATGGAGAGATATTTTCAAGAACTGAATACTATATTAGATAAAGCCTTCATTTTGTTTTGCATTATGACATCGTCTGATGACAATGACAAGGGACTGGGGCTTTTTGCTTCTCATGCTTGCACAATTCAGGGGTACACACTGCCTAGATTTAGATACCTCCTTGCCCAAAATTATTTATAGATATTTTTCTTCTCCTTTTACAGTTAAACCAATTAGTCTCACTTCTGACTCTTCACTTAATTGCTGGAATCTCTAAACAGGAAAACAAATGGCTGAGGAGGAAGTATGAAGTAAATCTTTTACACAGACACTGTACTGGCAAAGATCTAGGAATGCCATAATGTTACACGATGGATAAAGTGGCCATGATGGCTAAGGAAGATTTGTAGGAGGCACAATCCTACAAATGTGGGAGGAGAACAAGTTAGCTGCAGACTCACCAACTTTGCTGAAGTACTTATTGTGATATGACTAAAAGTTTCGCTAGAGCTGGAGATATACTGGCATACATGAGTAAGGCCCTTTTCGCATGGCATTTTCCATGCGAAAGGGCGCCTGGAGCGTTGCACGATTGTGAGGAGCAATCTGCACAATGCACTCACAATCACGCAACACTCCAGGGTCCGGCAGGTGCTGATCGCGCACCTTTTCATTTTCGGCTAGAAGCTGAAAATGCTGCACAACCGCACATTGCTTCTGGGCCTCACACACACTTACCTGGCGTGCGGAGCCTCCAGAGCCACGCCAGTTGCGTTTCCTGTCCCAGCGCAGCCTGGGAAGGTCCCGGGCTGCACTGTGGAAGGAAGAGGCGGGGCTGTCGCACAAGCAGGCAGCTCATGCAGAGCCGGAAGACCCCGGACGCGAGAGCCTCTCACCAGAGGCTGCTCGCGTGATCCCCGCACCCCAGCGCCAGAAGAAGGTAAGGTGCAGAAAGGCCTAAGTCATGTATGGGGATCTCCTACAGATGTGACTTAATCATTTGCGGATAACAATTTTGAAATGATTGAGTGAAGTCCAGTCTATTAGCATCTCTGTGACATATACCTTGGCAGGAATAAAATGGTGGCAGTGATTTAGAATTAGATCAAGCCTAATGTTTGAAGTTATTTGGGAACTGTGAAATTCATCATTTACAATTGTAGCCACATGTTCAGTGCTGCCCACTAATGGTTCTCCTGACTCAGATTAGGACTGGATTAACTGTTTGACTAGAAATTTGTAGAAAGCAAGATCATGACACAAGTATCTGTATAGGCCAATGCCATGGAACAGCAGAGTAAGCAACAATGTCATCTGCCCATCCGTTTCTGCTCTGACATTCTGCAAAGCTTGACAGCAACTGATTTCTGAATAGATCTGATAGAGAAGCACTGTGCAGCACTGAGTTTAGTATCTGGCTGAGGCTGTTGTACTTACCCCAAAACCTAAGGGACTATACAAAGGAGGTGTACTAGAATGTGGCCAGACTGCTGGTATTCAACTTTTAAAGCAGTATTTATTTATTTAATAGCCTACCTTTCTGTCAGCACGGAATTCAAGGCAGATTCCAACTGCAGTATTTAAAAACACGGTACACCTGGGGTGGGAAAAAACTATTAATACAAAAGTTAAAACCCAGTTAAACCAGAGTTCTGTTTAAAAAACACAAGTTCAGGACTGTTTTAAAAACACATTTAAAACAGTTTTTAAACTGAGCCCTAGGACAAAGACAAGAGGGTTCTGGAAAGCATCCAATTTGAGTTGAACCATCTCTAGGGGATCAATGTGAAAATGATTCCAGTTGCCCAGATGGGGATGGGATGGAAATATGCCACGAGCACCAAGCAAAACATGTTATCCAGTCAAAGAAGTCTAAAGGCCAAAGCAGAAAATATACATGTCAGAAACACTGGAAAGAAACTTCACAGCCTGCTTTTTACCCCATTGAATCAATGTGTTGATTCACCATTCAGCCACCGATTCAACATGTCTCTTCTTGCTGCAGCTAACCAGTAGGATTGAGGCTCTAATACTAGAAGCCTCCAAGTTATAACTGAAGAACTAGAGTGCTGAGTTTTGAGGAAGATATACCAGACGTAATGGAAAGATGGTGGAATGGACAGAACCAGTTGGACACAGGCATCTCTGAATACTAACTCTATACGAAAAACAAGGAAGGGGGTACTAGAAGTGGTATATCTCCTTCTTTCAAATAAGACATAGTGTCAGACAAAATTAGATTTCTTTTTAAAAAAATGCCTTTTCCACAGAATCATGGGTAAAAATGCAGTTTCTCCAAAACACCTTACTGCTAGGGACATTCTGCAGTCTGATTAAATACCCTGAAGGTACCTGTCTGATCTTTGAAGTTGGTTAGTACTTGGATAGGAGATCGCCAAGGAATACCAAATGCTGCAGGCTATATTCAGAGGAAGACAATTACAAACTTTTTCCAAATAAATCTTTCCAAGAAACCCCTATGATGAGGTCATCATAAGAATCAGAGTTGTCTTGAAGGTATATAACAACAATGGGACATTCTATCATCTTGTTGTTGTTGCATATTTTCAAATAATTTCTTACTTATGGCAATCCTAAGGCGAACTTATCACGGGGTGTTCTTGGCACGATTTTTCCTTTTCCTTGTCTGAGGCTGAGAGACAGTGATTTGCCCAAGGTCATTCACTGGGTTTCCATGGCTGAGCAACGATTTGAACCCTGCTTTCCAGAATTGTAGTCAAATGCTGAAACCACTATGTCATGCCGGCTCTCATTCTACCGCTCCCTGGCCAACATTCTCAACTGTGGTATTGAAAAGAAGAATAAAATCAGGAAGGCATCCTAAAAGAGAAAGTTTTTCAGTAATGGGCTGCTTCAGTTACAGTCACATTGGCTAGATAAATGTTACCCTGTGTACTGGGGGTCCCAAGAGGGACACCAAAATGTGCTCAACTAAAGTTGGGGAAAATTAGCTCAGAGCACTGCTTAGCATTACGAGAGGCAGGGTAACGTAGCGAGATCTTGAACCCTATGTCTACGGGGTCAGGCCGACTCAAGGAACACACAAAAGTTGAAACAATAAATGATGTTTTATTAAACACAACCAAAACAGTGTATGCGACACATTCACACAAGATAACTAAAGAAAATAAAGGTTGGAGTGGTATAGAGGGATTTTTAGAGGGATTGCTGGTTTGGGTGATACTTCACCTGTCCTGAAGCCCGGAAAAATAGAGAGCGAGGCTGGGGTGCGATGTAGCTCAGCGCGTGGAGCTGAAGGGAGGCTCGCCAAGCAAAGTGGCAGGAAGGCGGGAGGAAACTCGGGAGCGATCCGAGGAAGGTCTCGGAATCAAGGGTTTTTATAAGGAGAATAGTGACTGCAGGCTATGCCGTACTTGGGGGAAAACAATAGATTTGGAGTTGGAGACAAAGCCTCCAAAACGTCAGAATCTAAATGATTGAGTTATTGCAGAGGTTCTCAATAGAGTAGCCAGTATGCAAAAGCAGAGTACTTGGGTACTGTATAGGTTACCCATCAAGCTGCCAGCATGGGGCAGAGGCTCTTTTGTGGGTTGCGTGCATACCTAATTAGAGTACTTGCCTGGAGGTCTCCTAAAGCAGTGAGTCAGCTATTTTCTGGCCTGCCTGTATTGTCCAGGAATATTATGGCAATTAACGGCCGAGCTTGTATGCGTGCTTGTCCGGTGGCCTTGCAAGCATGTGGAGGGGAGTAGAGAAGTGAAGCCGAATTGTGATATCAAATGGATATCTTTTAATATTCCCAAAGCTCGGACTAGCCACGGCAGTAACATAAGCATGTGTTCTAGTTGTACAAAGAAGTAAAAATCCTGGACACCTTCAACGAATGTGCCCTGCAAAGGTTTGTCATGGAACAAGAGAGAGATAGATCTGGACTTAGGCCTAAAGCGCAAGATGGGCTTGTTGTTGAAGCAGTAAAAGACTCTGGCCACAGTGCTTTCAAATTTAATAAGTAAATGAGAAAAGAGGGCACAAATGAAACATGAGAATGATGATGCCATTCTCAATATTGGGCTTCTTTAAGATCTTGTGAGTTAAGCAAATTATACCATTACAGCTAGAGAATTTCAGAAAACTTTTTTTGTGGGAGCAAAAGTTATTTTTCCCCTTCCTTCCAGGCCTGGAAAGAAGACACAATTGCCATATTTGCTCTAAATCTTCTCCACCATTATTTTCTGGCACCATTATTTTGTAATATTTCAAACACACATGCCAAACACACACACTCAGCAACCCTTACACACACAAACAATGCTCACAGAAGATGCTTGGCTTAGAAAATGCAAAATAGCATCTAGGTTGCAAACAAAGGCCCTTTTCACATGTGAGGGGGGAAACAGGCGAAAACACGCTAAAACGGAGCTTACCTGCAGCCGGGTAAGTCCGTCGCCACGCGGAGCAGCGCGAGCTCGCTGCTCCACACTCCTCCAGCGTCCCAGATGGCAGCTTCCAGTTGGTGGAGGCTCTCCACCAACCGGAGAAGCTCGCCAGCCGGAAGCCCGCCCCCGGCAGATCTGCAGGCACGCACTTGCGCTCGCCCGCAAATCCATTTTAGAGCCGGGCGACAGAGCGGCACGGGGCTGCGCGCTCCGTGCTTTTTAAAAACCTCGAAAAAGAGGTTTTTGAAAAACACGCAGCTCGGCTAGTTCTGGCCGCTCCTGAGTGGATTCTGGTATGAAACTACGAAAAGTAGTCCACGCCAGTCCACTCTACGGTGTAGAAGACCTCCATTAGACGTCGCTCTACACCGTTTTAGAAGCCCGGTATGGAAATGGCCAAAGTTGCTGTTTATGCAACTTGTACCAGCAACAGTCTGCTTACTCCTCAGAAGAGCAGCTGCTAATAGAAGACCCCACGGCTGTAGAAATTTGGTGAAATACTCCCTCTGAGCAATTTGCCCACAACTACAATGGCTCCTCTACTTTTATGAGGGTTCAGGTGCAGAACCATTGTGAAAGTGGAAAAATTACAAATACATCCTCTCTATTCCCCCCCAACCGTGCTCCACCTCCCATTCCCTTCTGGGGCTCCCCTTACCATTTGTTTTGCTGCACATTCTCTTTGCTGGGGCAAAATGCATGGGAATGGGAGGGGGAGCTCCAGAGGGGAGGAGGAAGGTGGGCCTGTGTCACCCCATTTCCTTGCCTTTTGCCTCAGTGCACATTCTCCTTCCAGGGCCAAATGCATGGGAATGAGAGGGGTGAGCTCCAAAGGGGAGAACGCACATGTGTGCCTTCCCTCCCTAGTTGCCTTGCCTTCTGCCCAGGTATGTTTGTCTTCTCTGTGCCCAGCAAATCGCAAGAGAATGGGAGAGGGAGAATGGTGATTATTCACCTCATGAATAATCAAATTCATGAAGGTCGAACCTGCAGATGTGGAGGGAGGACTGTAGTGCAGCTGCTGCTACTATCATTGTTTCTTGCTCTCCTGCCCAACAAAAAGACCGTAGGACTTAAGGCAGCTTATTTGAATGAAAACAAATGCAGATAAAAGCACAAGGGGAAAATATACATCTAAGCTATAGTTAAAATGCAATTAAACTATTCACAGAATTAAAACCATCTAAAACAAATCCAGTGTAACGACAAAAAATGATGTTCAACTACATGTTGTTAAAAGCCCTTGTAATCAGTTCCTGAAAGCCTGTTGGAACAGGGCATTTTTCACTTGCTCATGCATACCCTCTAACATTTCACAGATGTGGCCTGGGACACATAAGGCCAAGCAACATCAGAGTGTGGTCAAGATGGCAAAAATTATTACTGAGGAAGAGCACAGGGAAGTAGGAGCAGTTGGAGTAGTTTGCTTTTACCTGCGACTACTGGGAACAGCCAGATTCTACCCTTGTTACCCTGATTTCTGGGGGTCCCAAGAGGGACACCTAAATGCGCTCTCAATTATATAGGTTGGGGAAATTAGCCAAGAGCACAAGCTAGCAATGCGAGAGGCAGGGTAACGTAGCGAGATCTTGAACCCTATGTTTACGGGGTCAGGCCGAGTCAAGGAGCACACAGAAGTTGAAATAATAAATGTTGTTTTATTAAAAATACAATCAAACAGTGTATGCAGCACACTCACACAGACAACTAAAGAAATAAAGGTTGGAGTGGGATAGAGGGATTTTTAGAGGAGTTGTTGGTTTGGGTAATACTCCACCTGTTCTGAAGCCCGGTTGGAAGCAGAGGAGCTGGGGAGCGTGGATCTCAGCACGTGGAGCTGAGGGGAAGGCTAGCTGGACAAAGCGACAGCAAGGCGGGATGGAAGCCAAGAGCGATCCGAGGAAGCGCTCAAAGTCAGGGGTTCTTATAGGGAAAATTGTGACTGCAGGCTAGTTCGTACTTGGGGAAAACAATGGACTTGGGGCTGGAGACAAAGCCTCCGAAAGGTCAGAGTTTGAATGATTGAGTTATAGCCAAATTGTCAATAGAGGAGCCAGTATGCAAACGCAGAGTGCTTGGCAGATGAGGATTCTTCTAATCAAGCTACCTGCTCAGGGCAGGGAGTTCTTTGTAAGTTGCGTGCATACATAATAGAGTACTTGCCTTTGAGGTCTCCTGAAGCAGCAGGACGGCTATTTCTGGCCTGCCTGTATTGTGTTGGAATATTACGGCAATTATCGGCCGTGTCTGTCTGCGAGCTTGTCCGGGGGACCTCGCAAGCACGTGGAGAGGAATGGGTAGAGGAGGCCAAATTATTGATATCAAAAGATATCTTTATATCCCACAAGCTCGGGCTAGCCAGGGCAGTAACACCCTTTCCCTCCTTCCTGCTGAGTTAAGCCCGAAAAACCCACAAGAACCAATGAGTGCAAACTATTGGTTTGCCAAAGATTCTGGGTGGAGGGAGTGGCAGTAGGACAGAGGAAACAAGACACTTTAAAAGCAGTTAAAAAAGTGGGATAAAATAGGAGACTGATGATTACTGTCCCTTCCCAAACTGGGACACTTGGAGGTATGCAGATGGAAGGATAGCAAGGAGGGAACCATTCTAATACCTTTAGGGACAGAGTTCCAAAGCCTGGGAGCAGCAAATAGGACAAACAATTTTGAAGAGTCTTCTGTACATCGTTTACAGCCAATATCTGTTGGTCCCCTCACAGTCTGGACAGCTTGATCTTTTCAAGAACACTATTCTCTAATGGTTTAGCTCTCTCCTTTTCCAAGAGCTGTCCCTACTCCAATGGAGGGGAGGGGAGTACAGGCCAAAAGAGCAAAACCAGTTGTATCAGAAAAGACATGATGTTACAGAGAACGTTTCTATGATCTGGCAAACCAAACTATGATCTGGCCTGGAATTTAAATGGACTACAATGGAGCAAAAGGTCCTGTTCGTTATACAGACCTTGGCTTTTTTGATACGAACATCTGCACGTTGTGGAATGTTTACTAAGCCACTGATTACTTATGCCACCACAGTTCCCTAAGCATCATTATGAGGTTGTTTCTTGAGAGGACAAAGGAACCACCAACTGAGATAAATCCGAATGCTGTTTCTCTATTTTTAATTTTTTTTTTCAAGAAAAGAAAACTTTCTGACCTATATTGAAGCACTCAGGATATTAGCAGAAAGGAAGAAAGCCGTCTGTCAGTATCTGCAACCATAGCAATAAAAGAGGTAATAATAAAACATTTGTACTGAATTTTCAAGTGTTCAAGACACCTCTCAGACATTATCTAGCTGTAGCCCAACAACAACTCTGTAAGGTAAGTCTGTATTATTTTCTCCCATATTGAAGCTAGGAAAGAACTAAAGCTGTGCAGGAGGGTTTGCCTAAGGCCACTTGATACAACAAGGGCAAGATTCCAAGCGGGGATTCCACGATTTGTAGTTCTGCGATTTTCTAGACACTGTGCTGCTTGAGGTGTCACATAAAAATCCTGGTGCCCCCAACTTGACATAGGTATCTCATCCTGCCCTTCAAATCTCCTGCTTTCTGAGAACAGACAGCAATGCACTTATGAAGTTTTGCTCTAAGCATGTACCTGCCTTAGCTTCTGCTGTAAGAGACCTTTGGTATTCTCCTTCACACATAGACGTTCACTGCTGCTGCCGCCGCTGTGGGATGAGGAGGAGGAGGCAGCTGAAAGCATATGCTAAACAAACACTTTCATCAGGGCTTGCCCTTGCTAGAGGCAATGGTGTGTTGATGGTCTGAGCCACTCCTCTAACGTCAATGAGCCATCACCCTCTTGGTGATGTCAGAGAGGCCTCAGAGCTCTGACCGGATTGGCTGGGTCTGGCTCGCAGGGGTTGGCTCAGCTGAAAGGTGAATGTGCAAGGAAGCAGCTGTGGAGGTGTGTGTGTGTGTGAGAGCGCAGAGTCAGAATGTCTGCAGCAGGCACAGACAGTTGGGCTCTGCTCAGGCAGAGGAGTTTTGCTTCCTTCAGAAACTGATCAAGAGAAGCCAGAAGCAGGGACTGGCTACTTTGGAAAGAAACTCTGGTTTTTCTTACGCCTGAGGAGTGGAGCCACAGGAAGGCAAGAAGAGGAAGAGAAGGAAAAAGGGTGGGAGGAGATTGTGAAATTGGTTTCTTTTCTTTTTTCCCCTGAACTTCATGTGAGCGTGGGACACCTGAACTGATATGCCAACTGAAATATCTCACACTGAGAGAATGCATGCCATCTCCGGCTTCCATTCCTCGCTGACAGCACGCCTTCTCAACAAGGGCCCAGAATACCTTCGCAAACAGATGGAGGCAGGCAAGCCGGGCAGGAGGAGTGCCGTGGAAAGACTTGCGGCAGATAAGGCCAAGTATGTCAAAAGTCAGCATGTAATCAGGACTAAGCAGGAACCCGTGGTGGTCACGGCACTCAGCTCGGGTTCAGAGAGCAGCAGCAAGAGCTGTTCTGTGGAAAGCAAGAAAGCCAACAATGTGACTGAGGAGAAGAGTGCCAAATCTCAAGTTAACCCCACTATGGATTCTGGCCCTGCTCCCCTTGAGCGTGGGCCTCCCATCGTGAGGCGCAGCAGTGCCAAGAGACAGATCAGGCCAGACTCCTTAGTGATCTATCGCCAGAAATGTGAGTTTGTGAGAGGTCAAAGCCAGGAGAGCACTCGTGGGAGTTTGGTCAGGAGGCTATTCCAGGGCTCCCTCAAAGAAAAGCAGCTGGTTCCTGAGGCATCCAAAGCCATGGTCAAGGAAGATGTCTCGCCTGAAGTAGATGGGACTGGACTGGTCAAAGAAATGAGCTGTAACCTTGACCTGGCAGGACAGACTGTGCCTCCAAAGATAGCTCCAGCTGCTGTTCTCACCAGCAGGTGTGAGAATACCCCAAATTTGACTGCAGCACCTCATGAGGTGAAGGAGGTAAGGCGGAAAGGTCTGCATCGCTCCCAGTCGGACATTAGTTCTCGGTACTCCAAATCTTTCTCTGAATTTGACACTTTCTTTAAATACTGTGGCCTCGAACCTGAGGTAATAGAGGACCTTGGCCAGGAGAACTTTTCTGTGGCTTCCGACAATTTCTCTTTTCGGATCCGCAGCATCAGCGTGGCCACATCGGAAAGTGACTTCACAAGGCACAGTGGTGAAGATGGACTCCTGGAAGAAGAACTCACAGAACAGGTCCCTACCAGCACTTCAGTGATTGAACGTAATGCTCGGATAATCAAATGGCTCTACACCTGCAAGAAAGCCAAGGAGGCAAACTCCATGCTGCAGGAGTTTGCATGAAGTGGAACACAGTGTGGCCAGGTAGGTGTCATGGGTAGATAAAGCCTCAGAATGGCACTTTTAGACAGCTTTATCTGGCTTGGGATGTATGGATATAGAATCTTACTCACAATGACCTACAGTATGTTGACTTTGGGGCACGGGGTGGCATGCAATTTGACTGCAATAGTGTGGTACAACAGAGGATCATAAACAATGTGAACAGGGAGGAAGTATGTAGGTGATGACAGCCTTGATAAAAACAGATTGGTAGTAATGGCTGAATTTTAGTTTTTTAGTTTTCCACTGACCAATACCATCAATCAGTTACATTACCTGGTTCTTTGAAATGACACATCTTTTATCCTTGTAATGTAGAATTCTTGGGCTTTAAGCTTTTTTTTTTTAAAATCCATGTACTTTGTTGGAGTGAGATTAAAACCTCTGGAGAAAGTTAAATCAATATTTGGAGTCAATGTTTACACGTTGTCTGTGACTGGCCCCTCCTGACTGGCAAATGGCTTATTTACAGCAGGCTCTGCTGTGCTAACAGGGAGCCTAGAAACTTGTTTAAGCCTTAATTAATTATAATTAAGATAGAGTGAAGCAAATTGCAAAGGCTTGCTGTTTAAGGAGCTGCCTGGTTGTTCCTCAGTTTCCTTTTCCCGACCGTCTTTCCTTCAACTAGGGCAAATTAAAGTGTTTGTCAGCTTCTTGTCTTCTTCCACACTTCATTTCACCTGATATGATGAATGACAGGACTCCTCTGAATCAACATGATAGCTTGTACCAGCCATTTCCTGGCATTTTACATTCTCTAATCGGCTGAAGATGAGTTTCTTTTACTGCCTGGTTTCATTCAAGTCATTTTGCCCTAAATGATAGAAGTTGGATGATAATGGCTGCACTCATGTTGAAAGCAAATTTTGAATGTCAAATGTGCAATTCTCCATACTGTAAACTTTACTTCCAAGTAAGCACACAAAGGCTGTCAGAATCTCATGCACACTTTCTGGGAAGCAAGGTCCAGCTCAATCAATAAGATTTAGTTCAAAGCAACTGCGCTGATAATAAGAGTCTAGTAACTGGTTTGTAACTGCAGAGATTTGAAAGGGAAGGATAAGAAAACCTATTTTTAAATGCAGAAGGCCTGCAAGAGAGGTTATACTTCCCTATATTCTCAGTTGCTGGGGTCTATGAAGAAGAGAGTGCTGTCATGCTGATACTTTGGGCTTTATCACAAAAGGCAAGTTAACTGCAATTACAGCGGGATAGTAACCATTGGATGAAAGCATTTATTTTACAGTGGAGGTCATTAATGGATGTATATGTGTGTGTTAATAAACAAACACTTTCCAAACAGACTCCCAGCCACTGGGAGAACAACAGAAGAGAAACAAAGTCATGTGATAAGTCCTAGCCAAAGACATTATTATCCTGCTGCAATTGCAACTTACCTGCTTGAGCGATGAAGAGCTTTGTTTGTGGGGTTTCCATAACTCTGCAAGATACTGGCTGGCCACTGTGTGTAAGCTGGAAAAGACAGGCCTTTGGTCTAATCCAGCAGGTTCTTCTGATGTTATTTGGGAAAAGGTACATTCACAGACTTGGGCATTAGATAGGAGTGTACATCACACAGTCCTTGTCTTCTCCATATTACTGGCTGTAGTCCTTTCTCAGCTACAGGTGCATTCATAGTTTTGTTAGGAAAGATCAGAGTGTCCAGGCAATAGATAGCTATTGTTGCAGTATTTGCAGTAGCCTTGGCTCTCTTCATACCAATCTTTCCTTATGAAATTATAGACTAGATACATGTAAGAACCACTCTTTTGTAGGGAATGAAAGGGCTCTCAGTATAGCCATTGATCAAGCCGAGGAATCAATTTATTTGAAAAAAAAATAAATTGTGTATGTGTATTTATAGTATATAAATATATAAGGCCTTCATGACAGGCTGCACTACTGTAATGTAGGCAGTATGCAGAATCCAGTGGACAGTTATCTGTACTTTAAATCCTATTCAACAGGGCTTAGAATCACCCAGTCTTCCAGGTGTTGTTCGATGGCAGCTCCCAGAATTTTTCACTATTGGCTATTCTCGTCAAGGGCTTCTGGGATTTGTAGTTCAAGAACATCCACATGATTCCCACACCTGAACTAGGTAGTAATAAAGCATCCACAATGCCCACAGGATCTCACCCACTTGTTCCAGTTTCGCTTTCTCCGGTGAGCTCACGGGGGTACGTACCATGGCACAGAAGGGAGCTTTGAATGGGCTCACTTTCTTCAGTAGTGAAGAATACCTTGGAGACATGCTGTACATACTTTTACCAGCAAAAATTGGCTCTGCAGAATGTGGCCTGGCTGCCCACGTGTGTCAATTAAAAAAGAAAAAGCAAACCTCACCTCTTTTTAGATCACTGTTTCAAACTAAACAAATGAACACTGCTTAACAGGTTTGATCACATAAACATGCCTGATCAGTATATCTGTGAACATCCAGTAACTGTGGCTCCCCTAAGCTCATTGGGATAGCCAGCTGAGATTCAAATATGTTGTTCAGAAGTCAATCACAGCCCATAGAAAGAGGGATGGGGGACTGTGTAGCAAACAATAAAAGGGTGTCCCCCCACCAGCCCCTTTCCACATCTAAAATCCAATTGGACCATAGCTGAATCTGACTATAACTCCAGCCCTATATTCAGATGTTTTGAGAACTAGATCGAGATCAGAATTCTGCTAAGTGGAAAGTAATGCTGTTTTCACACAGCTCTGTGTCCATCACTGCTCTGTGTCCATGTGTCTCTTTTCAGGTGGGGCACAAGAGCTGTGCTCTAGCTCTGCAAAGGGCTACAGAATAGCATCTTGCACTAGGTGGAAAAAGAGGCATATGCGCACATAAGCTACACTCATAAATGCACACATCGCAAACAGGATTCCAGCCTATGCATGCTAGTGCATGAGAAGGGGGAGAATGTCAACCCTGCTCCTTCCTCTGTCACCCTCTTTGCACATAGAGGGTGACTTTCAGAAAGGAAGAACCTCCACAAATACAGAAGGCTCTGTCACCCTTCAGAAAGCCCCCCTAAGTCTATGCATAGGGATCAATGAAAGTGGCTGTGGAGGAGCGCAGAGCTCGTATGCTTTCCTCTCACCAGGGGTCTATTCACACTGCCTAGTTTTAGCACTGTGATTCTGCTTTAACTGCCTAGGTCCCATTTTATGGAACCCTTGGCTTTATAGGTTGAGGGAGGGGTATTTAGAATTCTCAGCCAGAGAGCTCCACTAGTGCTTCAATAAACCACAGAACCAGGAGTCCATAGGATGCAGCCATGGCCGTTAAAGGGGAATCATCGTGCTATGATTATGTAGTGTGCATAGGCCCAGTGTGTTTCACGTCTGTTGTTTCTGAATCCTTGATTGACATGACAGTTGCTGGTGGACTTTGACAGCTTCATTCACTACATGGGGTGGGGCAAGGAGAGCAGCTAGCTTAGAGGGAACTGGGCAGGCTAGTTTAGGGGACTCATGCAAAATGGTGGGCTGCCTAAGGTGGCAGTCTCTGCTTTACAACTGTATCATTACCACAGTTGTGGGCTCTTCAGAGAGTACTTGTATGTTTTAAGGAGGAAAGCTGCTGCATGTTCTGTCTCCTGTTCAGGAATTTGGCACAGAGGTCAGCATTGACAGACAGCTCATAGGGGCAAGGGAGGCAAACAGATAGTCCTCTAGATGGATGGTACTAGCCTCTAAATCTCATGTGCCCTAGCCTGCACAGCTATTGGCAAGGGATGATGGGAACTGGAGTGCATCAACATATGAAGAGTCTGCAAGTTCCCCCTCTTATCATAGAAGGACCTCACCAGGGAGATGTGCAGGTAACAGGAGAAAGGCTAACATGACATTATCCATAAGATCTCTTGCTTCCTCATGAGTTTTGCCCACCTAGAATTCCTGGAGTTCCTCATGTGAAACATTTGAATTAAAAAGTGCATTGTAAAAAACAACAGTGAAAAGTTCCCTCGAAATGTTTAATTATGGCACCATTCTCATGAAAAAGGGCTATGCAAAGTATAGTTTACAAAATAGAGCTCAAGCAGCAAGTGTCTCTTTTTCACAGTGAAAGACCTCTTCTGACTAATGCTTAGCTCTTATCTACTGGGCTTCCATTAGTCCCCTTCCTCCCACTTACTATCTCGAGACAGCTTTTACATCACACTATGTTTAGGTTGCTGACTTCAGTTCCTTGAAAATGGTGATCTCTAAATCCATTATTTCTTAATCTACTGACGTGAGGGGCCAGCAGGGTTTTTCTTCCCCCAGTGTGCCAGGAATTTGCACCATATTTGTGCCCATTGGCTACAGCTGCTTCTTTCTTTCCTGGAAACTGTCTGCAGACCTTAGCCCAATAGTTCACAAACTGGCACCAGTTCCTGAATGGCCACTTTGAGTAGCGCTGCTCTATTCCACTGTTCGAATCAAAATACTTGGATTGGATTTTTATTTTGATAAAGGTTCCCAGGCACTCCTCAAGGCAGCTTTTAAGACTTCAGAATTACAATATCACAAAATGTAACTAAAAATTCAGTTTAAAAATGCAACAAAAGTAGAGAGCATAGGAAAACGCCAATCTTTACATAATTTTTAAGCAGTTTTAATCTTATGGAAGCAAGTGGTCTGGACAAAAGGTGAAGAATATGTGGCCCTCCAGATGTTGTTGGGCTGCACTTCCCAGTAGCCTTAGCTAGCATAGCCAATAGTTAGGGATGATAGGAGTTACAGTCTAGCAGCATCTAGAAGACTACACATTCCCTATCTCTGATTTAGGCTATATATACACTATGTAATTATAGCAGTTTGATCCCATTTTAACTGCTATGGGCTTGAAATCACTGATTCAATTACAAATGCATAATCTAGAGATACACAATTGTGACTATGTTATATTCATGATTCCTATATATTCCTTGGTTTAGGGAAGCGGTAAGATCCATGAAAGTCTCCTAGTTCCCATGTACCAGGCAGCAGCTGCTGTGATTAATGAAATTCTGTTCTCCTGTTGATCAGGAACAGCTAACTGATGGGCCCAGCCTCCCTTATACAAACAATCTGCAGTGTGAAAGGGGATTGTGACAGGGACCCGGATTCTGCCTGTTGCACCAGAGAGTGATCACAGGAGGGAATGGAAACATCAATCAGCTGGTCCCGAAATGATGGGTGAACAGACCCCAGCAACTGCTGCCTGGTAAGAGGAGATGGAAACGAGGTCAAGCCAGGAGTCAGTATGCAGCCATGCAATTATGGTGGTTATGCATTCATAACTGCCCAAATGAATTCCAGCCATAGTTCCATCCTATAGAATCTTGCCATTTTTAGTTTAGTGTGGTGATGTCCTTTCTTTCATTTTGTCAGAAAGCTCTAATCAACTCCCCTCATCTATAGTGCTATTGAGTTGTCTAGCTAAGGACCATGCCTCTTTAAACTACAAATCCCAAGATTTCATAGGATAGACAGGTAAAGTAGTATCAAACTGCTATAAGTCTGCAGTGTGGCTATACCCCTAGAGTTATCATGTCCTGGTGGCCAAATGCTAAAGAGTTCACCTATAGACTGAAGAGAAACCTGAGGGTCTCTCTTTATTATCATTCAGTTGTCTGGGACTGAAAAACTAGGATGTGACTTCACAAGGACTTCAAGGTGATTTGGTTTACTCAGTAATTGACTAGAACTACCACAAAGCCATCTACCAGCACCAGATACAAAAGATATGCAATCTGAGAATAGTAGACCAGAGTGCTTCTGAGTATATCCTGGGTCTATTTTTTTTTTTTCATTATCAGAATTGAACTGAGCACACAGTCCTTTTACATTACAGTCTAAACCTGGTTACCCCAACTTTCTTCATTTTAACAACCTAATTGAAGTGGGAAAATTCATTTTGCTGCCACTGTAGTTAAATAACTGGGAATCAGAGATCCATGCTTGTCTACAACAAATCAGCCAGCAACTTCTGGCCTCCCTTCTGTCCAACCTGACATAGAACTTTCTTGGCTGTATTAACTTAGGAGACTGCTCTGTTTTGGTTTGATACTAGAAACGTTTGATAGCTTCTATACATAAAGTTAAATGGTTAACTTTACATGATTCACACCTACTTTCTCCTCAAGTAAGTGAATTGAAATGCCAAAGGTTGGATTCCCATTAAAGTTATTTTTAAGCATTAATAAATTAAGTCTCCCATCTCTGTCCACAGGGAAAAGAACTAATAGAAAAAAAATCATCCATCTAATGTGCCTTCTACTTTTCTCACAGTAAAAACCTTTACCACACATGGCTCAAACACATCTTCTAATCCTTTAGATAAACTCAGTTAAACTTTCTTTTCTGCCTGCTTTGGAGTATTACATTAAAAAGAAACACCTGGCCATGAAACCCAAACTGCACACCAGTACCATGTATACTAGCTTTCCAAGTTGTTACCCTCCAGACTTTTAAACTACAACTCTTAACCTCCCCAATGAGCCAAGCCAGCTGAGATTGATAGTAGTTGTAATCCATAGGGAAGCTGATCTACTGTGATACATTAACAAACTAGGTAATAATAATTGTGATTTCCTGTAGAAGCTCATTCTGTGCAAGGAAACGGGAATATTCGTTCAGATACTAGTTTTCTATATTGCAAAAGCACCTAGAAAAGACATCCCAGCATTTGCTCAGAACAAGCCTCACTGCATTCACGTGAACTTACTTCCCTGTCAAAATGTAGGAGAAATGCCCCAAAAGTAGACAGCCATTGCCACTTCTGATATAGGTACTGAACATGAAAATAACTAGTTATAAATACTAAGATTAATTCCTTTTTACAATGAATTAAAGCATAAAATTAGACTACATTTCATGTATAACTTGATAGGGGATGACATCATCTCCTCTTGAGTTATAACAGCAACTTTTTAGCTGTTTTAATAGCAAAATGCCTTTAGAAAGTCATTACATTCATTCTTCTTACAAGTAACTTTCCAAGTGCTGGAGTGAGGTAGAGGAATTGAGATAGTTTTCACAATGTGAGCACCAACAGATGACTATAAGCAGCAGCAGGTCCAGCCAAGAAGTGTCCCAGCCAAGATCACAAAGTCCAGATAAATCCTTTGCCTCATCATTTCATCCAATACCAACAGAAGGAAAAGCTTAATGGTAGAAAAGGAGAGAGCATGATGTGAAATAAGAAAGAGGATTGAGTCTATGAGTCCAGGATAACAAGACTAGGAAGCAAGGCTTTGCTTGACTTGACCTTGAAACCTTACTAAATCTTTTTGTAGGAGACAGATGCTCAGTTCCTTCTCGTATTTGTTGCCAAATCCAAAGCAGTATTTTAAAAAAGCTGTTGACTTCTCTGAAGGCAGAAAAAGCATGCACCTCAACCTTCTGTTCTGAGACCAGAGCAGTAGTTTGTTTCTGCCAAAGTTTTCTTTCTTTGTGTTTATTTGTCTTCCTCTGCTGCCCTTTGCTCAGCCTCTATCAGAATTGTAACCTAAACACTTTCTTCGTTTTGCCACTGAAGTGATGTTTAGTCCTTCCACCTTCCAAAATACCTGAACTGCCAGTAAGAATAGAGTTTCTGTCATCTGTCTTGGTGGAACAGTGAATAGATGAAGGAATGATAAACAGCTGGCCTTCCAGGTGTTACCCACATTGCCAGCATCCCTTGCCAGTGCAGTCAGTGATGAGGTATTGTGGGAGCTGCAGTCCAACAGAGTCTGGAGGTCCAGATGCTATCATCCCTAGAGGATGAGTCATCTGTCCCTTTAATTATTAAAGGGAAGAAAGGGGCATTGTGGCCAGTGTAATATGCTGCATCAGGGCACACCAAGATGAGATGTCCCTCCCAGATAGTCTGTACTACAGGAAGCCCCAACCTTTTGACTCCATGTTATCTGACAGCTCACTCTTTTGGTGCTTCCAAATTAAGGACAAACTCCATTAATTCAATGGGGTTCCACTCTTTCATCGGTTCTTCTTGCCTACATACTCACTTGGCTCACTTGGAACTGCTCACATGCACATGCTGCTTGTAAAGCGAGTGAGTGCAGGGAGACATTTAGCCAACTGAGAGACTTTGCAAGTGGTTGGTCCCAAGTGAGTCTCCATAAGCCCTTCAAGCTCCCTACAGTACATACATGGGTTCTGCTTTTCAGCCAATTCTGTTTTCTGGCAGCACTCCGGTCTCTAACCTGTCAGCTGAGTGGAGGAAGTCTGTAGCAATTTCATCATCCAACCATTGTCTAAGCTAGCTGAATTCATGAGACTGGTAGTTCATACAAGGGTATAGCTACAGGGGGAGCAAAAAGAGAACATTGCTCTCCAAATATTAATGCTACTCCCCCCATGAAACTTTCCTTCAGTCTCCAAATTTCTAGCATTTCAGAGAGTGAGACACTGAAAGTCACTCACATCTAGAACTCATATTTGCTGTGTTTGCTTTCCATGGTCAGTTTGCCCAGCCCTTTTCTGTGCATGGCTTGTTTGTATTTCTACACAGGCAACTGAAGTTTTAAGTTACTGCAATGGTAGAAATTTGGGAACTGAAGGAAAATTGCACTGAGGAGTGCAGAATTCTTTTTGGAGAGGGAGCTATCCACTTTGGTCCATTGCCATCTCAAAGGCACTGGGGTTGGGGAAGAATGGGACCCCAGACTGACAATGGAGAAATTAAAACAACATTGTCTATTGAACGTTCTTGATAACTCATGACAAATTTTGTGCTGACAGATGTGAGGTAAAGACTTCCACCCTTATGACAGGAAAAGAGTTTGTTTGTTTTTATCCTTATTAACTGGACAAGCCTCCATCACATTAAACTCATTTGGATTTTGCTAAAAGCACAGATGCACTTTACAGCACACACACTCACACTCATCTTTTAGCCAGGTGATCTCTGTTAATATAAACAACAAAAATGCCCAGCTGTAATTCATCACGGTATTATTTACACAGTTGATTAGTCAGAGGATGAGCCATTGGGGAGGCATAGGAGTCACACACCTGCGGTTCAGTAATCCATGCCTACTTCTGCAATGCTGGGAACTTCCTGCCATGAAACTGACACATCCTTGACTTCCTGCAAATATTGGCTCTTGTCCAGAAAGTAAACAGAGACACCCGAGCCTGTTAACAGCTTTATCAGGCCCTTCAGTTTTGAAAGAAACACACTGCCAGCAGACAAGATCATAATTGTAGCTGGGGACAGGGTGCTTGTTTTTAAAAAAACAAAAAACCCTGGAGCAGAAGGAAACCTTACTTATAACCCGGTTAAATGAGCCTATATATGAATTTATCCTCAGTTCTGAGAAGATGCATATGTGTGCTTATTCCAACAGATTCGGCAGAAAAGCTCCAGGTTTTGCCAAGGTTTGTTAAGCAAATTTGGCTGTTTGCAAATTGTGTTTGAGAGGTGCTGCTTGTGTGCTGTGGTTGGCTGGTTAAGATTTCTAGCAGCCCAGCTATCAAGAATCACATAATTCCCTTTTTTAATTAACAGATCAAAGTGTAGAAGCCATTAAGTGTTATGACAGAACAAGCTTGTGCTGCTAGGGCAAGGTGTGTTATGGTTCTTCAGCTCCCTGAGAGCAGGCATGAGGGAAGCACTATCCTCCAAGGGGAATCACATGGCTGCAGTAAAAAGCAGGGCTGCGTGGGAGAGTCAGTGGAGGCAAGTAGCACCAACCTCTGTAAGAGGTGCTAAATCTACTCTGGATTTTAGACCCGCCATTAAAGGTGCTATCCAAGGTACTGAGTCTTATCCCCCAAATAGATTCAGCACCTTGCATAGCTCCCTTAAAATCAGGGTGGATTACCCACTCCACTGAGCCACTAGCCTTCATGGGGTAGAGTCTGTGCTTTGCATGCAGAGAGGGTCCCAAGTTCAGTTCTCATCCTCTGCATGTAGAGCTGGGAAAGAATCCTGCTTAGAGAGTTATCACCAGTCTGTGTTAACTGCACAGATCAATGAACTGACCCTGTAGTCAGTTAACAAAAATGTTTTTAATTCCTTATATTGTGTTGTGGGCTTCAGGTTCCCAAATACTGGGAAACTGCAGCTGTTAAAGATCAAGTTTTGACAGATACATTTTTTTTTGTAATACAGCTGTGGCTTAGTATTCCATGCTATGGCTAGTTACAACTTCACTGCTGCTTTAGAGCTGGATGGCTGTCAGTGGCTTTAATGCCTGTCAGCCCATTCACTACAGAATTATAGCGCTGTTATAGTACTCTTTTAGTGCTTTATCAAATGCAAACCCCACGATTCCATGGAAGCATGGCAGTTATAGTGGAATAATAGTGCTATAATTGTGCAATCTGAAGATTTATCCATCCACCACAACAGAACAAACACAGGGAATAGATGCAATGGAAACTTTCATGCCACAGGTATCCAACCAGCAATCAATAACAATCACATAAAATAATGCATGAATGGGATAGGATACTGAACCACATCTTATTGAAATCAATACTGATAGAGACAATATGAAGACAGCATTCCCCCCAGAATTCTGGATGTAGAATTGATGTGGAAAGACTTTAATACGTTGAAAAGGTGGTGCCTGCCTGCTTGCTTTCTGGTTAAACTGAATGTTTGATTCCAGTTTGGGAAGGTCATATGATTTCAGAAAGAGAAGAGGACTATTAAGCTTTACAACAGGAGTGAGGATAGACTTTTAGAACTAGGCCTCTTGAGTCATATAGAAGCATAGAACACTTTTTAATTAATCTGTTTTACTTTTGTGGAGGGGAGAGGGGTGGCCTCAAGACAAAGATACACAGGAACACGTTTTTAGATTGTGTCAGAACGTAGTGATTCTATTGCTTAGGATGTCATGTCCCCTCTTGCTGTTCTTATATTTATAATTGGCTGGACAATCACATTCCAATTCTTGAGTATGTTTGCTTGCTTGCTTGCTTGCTTTGCAGTGCCAAGAGAGGCTACACTTGCTGATTTTCCGACTGCTGTTTTAAAGGCACAAATACCTTGCCAAACAGGAAGAAAAAGAGTGTTGCAATAGTTTTACCCACCTTGTGCTACCGAAATTGGAATGATTCAAGTCAAATTAGTTTGTGTGTGTGTGTGTGTGTGTGTGTGTGTGTTTAAAGCAGCACATCTTCATGTATGCTTAATTTTAATAATAAATCCTTCCATTTGTGGGAATTGTCTTTGAGTGGGAGGTCATCTTTTGCACCTGCTGGGAATATAGTACATAATTGCTGAAAACCAAGACCCATCCCACCCACATGGATAGTAAGCCTCTATTTGCAAGAGAACTGATAAACAGCAGTTAGAGAAACCTCCCTAATAATAGCCATAAGGCTGAATTCTACGTGGCAGCAATTAGTCCCAAGTGATTGGTGGGTCCCTCCCTTATAGGTCCCAAGCTTTTGTGATGTATGCACACATAGGTCCTTGGTGCCTTTTCCCTTCTAGTTCTTTGTTTCACCTGGAAGGCATATTTGTTGTTGAAACATACTGTGTGGAGGTGGTGTATACAGGCATGATGTGTAGGCTACATTTCAGAGGAAGGACCTGGCAAAACCACCTCTGAGCATTCCTTGTCTAGGAAAATCCGATGCGATTCATGTCCTCACCATAAGTCAACAAGTGACTTGGAGGCACATACACATATAAAGGTGACAGACAAGAAGCTGAGAACAAAATGCATTTTCTTCGGTTGCTTTTAGCTCTGGCGGTGGAGTGAATATGTTTTTGGGGGTTACCCTCATTGTGGAATAGCCTCTCCTCAGAGGCCCAGTTGGTAGCAACATGGATGCCATAACAGCATCCAGTGAAAATGTGGCGTTTTATCAGGGCCTTCGGGCCTAACTGATTTCGTTCAAATTTGGACATGTGCATTGCTTTAAATTGTCTTGAGCTATTATAACTGGTTGTAAACTGTCTTGTTTGAACTTGTTAAATAGCCTAATACGCTTTTAGTCTGGTTTTATTTTTACTGTTTTAACTTTTTAAAAACCATTTGAAAGATTTTATTGTACATCTCTCTGAGATGATATGATATAGGGCAGAATATAAATATTTTAATAAAGGGGGAAAAATGAAATGGGGTACAGGTTTACATAGGTACAGTGACCAAGACCAGGAAAATGTGGTGGCTTCCTTGATTTTATGCCTGCCTGCAGCGCTGCTGGAGACCTAGCCATTTTTGTTGCACCTCATTTGAAGAAGAAATAAGAGGCAATTCAATGGGAACTGTGTGTGGTTGCTCCCATGTGCAGTAAGGTTCCCTGAGAGAATTAAAAACAAAAGAAAACCCAAAGCTTCAAGCTTTTAATGAGTCAGAAGTTTTGCCATGAATCCTTTATATTCCCAGCTTAATTTTTCATGGGATGCTATTATGACTTGTAAAACATTGCATGAATAAATAAAACATATACTTGCAACACTGGAAATCTGTTTAGTTCAAGAGCATGGTGATTAAGGTGGCTTTAAAGAAATAATTTACGCCTTTAGGTGTTTTCTTCAAAAAATGAATTCTCTTTTACTTCGATAGGCAGTCATGTAAAGTGACATTAAAGACCACCTCCACCAAAAGTGTCAGATGCCTTGTTGTTCTCATGATTTGCATAAATTTATGTTACATGTTATTCCAATGAAGAGCAAATTCTGTAATAAATACACAGACACAGAAATTTGCAGCCCAATCACAGAAACAAATTTAGTCTGTTTAAGGGTGTTTATCCTTATTTAAGTGTGTAGGATCAGCGGTGGCTGGTGACTCCAATGCCTGTAGTATATTGAATCCACTCCAGATGCTAATCCAAACCTGAACAGAGCAATTTAAAGTGCAGGATCTGTTCTGGGGCAGGGTTTAGCAACTCAGACAGCTGGACTAAACACCAGACTGGATTTGCAACCTACTGACATTGGAGCCACCAGCAGCCACTGTGTAGGGCTGCAGATTTAGATTATAAGCTTGTTATATTCTGGATTTTATGTATATTACAAGACTTGTATCTGGCTTTTATTTATATTCCTCCAGTGCCTACTAGGCCTAAGTCTGCTCAGTGACAGAATGTTGCCTTTTGTTTCATGAAGGACCAAAGATGAAGGATGTACTAAATGGCCTCAAGAAGATGTCAGCAAAGGTGGCTACATTGGCCAAAAGACAAATTCCTAAAACCCTTGTTAGGCCAATCAGAGTGCAAAGCTGGGTTCTGTTGTTGTGCTGAGTTATCCTGAACAGCTTATTATGCTAGATAAATGGGAGGAAGGAGATGAGCAATGTCCAAGCCAAGGATTCTCCCTTTAGTCACAGACTTAAGAGGAAATGTGAATGTACTAGCAGACATTCAAATTCAGCTCTACCAGAGGAAATGCAGGTTGTGGGTTGCACCTTGGACTGTTGGAATGACCAGGGCTGACCCTCCCATCTTTGAAAATATAAAACCCAACTGCTACCTGGATGTCCCATTAGGAAAAACCAGAGAAGTCTGGACAAGGTACTGTTTTAAGTTTCAAAGCTGGGGACTAAAGTAAAAATGTTCCTCTGAGCTCCTTGGAGAATAGATGAGAATTCCATAGCATTTTAATGATGAACCTTTTATGTTTGATCTATAAGCTTATTTCCCGGATTGACCTCAGAGGAAATACATTTTTCAGTTAGCAATCATATAGCCTAAATGGGCCATGCTAATTTACTGTTTATTTATTTGATTTATATTTCACCTTTCTCCCAGGGATGAGATGCAGAGCAGCTTCCAACATTATTAAAAAAGTTCCAACAAAAGCACTGTAACCTTTGCACATTAAAATACAAATTAAACTAAGTGTACTATTAAAACACCCATTAAAAGAATTCAAAACCACCAAACTAATAATAAGAAAAAGTCAAATATGAACAAGTCTAGCATGGTCATTTCAATGAGGTAGACCTTCGGTCAGTCGCAAAGACAGTTTCTCAACCCTTCTCAAAGCAGTTTTTAAAATATCATCATCCTCTCTTTCTCTCAGTCTCTCTGTCTTTCTCTATTTTCCAGTTAGAATGGAAGACATTCCCTGAAGAGGAGCCTGAACTAAACACATGGGATCTCTACAACCGTTTCAAGACCTCTTGCTCACATATGCAGGCTGCATCCTGTGAAACAACAATTCCTTGTTGAAGATTGAAATGCAACTTGAGGCTGGGAATCAAAAACACCTCCTGGAAAAGTGAGGCACAATCATGGCTAATGTGTACAGAACTGGAAGTTGTTACCACTCCTAATTCCATCACAGATGCACAGAAGATGCACAGCAGTGTCGATCCACATGCAGAACTAACTTCAATGCACACTCTCTTAGAAAAGAAGAAACTGAGATAATCTCTTCAGCTTGACAGCATGCACACAGCTAGGTGTGGAAATTCTTGTGTTCATTCTGTGATACATAGGTATTCATGATGGGAAACTGCTCTGATTTGTGATTTCCAAATGCATGTATACATGTACATGACTTTCTAGTGTATGTATATATGTGCAGGCAAAATACGTACTGGCTGAGATTCTGATTTTGCTTCTGCCAGCAAAAGGGAAAAATGGTCTACTTCTCCCTGTAGAGACCTCGGTCTCCTAAAAATCTGTTCCAGAGCTACAAGAAATCCTCTGGAACAGCAAGGAACTGCAACAAAAAGAGAAATGGGTGAAAACACTCTTATTAGACCTTCCATCAGTGGGATCCTCTGCTGGAATTTGATTCTGTTCATAAACAGAATGATACCTTTTGTTCACAGAAACCAAGTTAGAATCCCAAGCTGTTGTCCAATCTTAGTGGGGTATATACACCTTGGGCTGACCAATGACAAAATTTCTGCCTTCATTTCTAACAGAAATGAACACAAATTGCTTTTCTGATCAGCCACATAGCTATCCTCTGTGTGTGTGTGTGTGTGTGTGTGTTATTCGTTCCTTTGAAATTATGAAATAGGTCTCATACATGGCTTTCTTTAAAAAAAGTAAAATAGGGAAATTAATATTCGTAAGGACATTTTTTTAAAGGTTTTCTCCAGGAAATGTTATTCTGGAAAAAAAATGGCCAACAGAGTGGATAAGGTATATATAAACTGCCATAAACAGAATCAAAATATTGGCCAGTATAGCTCAGGAGTTTTTTACACCATCCTACCTCAGTTTGGTCCCCTCCAGGTATTTTGGACTACAGCTCCCACCACCCTGAGCCAGAATGGCTAATGTTCATTAATTTTTGCTGGGAGCTGTAGTGCCCACAAAAACACCCAGAGCAAGTCTTGTTGGAGAAAACTGTTGTAGACTGACTGGTAATGGCTCTCCAGGATTTCAGAAAGTAATTTATCTCAGACCTACCACGTAATGCCAGAGGTAAAACATAGGACCTCCAGTGTACAAAGCATGTGCCCTGCCTTTATACTACAGTCTTTTTCCATTGTTCAGGACCTTCCTTTTCCCACCTTCCCTTCACAGCATGGCATCACTGTGGCCCCCTGAAAAGCCAATCCTGAAGACTAAAGGATCCTCCTAAATGGAAATCAGTGTGACATTAGAGATTTAGGTGGATGAGTAAATTGGCAACCTGCTGCCTTCCCAACATGGCAGCGTTTGCTGCTTGTGCACAGGAGCCAAAAAATCATAGGGTGAGATGGCACGAAGCAGTAGTTCAGAAACAAGAGGACCATTCTCAGTATTAGAGAATGGTATTTGTTTAACCCCCACCCCACCCAAGAGAGAGAAAGAGAGAAGATGGAAGGTAAAATGTGCGATCTAGAAATGCCTGCAGGCACATAACTCTCTGGGGTAGTTACAGTGTCTGTAAAAAGATGGCTTCTGACTATGGTTTTCTAAACAAGGTTGCCTCCTATGCCACTTGGCATAGGAGGCTGCCAGCTGTCATTTCTGCAGCAGCAAACGAGTGCAAACATGTAATTTGCCTGTTACTCCTCTCTCTTTCTCTCTCTCATACACATGTGCATGCGCACACACATACACTTTAGTTTGGAGGGAAGGAAAATGGGAATTTTGAATAGATGATGATGATATTACTACTACTGTTATTTTTCTTGTCATTAATCATTATCAAGTAATTTTTGATGCTTAGTCAGAGTTGCTGTCTATGGGGAAAAAAACAGAGAGAGAGAGAAATTGAGAAAGAGAGAATCAGGGGGATGGGGAGAGGGAGAGAGGCATGTTTCAACATTCCACATGTGGTGGTAAACAGTAAGTCCAGGCACGGTTGGCATGCTTAGGCTGGTAGTACGGAATGCAGTTCATGCTTTAAGATTGATATCAACTTTTATGCTTGGCTAATGCTGACCTATCACTTCATCGCTTTAGAAAAAGCTTTTGGTCTTTGATTTGTAATTCTTGACAAGGAATTTCTACTGAGACCTCTTTCAATGATGGTTTTATTGAGAAGCACGAGTGTCCTTTATGGTAAAAGAGTATTCCCCAGACACCTCTGCTCTATTCAATATAAAGGTGCCCCTTTTTCGCAGAGGACTTTAATCATGTTGACCATATATTATCTATAGCATCAGTATCACCAGGCCTCTAAAAATACCCAGGGAAAGGAAGGACTTACCCTTACTTTCTGGTTTGTGGGGATTCAGATTAATCACTGTGGAAGGAAGATGCTGGACCAGACAAGCCTCTGGTTATGATCCAGCAGAGCAATTTGGGGGGGAAAAAACTGAACTGCTTTTAACAAATCAGGATTGGGCAATGTGTCACCAACAGGTCACAAGCTCCTGACTGTTTGCTTTCAAGTCATTCCTGACTTATGGCAATCCTGTCCTCATGTTTTAATGGCAAGATTCATTCAGAGGTTGAGGCTGAGAGAGGTCCCATGGCCACCAAGTGAGTTTCCATGGCTGAGCAGGGATTTGAACTCTCTCAGACTTCTAGTCCCACATGCAAACCATACTGGATTAAACTCCCGTCGCCTTATTGCACTCTCTGCAGACCCATTCCTGCAGTCAGAAGGTGGTCAACTTTGGCAGGATGTGGGAATTTTAAAAAAGTTTTTTTGAGCTCAAACAAAATGCTTTGGAGCAAGTGTCTTGTTTTAGAGGAGTATGGTGCTTCCTAAATGCATCCATGAGCACAATTACCTTCTGAAATAAGCAGTCCCACTCCCAAAGTACCTTGCTTCAGTGCAAAAACATGATTTGGGGAAACTAAAGGTGGATTTTCCATGCTTCTGGTTGCTACTGTGCCATTCGATTTTGGTGGCTCACAGTACTGAAGGATGTTGCCCCTGTGTTACGCCAAAGAAAAGCTGACCCTGAAAGGATCAGGGGAAAAGAGGAAATAAGCACATAATGAGCACATTTGTACATCTTTTGTTTTTAGTCCTGTAAATTTTCTGTACTTTAGAAAGAAGGTTCATTATAAGTGTTAGCTGGTGTTAGTGTTTCTTTTTTTTTAATGATACACCCCACTGCTCAAGCTAGGGTAAGCCCAAGAGATTTTGCTTCCTGAGGCAAAATATACAGTCTCTCGCCACACAAAAGACAACAAACTGACAGTTAATTCTTCCTTCAGCATGGGACAGCATCCTCCACCTCACCTGAAAGAGGCAGGCAAACTTAAAGGCTGCAGCACAGCTTGTCCAGAACATATTGCTCCGTCCTCCAACAAAGGAGCTCAACCTGTGGGCTGCCACTGCTGTCTGCACATCATTCAGCAACTGCTCTTGAGGGGACAACTCAAGCTATTTCTGCACTACACTGTTATAGTGCTATTATTCCACTTTCGACATCCTGTGGAATTCTGGGATTTGTAGTTTACAGAAGCCAAAGAGCTCTGTGGCTGAGAATTCTAAAGGCCCCTCCCTAAACTGCAAACCCCAGGATTCTACAGGATGTTGAAAGTGGAGTAATAGCACTATAACAGTATAGGGTGGAAATGGCCTCAGTCAGCTATGTCCTAATTCCTTGCTCTGTACTTGAGGCCAGCCGACCAGTCTGCTTTAAATATATTTCAGTCGAAGGAACTGATCTCCACATCCATTCCTTTATGTACCCACAGATCAATGACCACCATTGGAATGATGCTTAGATCTGGATGTATGGCAGCAAGGGTGAAGTGTTTAATACTTTAATTTATACCAGTGTTGGGAAGCTAGGGCCATTTCCATACCGGGCTTCTGAAACGGTGTAGAGCGACCTCTCACGGAGGTCTTCTACACCGTAGAGTGGACTGGCGTGGACTACTTTTCATAGTTCCACACCAGAATCCACTCAGGAGTGGCCGGAACTAGCCGGGCTGCGTGTTTTTTAAAAACCTCTTTTTCGAGGTTTTTAAAAAGCACGGAGCGCGCAGCCCCGTGCCGCTCCGTCGCCCGGCTCCAAAGTGGATCTGCAGGCGCGCGCAAGTGCGTGCCTGCAGATCTGCCGGGGGCGGGCTTCCGGCTGGCGAGCTTCTCCGGTTGGTGGAGAGCCTCCGCCAACCGGAAGCTGCCATCTGGGACGCCGGAGGACTGTGGAGCAGCCAGCTCACGCTGCTCCGCGTGGCGACCGACTTACCCGGCTGCGGGTAAGCTCCGTTTTAGCGTGTTTTCGCCCGTTTCCCCCCCCCCACATGTGAAAAGGGCCTAAGTCAGCACTTCAAGTGCTTATTAATACTTGTATATAAATACAAAAAATAAAGTGTATGTGTCTGAGAATCACAAGGCTTTGCCTTGCCCTCAGTAGCTGAACCCAACTGTTATGTTGGCTGTTTTGAAAATATTATATCTGTGTGGGTTTTAAAATGTATATAATGAATTCTCACAGTACCTCTTTCTTTCAAATTGGATTGCTGCTTAGAGGATTCCCCCTTCCTCTAAAAAAGAAAAAAAATGTGGTGGTGTTCAACATCATACTGACTGTTTGTGAAGCAAATGCAGTCTTCCACTGTAGTTAGTTTCATTATATCTCCATCATTAAGACTGATTCCTACCTCAGACAAAATGCTGCTAACATGGTAGGAAGGTTAAGCAATAGCATCCTCTTTTTCTTTTCAAAAAAACAACAACTTCTATTGTCACTGATACTAATTTAGAAAGGTAATTCTCTGTAGTTGCCTTTACATTCTTTTCAGGATACGACACTGTTAAATACATATGTTTTACTTGAAAGCTAATGATAGAAGGAGTTCTTTTTTAAGCTGTAAAGAACAAAGGTGGCTCCACAAAATGCTTTTAGCTTTACATGTATGTCAGTTGTCCTGTGTGCTCCTGTAAAGTGGAAAAGAGGCATACCCATGTCTGATTTTTATTTTGTCACATAAGGAAATTCACAGGGTGGGGTGAAGCAAACACTTAATGATCTGCCCATGTTTTATCACACTGACTAGATCATGTAACCTTTAATGCAAAATGGTGTGCAGAAATGCAAGGAAAGGGACCCAGGATCCTGGCTGTTGGCTCTGCTCCCTCCCATATGCACTCAGTGGGCTGTGCGCTTTTCATAGATCTGCAGTCTGTGAACAGATTCTAACTGCATGCAGGCTAAATGCAGGTAAGCTATTTCCAGTAAGTCCAATGAAACTGTATGCAATGAGAACACAGCCACTGTGATTCCTTCTGTCCCTAGCCATGTATTCACTCCACATGTTCTGCAAAAATCCATGGCATGAAAAGAAAAGAAAAAAAGAAAAGAAAAGAAAGGGAACCTATATGCACTTACTGTGACTCACGAAGTGTCAATAATCATCTGAGCAAGGAATAGGAAGATGGGTTGTTAGAACATTTTGCTTTCCAGATATTTTGGCCTACCATCTCGCCAGCCTCACTCAGTACAGACAAAGTTCAGAGATTGTGGCAGATATAGTCCAAAACATCCGGAAGGTGAAATGTTTCTGATTCCTGAATACGAACCTTAAAGAAGACAGAGAAGTGTCAAGAGGTCCAGGCTTAGGTGCATGTTTTGCTACAAAAAAGGATTGCTTGGGAGAATTTGTCAAGATTTCTTTTATGGGCAAAATCTTCAGAAACACTTCTAAACTCAGAGATAGAAGATGCAGCTGGGTGGACACACACTCCCCATATGGCTGAATGGAAACCAAATCGTGTTGGACAATTGACTATTGCGCACACTGTTATTATAACTGCCAGATATTTATCCATAGCTATTCGTTTCACTGTGAAAAGGGTGCAGTGTGCACTGATATAATTTTGTCAGGGAGTAAGTGCAAAGTCCAGCTTTATGACTAGACACTGATATTTGCAATTAAAGCCCTTTATGACCCATGCAGCAAAATGTAAATAACAGTTACAGGAAGGCCACATGTCAAATCTGTTACATAATGGGCAATAAAGGGTTGTTAAAGAGAATGCACACACTTACTCTGAGATGTTCCTAAATTTGTGTTCTTGTGATTCTGTTTTTTTTTAAAAAAAGCTATTTTATTTGTATATAAAATAAAATATATATATATATACACACACTGAATGGGTAGTTGGATGTTCTTTCTCAAAAACTACATGCTTTTGTTCATGAATGTGTGTGTGTAGGGGAGTGTGGGAGGTGGTCCAACTGCTCACTGTGGCACAGACATGGGCAACACACGGGCCAGACACCTGCAGTGGTTTTACACTGGCATAAATGACATTGGACAAGCAGTTACACTCTCCTGGAGACTGAGCAAGAGTGGCATGATGCTCAGGGATGCACAAGCCCAGGGAAGCCAAGGAAAATGAGTCCAAGAGCCCAGCAGTACATAAGTCTTGGGCATGCCAGCATCAACCATCACAGGAGCATAGGAGTGCTTCTTAGGAGATATGGTAATGATAGTCCTTGGAGGTGTGAGAAACTGGAGCAGCTGCTGTGAAACAGGAGAGAATACAGCTGTGCTGCCCTACAAGTGGCACTGTAGCATAACTATGGCCATTTCCACACCGGGCTTCTGTAATGGTGCAAAGCGACCTCTCACGGAGGTCTTCTATACCGTAGAGTAGACTGGCGTGGACTACTTTTTGTAGTTCCACACCAGAATCCACTCAGGAGCGGCCAGAACTAGCTGTGCTGCGTCTTTTTTTAAAACCTCTTTTTCAAGGTTTTTAAAAAGCACAGAGTGCGCAGCCCCGTGCCGCTCCGTCGCCCGGCTCCAACGCGGATTTGCAGGAGCGCGCAACTGCGCGCCTGCAGATCTGCCGGGGGCGGGCTTCCAGCTGGCGAGCTTCTCCGGTTGGTGGAGAGCCTCCACCAACCAGAAGCCGCCATTTGGGACGCTGGAGGACCACGGAGCAGCGAGCTCACGCTGCTCCGCATCGCGACGGAGTTACCCGGCTGTCGGTAAGCTCCGTTTTTGGGCATTTTCGCCCGTTTCCCACCCACATGTGGAAAGGGCCTATATCTGTGTAGTTTTACGCTGGTGAATAGGATCTCAAACCCGGTCTTTAGGTCAGCCACAGTCTTTGAAACCTTGTTTTGCACTTGTCTCCCTACCACATCACCCCCTGCTACTGTCTGCTGCTGACACAAGTCGGGAGGTTCTCTATCACGGTGTGTTAACTGCAGATTTCCTGTCAGTAGCAGATTGGACAGGATGACCTTTTGTTATCCTTTCAACTATACGGTTGTATGACTTGTCTGGGAATGATGTGGAATCAGGATTAGGTGAGTCATCCAGAGGTTGGGAAAGTTACTATTTTGATAACAACCAGTGGCCAGGCTATCTGGAGAATTGTAAGACCTTCAGTCAATAAACAAATGCTTGCAAGTTCCACATGTCTCAGTTGCATCTCCTGCTTCCTGAAGGTCAGTTTCTGATGTCACATGAAATTATATAGTCAAAAAGTGAGTTCTTATGATCAGGACACTGGTTCTAAAACTCAAAAGGCATGATATTCCCCATTAATGACGGAGGGAATAAAATATTCTGTTCATACTGGGTTGTGCTCTGTACTTCTGGTTGCTGCTACAGATATCATGCTGGAGCTGGCTAATGATTAATCCATTCTGGTGAAGTTGTTTTTATGTTCTTATGCAGAGTCATTAATGTGGAAGCAAACTTTGGGGTGTGGCAGAAGGTGGTGTGAATGGCAAAGTATGTAAATGGCAATGATGGAGACAGGAAGTGCTGGCTGAACAAAACATTACCTCGTTTTGCTAAGCTGCCCTCTTTTTAAAAAAATGCAATTACTTCAGAATGTCAGCTTACTGAAACGTGTGTAGCTTTCTTCTGCCACTTCAGAGTTACTCATCAGTCGCCATTGCTCAGCAGCAGTGCTTGCTATGAGTTTATTCACACCAACCAATGATATAATTCAAGTTGCACTCACATGGTAAGTGACTGAAATTGTTGAGAATGTCATTCTTTCAAATTGTCACGATTGCCATGCAAACACATCTTCCCATTTATCCAAGGTTGACTAAGATACGCTAAGGCCCCAGACTATATCAGGTTTAACTTATTGTTGTGTGCTTTCAAGTCATTTCCAATTTTATAGAGACCCTGGAGCAAATCTATCACAGGGTTTTCTGGGGCTAAGAGTATGTGATGTGTCCAAGTTATTCAGTGGGTTTCCATGGCCGTGTGGAGAACTGATCCCTGGTCTCCAGCGTTGTAGCCCAATGCTCAAACCACCACACCATGCTGGCTTTCTCTTAACTGGTGACCTATAATTAATAGTAGTAGCAACAACAAGCATATTTTTATTTTTGGTATTTAGAGGTGCAACATTGTAACTGCTTAGCTTCAGCACAACACTTAGCTGTCTCTGATTCAGATGTGTCCTGTGTGTTATCTTATCCTCTTAGTATCCACCACTAGGGTTCCCAGGTGACAGGCTGTATTTATGGAGTCACTCCACATGGAATGGGGAAGAGTCAGGTAGTGGGGCGAGATCCAATCAAACAAGATTCTCACTATATCTTGATTTCGTAACCTGTTGTTGACATCATAAAAGCAGAGACGAGCTTTAATATGTGGAAGAATGCAAAGAATCTTGTGCCCATGGGAAGACTTATATTCAAGATTATGGCTAAGGAAAAGGTTCTTTTTTGAGAAATGTGGCATTCAGGTGCTAGGTGATGGACAAATTTATTACCATCATAAACCATCTTTCAAGCCCTTCCTGAATTTCAGAGCTTTTCCGCTCATTGTATCTGGCAGCTAACCTAGCCTTTTCACTGAGTTTATCCCAGTCAGCAAAGTTGTGACATTCTACAAATCTGAAGAATTCATGCACCCATTAGATAACATGTTTGTCAAACCCATATTATGCTTTATATGTACACAATTTTTTAAAAAATGCAGTAGTGACATAGCCTATAAGAATGCTTCAAATGATCCCTTTTCTGAATCAAAAATAAAAACATATGAAATTGGAGCTCATCATATGTACCAAAACTGCTACTGGCCTGCACACCCCCAGACTTGATATGGTTTAATTGGCAAAATGTAATTTAATCGGCAAAATACATTAATTGGCATTGATACAAAATGGACCCTGAGATGACTGTAAGGCCAAGCTGAGCATGGGAAAAACAATGGCTGATCACATATGCTGTGAAGTAGGTCAGAGATCCCCTTTAGTGTGGCCAAGGTCATTGTCAGGATAATCACCAGGTAACTCCAGAGATAATAGGCTTAAGTTAAGTTGAAGCTGTAATGTCTCTGCTGCCACACAATAGCAATGGGAAATTCCCACCAAACCAGTGATTGTTTCAGCCCTTCTTCCTAGCAGCCGGATGTTTCCCTTTGTTGTTCCTTTACCTGTCCACTCTTACAGAGCTATTATGACAGCCATTAACTCTTTGTCACTTAACACTAAGACCATTAACTCCGTCTGGACCCCACTGTCCATGCTGCAACTTCCATTGTTTGCTCGGCCAAAGAGCCATTCACATCCTTGCCATCCAGCCAGATTTGAGATATAACAACACTCCGCTTTGGGCAGTCAGATGCAGTATCTTGCTTGCTGAATGCTCTGATTTCCAAACAAGTGCTGTCCTTAGATGCAAGTCTAAGCCACATTGCTGCTTTTTTCACTGGTCTCTGGACCAGTAAGTATTGCCCATCCCCTAAAACTCCACTATCCACAATTTTCCTCCGTTTACCCTTCAGTTAGCTCTTGTGTGTGAGTGTGAGTGCTTTAATCTTTTGCATGCATCACTGAACTTTTCAATAACACACATTTTAGCTTATTTTGGAATCTCTGGCTGGTTCTTTCCTGCAGAGACCTCATAAACAGTGGTGTTGAAGATCTCATTAGGCTACCTCCTCTCACAGGCTAATTAACTGAGCTAATTAATTCCCTACTGTTATGTGGAGGTACTTGCATTGTGGGTGGACCCCTGAGTCACCCATGTTTTGCAATAAAAAAAAACTGAAGTTACTTGCAAATGACACCAAGAAACCGACTAGTCAATGATTCTGAACACCTGTGTCCTGATCTTTTTCTTCTTTATGTAGTCTCAGTGGACGCCAAATCAAATCTCCTTCCATCACTGGGGTGGAGAACATTTTTCCTCACTGAATTCCAATTCTCCAAATCAAATTGACCCCAGAAATCAGAATCATAGAATCAGAATTGTAGAATTGGAAGAGACCACAAGGCCCATTGAGTCCAACCTCCTGTCATGCAGGAATATACCATCAAAGCATTCTCGACAGATGGCTATCCAACCTCTGTTTAAAAACTTCCAAATAAGAAGACTTCACCACACTCCATATTCCACTGTTGAATATATTTGAACACATATTCCACTGTTGAACTGTTCTTACCGTCAGGAACTTCACCCTAATGTTTAGATGAAATCTCTTTTTCCTGAAGTTTGAAGCCAGTACTCCATGTCCTAGTCTCTGGAGCAGCAGAAAACAGGTTTGCCCCATCCTCCACATGACATCCCTCTTTAAACATGGCTATCATGTTGCCGCTTAACCTACTCTTTTCCAGGCTAAACATACCTATCTCACTAAGCCATTCGTCACAGGGCATGGTTTCTAGGCCTTCTACCATTTTGGTTTCTCTCCGCTGGACACTTCCAGCTTGTCAATATCCTTCCTGAACTGTGGTGCCCAGAACTGGACACAGGAAGTTACTAATTTGGACAACAGCTCTGGAAGCTTCCAGCCAGCATGGTCACTTAGCATGCTGGCTGGGGCATTCTGGGAGCTGTATTCCAAACAAGTAACATTCTCAAGCTGTGCCTTCCCCTCTTCCACAGGACTGCTGTTAGTTATGAAAAGGGTGGAAGCACAATATGGGTAAATTTCTCCTCCTCCACATCTGTGCCTAAGAGCGGAACAGGATCAGAAGAATGAAAAATAGTCCATGGAAAGATTAAAAAACAACAAAATAGATAATGACTAGGAAATCCTTGCTTGGTCTCCACATCTGAATACCAGTCGTTAGAGAGTTGAAGTTGGCATGACAGAATCATTGACTCAATTCCTCCCTACAAAAAAATCCCACCCAAATGTAGTCACACTAAAATATTGTTGAAACATCCAGGACATAAGTTAGTTGCACTGAGTAGCTTTCCATAATCTTTGTCCCATAGCTTTCGGTACGACTGAGGCTGCAGTCCTATAGCCAATAACCTTTTGAACTCAATGGAACTTTATTCATTTAATGTCCCACCTTTCTCCTCATGAGTAAGCATGTACAGGAACTTAAGCATGACTTTGGATTTGGAGCATGGTTGCCCATGGAAGTCATATACATTTTCCTTCTCTTCCCCACCCTCCCCCACGTCTCCAGCCAACCAGATTTCTTGGGTTTTGAAGTGATATAAAACCCCTGCAAAAACTGTTTGCCATAAATACTGAACAGGATACATTATGGGACTTCAATTGCTCATTACCTTTAACCCCTGGCGAAAACAATCATCTGTCTTTTTTCTCGCCACATCATGCTCAGCTTCACTCCCATCTTGTACTCCATAAGATTTTGGTTGTCCTTTCCAGTGCAGTCAACTGAACTAACAGGCATTGATATTCCTGGCCTGTATGTAATTGTCTGCAGCATTTGGCGGAACCCATCTTATTTTATTTTTTCAGTTTAAATGCCTGACATTTCACTACCGAGAACATTTATTCATTCATCTTCAAAGCCTACTCCTTTCTTTATAATCAATTTATGAAAAGAATGGTGGGGCAATCTTTCTATTGAACCAATTCATCGTCTTCCATCAGGGACGCTTGAAAAGAGGTTAATCATCTCCTGCTGAGTACAGGGGCTGTAGCAACTATTTGAATTACTCAGAAGTAATTACAAAAGAATCCAAAACATAATGCTGATCTGTCATAAGAGGAAAAGAAATGTGGACCCTAATGGGAATTGCAGCCATTTATTTCAAGACTAAATATGGCTATTTCTCAAAATAAAACACTGATGCTATTTTGAGACCAACTTGCCCCATCTGGCATATAATTGTGTTTGTGAATGAAAGCAATCCTTTTGGACGCAAAGCTCTTGATTTTACATATTCATTATATACCACAGCATATGGAGGAAGCAAATAGCTTCACTCCATTTCTACAGGTGATATTTACTGAATCTAGTTTAAAACAAAAGAAAATCACTTTTTTGTATCTGTAAGTGGAATGTAAAAAATACACTGAAAGAATGGGTTGTTGTTGTTGTTATTGTTGTGTGCCTTCAAGTTGGTTCTGAGTTATGGTGATCCTAAGGTGAACCTATCATGGGTTTTTCTGGGGCTGAGAGTATATCATGTCATCCAGTGGTTTCCATGGCCATGTGGGGAATCAAGCTTTAGTCTCCAGGGTTGTAGTCCAGTGTTCAAACAACTATACCATGCTGGCTCTCTTCTTTATAAATATTTTTAACCAGTTTGGATTTTTCATTAGCAACATTAATTAAAGACACACTCTGTCCTAAATACTTTTGGGGAAAGCAGGAAAGCTGAAAGGTTACTTTGCTTGTGAAAATGCATTTGTTTTAGATTAAGGCCCTTTCCGCACGCGGTTATTACGGCGGGCCAATGCGTCTTGCCACGGAGGTCTTCTGCACGTTGGAGCAGACTAGGTTCGGTTTATTTACCTTCATTCTGCACATAATTCCAACTAAATGAGCCCCCATGTGGTGGTAAAGCGTCCTATTTGAAAACCAGAAGAAATCAGTTTTCCAATTTTCCAGATCAATCCAATTCGTACTTTCACAGTGGTGCAGACACGTATGTTCGTACCAATGCGAAATGGTGGTCAGGGGACGGCTCATGGGAGGGGCCAGGGGGTAGTATGGACTTTCGCACATACACATGTACGCACGTACGCAATGACATACTAAAACATGCAAAAAAAAAGAGGGGGCCGATCACAGCTGGCGGAGTGGGGTGAGGAGAGTAGCAGGAGTGGCCATGGCGGAGGCAGTGTGGATTCATGAACTCACACTCCTCTGAATCAGAAAGGAACATACGCAGTAGCTGCATGGAAGGAAATGAGGGAAAGTCCACCTTGTTTCGAGCCCAGAAAATCCTGTAAGAAATGGCATGAACCGATTCACAAGCCTCGTGCGGAAAGGGCCTAAGTGAACAAGCAATTGATAGTATGTATATGAAAAGGTGAGCTTGACATGTATTCCTTTGTTATTTGGAATACATACCTCCTTACTTCCTGTCTGCCTCTTTATTTTAATCTTTCCTATCAAGTGCATGTTTAAGTCTGTGACATCCATTAATTTAGACTGATAACTGGGATTGCTTAGCCCATGCTCTATAGATCCAGGATTATGTAGCTTGTAACCTAACTGACTATGCAAATCCAATGGCCGGGAGGAGGGAAGGGAGAAAGTAAGAGAAAGTGGCTAAAAATGTTCTTTTTTTTTTTTAAGTGGTCTTATTGAGCCACTTAATTGAGCCTTGCCACTGTTTCAGTTTTGTTAAATTTATCTGATGAGGAGAGGAGTGGGGTATAATAGTTCAGAGGGCTCCAGAGGTCTATATTCATCCTAAGGTATCAGAATTTGGATTGCTAGTGTGGCTGAAAGCATGCTGAGCAGTTATCTTAGGCTATCGGCAGCCACGAAAATTACTTTCTCCATCATTCCCAGCATCTCTGGGCACTGCTGAGCAAGTGAGCAATCTCTTGGAGTGCACTGGCATCTAGAGATGCTGAAATCCATTTCCTTTTTGTTTTTGTTTTTGTCATTGTTCCATGCCTGGACACTCTACATATGGAATACATGCTGGATGCAGCAACACATATTGCCTAATGGAGGTTCTGCTATGTTAACTGCCACAAGCTCTCCCCACCAACACCAAATCTGATAAGCAAAGGAGAAGAACCAAGAGATGAAGACATTCACAATGAAGCACCAGTGTACAGGCTTAATCCACACCAGTGCCAAAACTTTCCACCAATGTTTTTGTGAATTTTTATTTTTATTATACATTTTCAAGGAATACATTTCTTTGTATGAATGTGCAAGATGAGTTTTTGTTACTTTAAGGAGATTTGAAACCTGTGTTCTTTTCTGCAAGTGAATAATGTAGACAACCAGTTGACAAGCTCATCCAATCAACAGATGCCTATTTTCTACCCATAATACTCCCCCTCTTGAGGAAGGAAAGCAGAAAGTGCAGGTTGGTGAGAATGGAATGTTTCCACTACAAGTCATGTGGCTCATCAAGCGGTTTTATTCCCCCGTCTATTGTTCTCTTCTTTACCTTGATCTCTCACACACCTTTTCACAGCTAACCAACCTCCTGTTTACTACATACTGGAACATATTTCCCCCCAGTCCACTTACAATACATTTTGAGCCTTACATGTTTACAAAACAAAGCTAAGTGGAGTTGTAATATAATATAAGACTCATCACTCATTGGGAGGTCTGGAGTCTAGAATGACATGCACAATTTGAGCACAAATGTTTCATTCTCTTCTCCAAATGTCTCTAGGGAGGCATGAATGAATACAAGGGAGGAGGATAAACAGGCAGGTCATTATGCTTGCAGATGGTCTTAGGCATTCAGAATTGTTTAGCAATAAACTTCTCACCCTATAGAAAGTTTTTTTAAAAAAAATGCATAGAAAGGTGATAGATTTTTATGCATTCATTCATTTGTTTTCTTTAGAGAATGTATATTTTATATTAATAGTTTTAATAATACACTTTGTACTATCCTAACTCATTCAGATGAAGCAGAACCCAATTAAAGTTAAGTCCTTTTGAGCACCAATATTTTAGATGGAGGAATTTAATACACAAGTGTACCAAAGACTCACTGCAATCCTGCCCTGATTTACCTGGAAGCAAGCTGCACCAAAACCCAGTAAAGAAGGGAATTTCATGATGATATCAATAAGTCTTTTATGTTTCAAACCTTTACTATTATATGAGATGTGTAATTGGAATTAATAATTTTACTTCATTTGTTGCTTTTAAAGGCTGCTTCTAGATATTTGTTATTATTTTAAACAAATTAGAATATAGAATAAGCTAAGAATGATTTATATATTTGTGATTTGTTAGTAAGCAAAGAATTTTAGATTTATTAGATTTATTAACCTTCTTCGGGTTATTACTATCTCTTGATGATTGATATCTAATTTAAACTTATAGAATAATATAGAATAAGTTGACATGTGATTATAATTGTTTATGAGTGGTAAGTAATTTACGTAAGTTAGTAAGCATATACCCATGGGGATAAAAGTGATTAGCAGTATATACTAATTTTTGGTATAAGTTTAAGGATGAATAGTTAGGTATAACTACTTCATTAATATATGCTGTTGACAACAAGGGCAGGAACCAATTTTTAGTTATTTGTAGTCTTTTTTGTATTTTTTTTTAGTTAATTGTAGTTTTGTTAGATGCTTGTAACTAGATGCTTGTAGTTTTATTATATCTTGTCCATTTTTTCATTCGTATGGTATTGTTATGTTTTTCTTAGGTTGATGTATTGTTATGAAATGTTGCTTTGTTTTTTATTTAATTTTTTTTTTTACCAAAAATAATAAACAATAGAACTTCTTTTTTAATAGAACTGTATAGGATTGTATTGTGAAGGGTTTAAGAGTGCTTTACACCCAATAAGGCAGAGCTTTCCAAACTTTTTATGTTGGTGACATACTTTTCACATGCATCATTTCACAACACAGTAATTCAATTTTACTAGCAAACCAGAGGTTAAATGGTGCGAAGGTAGAGGGAAAGGCAGCCTCTTCCCACCCGATCCTGGCTCCTTGCCATCGCTCTTGCCCAGAAAGGTCCTGACGAGAGCAAAGGCAGTGGACCAAGCTGGGGGGTGTGTGTCTTTCTCACCCAGGGAGGTGACACACCAACACACTACAGGCGACACACCAATGTGTCATGACACACTGTTTGGAAAGCCCTGCAATAGGGAAAAGCAGGGCTAGGAATTCCAAACCCATCACCTTTAACATACTCTGTTTACTATACTTCCTGAAATTCCTTGAAACACAGGAACATAGGAAGCTGCCTCATACAGAGTCAGGTAACTGATTCATCTAGCCCAGTATTGTTTCCTCTGATTGGCAATGGCTCTCTGGGGTTTGAGGAAGTCCAAGTTATTTGAAGAACTGTTATCTCCCTCTTTTGAGCCTGTTCAAGCTCTAAGACCTTCAGGAGAGGTCCTTCTCTGTGTCTTACTATCTTCTCAGACTTCTTTAGAGGGTCTTCTTTGATGGGTGCTCTCACACTTTGGAATTCCCTCCCTGGGGAGGTTAGGATGGTTCCCTCCTTGCTCTTCTTCCTCTGGCAAGCAAAAATGTTCCTTTCTGCCAGGAATTGACTATGATTGGATTCTAGGGTGTGCTGTTTTGTTGATTTTTCAAAAACATTGTCTTTCAATTAATTTTAAATGATTTTAACTCTATAGATTGTTAATTATTTTTAAAATAACACAGACACACACACACACTTTTACTGATGTTTTGTTTGGTTTTCAATCTGTACTGGTTTTAATATTTTGTAGACCACTTGAGTTCTCTTATTAGGGAAAAGGCATGATACAAATAAAAGCAAGAACAGCAACAACAATTTCTAATCTGTTCTAGAGATCCTTGATATTCCTGGGTCTCCTATCCAAATTTTAATCAGACATAACCCTCCTTAGCTTCTAAAATCAGTTGAGAAGGGTGTGTCCAGGGTGGTACGGTGGGGGGAAGTCATAGTAGTTAAACTGGAAAAAAAAATACAGGTTTGTACCATAGATCTCAAGACCAGCCCTATCCTTAGGCAAAGTGAGGCAACTCCTTCAAGTAGATCTTGGGAAGAAGAAGCACCCTCCATGCCATTTGCAGGGTTGCAGTGAGGTTCAGCTCCAAGTTCAGGCAGCTTTTGTTTATGGAACATAGAGCAAACCATCTTGCCCTTTGCCCCAGATAGCAAAATGTCTTCAATTGCCTCCAGCAGATATACATCTACATAGGATATATGGCGGTATACAGCAACAATGATAACAAGTCCTTTTTTTCCTCATCCAGTAGGGCTATTCTTGAGTTAATTATTAAGCAAATGCTAAGAATTGTGACAAAGGGTTTGTAGTTCCTCTAGAGGAATAGAATTTTCATGATGCCAACAGCCCAAGCTATAAACTAACAAATGATAATGCTTCGATTTAAATCAGTAATCAATCACTTCAGCCTACTTCGTTTGTAAATGGAATTGTCCCACTTAAATTATATCCATCTGGATTCATACGTTAGCATGGAACTTTGCTGTGTTGCAATGGTTTAAGAAAACCATGATAAACAACACAAAACTGGTTAATGTTCAAGTGCTCATAATTGATGAGCAAAATGGAAAATTCATAGTGAATAGAATTTTATTGTTCAAATGAAGAACTTGACATCAGAGATGACAATGATGTCACAAAGATGTCATTTCCTCTTCCATTGCACCTAAAATAGTTTTGCCTTAAAATAGGTAACTTCTGAGGTGTGATTAGCCACATTTAGGCCAATTTTTTCAAGGGATGTAGGAGCAGCATCGAGGCCCTCACAGACATGGCCTTGGGAGGCCACAAGCCGCATAATTATTGTAGCATAAAATTTTGTGGAGGTGGCTTCTGGTCCACAAAAGCCATAATAAAGGTGTTATTATGTGTTTGCTATAACAAATGTGTTAATACTTAAGGTGCCACAAGAGGGTACCTGTTTTTGTTTTAACAATATGCTAAGACTGCTTCCCTTCTGGAAACTGATTTGGAGGGTCTCCCACTCCTGATAACTGATGGCTTTCTGATGAACTCCCATATTCCATTTTTAACATCATTTGTTTTGTTCTGAGTGGCACACAGGATGCTGACAACAGGGGGAATTTATGAGAAACCACGAGCAGGTTTTATTGAGTCAGATTTACTAATAGTGAGATCATAAAGAAACAAATAATAGCCTCTGAATTTCATCAAGGAGAGAAGTGAAAAAAAAAAAAGGAGTGGAATGTGATCCCATGAGGAAATGGCTGCAAAGAGTCTGATAAATATAAATGGAACATCTTCAAAGGCAAATGAATGGATCCCAAGGGTAAGGTGTGTGCCATACACACTAGCAAATCTTTCAGGGGCCAAAAATAAGACCACTGTTGCAGAGGAAGTAGGAAATCTAATCAAACTGAGACACATTTAAACAACAAGAAAGAAAGAAATGCCAAAGAATTAGGACAAGATTAACTACAAAGGCCATGGGTTTTGCAGGGGGGAGGAAAAATGGGTGAATAGATACAGGAATGAATTTTTGTAGCTCTGTCCATGAGACAGTAAATGCTTATGATGACCTTAGTAACATAAGCAATGAACAAGGACTTTAATACATACCCCCCAGTATTTCATGGCTGACAACTGGGGCATATATGTCCAAGCAACATCAAAGTGTGGCAACAGTTATTAAAGGGGAAGCAAATACAAACCAGGAGAGGCTGCTGCACTTTGGTTTTGCCTGAGCCTACTGGGGAGGGCAAGAGCCATCCCTCCTCTCCTCTCTCACCTGCTGAATTAATGGAACGCAAAATGTATTTTCACTTTGTACTGAGTTTGCAACACTTGAAATAAGCTGATGTCAAAAGTGGGAAACGAGAGGGAGAGAGAAACAGGGATATTTTAAAAGCAGCTGAAAAAATGGGATGACAGAGAATTAATCAGAAAAGTACCAGCCAAACCAGGAGGGCTGGAGAATATCTGAATACATTAGCTTGGCTCCACATTTTGCCACGTATGGTGCACCTAGGCCATCTGAACAGATTTTCCCACTTGCTATCCCTATGGTGATCTCTGATACAGAGAGATTTGGAGGACTCTTCTGAATGAGGTGGGGGTTAGTCCCCAAATCAGGGAGGCACAGGTTCTTGGATCCATCCAACTCATTGAACAAAAAAAAAGCATGATGCTTTACAGTAGCAAAGGATGGGACCATTGGGAGACACACATAACAAAAATCTGGCTGATCTTCCTTATAGATAGGGGGAAAAAACAACTTCTAATCCAGTACCTTTATTTTCTTATCAGTTATATAAACTGATATTTGTATTCATTCATTTTCAATTATGGACAGAAAAAGATGCTTCTAGGAAGTCCACAAGTACCACCACACAGGCTAAAACCCTCATCCATTTCTTGTCATTCAGCAGTTCGTATGCAGAAGTGCACTCTCTATGTACATGGAGCTTCTTTTGCTGACCACAGCTAACAACCATTCTCCATGAGTTTATCTCATCATATTTTACAGCCATTTACACAATTGCCCATTACTATATCTTCTGGCAATGAATTCCAAATCAGCAGTGCATTGCAAAGAAGTAAGTTCATTTGTCTGTTTGTAATTTGTGTCCAATCAACTTCACAAGAGCCCCCATATTCTAACCTAATAAGGGAGGGAGGAAAATGTGGAGGAAAATGACTTTGTCCTCATTAAGCACAACCTCTCTTTATTGTTCTTTCTAAACTAAGAAAGACTCAAACAACACTCAAACTCCTTGATAATTATGGGTTCCTATTTGCATACCATTTTCAGAAATCTCTCCCATCTCCAACACCTCAAGATGGATTCAGCATCACTTTATATAAAATCCCAAATGAGGATGAGCCAGGCCTTCATATAAAGCCAGGCTGGGCAAAGTGGGGACTGTGGGTCACATGTGGCCCTTGAGCCTTTTTGATGGCATAGAGAGCCCTGCAGGGATCTTACCTTAAGAGGTGGGGGACACTGGGGGTCCACCCACAATGCCAGCTATCTTGGAATTCAGGGGAATTATAGCTCAAAGGAGTCCTGCAAGAGGAGGGTAACAGCAGGATCTTTTCACCTATGTATACTAGTACTAACTATAGAGAGGACTTCAGTTTAAAGTTAAGCAAAACATTTTATTTGAATTGATGAACATGTAAGAAATAAAATACTCTTGAGACTATATTCAACTATTGGCAAGTGAGGCACAAAAGGTTGGATAGAAAGGGATGAGGAGTGGAAAGGGTGACAGTTACCAGTCCTGAAGAAGGAGGTTGCAACAGAGACGCTCAGACAGCGTCAGAGGGTAGCATGGGGGAGTGGCACTCTGGACTATGTCCTATGTACTACAGTTGGCTAGGGTTTTTATACCCTATTTCACACCCTGTAGGAGTGCATTGACAAGGCCGTAATGGCTTTCCAATGGGATTGACAAAGTTGTCCAGAATGAGCTGATTGCTTTAACTCTGGAGTGACAAAACATTGACAGGACTCATGACAGTCTCTTAATGTTCAGTCAGGTAGGATATATAAAGAAGATTGTCATGTCCACAGCAAGCAGGCAGTAAATCTCAAGCAGCACAGCTCCTACTCACAAGGCAAGAGTCAAAGAATGTCCAAACAGAAAGGAAGCCTAGAGCAAACAAATCCAAAGGCACAAATCCAAACCACAGTCCAAACAGACAGAGTTCCAAGACAACCAAATCAAAGAGTACAGCACAGGGTTTCAGGGCCAAAGAGACCAGTTGCTGACCCTGGGAGGAAAGGCCAGCTGAAGCCCTCTTTTATCTATGGCTGCTGTTGCCACAGGTGTTCCCTCATTAGGCCTCGCTTACTAAAATGGGCTGAGTGACCCCAGCCCTCCCTTTCACAGCATCTCTACTGCAAGGTAGATGTGTCAGCTATGTCTTCCTCTATTTGTTCCCCTGGCTCTGGCCCTTGTTGTGTATTATCTGTCTCTGGACCAGCTTCTGGGGACACTTCATCCTCTGGGGAAGTCTCTGCCTTGGAGTCAGAATCCTCCTCCTTGCTGCCACAGTCTCCAAGGCAGGGCATGACAAAGATCTCCATAGGGTAAGATCAAGGGAAGGTCTCTGAATGCTCACCAATCTGGGCAGATCATCTTTCATTGTATTCAAAAATGCAGAGATCCTAAAGCTGTGAAGGGATTAGCACAAACCCATCAGCAATGGGTTTTTCACACAATTCTATCTGAACTTTCATGATCCTGAACACATCTCTAGTCAGTGTGACACTGATCATGTTCTCTGGTCATTAATAAGTCCAATTTATGAAAACCTCATCGGAGAGGTGGTAGGGTATGGTAATAGGGGGTCAATTTTTTTCCAAAATGCCCCTCAAGCCCTCTGGGATGTATGGAGAGTATTTCCAACCCCTTGGGCCCACCTGTGGTCAAAGAACTTTTCTCATTTTTTTAAAAAAAGATTTTTGCACCAAATGCCCCAGGAGGTGTAAGGAACATTTTCATCACACTTTGGGCCCACTGTGCACCAGTTTAGGCCTAAGAGAGGGCTTTTTCAAAAAAGGAAGTAAACAGAAGTGTTTAAAAAAATTAAAAAGGCCTCTCCTGGGCCAAAAATGACTAAGGAAGGCTTCAAAACATGGTAAAAATGCCCCCTTCGTCACCTAGAGGGCATTTGGGGGAAAAAGATTTTTTTTTTTGAAGGCGCAAGGTCCAGCATGTGGTATGGCCCACCAAGTTCTCTTAGGCCCTTTCTGCATGGCATTTGCCATGCGAAAGGGTGCCTGGAGCGTCGCGTGCACTCACAATTGCGCGATGCTCCAGGGGCTGGCAGGCACTGATCGCACACCTTTTCATTTTTGACTGGAAGCCGAAAAATTACTCCCAGGCCCCACGTGCACTTACCTGGCGTGCGGAGCCTCCGGAGCTGCGCCGGTCGCGCTTCCTGCCCCAGCGCAGCCTGGAAGGAAGAGGCGGGGCTCTCACGCAAGCAGGCAGCTCATGCGGAGCCGAAGGACCTTGGATGCGAGAGCCTCTTGCCAGAGGTTGCTCACGCGATCCCTGCACCCCAATGCCGGAAGAAGTTAAGGTGCAGAAAGGGCCTTAGGGTACTAATGTGGACCCATAATCTTCCAATCACCGACCTTGATACAAAGGCATTCTCCTTTCTTCTAATATTTTTCCCCTAGTCCCTTCATGTAGAATGCCCTCTTTTCACTTTCACTCTGCATTGGATTAGCATTTTCACTGAAATATACACTTTAATGATCTTCATACAACTGGCATTATGTTGGCTGCTGATTAGCTCTCATAGAATTAAAAACCGGAAAGCTGATTTTAAAAACATGTGACGTTGCATATCTAAATTTTAAAGATCATTTACATCTATATATATATATTGAAATGGAACTGATGACATTCTAATTTGTCAGTTAGCCAAAGAAATGCATATTTTGTCAATTCATTTGATTTCATTCTGCAGATATATTCCTGGTGTGTATGTGGGGATAGGGGGGAGTGGTTCAGAGTGGTTCAGGAGTTAGTGGCCATTTCCACACTAGCTTGTTATAGCGCTATTATTCCACTTTCCACATCCTATGGAATCCTGGGGTTTGCAGTTTAGGGAGCAGCCTCAAAGGCCCCTTCCTGAACTGCAAACCCCAGGATTCCATAGGATGTTGAAAGTGGAATAATAGTGCTATAACAGGCTAGTGCGGAAATGGCCAGTATCTGTCCAGTCTCTTCCACTGTAAAGAAAGATGTTAAGGATTTGTTTAACTTCTCTGTGGTCTCTCTATCTTCTCTCAGTAATCTTGCCAGACATTTTTTATCTAGCAGTCCAGTTGTCTTCCTAGACAATTGCAGACTGCAATATATGTAAAGAAATATGCAAAGTGACTATTTTTTCATATTTATAGCAATTCATTCATTTATTCACTGACAATTTCCATTTTCTCATGGTTTCTAGTTTCCTTCACTTTGCTCATTAACTACACTGGCATCCTCTTGGACTTGTTCAAAGCTTTCTTAATCTGGGAACTGTAGCTAAGGTCCTATTATCATCGTTTCAGCTGACCTCTAAGCATCTTGAAGAGATTTGTCCCCTCCAGAATCTCACTCTCTACTTCTTACATCTAATCCCCTCTTATTTGGAAAAGCTGCTCTTCTGAAATTGAGGCTGTAATCTTCTGGGCTCACAGAGGGCATGGGGGGGGGAGTGGCATGGGATATAGCAGGCTTTTGCCTGCAAAAAGGAGGTCCATGATTACAGAAGGTGATCTGGATTCACAAGCAGCCTCACCTGAGTCCAGAAACCTTTTCTGCCCTGATGCTCCATTATCTATAGTGTTCCAAATACAAGCATTCTGAAGTGGGTACATGTTGCTGGGAAATGTGAGAGACAGCATTGGATCTCTCAAGCAAAGTAGTCAAATTGGCAAGGCGGGAGCTGAACAATGACCAGTCCTATCTCCCCCACACTCACATGGTTTACCAGAGAAAGAAGTGAAAGAAAGAAATAAGTTCAGACTAAAATATGTACAAGTAGCTTTGCTTACACATTACTTGTGCATAGTCAAATGCATGGTCTAGAGGAATGGGGGAAACGAGAGACAGAGAAGACAGAAAATGTCTGCAAGTTAGAGAAATGCAAGAAGAGAGAGGGTATGGTAAAACAAATAAGATGCATGCTATGTCCAAACTTTGAGACAATAACATACAAATTGAATACAGGCATGCAAAAGTCAGTAACTAATGTAGAGGGCTACACTTTCCCTACCCCAATAAATAAAACTTAAAAAAAAATAATAACCAAAAAGAAGAACAGGAAAAGGATTATTTTGCAGCCAACAGCTTCCAATTTCAAATTTCCTGGTTCCCTTCAACAGACCCTGGTTTTCAGGCAGGTTCTAATTCAGACATCAGCAAACTATGATTTAGACAAAGAAGCCATAAATATAAACCTAATCCCTGACTGTCTTTGGTTCTGTTTCTCTGTGATGTGGCTTGTAATCATATTTTGTAATCCACAGTGGCTGCACTGAGAACAAAAGGGCTCCTTATGTTCTACATACTCCAACTGTCCCAATTAATCTTCTGAAATCCCACTTTTTTAGCTGCTTTTCAAATGTCCCAGTTTCTCTCTCCTCCCCGCAATTTCCCCCTTTGCCTCAACTTCAGTTACTGCAAACTGAGTTCAAAGTACAAAAGTAATTTGCATCAAATTAACTCATTATTTGCCCGTCCCAGTAGGCTCAGGCAAAAGCAAACTGCTACCTTTCCAAGCTTGTGTGTTCTTGTTTTGCCATCTTGACCATGCTCTGACACCACTCAGCCACACCTATCTTGGTTTTCATCTGCAAAATGTTGGAGAATATGAAGTTCCTGGCAGTGAATTGATTCTAATATAAATTCAAACTTCCTGAACTGTGTATATGCTTAGAGTAGAGAAGAAGTGATTTTCACTCGTTTCTCCTCACCAGTCCCCAGTGTTACTTTCCATGCACCCCTATAAGACTTCCAAATTTTTCCAGCTTTGATCCGACAGATGATAAATGACATATCCAGTCAGAAGTTTTGTGGGGTAAGCTAGACAATTCACACATCCCCGCAGGTAACACTGTTACAGCTATTATGCAGTGTTGGCACAACACTGGTATTTGCAATTCTGTTTTGAGTATTTTGCAAGATGGCCCTTTAAACCTTGTTGAACTAGAAATCTCTCCCCCACCCTGTTCCCACTATTCCCACTGAAATCTGAAACAGTGCACCATTGTCAAAAGTGTTTCTCATCATCCCCTAAAGCTAGGGAAATCACATTCACAACTAATGAACAGATCTTAAGGAGTATGGAGATGTTGCAGTGATTTGCAATGTACACTGGAGGTTTTAAAATATGCATCTACTTTTGGCTAAATCACATCCTGGAATGAAAAAATAAATTGAGCTATGGAATATTAATCACCCTCTGAAGAATGCAGTTTCGTGGAAAATCTCTCTTCTTCTCTCTAGCTGTCTTCCTCTTCCTCCTTATGCACAGTGACCTTTTTGAAGTTATTTTAAGCAAGTGGATCTATAGTTTGACACTGCTTATTGAGTCATGCTAGTAGATCTGACCACATCAGGCAGGTTCAGCAAATTAAAAAGAAAAATGGTAAGGAAAAGGTCTGTTGTAACGAAAGAACTGATTTAATGATTCTGTAGCAAATGAAAGCATAGAAACAAAAGGCCATACATCCCAGAGCAGTTATCCACATCTGTAATTAAATAATTAGTTTGCTGCAAAGTTTGGGAAAGGTCTTCTTTGGACTACAACTTCCACTATTCCCAGTGGTACATTCTGGAACTTGTACTCCAAAAATGAAGGCTTCCAAGCTCTGCTTCTCTACAGCTCCCTAGAAAGACCCAAAAAAGCATTCAGGTGACCCGCTAAAAATGCCTATAGCTGTTTCAGCTTCTAACTGACATGAAAGAAAATGTTTAACAAAGATCATTTCAGACATTTTGCAAATCTGATTTTGCTAAGAGAGAGCCACAGGTATGCACACCTCCCAAGAAAAACTGACTTGTGCCAGATTCATGTGTTTGAAAAAGCACTGGATTTGTTGCAATGGTATTTTACAACTTTAGGTGCATGCTGAATATCTGAATCAGATGCATCCTGTGAATAGACAGACTCCTCCTACCTGTGAAAGGCACCCTTGCATCCAGTACAGGCTTCCTCTGGGAGGAGAGAGGAGACTGTTTCATGGGGACTCTCACTTCCCCTGTGCAGCCCTACTATTTCCTCCATTCCAGAGAGTCCCCTAGCCTTTGACAGCAAAGGATGCTCCAAGTGTTATCCCAAGACCATGGGACCTCGTGAGGTCCTATATCAGGACCTGCAATTAAAATGTAAAAATGAGGAATTAATTAACTCAAATTAAGAACTTTGGAAGGGGAGTTAACTTCAGGATCTCTCCACCTATGTTTACAAGGAACTGCTAAAGAGACCAGTCAGAAAACTTATAGTACATTTTTAAATGCGTTTTATTGGAGGAAGTATACGTGCCCACACAAATAGACACACACAAGCAATCACTCAAGGCCCAACGGAAAAGGAAAGGAGGAAAATTGATAGAGGGAATAGAAAAAGGGATTTTGGGGTGTGAGGAAGATATTTACCATCCAAAGAGAAATGGTGATGTAGCTTGGACTGATGCCCAAGCAAACCAGCAAAGAGGTCCCCTGAAATTGCTTTGTCAAGGATCCAAAATCAGGGTCCCTTTATACCCCAAAATGTGCCCTGGTATTACCAGGCCATACACCCCCACAATTTGATATGGTCTAATTGGCAAAATATATTAATTGGCAGATATGTTCAACTGGCATAAAATATAAATTATACTTACGGCTGGCAAAGCCATGTGGAAAAGAGGGACACTGGCTGGGAATAGGTCAGAGATGACCCCAGCACGGCCAGGTCAAAAGTTCTCTGAAATTAGCCAAGAAAGCCTGACTTGATGGTTCTGAGCTAATCCTATCAACTGCCAACATCAGAAAACAATAAGGTGCCCAGGACCCCTACTGTGTGCCTACCCTACTGCAGATAGCCCAGAAACCCCCTCTCAACCAAGATATTTAAAGACATTCAGTCCATTCCAGACCCCATTGTCTGTGTTGCAATTCCCACTGTTCACTAGGCTGGGAGAGCAATCAACTTACACCCCTTCAGGGAGGAAAAGACAGGATGTAACCCTTGGTTTTGAGAAGTCAGTTGCAGTCAGATGAAATGCAAGAGTCCACTATGTCGCTCTGAATCCTGATCTGTCTGCCCTTAGACAGAAGTCTAAGTCACATTTCAAGCTCTTCACCACTCTTCTGGAATGGTAACTATATAACCCCCAAAACCCTCAGCCTCGCTATCCATAATTTTTTCCCCACCCTTTCTCCTTCAGTTAGCTCTTGTGTGAATGCTTGACTATGTATCTTGTGTGCATGCATGAGTGAATTCCCCCAATAAAAACACGTTTTTAGCTTAACTTTTAATCTTTGGCTGGCTTTTACTTGATCTGACCCCGTAAAAATAGGGTTGAAGGTCTTGCTGGGTTACCCTGCCCCTCATTCTGCCAAGCTAGTGCTCCGCTAATTTCCCCAATCTCTGCATTTTTGGAGGGAATCAAGGTGTCCCCCAGGGGATCCCCAGAAGTCAGGGTAACACTGGAGGTGTGACTTTCTGGTTGGACAACAAAGGATTTCCAGGGTGGACAAAAGTGAGATGATGGATTAATGGTCGTTAATGTCTGAAGGAAATAGTTGATGATTTTTAACATGCGGATGGCAAAAGATTCTGATGGCAGTGTGATCAGCGATCAGGAAAAGGATCATAAGTGTGAGGATGATGCAATTATGGATTTGTTCGAAATCTTCCTGTTCTTCCTGAACCAGTGGTATCAAACAAGCAAAACAAGCAACAAGCAAAAGCTCTTTTTGAATTTTCCAGCAAATGGGTGTCAGCTTAAGTTGATAGCCAGTTTTGTGGCTTATTATCCATAGGATATGCAAACCACAAGGAGTTACTTGCTCTTCTCGGGATGCCTTTTGTTCTCCTTGCAAGAGCCATTCCCAGCCATGCTCGGGGCACCTCTGACTTGTTTTTCCAGTCAGTTCCTCTTTCACATGGCCTTATCCAGTTATTGTTATATGATTTCTATTTTACGCCAATTAAACATATCTGCCAATACATGTATCTTGCCAATTAGACTATCAGAGCAGTGGAGTTACACAAGAGGAAGGGGGAATCAACCAAAACCACTTTCTCCCTTTTTGCCAGCAGTAGCATCATATGAGCACCACAACACTGCTGCTCAGCCCAACCCAAACATTTTCAGTTTACAAGGAATGCAATGTGTGCATAGTGAGTTTTTGTGATGGAACCCCTATCCAGCTTGACCCTATAGCTCCACTCTTTGGGCTCCTGTCACTCAGCTCACCTTCTCACCCTCTAAACCCCGCCACGGATCTGGTACACAGTCCTGAACAAGTGGCTGGGTTGATCAGTGGGTTCATTGTGGCAAAGCATAACCAGCTCTCCTTGCTAATTTTTAAATGAAAAGAATCAGACACAGCTGTAGAAAATAAAACCAGTAAGGGCTTACCATATAACAAAGATAAATATCCAGCCTTCTGCCAGTTCCACACTCAGTATACAATAAAACCTCCATTTCAAACAAAGTCGTACTTCTCCTTGAACTCCTTCCACCATTTCATCGCCTTAAACCCAACTCTGTCATGCTTCATGCTCTTCCTCCTACCCAGCCTTCACTCTATCTCTGATTGCCCCAAACCAACCCTTTTACAGACAAGCCTGGTGGTTATAGCCTTTTCCTCATAGGCCCAACCTCACAGCATTTTGTGGGCTGTGATTGGCTGATTCTACTCAGACTCGCGCAGCTTCTCACTTCACAGCTTTAAAGGCAGCGGCTGGTTCTTCAGAGGAAAGAATCCCTACGCTAAAAGCAGAACCAGCCTTACCTATAGGTAAAGTGAGGCAGCTGTCTCAGACTGCAGATCTGGGCAGCAAAGTATTAGTTACTTACTTTGCTATCACTAACTAAACACAGGCCCTTTCTGCACCACGTCGCTGTCCCGCTTCTGCCACAGGATGGCAGTGGCTTCTGCACAACATCGTCGCTGTCCTGCTGCCATCCTGTCACGAATCCGTTTTGCATTACCAATCGGGCAGCGCTCTCGTACTTATTGTTGTGCGGAAGCCGCAGCTGTGTGTTTGCAACGCTTCCTGACCCAGCGCAGCAATGGCAGGGAGCGAGCAGGTACAGAGGGAAGCATTGCTGATGTGTTCCCTTCCGACCCAGATTTGCAGCACCACGATGCGGAAGAGCGTCGTCGTGCGGAAAGGGCCATAGTGTACAGTTCTCATCTCATCACTCCCAGGACTCACCATTTAGCAGTGATAGTCCCATCTCCACAGCTGTTCAGAGATCCATGGGGGTCCTCCAGAGGTCTCAGAGCACATCATCATTCTGTGTCTGGCTATGAAGTCATAACCAGACATTTTTCCAATTCCCCTTGCCTCCAATAGACTAGCAATAGATGGAGGGGCATTGCAGCAAAAAAGGGAATTCTGGGATGGGGAGTTCAGTCACGGTAGAGGGAAGAAGAGAATACCAACCTCCACAGAAACCAAAGACATACACAGGCATACGTTGGACTTATCCTTGTGTATGTCATTAACAGAATGCTGGCCACTGTATTTTTTGTGTCAGGGATGGGAATAGCTGTTTCAAGGATCATCTCCCTCATATACCAACACGGCTGGCTTTGGATATTAGGAGAACACCAGTCACTGCTCTGTTTCATCAGGCCATGGAGTATCTTGGGTCAGCCCTGGCTAGTCAATCCTCAGCCAACAAACAAAATGAAAAACTAGGTTATTCATACAAACCAAATTAACTCAGCAGTCATGATTCGCTCCCATCTCCAAATAGAGGAATCAGCTGCTACAACATCCACCAAGAGAATTTTTTTTTCAGCCCTCTAATACAAGTTGTCCTGTCCACCTGAAACATCTCATCTTTATTTGTGTCAACTGCAAATAGCCAAGAAGCATGAGAGCAAAATGAGGAAGTGACCTATAAATAGCTTTAAATCAGGGCTGAGTTTTTGCAGTACCAAAGCACAACTTCTTATTTCATTTCTGGAGTCAAGGTGATGACATGTATAATATAAATAAGAAATATAAATCAGCCAAAGGCAAAGATGGTAATGAAACCAATGCTCTTTTGCTGACATTTCTGAAACCTATATACACAATATACTTGCCCAAAGAAAAAGTTGCTATAATTTCATCCCTGAAATTCTTAGCTAATTCTCTTTTGCATTCTAGATAGGATTGCTTTAGGAAAGATAACTATCTAGAGTGATAATCAAATAAGACAGATTCCTGATGCACTAAATGGACACAGTTTTGTGAGAGAAGCAGCACTGAATTAAATAAGGTAGTCATGATGTCAAAGTTTTGTGCAGAAGTAATATATATGCATTTATCCTACTGAAATTTTGCAGGTTTCTTAACTAAGACAACTTTTATGCAGTATGTCATTTTCATAGTAATTTCCTCTTTCCTAAAACAAAACAACAACAACCAAACTAAAGAGTTGATGCATTATTTTTATTTTTTTAAAAAACAAACAAACATGCAACCTGTTTTTATACAAGGCTTCTCTTGCACAAAAATCCTGCACTGATTGTTCAGAAACTTGGTGTGCACAATCCCCTTCAAAGGAGCAACTATACCTGACAATAACATCCAGTTCTAAGAAGTGCTGCACATCTCTCCCACCCCCATTTAATCTATATAACTGAACTTAGCAAGCATATATTCTCCCAGGGAGTTACTCTGCCTGAACTGATTCTGACAGGTCAGAGAGAAACAACAGCCATTTGTTGATTTCCAATTATAGTTAATCACAAGGGTTTGGATTATCCAACTGAGATGTAGATCTGAATCTAAGCAGAATCATTAGGTCATTATTGAGCTGAGCTGAACCACCCAACTGGGGTCTGAACTGCACTACTTACTCACATACCCACACAGATTAGAAATGGAGGAATGAGAGGAAAAGGAGTTATGACATCCTCAACTATTTCTGTTTTTGCAAATTAGCGCCATTGATGACTGATGACCTGCTAAAGGGTGACATTTTGACAAGTTTAAAAAAGAAGGAATAGGTATCAGAGGCTGTTAAAGTATAAATTTGATGAAAGAAAGGATTATCTGTTAAAGTATGTGGGTTTTTTGTTTTCATTGTCTGTTTGCTTTTCCAGCCATGCTCTGGCTTGTGATGGGTCCTGGACTATTAAAAGATGTCTACCCCCGCTATAAACCAAACAACTATCTCCCTATCACTTCTGGGCTCCTGTTACACTGATATTGTAAGCAGTGTTTTGTAAGAGGATGGTATCACAGGGGCTAAACAAAAGGGTCTTTCATTCTGCCTCTTGCCATGTCTGGAACTGTCCATGGTCTACACACCAATTAGCAGTAATTAGACATTAAAAGAATATTGTAAAAGAATACAGTCCTGCACATCTCCCAGACTGTTAGTGGTGATGCATCTCATTTCTTCAAACTGTCCTGTTGAGTTCAGTGGAACTTATTCCCAGGTAATTGTTCATGAGTTTGCGTTGTTGTGTGCCTTCAAGTTGTTTCCAACTTATGGTGACCCTATGGCAAAGCTGTCATGGGATTTTCTTGGGCCTGAGAATCGAGGTCACCCGAGGTCACCTAATGGGTTTCCACGGCCAGGCAGGGAATCAAACCCTGATCTCCAGGGCCATAGCCTAACACTTAAACCACTACACCACACTGGTTTTCTCATGTGTTTGTAACTTAAATAAATCATTGGCCAGTCTCTACCTTCTTCCTTGTGTATGTTATTCCTATGGCCATTTCTGCACTAGCCTGTTATGGTGCTATTATTCTCCTTTCAACATCTTATGAAATCCTGGGGTTTGCAATTTAGGGAGGGGCATTTAGAATTCTCAGCCAGAGGGCTCTTTGACTTCAGTAAACTACAAAGCCCAGAATTCCACAGGATGCTGAATGTAGAATAATAGCACTATAACAGGCTAGTGCAGAAATGGCCGATGTGTTTAGGCAAACACAACATCAAAGCACATTTAAGAGGAAGCTGATCATCATAGGCACATTTCTAATTAGGCAGAAAGCCAAGATAATGGTTGCTTTAATAAATTCATTCAGCATACTGCATTCGCTTAATTGCAGAACAGAAATGATCACAAGGCCTATTCATAGCATGCTCATGTCACTTCCAGTCTTCCATCCTCAGTGCTTCAGGCAAAGATGACAGGCAGGCAAAGGCACTGGAAAGTACACATCAGAAATAAGAACCTTGATCCGTTATTCTCTGCATACATCGGTTGGATGCATATGCAGTTGCATACTGATACTTGCAGGGCAGATGTGACAGGATCAGTCCTGACATGCAGATGAAACTGGTAAAAAGTCTTGTACATACCCATTACAGCTCTGTACTGAGCCACCATGCTGGATCAAGTTGAACGCACAAGATTTAGTTGCCGCGACAGGGCGAGTCACTTGTTCAAAGGGGAAGTGGAGTTTGATTCAGTCCCTATAACATTAAATTGATAACACATACAATTGAAACAGGCCTTGTTTTACTTTCTTTCTGAAATCCTGAGAACTGTAACTTCTGGAGTGTGTCCTGAGCAGAGTGGGGGCACATCATCTTATCACTTGGAGGTGAGCTCCCCCTACTCCATCCTTGGACCATGGGCCACTATTCAAAGCGAGCAGAAAGCCAAATGCTCACTTCAGGCTTACTAAATTGGAAGGTTTGGGCAGTTGCGTAGGGACGTGGGGGCGGGGGAGGCGATTTGCCCCAGGTGGCAATGTTTCTGGGGCGTCCTGGCCTGCAGCCACACACCCACGCACCCTGGTCATGCCCCTGCATGCCCTGGCCATGCCCTCACGCACCACGGCCACGCCCCCATGCACTGTGGCCACACCCTCATGCACCGTGGCCACCCCCCATGCACCGTGGCCACGCCCCCATGTACTGCAGCAACGACCCTGTTCACCGCAGCCGTGCCCCACATACCATAGCCATGAGAAAGTGAAAATATACAACACATGCTTCAAGTTAAGGTGAGATTCTTCTGGAGCTGGCAAAAAATCTCTTTTATTGAAACTCAGCCACCAGAGGTTCAGAAGAAATGCTGACATTCTCTGATATATCTCCCTCCAGCAACTGTGCAAGGGATCATAAAAGAGCATATATGCTTAGCTGTGCATTTAGCTACTCTAAGGGCCTTTCTGCACTACTTTGTTATCGTGATATTATTCCACTTTCAATGTTTGGGGTTTGTTGTTTACTGATGCCAAAGAGCTCTCTGGATGAAAATTCTAAATGCCCCGCCCTAAACTGCAAACCCCAAGATGTTGAAAGAGGAATAACAGCACTATAACAGTGTAGTGCAAAAAGGCCCTAATTCTATATGAGTACAGCAAAGCAGTAATTAGCCAGTAACAAATTCTCAGGTTTGTTTTTTTATAAAATACTTGCCATCCATGGTTGCACATGCATGGACTAGACTCCACTGATTGTTAGCAAATGCTTTGTATTATGCAATTCAACTGGCAGAGCATTTGGGGAAGACTATGGAATGCTGCAGGTAGCAGCCTGAGAGCAAAGAGCTGATTTTTTTCTCTCAACACACCAGAGAGCAGAAACCCCATTTCACAAATGTTGTCCTGCCACAAGGCTACCAAGGGAGATGGCATCATTAAAAAGGTAGCTTCACATAGGCCTCAGGCAACTAATGCAAAGATATAGGTACTCATAAAGCCAGATGCCTTGGTCAAAAGGAATAATAAACTTAGCTTTCAGCTTTAAGATATCTGGGTTCTGAGTGGCAGCCCTGTGGCTCTTTGACAGGCTTAGAAGCTCTTGCGCAGCATATCAAATGCCCCTGAGACATCTTGTGCAGAGCCTGAAAAAAATAACTCTTTTGCACTACAGTTCTCAGTGTCCCACAGCAAACATGGTGGATTTGGGCAGTTCTAGTCCAAAAAGGCAACTTTTTCAAGTTCTACTATTTTGTTTCTCCTCTGGAATCTTGCCTAGGACCCCCTATGCCAAGAACTTGTGCAAACCACAGCCTGTATACAACCTTTTGGGGCCTTCCTGGGTACCCCCAGTCCCCCGAAGCACTCCCCAAAAGTTTTTACTTGATGAAACAACCAGAAAGTCACTCACCTGAGGCAGATTAGGCTATTACAAGTGGTTTCACGTGGGGGATCCTCCCACAAACAGCCTTATGTGATCTTAAAATGGCAACCCGCAATGGCCTACTGTGGCCCCCTGGAGTCTTGGAAGAACCCCAAATGGCAACGTACAACCCTCGGGGCTCTGCAGCACATCATCTTGTACCACACTTCACACGGCATGTTTAAGCAGCCAATGTACCATTCTCACGTGTAGAATGCCAAACGGAAGAGAATGGCACGGGGGCAGGGAGGAATTAACTTTTATCCTCAGCTGCTTAAAATTATTTTTAGGGTAGATAACTGTTCAGATCCTGTTTTGATAAGGGGGGGGTGTCCCTGAAGGCATAGTTGGGTTTCCAGGCATCAAAGCCCAAGGAGGCTTAACGTTTCTCCCCCCCCCCGCCAAAAAAAAAAGGCCAGCTACAATCCTGGGATGATATGGGATATGCACCTAATATTTACTTTTCTGACTGTGCTCTACATCACAACACACACCTTGCGTTTCTACTACTTGTAGTAACAGTGAAGCAGAGTAAATTGAAGCTGATTAAAGACCAAAACTGATATTCTGGGATCTCCCACGGTTCTAATTCATAAGTTCCACTCCCTTATCTGCCCAAAGGCAGTAACAGAGACTCAAACTCAATTCATGCCGAGCGCAATTACAATCGTGTCTGACTAGTCAGGACTGGAAATCCTACTTTGTTCAGTGGGCTTGTCATCCCCAGCAGCTTACTTCCAGGTAAGTGTGAACAGGGCAGTAGCAGATAGAGCTGCTCACCTCAAAATGAAAAAAGAGAAACATTTTAACTAGAGGTTTGGAAAAGTTCCTTTTTTGCACAACAACTGTTGCAGGGGTGGGGGAGTTTCTGGGAGCTCTACTCCAAAAGCAAGTTTTTCAATTAATTTAAACCATAGACACAGAAGATCTTTCACTCAAAGGGTGCCCCTAACTGTGCAATTTGATTTACGCACATATATTACATCAAGCCTTTTTATGCTTTCAATGACTTGTCTGCCTTACAATAAATAAATTGTATATAAATTTTAAAAACATCAAATATAGGTTGACCATTGTCTATTTAGGCATGTGCGAGTTCCTTTCTGTTCACCGTATACACCTGAATGGAAATAGATATTACAAAATCACTCGGCATCTCTTTTCCCATTTATTTAGCTGTTACACTTTGGGACCACCCAGTAACTAAAGTTCTCTGGGCAGTGCAAACACATATTAACAATATCAAAAAGCAACAATAAAGCAATAGCAATGAAACAGCACATATGGAAATCAGAATAAAAATAGAAGCAAGAGGTACCCTGTTTCACCTGAAGTCCCCATTGTACCAGGGGCGCAAAGCTATAGGAAGAGGCCATCTTCTTTGGCAAATGTCAATATTGTCCCAGGAGGCCACATTGTTTTGTGGATGTCTTGCATCACCAGCCTGGACCAATTAATTAACAGCCTGGGAGCAAGTTCTGTGGGCAAGACCTGGTAAACAAAGATTCCTATCAGGTTCACTGCAGGGACATAAAAGAGTTCTCCTTAACATGTTGCTCACATTTAGGCTTCAGCTGTCTTCCCAGCCCATCCCTTGGCCTTATGCTTACATGGAAAGTTTCGGTTTCTGGGAATCATGGGTTTCTATTCTGGTTTTCATGTCTGCTTCCTCTTCTTGCCACTGCTTTGGGGCAGTTGCTGGCTGTGAGCCAGTCATCACTGTTCCAGGATTCCTTTAAGGAAGCTTGGGTTGACAAACCCAACTTGGGGGCTGTGGGACTTGCCTCAGTCCCAGCTGACAGGGGAAGCATGCAATGGCTCACATCCATGTGGGGTCCCATTTGCTTTTGCTCCATGCACCCCCCTCCGCACTGGCTGCCTCTGTGAATGAAGGAAGTGTGATGGCCCTGCCTCTTTCTTGCTTCCACAGCGCAGCCAGGTACTTTCCCAGGCCAATGCGCTTCCAGATCCTCCAAAGACCTGGTAAGTCTGCAATGGTGGCACAATCAAGGGGCATTGACAGGGAAAACCCTTCAATGTTTACTCCATGATTGCGCCTCCTGGGGACAGGAGAAGGACAAGACCGTGATGACATCATGCGTAAACGTCGTCGCACTCCTGTCCTTCTCCCACCCCCATGGCAGGATGACAACATCCCAAGGAAAGGGCCTAACATTGAAAGAAGTTCTACTGTTGTTATTGTTTATACTGAAGCTGATCCTTTTCTTCTGCTTTCAGAAGCAAACAAATCAGTAGGAGAACGAAAGTGTCCCAGTCTAGAAATTCCAGCCTATAATACTTCTTTTGCAGTATCCGAACTGGCATGTTTGATTTATTTGCTCTGGCTACAGCATTTGCAGCATTTCCAGGCTTTTGCTGCCAGGAAATTAAGAAATCCAGAAGGATTGGAAAGAGGAGGTGGGGAGAGGTTAAAAAGTTATCTGCTGGGAAAGAGGTGGAACTGTGGCATGTGTTGGTGTGTATGAGACTCTGTAAGTAGAGTATTGCAAAAAAAAATGGGGGGGGGCTCTTTTATATTGAAGAGGAGCTTCCTCTTCCATACACAGCTCATCCTCCTCTTTTCTTTCCCTAACCTCCCACTCATGGGAGAAGTAAGCAAAATTGAAGCTGGATCATACACAGCTACAGGAACCAATCATAGAAGTAAGGGATGAGGTATAAGAGTCTGTAATTATGCCTTAATGCAGATAAACAGACTGTGTGTAAATGCTACTATTAAAACACAAATGTGGAAATGGTATGATAGCGAGCATCAACAATCACCTACCCTCATGAGAATGGCTGGAACAGAATTCAAATAGATAGAGTAATAACACGGCATAGAGAGGATCAGTGTGATGAGGCTCCTATTTCCGTTTGCTTCTTTAGTTTGATCCAAAAATTTTGTGTATCTATGTGAGGAGAGGTTTTCCCCTTGCACAGTCTTGAGTTTCGTCTGGAAATGAATTGAATCTACGTAAGTTTCACATCAAAGTAAAGCAGAAAAGTTTTTACAGGAATGGTTATAGTGTTGTATTGGGACTTTATTTAAAGCTGGCCTAAGCACTGTGTAGACCAGTTTGAATCCAGTGGAGGCAAGTTGGATATACATGTCAAATAATTTTAAAAATGACTACTGAGCTATGATTTCTGTAATGGGATGATGGCCTTTGCCAATCTTGACCATTTTTACAGCCCTTTTTAAATAGTGAACATACCAGCATATTTGCAGCAAAGTTATTTCCTATGCTGAATTTCATATGTGATAATACATATGCATTTCTTATACAGAGAGGTAAATATTGGAGTAATCATAAACAACAGAGGAACTAATGCAGGACCTGGCACAGCTCACAGTGCTCCATGCTCAGCAAAGGGTTGGATTCAAAGGAGGATTGTTTTCTTTATAAGAATGTGCAGGATAATAATGTCAATTAAAAAAAAATAAGTTTTTAAAAATTACATAGCTAAACTATCTCATTGGGAGTCTTTATTCATAATACACATTTTCAAAAACACAATGGTCGATTAGGCATACATAGTGTGATGGCTGCTTCTGTCATGGATTTTGTATCACGCCGGTCATGATTAAATGGTAGCATCCCGTTAATAACTGGTGCTTACATAAGGATTTCCCACATTTCCATCCATCTCTTATGCTTCTGTTCATCAAGCGTTGCTAGTGAAATGTGGGACCTGGATGTGGAGGTGCTATTGTTGTATGCCTTCAAGTCATTTCTGACTTATGGCAACACTAAGGCAAACCGATCATAGTATTTTCTGGGGCTGAAGGTGTGTGGTGCTTCCAAGTTTTCATGGCGGAACAGGGAATCTAAGCCTGCTCGCCAGGGTCACAATCCAATGCTTAAATCACTATACCATGCTCTCCATACCATAGAAAATTCCTTTCTCACATTTGCTAAACTGCGTGCTGGACATCTAGAGGGGGTTTGGAATAAGTTTGCTTAATGACAAGAGGCTGATCCCAAACTCTTGGACCCTGGGATACTTCTCAGCCGGTAACTCTATTCATTACTGAGAGTAAGGCCTAATTTTTTGAGATACTAACTTGAAGCACAGAGGAGAGGGAGAGGCTGGGAGAATCCCAGAGATCTAGACCACAATCCTCCCCCAGGGGCCTGAACAGCAAAAAAAAACAAAAACAAAAACAAAAAACACTACATTGCAAAATAAATCTTGGTATCAACAGTCCAAAGAGTGGCTGGAGGGTGGTGTTGGGAAATGTGAGATTTAGGCCCTTTTCGCATGGCATCTTCCATGCGAAAGGGTGCCTGGTGCATCACACGATTGTGAGGGGCGATCTGCACGACGCACTCACAATCGTGCGATCCTCCAGGGGCCAGCAGGAGCCAATCGCGCACCTTTTCATTTTCAGCTAGAAAGTGAAAATGGTGCACGATTGTGCATTGCTCCCGGGCCCGGCGCACACATACCTGGCGAGCGGAACCTCTGGAGCCGCACTGGTCGTGCTTCCTGGAAGGTCCCAGGCTGCGCTGCGGAAGGAAGAGGCGGGGCTCTCACGTGAGCAGGCAGCTTGTGTGGAGCTGAAGGACCCCGGACGTGAAAGCCTCTCGCTGGAGGCTGCTCGCGTGATCCCTGCACCCCAGCACTGGAAAAAGGTAAAGTGTGGAAAGGGCCATAGTAATGAATCTCTCTAGCAGAGTAATCATATTGGCAAATCAAAAGATGAACAACAATCAGTCTCATGCCTACTTCCCACAAGGTCTATCAGAGAAAGAAAATAAGCTTATTCTTCTTTGTAAATACAAGCTATAAATAAAGCCACAGCTTCACTTACAAATTACTTGTTCATAATCAAATAAAGGTCTAATAGGAAAGGGAGAAGAAGAAACGGTTTAAAGTTAGATTGATGCAGGAAAAGAGTGGGTGTGGCAAAGCAAGAAGTCTGTAAATATGGGAATTAGCACCCAAGGAGCACAGGCAGGTAAAGGTTGATAATAGGGATGGGCCAACCGCATCCTCAAATCCTCGAATCTTTGGCAGGGATTCAAGATTCAGGAATCCGAATCCTGTGCCAAAATAGGCAAATGGACTCTTTCGAATCTGCCACTCAAACAGTTTTTTGGAGACCGGGATGCCTGAAAACCTGGGAGACCGGGACACCTGAAAACTTGGGACCAGGATGGGATCCCACTCCTCACATGTTTCCCCACCCAATGTGGGCACGGGTGATTGGCCGGCAGACCGGCATAAAGCCTCGCACGCACTGGCGGCTGCCGTTTTTCCGTCCTGCTGCCTGTGTTCCCAGTGCTGCCTCTCCCTGCTGCTGCCTCTCTCTGCAAGGTAATTTTGGGATAGGGATTGGGAGGTGAGGGATAGAGGAGCAAAACTAAGTTTGGGGGGGGGTCTAGGATCTTGTGACAATGTCCCAGGGGGTTCCAGAGACTGCAAAAAGGGGTTCGGGGGTTCCATGCAAGCCATGTCAGCCATACTTTCCCCTTCACCAGCTTTCTTTGGTCAGTTCTGGGACTAAGATTGTCATGATGCCACTTCCTTTCTTAGTTTCTGTGTCTTGAATACATGAGTATTTCAGTTAACCTGTTTTGAAGCTCCCTTTTAGAAAGTCTTTTTATGCTTCTCAACCCCTTTTTCCTCTTTTTCCTCTGTCTAGCTGCAAGTTTACAAGCAGCATTGCCATTGGAAGGGTTGCAAAGGAGAGCTGGAAAAACACAGACTTTTGGTCTTGTGTTGCAGCAGCATGTCTGTGGTAAACAATGAACGCCAAAAAACTTGATCTGGGAAAGAATGGGATTCTGTTCTAGCTGATTCTATGGGAGGAGTATGTGTTGCCTACAACAAAGAAGGTGAACAGTAGCTGCCTCCAGAATCATTTATTGAGCATCCATTAATCTATTATTTTTTGATTTGAGACTGAAGGGTAGGGATTGGGAATCGTTGAGACAAGCCTAGAGATTTGTCTTGAGTGTCCCTTGTAGGACTTGAGAGTAGAGAACTGACTGGACTAGCAGCGTGTGTGTGTGCGTGTGCGTGCGTGTGTGTGTGTTTTAAGTGCTTTCTTTGTTGCAGGACTTGAGACTTGACTCTTGAGACTGCAGGGTGCAAAATTGAGATTGGACTAGAGGCTGTTTGTTTGTTTGTTGTAAGTGCCTTCCTTGTTGCAGGACTTGAAACTTGACTAGAAGGTACAGTCTTCTTGAGATTTCAAGGACAGCTGAACATTTCTTTGCATCGCTCCCTCGCAAAGCTCTTCAGACACAATTCTGGGGTTTGTGGTTTTACAAGGGGTCACAGCCTTCTCTGACAAAGTGTGCTGGCGCATCATCAAACTACAAACCCCAGGATGCCAGAAAGAACTATGCAAACAAAAGCTAGTTTTGACCTGGATTATCTCTGTACTGTAATATGTGGCCCTGTTTACACAGGTAGGAAAATGTGGGATTAATCCAGATTTTCCTGCCTGTGTAGAAAGGGCCTTCATGTCATTTTCAATCTGGGGAGATCCTGAGGCAAAACTATGACAATTGTCCTGGCCAGATTTCTTCAGAGGGATGTTTGCCTTTGCCTAGGCTTTTGCTAAGGCTGAGAGAGTGTGTCTTGCCCAAGATTATCCTTCTACCCCTTGCTTTTTAAACCCTTTTTTAAAAAAGGATTCAAAAGATTTGAGATTTGTGAGATTCGTGGATTCCCAGAACCTTCCAGGGATTCAGAAAATTCTGGATTCGTCCCATCCCTAGTTGATAATACTGACAAGAAGCCTAATCTTGTGTCTTGCTGAACAGGGGCAGGTACAGTGCCAGCTCTGTGGCTCTGGTTACCTGTGGCCAGATTTGGATCAGGATCCACATGAATGAAAACTCCTTCATGCACATGCAGACACATACACATTCAAATCATCCACACAGCCTTTCAGGGAGAAGGCTCTTCAACTCTTCTCTGTGGCTGCTGGTCACATGCTCTGGCGTTTTTCTAACGTGCAAGGTTTTGTTTGTACTGAGGACTTTGAAACTGTATTGTCCAGGCACAAGTTTGCCACCTGAGATGAGGCCTGTGCAGCAAAGATTTTCAGAATGTTCCAGATGATAGATTTCCTCTTCGCACTTTTTCCACATGAAGAAATTAGCTCCAAAGTATAATAAAAGCCATACTATGTTTTGCTGTCCTTTAACTTAATGTAATCACAAAACAACAGTTGACTAATTTCAGTAAGTTGACTCCAGAGCAACTCTACTGTATGCTTTGTTTTCGCTATTGGAAAAACAACCAGATGCTGTATCGACTACATTAAAAAAACACAAAAAACAGCTGGCACAACCCGCTGAAACATATTTGTCTTTGTTGTTGCAGGCATCCAGAGGATTTAACTAGAGCTTGGGCAAGTTCCTTTTTGGAATACACCTCCCACAACTATGCCACTGGCATGCTGACTGGAGAATTCTGGGAGAAATATTTCCCAGTTACCATTAAGTAACATTTTCAAACTCTATCTTTAACCTCTACTCTTTTGAGTAACAACACACCGATCAATTTCACAGAGACACCAACTTTGGCCAGGCCAGAAGTTTAAACAGGTTATATCAAGCGAGGACATTTCAAATTAATCCGTCACTTGTTTCTACTGTATGCTAAATGTGGAATAAATTAACCACCATTCTGCTGATGGCAAAAATACGATACGCTCACCAAGCGGTAACAAAGAGGCAGAGTAGGTTGGAGGTGCCATATCAGACTGCTTTAGAGAATTAACTCACGGATTTGTTTTTGGAATTTCCAGATGTCATGATATTTCGGGTTTTTTTCCTCTCACTCAAACCTGCTTGGGAGGGGGCAAAAAGACTAAACAAAGCTGGAGGGGAGAGAAACCAACCCTAATCATTATCAAACCCACTTAGCTCTTGCACCAGTGCGAATGGTGAACTCTTATTTGCATGAGTCAAACAAGCAAGCCAATTAATTGGGTAGATTACCTTGTTGGGTGGGTGAGGGAAGAGGTACTCTCCATTGCTTGCTTTAATGCTTCCTTTGAGACTAAAAAGCTTTTCTAAAAGAGATAAGGATATCCAGGCAATAGGCTTGTCTTCCTGTTGAGTTCCTGATATGCCTCCAGCATGACAGCATTTCTGGCCTTTTTCAAGCTTCAATTTTTTTCTGCTTCCTTTTCTAGTGAAAGAGATATTCACTTGCAAAGGTCACTTGGCCTCAGATTAAACAGCATTCACTCCTCATAGTCAATGAGACAGTGCTTACTGATACAACAGTGGGTTTTTTTTTAAAGGGTATCAGGTTAGGGGGGCACATTGTATGTGAAGAAGTTGTATCTCATCGAAGGAACATGCTAACAATTTGTCAGAAGTCTATTGAGCGCTTTAAGAGCTCGGTCTTTCCTTCTGCTGCCAGATTTGGTATAGGAGAGGGCTCCTGAGATTTTAGAATAATTATGGCGTAAGATATAAGCTCCAACATTTCACAGATGAACACTGGGACACATACAGCCAAGAAGCGTCACGGTGTAGTCAAGGCGACAGAGTTTAATAACAAAGGGGAATATACAAGCTGGGAAAGGCTGTAGCAGTTTGCTTTTGCCTGAGACTGCTGGAAAGGGCAAGATTCTGTCTGCCCCCGCCACTGCTTTTCCCTCTGAGTTAATGGAGTCCAAACTGTTTTTGCACTTTGAACTCAGTTTGCAGCAACTAAAGTAAGCAAGCATGAGCGGGGACAGAAGGAGAGAGAACTGAGACTTTTAAAAGCAACTGAAAAAGTGGGATGACAGAGGATTAATTAACACTGTTTGTGCCAAATTGGGACAGTTAGAGGGCATCTATAAGAAAGATTTCAGCCAACAAAGTTTTTCTCACCACTGTATCTCTGAGCTTCAAAAGGACACTTTTTTTTAGTACATTTCCCAGAGACACCCCAGGCATTCTCCTGTATCTCCTCATCTGCTAAAAACAAGGTCTCTTCCAAAAGCTGGGGGGAAACTAGGATACTGTAAAGTACTGTTTAAGGCTTCAGTTCTTAACTTTTGTGCAGCTGTGTACAAAAAAACCTGTCAACTGGGAAATTTCCAACTGATACCTTGGGCTAGCTAAAAATTTCCTCAGGTGATCCGGGGCAAAAATTCTCCTGGACTCAGCATCCTGTCCACAGTAGAGAAATAATTACGATGACCTGACTTTCAGAATAGTGTAAAAATAACAGTGCTTCAGTTGAGACGAGGACAAAGAGCAATGGCTTCAAACTGCAGGAAAAGAGATTCCACTTAAACCTCAGGAAGAACTTCCTGACGGTCAGAGCTGTCCGGCAGTGGAATATGCTGCCTCGGAGTGTGGTAGAGTCTCCTTCTTTGGAGGTTTTTAAGCAGAGGCTGGATGGCCATCTGTCGGGAGTGCTTTGAGGGTGTTCCTGCATGGCAGGGGGTTGGACTGGATGGCCCCTGGGGCTCTTCCAACTCTTCTATGATTCCATGCCTTGTGAGGCAAGCCAGCTGTACATACTTCCTATCAGATCAGTGGGATGCTGCCATCACTCTCCACTCCTTCTTCTGAGTCTAGGGAGGAGGATTCTGGAGCTACAAGCTAACTGTTCCCCCCAGAGGTCATTGTGGTTGATAGCCTGTTTTTCCCTTCATGTTCAGCACAAATAAGGTCACACAGGATGGTGAGCTTATACAAGGCAGACTGTTACGCAGAGTGAGGCAGCCACCTCACACAGAAGATCTGGAGTGTCATAAAGTGAGAGAAAAATGGTCGTAATCCAGTTTGTTACTATATTATTTGCATTGTGGTTGTATGACTTTTTTCCCCTTAGGTGATAAAATAGCATGGTTAGCTTTCGGTACCTTGTACCTTGACTTAAGTTGACAGGTGAGTGGGTAGATAGCCCTATCTTTTATCAGCCTCAGTTCCTGGTCAAATAGCTAAAAGGAGACAAAGAAATTTCTCTTTGCATGGTCAGAAACCCATGCTCAAAGTCAAGTCCAAACTGATGGAAGAAATGTATACACTAATGAAGAAGTGGTGTGAGGCCATCCTTCTGCCTTCACCGTAATTCCCAGACTAAAATCTAGACTTCCGATATTAGGTATGCATCCAATCAGGTGTGAACCATGTAAACAGGAAAATCTTCCTCCTCACTTTTGGGGATGGGAGATGAACTGAAAATAAGTGTTAATTTAAAAGGAGTTGGTTTTCACTAAGTCTGGCAGGCCTAATACATCAAAAGTCTCCCGGTTAGTGGATCTGGAAACTCTGGGAAGTGGTTTTCTCCAAACTGGTTCTGGATGCCAGCATCCTGATAAAAGATGTGTTTAGCTTTGATGAAGTAAACACCAAAGGGAAGCTCTGTCCCAGAAGCCATGTTAAGATTTATTGCAGCCTTGTGTCCCCTAAGCACTTTGTACACTATGAAGTGCTATGTAAACTTTTGGTACAATTCATACCCTTCAACATTCACAGATCAAACCTGGGACATATTTGGCCAAGCAAGGTGTTTTTAAGACAGCAAGTTTTTAATGAGGAAGACTAGACAGGCTGGGACAGGCTACAGCAGTTTGCTTTTGCCTGAGTTTACTGGGAAGGCCAAGAGTCCAGTCCCTCATTTCCACTCCCACCACTGAATTAGTTGGCTCTCTACATTCACTAGGGTTAGGGGTGCAAGGCCTCTGAAAAAGTGGGAAAATCATGAATATCAGTATGTATGTGGGGAGGAAAGGGGGCTGAGATATTGTGAGGAGAGACAGCACCCAGGATCCAAACAAGGTCAGGCAAAGGAGAGGGAAGGGAGGGGTGAGTTGGTATAATGGCCCTATACTTCTTCCCTCTCTCACCCATCTGGTTTCCTTGGGTGGGTGGGAGGAATCAGGAGAGGAGTTCTGGTGCTGAGAAATCAGGCTATGAACTATTCTTAGCTGGCCAGGCAGCTGCTGGAGGAGGAGGAGGAGGAAGGAGTTTTTAAAGGGCTGCATGGTCTGATTGGAGCTGCTGAAAGGGAAGGTTCTCCTGGAAAAGAAGCACTTGAGGTGGGGTGGAGGCAGGAAGGAGAAATGTGCAAATAATCAAATCTGTGAAAAGCAAACCCTGCAAATGTGGAGGGACAGCTGTAATTGTGTGCAGATTCCTTCTGTACTTTGGACTCAGTTGAAGCAACTGAAGTAAACTGAGGACCAGTGGAGAAAGTGGGAGGAGGAGTGAGAGAATGAGATATTTTAAAATCAGCTGAAAAAAATGGGCTGCTGAAAATTAATTGGGACTCACCTTGCCAAATCAGGGCAATTGGTATGGCAGTTAGAACCCAAGGTACTTTGCTATCTAAAATAATGCCCTTCTAAGTCTGAAAAGCATAACATTCAGTGGAACAATTGTCCATTTGGCTTGCTCTGGTGCCACAGCAAATTGTTTTGTGATAGATCTGGTTCTCTGTAGTGAATGTGACGCTGCTATAAGAGCCACTACCCTTCCACCTCCACTCTTAGTTCTCATCTTCACAGAGCCTGCCGTCTTCCAAATTCCATCTCTGATTATAGCTGCAATCTTAAATGAATGGGAAACATTTCCCCAGAGTTTTCAAACCCATTGTTCTCAGATTCTTCATGGAACAGGTTTATCAATCAATTCTGGAACCACTAGCAAGAAAGAAAACAAAGTCCTTTGCCATTTCCGCCCCACACTGTTATAGTGCTATTATTCCACTTTCAACGTCCTGTGGAATTCTGGGGTTTGTAGTTTATTGAGGCCAAAGACCTCTCTTACTGAGAATTCTGAAATGCTCCTCCTTAAACTACAAATCCCAGGATTCCATAGGATGTTGAAAGTGGAATAATAGCACTATAACAGTCTAGTGCAGAAATGGCTCTTGACACAGATTACTCGCTTGGCTCCATCGATGGCCTCATTGGCTTTTATATATGTAACACAGAAGAGATAAGACCCACTGAAAGATCTAAATGCATAAATTAAAATGGATGGAAAAGCTACAGGCAGCCAGCAAAGGTCCCCAGTGCCTACTTTCGCCCTCCTCAACTCACTCACTTTTGGCAAACTTTCACAAAATTCTGGCCTAAAAGCACCAGTCACATTCCCAGAACCGTCCAAAGAGTACAAATGGACATTTAAAGGACTGAAATGGGAGTTGACAACTTTGGCCCATTTTCTGTTCTTGAGAACTCCCCGGGGGACATAGATAGCCAAAAATACTCTCCTACGAAAAACAAAACAATACCAGAAGTGGTCCGAATTCCACTGTTAATTTTGAAAAATGAGATCTTTCAACATGTTAAATGGTGCAAGGAGGGGGGTCCCCACTCCTGAATTACCTCTGCCAGGAGAAGCAATTCACTCCCATTTTTAAACAAAAAAAAAGGGCAGGATGGAGGAATCTGGGAGTTGGGGGAGGAAGAACAGCCTGGAGGGGCATCTGTGGTCCCAGAACCAAACTTTTTGCCCATCCCTGGAGTAAAAGATGAAAACATACAAGCAATATGTTCCTCAGTTTTGCAGTACACACACTTCTGCCAACAACTTCTGGAACATAAGTGGCTACTGAATTAAGAAAACCATAGGTCCGTTTTGCCCAGAGGTGAAGTGACCAGCATACTGCTCGAAAGATATATCCTTTAAAAAAAAAACTGTTATCACCATCATGTACATCTATCACACTTTTAAAATACTACTTAAACACTAGTTTACACCTGTTATCACACTATGTGTGCAGTTCTTTTTAATCATATGCCGCAAAGCAGGAAATACAGCCACTTCAAATTGGTTCCCAGTGTTCTCAGTTCTGTTCTGCCCAGTTCATGATACTCTTTAGTCTCCACAAATATAGTTCTTGTAGCCATCATTCGTGAGTGGGGTTGGCTCCAGCCCATCCCAAGAAACAGTGGCTTTTCTATCGTCCAGATGGCTCTGGTTCAGAGCCTTGTTCCCTTTCTTTGACATCATCTTTCTTTCTTTCCATTGAAGCTTTAACCTGACTTGACTCTGTAAGACTTAGGCATGTTTTCATTCCTTTCCCCTCCTGCCCTATTTTACGGGGCCCTTTGCACATGTTATAACACTTTCCAGCTGCAGCTGTCATCACAGTTCAGTGGACTTATTATGAGGCTTTAATTCACTGTGGCTAAACTGGCTTCCTTGTGAGTCATTATTTAGCCTCAGGAGCTCTTTTCTTTTAAGTGCTTGGTAAATACAGAAAGAAGGGAAGAAGGATGGAGGTGGCAAATCTTACCCACTCAGTCTGACAGTGTTGCCAGTGGTGGTGGAAGCCTTAGATCTTAGCCACATTTAATAAGAACTATTGTGCATCTCTGCCCCTTTAAAGATGAGCCCAGGAGCACAAGAAGAATTGCTCTGTTGGATCAATATTCAAAGAGACATCCGTGTTGGTCTGTTTAAGCATAAAAAGATATAAGGGAAACCAGTGTAAAAGAATCTATAAAGGGATTCCTTTTGAGACTAACTGGGAAAAAGAAAATCCTAGCATAATCTTTCATTGACACAGTGCGTTTCGATTTAGGTGCATGGAGTGAAGCTTCTGTGGACAGACCTATATACAAAGGGGCCAGGGAAGAGAAGTAATTGAAATGCATAAACATGTTGGAGTAGCAATATCAGTATCAGTTTAACAATGGTGGTAAAGACTATTTTTTTTAAAGACTATTTAAAAGGACAAAGGTGGAAGACAAGGTTTGCCTACAAGCCTGGAGAAGAGGGCATACATATTTCTAATAGGGGAAAGGCACCGTCTAGTGCTTTGGTGTAGCTGCAGAAGCAGTAAAATATCATTATAAAGCAGGCATAAGGAATCCTTTTGTGCGTGTGCATAGCTGTACTGAAAACAAGTGTTTCAGTATATGTAGTGTGCCTAGGAACCACTGTATCTGTCTGAACCACCGCTAATGGATTGGAATGTGGGGATGCTTCCTAATTCAGCTTTTAGATCAGTCCAGTGGCTCACATAGGCCTTTATCGCACTATGCTGTAGGGATGATCCCGTGTCATCCCATTGTGCTATCAGCACCTGAACGGTCCCCCACCACACCAGTCAGCTGCTGCTGGCAGATGGGTAGTGTTTGGGACACCCTCCTTCCTTCTGCAGTACAGCTGCCCTCTTCCTGGGCTGTATTGCACAAGGAAGTGCTTGATGGTGCTTCTGCCCTTCCTGCATGCCTGCAGCCAGCAGAATCATTGTACAAAGGGAGGCCATTACTGGATTTTTTCCGGTAATGGTTTACAGCGCTATCACGATGGCCGGGGACACGACAATAGCAGGACCGCAACAATGTCGTACAATGGCACACGTCATGGACCAGCAGTAACACATTCCCATCTGGAATGGCACTGTGGTGTGGTAAGGGCTGTGGTTTCCTAGACAGCACTTTGTGGCCAAGATCCTGTTGACATGTCAAATTCTGCCAAGGTACTGACATGGATAGAGGTGATGAGTGGCAGTGAAGGACAGAGCAGCTGATAGCTTCCCAGTGGTTCCAGAGGCTGTTTTGACGCCTGTTCCACTGCCGATGAATGGGGAAACACCTGCATTGGAAACATCTTTATACAAGTATCTAAACAGTATAATCACCATGCAGGTCACTCCAAGAGGATTTCAGCAAGGGTTTCCAAATCCCAGGGCCCAGCACCATTTCTCCAGTCCCCAGGGGGAGGGGAGAATCTCAGGGTGAAAGTGATGCCATGAAAAGTGTGTGCATGCTAGACTTTTTTTTAAAGTCATACTCTGTATAACTGTCGTCGATGCTAAATGCATTATGTTTAATAACATCACCAGGGGCTATGCTTTGTAAGGTCACTCTTGTAATATCACTAGCACCAGTCCTCTGAGAATCCCAAGGGACTGCCTCTGGTCTCAGTTTTATACCTCAGGGCCTGGGATAGTCCTGACCTGGCAACCCTAATTCCAGATGTGGCCACAAGGGAGGGCACAGTATTATTTGCTGCAGGCTTACTGCTTGGATATGACATTTCTGTCAAGGGGGCTTCTATTTTTAGTGGACTCCCATGTCTTAATATGTACCCTGTATTATTTTCACCGAAGGTCTGCCTGCTTGTAGTTGCCAGGGAATGGAAGGGAAGAATACTCTGGTCACCTCACAAGGTTATGCCCATACTGAGAAGGGGGAGGGCTACCAGTTCACCTGATATCTTTCTCCTTCATCTCAGGCACATGCCATTGGCTCTGACTACCTCCTCCTTGGCCTGCATCCTAGCTGGCTGCAAGTAGGCTAGCAATAGTGATAATACATCTATATCTCCCAGGACAGAGTTTGAAAAAGTTACCATTTTTGGAATGCCACTCCCAGAATCCCTCAGTTAGGCCATACTGGCTGGGTGCTCCGTGGAGCTCAAAAAGGTCACCTTCCCATGTTCTAAGCCAGGGAGCATATGCGACTACATGCGTCAAGCTCTCCTGTGTTGGAAGTAATGTGCAGTGGATAGCAGGTCTGAGTTGAGGTTATGTCTCAGGCCATTTCCACACGGGGCGAGGGAGTCGCCCTGTGACGCTACTCTCCGGACTTTTGGGCTCCCCGGTCCGGTCCACTCTGCTCCAGAGCAGTGCGTGGCCGCCACTCCGCACTGCTCCGGGGACGAAAATGGCGGCTTCCGGTTGGTCGAGGCTCTCGACTAACCACTGAAGCTCATCAGCCTAAAGCCCCTCCTGGCAGATCGCAGGCTCGCACTAATGCGAGCCTGCAAATCTGCATGAGGGAGCAGGCTCGCACTGGCGCGCTCCGTGCTTTTGAAAAACCTCAAGAAACAGGTTTTTCAAAAGCACGCTGGATGACCACTTGGGTTATTCCGGAGCGGGGTGGGGTGTGGATCTACGTTAAGTAGGTCCGACCCAGTCCACTCCCAGGTGCGGACGTCCTCCCCCGAGGACGCTCTGCACCGTTTTAAAAACCCAGTGTGGAAATGGCCTCAGTTTTAAAATGACCCTCAGCCATAAAGTTCACTGAGTGGCTTCAGATCGGTCATTGTACCAATGGATATTGGGAGGAGGTAAAGGCCAACAAGCCTATATTATATTGATTGCCAGCTGCTATGTTTCAAGGTATTGGTATTAATCATTTAAGCTATTTTTGGTTTGGGTTTAGAGTGTCCCAGAACTTGGGAAGCTGCTGACTGGGGGATTCCAGGAACTGTAATCACTTTTCCAAGCTCTGGTAATAGCTACTTACACATCAGTAAGGAAGAAGAAATACATAGCAAGAACAAAAGAGGAGGGAACTTTCCTTGTAATTTGCACATGCTAAACTATATGTATGGATTTACATTTTGAAATAATCTCTACAATTTGAGGACATCTTATCACAGCAAGGAAAACTGTGGTAAGATAATTAGGATGCTGTTAATTGGTCCTATTTGCTTTGCCGATGAAAGCACATATTTAATTAGTTTATCAAAAACCTGGACCAGATGGGCTCAAAATATTCCTCTGAGTAACCAAGACAAATCTAAAGAGATGGACAAGAACACAGACTTAACCAGAACACATTTAAAATTTTATTTAAGCCGAGTTAGAAAAATTACAAAATTTGATAATCAAGTTGGTGGTTACATGAGCATAATCCAGAAACTCCTCTATGATTATCATCAGTGACACCAGAGGTAGCACAAATCCCAAACTAATTAGAAAGCACAGAATTGGCAAAGCTGGCACTACAAAAATACCAACTGAATAACTAGTGTAGCTGATTAAATGTTGTGACCCATTCCAGCTCTCTCCTGCACTTTGCTTCTGTTTCAAAAGCTAAACTACACCATGCCAAACAATCTAACTTACACTTGACACGCTCCTACACATGGCATGAATGTAAAAAGCTAAGCTTAAGCATCAATAAATCTTTCTAGGCACATGAAGGTTTAAAGCTGACATATGAATAATTCAGTGTAGAAACTCGAGTGGAAAACAAACACATCTAGAATTAAGAATCTGAAAATCAACATCAAAAAAGATCAGTTTAAAACTTTTCAGAACCTATAAAGGTCAATGTGGTATGAGTCACTCATAGTATAGTGGTTTGAACGTTGGACTATGACCCTGGAGACTGGGGTTCAGTTCCCCGCTCGACCATGGAAACCCACTAGGTGACCCTGAGTGACCTTCACACACTCTCAGCCTAAGAAAACCCCATGATAGGTTCATTTTAAGATCTTCATAACTTGGAAATGACTTGAAGGCACACAGCTCTACTAAAGGTGCAATATCAAGTGCTAGGTTGTAAATCTGATCATTATCTATCGCTTGCTGACTTACAGGGTGAGTTAAATTTGTGTAGTTAAAAAACTAATCACGTTTGGTTCAAGCCTTAGATTCAAATCTAAAGTTCTACAAAAATTCCAAGTCCCAGTGGTCAAGAACAGGACTCTGTCCCAACTTTAGAAAATAAATTGAAGCATTAGAAAATATCCATAGTCCCTAAGATTGCTGAGTCCACCAAAAATCAAAGGTGAAGGTAGGTGAAAGCATAAAGAAAGAATGATTCAGGTGCCTGTCCACCTAGGTACACTGACTTCTAATTCTAACCTTATTCTGGGCAGGAGTGGGGGCTACAATGATGATTATACCAGCCATTCACCAGTTGGAGATAACATGTTCACTTGTCCCCAGTAATCTCACATTTCATGCTCAGGTTTTTTGGCACACTTACCTGAAGCTGTTTTGAAGTTGTCTTGTCTGGGATTGTCTGGGATATGTTACGCGGTCAGCATATCCCTGTCCTCTACCCCTCCTCCACCTTCTGTGGCAGCATATTTCTGTTGAACTCACCATTCTTAGGGCTTTCCAAACCAAGAGTCACTATGTAAGGACATTCTTTAGCCCCTTTATTGCAGCACCTCAGAAAACGAGCTGCTAAGCAAAGTTCTTGCCCCCTCAATTAACATCTGAGCATATCTTAAAGCTGCCTCCATCAGCCAGCCTTTTTAACCGCTGCAAAGCCCTAACCTAAACAACCTTTGTTGTTTTTTCTGTGACTTTGGAGAGAACAAGAGCAATACATAAGAAGTAACGCTGTTCCTCTTGATGATAAAAGTTCACATTCAGCTCTCACAGCCTTTAGTGCAGAAGTGTTATATGGAGTCATAAGAGCAAATGTTAGAAAATCCAGAGCATGGGTTTTTCTTTCACAGCATATAAAACTTGAGCCTTTTAGTCGAATGAATCTTGCATTTCAGCTTGAGGCCCTTCTAATATGTCTCCCCAATACCCCTAATCAAGCTGTTTCCAGATGAGGGCAGCTTTTCACTCTACACAATTATAGTAGTATGATTCCAATTTAATTGCTATGGCTGTATCCTATGGAATCCTGGGTTTTGTATTTTGGTCAGAAGCAGGAGAGCTCTTTAGCTGAGAATTCTAAATACTCCTCCCTAAACCACAGATCCTCAGATTTCATAGGACAGAACCATGGCAGTTAAAATGGTATATAGCTGTGTGAAAGGGCCCAGGTCAATAATATGCAATTTGAAGTACTGTCTTCGAGAGTCCATCAGCAATAATATTTAATCCTTTGAGCACCAGCTTGATACTAATAGTTCATGGGAAACTTCAAGGTCCCTTGAAGTTCTTGTGCTTCTTTAATTCAGATTGGGACTAGAAAACACTACAAATAGAGCAGGACTGTGGAACTCTCCAGATGATGACCATCACCCCAGGCTATTGGCTATGCTGTATAAGATTTATGGGAGGCAGAGTCTGACAACATTTGGAGGTTCACTTGTTCCCTAGCCCTGAGATAAAGGATATCTTCAAATAGAAGCCTTTTCTCTGAAAGGGCCTCAAATGGAGAACTGTCTTCTATAGCTACCCTAACCTGGACCCCACATATCTTTCTGATCATTTATCAGCACCGATGCCAGTTACAACTGTCTCATCATCACCTATTCTGTACTCCATTTGTAATTTGGAACTGTAATAGCTTGGACATAGTTTGCCAATGGCCTTGAGACTTTGAGATGCTCTTCTCTCACAAGTTTATAACTGCTTCGATGCATTGGTCTTTTTCATATAATTGTTCAGCCTTCTTCATTTTCTTTAGAGAACAAATTGTGGAGTAGGGTGGAAAGCATGTGTGTGGTTTGAAAAGCAAATACAGGAATCTCACTTCGTTCATTCTTTTCATACTGCTTAGGAGCCACCAGGAAAATCAAAGTTTGGACAAGGCTAACACATGTCAGACACCTGTATGCAGTTTTTGATTAGAGAACTATATTGCAAAATGCAGAGGGTTTCAAATGGCAACTGCAGTTTAGTTTATATATTGATCTGCGAAGCAGGAATTAGGATCACATTAAAATGCAAACTAAACACCCACACCACCATCTCTATTCATTTGTATTCATTAGTGTCATGAATCACCAGAGCACAATAGATGTCAGCAGTGTACCCCATGGAATTTTCCTTCAGTCTTCAATTAGGGTTTTTGCTCAACTATTGCTGCATTCACATTCTCTTGACAACTTTGCCTGTCCTTTTTCTTTGCATGTCTAAACTGTGTTTCTGAATGTTCAAATAGAATTCAAGTTGCTGCAATGTTAGTAATCTGGAGAGTGAAAGAAAGCTTCACTGGGGAGGGCAGAATTCTTATTTGAGGGAAAATGACCCTGGTGGATGTATTAAAATTAAAACCTAAGACTAGATCTGGTTCCTCTGCTCAGTCACTTAGCAGACCTCATTTATGTGCTTGATGTAAAAGATTCCAGATTACGTCTTAACTATGGTTATGTGCCTACAAAGAGCTGATTGCCACATCTTTTACTCCATTTGCCTTGACCAGGAAATGACAGGAGTCACAGTGATAGCACCAGTAGTTATTTGTTGTTGTTGTTTTTGTCACAATGTTTATAGCTTTGACAAATCCAAGAGGTTTAGCTATATCTGTAGAGTGTTTAAGATGCCTTGCGTGAAGCCTCCTGTTGCTTCCGAGCTTTATTAACAAGACATCTCCAAATCTCAGGAAAAGCTTTTAAGGACAGGCAGGAATAATTTGCAGAAGGCAACCAGTGCACTTTTTCTAAAATAAGAAGCACTTCAATCTCCTTAAAGCTGTCTTTAAATAGGATGAGGAGGTATTTAGCTAGAACATAAGCAGACATGGCTTAGAGAGAATAGTATAGCTCCAGGCTATGTTTTGACTAAGTTGATGTTTAATTAAATATCTCCCTTCAGCTATGAGACCAGGGTAAGCGATTCTACCACAAGGATGTAAGCAGTGTCTTATCCAATGAACTTCAAATGCACAATATGGCTCATATATAGAAATAAAGTTGGGTGGAGGAAACTTTTTATTAAAAAATACAGTGAGGGGGAATTAGAATTAGAACTTAAAAGCAAATTTGGCAATGCTACAGAGGCCAATACTGAGATAGAAGTTAAATCATGTCAGTTAGGTGTTTACTGGCAAAATTGATCATAGCTCTAATGACCACCATTTACCAATTTGACTTTATGCTTTAAATCTGAAGAAACACATCTGGGCTTGTATGGGACTTTTCTTTAAGATGATTTACATGTCAGCTAGTTTTGAGAATGTCTTCCAAGCACAGCTTGCCCAAATCTATTTATCTACCTACCTTCTTTCTTTCTTTCTGAATGACAGGCCTGTTCATACTATTCAATTATAGTCTTATGATTCTACTTGAACTGCCATGGTTCTATCCTGTGGAATCCTGGGATATGCAATTTAGGGAGGGGCATTTAGAATTCTTAGCCATGGATCTCTTCTAGTTCCTTACTAGACTACAAACCCCAGGATGCACCCACAGCAATTAAAGTGGAATCGCCGTGCTATAACTGTGTGATATGAAAAGGCTCTGCACTGTTCAGAATCCTCCAGCCATCGTAGCCAGTAGACATACTGTCTAGGGATTCTATAGTCCAAAAAAAGGAGCATTGCCAAGCTCTGCTATAGCATGAGGACACAGTGTCAAATGGGACTACTAGAATGGCACTGGGTTTATTTAACCCATGCAGCATTCACCTAAATTCATTAGGAGGGCTGAATCACTCAATAGGGACATGGGAAGAGATATAAATCCTGTTCCCCAAATGTCCCCACACATCTGCCCATGCCAGGGGCCTTCACTCATAGAATACAAAGGTCTGCAGAGGGCTTTGTGACCATGCTTAACTGCCTTATCAGGTCTCCTAGCCACAAGAGCTATCTAGGTCAACATACCCCGCCACCAACATTTCATAGATGAAAAGCAAGACACATGTGGTCAAGAAACACTAAAGTATAATCAAAATAGGAAAAAGTTGTTAAAGCAGAAGACAGGGTAGGAGAGGCTTTTGCCTGAGTCTATTGGAAAGGGCAGAATTCTGCTCCCTCCTTTTCCCTTCCCCCTGCTGAATTAATTGAGTTTAATCTACTTTTTACATTTTGAACTCAATTTGCAGCAATTGACATAAGCTGAGGATCAAGGGAGAATGTGAGAGGAGGAGAGAGAAACTGGCGCATTTTAAAAACAGCTGAAAAAGTGGAACAACAGAGGATTAATCAGGTCTGTCCCTGTCAAATCAGGACTGTTGGAGGATACGGGCTATTGTGGAATCAGCATACTATACCTGGATAGCATGAATGGGCCTGACATTGCACCCTCTGTTCCTCCCCTGCACAGAAAGAGAAAGAGGCAATCCAGCAGTTTCTTAGCAGGTGTTTTCAGGAGCAACTTCTTCCTTCTCCATGGCTAAGGACTATTACTGCAAGCCATATTGTTGTGAGATACTTCTTTTTATATCTTCTTTCAGACATCAGGAGAATGACTTTTTTTTTTTCTGGGAGACTGGGGTCCTAAAATAAGCCAAAAACATACGCATGAAAAAGACACAGGTTTTTAGTTCCGCTTTAGATAGCTCTGTGTTTAACACAGAATTCTGGAGACAGTTAATATGTGCAATGAATGAGGGTCCAGTCAACTAAGTGGATTTAAAAAAAAAATCTGTTACCACAGAAGCAGATAAACATACTTAAGAGAGTCACATGTTAATGCTGCTTATCCCCTCCTTCTCACTCTACTTCCCTTTTAGGAATCCAGGCTCTCTCACTGTCTTGATTTTGCATACTTGTCTTTAAAAATTGTGAGCCCTTTTTAAGTTATCTCAACCTGCCAAGTTTTGGTAGAATATGGGCTTGAAAATATTTCTTCAGAATGTCTTATGAATATGTATTTGGGCCATAGCAGTCAAACAATTTAACGCAGCAACTTGATCTAATGACACAGATCTGACTTACATTCTATGGGACTCTGTACACCAAGCATTACAAAAGATACAGACATCTACAGATCTGTGAATTGCAGCCAATGACTGAAAAGGAATCATGAACTTGTACTCTCCCCTACTTTCAAAAGCTGTAGTCAAATGTATTATTTGATCACCTTTTCTGAGGAGCCTTTGAAGAGCAGAGAACATTTCAGGAGCCCAGATCTAAGAGAAGCAAATACAAGGATTCAAGCAAGATCTGCCTTCATTTGCTGTCAGATTGCCCAAGCTGGGACTGCTGTTGATGAGGTCCATTTGTGGGGCAGCTTCACTGACAGGAGCTCTAGGTCTCCTCAGCAGGGGAGCCCAACCTCTTCAACAAATAAGCTTGAGTGTGCCACCAAGCCATTAGCAAGGACATTGCCAGCAAATTGCCTGGGGTCCTCTTAAACATGCAGCCAGTCCTGCAGAAATCAAACGTTCATGGTCATCTAAATCGTGTATAACCAATTCGGAATCCTCCTTCCTGGCATGGGGTAGCACATTTCTATGTTCTGCTGTAGCTGAACACTGCCACCTAGTGTGACTAGGATTTCAAACCCCTACAATAACCTTGAGGAAGGAGACAGTCTCAGATTTATTTCTGATCCAAAAGCTGACCTCTCCCCCTGCTTTGTTTAAACAAAAGGAAACTGGGCAGAACTAGCCAGTTCTATTTTCTGAATGGCTAGCTAGGCACTGATGTTAGAAATGGACTTATTTTGCCATTGGACAAAACACATTTGCTCTGTGCATAAGGACTGGATTTTACTGGTCTCAGTAAGTATGCAGGAATTCACTATGATTCTTGGTCTTCTGAGGGATATCTAATCAAGAAAACAAAGAAGTTCTTTCTCAGATCATACTCTCTGCAAGGAACATATGCTTGCAAATCATAGGTTCTGCCCAAATATAGAATTTGTAATTACACAGTCTTTAACATGCATGTTAAAGCAGAACCTTTTGCATGTTTATTCATGTGTAAATCCTATTAGTTTCAAAGGAGCTTATTCACAGGTGAGTGTGTATAGCATTGAAGCCTTAATTGATATTTATTTGGATTGTGTGTGTTATTTGATTTGCTTCTGGGCCCTCTTCTCTTTCATGCAATATGCTTCTTTTTTTATAGCGAGATATTTGCTGACTTTGGAAAAAACTGGTTTTGCCTGTACTGTTCTAAAAACGCTCCTGAAAAATCTTACACTATTTGACCTTTACTGACTTGGATACAATTTGGCTGGAATCCTTTTATTCAGTTCTAACTATAATAGACCCATTGGATCAACTCTTGAAGTTGAGTAAACAGCTAGGTAAATCCATATGATTCAATGTGCTTCCTTCTATTAGTGGAAATGAATGAAATATTGTTTCTTCATAGTATGATCCTATGTATGTCTACTGAAAAGTACATCCCATTATGTTAAGTGAGGTTTACTCCCAGAAAGAGTGAAGTTTTGCTAATAATTAGGAAATAATTCACTTGGAAATGTTTATTCTCCACAGGAAGACAACCAGGGATAAAGACACATGCCTGCAGGCCGCCTCTGAAGCGCCCACACTGGTGGTGGCAGAGAATGTGCAGAGAAGGGGCGATTGCCTCCTCTGCATGACCCTGCCAGCTGGTTCCAGCGCAGGTGGCGGTAGTGGGCATGCAGAGAAACCGCTCTCCTTTCACACCCCTGCTGCAGTGAGTGGAGGACCCTGGATGTGCAGGGAGGCAGCGATCGCTGACCCTGGGACCCCCTGCAGGCTTCCTCCAGAGTGCCCACACCAGCAGAAGCCCCAGGACATGCAGTGATGTGGTGATTGCTGGCCCCACATGCCCCTGCAGGCCTGATTCTGGGCTCCCGCACAAGCACAGGCCCTAGGGCATGCAGCAATGCAGCGATTGGCGGCCCTACACACCCCTGCGGGTGTGATCTTGGGTGCCTGCATGAGCGTGGGCCCCGGGACATGCAGGGACGTGGCAATTATTGTCCCTACATAGCCCGTGGGACTGATCCCAGGTGCCCACACAAGCACAGGCCCCAGGGTGTGCAGGGACTCAGCAATTGCCGGCCCTACATGCCCCTGTGGGCCTGATCCCAGGTGCCTGCACAAGCACAGGCTCTGGTGTGCCCTGCATACTGCTGCCACACAGAGGGCCAGAATGTGATGGGGAGGATGGGGAGGCAGCGGACACTTCCAGATTCAAAAGATTCAGTTCACCTATTTTGGCCTGGGGATTCGGATCTGCGAATCTCAAATCCTTGCCAAGGATCCGAGGATTTGGTTGGCCCATTCCTATGTAAAACATATCCTAGTATGGATAAGAGGAAACGGCAACACATGCATTGCAAATTAGGTCGGAAGAAACCTCCAGGCACAGCCATGAAATCACTAGGAAACTCCAGAGATAATGGGTTTGCAGTTAGCCTTAATGACGCAACGTTTTAGATAATAGCATCTGGAAGATTCGCACAAGATGGCTGATTGTCTTAACTCCTGTACCTCTGACCAAGCAATCTTCTCCTTTTGTCCTCAAACCTGTTCAACAAATGCTGAGCTATCAGGATGGTCATTACCCTTTGTCACCTAACGCTAAGACTATTAGCCAATTCCAGACCTCATTTTCCACTCTGCAAACTCCATTGTTTACTTGGCTGGAGAGCCATTAGCACCCTCGCCCCCAGGCAGAAATCGGGTATTTAAACTTCTGTTTTTGGCCAGTCAACTCACAGTACACTGATTGCTGGTCACCGCTCTACCACTCCAATTCCTGATTGTCTTTAGACTTACGTCTAAGTCACATTGCCTTCTTCGCTGCTCTTCTGGATTGGTAAATATCACCTACTTCAACCGTAAATCTCGCAATCTAAAACTTTCCTCCCTTTCTTTCAGTTAGCTTTGTGTGATTGCATGACTGCTTGGATTTTGTGTGTGTGATTATTAATTCCCCCAGTAAAACACATTAAGCTTACTTTTGGATCTCTGGCTGGTTCTTCCCTACAGAAGGACTGGTAAACACTGAAGTAAAAGGTCTTATAAGGTTCCCACACACACGCACACACAGACCACCTCCTTGAGCTAATAATTCCCTACTGTTTCATGGAGGTACTGGCATCACAGATGGATCCCTGAGTCATCCATGTTTTGGGGTTACAGGGAAATGCTTGAGGACCACAAACACAGTATGAGGGGCAGGTGGGGAGTGCAGTGCACCCTATGTCTTGATGAGGATGGTTTCCATGGCTATCTTCCCATTGCCATTATGAGCCAGAAAGAAAAAAAAAAGACTTTACAGCAATGTAAGTATTTCTTACCCTGACATAAGTTTTATGCTGCTTACCAAAGTTCCAAGTCCTGCGTGCTTCCACTCGTCCAGACTTTCATACTTTCGTGCTTTCACTCCTTCACACTTACTCCCTTCTTTATTTTCCAGATTCTCCTCCTTTTTTAATTTTCTTTTTCTCTTCAACTTTATTTAAAACTCTTATGGTCTCTTTTCATTGTCCTCCCCAAACTCAACCGGATCTCTTCCTCCTGTTCTCTCCCTTTAAAAAAGGTCAGTCGCTGGTGCTTCTTCGTTTCCCAGCTGCAAAGCCGTGGCCTGGCTCCGTGCTCTTGTCCCGTTCGTGTCAATTCCTCCTCTCCTTCTCTATCAGCACTGGGGTGGCTTTGGACTCCATGCGCAGCTCCGCTCCCCTTTACCTGCTAAGAGGGTACTTTTTAAAGGGGACTCCAGGTCCCTTGGGGGGGGGTGTTTCCCCAGCGGCTTTGCAGCCGTAGCCCGAACTACAATCTCAGGCTACTTACCACGCCGACATCTTGCTGGAAGTGATTACCCTGACATAAGTCACCAACAGGATTCCATCTAGTATCGGTGAGGGGACCAGAATCTTACAGGTAGCTGTCAAGGTTGGATATGACAAACCAATTGATACACCTGCACACATCTGCACTGTGCTAACTGTAGTTGTTCTTTGCTTCTACCAGTTATTCATGTCTGCTGGTGAAGCCATAGGGGCTCCCCACCTCCTCTATCTATTATACCACCTCATTCATTTGTGCTGAATATATAGTCAGTCACTATCATTTGTTGCCAGCAGACTATTCATACCTAGTGGAAAAGATTCATATTTATTCTCAAAAGTAATATGCGGCTTAAAGACAACATAGTTTCTATGATAATGAAGCTATTTGCATCCTAACAGGCATACTACTGTGCCGTGAAAACATTTGCCCCTGATATGTTGTGCACAGCATCTTCAAAGTCAGTTCTTTTGATGCTTCATGCTGAGACTTCTGTAGGATGAACATACCAAAATACACTTGAGCAACATTTGCAATTTCCCAACAAGGTATTAGGAACAGCCAGCCTGATACAGTGTTTTAAGTATTAGACTAAAATTCCAGGAGACCAGGGTTTGATTCCCCTTTCAGCTGTAGAAACCCACTGAGTGACCTTTGGCAAGTCATGTGCTCTCAGCCTCATGGGAAGGTGATGGTGAATCTCCTCTGAATAAATCTTGCCAAGAAAACCCTGTTATAAGGTCACTGTTAGTTGGAGTTGACTGGAAGGCACATAACAATTAGGAACAGGAGGAAAGGCTGCCAGATCAGGGAGATGGCCAGCTCCTGATGAAGAGGGAGATGGAGCAGAACATCAGCCGTAGATCATAAAATCAGACATCTGTTCAGCAAAATAAGTGTTGTGGAAGTGCCGTGCCTTTGTTTCTCAATATAGTGTTGTGCATTTTAACAGTAAGTCTAACAATAATTTCTTGTGTTCAGCTGAGCTTATCCAGAACTGGGAACTTTTTGAGCTACAGCGCCCAGAATCTCCAATCAGCATTATCAAAAATGATAAAAAGTAACTTTTCAAAGCTCTAGCTTAAGCCCTGGAAAGTACAGAAGTATCACTCCCTATATCATCCTACTTGTTCCTGATTCTCAATCAGGGGAAGCTATTTCCCTAGTACTTCAGGTAGTGAGGACTAGGGGCAGTGAATCTGTTCTGGAATTTAGTACAAAGTTTAAAGCAGTTATCCAAGGTGCCAGATCTATCTTTTAGGTTCAAACTAAAACCCAGAGTAGATTCACTGTTCTACTGATAATGAAGCCACCAGCTGCCAGGGTAAATGAAATGTCCACAAGGGAGGCAGCCCTCTTAGCTGTGGTGTCTTGACTGTAGAATTCCCTTCTCCATCAAGGTACAGCTGAGACCGATATTGCATTAGTTCCTATTGGGAAAGACTGCTCAATGAAACATTCTCTTTACATTCCATTCTCCCATTTTCTGCTAAAGCAATGGGGCTTTAGACAATCAGGGTTTCCTGCATGCCTTACCCTATACATACTGTGTCTAGAACTTTCCCCATTTACGCAGTCACTCATTATAATGCAAGTCCTCGATGTCTGTGCAGCTCAGCAATCGGTCCATATGACTAGAGAACCTTCTTGGTGTGTCTGTGGTCATATAAAAGACTCTTCTCTCTCACTCTTTCTCTCGCTCTCACTCTTCTTCCTCCCTCAGGATGGTGAGTGCCAGATCTGTTGAGCTGCCTCTTTACTTGAATCTTCCCTTTAGATAGCTAAGGCTTAGGCAATGAATGTCTATTTGTCCTTGATGTACGTTTCGATATAATTAGTAAGGTTTTCAGTTAAGGTATTTGAATACTGCCTGTTTGCCTCATTTTGTTGAAGCTAGTCTCAGAGGGGCCCAAGAGACTGAGCGCTTTCATTTGCAGACCTTGCTGAAGGAGCCTTGATTCTTAATTGATCCAGTCTTTCTCTTTCCTAGAGAAAGGAGCTGACAAACCCAGGAATCTACTCTTGCTCCAACAGTTTCTGCATCCTATCAAAAGCTTTTTGCTTTCCAGGGCATTTCAGGATTAGCTGACTCTTGTCCATTTTATTCCTTCTGTTGCTTATTCGTCTAATGGCAAATTTTATAGTTTTTTTTAATAAATGCAATACTTTAATTATATCTCAATTTTTTAACTATATTTGTACACCTGCCCTGATATCCATAAAGGGGAAAGGCAGTTGAACTCTCATCTGGGCAGATGGGACATTTTGGTCTCCCAATGTCACATTTTCTTGCAGAATTCATGCAGAACTGGACCAGCACAGTAGGCATTTGATGGCATTGTCTCTTAAGAACTGTAAACAGTAACTGGAATCTTATATGGCCTGTTATGGCTGAAATCTTATATGATCACTTATGCAACATACCTTTATGTGTACCTAGCTATGCAGCAGGGGTGCTAAGAAGGTGAAGGTGTGTAATGGGAGACCAGCAAGAGCACCCAGTGTGCACTGGTGCCCAGTCAGGACCAATGAGATAAGTATCAAGAACAGTGCAATGTGCATTGGGACTGATGCACATTGGTCCTGTGGTGCATCAGGCACCAATGCATATTGGGTACTTTGCTGGCTCTGCTATGTAGTAACATGACAGCAGCTCTCTGCTGGATATTGGCATTACAAACTGTGCATTTTTAATTCCTGCATACGTAACTCTACTTATGAAAGTGTAAATCCCCAACAGGATTCTGCCCAGTGTTGCTGGGTGTCAGACACTGTCGTATCTCAGTCCTGGGCACAGCTGATAAATAAAACAAAACAAACTGAATAGCTCCCAGCTTGTTATTTACTTCCAGGCAATAAACACAGGTCATAAATAAAGTTCAGCGGAGTTCTGAGGCAAGAGAGAGCCCAAGGTCAGTCAGAGTATTCCAGAGTTCAGCAAGGTATCTGGCAGTATAGAAGGTCAGATAAGCTCTAACTACTCCTAGAGAGGAAGGACGTCAGCTATATAGGTCTGAAGCCTAGCACAGCTGTGACTTGATTAATTGTTACCGGTTATAAATTCTGAAAGAGTGACTCCAGCTTTCTCTTTGCTGCCTGCGCTCTGCAAAGGTGGGTACAGGTAAGTGCTCTTCTACATCTAAAGAGGCAGGACTCTCTGCTGGACCTGGCATCACCCCCTGTTCTGTTTGTGGCATTGTAACCTCTTCCTGTACAGCAAGTCTGATATGCCCCCTGTTTTAACCTCTGGCATGTCCCCATTTCAGACTCTGAATCAGAGTCCGTGTTCTGGAAGCAAGGCATGACAGACACCTTATGTGTACTTTATAGGTTTTCTTTTAACTGACAAAGAAAACAACTGGAACAAAATTTTTCCCAACAAATGTGTTGATTTCCTCCTCCTCCTCTTCTTCTTCCTTAACAAACAAGGAGGAGCTACACAAAACAAACATGTAGACTCATGTTTCCTGGCTCTGGGTATTGTGGGATTCGCCTTTGATTCTGCACCCACGAAGACTTCTGTGGACACGGGGCATTTTTCTACCCAGCAATACATTGGAATCCTCATTGGGGTCAGAAAATAACCCAAATTAAGACACTGTGTTGAAAATTTGTTATTTGTTTAAGCTTTGCAGCATCAGTGACAACATCACCTCTAACCATGAAATCTGTGTTAGCCACTATCACATGAGCTCCAAAAACAGAAATGGCTTTGGCAATGAAGGGAGGGGACAATCCTTATTTCCTCTCCCTCTTGTCCTTCCCTGGTGTGTGCATTACAGCTGGTCTGATTGAATAGTTTTATTGAATTTGAAGGCTTTCTCACTTTCTCACTCACATGACTGAGGAGTGAGTCCCAATGAAGAAGGTATACTACTGTTACTCAGGAAAATAATTATTATTCTAAATGATGGAAGGAAAGTATAAACTTAAGGATCCAACTATGTGATAAATTTATCACCTGTTTATAAAAGGAGCTCCCTCGAGTGGAGAAAGACTGTTAGGAGTTAGAGTTTCCCAGGGTGTTAGCCCTTTGAAAGCTAAAGCTGTGAAGAGTTAGTCTTCTTTTAGCAGAGTTGCAGAAAAAGCATATCCCAATCTCTGTGTGGCTTCACTGAAAGGAGACTGATTTGGAAAGCTAAACAAGACAGGCAGTTTCAGGTTCCAAATTTAAAAGATTTGCTAATAAACTTTACAATTCCATATGCATTGGGGAAACTAGACTCTAACTAACAAAAGGATTAGTGAAGATGCTAGAGAAGGTGCTAGAATCAAGATTGCAAAGGGGCAAGAAGAGAGAGGCATAGTCTTCTATGGAAGGCCAATGACTGATTCCAGGGTGTATCCTGGGTCACATGGTCTGGATACCATAGCCAATCATTTTAAATAATACAGAGCAACAGTTGAGACTTTAGGTGAGAGGCAGGAAAATTAACCCTATGCTAGCTAAATTCGCATTTGTTCTAGAATAAGGGGCAGGGAAGAGAATGCCAGAATTTTCTAACAAAGACATCTGTCAGAAAATATATTTTTCCTTACCAATGCATCTTGCATTTAGTGTGCTTTGTTTTGTAATTGATTACTGAAAGGTAAAGAAGCTTAATTTACAAGTCTGATTACTGAGGCACTTACTCTGAGGAAATCCTATTGTAGGAGGCAAATATATTAATGTTAGGAAGTAATATTAACTCTAAAAGACAATTTGATCCTATGTCCTTTTTCTCCTCTTTCTTGAAAGATGAGGGGCCAAGATCAACTGACCACTTTATACAAAGTGAAACCAATAGGAGACTTTGTCTGTTAGTTTTTATTCTCACACTGTCATTGAGCCTATGTATTATTTAATTATTATTACAGCATTTACCTAAGACTTTGATTCTTTGAGAGTGCTTTACTATCTGGGCACTTTCTTTACTATGACCAACCAAGGTGGTAAGTTAAATCATTCTGGTGAATATCAGAGGGTTTCATGACAATCCAGGTACTTTATTTCAAAAGGGCAAAGCAAGGCATTGTAACCTTTTTGACAAAAGTGAGTAATGTATTGTTTTGCAAAGTGGCACAGAGTGAATCTTAAAATGCAAAGAGTATTTATTTATTTGCTGGCTGTTCCCATTTTTTGCTCTGGAAGTAATTGGCCAGAAATTCACTTTTGCAGCAAATTGTGTGGATTAGTCACAAGGTCTCTTATGGCTGTAACTAGAAAATAAGCTACTTAGATGGAAATGCTATCTAAGCTCTAGCACTGAAAGGAATAAAAACCTTCTGTAAGCACTGATTCTGAATAAAGAGAACGTTAGTAGAACTGGTGCCAAAAAAAAAAAAAAAGTGAGGCACTAGACAGATTTGGCAGGCTATATTGATCATAACATATCCAGGTTAAATCCTAAGACCTGGTAGGAAGATACAGGAAGCAGCACCTTGTTTAAGCTAAGCATATCTGCACTGGGTTGTTGGCTGGGTGATAGGCCACCTTGGCCGAGATGCTATGACGTTCTAGCTGAGTGGTATGCTGGAACTGCAAAGAGCACTTATTTAGCTGACTCTTTTTAGACAAGACTGTTTTCTCAATGCTTGGCTCTTGTGGGCTTTATGAACCAAAGCACGTATGTGCTGGGAAATTGCCTGTTAACAAGTCACAGTTGACACCACTTCCATTAATGCCTTGGGTTGCAGAGCCCCCGAGAGCCAGGTGTGAACAAAACAGGCCACTCTAGAAAGAGTCAGCCTCTAACTGGAGGTGCATGGGAAGTGGCAGCTTCATCCTGAGAGCCACATGCAAGTCCATTGCCAGCACGTTCGCTCTTCCACTTGCATAAGGAAATATAGGGTCGTTCCCTGTGTGTGCAGCAAAACAATCAAACCATTGGTGAAATGGGCTGTTCTGTAAGCAGTTTGGCACTACAGATCTTGGCCCTAAGCAGTAGGAATTCTGTGCTAGAAGAAAAGTGGGGTGTACATAGCTACTGTCTGCTTCTCCTTCCCTGCAATTTTCTCCTCCTTCCATTGTCTCTAAGCCAAACAGTTTGGGCCATTAGGGCAAGTGGTGTACTAGCTAGCTCCCTGTTGTCTTGAAAAGATGGTAGTAGTGACACTTCCTCTTACTCTGAAGGGAATCAAGTGCAGTAGTGTGGAATCCTGAATGAATGCCAGAGAACAACAATTCAGTTCCGTTAAACGTTTGTGAAATCACAGAGTTGGAAGGACTCACTGCACTGCTAAGGTATTCATCCCAGTTGAAAAGCTGAGGCTTAATTCTGCATCAGTCACTTGCACGTTTGTCCATAAGATGGCTAGTTTTAAAAAAATTGCAGCTTAGCCATTTTTCTGGGGTTATTTAGAAAGCTAAGTTGTTGTTTTTTTCTGCATGAGATGGCAGATTTGATAAAAAAAATCTGTGAACATTGTAACAAGCTCTTCTCTAGCTCATAACATTGTGCACTCTTGATACTAAACTGATAGCATACATTTTTATTAGGCTGTTTTGTGGAGATAACGGTGCTTATGCATTCATAATATAATTCAGCTAAACAGCTAACTTTTCTAACAAGTGTTCTTGAATAAATGCATTATTCGTGCTATAATGAATATCCATAGTATTCCATTAACTCACTTACCAACAGAATAGTTTCTGTCAGTAGAATCCAACATTCCCCCCTACCCAGCTTTCTTTGTGACCTCCAAATATGGTCCAGGGGTTTAAGGGACTCTTCAGAAGACTTCGGGGATGAGTACAGGGTAATGCAGTGAAGGGAATAGGTAGATAAAGTTCCATTCCAAGAGCAGAAGGCTGTTAACTTAGCCCTGCATTTCCTTCAATGTATACTGTATATTTTAATCTCTTCTCCATTGTAGTTAACATCTTCTAGCATTTTTTTTATTCTTCACTTTGACAATGATAATAAATGAGATAAAACGTTTTCCAGTGCCTAAGACAGTTGTTATTGTTGTTGTTGTTCTGTGCCTTCGGGTCATTTCTGACTTATGGCGACTCTAAGGCGAATCTATCATGGGGTTTTCTTGGCAAGATTTGTTCAGAGGGGGTTTGCCATTGCGTTCCTCTGAGGCTGAGAGAATATGATTTGCCTAACACCACCTAGTGGGTTGCCATGGATGAGAGACAATTTGAACTCTGGTTTCCTGGACTCCTATTTCAACACTCAAACCACTACACTACACTGGTTCCCTAATGCAGCAGCTAAGTGGTATCTGATAGATCTTTCTCAACCCCTCTTTTTCCAATAGCTATGCCTCTCAGTATGTTTGGAGCCTGATTGTACTATGTTTGTGCAAAATTCATTAAAAGAGATCAACTACATTTCCTACACATACCTCAACAGTAGATTCCCATGGAAAAACCCTCAACCAAGATGAAACTGGGGTGATTTTCTGTGTCCTTCATGCTTTTAAAATTATGTGTCTGTGTTCCTTGATGTGCTCTTTCGTGTATTTTGTTTAACTCATGGGCACTAGGCAGTATGGCTGCAATATGATGCAGTGTTAGATCTGCTTAGGCCCCTCAAAATCTCTTGCATTTGTAATTACTTAGTCATTGTCATGCATGTGAGTTTCACAAAAGTCCACACTACTTGCAGGGGGGCGGGTTATAGTTTCAAAGCCAAACATACACTTTGGGCTAAGCAATGTAGGGCTGTTGTCATTCTGCGTGCTTTCTCCTTACAACGTATGACAAGATGTTGTTAACACACTATGCCTGTTCTTGTCCTGGCCAGCTAGTGACATGCATCAACGTCATGGGAAGAGGCATAGGTGATAACATCATGTCACTGATCATAGCATAGCTCTGTGCTTCTAAAATACTGTGATCCTCATGAGTTTGGAAGAGTTATTTGTTGGACTATAATCCAGAATCCACCAGCCAGCATGATCACTATATGGTTTCCAACTAGTGGATCCCTCAACAACCACAGCTGTTGCTGCCACCATAAAGATTATTCAAGAATTAAGGTGATTTGTTGATTTGGAACAAAGTACTTAAAATATGAAAATGAAGATAATTTGGGCAGTACAAAATGCTTGTTTATGGGTTGACAAAAAGTCTGGAAGATTGTGCAGCACCTTACGGTGTAAAATTGTAAATATGCCTATCACCTTACCTCTGTTAGATACTCTGAAAGTTGGAAAAGTTCTTAGAGGTCAACTGGTATAGGGCTTCTCAGGCTATCTGATATGGGGGACCAGCAAAATTTCCTCCCACTAGTATGTCAGGGACTGGCACCATACTTGTGCCCATTGATTACCACTGTTTCTTCCTTCCCTCGAAACTCCCCAGAGTTGGCCGCTAATGGCTTGAGGACAAGCTCCAGTCCAGGGACCAACACTTTGAGTAGTACTGGTCTAGTCAACCCCTGATCAGAGCTCAGATCTGTCAGCTAAGGGAACAGCTGTTTAACTGCTGCTTAAATACCTTGAATATTAAAAACAGACTTTAATATGGCCAGCTCCTTTTCACCATTAGAAAATCTCTCACCATTTTTAGTTGAAATCTTCTTTATTGCAATTTCCATTAATAGGACCGCTATCTCCAAGCCATGAGAGAATCAAGAGAGGCAGGCAGACAGCCCAGTTTTCTCTAATGGCAGGCATTCAAACATCTTTTTTGGCCTGGTGCAGAAGGTTATATTGAAACCAGACTTAACACATTAAAAAAAATCTTGTAGATTTACATCCAGATCCTGACATGTACATCATTAGAGTAACGGAGCGTCTCTTGGAAAAAAAAGGAAGAAAGAAGTGTTTTGTTTGAATAATGACAAAATTAAGCATCTGTGTTTTGATAATAAAATGACATGACATTACACAACATTTATTCATGTCAGATTTTTCCTCCTGATTTCCAAGTCCTTTCTCCTTTTGGGATTGCTGTTTACAGATTATCCAGCACGATCTCAGAGTTCCTCAACTGCTCGTAGTCTGTTCTCGCCCTGCTGTTTACTTTGGCAGCAAAACTATTACACACAGTCGGACATAAACAGTCACAATATGGTGCATTTGCAACAACTCTTGTTTAACAACTGACGTGCCTTGTTTTCACAAACTGTTACTGTTGGAAGGCTGATCTTTAGAACAGTCTTATTTCTATTTATTTAAATATTTATATGCCTGTGACCCTGTAGCCATGTTCTCTGATTAAGCATCTACTGACAAACTTTGCTTGGTTTGTCCAGAATATTCTAGATCCTGTGCTAGGAGTATATACCATCAATGTATGTACATACGTATGCATATACACACACACATACCACTGTCTGTTTTCTCAAAGCTCGTTTTCTTTCTCCACACTGAATCTACCTTTCCAAATCTCAGTAAATCATGCCCACACCATCACAATATATTCATACATAAACTATGTGATGTGTTATATACAGTCCAGTACCATGTTGAAACCACATGACTGCCTATTATCTGAGCAATCCTTACAACAGCCCTGAAAGTTAGGCCACTGTTAGCATTCCCATATTGCAGATGGTAGTACTGGTAGATGAGGCTGAGGGAGAACCATTTGGCAAGGGACATCAGGTTATGACAGTGATGTAGACTTGAGTCAACTGACTCAGACTGAAGTCAGACTTAGGTTGCTTCAGTGACTCGACTTGGACTCGTCTCAACAATGAATGATGCACTGACTTGATTCGACTCGACTCTTGTATGTTTTTAGTGACTGACTTGTTGCCCTTGCTTCAGTAACATAACACATTCATCCAGAAACCTTGCGACTTTGAAAAACACTTCCATCTCTTTTTGCCTACTGGTCATATGACCATCTGTCTGAAACCCAAAGTGTGGGCACATTTCTCAGAAGGGAACAGCAAACAGGTTAGGCAGTGGGCTTGAGGTCTGCTCAGCAGCCTGTCCCTGCTGCATATCAGAGGAGCCTTCTAAAACTTTTCCTAAGAGCGGAAGACAAGACTTGCCCCCAGAGTGCAGGGTGCATTTCTCAGGGGAACAGCAAATGTGTTAGGCAACAGGCTTGAGGAAGAAGGCTTCTTCTAAAGCTTTTGAAGCTTCAGTAATGGGGAATAAGAAGGATCCTTTTCCTCACTTCTGAAAAATCCTCCAACTTTGGACATGGGAAGTAAGAAGGATCCTATTCCCCACTTCTGAAACTGCAGATGGCAAAATCACAAGTGTGGAAGGCCGACTCTGCTTAAATGGTTAAAACTGACTTTATTCGACTCTGTCCAGAAATTCTGGCATATAGGTTGAGGTATAAAGTTTTGGGTCCCAGACATGAGACTTGACTTGAAAGATACTTGAAAGTATCTTCAAGGACTGGAGAGTTGACTTGAGACTTGGAGTAAAAGACTTAAATACATCACTGGTGTATGACAAGAAGATTTGAACCCCAGATATCCCTGCATGCAGCTCATCTTCATGGCTGCTGTTCTAGCACTCCAGAGCAGAGACAGCACATATAATTGAGGGCAATATATTCCCATCTTGATGCAGTTCTTTCATAGCCATACCCAGAACCTATGGGATTACTGCCTGTTGCAGCATTTATCTTTTTAGCTCCATCTCTTCACTATAGCAAGAAGATAATGGTGATTAAAAATCCTGAGTGCTGATGAAATCTCTGCAACAATGAGTTCCTCAGCATAATATAGAGAGTCTTAAAAAATATATATCTGGGATTTTTGGAGTAATGTTCTGAGGACATTGTTATTCCAGAAATCAATGATGAATCATGAAAAAAGGAAAGAGAGAAGCAGCTGTGTGGTGTGTGGCAGACACTGAACAAAAGCGTTGCCCCAAATGCATTGTCATTACCTTTCTGGGGGTATGCTATTTCTCCAGGTCTGGCCTGCATTGCTGCTGTTTGTTTGTTTTTTTAATCATATTTGCCCTGTGTATTGATCAACAGTTCAGCCACAGGTCACGATAACATTTTTAGGTGGGAAAACCCTCCAACAGTACAGAGTCAAACCCAGACTGAGCAAAGATATATGTGAATCTCTACAGCGTACAAACATGTTGCACATGGGGGTGGGGAGAGGGATGAAGGATGGAGGCATGCACGGAAACAAATATGCCGCAACGTGATTTATTCCTACCCAAACACTGCCCATGAATAATTCAACTCCACCATATGAATAATTCAGCCTTGAAAAGGAAACACCTCTTGAAAGAGCTTTGTTTGTTTATGATTCTTTCTCAAGTGCCCTCAAAGCCACCCGACATGTTTACTGATGGCATGCTGTTCATTCAGTCACATCAAATTCGAAGGCAGCTATATCTGGTACCTTCAGTTTGTTTACAGTCACTCTGTTTCCTACATGGATTGGGCGGCACACCAAAAGAAACAGTATATTTACGACTGGCATTCCTCAAATGGCAAGACTTTTCTTTGTTGAAGTACATGTGACACAGAACAGTTGCTGTCTATCCCCTGCCCCAGAGGAGTAATTTCTTCACTGCTGGCTGGACGAGGTTCCCTGCCCTTTAGTTCAACTAACAATTTCTCCTCAGGTGTCAGGCCAAGTCCAGCTCAAACAACGCTCAGCTAGTGCAATGATGAGTGATTCTGATGAATGCTTAGCGGCCTCACCCAGCCAATTGAGGAAACCCAGATGAGCACTGCTATAAATCTGAAAGGTTTCCTTCACTTCCTCTTCTCTTCTTCTCTAGCGTGATTCTTTTCATGTAACTAGGGAGCAGAAACCAAATCCAAATAGAACAGAGAAATTAAAAGGATAGATTTTCTAGAAAAGTATAAAGATTGTCAGAGCACATATTCAAACTGAAACCACTAAGCCATCAAACAAAACAGGAGAATTTTACAAGCTCAAGACAAAAGGGAAATTGGAAAAGCAATCACTTTTTAAAATACTCTCCAAATTATTTTCAAAGCGCAGATGGTTTGCCTTACCAGGGAAACATGAATGAAGGTGAAATAGCTTTAAGCCATTCCATGCCTCTGAGGGTAGTGTCACAGCAAGCTCCCAGGATAATGTGAGTGCTGGAGGGCATCCCAAGGAATCCCTGGTGTTTGTTTTCTGGAGTCCTCATCTTGGAGAGAAGGTGAAAAGGGAAAGAAAGATACACATTCCCCTCCAAAGAATAGTTCTCTGCTTTAACACTGTTCATAATCTGGAGTCTTGCCTTTTCCAATAGGTTTATTTGTGCTTTCTTCTTTTTTTTTCCAGCTTTCCTAAACTTAGTAAATAAATTCCAGGGTATTTAACTTTGCTCTACTTCAGTCTCCTCTTACTTCAACAATGGGCAGATTAATGTGGAGAACAGTGTTCTTGGGGGATTATTCGGGAGCACCCACAGGTACCTTGGGGGGAATAGGAGCTCTCTTTAGGGCTCTGCAGCTCAGAGATATGGAGGGGAGCAACCTTTAAGGTTGGCTTGCGGCATGAGAATGGAGTCAAGCTGGAACAGACTTTCTACCAGCAGGCCAGCCACTGGTCAGCCAGGACTGTGGTTTGATTCAATAAGTAGGGTGCTCCACACTTAACAAACTGAACAGGTGGTAAGAGTACCTCTGCTTCTGCCCTGGTAGAAGCCCTACTGTAGACCCAGTTTAAACAGTTAATAAAATGGCCCATATTAATTTGGGTGTGTCTCTTTCTTCCAGTGGATGGGCAATTCATTGTGCAGCACATTAACTATGACAGCCCCATGTTCTCCAACTGTCCTGATTAATTCTCTATCATCCCATTTTTTCAACTGCTTTTAAAATGTCCCAGTTTCTCTCTCTCCCTCTTTCCTTCTTTGTCCCCAGCTTACTTCAATTGCTGGAAACTGAATTCAAAGTGCAAAGGTAGTTTTGCCTTAGTTACATTTCAGTTGGATTCCTGTAATGGGCTCCACTTGCAGATGCTTTTGAAGAGTGTTAAGAAACTTCAGCTGTTTCAAAGAGCTGCAGATAGATTGCTAACTTGTGCTGGCTATAGGAAGTACACAACTCCCTTGTTGTAACAGCTCCACTGGCTGCTGCTCCATTTCTGGGTATAATTCAAAGTGCTGTTTTTGACCTATAAAGCCCTATGCAGCTCAGGCCAGAGTTATTTGAAGGACTGTATTATCTCTTGTGAACTTGACCGTATTTTGAGATCTCCTGGAGATGCCCTTATCTTTGTCCCACATTTTCACAGGTACCTCTGTTTAGGAACATGGGGGAGGCTCTTCTCAGTGGCTGAACCCAGGAGCTTTTGAACTCCTTTTCCAAAGAGGTTAAACAGGGACCCTTCCTATTCTTTTTCCGCAGGCAGATGGAAACCTTTCTGTTTCAAAAGGGCTTTGAGGACTGCTTTTACAAGGCCCATCCCACCAAAACAAGGGGCTGGATTTTCTATTTGTTATTTTTCTCGTGCCTTTTTTTAAAATGGATTATGTTTTCAACTTTCTATTATAGTTTAATCACTTTTTAATTTTTTTTAATTTTGTGAATTTTTAACTATGGTCATTTCCACACCACACTGTTATAGTGTTCATATTCCACATTCAACCTCCTATGGAATCCTGAGGTTTGCAGTTTAGGGAGGTGCCTTTAGAATTCTCAGCCAGAGAGCTCTTTGGCCTCAGCAAACTACAAACCCCAGAATTCCACAGGATGCTCTAAGTGGAATAATAGCACTATAACAGTGTAGGGCAGAAATGGGCTAGTCTTTTTTATCTGTTGTAGGCTGCCGTAAGTCTTGATCTGAAGAACTCCATTCCCCACATTAATCCTAATCCGAACAACAACAACAAACAACAACATAGCCAGAATCCTGTATGGGATTTACAGATGCATAAGTACCATAGTTATGATTCTATGCAGTGAATCCCAGCCCACCCAATCTGCCCTTACTAGGAAGCAGCTGCTGCAATCAAGGGAGAGTCTGTTCCTCTGTTGCTTGGGATGCATCTAGCTGCTGTTTTTGCCCCCTCCTGTGAGTGATCTATGGTACAATAGGGAGAAGTAGGGCCCCTGGCACAATTTCTCCTCATGCCAGAGATCTGGTGACAGGGCAAGGAACATCAGCCCGCTGCTTCCTGTTTGACAGGGGAATGGAGCCCATCAATCGCACTGGCAGCTTCCTGATAAGTGGAGAATGGGGCACTTTCAGTTCCCACGTGTCCCCTAAACTAGAAGATTAACAGTCACAAGTGTGTAACTCTAGGTTGTGCATTCATAACTGCTGCAGAGTGATTCTGGCCACCAGTAACAACAACAACTGGCAGCAGCAAACAAGAATAACAATAACAGCAATGATAGAACTCAAGTAACTCAGTATGGGGAAGCATGTTGTAGGATATAGGATTCTGAATATATAGGATTCTGAATAGGTACATGTAGGATTGTACCTTTGATTAGATACACTGATTTGTTTTAACCTAAAGGAAGCATTTATAATTCCTATTGATTGCAATGGGAAAATTAAGTATATATTGTAAATCCGATGATATCACTGGGATGTAACGTCCTTATGGTTTGCTGCATAATAAAGATTCTGTTTTTCTTCACAGGGCAAAACTGATGGCCAGGTCTTTTTCTTTTCTTATTCTAGGGCAAAAGATTCTTCTTTGGGCTTTTAGCTGACACAGCAGTAGTGTGTGCTCATTAAGAAAGCCATCTCCACCTTTGCTTTGAATTTCACTTTAGCTAAACTCTGGGGACAGCCTAAGGCGATATGGCAGCCTGCCCTGGGAAATTTCTCTATCCTTAACAAAACACATTTAATGCCTTCCTTCAGAATTGCACCTGGTGCATATGGGTGTTTCTTCTTCTCTGTCATTTGAGCAATCAGGTCACCATCAAGAGATGGCATAGTGATGTTATGCTGTGATCAACCTGTCTCAAAGATGGAAATTTTATGTTAACTCCAGACAGATGGCATCATCTTCCACCAGAGCCTTCCCAAGTTGTCACCATCTTCTCTTTTTTCTAACCATTACATTACAAAGCATTACAAAGGAAAAGACAGTATAGCCACTCAGTTTTAACTGAATGGTGGTGCTAGGAGCCCTTTGTTTAGTAGCATCCACTCACATCCTGTGGTTTAAGGAAGTCTTTATTTAAACCCTCTTAACTTTAAAATCCCATTGAAGCTTGACTGCAGGTGAAGTTCCAAATATTACTCTATGTCGTCTATGTCAGGAGTGGACAATTGTGGCCCTCCAAATGTTTTTGGACTGCAGCACCCATACTCCCTCACCATTGACTATGCTATCTGTGTCTCTAGGCCAAAACATTTGGAGGACCCAGCTGCCCACCCCTGCCGCAGGTAAAATTTAATTGAATCTCTTGCTGTGTAAGATGAAGTACTAAAAATGCACGACGAGCACTTGGGGTTGAGCTGGTTGTTTCTCTTGAGTAAGTGCAACCAGAAGTAGCTGTTATGAAAATAAAACTGTGGCAAAATTATGAAGAAACACAAGAGTCTCAATCTCCTGTTTCTTTCTTAGTGGTACTGGGAGGGCCAGTGTTGGCTGTAATATCAGTGGGATGTTGAATGCACTCTGGGTTTTAATCCAAGCTTTAAAGGAGCTTTCCACAGTGCTGAACCCTATCCCTGAAATAATTTCAGCACCTGAGATAGCTCTTTTAACTCTCGGACTAAAACTGAGAGTACATTTTCTACCCCACTGACATGGGTGCCACCAGCTAGTATTGAAGATAGGCCATTAGTGAAGAGAATTAGTAGGCAGCAGGTGGTTCCTTGGGGTCTAAACACCCTAAAGGCACCAGATCCTGTCTGATCTTGGAAGCTAAGCAGAGTCAGCCCAGATTAGTAGTTGGATGGGAGACTGCCAATGAATACCAGCTGCTGTAGGCAATATTTGCAGAGGAAGGAACTGAAAAACCACCTCTGAGTATTCCTTGCCTAAGAAAACCCTATGACATTCATGAGGTTACCATAAATTAACAGGTGTCTTAAAGAAACACACACACATGTACATGGGTCCTTCAATCTTCTCCCATCATCTGACTCTTCCCCCTTTGTGTGTTTTTCCCTCTTTTCCACCATCTCCATCTGTTCCAATATGTTGAGTAAGCTTGGCCAAACAGGTGGAGGGAGAGAGAATCTGTGAAAGAAGGTTGGACACCCACTTCCACCTGGTGTCTTGAAAATGCTCCTTCATCTCTGCTGCATTGCCATAATCAGCAAACCTATTTGAGGGAAACATGGGCTGCTGGCACAGCATGTTATTCTCCCCTTGGGGACAGAGAGTACGATTTAGAGAACAAGGTGGACTCCCCAAGCTATCAAAATGAAGCACCTAGTTTTCCAGACATGCTTCTTTTCATTTCAAACAACAGCTTCTCCTGCAGAATAAATGACTTAGCAGCTTGATGAAGCTTATTTTATTCCCCAGATGTCTTTGACCACAAGGTCTCACTGTAGTCCTAGACAGGCTTTTGGACTTGAAAGCCATAGGAAAGCAAAAGCTGGGAAGCTGCTCTATGCTAATTCCAGTGGCTACAGACAAATTTTCATTGCCAAGAATTCCCTGCAGATAAGAGCAAATGAGCTGCCCGGGGAATTGTGCTTGCCATATTCTTCTGGTCCTGAAATGCTGCTGTTTTGCAAATGTCCAAGGCATTTCACTTTATTATGCAAGAACATTGTAAAAAGAAAAGAAAAGGAAGAAGACATATATAATTCTACTTGGGTGGAATGAGAGATTAGCCTGAAATCAAAACTGTCTCTGCTAATATATTCTGGTTAGATGTAATTACATCTTGTGCTGTGGAGAGATTAGAAAAAAATCCTGAAGAGCAAAGGAAAGGCTGCAGGGGGGATGGTGGGGAGGATTGATTAGGAAGTTCAAATACAGTCCCCTATTCTAAACTAAATACAGGCTGAATAGTCTGTGAAAGAGCATTTTCCCCTTTCTACACACTTTGTCCCATCATAGGAGATACTTTATTTTCCCCCCAAAAACACTGTCTTCCTGAATTAGCAGCACAGATTAAAAGCTTTGAATTCAAGCTTTATTTGAAGAAGAAATGTTTTATCCTCGCAACTCACCTCCAGACGCTGGCATTTCTTACTAGCTTTGTCCTCTGCATTTTGGTATCTCTGTTTTCACTAAATTGGTTTTGGTAATCTGGTGGGGGTTTTTTGAAAGCTGTAAAGAGCAAAAATCTGAAAGGATCTCTCTCTCTCTCTCTCCCTCACTCACACATACAGAAAGAGAGAGAGAGAGAGAAAAAAAAAACAAGAGAAGAGTTATATGGCTTCAGGATATTTTGGACTTCAGCTCATAAATGCCAGCATTGCAATGAATGGATGCTCAGCAGTTATGACAGTCATGTCCCCCTCTCCTCTTTTATACATTGCTGCTGTTGTTGTTGTTAACTGCAGTCAAGTCAACTTCAACTTATGTAACCCTATGGAAGATAGACCCTCAAGTCACCCTCTGTTACCCTGACTTCTGGGAGTCCCCTGATGGACACCTTGATTCACTCCAATCAAAAGGACAGGGGAATTAGTAGGAATTAGTCACATTTCAAGCTCTTAAGTACTTTTCTGGAATGGTAGCTATATAACCCCCAGAACCCTCAGCCTCTTAGTGTGCCAAGCTAGTGCTTGGCAAAATGAAGGGCAGGGTAACCCAGCAAGACCTTCAACCCTATTTTTACAGGGTCAGACCACACAAAAACCAGCCAAAGATTAAAAAATAAACTAAAAATGTGTTTTTATTGGGGGAATTCACTCATGTATGCACACAGGATACATACAGTCAAGCATTCACAGAAGAGCTAACTAAAGGAGAAAGGGAGGGGGGGAAATTATGGATAGAGAGGCTGAGGGTTTTGGGTGTTATATAGTTACCATTCCAGAAGAGTGGTGAAGAGCTTGAAATGTGACTTAGACTTCTGTCTAAGGGCAGACAGATCAGGATTCAGAGCGACATAGTGGACTCTTGCATTTCATCTGACTGCAACTGACTTCTCAAAACCAAGGGTTTATATCCTGTCTTTTCCTCCCTGAAGGGGTGTAAGTTGATTGCTCTCCCAGCCTAGTGAACAGTGGGAATTGCAACACAGACAATGGGATCTGGAACGGACTGAATGTCTTTAAATATCTTGGTTGAGAGGGGGTTTCTGGGCTATCTGCAGTAGGGTAGGCACACAGTAGGGGTCCTGGGCACCTTACTGTTTTCTGATGTTGGCAGTTGATAGGATTAGCTCAGAGCCATCAAGTCAGGCTTTCTTGGCTAATTTCAGAGAATTTTTGACCTGGCCATGCTAGGGTCATCTCTGACCAATTCCCAGCCAGTGTCCCTCCTTTCCACATGGCCTTGCCAGCAATAAGTATAATTTATATTTTATGCCAGTTGAACATATCTGCCAATTAATATATTTTGCCAGTTAGACCATATCAAAATATAGGGGTGTATGGCCTGGTAACACTATCATCAACAGTCCTGCTCACATCTTGCAGATTCAGAAGCCTAAATCCAGTAGTTAGTCCCAACTAGAGGCAACCGACTAAATAAATGGGAACTTAGCAAACAGGGAGACTTGGTAAGTTTCATTAACAGAATAGGTCTTGTTACAACTAACAATTAGATTTAGGCTAGAATTCATATCCGCTTGTCAATGTAACACAATGTGACCCTGTTTAACCATTTGTAATCCAGAGCCAGCATGGTGTAGTGGTTTGAGTGTTGAACTACAGACCCTGGAAACCAGGGTTAATTCCCCCACTGGACCATGGAAACCCACTGAATGACATTGGGTGCATCATGCACTTTCAGCCCCGGAAAACCCTGTGATAGGTTTGCCTTAGGGTCATCATAAATTGGAAATAAAGGCACACGACAACAGCAACAAAAACAACAACTTGTAATATGGGGTAGGTAATGTGTGCCTGCATGCAGCCCCAGAGCTCTCCAGGGAGAAAAAAAAAAAATAAAATGCTTGCCCCCAAATGTACCTAATAGCTATCTAGGGGGTATGGGGGGCATTTTGCCACATTTTGGGGTAAGTGGCTCTGGGCTATTTAAGGCCAAGGAATAGTCATATTTTTTTAAAAAAAACAACTAGGAAGCTCTTTGTTGTGGGGCAAAAATTTCATTTTTTTTTCCTGCAGAGAGTATGGCAGGTGCTTGGGGTGCTACCCTGCAAGGTCTCCTGCAGAGGTGTATCTAGGGTGGGGCAAGTAGAGCACGTGCACTGGGTGCCAATGCCAGGGGGCACAAAAAAGCCATGCATGTGTGGGGGGGTAAGGGTAAGAAGGTAGGGGCACAATTTCTACACTTGTCCTAAGCACTATTTACGCTAGATATGCCACTGGTCTCCTGTGAGATTAATGCACACGCACACCAGCATCTGACAGTTGCTGACCCTTGTGGTAATATACATGGTAGCCTTGATATTGTGAAGTTAGAAGCAATACTTCACTTACAAAAACATGTCACTTAAGCATAGAAAGGGGCATTTACCTGCACAATTATTCTTTTACACTTCAGATGCAAAAGAGTTGCCAGCACAGCCTTCGGGGATTTGAAACAGAATAGCGATAGACAACTTCTTAGGCCTCTTAGGGCAGGGACATTTTTTTCCTATTGAAGGGCACATTCCCTGGGTGGTAATCTGTCCAGAGCTGCATATAATGGGCAAGGACAGAGGCAACAGTCAGGAACATTTTCTTTTCTCTGCAAGGTCTGCAGTGGCTACTTACAGGGGGTTTATGGAATGAGGCTGCAGGTTCTCATCTATTTTTTGAATTGAGCATGAGCACACAAAACCTGTGCGTAACTAAAATGTGAGCCCTGCTAAACAGGGCTTGTTGCATCCCGCTCCCCCACAAAACCATTTCCAGTCACTACGTAACTCTGCACTTCATTACAAAAACAAAGGAACTCAATGCAGATAACAGTGTTATTTTAACTCATTGCTTTTCATCTCTGGTTTACTCTGGTATCAAGTGGATAGACCATAACTCAATAGATGAGGACCTACTTCACCTACAGAAGACCTATAGCAAGAAGGATGCGATAGCTTATGTGAAAGATCTCTCTTGAAGAGCACATTGTCCATCAAAGTAGAAAATGGTGGCCTGGACACTAGAAGTTGGGAAAATTACCTTTTTGGATCACAGTTCTCAGAAACCGCTAACCATCATGGCTATGGAGATACAGTTTAAGAAAGTTTTTTTTTTCTAATTTCCACTAGACAGATAATCAGACATTTGAAAAGCTAGAAGAACCCATACTCGACGAGAGTAAATGCCATCTCTGTGTAGTTGGGCACAAGAATTCCAAGCCCTAAATTGAAGCTTTGAGACTACTTTTATAAGAACACAGCCCTGCCAACAAAGTATTCCTTGAAGCTCTGGGACAATCTCCAAAACAGGTAGCTCTGGGTTAGATACTGTTTTTCAGTTCAGTGTTGAGATTTGCTGTGAGGCTTAGATGTAGAAGACTATATTCTGGCTCCTCTGGATAATGTGAAGGACGATGCAGAAAAATGTGATTGATTCAAGTAGAAAAATGAATGAGTTCAAGACCTGAGATTTGAACTAGAGAAGAACAGGGAGATTGCCTTGATCTGACCTCCCAAGTAAATGAGAAGGTATCTTTTAAAAAAAAAATCTTGTGTTCTTAGCAAATAGATGCAATTCCAGCTCCCAACATCGAGCACAATCAGATATATTGTGTGTACATTATCAGAGCTGGGAGACTATCTTTTTGGATGACAGCTCCCAGTAATGACCCTAAGTGGTGGATTCTGGGAGTTGTAGTAAAAAAGAAACGTCTGGTAGAGGGATTCTAGCCACCGGAGTCTTCAAAGATAACTTTTCTGGACACTGCACTGTGTATGAAATGCATTTTTGTTGCTTTGAGTAGAAGTGCCATGTTTAGTTCAGCTATGCTTTCTGCGTGCATCATCAGTGATCTTTTCTTCTGGTAAAAATCTCCACAAAGGTGCTTCCTTTCCTCTATGCAGCTCCTGGCTGGCATAGATTAGACCAGCAGAGTGCAGTAGCAGCCCTTCTAGGAACAGATGCTAAAATCACCTAATGTGGTATTTTGTCTTCCTCCTACTTAGCTGTGTGATCCATATCTCCATGGAGAGGAAACCAGTCACTTTCTAAGTTTAGATTTTCCCCTGCTTAGTATTCCCTGCATGCCCTGCAGTGAAGGCGTAGAGAACTGCAAAACTTGCTGGTGCTCCTTACAAAGTCCTAATGAGACTGGCCTTATGCACTAGTAAAAGAAATGTCTATCGTGCAGCAAGACTTCAGGAAGTCTCAAACTTGTGCTATGGCACTTTAAGCCAGTTATGATTCACTTTCAGTCCAGCTCCTTCAAATACAGCTCATTCACCACAGCTACCCAAAGTATCACACATGTTCCAGATGAAATACCAGAGAGAGAGAGAGAGAGAGAGAGAGAGAGAGAGAGAGAGAGAGGCACATTTTCTCATTTTGTGATTGTGCTTTTGTGGTATGTTCATTCAGGTGCACTCCAAACCAAACAAAGCACACTCACCCTGACAACATAACCTTGTATGTGTTTTCTCAGAAAGTTCAGTAGGGGCTTAGTCCCACGTGAATGGCTATAGGACTGTAGCATCATGCAGGATCAAGCATGTGACCCCTGGGTACACTGCAGAAATTCCAGTTTGTCTTGTATTTTCAGATAGAAATGGACAAAGCACAATTTTTGTGCTCTCTCAGTTGCAATTACGTCTGAAATCAATGGAGTCTTCTCAGGAATTGTGCTTTGTCACTTCCAGTCACACTGCACATGATTATAAGACCTTATTGCTGTATCCGTTGCCTGACTTTTAACAGAAAATGTAAATACCTTTTTCATAGACCCAATAATGCAGCAGATCACAATATAACTGTCGGCTGAGTTAAACAAAAGTGGGTTCTTATCACATGAACAAAGATAGGTCTTCAATATTTCTTTCCCATTTCCTATCGAAGTAACACAGTGGCTTCTCAGGCATTACTGTACTTGGTCCTATTGTGTTCACTCCTCTGCAAGGATTGCAGAAAAAAATATGTGGAGTTGAGTTGCATTTATATCCCACTTTTACTGTTAATCAGTAACATGGGGAGAACATAGCAGTGTTAGAAGTCAAACCAATAAGAATTAAATACACAAAATTAAGTTATGCTGTGTGTATGTATGTGCGGGTGGGTGGGTGTGCCTAGCAACCCCATGAATTTCATAGGCTTTTCACAGGCAAGGAGTATTCAGAAGTGGTTTTGCCAGTAGTCTGTCTAGTTGTTCAACACTATAAGAAAAACCAAACAGGGATCCCAAAAGGTGACTGTTACGTAATGATCTTAACTTCTTTTTTGGAAACATACAAAACATTGGAATTTCAAGAATTCTGCCAGCTGAGAGTTCAGTGATGAGAGTGCCATCACCAAAAAGTCCCTGCAGTTTGTTCTGCCAGCCTGATAACAGTTAGGTGCTAGCTTTCTGAATATGGATTTGCTCTTCATCTCTCAGATGCAGCAAACAACACACATATGTCTTCAGTGTCAAAAGATATTTTCCTCTGGCAGTATTTGCTTAGTATTAGAATAATATTGAAATCATGGTATTGACATCACCATGTTCCTCATAAATTCACTAGGAGAAGCAGCAGAGGTGATCTAAGAGAACTGAACTGGGAACATGTTTCAAAGTGAGCCTCCAAGCCCTTCGTCTTTCAACCTGTGCAATTATAAGCTGTAGCTCTTGAAGTTTCATTTCCATTTACAGTGTCAATATATTTGTGGGTGGGAAAATTGTGGCAGGGAGTTTTATTTATTTGAAAGCAAAATACTGATTTGTGATACAGTATACAAGGAAAGAGCAATTTTGCAAATGCTTTCCCTTCCCTCTCAAAGTGAGCAGCCTTTGCTCTCAGTATAAAGCACAGAGACAGCTGGAGCAATAAACAGGCAAAGGTCTATTCGAAACCTACACTCAGCAACACTTCTAAGGAGAAAAGCGTCTAATTATATTTCTCATCCTTCTTTGAGACCTTGATTCCATGGGCTTTTATTAGTCACTGTGCTGAGACAAAAGAACTCTCCATTTATATACAATCTGTTTAATATCTAAGAGAAGAATAAACACTCTTGTCATTTAAGTAAGCAGTCAAGTTGTTTGAAAAACTGTGAGGTAATAAGCAGATACATGTGAAATAGCTATTTGGAGCTGGGAAATAGTTGGTTAAGAGTAATGCTGTTCCTTGCAACATGTTCCTTTTCTCAGGTGACTCGGGGCAATGTGGTTGCTTTTTAACAAATGAAGTTAAAATTGAAAAAATTAGAAAATATAAAAATTATTTTATATTTATTTTGCGTTACTTGTTTGGCAGAAGGAGTAATATTGGCTTATTTTTGCAAAACATAATTTGGGGGAGATGGAGTGGACATTTTTAATGATGTTTGGTTTTATATATTATATAAACTATTATATCTAATATACAAAAGTCAAAGTTTCTGTGTTTGTCTGTGTCAGACGAAGACCTCATATGATTGGCTGTGTCAGGCGAGAAGACCTCATATAATTGGCTGCCTAAGAAGATTCTATAGAATCCTGGGGTTTGCAGTTTAGGGAAGGGCCTTTAGAATTCTCAGTCAGGGAGCTCTTGGGCCTGGCTGGTTGCTATGGAGACGAGGCCTAGCAGCAAGCAGGGGAGCAGTGCATTCTTTCAGGAACCCAACCTCTGTATGTTAATAACTCTGAATACAGATTGGATTGGGGAATATGGGGAAAAGTTACAAGTACTGGACAAGACAGTTTGGAGAATTAGAGACACAGGATCTCAAATCTTTCTAACCAGTATTACCCATGAGAAAATAAAATCCCAGGCAACACCGGGTATGTACACTAGTGATATATAAAAGCAAACACACAAGCACTCTTATATATAATATATCAAATATGATAGTATAGAATATAAAAATTATATATCTATATTATAAAATTATGTGCTATATAGTAATTCAGCAGTAGAACATTAGTAACATATTACTTGAGTAACGAATAACTTTAGTAGGCGAGATTACTTACAAAATCAACAGCAAGTAACACATTATCTTTTTTCTTTTGTAAAAAAAGTCATATCCAAATGGTGTACTATTTAAAGGCAGTGTTGCGGACAGGCATTGTCAGGCATTTGCCAGGGCCCACATCCCAGCACGGGGGTTACTGCCACCCCTGGCAGTCTGTGCTCTTCTTTGCCATTGCTGCCTGTTTCCTCCAAGCAACTGAGAATAGGGCCAGCTTAATTTTGCTGCCTAAGGCAACAGACGAGGGGGCATCCCTCATCCCCCATGCAGAAGCAAACTGGTCTGGTAGTTGAATTTAACTGCAATAGCAATGAGGGGATAGAAGACTCCACTATATCTGAGACAGGAGTCTACGACAGGAGTCCACGACAGGAGTCCAACTCAGACCATGTGATCTCAATACCTTGGTCTTGCAACAGGGCTGTTTTCCGCACTACACTCTTATAGCGCGATGATTCCACTTTCAACATCCTATGGAATCCTGGGCTTTGCAGTTTGCAAACCCCAGGATTCCATAGGATCTTGAAAGTGGAATCATTGCGCTATAAGAGTGTAGTGCGGAAAAGGCCAGGGGCTGGGGAAAGTGGTGTCCCAGCTGGCCCCAAAAGATGTTGCCTGAGGCAGTTGCCTTGTTTTGCCTAACGGTAGAGTCAGTCCTGAGTCACAGTTCCATTGGGAGGTAACATAACAGTAGCGGTCTCCCACTTGTTTTGCCTAGGGGTGATAAGGTTGCTATGGCCCGAGAAACAGTTGGCAGCATTTGGACTCTGGCCTAAATGCAGCGTATTTGCAGCCCACAGGCCTCCCTGGATGCTTTGCGCCAAATATGTGTGCATATATGACAAAAATGTTGTTGTTGTATGCCCTCAAGTCATTTCTGACTTACAGTGAATCCAAGGAAAATCTATCTTGTTCAAAGGGGTTTTCCCTTTGCCTTCCTTTGAGGCTGAGAGAATGTAATTTGCCCAAGGTCGCCCACTGTGTTTCCATGGCTGAGCAGGGATTTGAACCCTAGTCCAGAGTGATAGTCCCTGCCAAATTGGGACAGTTGTAAGTTATGCAAAAAGAGAGCGAAAGAGAGTATTGACATTCCTGGAAGGCCAAGGAATGATGATTCTTCTCTAAAGCAAAAGGTTCCATCTTTTTTTAGTGAAAAATTGTGTTTTCTATTTTTTTTTTAATCACAAATATTTCCTGAATGTATCTTGTTCCAGAGCTCCCCAAACCTAGAGCCAACATTGTCCTTTTCTCCTTCAATTTGCAAGGAACCACAAAAGATTCACTTTGGCTTTCTTTAGATATTTACCTGAAGACTGTATGATCTGTATCAACTACACACCAAGTGTACCTCACCAAAGGGTATATAATTCAGACTTATGTATAGGCGAGGGGTCTCCAAATAGAGATCAAAAAATGAAGGGTTGCTAGGGAAGATTTCCACCACTTCCCTGCAGACTTTTCCTTCTCCAGCTGCCAGTGGCCAGACTCACACTCACATGAACCATCTTAAGCCCTTTGCTCCTCAGGAATCTGCTCTCCGACTGTGGCATTTGGTCAATGGCCTTTTCTGTACTGGGGAGAGACAGGCAAATGAACAGTTCCACCTCACAGAAAAGGTTCAGTTAGCTTCTTTGGTCTCTTTCTGTCTTGCCCACAGTATATTTTTCTTCCCAGATAACTCTACCTTCTTAAGGTAATTTTATCCTCATCAATTTTACAGTACTAGCCACTGTGATAACTGCCGATGAAGAGTTCATTTGCCATCTTAATCAAAATGAATTACTGTTCAGCAGGAAGTTGGCCCTACTATTAGACAGAGTGAGGAAGATATCTTAGGCAGGTGATTTGGGATGCTATAAGTAAATGATGTTTATTATGTTGTGGTGGTGGTGGTTATTAATAGCATTAGTGTTCCCAGACTCAGAAGTAGAAAGGGCTTCTGTACCTTAAATGGTTGCATAGGAGAGGGAATTTCAGCAGATGTTGCTTTTCATGCAGCTAAATAAAAAGCAACACCTGTCAAATGCCCTCTTCTATACAATCATTAAAGTCACAGGAACTGTCTGCAGTCTTCAGTATGGCAACCCTAGTTACCATTAGTATTAATACATTTTTGTTGCTCGAAAGCGGTGAGATGGAATCTTCTTTTGCCCAAAGCAATTGGACTACTTTTGGTTATTTTGGTTGCGTACTTCAATTTGTGATGTGAACTGAGTTGGGGCACTTGTTGCTCTCCCTCCCTGATGGATAACAGTGCAAGAGGTGGATGGGTTCCCTACAGCTAGCCAGGAACAGTGAAGAAGGGAAATGATATCAGCAGATATTGCAAGATGGCAAAGAAGACAGCAAGATACTGGAGCTGCTGTGGATATAGCATAAGTGACCCATGCTGAGGACTGCTATCTAAACAGGAGCAGGGTACTTTTGTTGTGTTAGCTCCTTTTGGACCTGCCTTGGCTACTACCATGCAACATCACTAGTAAGAGTATGGGACATTACCCCATGCAGTGCCTAGATAGTGGAGCATTATCATTCCAAAAATAGTATATTGTTGTGAGATATTTCTATATTGTTATTAGTAGTAGTAGTATTAGTATTATTATCAGCAGCAGCAGCAGCATCGTCATCATCATCTATGCTTTCTCAGGTGGTGAAAGGCATATATTTGTCATAACATCTCATTGTCCTTGTACGCAGTTTGCATTTAGTGTGCTATGTTTGGGGATTAGTCATTGGAAGGTAAACACATACTTAATTAGCAAATCTGATTACAGAGGCATGCATCTCTGAAGAAATCCACCTATGGGTGGGAAGACAGGTTTACCACAGAGAATGGGCACATCTCTTAACATCTAGTTTAATCATAAAGCATCCCCCTCATTCTCTTGGTGGTGATAAAAATATCTAGAATTGGTTTGTTGATATAGATCAGGGATGGCAAAAGGGTAGACTCAGAACAGCCTCAGATTTCAAGAGTATTGCTGTTTCAACAGAAGCCGTCATGTATCTGTACACTGATTCTCCCATGCTTGCCTTCCTCAACCATTTGAACTCGTTCGTTCTAAATCAGCACATTGGGAGAGGAGTGTATATCTTGTCCCTACTAGGGATGTGTATGAAACTGCTAGCACATTAGAACTACTATGCTTCGTTCTGCTGCCTGTTCTCACATCAATGATATTTCAAGCAGAAATCTGTTTGCATTGTCTCATTCCATCCTTAAAAAGATAGTCAAGCTTGGGACTAAAATTGGTAACAGCAGTGCAGGCTAGAACTTGAACCATGTGATATTCCACCTCAACCATTCAGTGACACTACATACTCATTACTGTGAAAGTAACTAGGAAGTGTGGTTTTGGTAGTCTGAGTGTTGGACAAGGACCATGGGTGAAAAGGGTTCAGATCCCTGCTTGGCCATAGAAACGTACTCTCTCAGCCTCAGAGGAAGGGAAAGGTAAACCCACTTTGAACAAATTTTGGCAAAATTCCGTGGTATCTTCACCTTAGGATCATCATAAGTTGGAAAGTACTTGAAGGTACATGATAATAACAGCCAGGAAAAAATGAGTCAAGTTACTTCCTCAGTTACATCCTAGTATGGTATAGTTTCATCTTACTGTTGGAAAAAATAATGGGTTATGCTCTTATTCGAAGTAATTCAGAATTGATGCTAAATGATGGCTACAATTCCCTAGGAAAACATGAGTGCTTGGAAAAGCCAAACTTTTTAGATCCTTTGAACAAATATGGTGAATGGGAAATGGCACTCAAGTTATAAAACTCTATTTTATTGGATTTATACACCATTGTTTACCAAAAAAGCTCCCAGAGAAATTTTTGCAAAGGTAAGTAAGATGAGAGATCCTGCCCTCGAGGTTTACAATCAAAATGGAAGACATAACACACAAAGAATAAAGGCTGGGGAGAGAAGAGACAAAACTGGGGCCAGGTCTACAGTGTGTCAGGCCTGAGCATTTGCAAAGTGACAACAAACCCGTAACTCCAACAGCACCACCATTTCCACATTGTACATTCACTCTGTACATATGAGGACCTTATTAAGAACTCTGATCCTACAGTCTCTGCCGCTTTCAGGCTTAAGCAGCCCAGCAGGGGTGCAACACGCAAGTGCTTCCCAAATCCTGGAGCCAGCCTTGAATTAAGAGTGCTGTCTACAGAATATCCAGCATCCTCCTCTTCAAGAGCAACAGAATAGGAAGATCACCTCCTATTAATAAAGGGAAACACAAACCCTGCAAAACTTGTGAACTCATACAGATTCTTTGGGGCTGGGTGCTTTCCTTCCATTAACAGGCTTTGTCCCCATTTCAGTAGCAGCCTAACATAGTCTCAGGAAAGCAAGAGCACCAATCTTCTTAGGGGGCCAGCACTCCAACAACATGAACACATCTGGCTATGCATCATAACCACCATCACAGGATGTTGCCTTTTCCCCTTATGCAGATGTCTGTCAAAGCCTGTGCATTACATAAGTTGTCAGTGAACCAAGGGAAGCACTTGTCTACAAAGAAGTTAAATGTGTATAGGATAAGGATCATAAACCATTTTTATTTTTAAAAAGGTTTAGGAAATAGTATTAGGAATGGTCAAACTTGTCAGTTTTCCTTTCTCTCACACCCTAAATTTGAGAATTTTGATAGTTCCTGATCCAAAAATGAACTGATATGAAATTCTCATCCCTCCTTGAAATGGATGTGTTTGATTAACAGTTGATGAACACAGGAAGGCTTTTAGATACTTTTCCTCTGTGAAGGGACGATGCATCATAATTTTCCTCTGTGGGTGATTTTCTTCTTCCTCTTTTACTGCCTAAAGAAAATAAGCTTTGCTTCCTTCTTTTTTCCCACCTTTAATCTTGAAAAATAGTTTCCAAAAATCACCTAATCAAACTGATAGCAAAGAAGCCATTTGTCATCTTCACGTTCAGTAAATTGGACTGGGTCTCTGAGCAGAATTTGCACTTCAATCACAAGGAAGAAGACCAAGACACCAAAGCCTGGGTAAGGCTGTAGCCTTGACTTTACCCATCTAGCCTACATGCATTTATGATTACATTTGTTCTCAAACTTAGGCCATTTCCGCACTACATTTTTATAGTGCTAGTATTCCACTTTCAACATCCTATGGAATCCTGGGTTTGCACTTTAAGGAAGAGTATTTAGAATTCTCAGCTAGAGAGCTCTTTGGCCTCAGTAAACTAAAAACCTCAGAATTCCACAGCATGTTGAAAGTGGAATGATAGCACTATAACAGAGTAGAGTGGAAATGGCCTCAGAAGGTCAAGCCGAGCCATCTGCTGGTTACGTACACCTGTTTCAGCTTCCATGCTGGGTGACCATAAAATTCTGTCACAACACAACTGATAGGTTCAAGCATAGCTCAGCAAAGCTCAGCACTCCTAATAACAAACTAGATTGCAAGGAACAAGTCATCCATATAGGTAATACAGATATTCATTAAATAAAAGATGCCTGAAATAGTTCATTAGTTGATGTTAGTTAAAAAATGCCTGCATTTTCCCTTATTCCTAGCATTTGTGTTCCTTTGGTTTCCTTAACTATGAAAAAATCAGGCCAGTCCCACCCCCCACCCCCAATTTAGATCTGATTGTTTAATAGAATTAGTTTAATATGGTCCCTCAGTCGCTGCTCTCATTTTCACAGGATCTTCTACATACTGTGAGATCTGGCACCAGACAGAGAGGAGCTGAGAAGGATGCCTTGGAAGTTCTGTATTTTGTTGAAAAATAAGAACTGGAAAACATTTTTTTAAATCAGTTCTTGGAAAAGTTACCTTTTCTGGACTGTAATTCCCAGAATCCTTTCAACCAGCATGACCATACTTCTGAAGGCTGTAGTTCAAAAAAAAGGGGGGAGGGGACTGTCCTCAGCTCTGTTTCAAGCATGCTGGTAAAAATTTAACCAAGCAACAGAAGCGTCCGTGCTTATACTGCACCCTAGCTTCCTTAGTATATTATGCTGCAGTATGTTACCCAATTATCTGGGAATATGTCCCCCTGAACTTGATGGGACTTGTGTCTGAATAGACTGGTATTGCCTGATTAGTGAGGGTGCAGTCTTATGTACGCACATTCAGTGGCAGCCCCTTCAAATGGATTCACACATGAAAAATGAAATGCAACCTGAACAGCTAAACTTCCAGTAGCTTGATAAATAGTATGTAAGCTCATTATAAAGGGCAGGATTGTTGATAGTTTGGTGATTCGATTTGTTTTCTTTATTCTCCTTTAAAGGGGATGCTTGAGAGTGGAATGGATAATTGCAATCTGTGTTATGAGAACAGAGAATTTGTGGGAGGTTTGTGTGCATGTGTCACTATGCACACACAGTTTGATTTATGGCTGTATTTCTGTGTAAACCTTCCTGTTTCACAACCATTTCTGAAAAAGTAAGCATACAGTTTTAAAAAGGAAAGCTTTGGAGGCTTGCTGTCAGCATCACAAATGAATTCCAGCCAATTATTTGTGTCTGATGTTGAGACATCGATGGAACCTGTTGTCATTTTCATCGCACAGAAAAGGAACACTTGGGCAAAATTCTCTTAATGAAGGCCCCTGCTATTATAATGATTCTCAGGCCATTTTCACACAAGACAGGAGGAGCAGTTCACTGTGCGTCAAGAGCAGTGTTTTATACTCTGATTCAGAAACTGTGCTGTCTGCACCCCCTCCAATTTACACCATATTAAAGTGGAGACCAGCAGTTGCTGCAGCAACAGCAAGTCCCTGGCTACTCCCATCCTGCTCCCTCACCCGCCCCGCCATCACTGATTGGTCTGTTTTTTTTTTTAAAAAAAACAACAACCACATTTTAAACACATTTCTGCATTGCTACATTTGTGTGTAGGTATGTATGTTCACTGATATGTGGGAAAAAGCATGTCCTAATGATCCATTACAAGATCCCACTCTCTTCCCGCTGTCCCTTTAACACATGAAGACAATAATGACGGCAGCCTGTTGTTTGATGGGCAGAGAGAGATAGGGACGGAAATGACAGAAGTGACAGCCTAGGAACAGCCTTGGCCTGCCACTTCTGCACTGTGAATCGATGATATGCTTCTGGAGGTAAGCAAAAAACAAAGCACATCTAGTCTGGGAGATTTATATCAGAGTTTTTCTGGTTTCTTGTCACAGTGAGCCATCCTAGGAGCTGAAAATGTGCAGAACCACGAGAAAAACTAGGACGCTAAAATGCTACAACATGCAGATGAGAGTGTGATAACTGAAGCCCCTGTCAGAGCAGCTGTTGGTCCCTGTTGCTCAGGGTGGAGATGAGTCCTGCAACTCAAGAGCTCCCCCTGCTGCCATGGACCAAGCAGGCGAGGACGTCCCTCTGCCTGCTCCTTTAGAGCAACAGGGATCCAATTCTGTGCCTGCTCCTTTGGAGCAACAGGGATCCGATTCTGAAGAGCCTCTGGAGCCTGGTTCAATAAGCCCTCAATCAAGGCAGAGACTCAAGAGGGCTGTGCAAATGGAGGCTTCCTTGGCTAAGTTTAAGAAGCAGTGAGTGGACACACCTGTGCCTGGGGCTATATAACTGCCTGCCTGGAAGCTTCCCTTTGCTTGTGGCAAACTTCTTACAAGCCCTCCTCTTGCCTGTACCTTGCTCCCAGCACCTGGTTCCTGATACCTTGAATTGATCTCTGGACTCTTGACCCTTGGCTTTGGAACTCTGACTACGGCTTCACCTGGCGCTCTGGTAAATGAACTTCCTTGAGTAAGTGCTTGCTTGTCTCCTCCTGGCTGGACTTTGCTGGCTCTCCCACTCTCTTCTCTGGGCTAGCTCGCCACCCAGGTCTCTGACCTTGACAGAGAGGGTAAGAATTCGATGCTACTATGATGTATCAACTTTGTGCAGAAATGGCCTCAGATGCCTTCTTCTATCTCAAGACATCCTAGAAACAAATTCATTTGCAGAACCAGTCAATAGCAGTGAAGCTTCCAACTCCTATCCACACTGTTGTAAAAGTTCTCTGCTTTTGCATTCTAGCTTCTCTGCAAGTTTTTTTTTTTTACATAAATAAGTAAAAATAAGACTCCAACCCTCTGGAGGGAAATTTCATATGGAAGGTAGAAATGACCCCTCCTTTTTTTTTCCATTCCAAAATTTATAGCTGAAATTAAGGTAATTGAAATTTTGATTGTAATTCTTTGGGAGAAGCCACTTTTGGCAGCCTTTTGCCATTACTTGCCTTAGCATGAGGGATATAATGACAGGGGAGGATAGATAAGGGTATTGTTCCCCAGTTAAGAATTCTTCCCCTCCCATGAAATTTTCCTTCAGTCTCCAAATTTCTAGCATTGCATCTGAGCATTCAGAAATACGGTTTAGGTATCCATGGCCTGCCACCTATGTTTCAAAACCCCAACACGAACATTTGATAAGCTTCCTAAATAATTATAATTGCATAAGGAAGCTTTTCCAGGCATATACACTTTGCCTACTGCAGGGGTTAATTTTGATGCTTCTACAGCTATGTGTGAAAATTCATTCTCAACTCCAACACATGTGTTGATCGCATGGAAGTCTTCAGTGTTTCATCAGAAAAAAATTGTAATCTTGGCTTTTGAAAGTAAACTATGTATAGGAATTTCAAGCGGTCAACATCTCTGCAAGTTTGCACAGAAATCAGAGCTCTTAGAGTTTATTAGCATTTCAGATCATTACAATAGGATGACTAGCAGAATACACATTTACTTTGTAGTCATTGTTACTTAATTTACACAACTATTTTATATATGGAAAATACTGTATTTTCCATGTATTTGCTTTTTCTTGGAAGCTTCACAACACACTTTCTAATCAAAAAGCATTAATTGGATTTTTTTATTACCTTTGAAAGCAGGGTATTTTTTCCACTGAAACCTCTTTCACAGTGGCCTCCCCCCATTATTATTTCTGCCTCCCCATGAAACTTGCCTTGGTACAGCCCTGCTCAACACCATGCTGTAAGGCCCCACTTTGGGGGTCCCCAATATCAGTATGATTTGGATGGGCACCATACCTAATTGGCATCATATGTAATTGGCAACACATTTTATTGGCTCTGATATCAAATTCAAGCCTGAAAGGTGACAGAGAGGTCAAACTGAGCGAGGGAAAGAATTTGACTGTAAATGTGAGATGCATAGGTCAACTCAAAACTTCCTCCAGGTAAGACTGAGTCATTTGTCAGGCAAATACACATCATTCCTATGGATAATAGGCTTAAACAGAAGCTGGAATTTTCCAGGGAATCCAGCTGTGAGGAGCCCACCAGGACACTGATTGACAGATATCCATCCCTTATACACCTGGATTCTTTCCTCTGTCCTCACAGCACCCACAATAGACAGCTATTATAACATTCATCATCTCTTCGTCAATCAAAGCACTAAGCCCATCAACAGGCGAAAGACTCATTGTCCACAATAGGTTCCCTTTGTCTTGCATCTGGAACCTTCACAGCTACAAGCCATTTTCAGGGTACAAATACCCCTGATTTGAGGAGGCCCAGTGCAATCTCTTGAAGATCTACCCGTCACTTTGTCCGTCTGGCTCCTGAATGAGAACTGTCCTTAGGTCCTACCTAAGCCAAAATACATTTCTGCTCTTCACTACTCTTCTGGACTGGTAATTATAAATCCCCCCAAATCACTCAGCCTCTCTATAATTTTTCCTCCCTTTCTCTTTCAGCTAGCTCTTGTGTGAATGTGTGATTGTGTACATCTTGTGTGCATGCATGAGTGGATTCCCCTCAATAAAATCATTTTATTAGACAATTTTGCTTGGTTTTTGGCTTGGCTGTCCCCATAAAAATTGGGTTTAAAGATCTCACTAGGTTACCCTGCCTCTCGTAGTGCTATAGCTTGTGCTCTGGCTAATTCCCATTCCCCATTATTTGGAGCACATTGAGGTGTCCCCCAAGGGACCCCACAAATCAGGGTAACAATGCTGAGGTATGAAAACCACTTCATACATGCCTCTCCCTGAACAAGCCAGGGACTATGTAGGCTTCCATGTGAGAATTCTCCACTGGATCTGTCAGATGGAGACTTGTGCAGTAAAAAGGCATTGCAAGGGCGACTCCACAGCCCAGCCCACTGGCCACATGATTTCACAGCAATATTTGGTTTCTTATCTTAGTGCAGAAGTTATCTAACCAAGAAATCCTAGATGAAGACAGGCTACTGCCAGAACATGATCCAAAGGAAGCTGTCACCCCAAACACATGGGATCCCATGAGGTCCTCTATCAGAACCTGCAATTAAATGTAAAAATGGGGAATTAAGAGGGCTGCGAGAGGAAAGGTAACTGGCGGGATCTTTTCAACAGTGTTTACTGGGTCACTGCAATAAAATCAGCCAAATACTTATAAATAATCTAGAATGTGTTTTATTGGGAGAAAGTCAAACAAACACACAAAGATTGACACTCATGCACACACTCACACAAGGCTACCTGAAAAAAAGAGAGGAAAGGTGGATAGAGGAGGATTCAGGGTAGAATGGGCAATAGTTACCATTCCAGAGCGAGAGAGCGAGAGAGCGAGATGAAGAAAATCAGTGTGGCTCAGGCTTGTGCCCAGGCTGCTCTCTGCGAAGGAGCTTGGAGGGCTTTGCGGGCTGCAAAAGTGGAGCTCAGGGACCACAAGCAATCTGCAACCTGCACTTTCCCCACCACTATCCTAGCAGCTAAGGAGACACAAACCCTTCCTTAACATAAACTCTCCTTTTCCTTCTCCATAATAAAAAATGTGTCCTCGCAGGAGGCGTCTGAGACAGCATAAACAGTGAACTTTGACCTTCACTGCCTGACTTAATTAATCAACTGCAGTTGTAGTGCACATAAACAGAATCAACAATCTATTCCCATTTCCCCTCAGCCTTCTTGCTAAATTTGGCAAGGATTTCAGGAACTGCAAAGCCAAGCTTCTTACAGGACATGAGGGAATTGTTTCGGCTTTCTCTTGGTTCTTCTTCTGCCAGGGGTGGAGGAACTTTGTTTGTTTTGAAAAGTGACTGTGAATTGATGAAAAACTGCCCAGAGGGAATAGCAATGCCTTAACTTTGGCATTAATTAACTGCTTAACATTTTAGGGCCCAATTCTTTCTGACAGCTAAAGCCAGTGCATTCTGAGAAGTAAGGGATGATATTCCACTAGAACTTCAACATAGTTCCATCCTATGGAATCTTGCTGCTTGTATTTTAGTCAGAGGCAGTAGGGAAGCCCTGTGGCTGAGAATGTTAAATGCCCCTTCCTGCACTGCAAATTCCAGGATTCCATAGGATGGAACCAAAACAGTTGAAGTGGAATAAAAATGCTATCATCCTGTAGTATGAATGGGCCCCAGATCTTACCTGACTTTGGAAGATAAACTGGGTGAGGTCAACACTTGGCTGAGAGACTACCAGGAAGTATCAGAGCTTCCCTATAAGGCTAAGCCAAAATAGTGCTTGAAATCCTGCTAGCCGGAGTTGACAGGACTAAGCTAAATGGACCAATTGTCTGTTTTAGTATAAGGCAGCTTCCTCTGTTGTTATCTCATAAAATGTTCTCATGCTTCTCTTATCTGCTTCCAAGATTTTCTGGCAATGACATAAAGACTCATTGTGATATGGTTGATTACAGCCATTCCATCGAGCCATCACTACATGGCCTCCAGGCAATGACTGCACCATATAGACCAAAGGTAGAAATCAAACAACTCTCTAGACATTGCTGGACTGCAGCATCCAGTATTCCTCAGCATTGGCTGTGTTAACTAGGACTGCTAGGGCTTGTAGTCCAACAACATCTGGAGAGCTGTGCAATTCCAACACCTGATATATAAATCATCCATATCCAAGGCTCATTATCCTTCCCTCTTGGAGTCAAAGAATCATTTCAGATGTTCAGGCACTCCATCTGAGATTTCATCAACCCTCACGTGATGAGTTGTTGCTCAAGCAGTTCTTTTCAGGTACTAAATGGGACTAAGATAAGTGTGTGAAGCAGAGAGGGCACTGTGCCATTATCTTCCATCCTCAAATATGCTCATTTATTAGAACATGCACAGGGTGCTATGCATGTGCAAGTGTAAACATGGATGGCTCTGTCCACACTTTCTAATAAATGCTGCTAACAGTGCCAATTCCCACCTGTAGTATGTTTGCTCTTTCTATCCAAATATATACGCCATTTCCGCCCTATACTGTTCTAGTGCTATTATTCCACTTTCAAGATTTTATGGAATCCTGGGGTTTGCAGTTTAGGGAAGGGCCTTTAGAATTCTCAGCCAGAGATGTTGGGAAACCCTCCATATTTCAGTTATGGGACATGTAGTAAGAGTTAATTAGCAACTTGCTTGTAACAAGGTATGAGAACCAGAGACCGTTAGACAAACAAAGCTAGGAATGCAGTAGTAAGTGCTGCCAGGCTGAAACCAGAACTCCAAGGTGTCTTGTGGGCGGGATGAGAAACTCTTTGCTTTTAATGTTTTGGATTTTGCTAATTGCCTCCAGTTCGCTCACTGAAGTCCTGTACTATGTATCACACTCCTAATAAATAGTGTGTTTGCACTGTCACATTTGCATGTGTGAATTCGGTTCCTTACAGAGTGAGCAAACTCCTGCAAAAATAATAACAATATGTATCAAATAAATGAAGAAGATCCTGAAGACAAGGGAGCATCTGGCGGAGCCGTCAAAGCTCCAGGCGAGGAAATCATCAAAAGAGACAAGATGGCCCCCAGCCAGACCCCTGATGCTAAACCCAAGACACGACCTTCGATTCCTCCATCCACCCCGACCGGAGGCCAAACCTGGGCCTGGGGTGAGAGAACAGAAACTGCTCAGCGCCAACGTCGCCGGACTACAAGATGGGACACATCTATTGCCGAGACCAGTATAATGGAACAACTTCTAGCCAGAGAAGAAGAAGTGGAAAAGCAGAGAGAAAAAATTTCCAAACTGAGAGCTCAGCTGCACAACTGGAGACTCCTGGTGCCTCAGGTTGGATGAGCTCCACCCCAGGCTCCAGCAGCAGCAGCTGCTCTGGTGGCTGCGGCACCTGCACCTCCCGGGATACCGGCACTGCAAGTGGGGCCTCAACCTTTCCTAGAGTTGAAGACCACATACGATGGCGGTGGAGCCACCCTGACATACTTTCTCAACATGGCCTCTAATTACATGATTGACTACGGGAACAGTTTCCCTGATGATGCCGCCAGAATTAGATACCTGAGCCAGCACCTCAAAGGAGAAGCAGCAGAGTGGGTTGCCAGCCTGTTCGACTCATGAGCTGAGGAAACAGCCGACCTGCAGCTGTTCATGCATTGACTTAGAGAAAGATTTGAGGATCCGTTCTTTCAAGAACAAGCCAAATACCAACTGAAGAAACTGCGCCAAGGAAAAGGAACCGTTGGCGAATATGCACGAGAATTCAGGAAGTTAGCCCCTAAGGTTCCGGAATGGAAATATGACATTCTCAAGCAATTTTTCCAAGACGGATTAAATTCCATCATCTTGGATCAGTGCCTGACCCAAGGGTATCCTGCCAGCCTCCTGGGATGGATGAAACTAGCTGAAGAAGTGGAAAGCATCATGGAGAGTGTCCAGCTTACCTGGCAAAGGCAGTCACAAGAAATCGGTCACCGAACCCAGGGACCGCGAAAAATCACTTTCCTGAGCAGTGAGGAAAAGAAAAAACGACTCAAAGAAGGCACCTGTTTCCAATGTGGGGAAAAGAGGCCACATCGCCAGCGAATGCCAGGGATCGAAGAACTCAACTGAAGAAAAGTTGTGCACCCCCACCACCCGACCTGTATCCCGTAAAGCTGAGACCCCGAAGCTGACAACCAAATGCCCCGCCGGTAGAACCGCTGCTGGAACTTCCGATGGTGAGGACAGCCCACTGACTACGTCCAACTCGGACAGTGATGATTGGGACCCCAACAAGTCTGCTAATGTAAGTACCACCAAAACTCATCATGTATATGTAACAGTAGCCTTACAAGGAAATGATGGGAAATTACGAATGTACAGGGCCTTAGTTGACTCAGGCTGCACAACTAGTTTATTGAATCTTGCTGTGGCAAAAGAACTTGCAGTAAAGTTTGAACCCCTAAAACAGGCCGTCAAATTATCTCAAATGGACGGCTCACCCATGACAGGAGGCCCTGTATGGGAAAGGACTAAACCTATCCCTGTTCAAGTGGGAAACTATCAGGGGCAATTATGTTTCTTAGTGCCCACCAAAATCGGGTTTCAAGTAGTCCTTGGGTACGACTGGCTAAAAAAGCACAATCCCCAAATTGACTGGATACAAGGCTTACTCAAGCATACCCATGATGTAAATCAAATGCCTGAACAAAACCCCCCTGACTCGGCACTCACTTTGAGTCCCGAGGAGCTGCAAAAAGTTCCATTAGAGTACCGAGACTTGCAGAAAGCTTTTGAGGAACATGAAGCAGACAAACTGCCCCCACGTAGAGACTTTGATTGCAAACTCAGATTAATAGATGGAGCTAAAATTCCCAAACCAAAAATATATCCAATGAACAACCAAGAACTAGATGCTCTAAAAAGATTCCTGAACAAGAAGTTACAACGTGGATTTATAAAATCCTCATCTGCTCCTACCACCAGTCCAATATTTTTCCGCAATAAAAAGGACGGAGGAGAACCGAGGCTTATTGTAAACTACAATTTAATCAATCAGGCAGTGTTGCCTAATATTTTATCCAATTCCTTTAACTAAAGATATCTTAAATCAATTGATTAAAGGCAAATTCTTTACAAAATTAGACCTCAAGGAGGCTTTCCACAGAATATGCACTGATCCCAAAAGTGAGTGGTTGACTACTTTCTCAACTCCACTTACTTACCTCTTGGATTACAAAAATTTCTTCTACTTGGGACTCTGTACGTGACTCTCTCAAAGCTTCAAAAGCTTCTCACAAATGCTTTGCTGACCAAAAATGACAACCCAATCCTACATACAAACCTGGGGATCTTGTTTACCTCTCCTCCAAAAACATTTCCTCCAATGGCTCCTGCAAAAAACTCTGCCCCAAGTACCATGGTCCTTTCCCAATCAAATGTGCCATTAATGATGTCACCTTTGAACTTTCTTTGCCTGACACTTACAAACTTGTTCACCCTGTTTTTCATTCCAGCTGAAAATGAAACTACTGAAACCAGCTCCTTTGAATTCTTCTTCAGAGAGTAACCCACCTACTCGACCTGCTGCTCCTGCTTCCCGGGTTTCACCAATCCATGTTTAAATGCTGCATTTTGCATTTTCATTTTTATTGTTGTTTTCCCCTTTCCCCATTTTTTTCCCACTCCCCGCTACCTTTCCCCTTTCCCTATTGATCATTGCTATGCCATCTGTTCATTCATTTTTTTTTTTTCATGATGGGCAGGATGTCGGGTAGCCCTCCATATTTCAGTTATGGGACATGTAGTAGGAGTTAATTAGCAGCTTGCTTGTAACAAGGTATGAGAACCAGAGACTGTTAGATAAACTAGGAATGTAGTGATAAGCGCAGCCAGGCTGAAACCAGAACTCCAAGTTCTCTTGCGGGCGGGATGAGAAACTCTTTGCTTTTAATGTTTTGGATTTTGCTAATTGCCTCCGGTTCGCTCACTGAAGTCCTGTACTATGTATCGCACTCCTAATAAATAGTGTATTTGCACTGTCACATTTGTGTGTGTGAATTTGGTTCTTGACAACAGAGCTCTTTGGCCTGAGGAAACTATAAACCCCAGAATTCCAAAGGATGGTGAAAGTGGAATATAACAGTGTAGTGTAGAAATGGCCATAGTCTGCAAATAGTTAGACTGACTTTTGTTGAATGCCTAAGCTGCCTCCATTTACTGAGGGTCCTGAAAGTTCTTGGTGCATTATATTTGATCTGTATGAGCTGTTTCATATATCCATCATTCATTCATTCATTCATTCATTTATTCTAGAAATCCCACCTGTTGAAATGATAATAATGGCAAACTATAACTTAGCAGAGGGGAACCATACAACAAAGTAAAATGGTTATGAACAGCCGACTTAATAAATTTAAAATGATTTTAAAATAAATCAGGAATCAAGTACAGTCCTCCCTCCACATTCACGGGTTTGGCCTTTGCAAATTTGATTATTCACAAGTTATGTGTGTCCCTTCCCCTCTTCTCCTCCTCCTGTTCCTTTGCATTTTGCTGGGCATAGAGAAGGAAGGACAGTGCCCAGACAAAAGGCAAGGAAATTGTAGGTAGGGGGAGGCATGCGCACACCTTCCTTCTTTCCTTTGGATCTCTGCTTCCCTGACTCCCTTGCCTCTGGTCCCAGTGCTGAGAACTTGCACCCAGGCAAAAAGGAACGGAATGGGGCGGGGGGAGGCTCATGCAAGCCTTCCTTTTCCTCTCCAGAGTTCCCCCTTCCCAATCCCTTGCATCTGGCCCTGGCATGCAAAAGGCAAGGGAATGGGAGGGAGACCTCGGGGGGGAGTTATTCATGGTTTTCCCATCTTTGCAAGGATTCTGTGCCCCAAACTCTTGAGAAAGTGGAGGGGCCACTATAGCCATTTAATGCAGCAGGAGCCAAATAGAACCTCAAGAGGCAACATTCCCAAAAATCTTTCTGGACAAGGTTCGTTTTAGTTGTCCACCCAAAAACCAGCAAGGATGGAACTAAACTTCCTATGGAAGAGCATTGATTCCACTGATTAGAAAGGCATTAATTGGCGGCTGTGGACAGATGATGGTTGGCAGTGCTGGATTTTTCTAGTGATGTATTTAAGTCTTTTGCTCCAAGTCTCAAGTTAAGTCTTAAGTCTGGGAGCCAACTTTATACTCTAACCTATATTCCAGAATTTCTGGACAGAGTAGAATAAAGTCAGTTTTAACAATTTAAGTAGAGTCAGCCCTCTATTTTTGTGATTTTGCCATCTGCAGCTTCAGAAGTAGGGAATAGGATCCTTCTTCTCCCCATTTGCAAAGCTGGAGACTTTTTTGGAAGTGGGGAATAGAATCCTTCTTATTCCCCATTACTGAAGCTTCAGGAGCTTTAGAAGAAAGGATCCTTTCTCCTCAAGCCTAACACATTTTCTGTTCCCATGTGAGATACACACTCTGCACTCTGGACACAAGTCTTGCCTTATGTTCTTAGGAAAAGTTTGAGAAAGCTCCTTGTATATGTAGCAAGGACAGGCCGGTGAGCAGACCTCAACCCTACCTCAAGCCCATGCCTAACTCATTTGCTGTTCCCTCTGAAAAATGTGTCCACACTTTGGGCTTGAGACAGATTGTCATGTGAGCAGTAAGCTGTAAAGTTTCTGGATGAATGTGTTATGTTACTGAACGAAGGGCAGCAAATCAGTCACTAAAAATATGCAAGTCTCAAGTCGAGTCCAGTCAGTGTGTATTTTGCCAAGTCAAATCCAAGTCGAGTCACTGAAGTGACTTAAGTCTGACTTGAGTCCAAGTCAATTGACTCGAGACTACATCACTGGATTTTTCCTATATTTCCCCGGTTGCCAATCTGTATTTGTCCTACTAAAAAGATTAGTAACATCGGAGCTTGGAATTAACTCATAATAAATTGCAACACTATTTGAAACTAATTATTTTGATGTCTAGCCAGGGAACCAATGTTACACAATTGTGTTAAACTAAATAAATTGTGGGATAATCCTAATCAGAAGACTGAATGTCAGTCTTTTTTATGGAAGAAAGGGGTTTATTGTGTTGGTTCTTGTGGGTTTTTCAGGCTTTGAGACTGTGTTCTGGTTGTATTTTCTCCTGACGTTTTGCCTGGATCTGTGGCTGGCATCTTCAGAGGAATGGTGAGTTGGAAGTGGAGTGGAGAATATATATGCCAGTCTCCTCCTCCAGAGGGGAGGGAGCAATTAGCATAATAGTCCTATTGTGTGTATTGAATACTTGTTCCTGGAGGGAGACTTCCTGAGCCCAGGTGGGGCTTGTTAGGGCTCATTAGTATCTTTTGTGTTTTGATTTTGGTGTTTTTCAATACTGGAAGCCAAATTTTGTTGACCTTCCGAGTCTCCTCTTTCCTGTTAAAGTTACCCAAGTGTTTGTGGATTTCAATGGCCTCTCTGTGTAGCCTGACCTGGTAGTTGTTAGAATGGTTCAGAATTTCTGTGCTTTCAAATAACATTCTGTGTCCGGGTTGGTTTATAGTGTGTTCTGCTACTGCTGACTTTTCTGGCTGGATCAGCCTGCAGTATCTTTCGTGTTCTTTGATTCGTGTTTGGATGCTGCGTTTTGTGGTCCCTGTGTAGAGCTGACCACAGCTGCACGGTATGCGGTAAACTCCTGCAGAAGTTAGGGGATCCCTCTTGTCCTTTGCTGAGTGAAGCATTTGCTGAATTTTCCTGGTTGGTCTGTATATTGTTCGGAGGTTATGTTTCTTCATGAGTTTCCCTATTCGGTCAGTGACTCCTCTGATATATGGTAAAAACACATGCCCTTCAGGTGGTTGTTTATCCTTACTCCTGTGGTTTTTCGGGGTCTTGAGGCCCTTCTGATATCTGAGCTGGAGTACCCATTAGCCTGTAGAGCCCAGTTTAAATGATTCAGTTCCTCATTCAAGAGGTGAGGTTCACAAATTCTTTTTGCACGGTCTACCAGAGTTTTTATTGTGCTCCTTTTTTGTCCTGGGGTGGTTGGAGTCTTTGTGTAGATATCTGTCCGTGTGTGTAGGTTTATTGGGTTTATTGTGTGTGTGTGTTTTTGTTTTTGTTTTTTTTGCATTCTCAATATTTCTGTCTACTTATCAACTATGCAAAGGTGTACTATGGCAGTATATACAAGTGCAATACCTTTTGGTGTCTATATATGAAGCGTTAGCTCTGACTGCCTCAGTAACCCTGCTGTGTTGGAAGTATTGATTATAGACTCAGAAGAACTGAAAGCAATAAGTCTAGTTTATACACGTTTGCTGGAAAGCACTAACTCTGTTATTAGTGAAATTAGAGCTGTGTGGAATAAAGAGTTAGATTGTCTTGTGCAAATTAACCCATGGAAAAACTGCTATAGTTTCAACATCTAAAATGTCTTTAGGCTGAAAAGTGTTTGATCAGGAAAAAATGAATGTCTTGGACGTGGACACCTGGAATGGACACCATTACACCTTTTTAGAAAGAACCTATCTGCTTCATCTAAATCTTGCTGATTAAATACAGGAAATGCTTCCTTGTGGCATATGATGTGGGCACATACATGTTTATCACTTTTTGGATGAATGTATTATAATGTATTTGTTCTGCACTGGATTTTTTTTTCATTTGTAGCAACACATGTTCTTTTCAGTTATATCCCTGTGATGTGGAATCTAACAGAGAGTCAACATGACTAGATCCTACATGCTTTTATTGTTGCAAAAAGACTTCAAGGTTACTCAAAGGTTAGAAAGATAAACATTTGCCATCTATTGTCCAATGGTCAAGAGATTTACTGCTTTAGCTATGCATCCAGCTGTATTTTATAGCTGTCAACTTAAGGACAACAGATTCTTGGAAATATGACCAGCTTGTATTAATATAAATGCCTAGCTCATGCTCACATCCTACATATTTCCCCAATCCTTTTTTCGTCTCTTCCCCCTACCCTTTCTTTGTAATCGTGCTGTAAAGATCCAATAAAAACAAGAACATAGGATGCAACAATGAGAGTGTGGCATAGCAGGCACTGTATTATTATTGTTAATGGCTAGAATTCTACATGTCAGACAGAGGGCCTTTCCACACCACACTGTTATAGTGCTATTATTCCACTTTCATCATCCTGTGGGATTCTGGGGTTTGTAGTTTCCTGAGGCTAAAGAGCTCTCTGGCTTAGAATTCTAAAGGCCCCTCCCTAAACTGCAAACCCCAGGATTCCATAGGATGTTGAAGTGGAATAACAGCACTATAACAGTGGCCTTTTCCACATTATATCACTGTTTCGTTTCTCCCACAGGATGGCAGTGGTTGGCAGGTCATGCTTCCACATGGTGTCATCACCGTCTCACTGCCATCCTGTTGCAGAGTGTTGCGCTTGTGCAGTTTTCGCAAAACAGAAAAAATCCATTTCACGTCTGTGATTGCGCGGCGCTCCCGTCATTCTGGCCATGCAGAAGTGCATTGGCGACACTTCCTTCCATAGCGCAGCAATGGAAAAAGCCCAGCTGTGCTGGGGAAGGAAGACGTGGTGCCATTGTGTTGCCGATGCGCTCCCTTCTGGACCCAGGACTGCAGCGAGACGACGTGGAAGAGCGTCGTCGTGTGGAAATGGCCAGTGTAGTGCAGAAAGGCCCTTAGTTATATAACTACTTAGTTGTACAGCCAAGTAGTATCTTCCGGTCTGACCACCCCAAACATACTTTACATCAGCCATGCAGAGAAAGGGGTCTATTCCACTGATGATTGGCGTGCAGGCAGATGATTTTTCACATTTCAGGACGTTTTTGTGAAAAATCCGTTTGAGAAAAAAAAATCTTGGTTTCACACAAACCTCTCACATTTTGCACAGAGAGTAGGGTCTTTTGTGCAATATGCATCATTTTCTGCACGCACGCGCGCACACACACACACACACACACAAAGATTTTTTGTTTTGTTTTTTACACAAATACCTTGTTTGTGAAAGATCCTACAGTTCCAAAACAATATTAACTTTTTTGATGGCAGTTAACTCTTTCCTCAAGGGGGGTCAAAAAGTGTCAAGACACAGTTTTTCATCAAGGATCAAACCCTTTGCAAGTATTCTTTGCAACCCTAAGTGATACTTCTGTAGCACCTTCAACACTAGAAAGTACTCCCAACACTTTAGATTGGTCCTAGAATGAGGCAGCCAGCAGCTGAGATAGCACAGTCCTGTGCTGTTCCAAAAGGTGTAAATCCGCTATTTTCAATTTGTTTGGGGGAAAAAAAAACAGAAAAATATCCATCCAGGTACTACAAAAAGTAAGTGCTGTGGTTTAGTGGAGCCAGGGCACTTGGGGTCAGTGCAAGTTCATTAGCAGGTATGGCAGTGTCGTCTACCACTTCTCCCAGGCTTATTCATTCCCTCTCAACCTAGTTGTAATCATCATAATAGCTGGAGGGAAAATGGATTTCCTCAGCACCAATACACTGTTGTGACCTATCTCTGTTGTAATGCAACTAATCTTGTGATGGCTTGGTCTTAAATTAAAACCAATCAGCTTTACAAAAGACCAGTCCCTAATGGAAATGACAGTTACAACAACCGCTTTTTCAATATGGGGCAATAGCTGTCTACCTTTTTGGAACTGGGAGCTAGAGGAATGGTCATGATGAATATTTGTGCTTGAAAATTTATACACTGCACTACTAGGTAAATGCAAACACCCTTCTCTGCCCCTACAGTTCACTCAACAGGCAGGTAAGGTTCCCAGAATGGGTTCCTAGAATGGTACTCTCAACAGGTTCCTCTTTGATGCTTGTAATAAGCAATAAGTTGGATTAATTTTGTTCAAAAAAAAGTAATGTTCCAAGCTCCAATGAATAAAATGCCAATTAGCATAAGCTTTCTTAAAAGCACTGGAAAAAAGAAGAGGATGCGATAGTGATAAGTAACTCACAGTATACTTCTCACCTCATGATGTTAGGTTTGTCAGTTTTTTCCTCAACAGAGCCTCTGTGTTTTTGACATTTGCATCAGGTGGAAATAAAAAGGATTCCATTTCTTTCACAGCTGCTGGAGATGCAATAATAAGAATCTCTTGAATTATTGCAAGTCATTCTGATATTGAAAGCCACAGCACTTCAGTTTAGGAAGGAAAAGGCAGATCCCAAATCGTGCATCTCTTTGCTCATTCTAATCCCCCCAAAAGTTCCAGGATATAAGGAACTGCTTGGGCTCAAACTGGCAAGCTTGATTGCCCCATAAGTATAAGCCATGTAAGTGTAGCTTCATCCTAGGTCATGTAAGTAGCCTTGGGCCTTGGATTGACCAACTACCACCCATCGAGGCTGACCATTGAATTGTTCTAGGCAAGAAGAACTATAAAATGGTTGACATCAGCCAATAAGATATTCCTAAGTTCTGGTGTGTTCCTCGTGGGTGGGTGGGCTGCTATACCATTAGGTATTGTGAAGCAATTGCCTCAATCAGGTGATAGAGAGATGCTGGTGGATAGGCTTGTATGTGCCACCTTAACTAACCTGCACCCCTCTAGCAGAGGATGTTGTCCCATTTTCAGTGTTGAAGTTAGGCTCAGCTGCTGGTGTGGCCAGCTTCCACCGACAGAATGGATAAGGTGCCATCTTCTCCTTCTTCATGGATGAGGTGCCATCTTCTCCTCCTTTATCTCAGGCAGCAAAATGTCTCGAACCATCCCTGTCTTTGATCCTGATTTCTAGCTTGCTGCTCAATCCTGCCTCCTAGTTTGTCCTTTGATTCTGATTTACTCTTCACTCTTGACCACTGACTAAATCCTATGGCTTTCATTGCTGGTTCCCAGTTCATCTCAACCCGGACAGGAGATTATCCTGCACCAGTGCATATGGCAGAAGTGGAGAATTTTTGGCTCTCCAGATATTGTCAGGCTACAGCTTCTACCACCACCATGTAGCCGGCATAGCTAATGATGAGGGATGATGGGATCTACAATCTGGCAACATCTGGAGAAAAGCTGGGAGATGTCCTTTTTCAACTACAGTTTCCATAATCCCTGGACAGCATGATTATGGCTGGGGATTATGGGATTTGCAGTCCACAAGTAACATGTGCAAGCTCTGATCTGGAAGAGCATACATTCCCCACCCCAACATGCTGCTAATTCACATCCCCAGTGGAGCTGAAGTTTTTGACTACCAGCTCCCTCTGTATGAGTTTTTACAAGTGATGTCACAGTTAATTAAGCCACAACCAACCTCCCACAGTTCTCCTGTCAGCCTTTACAATTCTCATTAATCATGAAGCTCAGATAACTAGGCTGTCTCTCCTGTGGCTGCTCTTCAGGCTGATGTTCTTGCACTACCATTCTGACCTTGGTTTGAAAGCTGTTTGAGTAATAGCCAAGGCAGGAAGACACCAGCAACATCAGGTGTCTCACTGGGCTACATTTGGCACGTTTGGGAAAGCAAAGGATTGGGTTGTACAGCGATCTTTATATATTTCTTCTCCCTCAAATTAGTAGACAGAATTTGTATTAAGAAGGGTAGAGATACAGAAGAAATCATTGAAGAAACTAAAATCCACCTGTCAGAACATATGTGGATTGCACTTGTCTACAACGTCTAAAGCAGAGGCAGAAAACTTTTGGTTCTCCTGATATTTTAGACTATGATTCCCATTGTCCCCTTCCATTGGCCTGGACTGCTGGGAGTTGTCCAAAACCTATGAAAGGCAAGGGCATCCCTAGTCCTGATCTAGAGCCTTCTTGGTAGTTGCACCCCAACAATAGGATGCTTTATGCATGAGAGACTTCTTCCGGCTGTTCAAGGGAAAGTTGAATTCCTTCACCATCCTTTGTTGTCTAAGTCCCATTAGCATCTATAGTCGCTACCATCAGTAGTTATTTATCACATACTTCATGTATAGACCACCTTTTTGCAAATGCGAACTTAAGAAAGGATTGTGATTTCAAATGTTTAAAATAATTGAGAGTAATGGTAGAGGTTTTTTTTAAAAGCAGTTTTCACAAGCTTTTCACATGAGTTGATGGTGTACAAGTGTTTTCCCGCCAGTAAGCTAAGTGAGATGCCTGGTTCAAGCAGCGGATAACATTCATGTCATCATGCCAAGGCAGAGAAATTTAAAGTTATTTAATTTAGTACAATGGTATGCAGTCAGGAATGGGTAGATTTCTGTGATGCATCTTGACTTTGCGAATGAGAGTGGATGCTATGCACTGCTCTGCCTCAGTAAGTAAATTGTCTTGGGAAGCTCTGATGGTGTAAGTGCCCTGGCACATAGGCTTACCCTCTCCCCTATCACATAAGTGCTATGGCAACATTCTCTGGAGTTCTGGGGTTTTTAGTTTAGTGAGGCCTAAGAGCTGTCTGGTGGAGAATGCTGATTGCCCCTTTCTAAACTGCAAATCCCAGAATTCCATGGGATATTGCCAGGGTAGTTAAAGATGAATTATCATGCTAAGCCGCCTTCTTTCATGAGACATAGGCCATTTCTGCCCTACACTGTTATAGTGCCATTATTTCAACTTTCAACATCCTGTGGAATTTTGGGGTTTGTAGTTTCCTGAGGCCAAAGAGCTCCCTGGCTGAGAATTCCAAATGCCCCTCCCTAAACCACAAACCCCAGGATTCCACAGGATGTTGAAAGTGGAATAATAAGCACTATAACAGTGTAGTACAGAAATGGTCATAGATGCATGACAGTCTCGTATGCACATCTAACTTTGTGAGTAATGTATGCAATAGGGCTAATCACAGCGTGCACCAAACATTTCTCAGCTCACACAATAGGACAGAGCCAGGCCCTGAAGGCAGCATTTGGAACCATGGTTAGCTTATAGCAAATGGTTCCACATTTACTGAAAGAGAAGCATTTGGGCTTCACTGACTTTTGGATCAATGACCAGTCTCCTAAAATGCCCTAAAAGTGGTACAAACGATTTATCTGTGAATGAAACTGGCTTACATCTACCCAGGTAAATGGCTGTGTTTGCTATTTAAAAAAAAAGTAACATTTAAATATACAAATTATGGCTTGATCAATATTAATGTTTCAAGATGATGTAACTGCACTCTGATTGATGCCAGAGTTGCTAAGTAAAATGTTTCATATAGAAGGAGCAAGAGATGGTCTTCCAACTGGTCTAGGGAAGCATTGTCTTCTATTTTTAAAAGAGAAAATTGTGGCCTAGGAAAACCTTTCAGCCTTCAAAGGAATGAAATATGGAGGGTTTAGATATATTTTTCTGTCTAAAGCAGTTTGGTCAGAAGATGGCAATTACCAAGATATGTGCAGAGCAAAGTAACCATCAGTGAATCATAGCCCCATTTCCCACAAGGTGAATTATATCCCCCTCCATACCTAAGGTATTGTGGACGAAGCTGAATAAACCGTCTTTTTGTACAGTAATAGCCTGGATCGTAAAACTTGAAACATGCTGGCATCTCTGGATACCCTACAGTTTTTTTCTCCAAACTTCCAAGTCACTTCTCAGGCCTCATAATAAGAAAGCTGCACTGAAATGTTTCAATTCCAGCTGTCTTCTTTTTCTTCCACAGCTTCTCTTCTCAACCTCTCCCCTATAACCAAAATCCCCTGAGTACTTCTGCTTTAAAGTCAGAATTGTAACACTCTAGAACAAATAATTAAGATGTTCTTATCATTGCACTTTAGCCAAGGATAAAACCAACACCTTGTGAGAACAATCAATGACAATGAGGCTAAAGGGAGAAAAAAAACTAATCTATATCAAACGAGTTTTCTTGGAATCTGAGAAGACAAAAAAAGCTCTTTTGGATCTAATCTTTAGCCCGGCATCCAGCTTCCTACAGTGACAGAAGATATACCTCTGGGAAGTCCAAAAGCTAGAAAGGATATTGAGAGACATTTCCAGTTGCTGCACTGTATGAATAAGTACTCATTCATAGGCAGAGTTTAGAAAACTTAGTTTTCAGTTATAGCTCTTAGAACCACCCGGTTTTCATGGCTGGGGGATTGTGAGTGTTGCCATCCAGAAATAACTTTTCCAAGTTCTGACTCGGAAGCCTATTGCCACTGAAATCAAAAAGCTTCATATAGCCACCAAGACAAGTAGCCATTGACTGATTTTTTTCCCTCTATTAGTTTGTCTAACTCCCTTTCACAGCCATCTCACAAAAACCTAAAGAGTAAAGGAGAACATGAGAAGGACAAACAACGCTGGCTTTTATAACCAGCCCTGTTAGCTGCATATCACTATCACAAAGCACTTTATCAGCTGGGACACTTCAAGGTTCTGGATAAGTAGGACAAGGCTGATGCTCCTCTCAGTGCCAGCATAGACATGCCGCAAGTCCTTTATTTGTTGACTCTTCACATCATAATGACTTACACCTGCAAAAGTGTCACAAAGTCATCACAGGAAGAATGGCAATGACCTATGATTAACTCTAACACAATAGTTTTCAAAGGAGACAATTCACATAATTAACTGACAGCCAGCCAGTGCTGAATATTGAGAGACAGATTCAGGGACATCTTCCAAACCACAACTCCTACACCGCACTTTAGAGGAGAATCACATTCCTGGAAGCCTGTGAGAAACTCAGTTCTCCTCTAAAGCAAAGCTGGCATTCTCTGAAAGCTTTGTTTTATAATTAAACACGCAACCACAAGAAGGGAATGGGGTGGGGACCCTTCCCTTTTGGCTGCTGCTGAGCAAATGAATTTTGGTGATAAGTAGATGCTGGCAATGGGATCCAGGGGACCAGTACTGGATCTGCTCAAGCTTCCCTAGTACCTCCAAAGCACATGCCTATGTCCAAAAATAGGTATGAGAACCCGTCAAGTTGTGGCCACATTCCAGCCAGTGAAAACCTTGAGCATGTCTAGCATGTTGTTTGATTGTGGTAACACTGGATCTTTCTCTTGCAAAGTATGCCCACATAATTGGGTTCCCCCAAATCCAGATTTTATGGTGAATTGTCATTTTACTCTCCTCTCATCCTGAGTTGGTCTGATAACTGGTTGTAACATGAGCACATCAATACAAATAAGAAAAAAAAATTAACCTAACAACCTGAAGAACAGAATATCTTCCAATTCCCCATCCTACCCAAAGTGTTCTTTTCATGAAACCGTCGGGTAAGTATTGTATTGGTAAATCCTACAAAGCACAATGGCATACCAGAGGCTTTAACAGGTTTTATTTTGAGCTAAGGATCACCTGAGCCTAGCCTTGGAACCTGTTTTGAATGTGAAGGCTCAGCCAGCTACTTAATAAAGTAGTCTGCCTATGAGCACATGGTGTGCTGCCAAATTATGGCAATTAGTTCCAACATTAGAGGGAAAAGGTGACCAGCTAGTCATGACATGGCTTCAATCTCCTCAGATTTTAGAGATTAAACAGCTGGGTGAAATCCAAAGAAAATGGCATTGAAAAGATGGCTGCATAGTCACCAGAGAAGAAAAGAGCCTGGCATGTCAGCGTTATCATGGGATCTGGTGCTGAGATGCATGAATACATGCAAAGATTTTCCACTTGCTCCCATGTTTCTTCTGCTCTTATCTCCAGTCATTGATCAAAAACAAGAGATTATTTTAAAACTCTACACAGAACTGAAATTGTAGTTTGCAGCAAGAAAGTCATTGAACTGAGCTGTGCTTTGAGGTAGAAAAGCTGATGCATGGGAGTTTACATGCACAGAACTATGCTGTGCTATGCATACCTGAAAGCTGTTGCAGCAGGGCCGACTCTTAAGTCAACATACAGAACTGAGTATGAGTAGACATACATAGAACTGAGGGGTAGGTAAAGTACAGCCCTGCATAAGCTGTTGAGCTGCAACTTGCAGCAGCTCTAGAAGCATAGCCAATAGTGAGGAAAGCTGGGAGATGTAGTTCTTCTCCATCTGAAGGGCTGTATTTTGCCCATTTGCAATAGGAGTTGCTCCTAAGTAGACATACCCAAAATGAAACTGCTTTGGTTCCTTGGTATGGAAATGTCATAACTGTTAAGAGCAGCACTTGCCCTGATGACTGTTTTGCTTTGGCCCAGTCACTTCATCCTTAGTCCCAACCACTGGCAGATTGTGGCCTCTGAGGCCCTTTCCCAAACTGGAATTTAGTGCAAGTTTTAAGATCTGAAGGGAAGGGATTTCTCTCAGTCCCACCACCTTTGCAGGTGTGGTTGGTGAGAACCTTCTCCACGGTTGCTCCCAAACTGTGGCACTCTCTTCCACAGGAGATCTGCTTTGCCCCTGCCATGCTCTCTTTCCACCAGCAGGTGAAGACATATTTTTTCAGGCAAGTTTTTGAATTTTAATTACAGAACAGTAGTTTGAGCATAAAGTGGTGTACTGCATTTTCGATATTTTGTTGAAACTATGTTTTAGATATGTTTTAAGAGTTTTCACTGTTTTTCACCATGTTTTTAATAATATTCTTATTTAATTTTTTTTAACTTTTGTAAATTAATGTTTTAGCTGTATCTTTTTAAAAAAAATATTGTAAGCTGCCTTGAATCCCATTTGGGAGAAAGTCAGGATAGAAATTCAACAAATAAATAAATAAACAATGCAGTCCTTGGGCTGAAAAAAAATCCCCACCTCTAGAGTAGAAGCTTCTGCAGGTTTATCACAAAATGTCCAGGCATGCGTAAATGTCTAGAGACAAGAGCCGCAACTGGATATTTCCTGTATTTCTACAATTCACTAGTCATCTATCTTTTTTCTTGGAGGAGTTAACTGAGGTATGCCAGAAGAGATTATTCAATAGTTGGAAAAGTAAGTGCTTTACATTTCTGTGCTAAATGGTATGAACTGCATGTGATTTAGCTTGTAATCCCATATCAGGTCATCTGGAAGTAAGCACCCCTGAACTCAACATATAGGGTTTTCAGGCAACAGGTAGAATTGAACTGACAGAGAATTTCTCACATTGGTATGAAAGTTAGCTTTCCTAAATGAAAGTGAAATAATCGCTGTAAGAGGAAAACACAGAACTGCAAAGAATATTTCAGTGCTTCCTGATATTTCACTATAATTTGGTATCACCCCATTATATGTGGTTAATTAACTATATTAGCTCAACTAATTTTCATTAGTCCACAAACAACAGGTGTATAATAATATTCCATCTCTCTCTCTCTCTCTCTCTCTCTCTTTGCAATTGTATCTATCTACCGCTTGGTCATAATGAAATAATTGTTTCATGCACTCTTAATCCCTCTAATATTTTGTTGCTGAGTTTGATTTTGTTTGACCCAGTGCCTACTCAGAAGACTCTCCACAATTTTCATTTAACAGCTGTCATTTTCAGTACTAAATACTAGGCAGTTTAATGGCTTACTTGATACCTGCATCAATCTTAATTTATTCCCATAATTTCTTCTGACAAATCTGTTGATGCTGTTGACATCCTCCACATCAATCACTCTCATGGAGTCAAGGTTATTTTGACATTTCCTGTGCCCATAACTCTCATATTCAAGGCAGAGCCCAATCTTACTGTCTTTTGTTCTCCTTCACGTTCAATATCAGTCCTTTAGTTATTCACCTGTAGGTGGATAGTCCTCATTATATCCTGCTTTGACTAATACAGCATATTGCTTTCTTAATTTTCAAACCTGTACGCTGCACCATTTGGCGTCAAATGCATTGCAGCCAAGACATTCATCTTCCTGGATCTATTTATTTGTCATTTTCCACTCTCCTTTCCATCTAGGAAAGCTCCAAACTACCATGTTACAATGTACAAGATTCATGACATCGTACCACCGGAAGAGCTCCAGAGGCAAGTCTGAAACTAAATGTTGGTGAAGGGCTGAGGATGAGCAGCAAAGGTCCTGCACACTTCTTTTGGGCCACAGGGCCTTCTAAGACTTCCACGCCGTTTTATTTGGATTCAGCTGAGTGAAACTGACACTTCATTTTACACTGACTTTTTCTCCAATTTTTTTTTGTTGAAAAAAACGGTAGAGGGCAACACCCTGAACAACTTAAACTTAACAACTTAAATAGCAGCCCACAACCATGGAAGAGATTTATACGCCATGTTTCTACTCATGTGTTCATCTTGTAGCTGAGCAACACTACAGTGGCTCCTCCACTTTTGCAAGGGTCTGGAGTGCAGAACCCTCATGAAGGTGGAAAAACCGAGAATAGCTCCACTCTGCAATCCCCCTCCCATTCCGTTCCATGGCTCCCTCCTCTGATTCCCTTGCCTTTTGCCCTGGCACATTAGCTTTCCTTCTGGCATGCTTCTTTTCCTTTCCAAAGGCAAGGGAATGGGAGGGAGAACTCTAGAGGGGAAAGGGACAGCACACTCATGCCTTCTCTCCCCATTCCTTTGCTTTTCGTCTCAGCATGTGTTCTTAGTGCTGGGGCCAAAAGCAAGGGAAAGGGTTGGGTGAACTCCAAGGGGAAAAGGAAGATGCACGAGTGCCTCCACCTCATTCCCTTGCCTTTTGTCCCGTGCATGTTCTCAGCTTGGAAGCCAAAGGCAAGGGAATGGGAGGAGGGAGCTCTGGAAAGGAGAAGGAAGGTGCACACATGCCTTACCCCCCCTTCCCTTGCCTTTTGCTTCAATGCATGTTCTCAATGCTGGGGCCAAAGGCAAGAGAATGGGAGGTGGAGCTCCAGACGGGAGAAGGAAGGTATACATATGCCTTCCCTCCCATTCCCTTGTCTTTTGTCCAGGCGCACTTGCCTTCCTTCTTCACCCCTGGCAAAACACAAGGGAATGGGAGGAGAAAAATGGGGGGAAGGCATGCAGACCCCTCGTAAATAATCAGATTTGTGAAGATCAAAGCCACAAATGCAGAGGGAGGACTGTATTGAAAAATAATGAACTTACCCAAAGGTATCAATTCTTATTCATGGCTAAGTTAAGATTACAGATAAAGTTTTCTCAGTTTAGTTTTGCTCTCTCTCTCTCTCTCAGTCTATCTCTCTTTCTCAATCCCCCTTCCCCTCTCTCTTCAACTACTAAAATGTACCGACTTCTGCAGCCAGGTACAGTTCAGAAATATGACTTAGGACCTCTTTCCTAGAAGAGGTATCTGTGTCCTAAAGACGTTTGCTGGCTTTTGGATATAGGAGACTCATGCATGGAGGGTGCCCTTTACACTGAGCTGTATGCCACATACTTGCTATGTCTTCTAACTGGAACCAATATACTCAATACCAATGTTCTCCTGGGCAGATCTCTAGAGATACCATCACCACACATAGCAATGGGCCTCGGCCAGCACAACCCATGCCATCACACCTTTCTGACAAATAGCCATTCAGCAAGTGCCCATATGCAAAGCACATTGACCTCTAAGTTACTTTTTGGTCAGGTTATATATTTATAGATTTTTCTGGGCATTTGTGGTTTTTTCCCCCTTTTTTCTTTATATTTATGGTGAGATGCATCTTCCTGGTTTCTTATATTCTTCTGCTCCCAATCATTTTATTGTTTACTTATTTAAGGATATATTTATTACCTCTTAGCATGGTAGGGCTCCCAAGATAATGTACACCAAACAAAAAACAAATAGAGTTAGGATTTCATAGCAAGCCTGGAGCCCAAATTTTTCTACCCAGCATCTGCAAGGGAGCATCCCAGGCCCAGAAAGCCCTCCCCCCGAAATACAAGCAATTTTAAACAAATCAAAAGCAGGTCTGGTTCTGGTTTTGTTTTTTGGATTGGGAAGGTTAGGCTTCTAGTGGGCTGTGCAAAAATCTCTGCTCCTGGAACATTCTGGGAGTAGAAAGAAATAAAATTTTGGGTAGGTTCCCCCATTTTTTTTTCTTCCTTTTTAAGTTCTATAAACTTGGAAGGCATGGTGGTGTGACCTGAGTGGGCAGTGTGAGGGCATGGAGTCCATAAGATAGTGTCTTGGGGGCACACATATTCTGTGACACACGTACTCTGTCCACCCCTTCTTTAGACTGCAAAACTCACAGAGACATAATTATTGATACTAAGGGATACTGCTGTTCATCACCCGGAGCCAGAAAAATAGTTGAAGTTATAAATCAAGTAATGTATTTTGAGAAATCATTTCAGTGGACTAAATCTTGACTCATCTTTCTGTGAGCAGAAAGGCACTTTCCATTTAACAGAGGAGGTTCTCACTAGAGAGCACTACCCAAGTTCCTTTCCACAGGGTCTGTTCCACTCTGCAAAGAAGATTTTCGGAGGGCTAAAAGGAGAAAGAAGAATTTGGGGGCGGGGGCAGTCAGAAGGGTCCCCTGAACAGCGTTCCGATCGTGCAGAGCCTGAATCCAACCCAGATATCTAAGTCCAGGATGAGGAACATCAAAATGTTTTTAAGACTCAAAACCCCATCAGCAATGTGGCTGCCTAGCCTAAGATGGGAATTGCAGTTCAACACCCGGTGAGCTATACGTTCCCCATCCCTGGGCTATATCATTTGTGTGTACTACATACCATAACTTTCAAGTGCCCCAATTTGGCAAGGACTGAGTCCCAACTATTCCACTGTCATCTCACTTTTTCAGCTTCTTTTAAAATGTTCCAGTTTCTCTTTCCTCCTTCCACTTCTTCACTTCTTCTTCTTCTTCACTTCTTCTTCAGCCGGCTCCTATTGCTGCAAACTCAGTTCAAAATACAAAAGCTGTCTGCTCTCAATTAACTCAGCAAGGAAGAAAGGAGAAGAGGGTGTGGAACCTTGCCCTTTCCAGTAGGCCCAGGCAAAAGTTTGAGTATCTTCCCCATTAATAACTTATATTCTGATGTTGCTTGGCCACACATATCATAGTTTTCATCTGTGAAATGTTGAAGAATATGATACACCAGTGTCTGTATTAAAGGCAATATGTGTGCGTTGCAACCAATAGTCAAGTAGAAGAGTTGGGTGTTTAATTATTAGTTGGGTATCCAAATTATTACTGCCTAGATGCCCCGCCAGTTGTGCCTAGCTAGGTCAATATGACCTTACTAGGTCATAACCTCTTCTCAGGGAGCACATTTGTAAACCAGCTTCCTCAGAACTCAGTCTAACCCCATTTGCTGAAGTTTGGCCTGGAACATTACTTTTAAAGAAGTAATTTGTTACCATCACTGTTACTGATGCAGTTCTATTTGCCCCTCCAGTAGTTAGTTACCATTACAGCTGCAGGGTTTTAAAACAAAGTACACGTGTACTTTCTCATCAGTACTTTCTCTTTTCAGCTCCATCATGAAGTGTTCTTCAGTCCCATTATCCTTATGTTTGTGATAAACAGCTGAGATAAATCTTTTGGTTGCTCTTTGGAAATGATTAAACCTGCTGGCACAGAATGGTTCATTTCAAGTATTATTAACTGAAATTTGGAACAGGAGATTCTTTTTTCCAGCTGTCACTGAAATCATCCCATTGCTATTTTTACTAGACATGGTTTATGATTTAGTGTTGATGAAGAACACAGTCTGTCTATGTGTGTCTAGTCATCAGACTCATAAAATGTCATGCTTCTGTTTAGTCTACTGTTCAGCCCTTGATACAAGTATTATTATTACCCATTATCATAGATTCATGTCTTGTCTCAGGCTGATCTTCTGTTCATGGTCCTACAGGTAGACTTCTGTTACTGTGAGAAATTAGCTGAGTTTGGAAAAGTTTTTTATATCACAAATTCCAGAATACCTTAGCTAGCAAGGATGCAAAAATATTTAACAGTTGATAAAGTATTACTCCAATCAGATGGCAAGGAAAAAAACCCCCCAAATATTCCTATTGAGGGACTCATAGAAACAGGCCCTATCAAAGTCAGCTTGTGTAGGACAGCTGGAATATGTATCCAAAATAATATTCACAATGCACATCAGATAAGAGGTGCAAACTCCTGACAGTTTCATTTAACAGCTCTTTTGCCACTGGGAATAGTTCTGTTAGATAGTATGAATGTATGTTTATATGTATGTATGCATGCATGTATATATACAGACCACACAGCACACAGGTTTTTTTTTTACAATACATCAGAAGCGTGGTATGTTTTATGTTTCTTATCTACAGCTGTATCATAACCCTGATAGGGCTAAGAAGTGAATCTTTGGTGTCTATCTGACAATATTCCTTGGGACAAATTTTGATTATCGATGACACATAACCAATACACAGTCCCACCAGCCATGGACTGTGGCCTTCCATATTCTTGATACTTCCTTTATAAGGAGCATGTATTTTCCCAGCATGTAAACGACAACATTTTCTCACTTGGAAAACATGATAGATAGATAGATAGATAGATAGATAGATAGATAGATAGATAGATAGATATTAATGGATAGCATTCCTCTGTAGCTTTCCTGAGTACTGCTTAGCCTTTGGCAGTAAAAAAGTGGGACCTATTGGACAGTATCTGTGACATCAGTAGTGATGAGCAACACAAATCTATCTCCTTTCTCATTCATTCTATTTTGTGGGGAAATTATTTTATTTACTGTTTTTTTTTTAAAAAAATTGCTATCTATGCCCCATATGTGCTGCTAAAATGATGGTTCCTCACATAGCAGTAGTTCAGGAGTATGAGGGGCTTTCAAACTACAGCAATTTCCTCTCCCATCACTGCACCTGCACAAATTCTATTCTGTACACAACTATGAAAGCTATGGACTTTCAGGCTATTCAGTATTTTTCTGCACTGTGTCAGGAATGGAAACCCCATTTTCTGTCTCCTGTGTATCTCACAGCCCATTTGTTATGAAACCAAAAGTAACCCAAGATTATTTCTGGTCACTACCAATAAATAAACAAACAAACAAACAAACGTGCCCAACAAACAAAGGCACTCTCCCTCATACACACATACACTGCCCCAAATGACATTTAAATGTAGAATCACAACCTTGGAGGCTTCTGAACAGATGGTTTTCATTTTTGTCTGGCTTTTTTTTTGGGGGGGGACAAGGGAGGGAACTTCAGAGGTTGCACAAAGTCCACACAATTCCCACCCCTGCCCTAAATCAATCTCTTCAGTATTATTAATAAGACCTTTGTTATATTTACATCTCTCTTTATAGGAACAATTACTTGTCTAGGTGTCTTCCATTCACTTCTTTCTTGTTAAAATACTATTGCAATATTTCCCTGGAAATTATGCTACAAGCCCTGGGCATAAAAGACCATGGGGGAAAATATTTGTCAATCTCTTGTAGGCTGTATATATTTGTAACATAAATTATATAAGTCATCCTCTACATCCACAGTTTCTGTATCCATGGTTTCAACCAACCACAGCTCAAAAATATTTAAAAGAAATCCAAACAGCAGACTTTGATTTTGCCATTTTATATAAGGGACACCATTTTACTACACCACTGTACATAAAGGGACTTGAGCCTCCACAAGTTTTGGTATCCACATGGAACCAAACCCCTGGGTTATTAGCATTTAGGTTATTCATGCCCAATTGTATAACACATTTCCAATTCTGTTAGTTATTCTGTTATTATTAGCTACTACTACCTGAGTAGGACTATAGCAGTATCTTGAGGCAGGACTATAGTATTTTGAGTCTGCTTAATAGAAATGATTGTCATTTTCTGTTCTAGGTTTAAGGGAGTAAGAAGTCTCCACTGAACCCTGATGCACTGAATACACCTTTCAAGGGAAGGGGGTCACTGGAATACACCGGGGGTAGGGGGATCAAATGGCCAGAAGATATACCATCCTACCTGAATCAACCTTCAAGCTCTCTGTTAACTATTCTCAGTCCTCTAAAATGAATATGAGACAAGCAAGGACACAACAGGAGGGACATGTACATAGTTAGGAAATGTGAGATATTCCAAGGAAGGTGTTACCCCATGACCAGGCTCCATCCCAAGGACTATAATTTTAATATTGAAAATGCATCTAAGCCAGAGGTGACTGGGCTAGCGCATAGACTGTCAAGCTAGCAAGCGGACAAAAGATCAAAGACCTGAAACTTCCCCTGTCACGTCTCCATAGGAAACCTTGGAAAGGCATGTAGGCACAGGTAACGGGCCATCAGCGCAACAATACTTCAGGAAGGTTGCCTGATTTGCCAGGAATGCTTGGAACAAAGTGAGACATATCAAAGCAAGGTCCAGTTACCTGGTGCAAGCATCATGCAGCCATCAGGCGGCTATCACACCTCCATCATCCTTCAGTTTCAGCCATTATTCTTTCCAGGAAGAGGGTCTGCCCCCAAGACATGTTTTGCCCTATAACTAGACCATCTTTTTGGGACTCCATTTCAGAGCTCTGCCAGACTTGACTGGCAGACTGTCATTCTGTCAATTGAGGCTTCCCTCAGCCCCACTCCCTATGCTGAGTTTTTCTCTCCGCTTGTCTTTTTCCCCGGCCAAAGACTTCTGGATAGGTACAATATTACCCCTCCTCACATTCCCTCCACTTTTCCCCTATCAATTTTCAACTCTTTTCATTTCGATAGTCCTTGTGTACTTGCGTGAGCATTTGACTCTGAGTGAGTGTGTTTGAATATATTTCCTAACAAAATATCTTGTGTGAACTTTTAGCCTGGTTCTTTCACGGTCTGACTCTGTAGACATTAGGATATAAGATCTGGCAAGTTGCCCTGCCCTTCACTTCGCCAGAAGCCAGTGCTCTGCTAATTTCCCCAACTTTGGCATTTTTAGAACAGATCAAGGTGTCCCTAAAAAGGGACCCCCAGAAGTCAGGGTAACAAAGGTTGCCCGAAGAAATTTTGTTGCCTGAGCCCAGCTGGTCTCTTCATTATTACCCTGCCATTCCACTCACAGACGTTGGCCAGAATGATTCTGGAACCTTACTTCAGTGTTGGAGATGGGGCACCATCCTCCATGCCTCCTGAGAACAGTAGGATAACTGAGGAAGTGTGGGCAGGCTCCCTGGAACAGACAGCTCTGTCTTCCAACAGCGGGGAACACCTGGTGAACTGTCGCTGCATTTCCTGCCTGAAGCAAGTGCCTAGAGCTTAGAATGCAGCAATAGCTATTAGAGGACCTGTTGTGTTACCAGTATTCTGATCATCCAACAGGTCATTTTCTTGCTACATAATATTACTGCAGTTGTTGCTGAATTTGTCAGGAACTGAGTTCACACACACAAAGTAACCATGCAAAAGCAAGTTTTATTTAGGAGTGTGATACTGGTACAGGACTTCAGTGATTCGAACTGAAGGCAAATTTGCGGAGACAAAATGTTATAGCTTTCCCCTTAGTACCCACGCGAAGCAATTAAAGCTGACCTTGAGAGGCTGACTTGAGTCTGGTACTATCTGGTGAGAACCAGGTGCTGCTGACATAACGGTTTTCCCTGGAATGTCTGGTTACAAGCAAGCAGCTAGATGTTTATGCTACCTATATGTTTCAACTGCATATCCCATAATAAATGCTTTTCCCCAACTTAGACCCTTTTTGCACCTTACCTTTGCGCGCTGCTGGGTTGGGGTTCTCGCGCGAGAAGGCTTGGGAGGAACATTGCTACATCCCTGCTGCTTCGGCTCTGCAGCTCCTTCCTCCTCGCATGAGCGCCCCACCTCTTCCATTCGCAGTGCAGCCTGGGAGTTAGAGGCTGCGCTGGGGCAGGAAGCACGACTGGCGTGGCTCAGGAGGCTTCACACGGCAGGTAAGTGTGCGCAAGGCCCCGGAGCGATGTGTGACTGCGCAGCATTTTCGGCTTTGAGCTGAAAATGAAAAGATTCGTGCGCTGTCTGCATCAGGCCCTTAAGCGTCGCATAAATGTGAGTGCATCATGCAGACCGCTCCTCACATCTATGCGATGCTCAAGGGGCCCTTTCACTTCAAAAACACCATGCGAAAAGGGCCTTAATATGGAGAGCTACCCGACAGAATTACTGTTAGTAAGATGCTACTTTTACTGTTATTGTCGTGCCATTGAGAAATATAGGAAAATGCTCTAAGTTTCCCTCTCATCTCTGGTCGTCATAATTCTGAGAGGACTACTCTGCTTGGATCCCCCCCTCCCAATTCCCCAATACAGGCACAGTGTAGCCAACAAGATCTACGCCACACCCAGTAGGCATAGATGGGCTGGGCAGGCACACAGAACTGATCACACACCCAGGCCCTTTTCGAATGGCATTTGCCATGCGAAAGGGACCCTGGAGCATTGCACGACTATGAGGGGCAGTCCACATGATGCACTTGCAATCGTCCGATGCTCCAGGAGCTGGCAGACATCGATCGGGCACTATTTCATTTTCGGCTTTGAGCCAAAAATGGTGCACGATCGCACATCGCGCCGGGACCCCGCGCACAGTTGCCATGTATACAGAGCTCCGGAGCCATGGCGCTTGCACTTCCTGTCCCAGTGCAGCCTGGGGAAATCCCAGGCTGCATTGCAGAAGGAAGAGGAGGGGCTCTTGTGCTACCTGCTCGTGAGCAGGCAGCAGCTGCGGAGCTGAAGCAACGGGGAGGTGAGAGCCTCTCGCAAGAGGCTGCTCGCGCAATACCCACACCCCAGCTCTGCAAGAAGGTGAGTTGCGGAAAGGGCCTCAGTCTCTTCTTTCCCCATTTCCCACCCCTCCCCTAATTGCTCTAAATCTCATGACAGAGCCAGCCTCAGGTATGCTCCTCTAAATTCACAAGTTACCCCAAAACAGCTAATCGAAGTACACACCCTGTGCCTCAACATGAAGGGGGCATTCACACCCCCCCCCACTGACACAGACTTTCTCCTTCTGGCAGTGTCCGGAGTCTCTTTCATTTGTCCAGAATGGAGGAAGGCAGAGAAGGCAAGCTAACTTAAAGCGGGGGGGGGGGTTAAATCCAATCTAGTGCAGCTCTTGAGTCTTCAATGCAGCTCATGTTCTCCGTGTGTCTCCATTACCCTCTCCTCCTCTTCTTCAGTCTCTCCCACCCTTCTTTCTGGTTCCTCTGATCCTCATTGGCTGTACATAACCACACACAAAAAAAGTACATGGGTAGCCACCCCATGTAATTTCCCCCTCCCCCTCCCCTTGTTTGAACCAAGTTAGAATATACCCAGAAATAAGTAATAGACAAAACCATTACTCTGAACAGTAGTGAATGACAACCCTGGCCATTACAGGAAAAAAGACCGTTTTAGTTTGTTACTGCAAAAAGTGAGTAGTTAAGAAAGCGATCCCTTACTTCTAAGCTCTGAGAGTGCTTTATTCTGCCTAATCGTAGGTCTGGTCCTGCCTGTACTTGTTTAAATACATGGAATAGAGTGATTTTATTTCCAGCTATTGTTAACCTCCTCAGCAAAGCAGATACTGCATTTACAAGGGAGCTAGTAATTTCATTTGATCACATCTATCTATCTACAAAAAGCTATTTGCTTAATATCTAGTGTTAGTTATTTCAACAACAACTTCCACCTATGATATATCACATATACTCTTGTGAATTGTGAGATAGATCCAGTGGGATTTGAGTCAGCTGCTCTTTGCAGTTCAATCAAACTGACTGTTATAGGAAAGAAAAGATTACATGCAACCTTGCCATTAAAAGAGTTTGACTGGATTGTGATTTTGAAATTCCCTAGATGATTTATAGTACTATAAGTGTCGTATTTTTTTAAAGGCTGCATTCCATAAAGTAGGTGAAAATTCCTGTTTGTATTGAGAAATTGATAGCATCTAGTGCTGAAACACCTGGTGTATGGTACTTCAGAGACAATGCAATCACAAGGAAGACGTGGCATCTCAACTGATCTTTGCTTTGTTTCATCATCACAATTTCTACTCTGTTCCTCCATCACGTTTAGCATCAAGCTATCATAATGAAAGTGTCTCGCTTCTGACAGACCTTTTCATCTTGTGAGAGCCAAATTGTTTTGAAAGCAAAACCTCTGGTGAAAATAAATATGAAAGCCACTCAACAAGAAACAACTGTGCATTCTACTGCACATACTCATGGAGGGGTGAGGATTAAAAATAGGTGGGCTGCAGCTACTGCTGCTAGGCAGGTCACCCCTCCTTCACTTAATGGTGGAATCTTCTCTCTGAATGATAAATTCACATTCCACATTTATAGCACATTGATTCCATTTTGACAACCATGGCAACATCTTATGGAATCCTGGGATCTTCAGGAACTGCAGCTGAGAGAGGGATATTTAGAATCTCAAGCCAGACAGCTCCTCTAGGGCCTCTGACCAGACTGACAAAGCCCATTTTATAGAATTCAACCGTGACAGTTAATGTGGAATCGTAATATTATAACTGCATCACGTGAAAGGACCTAAGGATTGTAGCTACGGTGCAAACTGAGGGCTGCATGCATTAAGGACAACCCAGTTGATGTAAAGTCAAAGGCTTCCATGGCCAGAATTCATAGGTTGTTGTGGGTTTTCCGGGCTTTCAGGCTGTGTTCTATTAGTATTTTCTCCTGACGTTTCGCCTGCATCTGTGGCTGGCATCTTCAGAGGATCTGGTGGCATGGAAGTGAGTCAAAGTATATATTCTTGTGTAGTCCCTGGGTGGTGGCTTAGTATGTTGGTCATTCTAATACACTTCCAAAACAGCCTTGCTTCTAGGATAGAATTTTTGTTATTAACATCTGCGGAACCTCATCAGTTGTCCTAGCAAATTGAATGAAAATCTTCTGTTTCTTGTTTTATTGTTATTGTACTGTGTTATCAATTAGTTTTATTGACCATGATCCAGCTGGATCCTTATGCTGAATGCAGAAGCTGTCAGCCAATCTCTGGGGACTCAATTTCCTTCCACCCCAAGAACAAGCCTCACATTTCTTCAAGGGGCATTCGCCTTCTCTTCTTGAAGGCCTCACCTGCTGCCATGGCCTCACCTCTCAAAGCTCTACAATACTGGATTTCCCAGCCTTCCGGAACAAATACTGGCAGTAAGTTGTGGGCAGGGAAGGGAGTTGTATTGTTGAATCCATTCCATCTAAGATTTTTTGATGGACTTCTTCGACCAGTGTAAGGGCTCAGTTGGATTCCAACTGCTGTACTGTCTTGGTTTTGAATACTTTAAGCTACTTGGCAGTTTTTTAAAATGGGAAGAGATATGAGCATCTTCTCTTTCTTTCTCTCTTTCTCGATCTGTGTGGCCATTTCTGCACTAGACTGTTATAGTGCTATTATTCCACTTTCAACATCCTAGGGAATCCTGGGGTTTGCAGTTTAGGAACGGGCCTTTAGAATTCTCAGCCGGAGAGCTCTTGGGCTCAGTAAACTACAAACCCCAGAATTCCACAGGATGCTGAAAGCACTATAACAATGTAGTAAGGAAAGGCCCTTAGTTACAGAGACTTATCAGATTTATCAGTTCTGATACTATTTGGAAGTTCATTTCCAAAATGGTTTAAATTAAAACAGCAACAACTCCTGTGCTCTCCCCCTCTCCACCACCCCAAGTTCTCTAATTCTCGTGGAACCAAGATCAGTCATGCTTTCTGAGAAAATTTATTTTCCTATGGTCAATTACATCACAGATTAAAATGTGTGCCTATTATGCGATTTAACTCACTTGGGTGATTCATTTTATTAGTTATTTTTCGTAGAGGACCTAAGCCCATGTAATTATTGAAATACTGAAATTATGACATGTCTCTTATAATCTCAGTACAGAACACCTTGCAGTACCAATTTCCCATATGTCATGAAATACTCTAGCAAAGGTCTTTCCAGCTGTTCTCTGTTCCATACTCTGTAAGGTCCCTTCAGGTTCCACCACTGTGAGCTGAGAGTCCTGCATCCATATGTGCATGTAGTCACTGCGTACTGGTATGTGTTGAGTTCCCGATGGCTTCCTTCTAGTCAGTCTCACAGCAGCTCCCCTTCATTTGCCATGGCAAGATAACCTTATTATTTACCCTGACATTTTCTGCAAACTGCTGAAAAAAACTTTGATGTTTCTAATAGCTTCAGGCAGCCATCTTCCCCTGAGCAACAGCTTGAACAAATTTAGGCCTATTTATCCAAACATTGCCAGTTAGACAGTTTTTTACCAGTAAAATGTCTGAGGTGGATGGATGACTAGAAGGGAGGGAGAGAGAGAGCATACTAACAAGGCCAACCTTTTTATTAGGCAGAGGGGAACAGCCATGCGCCCAATTTTCTCCTAGATCCAGGTACAAAAGCTCATTAGACTAGCAAGTGACCCTTTATTTAACACAGATGATGAGGTAGTGGTCTTCACCACACTTGAAGACCACAGGACAGCTTAAAGGATACAGAAGAGGCCTTGTGCTGCAAAGATTTCTCCTCCAGCCCATTCCTGCCCTCACTTGCTGAAGGTAATCACCTCACTTGATCTAATGGGAGAACTGGGCCTGAAATCAGCTGTCTTAGACAACAGACTATGGGTATCATGAAAGGGCAGCAAACTGAGGGTTATTTGCTTTGTGGTGAGTGCATTAATGCAGGGATGGGAGAGGTTTTTTGTGGTATTAGCAACTTCATGTGCCAAAATAACTTAGCCAGGTTTGGTATTGTGCACCTTGACTTTAAGGTGGTGCCATTTTGCTTCTTGGTCTCAGAATTGTTGTGGTTTTGTCCTGCTGACTAATGGCGGTTTATAATGTGCATACATTCCAGCGGCATTTTCCTCTCTTTTTAAGCAACATGGTGAAGGGCAGCAAATCTCTCTAGCTCAGGTGCTCCATCGCCTTGTTCAAGAGCTGCAGCTAGTTCCATACAGGGACTACCTACCCTTTGGGAGCATCATCCTACCTCCCTGACTGCCTAGGGGGCAGAAAGGATATGATTTCTGCAGCTCCCACCATTGCTCACTTCCCTGTTTGCCTGGTGTAGCTGTCAAGACTCTTCAGAGTGCGAGAACTGCAAAATGAGGAGAGGTAACTGATGCTGCTTCCTGTGGGTGCCTCCCTTTTTACTCTCAGTTCTGTTTACAGTTTTCCAAAAGATAATAGGGCAGACAGACAGAGCTCTAATGGGTGGGGGGATAAGACATAAATAAATAACAAGTCAAACTACATGCCCTTGCCAGTCCCAAAAGGCTGTATTTTTATGTGTGAAAACTGATGAGAAAGAGAGTTTCTGTGTGTGTGTGTGTGTGCGCGCGTGTGCACGCATGCACACATCTGTGTGTAGGGGGGTGATCATGCTCTGAGGAAAAAGCACAGCATTGTATTCACAGCAGCTTACAAAATCAGTGATGACCTCCTAAAGGGGGCTTGCCAGATCTGGCCTTGACTTTCCGGTTTTCAGGGGTTATCTCCAGGCAGGAGAAGAAGGGTGGAAATTTTCCAGTTTTGTTCAGTTCAGCTCTGAGCAAAAGGAAAGGGCTGGATACATATCTCCAACTCAGCTAAGAGAGCAACTGTCATGGGCCAAGAGTCAGCTTCTCCAGGTGAACAGCAGCCTCAAAGGAGGACAAGAAGACAGAAGTGCACTGGGAGCTAACCAGACTGGGATGACAGCCAGCTGGCTCCAGCCTTTGTAAGGAAGGCAGAGGTGATGGCTTGATGCCAGAAATAATATGTGTGTTTGTTGGCCCTTACCTTTGTGTGTACTACAGATTCTCTGCTTGCTGTCTGTCTGTCTCTCTGACCTTTGGACTGTCTGACCTTGCTGCCCACTGGATTCTTGACCTTTGGACTGACACTGGACTTTGCTTCTACTTCACCATAACCAGGCAAGCTTTATTGGACTGCTAAGCTGTAGTTGTTTGCCTGCTGAATATCTTGGCACTCTGTTGTGTGACAACAAACAGCCAGCACTTAAGACAGCAGCCCCTTGTTACAATTTCTGAGGATTAATTGATTTGTTGCTCTAACTTACAAAGATTCTTGGGGGGGGGGTATGTATTTCCTTAATTAGCTTCTGTTACCCTGATTTCTGGGGTCCCTTGGGGACACCTCAATGTGCTCCACATGATGGGGAGTGGAAACTAGCCAGGGCATGAGCAATAGCAATGCGAGAGGCAGGGTAACCTAGCGGGGTCTTTTTACCCAGTTTTTACGGGGTCAGGCCAAACCAAAAACCAAACGAAAATGTCTAATAAATACTTTTATTGAATGACAGTCTCCTGCAGCAACACAATCACTCACACACTCACTCAAGACCTATTAAGAAGCAAAAGAGAGGAAACTGGATAGGGGAATATCGAAGAGGTTGTAGCTGGGGTAATACTGCACCTTTTCCTGAAGTCCTTGGTCTGGGAAAAACAGCGGAGAAGTGGAGCTCAGCACGGAGAGGGCTGAGGGGATTACTCAACTGACAGAGAAACGGTCTGCTGGGATGACCAGGAGTGATCCAAAGAACCACTCAAAAACTGAGACTATTTGTAGGAAAAAGTACCTGGAGGGCTAATCCTTTCCCAGGGAGAACAATTAGTGTTGCAACGAGAAAGAAGCTCCACAATGGAAACTTCCTTTGCGTGATGAGATTATAAGGTGTTGCCAAAGTCGGCTCCATTTGGTTGTGGTGTGACTTCATGTAAATGGTCCTCGCCTGATAGGATATTTGCTGAACTTGGGGCAAACATGCTAATCCCCTCAAGTTGGCTTTTCAGGGCTGAGGACCCTTTGTTTACTGTGGGTTTGCCCAGCTTCAGGTCTCCTGGGGCTATGTGACTGGGGATTTTACTGGCCTGACCTGTTTTTCGATTGTTCAACTGTTGCTGCCTACGTGCTCATCCAGGTGACCTCTCAGGCACACGGAATCATACTTAATATCAAAATTGTAGACCCTGGAATAGGGTTTTTCCAGCAGAGTAACACTTCCTCTTTCCCTCCCGGTCCTTGTGGTGCCAGAAGTCACCCCCTGCTCTACTGTGCATCCACCTTCTGGCTAGAAGCAAGTAGCCTACATGAAATGTTCTTCATGTAAGAGGAAGGAATTGGCAAAACCACTTCTGAGTATTCTTTGCCTAAGAAAACCCTTTGAATTTCATTGGGTTGCCATAAGTTGACAGGAAACTTGAAGGCACGTACATGTACACACATCCCATCTCCCTCAGTAAGTGTGAAGGAATTATCCCTTCATCTCACCCTGATCTGAGAACATCTTTTTGGTTAAGAATTTCTGTCTTCTCATACTCCCCCCCCTCCTTTCTCTCTCTCTCTCTCTATATATATACACACTTAGAGCTTTTCCCCACTATGCTGTTATAGCGTGATTATTCCACTTTCAACATCCTATCAAGTCCTGGGGTTTGCAGTTACAGCAGGGACTGGCTGCCCCCCCTCCCCGGTAACTGCAAACCCCAGGACTCCATAGGATGTTGAAAGTAGAATAATCGTGCTATAACAGTGTAGTGTGGAAAGGCTCATATACATACACATATCTATTTGAATGACAAGTTGTGAGCAACTCCATGTTTGTGTGTGTGCACGTGTACACATACATTTCTTAAAGTCACTTGTTGATTTATGGTGACCCTCCCTGAATTCCACAGAGTTTTCTTAGGCAAGGAATATTCAAAGACAGTTTTGCTCTTTCCTTCCTCTGAAATATAGCCTACAGTAGAGTACTTAATCTACAATGCTTAAAGCCAATATCAGACGCCATCCTTAGGTCTCAGGTTTTGGCCTGGAAACCTCAAGGCCTGGGATGATCTATTAATTGTGATCTATTATGACATAGATCTATTAATTATTAATTAATAGATCAAAGATGAAATGTCACTGTTAACAGATCAGTTCCAGACACGCATCTGCTGAGAAAGAAGAATGAAACCTACTCTCAAGGAGAGCTTAGAAAGTTATTTGGTTCACTGCTGAGTTGTAAGTAATCTATTCCTATTACTTGTTACAATGATGGAAAGTCAGAGTTAATTCATTCTGCTTCTAGTTGCACTGCTCATTACTTTTCCATTACATTCTTTTACTTACTGGTATATGAAGGAGAGAAGAGACATAAAAATTGAAAAGATAATTCCATAAAACTTGAACACTTCTTGTCAAAATGCCCCTTAAGATATCTTTATAAGCAAATTTGGGGGGGGGGGGAGGAGACACTAGACTCTCTTACTTGTTACACCAGGGAAATAATTTTGTTTTTAATAAGTAATTTTACTAAGTAATTTTGTTACACTCTTGTTTCCTAGAAGGTAACTGGTTACAAGTAGTACTTTCAAGGTCTGCTCCCAGGTGGGTGAATGTAGCATTGTGGATGAAAAGCGTGTAAATTATATTTACTCAATTTATAAAGAGATATTACGCTCAGAAAAAAAAAATCCATTGAAAGCAGAACTGGTGCTTTTGTTTAAAAATGACTATTTTAATAATGCAATCAAACAGTCTTGAGGCTTCTTTCATACAAATAACATTTGTATAAATATTCTGGTTACGTATTTCCATTAGCTCATGTCTGAAATGCAAGTTACACCTTAGCCACAATAGAGTCAGAAACCCCTTCCTTGTTTTTGCAGCAACCCTGGCCACAATCCAAGGCAAAACTAGGCATGCATGCTTAAATTATCATTGCTATGACGATTCTTAAATTGTGTAAAACAATGTAGTATGAACTAAACTGCACATTTTTAAAATTAATTTTTTTTGAAAAAAATGCAATTCACAAAATATTTGCACACATTAAAATATTTAATATATCAGTCTGTCTTCTTTACTGTCTAGATGTTTTCCATAAAACTGGATACAGAGCCTAGATGAAAGCCATGTACCAAAGAGAGTCTGAGGGATCATAGCTATTTTGCATCCCTAGAATAAGGTAAACTGGCCCTCACACACCAAAGAATTCTGCATCCCCAGAATAAGACAAAGTGGCCCTCATACACCGAAGGACCAACATCTATAATATGAGGCCTCGTCCAGTGTTGTGATTAAATCCGTTTTCCTCTCTTAAAAGCTGGGCTGTTCTCTCTTCTGTTGGCAAAGATCAGAGGATGGCTACAGTTGTGGGCATATCCAAGAATAAGTCCTTCTGTTCACACCATAGCCATGTTGGCTGGCGCATTCTGAGAATCATGATACAGAAAAAGAATAACTTTCCCCAGTTTTGCCTTTCAATTGTCCTGTAATATAAAGAAATCCATGATAGGCAGAGACACTAGTTCAAAACTGTGTGGCTGAATCAATAAACCACCTCATTAAAACATTTCTCTAAATGATACTCAAGTGCATCCTGGAAGTTTAAATTGGTCCGCACCAGACAGCTGCCAGCAAACTGCTGTTCTCAGCTAAGGAGACCAGAGTCTCAACCTTTTCTGCTCCCTAGCCATCCATATTTTGTTTCACAGAAAAGGGAAGTTTGTTGTACACAGCTCAGAAATCACAGGAGGTTCTCTCCCCTGCCTTTGCCTATTCTTTGCCTCTCTCAGTACAGAAAATTGCAGGATCTCTGTCGTAGGCTACCATCTTATCTAATCATGAGGAAAGGGAACTGGGTAGATCATGTACATTTCCAATTTTTGCCATTAGGGTGTATCACATTGTTCATATCTGAGCATCAGAGCAAAGCTGCCATTATTGTTCAGGCAGAAGAAGAAAATGGGACCAGAGATTTGAGGGAGGGAGAGAGAGGGAGAATTTTCCTCAGCAGTTTGAAGGTAGCAGCTCCACAGGCCTAATGTTAAGAGGCATAAACAAAATCTTGCTAATATTTTTTTTGTGCATGTGTGCAGGTGATGGTGGACTGACAGGCATACATTATCAATTTTTCCCAGATAAACCTAAGAAGCTATGATTTTGTTCAGTAACAGGAAGTACTGTGGAAATTCAGCAGGAGGTCTTGAAAGAGAGGAGAGGTTGCAAATGCACAGGTTTAATCAGATCAGGTTTTCAAGAGCTCAGGGCATAGAAGGTTACAACTGCAAGAGTGCTAAACAGGGTTGTGATGTTTCTGTTCTCCATGAAGCTGCTTTCCACCATCAATGCACACTACTGTGCTTATTCTATAACTGTGATATCACTTATTCTGAAACTGTAATGAAAGAAGTAATTTCTAAGCTTTCTAAGATGTAATGAAGTGGTCATTGTAGGCTCATTTACACAATCAAGATTCAGAGTTTATTAGCTTGAGCTGCCATTCCTGCTTAGAGTAGACCCACTGAAATCAATGGGACATAACATACAACAGATTCTTACAATCATCTGTATATATAGTGTGGATGCCCACTCAGAGTACCAGGTGAATACCCGTCGAGTGTCCAAATAAGCAATCTGTGTACACTATACACATGTTGAACATTATGGGAGAGTTAACTGTAGATGATACAGACCTGAGTGCACAGGTACCCAGACTGTACATGCACTGAAGTAAACAGTTGAAATGTCATCCTTGAATTGAATCCAGTTAATTTCAAATGGACCTTCTGTAACAATTGCAAGGTCTGGATCCAAATGAGTAATTCTTGCCTCTTTGAAAAATATAAAAAATACAAATGTCTTTAATCCCAAAATGATTATGAACATCTCCAAATAACCATCTTCTTTTACTGTTGTCCAAGCTGCTGAACCATTACTGAAATGTTCTATATTTGTTCCCTGCCATGCCTGCAAAATGACTTCCTCTCAGTAGCTGAGATTTGTTTAGGTACATTTTTGCCGTTAATTAATATTATTATATTTCAGTTCCCAGCATAAGTGCAAATGAAGGCGTATTTGACCCATGGGGTAATGTAAAAGTTCAAAAATCACACTAACAAAATGGACAAGAAAACCCTAGTGAGATAGCTGTAGAAACATATGTTTCTCTGACCTTGATTTAATTTGATTCCACATTCCTCATTGCACTATAGCTTCTGAAGTTATCTCTTCTCTTTTGCATATTTGGGGAAAAAAACTTATTTCCAATGTGGTCTGTTGCCATCTAGTGTTAAGCACAAGCAATTTGCTTAAAGCTCTGTTTTCTGTACATTGTAAAAATAACCGCTAGCAATACCAACATCGAAACAGAAAAGGAAGTTATTATCTTTCCCAAAGGAACAACAGTTCTATGGCCAGGGCACACATTCTCAGCAACCTCACCAAACTACTATTCACAGGATTATTTCAAGGAAGTATTGAATACCCTGAAAAGCAATGTACATTACATTGAGTGGAAATTGTGCACTTCTTTAAATATTAGATTCCCAGCAGCCTTGACCAGCATAGCGAATGGCAAGGAATACCAGAGACTGCAATTCCAAGCACATTTGGTAGACTGCACAGTTTTCACCACTGGTACAGATACACCCTCTATCTATGAACTTGCTTCATTGTTAATATACGTTGGTAAAGCGGTTTCTCACTTTGGTTGCATGTTCTAGAAATATCTTGCTGATGTTCATTAAAGTCAACTTAAATCATTCCACTGAATCCTAGAATGAGGGGCTTATCCCCAACTTTCAGCTTGCTCAATAAATATAGAGTTTCCCAAATGTGCACTGAGATCAAGAGTTTGGGTTTGCAAAGGAGTAACATCTGAACCAGGATGCATTGGTTTGAAACTTCAGGACTGTGAACAGTAGAGCTCCAGTCTCAGGATGCTCCTGCTGGGAGAAGGGAAAGGGAAAGGTTATTGTTTCCTCCTCCTTGCTATGACAGTCCTGTTTCCATACACAAGCAGATTATAGATTATAGATACAGGTATAGATGCATGCTCCCAAAGCCTTCCAAAAATGTGGAGTGGGGGTAGCAGCTGGGAAACAGTTACAGCAGAAGCTGGGAATATGCAAAAAAAAAAACCCTTTCCTCCCCCTCCTTCAGCTAGTAGGAACCTAGAAACCTTTGCTGGATGAAAAGACCCTTTTATTGGCCCTTTTCACATGTCGGGGGGGAAACGGGCGAAAACGCCCAAAAACGGAGCTTACCTCCAGCCGGGTAAGTCCGTCGCCACGTGGAGCAGCGCGTCACAGATGGCAGCTTCGGCGTCACAGATGGCAGCTTCCGGTTGGTGAAGGCTCTCCACCAATCGGAGAAGCTCGCCAGCCGGAAACCCGCCCCCGGCAGATCTGCAGGCACGCACTTGCGCGCGCCTGCAGATCCACTTTGGAGCCGGGCGACGGAGCGGCTCGGGGCTGCGCACTCCGTGCTTTTTAAAAACCTCTAAAAAGAGGTTTTTAAAAAACACGCAGCCCGGCTAGTTCCGGCCGCTCCTGAGTGGATTCTGGTGTGAAACTACAAAAAGTAGTCCATGCCAGTCCACTCTACGGTGTAGACGACCTCCGTGAGAGGTCGCTCTACACCGTCCCCCCCCCCCCACATGTGAAAAGGGCCATTAATTGAAGGAGAGGTTGTAGTTGCATACGGCCAGCCATACCCTTAGGCAGAATGAGGCAGCTTTCTTGGGCAACAGATGTGGGGTGTTGTGAAAGAACAATAACTACTTCTAAGAAAACAAAATACTGTTTATTATTCTTGTATTTTTTCGGCTGGGGATGGGGAAGCCATTTGTAAGATTATCTTCCACATGTGCCAAAGTAACTTGGCTACTTTAAGTATAGGATGCCTTGACTTTGGTGGCTGGAGCAGGTACCTGTTACTGCCCTGGCTAGTCCGAGCTTTGGGGATATTAAAGATATCCCTTGATATCACAATGCAGCTGCACTTTTCTATTCCTTTCCACGTGCTTGCGAGGCCACCGGACAAGCACGTAAACAAGCTCAGCCATTAATAGCCGTAAGATTCAAACTACAATACAGGCAGGCCAGAAATAGCTGACTCACTGCTTTAGGAGACCTCCAGGCAAGTACTCTAATTAAGTATGCACGCCACTTACAAAAGAGCCTCTGCCCCGCGATGGCAGCTTGATGGGTAAATTATGCAATACGCAAGTACTCTGCGTCTGCATACTGGCTACTCTATTGAGAACCGCTACAATAACTCAATCATTCAGATTCTGACCTTTCGGAGGCTTTGTCTCCAACTCCAAATCTATTGTTTTCTCCCAAGTACGGCATAGCCTGCAGTCACTATTCTCCTTATAAAAACCCTTGATTCCGAGACCTTCCTCGGATCGCTCCTGAGTTTCATCCCGCATTGCTGCCGCTTTGCTTGGCAAGCCTTCCCTCAGCTCCACGTACCGAGTTACATTGCACCCCAGCTTCGCTCTCTATTTGTCTGGGCTTCAGGACAGGTGACGTATCACCCAAACCAGCAATCCCTCTAAAAATCCCTCTATACCACTCCAACCTTTATCTTCTTTAGTTATCTTGTATGAGTGTGTCGCATACACTGTTTTGCTTGTATTTAATAAACATCATTTATTATTTCAACTTTTGTGTGCTACTTGACTCGACCCGACCCCGTAGACATAGGGTTCAAGATCTCGCTACATTACCCTGCCTCTCGTAACGCTAAGCAGTGCTCTGAGCTAATTTTCCCCAACTTTAGTTGAGCACATTTTGGTGTCCCTCCCGGGACCCCCAGTTCACAAGGTAACATACCATTTGCTGTTCTGCCTCAGCAAGAACAATGCCATCATACAAAATTTACAGAAAAGCAAGTCTGGACCCAAGTCATAGTATTTTGTGTTTGTTTGTTTTTCAAATTTGAATATGAGGTTTTTTTTTTTCCCCACAGTCTACAACTGAGAAGAAAACAATCCTTTAAGAAACCAAATGCCTGGCCTCAGCGGTTTTGCTGGTTATGAGGAGTAAGCAGTCGTAGGCCTCACTCCAAAACACCAGGGGAAGCAGCATCTCTATGCTGAGACCATGAGCTACCAGAGGGAATACATATAAGATGGACAGGTCTTTAGTGTGTTCAGGAATGAAGCCTTCCAAGTGTTTCAAGGAGCCTGACTAGTATTTATAATGCAGCAGAAGTTACAGACCACTTAAGCTGTGTAATAAGCAATTCAAGGGACATGAAATGATTTCAGATACTGTAATTATTTCAAGACCCTGTGCTCTCTGTCAGTTGAAGTCCACATCCAATTTTTACGTTGCTGAAACAGTTTCGAACTCAGCAGGAACGGTGCTTTCTTCTGTAAAGAAAGGTTATAAACCTTTGCTAATGCTGTTTATTTCGTCTCTTAGCTTTGCCAGCTTGTATGTACATACCACTCCTTTTAAAGCAATTGTTTTGATGCAGTTGAATTTAGACTGTGGAACTGGCAATCTGATCTTGCTGTTGGCTTTGCCGACAATTAATGCTGAAAAAGACATGTTTGTAACAGAACACAAAGCCAGTAGTCATTGTCAGTCAGTTTACAATTTCCAGAAAATTATTCTGCCCAAACGTCCAGGAAAAAAAAAGCATGAGTAATGTTACAGATATGGCAAATCACATAATTTCAGTACCCTAAGATGCTATTTGGGAAGGGCAGGTGTGACAAAACAAACAAAAACCCTTTTTGGTGCAGTTCTTCAGAATCCTACCCTTGGAATGACTGGCACTGACCTAAGCCTTTTTACCATAAGATCCTTATTTGGATCCCAAGCAAGGTCTTGATGTAGCCCTAGATCATTGGCTTGGAAGGTGGACTGTGTTTGTGTGGGCTTATTGGTAGCAGGTGACTGTGATCTGGCTGTAGAAACCCCAAATTAGGCAAGAGGTACCAAAACAGAAATGAGTTTTATTGACACAGGAAGAGTAACTTTGTACCTTTTAAACTGGCTTCAGGCATCACCAAGAAACATTGCGTTTACAGAGTAACACTCTTTTTCCTTCTATTTCCTTCAAGTCATTTCTGACTTACGGTGACCCTAAGGCAAACCTGTCATGGGGTTTTCTGGGGGCTGAGAGTGTGTGATGACCCCAAGGTCACCTAGTGGGTTTCCATGGTTGAGTGGGGAATAAAACCTTGGTCTCCAGGATCATGGTCCAATGCTCAGACCACTACACCATAATTAAACTTTTATTATTTCAGCTCCCCTCATTCCCTACCACACACACACACACACACACACACACACACTATCCAACTTCCCTCATTCTCAATTTAGTCTTTACTTGGAGACGCAAACTTTGGGACATTCTAAAAGGTCTGATTGTCTCCAGCCTCTCTCCGCAAATTAACCCTTTCGTCACAGCATGGAAAGAATCCACCTGCTTCTGTGGCCACTCATACAGTAGCAGCTGGTGGCTTCCATGTGAGTGGAGAATCCACTCTGGGTTCAGTCCCAAAGGGTAAGGAAGCTGGACCTATTGGAGGGACAGAGTTCATTTCCCTGGATAGTTCCTTTAAAGTCTAGAGTAGAAACTGGAGAAGATTCCATGCCCTATCAACATGGAAGTCAACATCAGCCAGGACATGTGCTTTGTTTCAGGCTCAATGCAATTATTTCAGGAGCCCCTAGATTTCTAGTTACCAGGAGATATAATGATAGTTGATATTATGTACTGCAAGGCTGGGGAATCCTGTGGCCTTCTAGTTGTTGTTGGGCAATACCTCCATATAACACTAAAACTGTCTGGTAGAGAATTCTATAGATCCCAGAATTTCATAGGGCAGAGGCATGAAAGTTAATGTAGTATCAAAGTACTGTAAGTGTGCAGTGTGGATGGACTCTCTGTCTCACCCTCCAGAGTATAAAAGACGGTGGGCACTGAGAGAAACAATTCTCCTACCTTTGGCAACGACAAAGCTCAGTCCACTGCAAGAGTAACCTTGGGCCAGTCGCTGTAGCAAAAATCAAAAAGGGATAAGAAGGAACCAGGTATGCCACTTTGAACTTCTTGAAGGAAAGCCAAAATACAAACCTAATAATGATCCCAACGTACACTCAGGTATTTTACTGGTGAAAAATAGGGCACATGTAGTCAAGCAACATCAGGGTGGGGTCAAAATGACAAAAGGTAGTAATGAGTAAAATCAGAAAAGCAAGGAGTGGCTGCAGAAGTTTACTTTTGATTGTTTCTGTCAGGAAGGATAAAATCCTGCCCTTCTGTACTCTTCTCTCCTTCCCCACACTGAGCTGATTGAGCACAACCCATTTCTGCCACCAGTTCGGTGGCTGAGCATCTTCTTTGTACACAAGCCCCAGCTGGAATGCCTGTCTTGCATCACAAGGGTCAGGGGGCAGCAGGTGATGGGAAGGGCCCCCGAGAGCCCATGCTGGTCAGTTCAGCTCAGGGGTACATAGGATTGAGTTCTGTGTTGTGGGCAGCACATGCAGGCTTCCCCCATTTACCTGACAGGTTAGGGACTGAAGCACTGTCAAAAATTGGAATTGCTTGAAATGTGGAACCCATGTACTGTGCTGTAGGGAGCATGTAGGACTTAAAGAGACTCACTTATTAGCAAGATCATATGCGCTGCTTGCAAAGTTTCTTAGCCAGCTTAGTGCTGTTTTTTTCTCTTCTCAGCTTGCTTTGTAAGCAGCGCACACGTGCAAGCAGTTCCAAACAAGCTTCTGTAGGCAAGAAAAACTGATGAAAGAGTGGAACTCCTATCAAATCTATAGAACTAGTCCTTAATCTTTAAACATCAAGAGAGCGAATCATCAGATAATGAGGCATCAAAAGGTAAGGGCTTCCTGTATTCATCCATACTCTTCCCTAACACGCATCTCAATGCACAGCGAAGAAGGGGTTTAAAGCCAGTCCATCAAGTCCTCTGAGTCCCAATTTACTGAGATTTGGGGATTAATGTCAGTGGTAAAAGTGGCTTCCATGTCAGGGGTGTGGTAAATTCACTCCAGGTTTTGTTTCAGAAGAGCTATCCAAGGTGCTGTAGGCTATTCCCAAAATGGGTCCAGCAACATTGATAGCTATTTTCAAATGGAGAATAAAACTCATAGTGGATTGTCCACAGCTCTGGCATGGAAGGCTCTGGCTGCCACAGATTCTGTGTATGTGTGTGCCTCTCTTATCCTCCAGAGATCACTACTGAAACTGTTGCTTCTCCTTGTCTGCCAGTGGCAGAAAAATACCAAGGAGCCAAGGAGGACATTCTCTACTCACCACCCCATAGCCCAACCTATCACCACAAAGCCTGTGCACTTGCCATCAAATTAAAACCACACACACACACTCACTCTGACATGGTTTTGAATGGCCCGATAGTTTGGCCCTTGGAACATCTGGAAGCTGAATTGGCTGCTATTTTAGAACATTCTTCATTAATGTATTTCACCCAAGCTTTCGTAACAGTGGCGTTTTGACTGAATGCTTTGTGGGTGCTCAGAATCTATTTCATTATGATTTCCCCACATGGACTTCCTTTAATTTCTTTCAGGCAGCGCTCCCATATGCCAAAACAGTAGTGCTTAGTTGTTGTGATTAAACACTAATGAAAAAGTCAAGCTGGCTGAGAAAGTAAAGGAGAAGCCTTATCTCCTCCCTCTATGTTTTCTAAGTGGAACATTTCTGTCCATATGTTTGTCTCAGTTTTGCTTTCCAGAGCACTCATGCTGATGTTTTCGTAAAGTGACTTCATCACAGGAACGGAAGTACGGTGCCAAATTTTCCATTGATGGATGAATGAATGACTAAATGTTCCACTTTTGTAATGCTTTTCATCCATCCTCCCGTCTCAAAGATTTATAACCACAAAATTGCAGCCACCTTTGCTGGCCTGAAGAATTTGCAAACTGTCTTCCTCTGCTGTACGCTATGAAGCTTTGGTGTGTGTGTTTGTGTCCCCATAACAGCAGCATGCTTCCAAATGCAGCATTAATGTAAATCACTTGGTGGAACACTTGTTTGTATGCATTATTGAATAAACTAAAGAAAATCTGAGTAGTTTGTATTTATATGCAAAATGATGCCTCGCATAATTACACAGAATCACAATATGGTTCATAGTACTTTATTGTCTGTACTAATCTTTCAGAAAACATTTTCCCATATTAAACATTTGGATAAACAGGGTTTTGCTTTTAGAGAAAGATCATTTCCTTTTCATTGTGCCCTTAGCAAACTGATGACAGCTCTCATCAATTCTTTATAAAACTAGGACACCATCACACATAATTAGGAATGAGGACCCTTGCTGGCACTTCATCTGCTGCTCTACTGGCCCTGGCCCTACTGGGAGTAAAGTATCTCAAAGTCTACTTGTCTCCAAATGTGCCTGTGTCTTCACTAAACTCTTCATTAGAGCCTCTTCTTGGAGATTTCCCACCGCCTAAGGAATGGAATATAGTTACTGGGGAAAAAAGGCTGGCCTTACCATTAGGTAGGATGAGGCAACTACACCAGCTGCCAATTGCAGGGGACAAGTGGCAGTCTCCTGGCTATTTTTCCAGAGCCTTGACTAATTTCGTCTGTTGGTCAACAGACCTCCATGTGCTGCATAGTCTGCTCTATGTATCTAAGATAGCCTGTTGTTCTTTGGCAGTGGAGGACATTTTCCCATCCCCAGTCGGTGGTGTTGGTGTGTGTCTTCAAGTAGTTTCTGACTTACAGCAACTGTAAAGTAAACCTATCATGGGTTTTTCTTGGCAAGATTTGTTCAAAGGAGGTTTGCCCTTGCCTTCCTCTGAGGCTGAGAGTGTGTGGCTTGCCCAAAGTCAACCAGTTGGGTTTCCATGGCGGAGTAGGGATTCAAATCTTGGTTTCCAGAGCTCTAGTTCAACATTCAAACCATTGCACCATGCTGGGCCCCTCCTGGGTATAGCCTCCCAATTCTGCAGATAGACAAAGCTTCAGGTGAGTTGCTACACAAGTCCTGGATAACAGCCCTCTGTTACGTTTGACTCAAATCAAGAGGAGTAATCTGAACTTTCTGAGTCACCTCTGCCATCTTGCAGCTTCTGTTTTCTGAGTTCCTCAGAGGTGTTCTCCAAGCCTTTATTTGTCTTCCTCCTGCTCCCCTGAGCATATCTTCTCTAAAGGCCATAAATGAACTGAGCAGCTGATTTCATCCACTACTGAAGCCAAAGGAGCAAGTGATGCCTGTGTTGAATCCTATCCTTTCACAGGAAGTAAAGAATTGCCTTTAACAGTAGTTAATTACTTTTGGAAATTAACTTTCTATGCTCTGAACAGAAGCCACTCTGAACCCAAACTATTCAAGAACAGAATGAAAAGCCCAAGTGCCTGTCTGTCTGTCTTTCTCTTTTAGCTACCATTAGGTACACAAAGTACAATGTGAACCTGCTGAGCTGGTGAGCCATGAGGAGGACAACAGCCACTGCAACTGACTGAAAGGAAGAAAGATGTGTTATGGAAAAAGGTTCAGAATCCCTATCTCACGTGTTTCTTTTATTATCAGTCACATACTCACAACTCATCTCCATTCATATATGAACAGAATATACATGCAAAAATGTGTCTGCTACTGTTGTGTCAAATTTGGCCCATAGACATATAAAGGCATTGATTGATTTAAGGTGCATATACACACACACACCATCTGATACTTAAGATGGCTGATGTATATTTCATTAGTGTTTAAGAAATCTCAGTAAAATGGAAATTATCTCTTTAATTCAAATTAATTCAAGAAAGCAGGCCTTGATTTCTAATTTGGCATTAGCTATTCTGTCACATTTCAGCTCAAACGCACGACATCTTGCCAAGGTGCAAATCAAAAAGATGTGATGAATCTATTGATCAATATGTAATTGGAACATCCTTCCAAAGCCAAATAATGAATTTGATGGGAGAGGTTAATAGTGATAATTAATGCTTTAGCATCAGTGAATACATTTTGTAAAATGTGATACTTAAATATAGGGCAGAAAGAAGACATTCAAGTTAATTTAAAGTCCACTTCTAATGCCCTTTAGGCAAGTATCTTTGCCAACAAAATCCCTCTGTCCCAGTGGTGATTTGGAAATGGTAATGCAGAGTTAATTCAAGACATTTTGCTACCCCATGTAGACCAACAGAGGTAGCCCTCTTTTCAAGTCAAGGTGTACAATCTGGCACACAAAACAGAAAATCTCACAAGTGTATCAAAATAATTTATGATGTGCTCTTTGTTTGATGATGCCCAAGATTACATTCTGCGTAATGAGAGGGCTGGCCCGTACAAATCCTAAATACCTGAGGACCATGTTCAAAGATGCCATGGTTTCTGTACTGAAGGAATACTGATGCCTGTGGGTATACTTGCTGCTGCTAATTGGAAAAAGTGGTAGAACAGAGATGGGTAAAGTGCAGGCTGTGCACAGCCCTCCAAGACTAGCTCTTTAGCATGCACACACTCCCCAACACACACGCCAAAACTGGCAAAAAAAAAAACCACATATGTTTTCCTGCTCCTAGAGTCCTTCATTGGTTTTTGGTTATGGCCACACGTGTTTTTGAACACAGTTTTCTCAGTTCAAGGAAGGGACATTGCTGATGTCAGTGATGACAATATCGCCCTCTTTAGGCTTCTTATTTGACTGGGTTCTGGTTTACAGTATCTGCACCTGGTGTTGAATGAATGGGACAGATGAGGGATTCATTTGGTATACCACCTTGTTTCTGCTCAAATGTGGTAACAACATCTGCTAAGCTATCCTGGGAGATATCCATAGATATACCAAGGCTTGCAGATCTGAGGGTGGCTCAGGGCTTCATGGTCACCTTGAGAACCATGGGGATGGGTCCCAACATGTCATCAATCCTAGACATACTTTGGACCTGGCTTTCTCATGGTACAGGAAGAGGATGATTAGAAAGTCTTATATCTTCCCCTTTTTATGGATGAATCTCCCTGGTGACATTTACACTGTTATTTCAGAAGTGAGAAAGCTATCAGGACTCCTTGTCCTCAGAGAATCCAGTTCATTTCTAGATGGACCTTGTCCAGATAACAAGACTGATACATCTGTCAAAGCCCTGGAGGAACACCAAAATGGCCAAGCAAGTTAGCATGACCGTTCCTGAGATCTCCTTTCTGCTCTGCTGAGCAATGACAACATCTCTGAAATATCCCAGCACTGAGAGCAAATTAGTAGATCTGTAAAGCATTGGTAAAGTATGGTGGACCAGTAAAGTAGAGATCCAGCATGGTACAGTGATTTGAGTGTCAGACTGTGAGCCTGGAGACCAGTGTTCAATTCCCTGTTCAGCCATGGAAACCCACTGGGTAACCTTGAGTGTGTCAAACACTCTTGGGCCCAAAAAACCCCATGATCGGTTCACCTTATTTTTTGAGAACCATGATGGTATAGTGGTTTGAGCATTGGACTATGACCCTGGAGACCAGAGTTTGACTTCCCACTCAACTGTGGAAACCCACCTAGTGTGTCACACACTCTCAGTTTCAGAAAACCCTGTGATAGGGTTTAGGGTTGCCATAAGTTGGAAATGACTTGACGGCACACAACAACAACAAAAGCATACATGAACAAATACAACCAAACACTAGTTTTTGTACCTATTGCTGGACCTTTTCAGTGATGGTGAACTAAAAATGTTTTGCATTCTCTATGATACCTAGCAGCTAGAGCAGAATTCAGTAGCCAGACCTTTTGACTGAAACTCCTTCTGACCTGTCTGCGCTGGTTGCCAATTTGTTTCCAAGCTTACTTCAAAGTTTACAAAATGACCTATAAACTCTTGCATGGAGGAAGCCCCCAATACCTCATGGACTGCTGTTTCCTGTGCAAACCTACAAGACTTGCAATAGCCCATTGCTCAGAGGGGGGCAACAAGAGAATATCTCTCTTCCTGGCAACACCTCAATGGTGTGTTCCTTGGGGAAGCTCATCACACACCAACTTTTGTCACTTTTCTTTAAATTGTTATATTAAAAATGTACACGCCCCCTAGAATGGATTGTCCACCTCTTGCATTGCTCAAATAAAGAGCTAGTGTGCTTTCCCCTCTTAGGCTCCAAGAGACGGGACTTCTCCCAAATTAGAAGGAAGAAGATTCTGACGAAACATTAAGACAGAGCTTTCCAAACTTTTCATGATGGTGACACACTTTTTAGAAGTGCATCATTTCACGACACAGTAATTTCAGTTTTACTAGCAAACTGGAGGTTAAGCTAACCCTTTATAAGAGATACAGGCACATACATAAATTGTAATAACAAAATGTATGGGAACACAACATATCTCATGAAAACTTTTCATACATTTTTTAAAATATATGATTTATAAATAATAACATACATTACTAGGATTGTAGCTGACACACTACACACTTCAGGCATGTAGTGTACTAATGTGTCATTAGGATACTAATGTGTCACGGCACACTGTTTGGAAAACCCTGCATTAAGAGGACCTTGCTACTGATAAGAGCTATCAGAATGAAATAGTCTCCCTTGGAAAGTGGTAGACTCTTTTTAAAGTGCTGAATGTTGGATGGTCATCTGCAGGGGTATTCTAGCTATGTGTTTGCCAAGCCATTTTTAAGTAATTGTCATAAATCCAAATGGACACCAAGTCCCGGCTTTTGGACATGTAGTGGAGATGCATATGGATACATGGTCACACACTCAGTGAACCACAAGATTCTCACCACTCACCAACCTGAACAGCCCCTTCCCCTACCACAACACTCTCTGATAACACCATGATCCTAAGTCAAGGATCAAACCACAGGTTTTAAAAGCCCAGTTCTTTCCCAAAACAGCAGAGAAAACTGGAGGATTTTAAAAATTGCCTTAAATCCCTCAGGCATCGAAAAGTAGTGTCTTCACACTGGAAGGAGAGGAATGTTTGGTGTTTGGTGTAAGTTCAGCCTTGGAAACATTTTCTCTCAGATGTTACTCTGTTGTCATGAAGTGATCTCAAAGCAGAGTCCACTTCCCTTCTTGGTCATGTGAGCACTAGGGACGAAGGGCAATAAAATACAGGCAATAAAATTTCAACTCCATTAGCAACAGAAAAATAAGTTCCCTTGAAACCCAGCTTGTCCCTGTCCTGCATGAAGCTAATTGCCCCTGTCTTAGGCAGAGAACATTGAATTTTGTATTGTCACATCTGGAAAAACTTCTAAGTGCTGTATAGTTCATACAGTCTTAACTGACAATGGAGTAATACCTGTAAGCCTCTTACTCTAACATGGCCATCTTTCTCCTCCTGTATGATTTTTAAAATCTTTGCCTGAGGAAGAAATCAGTGAAGCTTTGGAAGCTTGCATCTGTTTTTCTTTGGAGTTGATCGAATAAAAGTACAGCTGTTTTGTAGATTTTGGATTTGTATTTTGCTGCAATGACAGCACAGCTACCGCTGAATATGTTTCCTGGATTTCGAGATATCTAACTTAGCCACAACAGGGGAACCTTTAAAAATGAGGGAGCCAAATTACTGTGACTTAACTCTTTGAGGTTTTTACCTCCAATAAAGGTAAATTCTTTCCTTGAACCATAATTGGCAAGTTTTACCTATACATCACCTACAATTTTCATTTCCAGATTGACAGTACAGAGACTTCTTGAGAAATTCACTAGTGGGAGAGACAGACCAGTCCCTCCATCCTCTAGTACGCACTTTTTCCAAGTATTGGGGATCCCAAGGTGACTGTAATTGTTGTAGTTGCGTGCCTTCAGATTGTTTCTGCCTTAAGGCAACTCTATCATGGTGTTTTATGGGGCTGGGCGTGCATGATGCACGCAGTTGGTTTCCATGGCTGGGCAGGGAATCAAACCCTGGTCTCCAGGGTCATAGTCCAACGTTCAAATCACTGCATCATACTGGCTCCTTCAGTCAATTCTTTTCTCCAATGATTAATATACAATAGAAGCCATTTCTGCACTACTCTGTAATAGTGCCATTATTCCACTTTCAACATCCTGTGGAATTCTGGAGTTTGTAGTTTACTGAGGCCCAAGAGCTCTCTGGCTAAGAATTCTAAATACTCCTCGCTATACTGCAAACCCCAGAATTCCATAGGGTGTTGAAAGTGGAATAACAGCACTGTAACTATAATGCAACTTTGGCCATTTTACCCTAAGTTGCATTATGATTGGACAATAACAAGGGAGAATTCAATTCCTTTTTCAATTCCTAACTATAAAGTTACAGTACTTTGATACTTACGAGTGCATAGTTCATGCGGTGGTATAGGGTGTATACCTGAGTCAGAGCTTGGAAAAGTTACTTTTATGGATGACAATCCTCAGTAGCCATACTGGCTGAGGGATCCTGGAAATCCAGGATGAGATGGACACGAGGTGTTTTGTGCCACATTCCAGTGAGTCGTAGCATTCCAATTTAAAAAAAAAATTAAAAAGTGACTAAAAGTAACTAGCAATTTCCGAGAGACTGGCAATTAAGTAATCTCCAAAATTGCAAGGACAACGTTAACAACAGTGGTAGAAGCCATGGAACTAGGACTGTTAATTAATTACTTTTTTAAAAGTAGCTTTCCATTCTTTGTTTATTGGCAAATATATGTAAGACATTAGCTTTGTACTCCGATCTTGAGTTAGTCCTCTCCAGCGAAGTTGTCCTTCCGTACTCATTTACACGTTCCCCTCAATTTCCTTCAACCGACTGGTGCTCATCTCTAGGTAAATATGCTTACCGCTGCCTGCAGTTTTAACAAGTATGTGGCCATATCCGCACTATACTGTTATAGTGCTATTATTCCACTTTTAGCATCCTATGGAATACTGAGGTTTACAGTTTAGGGAGGGCCACTCCCTAAACTGCAAACCCCAGGATTCCATAGGATGCTGAAAGTGGAATAATAGCACTATAACAGTATAGTGCGGACAGGCCGATCCTGACTCGCGATCCCGGCACTCTCGAACTTTTGGTTGGCGAAGCCCGCCCAACACTCCGCCATCCCGCCCTCCCCGAAGGAGCGAGCTGGAGCCCGGCCACGCCCCCCGACGCCCCTAGGCTGCTCCCTTCCCTCCCCCTCCTCACCAAAACATTGACACGTGCTCAGGTTTCTTCTCGTCACGTGAGGCGGGAGCGTCACAATGGCCGGAGCCGCCAATCGCCGGGCTGCATCCAGGGTGGCAACAAGGGCGGCGCTCCCTGGCCAATGGGAGAAACGCAAAGGGGTGGGGAAACTTGGAAGTTCCTTGTTGCTTCCGTTGATGGCAACGATATAATCCTTGGAAGGGTGGCGGGTGCTGCGGCTTTTCGGTTTTGGTGAGGCGGGGAGAGTACGTGGGAAGAAAAGGGGCTCCGCCTGAAGGGGCTTCAGAGCCAGAAGGGTGGAGGAAGGGGCCGCTTTGGGTACAGGGGGCTTCGGAGGGGAGGGGAGTGGAGGAAGGAAGGAAGGAAGGAAGGAAGGAAGGAGTAAGACTCCTGGCTGGGTTGGACTTTTCTTCCTTGCTTGCAGTAGGATTAAAAGTAACTCAGGGAAGTTAAGGGTTGCAGTGCCTCCCCCTCTCCTTCCAGCATCCTTAGTGTTTGTCCAAGGTGAGTCTCCATGGGTGGTCTGTAGGGCAAGGTTTTGTCCTCCCAGAGTATTGCTGTAAATGGCTCGCAAGCCCCTGCTCGTTGGACAGCCCCCCACCGAACTGAGAGCGACCCACCTAAAAAAGCGCCCCGCGTTCCCCAAAAGAGTCCTCGTAATGGTGAAAGAGCTTTTTTCCCCATTTAGATATGGCCAGTCCTGTACTTGTCTACTTGGGAGTAAGTCCTGAATTCGGTAGGACTTGCTTTCAAGTATATCCATAGGATTGTGGCCCACAGTCTGTAGGGTGGAGGGAAAATACCATTTGGCAGCATTCTCCTCCTCCCCTTTATTTTGAATATTTCTGCCTGTCTGTCTTCCCAATATCCTGCTTTTTCACCACCCTGCCTTTTTGGGAAAGAGCTTCAGACATAGTTCAGGGTATCTTCTCCCCAATTTTTTAGTTCTTGAAACCAGCTTTTGAAATAGGATAGAGTGAGAAATTTCAGTGCTTGAGTAGGAATTTGAATTACCATCTTCCTAAGTGTAGGCCAGTAGCCTAACTGCTGCACTATATTTTTTTCTCTGCATTGTGAGCCAAAACTAAAAATGTTAATACAGTTTACCTTAGTTAACAAAATAGGGGCATTTCTAGGCACTGTGTCCTTAACAGAAATGTTGGTAGCAGAGGCAGAAATAACAAGGAAGGAATAAGGATAGTTTCCTATGCCACAAGAAAAGCAGTGGAACGTGTTTCTGCCAACTTTTTATTCTAAACTAACATTATGTGTGCGTGAAATGACACAACCAGCTCTGGGAAGGGCTTGCATAAAGAAGAACATTTTGAATCTTCTAGACAAAACTTGAAGGTCTCCAAAAATGCATCCAAAGATTTTTTTTTTCCCTTTCATCAACCTCTACTTTTCCATGTTGATTTCCATTTTGGTGCTCAAACTTACAGGCCTGTGTGTTTTAACAGACTGCGGGGAAGGGAGGTGGTGAGACAAGTTTAATCTGCTTACTCTCCTTTTAGTTTGGCTCAGTAGGGGATTTGGGAAGCAGTTGCTGTTTACCTTACCTGTGCTAGGCAAGCATATATGGCTGTAACAGCATCAGTTATGCAGAATCCTGTTCTTTCCCAGCTCAAGCTTGCTATATCATTTACTGCAGATATGCTGCAGTTAACACTGGAAGTCTGTGTTTCTCCAGCCCTTCGCCATTCTTACAGTGTTGGTACTGCTTTATTAAAAAAAGCAATCCAGCTAGGAAGAGAACGGGGAGGAAAATTTGGGCTAAACAGGTGTAAAAAGACTTTGTAAAAGAGATTCACTGTTGTCGAAGGCTTTGTTAACCGAGGTGTACCTGTATTCTTCTGTAAACTGAAGCTAAGAGTTGTGTGGATGTATCACTGAAAATGAAAAATAAGTGTTCCTTTCATTGTGTTCTTATCATTGGTATCTTAAATTGTAAGGTCCTTATATCTTGCTTGTACTTATTATGAATCTCCCTAAAGTGCCATATATGGTGCAATATTGCTTTAGTTCCTGTGCTGTAAACCTGTGTGTTTACCTACTTGTCAGATGCCATATATGGTGGTGTTACTATATGCTAGGCTGTTGATGTAATTGTTGGAATATTGGATTAGGGCAACCTGTGTTCAAATGCCCATGCAAGCAGCATGTACACTGGTGGGATTTAGGCCAGTCATACTCGCTCAGCTTCACCTTCTTGGCATGGTAAACTGCTGTGTAAACTAAAGTAACCTACCTACCTGTAAAATGCCATATATGGTGATGCTGCTGTATGCTGGAGCATTGATCTCATGGTTGGCATCACTGCATGCCACTTTAAGTTCCTTGAAGGAAAAGATAGATATATATGTAATAAGTAATGTATTATTTGCATGGTCAGGTGATAAAACATGGATATTTGCACAAACAAGTAAAGTCCATTTTAAAAAGAGGTACATAAAAGCCCAGTGCAGGAACACAGCTACAGGTGGCATTGATCACCCTTCCTTAAAGATAGGAGATACCAGGTTACAGATTCGGAGAGCGGTTGAAAGAAAAAAAATAATCAAACATATTGTAGACCAAGGTAGGAGACTTCTTGTCTTTCTTCCATTCTCCTCTTGCTTTAATTCCTTTAAAGTGAAGTGTCTTTTCATTTTGTTTCTCCCGTCTTTTAAAGACAAGCAAAAATAAATTGGAGTTTACAATGTTACAGTTGTCATTTTTTTAAGGCCTTATATTTTTACAAGTTTCTCTTGGGTGGTGGTGTTCTTCTGCAAATGAAGTAAGCCTACTGTACAACTTCGTAGTACAAAGATGTCCAGAACTGACCCACAGAGGCTGACATCTTTGATGCTGGAAGAGTATACTGGCGTGCATGAAGTACCAAGTAATGGGAGAAAGCGCTTACTTACAATACTACTGTAAGTCTTAGTGTTGAGGAAAAGATAGGGTATGACTTTCTAGTACTTTTGCAACTAACAACAGCAGCAGTAACTGTTTTCCTCTTTGATGTTTTGAAAAAAGCCAGTCTATGTAGCTACATATTTACAAGTCAGTGGCACAACTGCAGTTTTAAGGCTTAGTGTACATGGTATGTCTTTGTAAAAAGATCTTAAGATAGCAGCTTTGAAGTTGCTAATTAATTTATTTTGATAAGTGTGTGCAGATAAAATACTGTTTTTTTAACATGCAGAAAAGATCCAGGTTACAGATGCAATGCCTGAGTGATGCTGAGTGGCAGGAAATTCTGGTCCAAAAAGTTAAAAGTATTTCTTCATAAATCCCATAGTTAAACCATGGGATTTGCTAACACAAGCTGTGGTGGCCATCAACTTAGATGGCCTTAAAAGTGATAGTAAGGACTGATAGACTTCCGTTAATCATCTGGCTGGCCACTGGGAAGACATACAGTGACACAGAACTGATAGTTCTGACCAGTTAGGGCTCTTAGGTTCTTCTTGATATTACCTTCAACTTTTGATTTATGGCAGGTGGCTTTACTTTGGACACTGTGACATTTCAATTAAATTATACCTGCTTTAGCATGTTCCCTAGTCTGTGATCCCATCTTTTGTCACATGTAGAAGGAATCCTTACGGTTAAAATGATAGGTTCTTAACCTCTGTTGATCAGTTAGGGTAGGTGTTGGAAACTGTTCTTGTGTTCTTATATCTTCTTTGAGAAACAATAAGAAATTCCAGAAGAATACCTGTGATATGATATGATCATTCAAACCTTTCTGTGTGTTGTTATGGAAAACATCAAGGATGCCATTTTTTGTTGCTTTGATAAGTGGAGTCAACTGTTATGGTAGCAATCATTAGGACTGGAAAGATATGTCTTGGCCTCCAAAGTGCTCAACGTGTAGCCGAAGGTTAGGAATGTGGGCAAGAGTTATGATCCTAAAAGGAAAGTAAGAGGATAGAGGAGAAATTTCATAGTAGTAAACATGGAGTGGCAGCATGATTTAGTGGTTTCAGTTGCAAACTAGGGCTCTGGGTGGTCAGGTTCAAATTTCTGCTTAGCCACAGAAACCCACTAGGCAACCTTAGGCAAGTCACTTGCTTAGCCTTAAAGGAAAGCAGTGGAAAAGCTCCTCTGAATAAATCTTGCCAGGAAAAATCTGTAATAGGATCATCGTAAATTGGAGTTGACTTGAGGGTACATAACAACAAAGATGTGGTACACACACACTCACACACACACACATACACACACATACATATATGTATACATATATGTATGTGGTAGCATCGTTAGGATGTTTATAACTTCCACTTATTTCTTCTGAACTGTCTTTGAAAGAAAGCAGAATCCTCACTTCTCCTATAAACAGGCCTTGAAAAGATAGAATAAATTTTCTCTTTACTCAGTAAACACTGTGACTATAACAAGGAAGTTATGAATGATGTGTTGGATACACATTAATCCAGATTAAACTGGTTTGAGTTTTCAGCTTGTGTGTGTGCAGTGTAGCTTCTGCTCTACAGCCTGTGCTGGAGAGGTATGCTATAGTATGAAATACTGAAGGCATGTTTTTGTTTCTTTCTCTGAGTCTCACATCTTCTAACTGAAATTCCAGTTAGCCAGTAGCCATTGATTATTTTTTATCTTTGTGACCATGTTTTGCCTTAGTCTTCCTTCCTTGCAACAAAAGTTCTTAGGACAATATATGTTAAAGATCATTATACTGCCATAATGGTAAAATTGACAAAACTGCATTGATCATTTCTCACCTTAAGGAAACCATGCCTTTTTTGGGCCAGGACTGGCGGTCTCCTGGGTGGAGGTGGATTAAAACAGAAGATGGCTGGAAGCGATGTGAGCCTTGCAGCTCAGCTCTTGAGGAGGAGAACAATCGGCTGAATGACATCAGTCATGCCATGTAAGTGTTTTTTAGGGAGTAGGACAAAAAGTAGCTTGACTTTTTTGTAAGCTGAATACAAACTTTTCTGATTTTATTTATGCCTTTTTGTCATAGTTTGTATATTAGCATACCCAAGAAAAACTGTCTACTTGGTGGTCTCCATTGTGACTGGAAACCTCCTTTGAATCCATGTGATGAATGGTAGCCAGCATTACAGTTGCAGTTAGATCAGTAGTCATTTGGGCTGATGCAAAGCGTTTTGTTATTGAGCAAACAACAGTATGTTGTGCCCTTCAGTATACAAAAACTGACTGGTCTGCCAACTGAATCTTTATTCAAATGTTGATGTTGGTATAGCATCCTCTGCCACATTTGAGGGGAGCAGGCCAGTTTGAAGGGAAAGGGATACATATAGTTCTGTCCTCAAGAAGGACAACACTGTCTCTGTGCTTTATGAAAGTTCCTTAGAGCCTCCATGTGCTAGGTTTAATAAAATAGGCTTTTAGATTACAAGACTACCATCAGAAGTTAATGCAAATTGAATTTGTTTAGACAACTCCAGGTTCCGGGGTAGAGGTGAGACAAGACCAGAATGATGAATTTTAAATAGGATATTAGACTTAGAAATTCAACATAGCTTGAAGAACTTCTGATGAAACTACTAAACAAAGGCTGTTGCTTTGTGAACTTAGGACTGTAGGCAAAGTAACTCTCCTGGAGTTAAACATTAGCAGACCTTAGTGTATTGCTTCAGACTTTGCACCTAGCCACATATATTGTTGTTACTACTTTAAAACCAATTACTTATATTTTTGCTTCATTGGATTGATGAGATTATACTAACAATGCTGTAAATATTAGAAAATGTCTTGTGCACAGGCAATAGAAATAAAGTATTAATGCATGATGGTGCAGACAGCACATATTTTGTTGAGAAGGGACATCAGTTTTGTATAACATCATGGTAGCTGAAAGCTACTTCGGATTATCTAAAATAATACCATGGTATTCAGGAGTAATATAACTACCTTATTAACTGATACAGTGTTGCCATGGGGATTCTACTTTTTGAATATGAGATGTCCTGTTAGACCCATGGCACTAAAATGAGGTTATTGCTGTAAAAAGCTTGAAATTGCTGGCTTTAGGAGACTCATATATGAACTTTACCCAGTCATAAAGGATACTGTGGCTTAAAAATCAAAGCACCTTTTTCCCCAATTAGTGTTAAAAATATACCAACAGACATTTACATGGGGGAGGGAAAGAGAATCAGGAACTTTCATTATTAGGAAGGCTTTTGTAGTGGGTGGGGTCTCTGTTGCTGGGTAGATGGGTTTTAGAGTCTGTTTTAGCATGAAAGCCAATTGTTAACAGTTGTTCAGTGTAAAAGAAGGAGTCCATCTGTAACAGCAACCTTGTTTAATACTTTTTGCATTAGCTTGGCAATTTGAAGCTAGGAAAATATATGAAGTCTGAAAACAGACTGAAAGAGTGAATTTTCCTGCATTGTTAGCCTGCTTGTACAGGTCTCATAGCTGTGAAGGGACAGATAGATCATGCTTCTGCACTTTAATTTACCTGGTTTACTTCACTATTGTATAACCCTTGAGAGTCCATTTTCCGTTGGTCTCGGGGTGGATGCACCCCTACAGAGGAGCCTCATATAGCTAGTGATGGAGAATGTTGGCCAGATCTGGGTAGAATCTCCGTGGGGCCCAGTTCTACTATTGGCTGTAAGAGGATGCTGGAAAAGGGCTGCAATGCTTCTCCACTGTGTTCCATTTACAACCAATAAAACTTATGCTATAGCAGTAGTGTGTATCAGTGTTCAGCACCACAATAACTCTTTTTGAGGCCTAGAACTACACCCAGTTCTGGAACAGAATAACTTTTATACTCTGTAGCACCCATTATTCTAAATAAACACTTCATACATAAACTGAAAGTACACAGCCACAGATCTTTCTGGTGGCAGTAACAGAATGGTAGTTCTAATCATGGGCAGCTCATCCATTTTTCCTCTTGTTTGGGTTTAAGATACAACTAAATTGACAGAAAATGAGCTGTAATTAGTGCTTCTTGGTGGTAACAGTAGGGAAGTGATATTGCTTCTTTATTGAAGCTTGCTTTGTTAGCCTAGGTAATGTGAAATGCATAGGCAAGATAAGTCAGATTTAATGCATGTGGAGGATAGCTTAGCATAGGGCCAAGTTAGCATTTTTATTCCTTGGTTTTAATATGCTTTTGCCTTATATGTAACCACGTTGTAGAATGAATAGGACCATATCAGAAAATGAGCACAAGTTTCCCACTGCATCTGAATATGACACAGGGTACCAGCTTCAGACCTAGTCAGGGTATTAAACGATTTTCAGAACTAGGTTTCATAGCCTGGTATCTTCAGAAGCTTGTAACTAGATTCTCCTCTTGAGACAAAATGAGAGGATATGGTGTGAACTAGAGGCTTCCTAGTTTGCACACAAGGAGTGAATGGGCTGTGTGTGAAGGCAGAAGGCTTGTTCATATTTTGGCTTGATAAGCTGATGCATGCTTATGCAAACCCAACCTTAAGTCTGTTCGAGAAGGATTTTGGGGAAGATCTAACAAGAGGGCTTTGACAGGTAACTTAGAGGTGGGTAGGTTCTTTCTAGCAAAAGAAAGCAATATGCCAAGTGAATGCTTCTGCCAAAAGCTGCAGGTGGAGTTAGTACATTGCCTCCTGGATATAGGTTATCTCCCACCCCTGTCATTTGCAATGCGTAAAAATCATTATGGCTAAGAGTGCAACCTAAAAATCCAACCTAAAAGACATACCGGTACTTTCCTCTCAGACAGAGAAGAGGGGAGTTCTAGAGTTCTAATTACTTCCAGCAGCTATCTTAAGAAAGGAGCACCTGACCAATCAGCAGCCAATACACAACAGAATGCGCAGCCATACATGGCGGAGAGGCCATGCCTTCAGCAGTGAGAGGGGGGCTTTGCTCACCCAAAAGCAAAAAATGTCAAAAGACACTTCAAGATTACATTTACGAAGATCAACAAGATCAAACAGTTTTTTTTACCTGGAAGGAGTCTCAAACAACATATAAGAACAGTAATCAATTGCATAGAGTATTATGACAAAAACCCAGGGAGGAAGTTTGCAGTGGCATTTCTTGATGCAGAGAAGGCTTTTGATAACATCTCTTGGAGGTTTATGAAAAACATTATAGAGGAATATGGATGTGGAGGAAAGTTTAAAGAATGGATAGATATCATCTACAGAGACCAAAAAGCAAATTTGATAATTAATGGTGAAAGATCCAACCAGTTCGAGATATCCAAGGGAGTGAGACAAGGTTGCCCAGTTTTACCCCTTCTGTTTATCATGACACTGGAAATATTGAATAACAAAATTAGAGAGTTGAGCCAGATAAGAGGGGTTAAAATCAAGAAGAATGAACACAGAACAAGAGCTTTTGCAGATGATATGGTAGTGTTTCTAGAAGAACCAAAGGATACCCTTCCCAGACTGCTAGGAGAATTGGAGTAATATGGCCGGGTAGCTGATTTCAGGATTAATAAAGACAGATCATCGTCACTGACAAAGAACCTATTGAAAAAAAGAAGAGGAAGAGTTGAAGGAGATTTCAGGTTTCAGTATAGATAAAAAAAGTTAAGTATTTAGGAATCTATATTACAAAAAAGAGTTCAGAACTTTATGACAATAATTATCAAAAAGCATGGAATCAAATCAAGATAGATTTACAAAAGTGGAACGAATTTAACCTCTCACTATTAGGTTGGATAAATACAATAAGGATGGCAGTGCTTCCAAAAATTATGTTCCTGTTCCAAAATCTTCCAATAATTAATAGCAAAAAGCCGTTTATAAGTTGGAACAAAGAGCTATCAAAGTTCGTATTGGCAAGAAGGAAACCGAGAATTAAATTGAAAATACTACAAGACAGCAAGGAGAGAGGAGGATTTGGACTGCGCCATTTGGAAATATACTATCAAGCATGTTATTTAGAATGGATTAAGGTTTGGATTCAACTGAAAAATGGTAAATTATTGGAATTGGAAGGGTTTAATGTCAGATTCGGTTGGCATGGCTACCTCTGCTATAATAAAGCAGAGGTAGACAGAGAATTCAGAGAGCATTATGTGAGGAGAGCCTTAATTAGAACGTGGCAGACTATCAACAAAAAATTTCATAGTAAATTACCAATTTGACATCACTCCAGAAGATTTTAGAATATCTGAACCAAAATCTGGAGGAACATTAAGATACAAGGATTTAATAAAATGGGAAGGAAGAATACCAGAGACCAGAGAAGAACTAAAAGATCAGAACCTTGAATTGAATAGGTTCCCATATCAACAATTAAAAGAAAGGTTCAAAATAGATAAAAAAATTACTGGATTGGAGATGGAAGAGAACAAATTAGATGAGATTCTATTGAAAAATGGGGGGGGGGGAATCAAAATTTTATAGACTCCTATTAGAAAGAGAGCTAAGGCAGGAAAGGCCCAAGTATTTCATGTTAAAGTGGGCTCAGAACATTGGTCGTAATATAGAATTAGAGATGTGGGAAAGAGCATGGAATGAAGACATAAAATTTACTCAAGGCTTAAGCAAGAACTTTTACAAGACAATCCATCAGTGGTATATGACCCCTCAAAAATTAATGAAGATAACACATAAAGGGAATGGCCAATGTTGAAAGTGTGGAAAAACAACAAGAACCTATTTTCATACATGGTGGTCATGCCCAATAGCAAAAAAATACTGGAAAAAGATCCATGACAGTATTACAAAAATTCTTAATATTAAATTTGAGATGACTCCGGAAACATATTTATTAAACATGATTGAAAGGAATAGTCAAATGAAGACAAAAGAAAATATTAAGTTTAATAACAGCAGCATGATTGAATTATGCAAAGCATTGGAAAGAAGGAAGAGAGCGTCCCCATGAAGAATGAGAGATTAAAGTAATGGATATTGTTGAAATGGAAAAACTGTCCAACATGCTGAAAGGAAGCTCAAATCAACGATTTGAAAAGCAATGGAATGAAATTACTAAGTGGGTGAAAGAGAGCTAAGATTAAAGTATAGAGGCAAATAGAAGATTGAAAAGGGTAACTCTTATATTAAGGGTGGAACATAGATTAGAGAATATTGAGGTAGATTACAATAACAAAAAGATTTCATATTAAGGAGGTTTAGAATAAGAAACTCAAAAAGGAGATTGGATTGGGGAAAAAGCGTAACAAGGAAAGTAAGGCTAGAGGGGGAGGGGGAAGGGATATAGTGAGAGAAGGGAGGGAAAAGGATGAATTGATGGCATATGAAAACGCACTGTTAATATGGGGGGATAGGGTAGAGAGGGAAGTGGAGAAAGGGAAGCTTGCATAGCGTGTTTATGGAAGAAAATAATTAGTATTGCATTGAAAATATTAGTAAAGTTATGTAAGAGATGACTGGGAATGATATGGATAAAGGCTGTGTAACATGGAAACAATACTTGATATTTGCTAATTTTTAGTTTATATGGAATTTTAATAACAAATTTTAAAAAAGCAAAAAATGTCAGTTTTAAACACAAGCTTCACAAACCTGGGGTGAGGAATGCAAGAGATAGGAGGAGAAAAATGAGAGGGAGGCCAGCACGTGCTTCACAAATAATCAAATTTGCAAACATCAAATCTGCAAATGTGGAAGGAAGACTGTATATGCTGTCCTAGCTTTCCCAAACCTAAGATGTTTTGAACTTCAGATCCCATCAGTCCTGGCCAACTTGAATAATAAGGAATGAAGGGAGTTGTAGTCCAGCATATTTGGAGGACAGCATCTTAGGAACTGTCATGCAACACCTCTGGTAATCAAAAAAAAAAAAAATTGAAGAAGATTCATTTCTCCAGGAATTCTTTTTGAAGTCTCAGATATTCCCAAGCTTTTTTTGAGTGCTGTTCATGCTTAGTGTATATTTTAAACTCAAATGGAACAATTTTTTTTGCAGTAGATCCCATTAGCTGGCGCAAAGAAGGACTCATGTGCTTTGTTTTGGGTCCTTTTTCCTTAGGAAAAAATAAAAATGGCTGAAATTTTGGGGGCACTGTGTATAATTGTGAGGCTGAGAGTGACCTAAAAAAGATCATGATCCTATCTAAATCCTCCTTTTTAAAAAAAAAATTCTGCAATTAAAAAGTACACCTAAATTAGGAGTTTATACCTCAGTGGTGACTAACAATTCTGGATAGCTTGTTCATTTGCAAAGAAAATAACCCAGGGTCCTGTCTGTATTAACGTTTTCCCCATTTTAGTCCCTGACTCACTTGGATGGAAAATGGTACATTTCTCAAACAGTTATTCTTGCAGTATTTATATTTTTTTATCCCAGTTCTTTCAAACTTTTTAAAACAAACTGCTGTTTCCATGCAATATACATTTTTGTTTGTAGTAACCTCTCAGTATTGCAGCTTATTTTAGTGAGTAATTTTTGCCTGAAGAACCAGCTCGGCAACCTTCTTTGCCTCTAATATTCACCTTTTTAGCAATTAAAATCATTCTTCTGGATGGTCATTTTATACTTCTGGAGCTGTGAATGCATCTTATCTGTAAAAACAAAAATTAAAAAAGATGACGTCATAAACTGGTGGAGCTTTGTATCTGTGCATTGAAAATATTGGGGTGGGGGGTGGAAATACTTGTGGCGTCAATCATTCTTGTTGTTTCCAAGCAGCAGTACAGGAAAGCAAGGCAAAAGCACTAAATAGGTATCACTGAAGGGAAAAAAAGAGGAGTAACTCCCCTGGACAGTGGGAATGGGGGGGATGCTTTAAAGGGGTCACAGGAAACAGAACAGACCACAACCATGATATGTAAAAGAACCCAACTCAAAACTGTATCTCATTTTTAAAAAATGATCTTTTGTTGATTGTTTTGTTAACCCATATTTTTTTTTAAAAGCTTTGAGGCGAAGAAGCAACAAGGTGATTCAACCTGAGTCACATGGTCTTTAAAGCACCATCTGTTTATCCCACTACTCCAGTTTTACACATTAGTATAATGTCCAGAAAGTCTTTATAACAGTAGAGGCTATTGGACCATGTTTTCCGATGTGCTCATTGCAAAGCAATGCTGATATCAGGGAAAAACTGCCTAGCAATCTCTTCCCTGTGAGAGATCTTGCAAGTGCAGACCTTTACTGTCGTTCCATTGGCTACATCCTTCGGTTGGGAGGGAAGTGGGGAGCTGCCACATCTCTCTGATCAGAAGATCAGTGAAGAGAAGGTCAGCAACCGATACACACTTACCATGGAATAAGCTTACTGAAATCATAGGGTGTACTTTTGAGTAGATGTGGTGTAGCATTGCATTGTTAATCGTTCAGCTAAATTTAATAAATTTCACTGAACTTATGTGTCTACTCTGCATGTGTCTGGTCAAAAAAAAAAGATGCTGGAACATAAGAGTCAGGTTCACAGAACTATCCGTTTGTACTTGGAAAAACTAGTAATCGACTTTGCTCGCATAGTTATAATAGAAACAGTATGATGTAGACAGTGACTATAGAGACTTGGTGTGAGTCTGTTCGCCAGCTCACAACTGGACCTATCTCACATGGTTATTGGGAGGATGAAAATGCAGATGGGACCACATATACCATCTTGATTTCTTTGGATGAATGAAACCATAAATAGCTTGACTCCAAGTTTGTATGATGGGATGGAAAGACAATAGGGATGCTGCTATACTTTCCATGGTTTTTTCAAAAATTGAGTGTTATGCCACTACACTTCCTTCAGGATTGTATGTTAAGGAAATTCCTGTGCCTATTATATCTATGCCTCTGGATCACATTGTTGGCTTATGAGTAATAGTCACGTGTTGAGACCAGTGATAATGTTCCTTTTTGGTCACTTCGAGTTTTTGAATCCCCAGCTAATAGTGAAAAGTGTTTGAGTCCTAGAGTAAAAGTGTTTGAACACTTTGTGCTACATAGTGCTTTCCTGTTTCATGTAATCATCTACTTCCTTCTGCATGGTTACTTGATATATACTTATGCCTTTCGCAGTTAGGTGTCATCTGCCAATGTCATTTTCACATTCCTGCTTACCCACAAGCTGACCGTGCTGTTATAATATCAGTCCTGGTATCTCACAGTCTTACGTGGAACCAAGTTCCATTTTCATTTCATAGGGCTTGCTCCTCACATAACCACCTATGTTTCCTTCCTAATAAGTATTATGAAAAAGTTTTTAATTTCATAGTGAAATGGATGAAAACTAGGCCTGCAATTTTTAAGTCTTATGGTTGCTGCTTTGTGCCCATCTTTTCTAGCTTAGGTAATTTCTTACAGATTTCCTAAAGATAGTTTAATAGGACCACTGGTACTTCTCTTTCTGGAGAAGCCAGTTAGATGCCATCAGCAGTAGAAAACTCCCAGACCAAATCTGGCCCTTTTGGAACAGGAAAACATAAGGAGGGAAAGACACCAATAACAGGAAACAAATAGGGAAATGAAACCTCATGTTGTGTACTCTGTATCTGTTTTGTACTGTTTACATACTATAAGTACTTTGGGGGGTTATTATGCAACCAAGCAGGCCAGAAGAGACAGGTTCTGCTACTTTGTATTGGGCTGGTCAGTTTTGTGTCTCCTTTACAATTCGTTTCTAAGGTGGGAAGGGTTTTTAAACTGGCAGTTCTGAGAATGAAAAATGTGAAGGAAACTGGCTGGATGTGTACCAAGTAAACAAATTCTGCCTCAATTGGGACAGTAGGCTGACAGATTTGGTAGCTGTAGCTGGAACCACTGATTTGTCACTTACAGCTTGTAAGCTTGTCTCTAGTGCGAGTGTCAATCCCAAGCCCCATAGCAACCAAGCTACTCGGTTTCTGTGAGGCACAGAAGAGTGGGTTTTTGTTTTGGGGGTCTTTTTTTTTTTTTGGCTGTGGTTGAAGGTATTTCTTTTAGTAAAGGCAACGCTCCTCAGCTGAGAGGAATGCTGCCTAAACCAGAAACAATTGTCTGACAGCTATGTTAAGCAATTTCTATTACATTTGTTTATTAAACATACCGTTTGACCTTCACAAATCTGATTTATTCATGAGGTGTGCATGTGCCTCTCCCCCATTGTCCTCCTCCCATTCCTGTACATTTTGCCAGGTGCAGAGAAGGGAGGCAAGTGTGCCAGACCAAAAGGTAAGGGAATGGTGGGGGAAGGCACATGCATGCCTGCCTGCCTTCTCCCCTCTGGAGCTCCCCTCTCCCATTCCCTTGCCCTGGTGCTGAGAACTCACCCCAAGGCAAAGGGGAAGGGAATAGTGGGAGATGGAAAGCTCGTGTGAGCCTTCCTTCTCCCTTCCAGAGCTCTTCTTCCCATTCCCTTGCCTCTGCCCCCGTGCTGAGAGCACGTGCTGAGGTAGAAGGCAGGGGAATAGGGGGGAGTCCCGTGAGAGCCTTCCTTCCCCCCTCTGGAGCTCCCTCCTTTCATTCTCTTGCCTCTGGCTCTGGCACACCAAAGGCAAGGGAATGGGAGGGGGCGGGGGTGTTATTGGTGGTTTTTCCATTTTCACCAGTGTTCTGTGCCCCGAACCCACACAAAAGTGGAGGGGCCACTGTCTTCTATCCACTGTTGGATATCCAACAAGAGGTTCCATAGGTTAAAAAGGAGGAACATAGATGGTATAGAAAGGCTGGTGTGGTCAGTTCACAAAACTAACAAAGCACGCTGAATGCATACAGTTGTGCCTCCTCAGTGTTTTGTACTTTTTCTCCCTCAGTAGCAGGATTTGACTTTATGGTTGCCAAGAGGACGGTAGATCACTGGTACTGAGAATGCTAAAACCTTTCTTGGGCATTATAGGGGGATGCACAGCAGTGCATGTGTTTGCCAGGGGAACTCCTGCATGGCAGGGGTTGGACTTGATGGCCATTGTGGCCTCTTCTGACTCTATGACACATTTTTATTTTGGTTGCACCTGTCTTGGCTCTACAAGATGACATTTTATTGCTCAAGCCAAGCATGATACTGATTTATAGTACGGGAACCTTATATGAGCTTTTATCTGTTTTCTGTCTAGTAACTTGTGTTATTTTCAGTGGAAATTTACTGGACTCTTGATTGTATATAAGAAAAATAATGTGAAAAAAGTTACCCTATCATGTTCCATGCAAGTTAAGAAATGTCAGGCTACTGTAGGTGCTTCCTCTGCAGTAGTTCATACATATAGATCCAGCTTCTTTGGATGCTTCTTAAGATTTGGAGCAACATCAAGTTTCCCAGTGCATAAATGTTCTTTGACCTGCCTGCTTCCTGGACTAAGGAAAGGAGAATGTGTTCTACCACTGAAAATTGGCATGGGCCCAGCAGCATCTGAAAACTGTGCGTGTTGAGTGTGAAACACTGTAGAGGGGTCTGTAACTGTGTTCAGCTGAGTTATGAAACTCCTTTGATTGGAAACACTTTGGGGCAGGACTTAAGTGCACACACTCATTCCCATTCCTGCTTTAGCCTTGCATATGAGCAATCAAAGTCTAATGCAGGGCTAGAGGCTCCATAGAAAATAGATATTAGAAGAGTCTGCTTTTTATGTTGAAGTTTAGCTTGTTAGTGGGAAGATCACTCTACCAGTATTCTCTTTATATTCAGGTTTTTGAAGGTTTGAAAGCCCTTCAATATCAGTGAATCTCTACAGTTAATTATTTTGATAATTTCTGAAATCCGATGTTAAACTGATGATGTGCCAACTTCTTAAACACTTGCTGTTTTAATCCTAAATATGTGGGACAAACACACACACACACCCTCCCCAACTCTTCCTTTTTCTTGTCTTGGTGATTTACAACATCTGGGCTATATTGTTGATGCTTTGTAAACCTGCATTGACAATGATAAATACCTTCATTTGCCAAAGTCATCTGTTTTATTAAAAGTGAAGACTAATGAGTGGGGAAAATGCTTGTATACAGTTTTCCTGCCAGGGAATGAAGATGGGAAGCTACTTATTTTTTACTGTACATGTTGTATTGTAAAGCTTCAGCAGTTCTCATCAGCCTGAGGTGAACTGCTTTGAGCAAAGGAAACTGTCTTAGGTTATCAGAATTCTGAGAAGGTTGCTTTTCCTTCATATTACTACTGTTTTGTTCAACTCTTTTTTTTTTAATTTTTTTTGGAGAATCAAATGTTTAAATTAGTAATTTTGGGAAAGTAATGTCTGTGATTTGAATGTTAATCTGTTTTTGTAATTTAATGTGCAATAAAAATTAACACACACACAAAAAAAATTTAGTAATTTTGGAAGATCTTTTGGTGGTCTTTTTTCAGTAGAATGCTCTTTTCAGAAAACTTAAAACAACCTGGAATAATAGTGATGTAGTGTCATAAAATACTACAGTGAGCCACTCGTACACAGTATTATCAGATGTTCATCTTTTTTCAAAGGATTGAATGTAATTACAATTAATTTACTCAGCTGCTTTGCTTCTGAAGAATTGTGTATCTTTGCCAGCCAGGTTTCTGTCTATTTTTGGAGATTGCAAAGAGCAGACACAGGTTTGGAAGTCAATGAGAATTTTAAAAACATTGTTGTCTGTTCATTGTTTAGGTTTTTACTGGTTTTTGTTTATTTGAATTTTTATGTCAACTGCCTTTACTGCCACTTCTGGCAGAAAGACAGGATGTAGATTTTTTTTAAAAAAATTACATGGTCACTGGTTGGGTTTCATCAGTCTTAAAATCTGTAGTAGTTTCCAGAATATGTATTATGACTTATGTTTACATTCGGCGTTCTCATTGCTGTGTTCCATATATGCGACTAGTAAATGGAATTGTTTTAATTGGTGCTTGGCTTAATAAGCCTGTTTTAAAGTTAAGTCTATGCATGCACACACTGGTCTCCTACTTGTTTTTAAGCCTATTCAAGGCAACTCACAGTGCAACCTTATATGTGTTTGTTTAGAAGGCACATGCAGCACTCCAGTTTAAAAAAAATAAATAACGTCCATTGCTTGCTCCAGGAGAACTTAATGAAGAAAGACTTACCAGTGGGAGCAATCCAGCATGGAAGAAAGGCAGGGTGATAATTTTGCAGTCCCTGGTAATTTGCTGGTATTCAGTTTTCTCTGATTTAAACTTCTAAATAGATACCTGCCATTTTGCTTCTGGCAGTTTTAATACCGTCCATATATACTAGCACAGGAGCAGACAACCGTGGAAAGTTAAGGGCCACATTAGCCTCTCCCAGGAGAACTTGGAGGGCTACACATCCCACTGCCGCACCACGAAAAAATAAAATTATTGCCCCAAAATGATTCTTTGGGCATGGAAGCCATTTTTGCCATGCTTTTGGTCCCCTCAGGCCGTTTTAGCTATAGGAACTTAGCAGAGGTCACTTCCTGGTTGGAAAAAAGACCTCTTCTTGTCCTAAATCAGCTTGTGGGGGCCAAAAACATGGTGAGAATGCCCCCATTCTCTGAATTGACATGTAGGGGCAACATTTTTGACCCCGGGGCCCACAAAAAGGAGCTCTGGGGGCTGCCTGAAGCTTATGGGCTGCACTTTGCCCCCTTCTGCTCTAGCACTTGCAGTGGTTACTCAGGGCCTGCCTGAATTTTTTCCTTGCTTGGAAAAAATTAATTTTGGGGGAATGATAGTTCCCAGAATCCCCATGCTAATAAGTCATGCTAGGAAGATCATTGTGGGAATTGTCTTATAGTCAGTTCTTTCCTTGACCTGCTGAAGCCAAAATGGTTGGGTTCGTGTTTTATGATGTGGAAGAAAGAGATCTTACCTTCTTTGAGGGTTGCATGTGACTAACACTGGCTAATAACTGTTATGAGCTTGCTTGCTCATTTGAGAATGGATTGTTTAGTATGTCAATTGCATCTTGGGAACTGGTTCATTTGCTGAAATGTATATATGTATTCTTCTTCCAGCATCTTGGATAATGATGAAGAAATATATAGTGCTGACTGTGAATTTGCAAGCAAGAAAAGGAAAAAGGATCATTCTAGAAACAATGGAAAATCTCAGTGTGAGACTTAATTTTAATTTTTTACTTTTTAGTTCTCGTAAAAAAAAGATCTTTTTCAACATCTGAATAAACCTGTGCTTCAATGGAACCTGTGCAAAAACATAATGCAAACAAAATGTTTGTGTATATGAGAAGTAGAGAAGAAGTAAGTTTTCTGCTATTATATGTATAATTGCCTATACACACACAGGCACATAAGAATGGATGAATGTATTTAGGCAGAATTGACAAGGGAAAACTTGGAGGAAAAATAAGGTGCTTTTGTCCTTACCGTATACATGTGGAGGCTCATTTGTTCTGCCTATAGCTTAGTTTAATAAAATAACTTGATTGCAGGTACATAGCCTGTACGTTTATGAGGCAGATTAAAAAGCTCATTTCAAACACTTGTAAATAATACCCAAGGTTTATAGATACTTACTTGAAAGTGTGCTTCCCTGAAATCAATTTCAGCTCACTTGCAACATAATTATTTGCATGACGGAATGGCTTTCAGTATTATTCCAGGGAATCATACACACAGCAGTATCTGATCAGAATGTAAATCAACCTGTTGTCAACCAAGCTGATCCTACTAGCTCTCTCTGACAGATAGGAACCCAAGCACAGAATTTTTGTAGGCATAGTTCCCCATCCAGCTCAGGAGTTGCACATAGCCTGCTGTCACATACAGTGTGTTCCAGCTGGATCAGGGTTGTATAGTTTGGAGTTCTCCGTTCCTTAAATATTTTATGCGAGCAGATGTTTTCTTAGCTTTGTCAACCTAAATTCAGTATATGCATCACATAACCTCTGTCTCTTCCCTGCCCCCACACCTGCCCCAAAACTGAATTCCCATAGGAATTCAGGTGAATATAATGGGAAGAGGAGTCCTTCTCACGCAGTATTGGACAGAGCCCTGTGTTACTAAAGTCTGCTCCAGTCTTTATCCAGAGAGAGAGAGAGTGACAGAGAAGTCCTGTCTGTAGATATGATTATTATTCTAGTTCTTCACACAGAATCTTTGTCATCTTGTAACTATGAGTGATTGAGTAGTGGAACACTAGGAAGAGACTTGTGTTTTATTTTTCAGATTTCTATGGTGAGAAATGGATATATGTCCATAAAGAAAGTACCAGGGAAGTAAGTGTTACATACATTGAACATATTGCATGGTAGCCTTCTTTTTAATTAATACCTTTAAGTATCTGAGACCCTGTGGTGTGATTTTAACTCAGGTACCTGGTGGTGATTTTAATATTGTGGAGGGATTAGTGGATGATGGGAGCTATGCAAAAACCACGATAGCACTTCCCTCCTGCACTGAGCTCTGGCAAAACGCTGTACCAGAGTCAAGTGTGTCAAAAACCACCATATAGCAGAGCACTACACACACAGCTTAGAAGTGTGCCCAGCAGAGTATAAACACTAGCAGCATTGCTCTGAAGCCACAAAAGTACGCCCACACACTATTATCTTCCAACTTGGAGGCTTTTACTCTTCAATTACGATACATACATATTTACAGTACTCCAACAGAGTTTCAGCATTCCGCAGCAAGTGGAGATATGCATCCGACATAGCCTCTGGCCGCACGATCAGACAGTCGAGAGGACAGTTGGCTAGGACTCAGCCCCGTATATCCATACCTTGCTGATGCAACTCTAGCCAACTTTGCATGTTCCCATGTCTGATGCAACCCTCTGCCCTGGTTACATATTACAATGTCTCAGCAAGAAAGACATGGGATTACATCATTCACTGTCATTCCCAGGTGCAAACCTCAATGTGCATCATACATATTTTATTTGGACTACAGGTCATGTCCAACCTTTCCTCACAAATATTTGCATCTGTACCGTATTATGCTGAGTTGGTACCTAAGTTAATTTCTTGATGTTTTTATTGTACTTTCGTTGTATTATGTTAAAATGTGTTGCATAGTGCTTAGAGAAATCTATTTTATTATAGGCTTAATAAATTAAACATGTATACTACCAGAGGGGAGACTAGCTAACTAGTTTTCAAGGGTGGGAGTTGGATGAGCATCAAATTTTTATTACTTTTTCCTTCACATTAACTAGAAAGAGTAATTCAGATTTCAGGGCTTCAGTATCAACTATCAGTCACCTGGATTTTTTTCATGTATGCCAGTTTACTTATGCAGAAGTAACAGCACAGCACACATGCCTTCCTTTATATAGATAGATTGAGGGAATGTGTCCAAGCGTGGAAGATGGACCATTAGCAAATGAAAGGGCAGGATGAATCAAGGCCTTTTCTGTTAGATCCATTTGTCTTCCTTCCATGTTATCTCCTAGCTCTGAAGGGTGTTGTGTAGCTAGGCAGCTTAGTAACTGCACCACAGGAGAGACTACAGATGAACCATTGTATGGGTGACACACCCAAACCTATTGTATGCATCCCTTCAGGAAGCTTTTTTTATGCACAGCTAACATGCATTTTCATTTTGCTTTTCCAGAGGCATGGCTATTGCACTTTGGGAGAAGCTTTTAATCGCTTAGATTTTTCAAGCGCAATTCAGGACATCAGAAGATTCAATTACGTGGTTAAAGTAAGATGTTTCTGTGCTGTGTTAGTTCCATGTTTGAATTTCATTGCCCTGTGAAAATGATCAGCTCATTACATGTTGGTGACCTGCTGGAAAGAGTTTATCTCAAACTGAGAGAAAGCAATTGCCTTCATTTGTCAAATTAAAAATGAATGGGGAGTTCTATTCTAACAGTGTTTAAGCAGTCAGGAGTTATTTCACCAACTTGAGTGTTGGCTCCTCAGTTTTCATAGTATACTGGAGTTCTGCTTCGCCTCCTGCCCATTCAATGAGCTTTCAACCACTCTTTTTGAGGCTGCTTTCAGTGGGTCAGTTAATGTCTATATTGTCAATTTTCGCCTAGTATTGTTGTTCTGTGTGTTAGAACAACAGCAAGGTGCATCACTTTAGGAGAATAAAGCCCTTATTTACATGATAATAAAATAATTGTGATAGTGACTTCTCATCCTACAAGCTGTTGTTGGTCTGTGTCAGTCCTGTGCTTTCTGGGTCTTACTAGGAATAGGAAGTGTTATATTTGTCCTTCTGTCCTACTAAGTGGTCTTTCCTGCTTGATCAACTGCCCTGAATTCCTCTAGTGATTAAGACAGGATATAAATGTTTAAAATAAAAAATGAGACAACAGACAGCACATTAGAATTCTGCACTTTAGTTCACATTGTTTCATCATTCTTGTATGCCAATCTTCTGACAAAAGATGATCCTCAAAGTGACTCCATGTAGACCCCATCTATACACATTCCCATAAAAATTAGGATTGGGTGTGGGATTAGAGTTCTCCACCAAGTATAAACCATTGTTCTGAATACTGTTGCGAAAATGGAGGGCTGATACAGATGCAGTGCCACTGATTTTGAGAGGCGTGTCTGTTTTCCAGGGCTAGAGTAACTATACTAATAACCTAGCTGCCAGCATGCATTTCCATTTAGGGATAGCTAGGGTTCCCACTCAAACCAACATCTAAAATCCACGTCATAAAACGTGGCTCTTTACGACAAGCTTGTGTTCATATAGACATATGCTTGTCTTAAAATAAATAATAAGTAATAAAAATATCCCATTAAAAGTCAGGTGGATTTCACTTCTGAGCAAACATAAGTAGGATAGGCGTTGGGGTTTTTTTCATACAATCTGATGGTGATTGCATTTTTTCAGTTAAAACCTGTGCGCTCTGAGCCTTCCATATTCCAAAAATAACCAGAGGGGAGAAGGAAGGCATGCAGAAGCCTTCCCCTCACTTTCCTTGCCTTTTTTCCAGGTGCTTGCCTTCCTTCTCTGCACCCAGCAAAATGCAAGAGAATGGGAGGAGTAATGGAGCAAGGCATGCATACGCCTCACAAGTAATCAAATCTGCAAAGGTCAGACCCATGAATGTGGAGGGAGGATTGTAATATCACTTATCATAGCACTGGTAGAGCTACTTAGAAGAGGAATGTATGTACGTAAAGAAGATTTTGCTTGACAGAAAATAAGTGCTTACTGTACAGAAGTGTATGGTTTCAGAATGCAGCTTTCTGAATTGTTACTCATATGTTCCTGTTTTAACTAACTTACCACAACCGTTGTCTAACTCACATTTCGTACAACTCCCAGTTTCACTCTCTTAAGCTGAATTCTGCCCTAATTCTTACATGGTTTTCTTCTTTCTTCTCAAATAGTTTCAGGAACACTCTATAGAATCTAGGCACCTCCAAGTTTAGATTGGCGTTGAAATAAGCTGGAGGGATGGCAGCTATATGTTTTGACTCTGTAGAGACCCAGTCTTTCAGCTAAGACTGGGGCTTAGCACAATTGGGTAGATACCAAATCAGTGCCAGACTTGGCATTGTGCAGGTCAGTCCACAGGAACACAACCTCAATGCTGCAGACTTTCTAAGGCAGCAGTTCTATAGTGTGGCTAAGCTCCATCGAACACAGTATGGCTTGTTCAATTGCATTTAATAAGTTCTAACTAAATGTGTAGGGTTGCACAGCAGTTCACATAAATATATTTTAAGTTTAAATGTCCAAATATTTTGAACACTGTTCTTTTAAACATGCAAGTATAAATATGCTGAGTGTGCCTTTTCCCACTGTTTTTTTCCCCTTTTCTGTTTGATATGCTTTAATGTGCAGTTATCTCTGGTCTGCCTTAACTGCACCATTGAAAGCAGTGGGATGTAACTGTGTTTCATTGTGGCTGAATTGTGCTGCATTGCCCCCAGAATGTAGAGATGTGAATGATGAATATTTTTCTCTTTCTCAGGTACTCTGTTAGTGTAGAAAAATGCACTCTAGAGGTTAAAAATGTTTTTGAGAGAATATTTTTGTAGGATTTAATTTCCAATCTGTCATGCAGTAACTAGGAACCAATTGCTTCTTCCTCTTGTATGGAAATCTTTTTAAAGAGCATACTGCTCAGTAAGTCCTTTTTGTTTCTAAGTTAACAGAATTCAGTTTGAAGGGGAGTTGTGTATAATTCTTAGAGGAGCTTCTGATGTTAACAGCAAGTGCTAACAAATGGATGCACACAAAGGATGAGGACTTCTGCTGTGATGCTGAAAGGGGAATTTGCATGGATCAGTGAGATGCAGGAGCCCACGATTCAAATTCAGTCTGTGCCTCTCCCCACTAAGAATTCCCTCTTTGACAACTTCAGAAGTGTCATTCACATACCCCCATATTTCTCTGTAGCAGCTCTTAACACTTTTAGTATCTTTCCAAGTAGCTGATACTGAATAGTGATATTAAATTAAAATTAAATAACAACATACTGTGTGCATGTGGCTTCAAGTTGCCTGTCAACTTACAGCGACCCCATGAATTTGATGGTGTTTTCTTGTGCAAGAAATGCTCAGAGGTGGTTTTGCCAGTTCCTTCCTCTTACATATCCTACAGAACCTGGTATTCATCGGATGGTATTTATTGGATGATCTCCAATAAATAATAAACAACTAACCAGGGATGACCCTGCTTTGCTTCCAAGAGAAGACAGAATATGGTGCCTTTATGGTAGCACATGTGAAATGTGGTGGTAGTGAAGAGTTCTCTGGATAATGTGTACTATTCAAAAGACAAATGAATGGGCCCAAGAGCAAATCAAGCCTGAACTCTCACTAGAAGAGAAGATGACTAAACTGAAGCAGTTGTACTTTGAGCATACCATGAGATGATGTGACTGAATGAAAAAGATGATAATTTTTGGTAAAGTGGAAGCCAGTAGGAAAAGTGGAAGACTACATTATAGGTGGATTGATTTAGTCAAGGAAGCCATGGCCCTGAGTCTACAAGACCCGAGCAAGGCAATTAGTGACAGGCAGTCATGGAAGAGTCTCATTTGTAGGGTTGCTAAAAGCCAAAATCAGCTTGAGAGCAAATAACAAATAGCACCAGAGTGGCAATGCTGGGCATTTAGCAGGACTTCAAAAATGGCAGTGAACTCAGCATCCTAACAGTGCTGCTGTTTCCACCAGAGCTTTCAAAATTTATCATGCTGGCTGGAGTATTCTGGGAGTACGAGACTGAGAGCAAGCTCCAGCCTGTGCTTGGTATGGTGTACCCAAGAAGGTCAGATGCAGCCTAAGAATTATCAGTCGTCATGCCTCACTAATGCAGAATGAGAGGTATGCTCAGCATGCCATGCTTAAGGCTCCCTAGAATCAGCTTTAAGACTCAGTGTGCTTTTGCTAAAGTGCTCACATTTGGCCCAAGAGAAGCAAATGGACAACAGTCCCTTTTGTCCTATCCTGCCTCTTGTGTTTTTATGAACTCAAGGGGCATAAGCAAGTGCTTGATTTGGGTTTGTCTGTTTTCTAATAAAGGCTGATTTCTTTTAGCTTTTGCAGTTAATAGCCAAATCCCAGTTGACATCATTGAGTGGTGCAGCTCAGAAGAACTATTTCAATATCTTGGATAAAATTGTTCAAAAAGGTAAGGCTGCTGCTATCCTGATCTACTTAAATACATAGAGATAGTTGGTGGTGTTAAGAGTGAGGTTTTACTCACAAAAAAGCTGTGTTGTATTTAAGTGCATCCAAATGCATGTACACAGATACCAAAGCTATGGTTCAGGTAGCTGGTGTGTGGTGGTGATAGTGACTGTGGGCAGTAATAGAGAAATGTAGAAAAGATTTATTGTTCAGGAACAGCATCTCTGTTGTCTTTCTGTAACAGTAAAGTGGTTATAATAGGAAGGATCTCAGACCTTCTGAAAGCTGGCTAAAAATGGCAGTACCTGTTTTATTTAACAGAATTGAAAGCCTATTTTGACATAACCATTTTTAACAAAATTAGATTTAACGGTAATCCTGTGTACTTGTGTATGTGTTTTTTTAATTTCCCCATCAAGTTCTAGAAGACCAGTACAATCCGCGTCTCATCAAAGACCTCCTTCAGGACCTGAGTTCTACACTCTGCGTGTTAATACGGGGCGTAGGGAAGTCAGTGCTGGTAGGAAACATCAATATTTGGATTTGCCGATTGGAAACTATCCTTTTGTGGCAGCAGCAACTCAGTAATCTTCAGATAACCAAGGTATAACTTGGCTTTTATATTGTGTCAGTGATTTTTTTGTTTTTAAATTGAATGCAGACCAGGTTTTTAGTATGTGAAGTCCTGTTCTCTGAACTTCTGAATAGGGTCTCTTTCTTCTCTCCCCAACCTCAGGTTGTGAAAAGCATTTGCAAGAAAGTGTAAAGCAGGGTCTTTTGGCTCTTTTTAAAAAGTTAACTGTTGCTAAGTAATTGAAACTGCAACCTGGCTAGGCAGTGGTGGGGTTTTTTAGTGTTGATTTTACAAAATATTTTTTAGTGTATTGGGAAGGAGAAGAATTACTTAAGCATTTGAAAATATACCATAGCTATGAAAATATACATTTTTCTAGTTCTCATTAGCACATTACAAGTAAGTAGGAATAATTAGGCTTGTTTACATAATCTGTTTTTTTGGGGGGTTGGGTTGGGTTGGGTTTTTCCTTTCTCTTCTGGTCCTCCTCCAAATTTCAGATCATCACACACTATCCCTGGCATAGACTTCTTTTGGAAAGGGCAAAGCTTTAGGTATTCCATGTTTCTGGTGCATCTGGTGGCTTTGTGTGGCACAGCCACTATTTAAACTATAGTATATAATACTGCATTGCACTATTTAAAACCAGAGCTAAGGTAAAATTAGAAATTTCGTGAAAGGGTCCCCCAGTTTCTGTACCAGTAAATAGGCTGGAGAATGTTGAAAGGCCATTTACACTTTCGTTGTTACTAACTGCCATCAAGTGGACTTCAACTTCATGGCAACTCTGTTACCTTGTCCTCAACAGCGTGCTCAGGTCTTACAGGCTCAGGGCCATGGCTTCCTTGATTGAGTCCATCCATCTATTATGTGGTCTTTGTCTATTCCTACTGCCTTCTACCATACTAAGCATTATTGTCGTGTGTGAGTCATGTGTGCTTATGATATGTCCAAAGTATGACAGTCTCAGTTTAGTCATCTTGGGTTCCAGGGAGAATTCCAGCCTTATTTGCTGTAGTAGCCATTTATTTGTCATTTTAGCAATCCAGGTTATCCATAGAATATTCCAGATGAGTTGTCATCCCGTCAACTTCCTTCACTGTCCAGCTTTCACAGCCATATATAGAAATTGGAAATATAATGGCATGGACAATCCTAACTGTTGCCTTCAGTGATATATTTTTACACTTCAGAGGTCATTTATACTTAGCTCTAATTAAATGCTGCTTATTGCTTATTATAAGCCTATGTATTGTTATTGCCATAATATCACAAACAGTTGAATGTAAAATGCTATAAATATCAGTTTAGTGTATCTTGATGCCACAATTTCATGTTTACTTAGTAAGGAAAATACTAGACTTAAAATACTTGTACAAACCTGGAAGTTATAACCAGAAGTAATTTGTGGTTGTCATTTTCAGCTGAATGTTGATTAGTGTAACCAAGCAGTTGTGAAAGTTGGCCCTCATGCATGAGCGCACATGCATGAGTTTACACTGTTAGTACAGTAATTTTAGTCACTGGACCAAGCTTGCTTGCTCATTTCTTTGGTATATCATAAATGTCTTCTTTTCTGAAAGCCAGGAATGTTCCTCACACTACTACTTGTGAGCCAGAAACTCAGGGAAAATTTTCTTCAGTGTGCCAACTAAATTCATAATTCCCTGGCTAATGCCCAACTGTTATACACTGTATCAGTTGTTATAATTTGGAGACCTATAAATAATGTTGTTTATGGACCGTTGCTGGGCTAGATTTTGAGCTGCTGGGGCATTCTTAGATGTCAGCCCATCACAGTATCAGTAATAACAACACAGGCTAAATGACACTAGTAGCTTTCTGTTGTGACAGTGTGGGATGATCTCACAGTTGAGGCTGAAGAAACTAAAAACTAGAGTAATGTTCTTTGTGTGTACAAAATGCTAGCTATGATCTGTGTGTGTGCTTTGCTGTGTCAGAAGGAAGTTTCTGACTGGAAGAAAAATTTTAAAAACTCAAGTTTTTGAAGCTATTTTCATAGACCTGATGCCATTTGTGGTGTTAGTAAATAGCATAATTTGTCTGTTAAGAAAATAAATACATACTGTTTCTCTGTTCTGTATGCTTTTTTCTGAGATGGGAAGGTTCTGGGCTAAGCACATGTAGATACATTGTACTAACGGCTTTAAATAGTTTGAAACATGGAAAGGATGGAGGTTGGGTGGGGGGTGGTCTCCCAGCTCCTCATGTTCATGGTTTTCCAGTTGTTGCATTCATCCTGGTAGAAACAAAATTAACACAAAGCTGTAAGATGGACTTAGGAATTGTGTGACCCTCCAGATATTGCTAGTTGTTGCCCTCCAGATACAGCTGTGACTCCCAGTGGCCCTGCCCCAGTCAGCTTAGCAAGTGGCAAGGGATACTGGAGAACCACAATTCCTACCCCTGCTGTAGAAGTAAAACGTTAAATCTTTTCATTAAATTGAATAAGTGAAGCTCTGAAAAACCACATGACAACTTACGCCTTGTTGTATTTGGATGCTACCTGGAACATGATAATGTGGAAGACTGACAAATCTTTTATGAGTTGTTTTCAATGCTATTAGGTGTATTTGGCGACTTGAGTGTTAAACTTACGACTATCAACTTGCTCTGCAGGAGGTCAACAATGGACTTACACTCAGTGATCTTCCTTTGCACATGCTGAACAACATTTTATATAGATTTTCAGATGGTTGGGACATCATTACTTTGGGCCAAGTGAATCCCACTTTGCATATGCTCAGTGAAGATAGACAGTTGTGGAAAAAACTCTGCCAGTACCATTTTGCTGAAAAGCAGGTAAGAAAACCTTTGTTATACATCTGCATGGATATAAAGAGCTTCTACAAGTTTGGTTCCAAAGAAAGAAAGAAAGAAAGACAGAAAGACAGACAGAAGTCATCTCCCCTTCAGATTTCCTTAAAGGTCCAGGAATGATGTGGATAGCAGAAATCATATAAGAAAAAAAAATAAGAGAATGTTTCTTTGCTGTTACATGTTCATTGTAAGCCTACTTTTTTTTAGAAATAACTCCACTGAAATCGGTAGGGTTTTGCTTGCAGTCAGGTGTGCTTATGATGGTAGATAAATGGTGCAGTCTGAAATAATCTTTACTCATAAATAACTGTGGACTCAGTTGACTTTGCCCCATAACAAGCATGTATAGTGTTACAATTTGGACTATAGCAACTATAATTATTTAGTATTGTTTAGCAAAATCATAATCTTCTGTAGAATTTTGAAAATGGTTTTCTGTAGCTGTGCTTGGAGTTGAACATTTTTGTTTAATTAGGTATTTTTAGCTGAGTTGAAAGGTGGGTGAAATAATGTGATATTTCAAATGTTACTTCTGTGTTCAGTTCTGTAGGCATCTTATTCTATCAGAAAAAGGTCATATTGACTGGAAGCTGATGTACTTCGCACTTCAGAAATATTATCCTATAAAGGAACAGTATGGAGACACCTTGCATTTTTGCCGGCACTGCAGTATTCTTTTCTGGAAGGTAATAAATAAAATGCTTAGTGGTTATAAACCTTTTAGCGGTGAGTTGGTAGCAATGAGGAATGTCATTGTGTATATTATTATTTCTTCACATATTATCTAGGGAAATTACTATTCTAAAATATAAATACTTTTCAAAACATGGTTATAATTTAAAAGGTCTGCATTGTGCTATTTTTAGTAGTAAACTGTTTTGGGGGATTGTTTTGAAAGCATATTAATTTCCATTGGGAATTTAAGAGATACAGTATTGAAAACAGCCTTGACGTTACTAGGTGTGCCAGCTAATGGATACTTCCATTTTCTTCTCTTTGAGCTTCTGACAAATATCCAGATTGAATTTCCATGCGAGGGATTGGCTTAGTACAGACATCTCTCCACATTCGCTAGGGTTAGGGGCAGAGGATCCCCATGAAAGTAGAAAAACCTTGAATAACTCGAGACCCTCCCAAACCATATTTAACACACCAAAAAGTATGATCACCATATTCAACCCACCATGGATTCATTTGATGCATCAGGGTTCCTTCACAAGGGAGAAGTGGGTGATTGGTGGGGCTCACTGCCATCTCCACTGATGCCCCACACCATTTTAAATAGGGACTACCAAACCTCACTCACAGTTTCTCAGTCTCATGAGGCTTGCAGTCCCTGTTAAAAATGGCATAGGGAGGCAGCAGAGATGACAGCAAACACTCTGTGAACAATCAAATCTGCAAAAGTGAAACCTGCAAATGTGAAGGGCTGGCTGTAAATAGATCAACAAAAGCTACTGTCCTGTAAAGTCACACTTGCCTGCTTGGCCCCACATTAGCCATTTAGACATGTGTGACCTAACTGGAGAAAAATGATATTTAAAAGGTCTGGAGAGGCCACATGGAGAAGAAATGGGTACTGTATCGTCTAATTAGGGTTTCTCAACCAGAGTTCCCTGGAACCTGAGGGTTCCACATGCAATCACTAGGGGTTCTATGAGATATCGTGATTATAAAAAGAAAAAAAATCTTTAGCTATAAATATTTCTACTGCGACGACGACGACGATGATGATGATGATGCAAGAGTTCCCTGAGACCTGAAAATTATTTCAAAGGTACAAAGGGTAAAAAGATTGAGAAAGGCTGCCTGAATGCAGAATGGGTACCTTTAGGCAGCAGGGGCCATCCACTTTGGCTTTTCTGGCTTGAGGCACCTTCCTTTGTCCAGGCTGGTCCCAAACAATCCATAATGTTCCCAGGGATTAGAGTCAGGGAGATGGTGGGGATTGCTACGTACAATTGCTCAGATGATTCTTAGCCACCTCCCAGGCTTTGAAGCTGGAAGGAATCTGGTTGCTCATTAAGCTTGCCAGAGCCACATTTGCCATATTAAATGTATTGATGAAGGTTGTAAACATCACAGGAGCCCTGTTGAGTCAGGTCAAAGGCCTATCCTTTCTAGCATTCCTTTTCTTCACAGAAGCCATCCACACGGACAGTAACCTTCTCTTGCTAGTCTCCCCCATAACTTTTGTTGTGAGGCATACTAGAGCATAGTGTACAAGTATTCCTGTATTCCTCCTGTTAGCACATTTAATATCTAAAGTTACTGCTAAGTTCATGTACACACATGGGCATAAAGCAGCTCTTGCTTCAATCAGATTTATAAAGGGAGTGCAGGAATACAGTGCTCGCTGTCTGATAGCTGCCTGCCTCTGAGCAGCAATCAGGCTTTTAACATAAATAGCACAGGAAAAACTTGGAAATGATTTAAGCGTCACACATGAAAATGCCTGGAGGCAGAAGTAGTGCAAACAGGGTTGAAGAGATGAGAGAGGGAGAAATCTCTAATATCAGTCAGTGGCAATGACTAATAGTCAGAGTAATAGCCTCCCACCCACAATGTTTCACTCACTATTAGCTTTTAAAGTTATTTACAATGAGAACCTCTGTCTGTTGGCTTTCAAAGCAAGCTCTGCTGATTTTAACACAACTAAATTCCAAGAAGGGCTTTGAGGATACAATGTCTGCCAAGAGACTCATAAGAGAAAACCATGTTTGAGAAATGTGAAGATGGCTGAAATTCTGTAGTTGAATAATGACCTGCTAGGTTTGAACAGAGAAAGTAAGTGATACTCAGATTTTTGAGAAGATTTTCATCAGCAAGGACCTTTGGTATGTCACAGGAATTCAGTACAACAAATTACCTTACAAACAGAAAGTTACATCTACATACCTCTTATTCTTTAATTTCTTTTAATGGATAATTTTTCCCACTCAGATTGTCTACATAGGAATGCTTTGCAGAAAGTGGTTGTAACTATGTACTGAACATTGCTACTTCTTGTCATTCTGTCCAGTAAAACCTTCCTATCTTTTGCTTCACTGCCTTCCTTCCTGTTTCTTCTCTCATGACCTCAAAAGGACTACCATCTTGCTTTGTTACTCAAGGTACTTCCATGTGCTTTTCTTCATGGCTTTCTTCTGTGACCATACTGTGCAGCTGAACTAAATAGTATGGCCAGTGTCCACTTGAGTATTTAGGCTGGCTGAAAGAAGAGATAATTCCACTGACATGCCCCTCTCATGCAGCTTCATTAACTGCACTAGAGGGCTGGAAAAACCACCAAAGAAGAGCTTTGGGTAGCTTAGATGTGGTTAGGAAGGAGAAGATCTTGCAAGAGAGGGTATTCCTCCATTCCTTGATCTTCTGCTGGGCTTCTTCTGTCCGCTTAAGTCCCCAGTGAGAGCCAAGGTTGTGTTTCCTTGTAAACAGAATGTAACAACTCCAAAGCATGTTGTTCTCACAGCTCTGAATGCTGTGAAGTACGTCTAGGTTATTGGTTTTTTAAGTATTGTGAACAAAACAAAAACCACACTGTCTAGCTTTCTAATGTAAGCAAGCACAGTTTCCAGTTAGCTTAAAGGCAGGAAAATGCTGTCTGGTAGACACTGAGTCAGAAGAGAGTGTCTTGTATAAATAAGCTTTATCTCCTGAGCAGCAGGATTTTTATCTTAAAGGGTAAGATTTATTTCAGGTTGCTTCTGCCCAGGTGTGAATGTCCATAAATGCCTTGAATAATTTCTTGGCCCCTAGATATACTTTGACTAATAGTTCCTGACAGCCTTCCCCAACCTTCCAGACTTGTTGAACTACAGCTCGTATCAACCTACAACTAGCTTGGCCAGTGGTCATGCTGGGCAAGGAAGATAGAGGTTGTAGTCCAGAACATTCAGAGGGGGTGGACTGGAGAAGGCCAGTATCTTGAATGAGAAACATAATAAAACAAGGGTATCAAACTCAATTTCATCTTGGGCCGCATCAGCATTATGGTTGCCCTCAAAGGGCTGGTTGTATCTGTAAGACTATATCAGTGTATCTACTCTTTTATCATATTAAATAATTGCTTCTGCATTCAATTATTACTGGTTTTACTAATAACTAACTCTGAAACTAGAAGTCTAGGAAAAATAATGGCAAGCAGATATTCAAGTATACAACTATTGTACAATTTATTGAAAAATGAATTTTGAAAAGAGAAAGTTTTTTTTAATCATCAGACAAATATTACCGAGTACTGTTTATTACATTAACTTTCTTTAACTTTTTGGTCCCAGCTGAGACCCTCTCTGTGCCTCTTTCGGCCCTCCAGCCCCTCTCTGTGCCTCTTTTTGCCCCCCTGTACCTAATGAGACCGATCCCCACACTGTGGGCACCCAGCTGTCAGTATTCTGAAGAGGGGTCCAGCAACCAGCACTTGTGATCTACTACTACTTCTGACTGCTCCTCTATCCAACTCTTGTGAGCCGACCATGCAGAACATTGCTATGGTAGCCTCTGGCAACACTCTGAGGCCAAGACTTAGATAGAGAAGCAGTCAGAAGTAGAAGTCGATTGCAAGTGCTGGCTGCTGGGCCCCTCTTCAAAATACCGGCAGCCAGGGGCCCGCAATGCAAGGATCAGGCTCGCCAGGCAGGGGGAGTGCCGCAGCTGCAGGAGAGGTGCGAGGGCCACATGAAATGGCCTGGTGGGCCGGATTTGGCCCATGGGCCTTGTGTTTGACACACGTGTAATAAAGGTGCTGCACAGCAAAGCTAAATATCACTACTCCAGTACTTCTGTACCTAGGCCTACACCTTCTTGGGCACAGTGTTTTGTAAATGAAGACAAAGTGCACAGCACTATATAGAATTAAGTGTGTCAAACGTAATGTATTAGATTTAGATCCTACCCTTTGTAGGGTGGTCCCAGATTCCTCCCACATTCCCATATCTTACTCTGCGTGGACGGTTAGACTTGAGAGGCAAAGTCACTGGCCCAGAGAGGCTCTCTAATCAGAGAGGAACACTTCATTCCCAGCCAAATACAAGGGATCAGTTAGGGCCATAGTGACAAAGCCCTTTCCTGTCTGCATCCTTCATAATTCGAGGTCCCACAATTCCTTGTATCATCACATATGCCATCAGGGCTCCTCTAAAAAGCCCGTGCGTGTGTCATTTCCAACTTATGGACCTATCACAGGGTTTCCTTGGCAAGATTGTTTCAGAGAAGGTTTCCCTTTGCCTTCCTCTGAGGTTGAGAGTGGGAGACCTGTCCAAGGCCATACGGTGGGCTTCCCTGGCTGAACAGAGATTTGAACCCTGGGTTCCAGAGTCATAGTCCAGAGCTCAAACTACTACACCATGCTGGCTCTCAAGAAGGCTCTGCTTTTTCACATATTTGGACCAAGAACTCTTTCAGCCACAAGTAACCTGATGTTGTGAACTGATTCCAACTTGCCCACCCCATGCTTTCCCCTCTTTACTGGTTTCTGACATGGCAGTGAGGAAATTAATCCCTTTATTCTATCTTTGATTGGCTAGTGTGGTGTCCTTTTCCTTCTCCTGCTTGTTAGAGCCCTGGTGGCGCAGTGGTTAAATGCTGGTACTGCAGCCACAAGGTTGTGAGTTTGATCCTGCAGGGCTTCAGGTTGACTCAGCCTTCCATCCTTTCATAGGTCAGTAAAATGAGTACCCAGTTTGTTGGGGGCGATTAGCTAACACGTTGTAAACCACTGGAGTGCTTAGTACTGATAAGTGATATGGAAATGTAACTGCTAAGTAACTGTAGAGTATAAGGGGCACAGTTGATCAAAATGAAGGCCTGTCTGCTCCAGTATTCTGTTCACACAGTTGCAAACCAGGCCCATCATGGGACGCCCACAAATAGAGCATGAGGGCAATAACATTTTTCCAAGCATATGCCCTAGCAGCTGGTATTAAAGAAAATACTCTCTCTGATTTTAGAGTTAATAAAACACTATGCTGACTGATATTTTTCCCCAAATCTTTCTAATTTCCTTTTAAAATTGTTTAAATTTAGGGTGATTGCTACATTTTGTTATGAGTTATGTGCTGTGTAAAGAACTTGCTTTGTCTCAAATCTCCCACCATTCAGCTTCACTGGATGACCCCAGATACTGATACTATAAGAAAGGAGGACATCTCTATAATGCCACCCATACATTATTTTATGCATTTATGGATTGTTTATAAGTGTTACTTTTTGTAAGTGTATAGCAGGGCATGTTTAAAATGTGAAACTGCTACTGTAGCAAATAAATATAGGAGTATAGGAAGCTCCTTAGGCTACCAGTTCATCTAGCCCAGTATTACGAGCTCTGAATGGCAGCAGCTGTCTAGACTTTCAGGCAGAAAGCTTTTGTAACCCAACTGGCAATTGCAGATGTATTGTGGTGGCCCTATGTCTGAATGAGAACCAGCACAGTGTAGAGGTTTGAATGTTGGACTATGACTGGAGGTCAGGTTCAGATCCCTTCTTGGGCCTGGGTGTCCTTGGTTAGGTCACATTCTCTCTGCCTCAGAGGAGGGCAATGGTAACCCCCTTCTGAACAAATCTTGGCAAGAAAACCCTCTGACAGATTTGTCTAAGGGCCACCATAAGTTAGAAACAACAGAGGCACACAGAACAAAATCTTAAGTATTGACCAGGACTGGCTCTGCTTAGCTTCTGCAGTCAGGCAAGAAAGGTGAGTTCCTTCTGCTTCTGAGTGTTCAGAACTGCAATGAACTAGGAAGGTGACCAAAGTACTAATAATCTAACCAGAATATTTTATGTGAGATAGCATATGCTGGCTGGCATCAGATATAAGAATATGCATCAAAATATGGGATGCACCAACCTAATTGTCCAGGGCAAAAAGTGCTCTGGGATGGAGATCTCTCTTTTTAGGAAACAAGCAAAGGAGAAATGAGACAAACCAGTGGTTCTTGTGTAAATCCCTCCCAGATGTTGAAGCCAGCCTTCAAACAGCTGGAAAGTTAAGTCTGTTAACATAGGTGAGAGAGAGGATAAGAAGTAAGACAATTATGGCACTGCAGTTGCAGAAACAAAGACCTTACCCTGCTATTCTCTAAGCAGGAGTTGGCAGGCTTCTGGCATCCTGGAAATCTTTTGGTTTAATGTCTGAAATCTGCCAACAAGAGTTGTGTGAAGCATGCACATTTAAAACTGAAGAAGTCTGAGGTCAGGTATTTGATTTAACTACCAAATTGGAACAGAAGTCAGTCCTTCCACACACATCCATTCCCATAAACTTTGTTTTTTTTCGGCATCCTGATTTTAGGGAGCAGGATCCTCAGGAGGAGAAAAGCCTTTTTGCTGATGCTTTTAAACAACTGGGAACCAAAAACCCTGGCGTATATTCTGACTCAGCAAACTAGCATTTTCCTCCTGACTTATCTTTTGCCCATAGCTGGAAAGTAAACATGTTTCTTGTAACAAGTTACTTTGGTAACTAGCTAACCTTTTGGATTAATAAACTGATAGGCTTTACCTTTTTTCTTGTAATGACTAGGACTGTGATTCATTTTTTTCAGACTTAACAGAACAGGATTTGATTCAGTCTCAGCAATGGGAGGGAGAAGGGAAAGATCAGATGAATGGCTGCCCATATGACTCTTCCTGTGGAGTGGTGTGCAGCTAGCGAGCAGAGGAGCTAACAAAGGGAGGAGTTGGGGGAAGAGGAGGACACACTGAAAACATGGGCTGTACTTAGAGACTAAGGTTTATTGGACTTTAAAAAAAAGATACTTCAAAATGCTAGTCTTCCTTTTCTATCTTTCTGCGCTCTGCCACAATGAGAAAGACTCTTGCCACTTCCAGAAAGAGAAAGAGCAGTGCATGAGGTGGTGAGTTGGAGTTGCCTTGGTGGGCTGGTTGCTCCAAACAGTGACACAGGTTGTGCACTTCTTCCACTGAGAGTGTTCTTTATAAGCAGCTATAAGATTGTTTATCGGGCTCCTACTGGGGCTTGGGCAGGCTTTTGGCACTGCCTCGGACTTGATTTAAAAATAGGGGCAGGAAGATTGTGATTGAGATGCACTTTTATTTCAGTGCTACTGCTATATATAAACTTCTGGTTTTAGAGACTGCTTAACAACTGGGAATCAGTTATCACTACCTAAAGAAAATAACTGTGCCCTTCATTTCTTTAGGATACAGGACATCCCTGCACAGCCAATGATCCCAACAGCTGTTTCATGCCAGTATCTCCTCAGCACTTCATAGACCTCTTCAAGTTTTAAGTATAATCCATTCTTGTGTGTGTTCTTTACTTCTTCTTCTTTTTTTGGCATCGTCATGCACTTATATGTATAATGCTTTTTGTGCAATATTTCTGAGAGTGTGCTTTATGTGAGATAGCATATGCTGGCATATGGCTGCCCATATGAAAAGAGTTAAAAAGGGATAGAATGGCATCAAAAAGAGACATAAAGAAAACTAAAGGAATGTTCTGTTTGCAAGGAAAGCTGTAACATGGCGGGGATGATCTCAACAAAATGAAAAACTGCAGTTTGCCAGGTTTTGGAATTTTTAGCAAGTGATTTATCTATGATTTATCTTACTAGGCCTGTCATGGATTTTGAGTTGGGAGAAGTGGTAGTTTCATTGAGGAGAAGTGGAAAAAATTGGATTTAGTTATTGTCTTCTGGCTTCCTCTTCCAAATATATACAGTTAGCATGTCCTGTAAATATTCAGAGGACGCTTTTTGATCTTCTTCTTTGTACATATTGTGTTGGCTGTGAGTGTTGCACGTTGGTAAAACATATAGTTTGCAGACCTGTTGTGCATCCTCTTATGAAAAAAGCCAACTCCATTTTGTAAATACCTTTTGCAAATTATTTATTTTCTTAAAATCTATTTTGTTAATTATGTCACACTTATCTCACTGTATCCTAAACAATGTGAGCTGCTGATTGTGGCTACTGAAGTGAGATGGAGTTTTCAGATGGTAGTCCCACAGATTTCTATGGTGTGTGTTTATCCTCTAAGTGATCTGCTGTTAGTTGTCACTGCCATAAGGCTCCTAAAAAGATGTTACTGAGCTTTAACTGAGAAAATAAGAAGCATATTGCTGGGTTCTTTCTCCAAAGTTCTACATGGTACCAGCAAAGGTTCTACTACAAGAACTCTTAGTTCCCTCTGGAGGAGATGAAAGTGGGCTGAAGTGGCTGGAAATCTCTCAGAAGCTGCTGTTTCATTCTGAAAATTTGCAGGTATGGAGAGCAAGTCAGTGTAAGGCAAACTCAAAATGAGTGATAGTCTGTTAGGGATGTCTTAATCATGTCAAGGTAATATTGTATACAGATTAATACAGACCTTACGTTGTATACCACAGTGTGTTTCGAATCTAGTTTTGTATACCAATAAATCATGTTTTTTTTGTCTTTTAACTGGTGTTTGGAGTTTGTTCTGAGGGGGTTTTTTTTGGCTTTTTTTGTTTTTTGTATTTTCAGTTTATCTGTTCATCAGTTTCTTCTGTGCTCAAAGAGTTTTGCATCAAATTTATACTTTCTCAAAAAAGAGGTTACAAAAAACAGGTAGGAATCAACAAAAGTTCAACATGAGCTTGAGCAAGACTCCATTTCAGCGAAAAGTGAACTGCTTTGCCAACAGATGTTGGAAAGGGTGAAAACCATCAGTGTCCTCACTTTCTCAGTTGGCAAGGCAACAAAGGCCTATGAGCTTATCTTGAGGGTTCCCTGTGCTGTTTTGTGACATGGAGCACTATGGCGTAACAACAGATTGGAGCAAGTCCAGAACTTCCATTCCTCAGGTGCGGCGAGTGGGGCACCTGTGGCCTCAGGGCTGCATGAAACCCACAAAGTGTGGCAGTAAAAAAAAAAAAGGAGGGGTGCACAGGATTTGGGGATGGAGGAGAGAGAGCTTTATAATTCTGCAAAAGCAGAAATTGCAGCTACTTTTAACTTATATCACCTGCTACTGAAATGTGCCCCCTAGACATTCTACAAGAATGCATCCAAGAGAAAGAAAAATTACCTCCTTGGAGGTATAATGATCCTGTGGGTTATGCAGTGGCAAGATAACACTGGACATTCATTTTGGGTTCTCGTGTGTGTTGCTTTTCCTTTATTGCCAGTTAAGTAAGTGCAGCCATCAGTATCTTCCAGAGCTTTTTTTTATCTAATACCTGGTACAAGCAGAGAAAGTTTGTACATCATAGATACCCTAATAATGAAGTCAAATCTCAGAGTGCCACTAAAGCATTGTCCATACACAGTGGGAAAAGGTAGCCACCAGCAAGGTGCACCCAATAGTTTTCAGAAGAATGAAAAAAAAATCTTCAGAAGAAACCAAATACGGCCTTCCCCTCACTCAATGAAGGCTGAGCATATGCAGTGCACAAACAATCATGAAAAAAAGCGGGGAGTAGGGGACTGTAGAGGTGGGCACAGCTGCTTCCCTGGAACCCTGAACAGGAGGAATGAATCCCCTTGCAACATTTTGTCCCAGGAGAAGTGACCAAGATGGCGAAGGGTCTGAAAACCAAACCTTGTGAGTAATTGTTGAGAATGTTAAATATGTTTAGTCGTGAGAAGAGATGATTGAGAGGTGACATACCAATGCTTAAATATCTGAAAGGCTACTGAGAAGATAAGAGGGGTTGTTTACTGCTTCTCCTGAGTCCATGATCTGAACCAATGAATTCCAACTAGATGCTTTCAACCAAGCCTAGGAATAGCTGATGGTAAGAGCTGTTTGAAAGTGGGATAGAATGCCCCAGAAGATGGCTGACTTACCTTCATTGGAGATTTTTTAAGACAGAAATTGGATGCCCACTGTTCAGGGATGCTTTAGCTGTAGATTCCTTCATTAGCAGGGATTTGAACTAGATGGCCTTGGGGAACATTCCTGCCCAGAATCTATGCCACACCATTTTTTACCAGAGCCTTTCTATGTTTCCTGGCAAATGCGGGAGGTATAAGGAAGTGAGTACCTCAGTAGTGGTACCCTGGTTCTGGAATGCCCTCCCCCATTGAAGCTTATGTGATATTGCTTACACAGGAGTCTTTTTTTAGCAATAGATTAAAATCTTTTTTTTAGAAGCAAAGTTTTTGTTTTAAAAAGTTTTAAACTCCAGAACATGTTTTTGAAACTAGAATGCTTGGGAGCTTTTACAGTTGGACATTAAAGTTTTCTACCATTTTTCCCTCCCCTTATATTCTCTTTGTTATATGAGTTGTTTCTATTTACTGTATGGCTTTAAATAGCTTGGTACGTCACAAGGTAACAGCTTCTTAATGGATGGTATAAAATGTTGTAAATAAAGCTAACTACAGATTTCCCTGGCTGTGTCAAACTGTTTCAAAACTCTTTTGATGCCTTGAGAACATGGGAAGATAAAGCACCAGTTGCTGTTGTGTGCCTCTAAGTCGTTTGCAACTGATGGCAACTCTAAGGTGAACAAATCACAGCGTTTTCTTACCAAGATTTGTTCAGAAACGGTTTGCTTTTACCTTCCTCTCATGCTGAGAGAGTGAGACTTGCCCAAGACCACCCAGTGGGCTTCCATGACCAATTCAAACCCTGTTCTCCAGAGTCACAGTCCAACGCTCAAACTGCTACACCACCTTGACTAAAACATCGGGAGTGGACATCTTAATTGAAATCCTGTTACACCTGCCCTAATATCTAACTCTCTTCACTAATGTTATACAAAAACATCTCTATACAATCAAAATGAAAAAGTCCACTTTGAGGACCCCAGTGTCATGTTTGGGTTCAAATCTCCATTTCAGCCAGTCACTGTGTGTCAGCATCACCTGCTTTTCAGGCTTGTTTTAAGGATAAAACTAGGGGGGACTGTGGAGCCTCTTGGATGAAGAAGAAATATAGCATGCAGTATAGTCCCCTCAGTTACGTGCATTCCCATTTCCTTGCAACCGCAGGTATTTTTGTCTAGCATTGCATGGGAGCAAGACCATGTGTGTGCTGGGGTAGGCAAAGATTTGCATACCCTTCCAACTGTCCTGATTTGAAAGGGACTTTCCCAATTAATCCTCTGTCATCCCACTTTTTCATCTGCTTTTAAAATATCCCAGTTTCTCTGCCCTCCCACTGTTCCCTTTTGCCCTCAGTTTACCTTAATTGCTGCAAACTGAGTTCAAAGTACAAAAACAGTTTGTGCTCAGTTAGCAAGGGAGCAACAACAGGATGGAGAGCAGAATCCTGCCTTTCCCAGTAGGCTCAAGCAAAAACTAAGTGGTATAGCCTCTCCTGTTTATTACTGTCTTGACCACACTCTAATGTTGCTTGTCCCATACATGTCCCAGTTTTCATCTCTGAAATGTTGGAGGGTATGAAATCTGTCAATAATATGGTTTGAAACAAGCCTTGCCTCACTGCAGAAAGAAGTTCCAACAGAAGCTTCCCACTGAAGGAAGGAGAAGAGGATGACAGTTTTCTCCGATTTCCAGTACAGTATCAAATGTGCTCCAGAGAAACTCTAGCAGCATTAAAATGGCCTTTGGTACAAGTCTGCATCAAACTGATATACCCAAAGATGTAGGTAAAGCTGCATAACATATCCTCCAATTGTCCCAATCTGGCAGACACTTTCCTGATTAATCCTGTATTATCCCACTTTTTCATCTGCTTTTAAAATCTCCTGGTTTCTCTCTCCCTCCCAATTTCCCCTTGGTCCCTGATTTACTCCCATTGGTGCACACCAAGTTCAAAGATTAAAGGTAGTTTGCACTCAGGTCAGAGGGGGAGAGAAGGGAGTGGAGTCTTTCCCTTTCCAGTAAGCTCAAGGAAAAGCAAACTCCTCCAGACTTTCCTAGCTTGTCTGTTTATCCTCATTCATAATTTCTGCTATCTTCACCACACTCTGGTGTTGCTTGACCACATGTGTCTCAATTTTCGTCTGTGAAATATTGGAGTATATGGCATAACCTACATGTATTTAAATAATAGGGGGAGGAGAGAAGGATTACTTTTACCGAACCTTTTGCTCATCCCCAACCATAAACAACTGCTTCCAGAGAGATTGTATTCTTTCTGCAAGAAAACCTGCATTCAGGTCTTGTTTGCACTTAGAAAGGAACTGAGAATATGTTTCTTTTTTAAAAAAAACTGAAGCCTTCAAGGATGCATTTCCTTTTGAAAGTCATCTTCTCCCTCCCAAGGGCCCTTCTATCCCTGTAGGTCTGTTTGCTTGGGTTGTGTTATACCCACACTTTAATGTGTGCATCTCAGAAGTGCAAATCAAGGGGAGCACTTATGTTACAAAAGTATGTTACAAAATATTTAAAGCAGAAGAAATTCTAGAGAGGATCAAAGGGCATGATGTAATACACAGGCCATGATGAATTGCTTACAGATTTTTTTCCTATGTAAATCTGACTTTAACTTATGAAAAAAAAAAGCATGTTGCAGCCAAATTAGGCAAGAAGATATTTTTCTATATATGCTCATTGGCCAACTGCATGTATAAACTCTGCACATAAAGTGAAAGGCACGGGGTTACAATATGAGAGTCTGAATACACAACAGCAGAGGGATGGGAGAAGGATGAGATCAATTTTGGAGAATGCTCAAGTGAAGAAGCAAGCTTTTAGCATTGTTTTAAATACATCAGACTTCTGCCTGAGGATCTGGCATTTTGTTGGCAAAGAGATTTTTATTAAAGCAAATGGACTGTATGCAATAATGACTCCGGGAACCAGTGCTTTCTAAGACTTATGGTGCTTGAAGAAACTGTATCTGTAGCACAGAGAGGACGTTGTTGTTGTTGTTATTTTATTTATTTTACTTTTTGGGGTAAAGACACTGGGACAAATGTTTGGCCTGGTGTATAGGTTTGCAAAACAGAATGCCTTCGTGGTTTCTTTGTGCACACATGGGCACACACCCAGCTCCATTCTCTTTTATTTATGGCTCATTCACACCTCTTTGTGGGAACATCTCTAAACACATGATTATGTAAGCTTCTGTTCCCATACATTAAACACATGTATTTATTTGATTTGATTTATAGCTCACTTTTCATATATAAAGAAAAACAGTAAGTTATCATATGAAAACACAAATAAGCAGATTATCATATTTTAAACAACTGGATTTAAAAAGCAATTTTGAAACCAAAAAAGTGCAGCACCAGTTCCTTAAAAGTCCCTTCCTTAGCAACCAGTTGCCAAAAGCTTTTCTTAATTTTTTTTACAAAAAGCTTTTGTCAGTGTTCTTCCTTTTTCTTTCTTTTTTTTTCTTTTCATTTTGTGGATGTGTGTATGGTGCAGAACCACATCTTAGAAAAATTATATTTGGGTACTACAGCTATCAGAATTCCCCTGGCTCGCATTGGCTCTTCTCTGGCCATTGCACATTTTCTAAGTTCCAGTTGTAAATCTGGGGTTACAGTCTGGGACTGTACGCACTCTCCATGGCTTGCTTTGAGTGCTTTTGCTTCCCTGATGTTAAGACTTAGGAACCTTTGCATGCCTATACTCACCACTTGCTAATTTACATGTAATTTAGGTACAGTATATATTTATGGTGACTTCCTGCTTGTTATTTTCCCCCCCATATCCTCTCTCTTATTGGATCACTCTAACCTGCAACCATCTTTTCTCTCTGTTGCCTCCACTGGACCATGCACTTATATTATGCACAAGTTTTAGAAAGTAAAGCTCTTTTTATATATTTTACAAGAAGACTGATTTTTTTTTCTCTGCTAGACCCTGTGTATGGGTAGGGACTGGTTATTGTTCATTTTCTGCCTTGCCAATTTCGTTACTCTGCTTGAGAAATCCAGTAGTCTTCCTCACAGTTCCCCAACACCTGAAACACCCTTTTTCTAGTTGAAAGAAAAGGATGAGTTCTCCCTCCTGGGAAATCCCAGTGGCAATTTACTTTTCAAATAAGTTGCAGGGTGCCCCTGGCAACCTGTGTGGATTCAGGACTTTAGTCCATCTTGTTCAGTGCTACCTTTTCTGGCTCTTACTCATTAACAGGTTCTTTAATTGCCCAGTATTACTGATGTTCTCCTGACGGCTAATTTTAAACTATACTGATTAAACATTGTGTGTAGAAGCCATTCCTCCCGAGATCTTTTAATTGGAAAAGCCGGGGATTGAACCTGGGGCTGTATATACCACTGAGTTATGGCCCTTCCCTTACCTGGGGGTGCCACTGTCTGTTTTCCCAGCCTAAGCAGCCAGCTGCTGAGTGCTCTATGCATGGAAGAGGGAGGGAGGATTTGAACAGTGGGTGATTTAAGGAAAAAAATACTACCACCACCAAAGTCCTTGAGTTAAATAAAAATGTTAAAGTGCCCTGAACTGAAATGTGTCCCCTGCTGCTGGAGGAATGTGGAGATGAACGAAAAGAGTCAGATGATTCATGTCCCCATGACTTCCAGCAATTGTGCCAAACTACTTGCAGCCCAATTTACCTTTCGCGCGTTCTGGAAAGAGTAAAAATAGGGTGTGTGTAGGGAGGAGGGGGAGTTCTCCTACTTCTTGGAGTAATTTGTGCACTCGCTAACAATGAGCACCCATAAATCAAGTCTGAACTGTGGTGGTTGCTGGGGCCACAAAGCTTTTCTGCTGGAGCAAGGCAGTCATTTCCAGAGGAGACGAAGGTGCCGAAACTTCTCCCGCTTCAGTTTTCCTATCTGAAGTTGCTTTTCTTTAAAAGCTTATTATTTTCTCATAGCGCTTCATTCCCAGTGTTACCACCACATCCAGCAGAAAAAAATGGCCTTTTAGTAAAATTATGTTGTTTGAGTGGTAGAAGATGACTTTGGAAGGTTTTTCTTTCTTCTCAAATAGTTTAAATCCCAGACCCACTTTACCAACTCCCCACTGCACCTTTATAAAGGGTTTGTGACAGGTCTGATTATAGCACCTCAAATTTTTGTCAATGTCTAGTTTGATCCTGAGAGTAAGACCACAGAATTTGGGCCTATCTAGTGCCTCATGCTTGCAGTTAGAAAGCACCATGCATACAGTTATTTTGCTAACTGAAGACCAGTTAGGTGGTCTTTATTTAAATAACCTGTTAAGGAAAAAAAAACTAGACCTACCTGGGTAAGAAAAAAATATGCAGAAAAGGTTGAAAAACCAGAAAGGTCAGGAGTGGAGGGTGCTGTTCTGCCAAGTCTTTGTGTGTGGCTGGCCTTTGCGTGTGAAATTCCTTGGTGTTTCTGATTGACTACCGTGAGAAAGAGAAGGCTGAGCTAAAGGAACCTTTGGTTTTAGGGTAGTCTTTGGTATACATCCCAAGGCAAGGCAGTGAACACACCCCTACACAAAGAGAAGGAAGCTTTTGGGCCCCACCTAGGATGAACCTTGGCCCAAATCCAAAATATAGCAGAGGATGGAACACTGAAATTCACAGTAAGATGTAGTGTTTGGTAATACTGGCGTCTTTTAATATTTTTTTTTTCATTCACTTTGAAAGAGGTTTTATTTTATACTAAATCTTTTCATACCAAGAGCATTAGTTATTTTGCTGCACAAATACAGTTAAACTATTTTTAAAAATCTGCTGTGAACTTCTTAGGACGTTTTCTCCATCCAAAGGTAATCAACCCATAGATCTTATCAGACAATAGTTTACTTCCTCATGGGAAGCAAAGACTGATTTGTTTTCCTTTTGTTTGTGGCTGCCATATGCTGTACTGCCAATTTATTGTCCTAAATCTGTTGTTTACTATTTAAACAGAATGCACAGCAGGGGAAGTCAGAGTCAAGGCTTTTGAGCAACATTGGGCAAAACATAAGAGATACTGAAGAGCAGTTAGGTGGTCTTTGTTTAAACAACTTTTTAAGGGAAAAAAAGAGAGAGAGAGAGAGAGAGAGAAAACAAAAATTAATTGCAGAGCACTGTTTTACCATGGGTTTATTTAGACTCACGTCCCCCACTCAGCTCCCCATATGAACTTGTCCTGGGCAAACAGCTGTGGTGGAATGTCTTGTGCCTCCACAGCAATTTGTGAAGCTCTGGAGTTTTGTTCCCACAAGGTATAAAATGGTTGCACAAGGGACGTGTTTTGAATTTGTAAAATATGGTTTTGGATAATTATATGCTACCCTTCAGGGCAATGTCTTCCCAAGGCAGCTCACAAAAAAAAAGTAGGACTAAAATTACAATACATAACCCAAAACATTATTGCAAAACATTTTGAATAATCATTTGCAACAATGTTATTCTTATAAAGGTTGAGAAGAATGCATCAGTTTGGATTCTATTATACGTAGAGCAGAGCCATCAAACTCAATGGAGCAATTTAAATCACATTATTTCAATGGATCTACTCTTGTTGTTGTGTCTTTTAAGTCACTTCCAACTTACGGTGACTGTAAGGTGAACCTATCATGGGGTTTTCTGGGGACTGAGAGTGGGTGATGTGCCCAAGGTCACCTGGCGGGTTTCTGTGGCTGAGCAGGGAATCCACATGTTACTAAATAAATCTGGATCCAGTCCTTGTTAGGGCAGCCTTAAGGGAAGCTGGAAGGGCTCTTATCAATGGCTGCATCTCTTCTATGTAACATCTCACTCCATGAAGCTCATGCTGCTATGTTCCACGATGTGTAGCTGATCCACACTTTATCTACCGCCTCCCAACATTTCCTTCATGAAATTCTTTCCCTCCCACCTAAAAACTGAATATATTCACACTCTCCATTGGTCCCAATAAACTCTTACTGAAGAGACAGTTTCAATCCACATAAGTGTACCCCGCCTTGAATCTGTCACCTTTTCAGCTGGTACTCAATTTTTGTTTGCACAAAGCAATAGTGACACTGCTTTCAGGTCCCGCCTTATTTTCAATATTTATGGGAAAACAAAACCCACTAAGAACATTTTGGTTGGACACAGCAGTTTATAAGACACACCCTTCGATAATGACTTCATTCTTTTCATTCTTTTGAAGAACAAATGGGGATCCAGGGGCAACAGCACAATGGGTGATGAGCCTGACATCTAATGGGCCTACAAGAAACGAAATCTTTTGCCATCTGCAATATAGCTGGCTGGTGTTTGGGATTTGAAGAAGTGGCCGGTTGCTACTGTAATGATACGGACTTTTGTTAGAACATGTTGCATTTGTATATGGTAAAATATGCTAATGTATGTAATGTATCATAGATGTGATATGCCACAGATCTGATTGGAGGACGTGACAATATGGAATGTTTGGAGTTACTCTTGATGGGCTGAATGTCTAAAGGGATTTTTAAAAAGGTGGCTGTGTATGGCAGAGTAAGAGTTGGGTCTGTCAAGGTTAGGATGAGAAGCCTGTCAGACTTTGAGGTGAGCAGTTAGAAGCGTTAGGGGAATTCAAAGACACAGCTGTGTTAACTTGGATCAGCATGCAAAGGGAGACTGTAGCACCTCTGAGATGGACTGAAAGAAGTTTGTAGAAAAGGAGGGGGGGCTGAAACCTAACAAATACCAGAAAAAAAGCAACCGAAGTTAGGAGTTACAATATCAAACTATGTATAAAAATTCTGAAAAACTATTTTATATCTATGTATCTATCTATATTGGGAAACTTACTAATGTATCATATACTATATTTAAATCAATGAAACATTACATAAAATATATAATATAGAAAATACAATGATATAATAAAAAGTACTGAAGCCCTAAGGGAAGACCTCCAGTCCCCTGAAATGTAAACGCCTTATTGGAAATTAATTGAATCTTCAAATGATGTGCTTCCAGAGACAAATCTGTGGTAAACCACTTGATAGGGAAGAATAAAGTCAACTGCTGTCTGTTCAAGTCTACCACTAATTGCAGCCAAATGGGTTTCAACCATGAGTCTTCATCAGTGGCTGAAGTATTTCCTAGAACTTCCTTATCGTCAAAAATAAATCAAAGTCTTAATACTATCTATTCAATAAGGAAAGCACACATTAAAAACATACCAGTTAGTAACAAATGTTACTTACCACAAATAAATCATTCAGTATATAAAAAGGAGTATCCACAGATATTATCCTGCTTTCCCACAGACTGATCTTTACCATGTTGATGCAATCACTTAAATAATCAGGTGCAGACTCCTTTTATCTATTGTGAATTTTTCTCTTTCCATTAGGTCCTGGTTCTGACATAAATTAACTAAATGATTTTGATACATAAAATCATATAGACCACTTATTACAAAATAACCACGTATACAAAAATTAAAAGTTCACTTGTAAATATGTGCATAAAACAGATATTTAGTTTGCAAAAGGTTAATAAAACAATGGCAACAAAATACTCCCAAGAATATAGGAAAAAGGATAATCAATTAAGTTTTACCTAGGATTTTATATGAGGATGTGGATGAATACAATCCATAAAAAAACAGGCAGGTCTGTTTGCAAAATAACCATATTGATGGCTTCTATGTATGTGTCATTGAACAAATGAGGTCTTTTTTTATTAAAAAAAATGGACAATAACAACCAGTTTGTAACATAAGCTTTCATAGACTGAATCTACTTCATCAGGTGCATGAAGACAGATGCGTGGACATATATACCCATATCCATGTGTGTATTACACAGACACCTGCTCATTCATGAAAGGAAGGAAGAAGAGGCATTGGTTGAAGGACCACTGTTGATATTCTACATCAACTACTTACATAGGCATGAACAAATAATGTCTCTCGGCCCATCTTAATAACTAGCAGCTGAATCAGCTAATGAAGGTCTGTTCAGCTGCCAACTGAGGCACCAAGGAGGATGACATCTCCAGCCCCTCCCACCAGCAAGCAAAGCTGTGACAAAGAAGTGTGACACAGGTCCTGCTTCTGATTGTCACATCCCACTTGCTGGCTGGAAGGGGGCTGGAAACATCACGCACCTGACTGGGAACCAAACAGCCTTCCTTCAACCAATTAGTTGCTGGCTTTTAAAGTGGGTTGGGGGACATTTATGTAGTCTTTCCATAAGACTACATAGTCTTACTGAATATGAAAGTTATGGATCCATAACTCTAGGTTATGAATATATTAGTACAGAATGCCAACCAAAGCATTAAAAAAAAAGAAGCTGCAGTGTCGGGACCCAAGGACTGGGGCTGGGATGCCTAGCTTGTGGAGAAGTTTGTGCAAAGGCTTTCCCACCCACAGGCATGGGCAGCAGGAGGAGCTGTAAATGATTCACAAAAGCAGTATTTCATAGAAAGATTTCCATCAAAATCCAAACCAGGAAGGGCAGAGAGAATCCACCAGCAAGGTCATTGCGTCTCTTGTGTATCAGACTGCTTATTCACAGGGCTCCTTCCTAGACGCCACCATCTTCTGGGATAAACTGAATGGCACGTGAACAGACTCCCCAGGAAGACTTATCTGGAACCCTAATCTGATGCTTCAGCACTAGGTGAAGATCTTATTTTTCCAAGAACTGTAAGCTTGCAAGAAGATTGGAGTAGTATGAGGTTTTTAGTTTTCATCTGTTATAATTTCATGTTCTTAAACTATTATGATATATTGTCCTGCATGTAATGCAATTATTCAACAGGTGTTTTGCTGGGTTTTGGCAAAGGGCTCAGAGTCCTAGACTCATCTGCACTTGCTGGGTGTTATTAAAAATCTGCAACATGCATCAAAGTATTTTCCATTGTACCTAAGCTGGCAGACCATAAGATGTTCTGTAAGACTGCAGCACCTGAACCTATGGTAATGAAAGGAGTATTCACCTGCTCTTTGCCTAGCACCAGGAAGCAGGCTCTCATGCTACTGCTGTGAAATCAACGCAAAGGAATTTAGAGAGATGTGGCAAAGGGGATGGATGTACAGGATTTTCAAGTAATTGTACCTCAGTTACCACTTAATGGAAAAACAGACCTTTATATAATAAAATTAATGAAGTGAAATGAAGGAATCTGACATTTTGGTTTCAACTCATTTTTTTATTCATCTGTGAAAATACTATGTTTTTTAAGTGAAACTAATAAAATACTAGAGAAAAGGAAATGTGATCATTATGTGACTAGTTGCAGCCACATAAAGCATGTCACCTTCTTTGAGTTTAAGCCAAGAATTATGCATAGATACAGTGAAAAGGCAACATAAACAACAATTGATTCATTACATATGTGCAATTTTAGAATACAATTGCAATGGTATCTTCTTTAAACCAGTGGACATAAAATCAAATAGTTACAAAGCAAAAGAAAAAAGTCATATGCCATTTATGGGAAGACCCAATGAAGTCTAGGTAGTGATATTTTAAAAGAATAGGAAGAATCGACATTCCTCAAACAAATAAAAACACACAAGAAAAAATTCATATAATTCTACAATAGCACAACAATAAATTATATTAAAATTTAATTACTGCCTTTAAAATCAAACAATTCTGCTTTAGGAAAACATGGGCATGACCCAGCCAAAGTGAACGGCACTTCTATCCCCTTAATTTCAATGGAAGGATGAAGCATATTTGCCTAAATCCATTTGTTACTGCTCACCACAGTAGACACATTGACTCAATGAGACACTATAAATCAGCATTTAATGTAAATTTCACTGATTCAATGGGTCTAGACTAGTTAAGACTATAGCTGGATTTTGGCCACTGAACTCCATAGAAATCAATAGGGTATGAAAGTACAGAACTCTGGATGGAATGTGTCCCATTTAAAAAAAAAACAAACATTTTTATAGCTTAAATAAATCAGGCCATATTTTATGTATCTTGGATTCCTCCTTGAGGCCTGATCTATGGACCTGCCATCCCAGAGCACCCAGGATTCAGTATTAAGACCTAATGAGAGGACAACACATAATGAGTACTGAGGAAGGGGATTCAGCACAGCCGCTGTCTGCTGGTGCTTCCCTCAAGAGCTCCTGTGAAGAGCTGTCACTGTTCATGGCAAAGTATGCTGTAATGTAGGTAAGGAGAAAACAGGGCTAGGCATCCTTGTAGTCTACAGGACTAGCACAAGCTGTGATAAAGGCTGGCCAGACATGTGACTGCGAGCAGTGAAGAGAAAGGTTTTCTGGAAAAAAAAGTGGGGCAAAATGAGCCAAATCCATCCTGCTTCTCAAGTATAAGATCACATTTCAGCTTCAGCAGCATGAATTAGTTACTCATACAACAGCTTTATCTGACACACAGGGTCCAAATGTTGGATGTTTGCTATTACAACAAGCTCCAGCTCTGTAACTGTACCCTTAGTGGCTCTCTTGAATTGTGTGAACTTGGCTTTACCATAGAAAAGAGCTGTGCATCACAAACAAGGTGAAGGACAGGCACTTGACTGTGTAATGTGTGAGGCACAACCTCCACTTGTCACAGTATTAAAAAGCTTCTGCGAGGGCTAAACCCTGAGCTCCTAATCTCTTCCACAACCATTCCTGGGGTTGTCTGCATGGCTGAGCTCAATGCCAGTTTGCCACACTTCTGCTCCTGCTGTAGGAAGGTCCTCCTTAAAATGTAAACTAGAAAAAGTTTTGCATAAAGAAGTGACTATATTCTACTCTTACATACATCCAGGACGAGGCGGGGACCAGGGCATGGTCCAATCAAGGTTAAACAACATGATGTCCTATAACCTTTAATGAGAAAAATTAAACAGCCCTCTGACTCTTCTGCTGACTTGAATGGAAGAGAAAATTAATTTTCACTGTCTTGCATTTCAACTTGCCTAAACAAATCTGCATTCCTCATTAGAGATTCAGTTATCAAAACTTTAAAACCAGTCTCCAAAGCAAAAGACTAAGTTTTGCCACAGAAAATCATATCAGAGCTGTAACTTTAAAGTTCAATGTTTGAAGAGATGCTGTATCAGAGTTCCTTCAACATAGCACAGAGGCAGTTCGTTTCCAACGTGTCTCTTCAGGAACAAAAAGCAAGCAAGATGATGTGAGCTGACAACTCACTTCTAAGCTGCGGGCTAACTGGACATAACAGGAGGATGGCTGTCCTGTTACGCAAGCATTCTCTGGTTATGAATGACTAGTCCAGGAATCCTGCCATCTGCACAGGCGTTGCAAGCTCCTGCTGGCACAGGAATGTCTTAGATTGAGTAGGGGCAGGAAGGGAGAGGGCCCAAAGGATTATGTAAGTTCAAAGGCATTGCAGAGTATTTATACCTCTGAAGGAGGCCATGTGTGTTTATACTAATGGAGGCTATGGGGGAGAGGCTAATATATGTGAGGACTGTAACAATCCCTCACTCCTTCACACTCCAGTATTGTACATTACTCCAGAGGGACCTCCAACCCACTGAAGCAGATCTTGAGGGTGTGTGAAAGGCAGCAGAGAGGAAGGGAAGTTGTCCATTCTTCATACAGCAGATGGCCTTAATTGGATTCCACGCTTTATATGGACTGGGTTATTAAACTGTGAAAAAAAAATTACATGGGAACTCTCTGCATAGTGACAAACTAGTTCATTTTACTTTAAAAAATGGTGATAATTGGAAGCAAATTGTGAGGAGTTTTTTTGTGTGTGTGTCTGTATCCATATTGCTGAATAAGCTTATTACATATACAACAGTGTACAGGCTTAGTATCAGTGTCTAGCAAAGGTCTGTAATGGAATGAAATCTAATATTCTAGCAACCTGGACTAAACATTCATTTCACAGAAATTAAACAAATATGCATAATGAATTGTGATTACTGGATGGAACAAGGCACTTTTAACATTTTATTATATTCCAAATCAGTAGTCGTGTCAGTTAGCCGAGAAAATGGCTAAGTGACTCCTGTCTTCCATTTTCCCTTTTACTTACAGCTTGCTCCCTTCCTCCAAGCGGTGTCACCACTGGATTCTCTTCTGCAAGGACACCACATTCTGTGGCAAAATCACCAGTCTTTGAGGGAAGCTTGTACATACAGCCATCAAAAGAACAGGAAAAGGTCTGATACACAGTTATACTGGCCACTAAAATGGACTTTTGTGGCAAAGATGATCTTGTATTACATTTCAGATCCATAAAGTTCGAGATCAGAATCTGGCTACAACAGATGCAAAAAAAGATGTGCATGAACCAGATGCTGTTTTTCCTCATAAACTGAATGAGTGGAAATTGCTCTGATTATATGCTCGATCTTTTTCTTCTCATATCACAGTGTTATGTAGGCACACTGTGCTATGTAGTCTCATAAATTTGGAAATTTATAATCAAATGGACTTGTAAAAATACTGGGGGCAGAGAGATTCCTATACTTTACAGTACTTTTTCATCTCCTATGTGCACTATAATGCATAGCTCTTTATTATTAATAAAAATATAGCAGCGACCAGTAAGACTAAAACTCACAACAGCAAATCACTAAAATAGTCTTTGTACATAAAGAACCAGATTGTTGACCTGTGTCACCCTGAAAATACAAAGAGAGGGCATCCTCAAATTCTACAATATAGTTCTAGTTTAAAGAGAAGAGTAAAGGATGAAAATCCATCCTTTGAGGAGTCTGTGGCCCTTCAGATATTGCTGAACTACATATCCTAGCATTCTCCACTATTGCCTATCCTGCCCAGGGCCACTGGGAGATGCAGTTCAACAACATCTCGAGCCACACAATTCCCACTCCAGTTATTATCAATCTCTGATCCTCCATATGTTTTGGGTTTCAACTCAGAGATGCTCCAGCCAACAGGACAGAGGCTGACGGAGCTTACGTGCAAGACATTTGGAGGATCAAAGGCTGAGAACCACTGCTTTAAATGGATGAATAATATATCTGCATAGACTCAATTTCCTGAACCCTATTTCCTACATCTCCTGAATGATGCAGCAGTTATGGAAAACATCCACTTCCATGCAAGCAGGGTCCACTTCACAGCAGTAGTATAAACAGAGACCCAGCTAACAAATAGCAATGGCATGGGAAATATCCATGTGATCCAGGTTACCCAAGTGATAAACCTTGCTTCTGTTTTTTTTCTGCAACATGAAGCCTACTCATTCAGTAGCTGTTTTCAATATTTATTACCAGGATGTAGAGAACACAAAACCAGATCTTAGCTATTACCTCTGCTTGATCTCCAATATTTGGCTTGGGGTGACTGCAATCTTTTGGTAGCTGAATTACAGATTTAAAAAAATAATATAGAGAAGATTTATTTTACTGATCTCTGAAGTCTTTGTGGTGAGAGAAGAAAAGCACATGATATTCTCACTCTTTCATGTACAATTCAGTAATTTAGAAAAATGTAGGATTTCTAACACATCAGCCTGAGAGTCATATGTTCATGCTAAAGACAAGGAAAGCAATGTATTAAACTGAAACAATGCAGTGTCAGCTGCAAATCAGCACTTTTAAATAGCAGGGACAGCATTTAAATATACGATTACGTCCAAAGGCCAAGAAATGTAAACCTCATATTAGTGAAGTTCTTATATAAGGCAATCATTGTTCATCCACTGTGTACATTCATTATGTTTTTTTTAAAAACAAAAACAAAACAAAACTCAAGACACTAGACAGTATGAATATGAGAAACAAAAGTAAAAAGCAGGAATCTGACTTCTGTTCAGCATGGAAAACAGAAAGACATAAGAAACTTACAATAACGTGAGCAAACTACTGGACAATTTGAATAATATTGTTTGTAAAAAGGTGCAATAATAAGCAGTTTTGATTTTGGTTTGAGGATATACATAAATCTCATCATCTATAATCATTTATAGAACATTTCACATTCTTTGTTTCATTCTAGTTCTTCCCAGTTATCAGTAAGGTTACCCTTGCTTTGTCGCCTAATGCTAACCAATCTCCCAGCTGATTTGATACTCCACCGTGAACTATTTCCTGAACTTGCCAGGTTTGTGTATTTTGTGGAGCCTTTGGTTTCATCCTCCCAGCCTGACCAAGAAGAACAGTCACTTAAAGCATTTCCTGTATCACTAAGATGGTCCCCAGCAGGAATCTGTGGTGGCTCCCATCCTTCAATCTCATCTGGCTTCCTAGACGGGATGTTCTGTTTTGTCACCAAACTGTCCCAAAATCCAGCTTTCTTTTCCGACTTCACATCCTCTTTTAATTTTGAACTGGTTCTAGGAAACAGTAAAAAAGCTGTTTTCAGAGGAACATACATTCTAGGAAGAAGGATGTAAAGAAAAATATCTTTGACAGAGGAAGACCAGTGCAATTTTACCATTATCCTCATATGGCTATTTAAGGCACACATTTTTATTTATTTAAAACACTTTATTTTAGTATGAATAAGGAGAATGGCATAAATTTAAAATGGCTGTAGTACAGACCACATACTTCTATTATACTCCTATTAAGCAATACTGGCTGGGGTGAGTGATCCCCTCCTAGGTGCCTTTTTATGCATATATCCTTTGGTAATAGTCAGAAGAGGTGTTTGATTTCAGCTGAAACACTGGATCATAGAAGTGTGGCAGGGGGAATAGAATTGCATGAGTGGTCAGCTAGGGGGTTAAGTGCACTGGGCTTGATCCCACATTTTCATCCACACTGGAAAGAACTTTCATTCAAAGAATGGGAGTTACATCTATGGAAGGTCCTCTTCTGTTTTGGGAATTCTTTTCCCTGAATGCAGCAAAAGCACTGGATCCAACCCATTGCCTTGTTTTGTAAAAATTGCCATTCTACATCAGTAAAATGTCTATGATAACTGCTCTTTCTGTCCTAGTTCAGGTCCTTAGTTTAAACAAGGTCTTTTCATCTGAAGAATGGTGTGAACATAAGGGTTTCATCTTCAAAAATTGTAAGGACTTTTCCTAACTTGATTGTTTTTATTAAAACTAAAAAAAAAAAATTAAGTTAGGAAAAGTTCTTACAATTTTGAAGATGAAAACCATAGCAACACCTTTGGCAACCTGACAACTCTATTAAAGGCACAGCTTATTGCATTTTTAGATCATTGCTCACTCCTCTACATACATACCCTTTTGATTTTGGAGATTTACTTCCTGTTAGTAACTGTTGCTCATCCTCCTTATTGAATATGGATGTTACCTCTTTCCAGCCCCGAAAACCTGCACCTTGAACCTAATAATAATGATAACATAATTTTAAAAACATAGTCTGTGTGAAGTACAACACTGCTGTACAAAATAAAGTGCTTATAAACCTGTCTCATGTGGGAACTTTGTTAAAACTCCTGCTGCAGCCTGTTTTTGTGTTGCTGTAATGCAAGGTAAAGCCCTGACACCTAAATGTTAAACTTTCCAAGTGCTAATTATCTGTGGCTTCACACTTCAAAGAACCTTGGCATCTGTAAACATTTTCTTGTCCTGTATGATTTTTAACATCTTTTGCCTGATAAAGAAGCCAGTAGAGCTTCAAAGGCTTGCATAATGTATTTTGTGCCTATGAATTCTTTTGTGGATTTTGGGTTTTGTTTTATTTTACCAAATGGCCAACACAGCTATCCCTGAATATGTTTCCCGGATTTGAAGACACTAAATTTTGTAGCAACAGGAAAAAAAATTTAAAAAGAGAGAGCTGATGGACTGAGACTTAACTCTTTGAGGTTTTTACCTCCAACAAAGGTAAAATTCTTTCATTTGGACTACAATTGGCAGGTTTTGCCTACACAGCACCTAAAAGTTTTTCCAGATATAACAGTACAGGTTCTTCTTGAAAAATTCAATGTTCTCTGGTTAAGAAAGGAACTGTTCACACAGGACAGGGAAAGCTTGGGTTTGAAGGGAAGTTATTTTTGTGTTCTAATGAAGTTGAAATTTCATTACTTGTCTTTTATTGCTTTTTGCCCCTGTCCCACACCGCCAAGAGGGGAAGTGGCCTTTGTCTGAATTGAGATCCCTCTGGAACAAGTAAATTACAACAGAAACAGCATCTAATGCAAAATGTAGGGCTGTGTTCCTACCATCATCACCTTTCTTCTCCTGTTATGATTTTTAACATCTTTTGCCTGATTAAGCAGTTCATGGAACCTAGAAAGCTTGCATGGTGCATTTTATGCATTTTGGTTGGCCAATGGAAGTATCACTCTTCTTTGGTTTTTGGATTTTGACATGTTTTGCTGAATGGCCAACACCGCTATCCCTGAATATGTTTCCTGGGTTTGGACGCAGTCCCCCCCGCACCGGTTCTTTGGTGCGCCCTGCAGAGAAGTTTCCATTGACCGTCAACGCTGCTCTGCTCTGAAGCAGTCAGAACTAGAGCCTAACTAGCTCATGTCTTGCAAGTATTACATTTTCAAACTGATTCCTATGTAAATATATCTTCAAAGAAAATTTTAAATTAAAACATGGGCTACTGCTCAACCTAAAACAGAGCTAGAATTCCTGATCTACAATGGGATTCTTCCTGTTTTCTGTCTTCTCCAATGGCTATGTGAGACAAAGGCCATTTCTGCACTACACTGTTATACTACTGTTATTCCATTTTCAACATCTTGTGCAATCCCGGGGTTTGCAGTTTTGGGGGGGCATTTAGAATTCTCAGCCAGAGAGCTCTGTGGCCTCAGTAAACCACAAACCCCAGAATTCCACAGGATGTTGAAAGCGGAATAATAGCACTATAACAGTGTAGTGTGGAAATGGCCAGAGACAACGAATCAGCAGGGTCCTATAATGTACCACATAGCACCACAATTACCGTGCTATGGTAGTACTGTAACTACAATGCTGCACAGCAGATTCTGGCCAGACCCCTTCCTCAAACCCCACGAACCAGCAGGCAGCCACTGGGATCGAAAGGGGTCTACTCTCCAGCTGATCAAGAAGTAGCTGCCTGACATTCTTCACCTTGCCTCATGCAAGCTATTTCCCGTGTGAACGAGATTTGCAACAGAGGTCCTTTTTCTGCCTGTCATGCCAGGGGTCACTCATGGGATGGCATGGGAACAACAGGCAGCCACTTCTTGATTAACAGGAGAATGGATCCCGATCGACCCCAGCAACCGCTTACTGGTTAAGTGGGGTTTGCAGAACTACAGTGCACACATAGCCCCTAAACTAGGGACTATGTAGGAATCGTAAATACACAGGAGTTATGAATGGGTAACTATATGTTAACTACTCAGCACTATGCAATTAACTATGCATGATTTTATTTTCTTTTTCTACCCTGAAGGAATACATCGTCATTCTGATCAACAGAGATATACAAAACAGAGGTCTGAAGGTATTGTTGTCTCTGACTTAAAAATTAATGCCACTCACTTGCTAATCTGTTCACCTACATTATCAGATTAAAAGTGCAGTTGTAAGAATCATAGAAGCATAGAATTGGAAGAGACCCCAGGGGCCATCCAGTCCAACCCCCTGCTATGGAGGAACACCCGTCAAAGCATTCCCAACAGATGGTCATCCAGTCTCTGCTTAAAAATCTCCAAAGCAGGAGACTCCACCACACTCTGAGGCAGCATATTCCATTGCCGGACAGCTATGACCATCAGGAAGTTTTTCCTGAGGTTCAACTGGAATCTCCTTTCCTGCAGCTTGAATCCATTGCTCCTTGTCCTAGTCTCTGGAGCAGCAGAGAACAAGCCCACTCCTTCCTCAACATGACATCCCTTCAAATATTTAAACATGGCTATCACGTCCCCTCTTAACCTTCTCTTCTGCAGACTAAACATACGCAGCTCCCTAAGCCGTTCTTCACAGAGTATGGCTTCTAGACCCTTCACCATTTTGGCTGCCCTCCTCTGGACACGTGCCAGCTTGTTGATATCCTTCTTGAATTGAGGTGCCCGGAACTGGACACAGTATTCCAAATGAGGCCTAGCCACTGCAGAATAAAGTGGTACCATTACCTCCCCGATCTAGACACCATACTCCTATTGATGCAACCAAGAATCGCGTTGGCTTTCTTAGCTGCCGCATCACACTGCTGACTAATGTTCAGCTTGTGATCTACCAAGACTCCTAGATCCCTTTCACACGTACTGCTATCCAGCCATGCGTCCCCCATCCTATATTTGTGCATTCCATTTTTTTCTGCTTAAGTGTAGGACCTTACATTTGTCTCTGTCAAAATTCATTTTGTTAGCTTTGGCGCAGCTCTCCAATCTGTCAAGGTCATTTTGAATTTTGATCCTGTCCTCTGGTGTATTAGCAACCCCTCCCAATTTGGTATCATCTGCAAATTTGATCAGCATGCCCTCCATTCTTTCATCTAAGTCATTGATGAAGATGTTAAATAGCACTGGGCCCAGGACAGAACCCTGTGACACTCCACTAGTCACTTCTCTCCAGGATGAAAAGCAGCCATTGGTGATCACCCTTTGGGTTCGGTCGGTCAACCAATTAACATCCACCTAACAGTAGCCCTGTCCAGCCCGCCTTTTACTAGCTTCTTTGCAAGAATGTCATGGGGAACTTTGTCAAAGGCCTTAGTGAGATCAAGATATGCTACATCTACAGCATTCCCTTCATCTATCAAGTTTGTAACCCTATCATAAAAAGAGATCAGATTAGTCTGGCATGACTTATTTTTGAGAAATCCATGCTGGCTTTTAGTGATTATGGCACTGCTTTTTAAGTCATTACAAACTGACTGTTTAATGATCTGCTCTAGGATCTTTCCTGGTATTGATGTCAGGCTGACTGGGCAATAATTATTTGGGTCCTCTTTTTTCCCCTTCTTGAAGATGAGGACATTTGCCCTCCTCCAGTCTGCTGGGACTTCTCCTGTTCTCCAAGAGTTCTGAAAGATTATTGCAAGTGGTTCAGAAATGATTTCTGCCAGTTCTTTTAATATCCTTGGATGTAATTCATCTGGCCCTGGAGACTTGAATTCATCTAGTTTAGCCAGATGTTCCTGTATTACTTCTCTACTTATTCTGTGCTGCATTTCCCTCACTTCCTCACTTGCTCCCCACACCCCAGGTTGGGAATTTCTATATTTCTGGGAGAAAACTGAGGCAAAGAAGGTATTGAGTAGTTCTGCCTTCTCACTTCTCTCTGTTATTAATTGGTCATCTTCTCCACGCAGCGACCCTCTCATTTCCTTGTTTTTCCTTTTGCTGCGGACATATCTAAAAAAGCCCTTTTTATTGTTTTTGATGTCTCTGGCAAGCCTGGGTTCATTCTGCGCTTCAGCTTTTCTGACCTTCTCACTACATCTCCTGGTTATTTGCTTGAATTCCTCTTTGGTGGTTTCACCATTCTTCCATTTCCTGTACATGTTTCTTTTAACATTTAGCTCAGCTGAGAGTTCTTCAGTCAACCATTCCTGTTTCTTTAGATACCTGCCATTTTTCCTCCTTATTGGCATAGTTTTCAATTGTGCCTTCATTATCTCACTTTTAAGAAACTCCCATCCATCATGAACTCCTTTCTCTTTTAGTATTCTTGACCATGGGATTTCAGGAAGTAACTCCCTAAGTTTGGAGAAATCAGCTTTCTTAAAGTTTAGAATGCGTGTCTGGCTATACTCTGCTTCTCCTTCCCACTGAATGACAAACTCCAAAAGAGCATGGTCATTCCCTCCTACGGATCCCACCACCTCCACTTCATCAACTAGGTCATCCCTGTTCGTCAGGATCAGATCTAAAATAGCTGATCCCCTTGTAGCCTCTTTCACCTTCTGGACCGTGAAATTGTCTGCAAGGCAAGCGAGGAACCTGTTGGACCTTGCGGTCTTTGCAGAATTTGATTGCCAACAAATAACAGGATAATTGAAATCTCCCATTAACACGGCATCTCTCCTTTTTGAATGTGTGGTCAGCTGCTCCAGGACGGCATCATCCAAGTCCTCAGGCTGGCCCGGAGGCCTGTAGCAAACCCCACAATCACATCCTTGTTGTTTCTCACTCCCTTCTTACCCAAATGGTCTGGACTTGGCTTCCCAGATTTAAGTCTCTTCACAGGTGAAAACTTCCTTGACACATAAGGCTACTCCTCCGCCTTTCTTGTTTGGTCTATTTCTGCGAAATAGGTTATACCCCCTATTCCTACATTCCAATCATGAGATTCATCCCACCAGGTTTCAGTGATGCCTATTAAATCATATTTATTTTGTTGTACTAAGAGTTGGAGTTTATCTTGCTTATTCCCCATGTTCTATGCATTAGTGTAGAGACACTTGAGACGATGTGCCCTTCGTGGAAGTCCTGTACTAAAGTTACCTTCCCTCTCCGTGTTGGTCTCTAGTTCTACTTGGCCTGCCCTATCTATATCATTTGGGCTATTTTTCGCAGCACTCACTGAATACTTGCTCAGAGTAATACTGTACCCCTCCCCAGTCAAACTCAGTTTAAAGACCTCCTGATCTGTTTTGCGAGATTGTTAGCAAAAACATTCTAGCCGACGGTTGTAAGGTGCAGGCCATCTCGTGCCAGAAGACCATCTTCATGGAAATGAAGGCCATGATCCAAAAATGCGAATTGCGCCTGGCGGCACCATCTTCGAAGCCTGTTGTTGATCTCCACTATTTTTCTTTCCCTTTGTGGGCCATGTCCTTCCACAGGGAAAAGAGATGAAATGACAACCTGTGCACGAAGGTCCTTCAGCTTCCTACCCATAAGCTCGTAATCCTTCGTGATGTGGTGAAAGCTGCGTCTCGCCGTGTCATTGGTTCCAACGTGAACCAAGAGGAAGGGTTTATGGTCAGTGGGCTTGACCAGTCTGGTTACCCTCTCCATTATGTCATTGATTTTGGCCCCAGGGAGATAGCACACCTCACGATTGATCCTGTCCAGGTTGCAAATGGTCGGTTCCGTTCCTCTCAGCAAAGAGTCCCCAACCACTAGAACTCATCTCCTCTAAGGCTTGTCCAGAGTTATTAGATGAGCAGATTCCTTCACAGCTGGCTGAACTTTCTGTTGGTGCTGATGCTGTTGGATATTGTTCTGCTGGTGTTGGGGTTCCTGTTGCTGATGTTGGATATCCTCCGGATGACATTCCATGGCCTCTTCCTGCTGTTCCACTTTGTCATTAATAAGGTCAAGAATTTGGAAGCAATTCTGTAGCTTGAGAGTCTCCGTATGGCACCTTGCCTTTCTACTTCTAGACAAGGCTAGAAATGCCCTCTAGATATAAAGTAATCAAGGCATGCTCAATTATGTTCAGAGATGATCACCTTCAGGCAGGAAGAGCACATATATATAGTTACTAGAAGTTAGTTTACACTGAGGTAATCTTTGTTTATATTTGGCTTGGTCTGGAAAGCTGGAATCAGGAGGTTTTTCTGCGTTCATCCTGCATCATCCTCTGCCCCTCACATTCAAAGCTGGAAAGACATGTCCACTGGCAAAGTCAGAACTTTGCCAAGCAGCAGGTCTTCCTCTCATTGCCCTGATTTCACAATCGTGTTCCCAAAGCAGTGAAACTGAATGCTTTGCATAGCAGTCTTACATGTTTAAATTCTTCCATTTACGAAAGCAGAGAAACTCCTTTACTCATTGTAAAACAATATCTGACACTTTTAAACACAGGGTGGCTAGTCTACCTCCCCAAGAGTCAGTGAGATCTGCATGGCCATTGAGTATGTCCAGGACTCACTAGCCTAATGTCGCTCACCCCTTCATTTTTCCCCTACAAATTGTTTTCTAAAACATCATGACACCTCTGCTCTTTTGTGGGGAAGTGCCATTTAGACTACATAAGCAATGCCATTCACAGAACAGACATCAAGGAGAGAGGAAATATGTAGGACCTACTATCAATAGTGTAGTGGGGAATGCTCCTGTTCATTGTTCCATTCAGTCAGCCATACCTTCGTTCTTTCTGCTTTCACCTAGCATTCAGTGTCCAACTGAATATGTTTATTCTTTATTGGGATTGGTTGAAAGCCTAGGCTTCTCCTCTTGGAAGAGTTTTCTGAACTCTGCTAGCCTTGTTAATCTCCCAAGTCATTTGGTAAAAGCACTTGGTAAAAGCACTTTGGCTTAGGTAAAAGCACTCACAAATTAACATTGGAACAGAGGACACAAGGATTCTTCCCTGATGAAAACTCAGGATAAAGGAACAAGACTTATCATCATGGATTGCTTCCACGCTAAGCTCTTTCTCTGGAATTGCCACCCTTGTTCACTCACTTTTTACAAAGCATCTGGGTAATACTGTTATCCACTCCACAGCACTCCATTGTTTTTCTGAGTATTCTTTTGTATTTCTGAGGACCTGATTTATGGCCATTTTTTATAATAAAACAATCTCAGAATCATCCCAGTGGGCAGAGGCAAAATTCTACTGGGCTTTAAAAGGCTCCTGTGCTGTTAATTAAAAGTTTCAGGTTTGCGGGCTTTGTCCATTTCACTGTTTCATAGTGAGAATGAGTGGGGTGATTAATCAATAGTGTGTCTCAATTGCCCTGATGTCAATTTCTGTTTGCAATGGTTTTCTCTCCTTAGTAATCACTGTAATTCTATTAGAATAAACATAAACATTGAATAAACATCTAACACACACACACACACACACACACTCAAAATGAATAAAATAGAGGAAATCAAAAATTGAAGCCTCCTTCACCCTTCCCCTTGGGACCAGAATAATTAAGAGAAGACTAGTCAAGGAGAATAGATTATTCATTATTAATCCCCTGCCCATGCTCATCAGGAAGCAATAAAAGAGGCTTAGCCTGTCAGGAAGGGAAACTTTTAATTCATGTTGCTGGAACTCTTTGCTGATTTGGCTTACTTTTAAATAAACATACAAGAAAGAATGTACCACACAGAAGATTACTGATGGATATTATTCAACAATTGGGTGAAACTGTTTTAAGTGTGTGTGTGTGTGTGCCTTCAAGTTGCCTGTTGACTTGGTGACCCTATGAATTTCATAGGGTTTTCTCAGGCAAGGAATACTCAGAGGTTCTTTTGTCAGTTCCTTCCTCTGAAATACTGGCCATTTCTGCATTACACTGTCAAAGTGCTGTTATTCCACTTTCAACATCCTGTGGAATTCTGGGGTTTGTAGTTTACTGAGGCCGGAGAGCTCCCTGGCTGAGAATTCTAAAGGCCCCTCCCTAAACTGCAGACCCCAGGATTCCATGGGATGTTGAAAGTGGAATGATAGCACTGTAACAGTGTAGTATGGAAATGGCCACAGCACCTGGTTTTCACTGGCAGTTCACCATCCAAGTACTAACGAGGGCTGGCCCTGCTTAGCGTCCAAGATTAGACACAATCTAATGCCTTTAGTGTACTTGGGAAGTGTTTTAATTTTACTTCCACATGCACAGAACAATCCCTCACGAGTGCTAGAGGTCTCTAGTCCAGAAGGAACTTTGTTTTAAGATATATAAAAAGGAATTCTGTTTCAGTATGTATCACATATAAGAGGAAAGTCCCATTTTACTGAAATGTTTCTTCCCTTGTGTCCTGTCTTCTTGGGAGAATAACAAGGTGTGATACTTGAATGGAATTCACATTGTTCAAGCTACCATCCCGTTATTCAATCTTTCATTTTAAGATATACCATAAAAGATGGAATACACCACGTACGGCTCTGGTTCATTGCAACAAACTTTAGTGGTTATGGCAAGCAATTCTCACACTTTTATTTAGTAAATAGCCCAAGTTCAACTGGGAAAAAAATACTGAAATCAAAGATTTAAATTGGCAAATAAAGTACTCTACCGTATCACCTCTAATGAAGTCTAGACCACTTAAGCAGAAAGAAAAAAACAAAATTTTGTAGGCTAAGGCTACTGTATGATACGTTACTGTAGGATATGTTACAATGCCCCCCCCCCACTCATCTTCTACAACTACAGTGGCCACTCCACTTTTGTGAGGGTTCAAGCCGCAGAACCCTCATGAAAGTGGAAAAACTGAATAACTTCCCCTGTGCTTTCCCTCCCATTCTCTTCTAGGGCTTCCCCCTGCCCCATTCTCTTGCCTTTTGCCATGGCACCCATTCTCTGTGCTGGAGCAAAATGCATGGGAATGAGAATGGGAGCTCTAGAGGGGAGAAGGTACACATGTGCCTCCCTGCTCATTCCCTTGCCTTTTACCTGGGTGCGCATGCCTTCCTTCTTCATGCCTGGTAAAATGCAAGGGAATGAGAGGAGGAGGAGAAGCACGGCCATGCACATGCCTCATAACTAATCAAGATCATGGAAATCAAACCCGCTCATATGGATGTAGAGCTGTATGTGGTGTAGGCCAAATGACAAATCCTGAGAAGCCATCATTTGATTTCTATCTCACAGATTTACCCAACTTCTTGGAACAGATACCTGTACTTTCAACACCCAAAACCCAAAGTTCCAGAAATAATTTTCTGCCCTTAAGTGAGTGGAATACGAAGAAGGAACATGAGCAGCAGTGTGCTGCTGTTAAAGTAGTTAAAGCAGATGAGGATGATCATCCTAAATCTACTGTTACCTACTGCCATCAGCAAAGTGGAATCAGAATTCAGCAGTCTGCCAAACATTAAAAAAAATTAAATAATACATCTGTTTAAAATAGCTGGAAAAAACATTCCACAGATATTACAAAGTGTGTGTATTATCTTCCCTAAAAACAAAAACAACAATGCTTTTATGTGTGACAAAACAAAGAATAAGAGATGGTTGTCATTCAGAAATTTACAGTCAGAGGAGAAAGACAGTCCAGCAAGAATAATCGCATTATAGGATATGTGGAGGCACACTGTGAAATAAAGAATGGCAAACAGAGCCCATAATTGTTTTAACAAAAATGCATGATATGAAAAATATTTCTGAATAGAACCGTTCTACTTTCCAATAAAGTATGTTGCTCTGTGATTTGTGTGTTAATAGGAGATATCCAACTGGAAATAATTTTTAGATGACGTTAACTCTATTCAGATATATACTAAGAGGAAGCATTAATCAACTTACTGAATCATGCACAAACACATTAGGATACATAACTCTTAGGAAAACTGTTGAAAAGTGCTACCTAGGATTAAGCAACTGCTTATTTTGTGGTTAATAATTAAAGGATGGGGGAAGGAAACAAAGATCATAATGTAAAGAGGCACAATGCTATATCTCCCTTTGTGGAGTGATTCTGGAGCAACTAACTAAACAAGGCATTTGGCTCTCTTCCTATAACCAGATTCACAATGAAACTGTCATCCTGTGGGACCCCCAGGACAATTATCGTCGTGCATCTGGCTGCAGAGGGTTTTTAAAAAAAGTTTTCATTTTTTCTAAAAAGTCCCCCTTTCACAGGACATTTTGTTAAATGCCACCATTTTAAAGGGCTATTTGTTAGATTTGGAGGAGTATAAGATGACACTGATCCCAGAGTTCTGGTAAGGGACTACATTGGCATAAAAATCACTACACAAATGGCTGCACTTTCTTCAGAGGAAGTGATACCTAGAACATCTAATCATTCTGCAATCACAAACACAGACTTCTCTTATACTTGGTGTGAGACTTGGTGATAAGGAACTAACCAACTGTTACGGAACAGGTGAGCTCAAAGCCATGTCACTCACTGGGCAACTGGGATTCAGAAAAACCTACACCTGTATATACTTAAGCTACATAGGATCCTGGGCTGAATCTCAATGTGTAATTATGACTCAGTGGGATGTCTCCTCAGCTATGATGAAGTAAATATTTTACATAGTTGTCTATAAAATAGAATACAGTCTAAGCTAAGTGTCAGTGGTTGTTTAAAGTACAGATACGCATTCACTCTGGTAAAGAACAAGTTAAATCATCTATTTTTGCTCTTTTGTTCAAACCTAAGATGATAAAATAGTGAAAGTTAAACTTCCTAGAAGGAAAGGGACTGCAGCCCAACCTATGCCTGCAGCCTAACCAAAATAAGATAAAATCTTTATGTCTGGGCAACAATACAGATAAGATTAGTCAGACAGGTATGCAAGCCACCAAGTAGGCCCAGTTAGAGAGTTTGCTGTAAGGAGAGAAGGAATTGGGGAGGCTGTAAGGGAGGAATTGTGATACACTGAGCAACCTGTTCTTGCCACGGAAAAAAACCTAGGCTTGCCAAGAGGGCCAGAAAAGTAGTTAGTAAATGAGTGCCCTCTAAGGTTTCCAGACAAGGTGCCACAAGAGAGTACTTTTCTGCTGCAGTTGCCACAGGCAAAGGTGTAACAGCAGTTGGGGCCAAACCTTAAAGGAGGAATCGCTGCTGAATGAGCAGTGAAGGACAGCACCATGTCAGGACCAGAAGACTTGTGAAACTGGGTCCCATGAAACAGAAAGCTCTGCCATTGGAAGAGGGAACCCCTGTGAAAAATTAATGGGGTTGCCATAGGTTGACAGGCAACCTGAAGGCACCTATGCACAGTGTAGAACCTAATTTCCTTTTAGTCACATAGTTATATTTCACTATTTTAAAATTTTACATCATTTTAAGTTTTTTAAATTGATTTTAATGAATGTCGCCCTCAGATATTCTGACACAGGATAGAAGATTAATATTTTAGTAAATAATCAGCGTAAGAAGAAAAAGAAAAAGGAAACACATCTATTGTGCTTGAGCCCAGAGCAAGGAAGAACTGCAGGCAAGAATTCATACATCCAATGTACACAGGTAGCTTTGTATGCAAATACGCATAACCTGCAACAGTAGAGACCCCCCAACATTACGTCTGCCTCAGACCACATAAACCCTCTGGATGGCCCTGAAAAACTAATAAGACAGGAGGATGCTGAAGACACTCTGCACCCATGGCATATTTAGCCTAGGGCTGGCCGTGCATAAGTTGGCTGAGCATCAGTAGACTCTTTTCCAACTTAAGTATGTATACAAATGGTTTAGTCCAGCAGCCAGTTAGCTATTGTTGGACAGAACAAACAACTTCGATAGTTCTAACACCCAACTTCTTGGATAGTGAGTGTATTCTGCCACTCTTCATTGCTAAGTGCACACAGAATTCACAAACTTTCTGTCCCACAAAGAACCTGTCATGCCATCTGAAATTAAGATTTAAAATTAGAGACTGGAAATGTTTTTTTTTCCTCCTTTGGATTACAACTCCCAGAACTTTAAAAAAAAAAGGCTATAACTGAAGTTTTGTTCTTAGATATAAAGATCCTTGCCAGGATACACAGGATTCCGTCTTCATAAATATGCAAGTACTATAATCATGTACATCTCTCTCTTAAATTCAGAAATCTTCTGCTGCTGTTATATTTACTTCCTATGAATAAACTTCTTCCCTCAGAAGTGACACTGAATCTAACATATTATCTTCTATAGCAAGCCTTACTACTGTCTCTCAGCTGAGCAGGTATGCAGAGTATCTTGTCTCCTAAGATAGTGTCTGACTGAAAATGAGATAACTTCTGATGAACTCCATATTGTTTTCACAACACCAAATTGAACAGACAACAGTACGGAGACTGACAACTTGTCACAGAGTAAATCCAGGCTGTTTTATGGCCCCAGGCCATATTTTTCTGCGTTGTAAGCTGCATTAAGGAAGGGAGACATTATGAATAATTTGATGTTGAAAATATCAGTAGAATCATTAGAATCAGTAATATATAGGGAAGGAATACGGCCAGCATATTAGTGTGAGACAGAATTGCCTTGCTGACTATGAGGAGGTATCACCTACACATCAGCCTCTAGTTACCATATACGTTTACCCAGTAGCTACAGGAGAAGATGTGTCCAAGTATTCCCTGTTCTATCATTTCAACAGGGCTTCAGACCACAGCTCAACTGTCGTGTTACAATAATGTGTCCTCTACTAGCTTAAATCCTGGGCTCAGGCACCTGTAGATCTCCAACATAGGGATCAGATTGAATAGCATGATCAATTCACAAATAACCTTATATCGTTTCTCAGCGTTTTGAACACATTGTCACACTTGATTTACAGTCATTTGTGCTCCTGTCAGGAAGCTCATTGCTTCTCAGCAAATGGCCTGAATAATTCACTGCTGCACAGGTGGTGCTTCTCATAGCAGAACAGCTTTTCTGCTGGAAAAAAGGCAAAGAGCATGGACTAGAGAAGGGATGAGGAACATGTAGTCCTCCAGATGTTGTTGGATAGCAGCCCCCATCATCCCTCATTACTTGCTATGCTGAATAGGTTTCATGGTAGTTGCAGTCAAACATTCAAAGGGCCACAGGTTTCTTACCTTTGGGCTAGAGAAATAACGTTTCATTCAATAAGAATGTGACAAGTAGATAGCAGACATGCCAATTATATCAAGGGCTGAATGCATAGCTAATATATTCTCTTTAAAGGCAGTCCAATCTCCCACTTGTGGTCAATCTTCTCACTACCTTTCATGCTTTTGCCAGAATAACTGCTGACACACGACTGTAGGATTGGTACACTGTGCATATAAAAACAGTGCTTCAAGCAGGAAGTGTGACACTTTACCAGGCTTGAGATCTTTAGAAATGACTATAGTATGTTCACAAGACACCTTGTTTAATAATAAAGCAGTAATCATTACTATTCTCCTTGTCTCATTTCCCTCTAGGAAAAGGCTGGCAGCATTTTAGAATAATAAAACAGTATCAATATCCAAAAAGTCTCACTCATTCTTCTGAACTAAAGCAAAAGCAAAGGCAATAAATCGGAGATGCCAAGCCATGAAGTACAGAAGAAAAGGAGGCATTTGTCCTTTTGCGAGCTTTCATAATCCCTATACTTCTCTTTTAAAAAGCAGGTGGGGTGTGTGTGTATGCACACACACACACAAACATGTATACATGAACACACGTGTGTGTTGGTGACTGAGGATGCTATCAATGGGAAATGTTGCTGAAAGTCATCTTCTGGGCAGACCTTACAGGCCATGCAAATATGAGCTGTAAATCTGAACCAAAGTCTAGAATGGAACATCAGTTTTCACTTGGTGTTTCATAGAGATTAACATTAAAACAAACTGTACTGAAAACCGACAAATGGAAAGTAGTTGTTAGGCTTTCATAACAATGCATTATGTAAAAGTTACATTGTTACAAAAATCTTGTTGTATAATCCCAGTCTCTGCTGCTAATTATTTCAGTACTTTTAGATAGCAAATGCTATAATTAACACCAGTGATTCATGAATTGCATGACTGGCAGCAACAATGCACTGTAATTTTCTCATTTCTAATTTTGCCAAAAAGTGGGTGATATTAAAACACAAATTAAGAAAAACAATTTTTACTGTAAGATTAAGCAAGTGAAAGTCATAAAATGCTCACTCTTTCATTGCACATGCAAACCTAAATTGATTTTTGACTGTTTATTAAATTATAGTGACATACCAGTTCTAAACATTTGCACTTGCATGTCTCCTTGCTATGCCAGAAAAACATCTCTAACACTACACAACCATAAAACAATGTTTTGTAAAGTTATGGCGATTGCTGTCTTCCCTACAAAACACTAATATGTTAGATGTTGGAACAGCAAGTTTAAGACCATTCTGTTAAGTATATAACCACCTATAATTTTGCCCCATGGCATTCCTGTATGATAGAATAGCATTAGCATAAAGATCCTAAAGAGTATCAAACCTGCAGATACTTTATACACACTCCTATTGCAAAGAATATAAGCAAACATTATTGAATACTGTTTTCATCTGCTTTATCATGAGAAAGTATGAAGCAGAAAACACAAAGAAGCCTATCATTACAGTGGAAAGAAAACAGAGGAAACAAAGAAAGCAGAATAGAGTCAATAAAGACACATTAAAGTAAACGCTTAAAGGCATCAGATCCTGCTAGAAGCTAAACAGAATCAGCTCTGGTTAGTGCTTGGATGGGAGACCAACAATGAATACTAGGTGCTATAGGCTATATTTCAGAGGAAGGAACTGGTAAAATCACTCCTATTTCTTGCCTCAGAAAACCCTAAGAAATTCATGGAGAAGCCATAAGTCAACAGGCGACTTGAAGACACATGCACAGGTACAAAGTAATGTTGTGTGTCAACCAGTCCAGAACAAAATAGAGTGTTTTGGGAATACCCAGAAAATAATTATTACATGAAATACACTTAATTTGATATCTTAAGGTTAAACATATACCTTTGTTGCAAGTTGTGAAACTGAGGAGGTAACTTCATCATGAAGACATGGGTCCTTTTTCTTATTTTTAAAAATGAAAAAGAAAAAAAATAGAAACTGTGGTCATTTTTAGACATTTCAAGAAAGCTCAAGAAGCTTTGTGATGATTAAGTAGTAATGGAAACCAGATATTTGTATGAATAAGCTTTAGTAAAATGCTTGCAATGTACTTTGGCTGTATTTACTTTCTTAAACAGTAATTCTTGTTCTTCTGCTCAAACCAGATGCACACACCACTGTGACTGTGCATACAGATACCTCCTGAACTGCACCCCCCATTCTAAGTGTGTATAAGAACCAACCCCTGAAGTTTATCAACCTGTATAAAATAGAAATTAGCACTGCCTGAGGTAGTGAGAGGAGAGTAGTTGGTGGCTTTCTTTTGGACATGTGAACTGAAAATCAGTACCAAAAGCAGGTGTGGCATCATTTGACCCATCTTATCAGTCACCTAATTCCTCAGACACCAGAGTATCTCCATTCCTAATTGTCTTACCCTGCTAAACCTGCCCAGAAGAAGTAAGAAGTGACGCAGGAAATAAAATAGTTTCCCTGGGATGGGGGATGATGGGAGTATAGTCCATCATTTCTAGAACATATCGGATGAGGTGCGAAAATATGCCTCAAAACAGTTGCTTGAAAAGGTGTAATTCACAACAAATCACTAGCCATCACACTCGGAAAGACCATTTCAGGTCACTTATTGCCACTGGATTCTCCTTTTCTGCCTCTTAGTTGCTTCAGTCTATGAAATACAGTCTATGTGTGGAACAGTTATTACTAAAATTACTCCCCACCATGAAACAGAACACTTGGATCACTTGCAAGGCAGAAGAAAAACAAAGCTATTCTTTTATTAGCAAAGCTGGAGAAAAAATGTAGATGGCTTGCTAGCAAAGGAATCAGTAGAAGCCAACATAGATAGTGTCTGCTTGTGCCTGGAGGATACATAATCACTAGCAAAACACACACAACACACACACTTTAAAAATTCTGTCTTTAGACAGTAGAAGATTGTCTTCTGCCAGTTTGAGGATGCTACTCTAGAACAGGTAAATTCAATATTACTTCAAGAATTTTACACAGTTACTCTATAACACAAGTTATAGGATAGCTGTGTAAATTAAAATAAAATATAAATAAATAAATATAAAATAACAAAAACTACAACAAACTAAAAACAATTAAAACACATGTTTTTTAAAAAAACAGATCATAAGAGATTAGGGCTGGAATTATCTTGGGCAGTTATGAATGTGTAAGGATAGATTGCTCACCTGTAACTTTAGTTCTTTGAGTGGTCATCTGTGAAGTCACACAAATGGGTTTACTGCACCTGCACAACGCATCGTTGGGAATTTTCTAGAGCTGTTACATAAGCACTTTGGCAGTAGCCCCTCCTCTTGTGGTCCAAGCAACCCTCTCGATTCCTACCAAAACCCTCAACTGCTGGATGCTGAAGCAGCAGCCAAGAAGCTAAGGAGAGAGCATGACACAGAGAGGGGAGGAAGGAGAGGTCTTGTGTGAGTTCACAGAGGACCACTGAAAGAACTATGGTTACAGGTAAGCAACCCATCCTTCTTCTTCACCTTCTTCTCCATGATCTCTGTCAGTCACATAAATAGAAACTTACCCAGCTACTCATCATAGGGGATGGGAGTGTCATGTGATATAAGAAAACAACATGGCTCTCCCAAAGGCAGGATCAGCCTTGGAACTGGTGTCCAACCAATAATGAGTAATAAAGGTCAGGGGCTGAGACTGAGTAGCTGCTCTAAAAATGTGCTCTAGAGACACATCTTTCAGAAAGGCTGATAAAGTACCCACAGTTCTGATACAATGGCTCTGCACAAAAACAGAAGGGTCTTTCTTTGCCAGTTCATAGGCCAGGTGGATGGTTGAAGAGACACACTTAAAGGGATGTTAAGATGACAAAGATAGACCCTTCTTGTTTGAGGAGTAGCACCCAAAGAGCCTCTGGGACTGTTGAAAGCCAGTGGTCTTGCTGATGTAAAAGGTAAGAGCTGGTCTATCATCAAAACAGTGCAACATACAGTCCAAGTCAGTGGCAGGGTTCTGCATAATGCAGGTAAAACATGTCCTGGTTCAAATCAGAAACCAAAATTTTTTTTTAGAAGAAAGGAAATGTAAGGATGACCTTGTCCTTCTGGAATTTTAGGTATGGAGGGTCCACACAAAGAGCACACAGTTCTCTCCTGTCTCCTGGCAGATGTCATTGCAATGAAGAGGGCCATCTTCCATGTAAATAGATGAATGGCTCAAACAGTTTCTTTGAAAGCTGTGAAATTACCAGCTCCAAGCTCCTCTGAGGTTTAGGCCCCAATACTGGTGGATGCAGATTCTTATAGCCCTTTAGAAACTGCTTAACCAAAGGGATCTGGAAGCAAGAAGGCTTACTGATGATCTGAAAGCCAGTAGAAACTGCCACCAGGTAATATTTGATAAGAGCGAGAGCGCAACAGGAGCCACTCCAGCACATGATGAACTTATGCTTGGTCTGAAGAGATCCCTGTGGGTGACAAAAAGGACAAAAATGTGGTCCATTTATACACATAGGACTGTTGGGTTGCATGTGTATGCACTGCTGCAATGATTTGTTGAATCAGAGCCAAAACAGAATTTAAAGAAACACACACCAAGCAGTCAGCCTGAGAGTTTCCAAGTCTCGATGTGTCATTTGCCTCTCATGCAGGGGCAGGAGATCCAGTCTTTCTGGCAGCCTGGGGTAGGAGAGCTGAGTGAGGTGGAGAAGGGGGGCAAACCAAGGCTGTCTGGGCTACCATGCGGTGATCATGATGGAATTTGTATGATCTCCCTGAGGTTTGGCAATTATCCTGGTGACAAATGGAATGGAGGAAAAGCAAACACGATAGGGCCTCCCCAGTGAAAAGCAAAGGCATCTCTCAGAGAGCTCTTCCCCTGATGTGCCACAGAACAATAGCTCTGGCACTCCCTGTTCTGTGCCAGGGCAAAGAGATCTGCTTCCAGAGCGCCCCACTTCCTGAAAAGAATATGGAGTACACCTAGATGAAGTTCTCATTGATGGCAGGAGGTTGCTGAGAGCATTGGCTAGGACTGTCAAGGTCAGAGACCTGGGCAGCAAGCCAGCCCACAGAAGGGAGTATGAGAGCCAGCAAAGTCCAGCCAGGAGAAGACAAGTAAGCACTTTACACAAGGGAGTTCATTTACCAGAGCGTCAAGCAAAAGCTGTAGTCAGAGTTCCAAAAGCCAAGAGTCAAGAGATCAATTCAAGGTAGCAGGAACTGGGTGCTGGGAGCAAGGAACAGGCAAGAGAAGGGTTTGAAAGAAATTTGCAACAAGGAAAGCTTCCAGGCAGGCAGTTATATAGCCCAAGACACAGGTGTGCCTAGTCACTGCTTCTTGAACTTAATCAAGGAAGCTTCCCTTTGCTCAGCTCTCTTGAGTCTCCGCCTTGTCTGTGGGCTGATTGGCACAGGCTTCAAACCATCTTCAGAATCGGATCCCTGTTGCCCTAAAGGAGCAGGCAGAGGAACGTCCGAGCCTGCTTGGTCCACGGTAGCAGGGGGAGCTCTTGAGCTGCAGGACTCATCTCCAGCCAGAGCCACAGGGACCAACAGCTGCTGCTTGTCATCTCCACCCTGAGCAACAGGGACCAACAGCTGCTGCTCGTCATCAGCAGCTCTGACAGGGGCTTCAGTTATCACAAGGACATTCTCCTCTCCTGGTAGAGGGGATTGTGGAAATGGAGATGTCCCTGTTAATGTACCAGTTCCAATATGGAGAGTGAAATGAAGCAGGGTGGATTATCTTGTTCCTCGCTGTTTCTACAAGTAGTATATGGAGAATGTGTACTCTGTGGTGTTGTAAGAGAATACCTAATCCATGTAGAAGAACGTCAAAGGCCCAGTAGGCTTTCTCCACATCCAACATCTTGAGATTGATGATGTGGATGATGTGGATATGGAGATCATTCTCCTCCTCTGTCCACAGACTCTTGATCAAGAATGCTTCTATGTGATCTCCCCATCTTTCCATGGAAGCATCTGTCATCACACATATTGTGGGTTGATGAGGAAGGATTGGCACACCCACCTGGATGTTCTTAAGATCAAGTCACCATTCTAGCGATCGATAGATGGCCTTCAATATGGTGAGATGTATCCAGGGAGGGTTGAAGAGTGGGTTGAAGGAGGACAGGAACTGCAGGCCTGCAGACGATGCATCTGAAGCCTCATGTGCAGTATTACTGATGCTGTGGAGGCCATGAACCCAAGCAGAACTCTAACGTTCTTGGCACTTAACCTATGAGTGCACCAGCACCACAGGACAGTTTCTGTCAGGTTTCTGACCTTCTCGTCTAGCAGGTAAGACTTGAGAATGGCACCGATGAACTTGACAGTCTGTGATGGCTGCAGATGAGACTTTTTGTGGGTCACGATTAACACCAATTCATCGAGGAAGAAGGGTGTCATGTTGATATTGGTGAGAGAGCAGGTCTTAGAATGGGCAATAAGGAGCCAATCATCAATGAAAGGAAATACAATGAAGCTTTGTTTCCTGAGCCAAGCAGCTACCACTGCCATGTATTTCATGAAAACACAAGGTGCAGTAGAATGTCCACAATGGAAGGCATGAAAATGATAGGCCCTTCTTCCCATGGCAAAACACAGGAAGCACCAATGCAATGGTAGGATCAGAATACGAAAGTACATGTCCTTCAACTCCAACACTGCAAATCAGCCTCCCTTTTGCAACGGGGGCATGATCGCACAGAGACTGATGATCCAGGACTGTCTGGGATGGATGCAAAGGTTGATGTCTCTTAGATCTAGGATGCAAAAAAGGCCTCCATCCTTCTTCAACACAATGAAGTAGCTGAAGAAAAAAACCTCTAGGATTGAAGGATTGGTAATGGGTTCAATGGCACCCTTGAGGAGATGACTGTTGACTTCTCAGAGAAGTGCATCAGAGGGAGTAATGTGGACTACCACTGCAGGGGGACAGTCCCAATACTCTATGGCAAACACCCTCCGTACAATGTCCAGAACCCCGGTATTGGATATTATAGCAGCTCAGGCATGCCAGTATTCTCATAGTCTGTTGCTAAAGAAAGGTGATGAGAAGACTGCCAATAGAGGAGTCAAAGAAGGTGCTTGTTCTGGTCACCAGACTTTTTACGGTATGACTGCAGCTGGTATTTGGCAGTTGTTGAGGACTTCTGCCATGAAGACATCAGAAGCATAGATGTTCTGGAGTGTCTGGATGTTGAACGGCTGAAGAAATGCTTCAGTTTCACAGGCTGCATAATGGGAGTGGGACAAATGAGCTTGAGGCTGGAATCTGAACTTCATCATACTTGTATATATTTTACGTGTGTGCTTCAATATACCATCTGTCTCCTTGTTCAAGAGGTAGCCTTCATCGAATAGAAGGTCCTCTATAGTCACTTGAGCTTGGTGTGACAATTAAGATGACGGCAACCATGCATGTCTTCTAAGCATGATTGTTCCTGCCAACATTTTACTGCCACATACATTGTAGTAATCAACTGCTTGGCAGGTAGATGTAGACTTCCATCTGCAACACTCATTCCAATAGCTTATCACCTTCAGATAACTTTGCCAAGAAGGTATCATTCTCTCTCACAGGTTCTGGTTATATGTGCCCATACAGGCCTCATAACTGGTGATTCTGAAGGAGAAATTATTCAGAAGGATGAGTTTTTTCTGAGAGGATTTAGATTCTGCCGCCTCAACAATAAAGGAGTTCAGTTTGGGGTGATGTAGGAGCCAATTCAAACCAGACTCCACCACATGGTACAAGCTATTTTCTTTGATGATGATTAGCTACTGGAAAGCATAGTCCAACACCTACATATGTGTTCAAGAGAGATGACACTAGTGCTATCAATGTAGGTGTTGGGACTTGTGTTTGGATTCAACAGTCCAGGCTTGGTTACCAGTTGCCCGGCGTCCAACTATAGCACTTGTACCATCCTCATCATCTGTGCCATGGAGGTGCAGACATTATCAGTAGGCAAAACTGATTTATGTTCCCCAGAGTAGGTGGCAGGGAATGCACTGGTGGCATGTCCGAAGAGGCGGAAGAAGAATCCAACTAAGAATGCTCCAGTGATGAGGAACTTGGAATTAGATGTTTACTAGTATGCAGCAGAGAAGGAGAAACCCAAAAGGGTCTCAAAATCAGAGACTGTACCCACTTTGGAGGCTCTAGGACTGGAAGAGGTGTACACAAACTGGAAGCTTCTGATGCCTGAGTTGAAAGCTGAGCTGGAGGAGGAGCATGTCCACAGGAAGACTCTGCATCCCACTGCTTCTGTCAAGGAGATTGTGGTCTGCTTGGTACCAGATGTGACAGCCTTGAAGCAGAGTGAGACAACTGCATAGCCAAAGGCAACAGCCAATATTGACTGTCTTAGTGGTACAGTGGGGAGCGTCGGTGGCAAAGTGGTTCGCTGGAACAACACTGGTGATATGATGGTTCCCACTGGTGATAAAGTGGTATCAAACTATGAGAGTGGTGCCACTCAGAATCATATTCTTTATAATCCAACCCCAAAGAAGGAGAGAGACCATGCCAGTAACCAGGATGGTGATGGTGGTAACATTCATATTGCCTACAGCTGTAGCTCCCAAAATCAGGTCCATCACGTCAATGACCAGAGCAGTGACAGTACTGTCAGCACAGAGAACAGGATTAACAACTTCAGGATCTAGATCTGGATGAATGCACCCTATGGGACATCTGCAAAGCCCAAAAGAATGTTGAACACTGATGTCCAAATAATTGATGGGGTGGATAAGGTGGAAGAGGAGCTTCCTTTCCCAAACGAGCCAGTGCTACAGGAGAATGAACCACTGGACCCTTGCATGTCAGTTGCGGAACATCAGAACTCCCTGCTCTCCCTCTGAAGCCATGTCTAAAGCCATCTCAACTTGAACCATCTGAGGAGATTCCTTTATAAATGGACTTACACATGCTACTCAAACCAGAGAAGAATGATAGGACTCTACCAATGCCAGTACCAGTACTTCCCTTTCTTACATTTGTTCCATGCAAGAGGGCTGAACTGCACACTGTGAAGGGGATGACCCTGGGCCTTGAAATATCCTTCACATTTTGTCCTCCCTATGCCATCTCTTTCAGACTAAGGTTTAGAAGGAGAAGCTTCTACTTCAACAGATTGTCCCAGTGCTGATGGTACAAATGAGCCTCCAATTCAACCTCACGAATTGGTACCAATGATTCTTCAGCTCTAACTGCTGAATCAGAAGCAGACCTTGGCCCTGTCTCTAGTGCCTGAGTCTTGAAAAGATCTTTGAATGGTGAGACAGTTCAAGGAGCCAGAGGTAATAGTGCATAAGAGGGCTGTGGGACTGAATTATATCGCGGGGGGGGGGGTGTTGCTTTACAATGAGCACACATCTCAACATTGTGGTCTTCTCCCAGGCACAGTAAACAGCACAAATGCCCATCTATACTGGGCGTCTTAGCCTTGCAGGAAATACACTTCTTGAACAAACCAGAAGGCATTTTAACCACTGAGGGAATTGTAATCCGCAAACAAGAAATGTAGTCAAAAATAGTCTGAGTTAAAGATAGACAAAGTCCAAAAACCAAATCAAAATCCAAAAAAGAACCCAAAATGCAGTCTAATAGTCAAAGTCCAGGTAAAAGTAGGGAGAATAAATATATAGCTCACTAGCAGTTCCCTTGATGCTGCTGCTGTGATGGAGGAAAAGGAACTGCGGAGTTGAGTGGGAATCGGGCTGGTCACATGGACCAGGGGAGGAGGAGCTACTGCCAAATCTATTTACATAACAGCTCTAGGAGGTTCTGAGCGATGCACTGTACAGGTAAAGTAAACCTACTGATTGTTTTGCATTTATGATCTCTACATTGCCTCCAGTTCAGCAGATACACACGGCCTGTGAAAGCCCCTTCAGTCCCTATTCACTGGGCAGCAACCACTGTCATCGATGGACGTCTGTTCCTCTGTCATTTGGGAAGCAGCTGGCTGATGGTCCTAGGAGCCCACCTCTCATGTGAGTGATCTCCAGTGTAAGGAGGGATTATGAAATGGACCTTGTTTTTGCCTGTCACACAGGAAGGGGAGGGGAACCTTAGTTAGCTGCTTCCCGAACAAGTGCGGAATGGACCCACATTCACCATAGAGGCTGCTGCCCGGTAAGTGGGGATTGTCAGAAGTGGAATGGGATCCACTGCTAACACTGTATACATGTGTGACTTCCCAGCAGGATTTTAACCTGCAGGCTTCAGGCTTTTCCCATCATGCTTAATTATTTTTTCAATCCCACATCTCTTGTTATTTGTATAGTATCCATTGTCCTTCTAACTGATTATGGATTTTAATTGGTGTTCATGTTTTTAAGTGTGTTATGTGTCTATTTGTCGCTGTATTTTAATCTGTTATTCTCTGCCTCAATCCACAGGGAGAGGTACAAAATAAATACTACTACGACTACTACGACTACTACTACTACCATTATTATTATTATTATCATCATCATCATCATCATCATCATCATCATCATCATCATCAGCCAAAAGTGGATGTAGTTCCCAATCTCCACAAGAGTTCTTTTGATGCTGATACACATTACTGCTATAAGATAAGCTTTACTTGTGGTAAATGATTCAGTAGATGGTGCATAGCAAAGGAGCATTCCATTCCTTTTGTCAGTGAGGGCCAGCATCTCTTAACAGCCAATGGAACAATTGAGTCCCCAAACAAATTCTACCCAGATGATCCCTGGTGAGTAAGCTATACAATATCCCACTGCAGGCTATACGGACAGCCTGGGCTGGGGTGCACTCCCAAGTAAGTCTGATGAAAGATGTACTCCTAAAGAATATACTGATTAGAAGCAAACAAAGAAAATCAAACGGTGCAAGCACGACCCATTTCCTGCTCCATTTGCAACAAAAACTGTACATGCAGGTTAGCAAGAGAGGAAAATTTACTCCTCCAGTTAATTCCCAGCCTTCATATATTTTCTCAGTCTCAAACTGCCAAGCTAATGCAAAAAGTACCTTACAAGATCATTAATACAAATTAATTCTTTCATGCTACTGGGCATCTGCCAAGATTTGGCCACAATGCTAACAAGGACTCCAAAACCCATCTCCTGATGGCATAGGCCTAATTCACTACATATATTTTTAAAAGAGCTCTGAGAAACTCAAAAGCTTCCTCATGAGCCTTCAGGATGCTAACTTTTTGGGGATAAATCAATTTAAGAAGCCAGTATCAAATGACAAGGGAGCATTTCCCTTAAAACTAGCCTTCACTTAACATGCTTTAAAAAAATTCCCCAGCAGAGTTTCATTGTAAAATTCAAACGTCTAGATGTACAGAAGGGGTCAACAAAACATCTTTTAACATCCTGAAGAACAAAAAACGCATTGTCATAAGCATAAGGACTTATCACTTTAAAGGATGGATGGGTCTCTAAGATACAGAAAAGGTAAGTGTATCTAACCAAGAATATCACACTGCAATTGATAAGCATCTTCCTAAGTGATTTAAGAACCAAATGACATTTTGGGTAATTACCTGGAAACATATATTTCCCAAGGCTTCTTAGACTGCCCTTATGAAGCCAGTTTGGTTGTAAAGTGAGCTCACAGTATCAGATATAAAACTGATCATGACAGTGTTTTTCCTTAACCATGCTGACTGAAGGCACAGTCTAGTAAAAAAATTTCAACAAAAGTAAATCCCATTTTTTAAAATAAAATTTCTAGCACAGCTGCAAGGCTTATGATTTATCAAATGTCGGCAAATATTTCCAAGTTCAAGTACAGAATCCACATATTTAACAAAGCAGTAGCAGTATCTCCTTGGAGACATGCATCCTGGCTATAGAAACAAAACCTGAGGCGAAACACTGATTAGCTGCTACTATTAATTACACTTACTTGTATTAGCATGCATCACATTGTGATGTAATTGAAGCCTAGAAGTCAGATTTGTCAAAATATTACCCTGTTTCTTCATCCACCTGCAACTCCCAAAAGTTACCTCCTCAACTGATCTCATAACTTTGATCACAAATATTTAGCTACTTGCAAGCAAATTTCCACAGACGAGGCCCATTGGCAAATAATCTCCATGTTGTTGAGACAACAGATCTGAATTGCTGGTATGCACTCTACATCTTCAGCCATGTCTGCAAGAAGCTTAAAAAAAGATTGACCAGAAGGGATGATCCAATATGAACACATACGCTATAGAATAAAGTTTTCTGTGAATTTCTGATAATCCACTGGCATCTTCCTTTTATATTAGCAATCTGTACTCACACACACTCAAATAACACATTGGTTTGAATCCATACTTCACTTTCTGCAAACAGACAGGCTCCTTTCATCCACAGAAGGTTACTAGAAGGACCTTAATGACACAAGAGAGAGATGATTTTTGCCAGTTCCCCCTGTCCCTGTAGTCCCCTGTACAAACTGCCAGGCAGTTCTGGAAAGTCCATAAATCCTCTGGGGTAGAATTTCAGAGGGTGCAATGCTTTGCAGAATAAACAGAAAACAGGCAAAAATCATTTTCATGACAGGAGTCACATCTGTTTTGAGATTATGTCAACACAAAATTTTACCTCTCAATGTCTTAATATGACCAAGTTTTATGTGGCAACTGCTTATAATCTCACTGTAGGATGACTATATCCATGTGAGAAGACAGTCATTTGTAGAGACAAACAACTTACTATGCTTTTGAGACTTTTTGGAAGCATGGGAAAGTGTGGATGCAGTCACATGCATGGCATATGGCTGGTAGATATAACTAGTTCTTTATGATGATGCAGCAATTGTGCTATCAAGTGGGTTTATTCTCCTCAAACTACTTTGTTGTTGCTGTTGTGCGCCTTCAAGCTGTTTCTGACTTACGGTAACCCTAAAGCAAACCTATGATGGGGTTTTCTGGGACTGTGTAATGCACCCAAGGTCACCTGGTGGATTTCCATGGTCAAGTGAAGAATCAAATCCTGGTCTCCAGGGTCATTGTCCAACACTCTGACCATTATACCGCACTGGCTACTTTACAGCCACTAAAATTTCCAAACTATGAAACTCTTCTGCTTTTGAGACCACAGCAATTTCAGAAAACCACCTGCAAACTTAACTCACTGGATGTTCCTGGACCCTTTCCCATTTGTTTCAACCACATGTTAGAACAAAGAAATGTAAGTAATGTATGGCTGCTTCTATGGCTGTTCTCTCATGTCTTGTCTCAAAGTTTTAAACTGGGCCTAAATCATAACCTTGAACCAGAAGGCACAAGAGAAAGACTCTGGGATGGAACAGAGTCTGTCTCATTAAAGAGCATCTATCAGTAAGACAGCCCATTACACTGAAAATCAAACAGCAGCACTCTCCAGATGGTGACTGAGAGGAGTACCAGGCAGATAGTGATTGCAAATTTGTTCTTCTAAAATTGGCATTAAGAACAGGATCCAGAGAAAATGTTTTCCAAATATGTGGATTCATGCCCAGGTGATGCCTTTAAAAGTGCATTTTGTATGTACGCAACAGAAACAGCCACATTATTAGGCAAATGTGTTCAGTCAGCCCATGGAGTCCCACCATCATATATATGATTACACATTGACATTGTTTTATCATAATCAAGGGGCATTATCTTCAAAGATCTTCAGATCACAGTCTTATTCAGTAATCATTTAAGAAATATTGTTATCCTTATTAATTGTTTCCTCCGTGTTTTACAACTCTCCCTAGTAGAAAGACTATCAAATAGAACCTCTATTACCTTTACGTACCAAAATGAAAACCAGACAGTTTTAAATATAATAACGTAGAGCACTGCTATAGTAATAAAGAAACAACTAAAATTTACGTTAAAGCACAGAACAGATGGAATGCCTGGGAAATACTGGTTTTGCAAATTTACTGTCAAAATCAGATAAACACAACAAAAGAAAAAAGCCTAAGGAAAATGCAGGTTTCAGTATTCTAAACAGCTGCAGTAAATGGCTGATTTTCACTGATTGAAATATGATCTCCCAAGTCATTGGTTCAGCTCATAGTGAATGTTTATGAAGATTCCAACAGCTCCTAAGCTTTTTAAAATGGTGATAATAAATAGCCTAGGAACAGATGAAGCCATATGTTGGTACTGATGGAAAGGAAGTAGTATTCAAATTGTGCCAATGTAAATGGTACATATGATTTTTAACAATACTTCTATTCATTTTGAATATAGATACATTTAGATGAATGTTTTATTATCACCATTAAACAAATGAATGTATTTCTTCAAAATATGAGAACAAGAAATATCTAGCAATTACACGGTCCTTAAAAGAACACCCACATATTCCCAAATTATGTATCATGTATGTCACAGTATTATTATATATTGCTTCCTCTACAGAATCATGTATGTAAACTTTTAATGCATGGAAATACTATATCATTGTCATATGTGAGCAGTGTACATTTTACATGATTTGGGAAATGTACAAGAAAGAGGAAAATAAGATATTAAAAGTGATCACACATAAAAAAAAGAGATACATGAGCTTTCCCTTACAATTTGATGCTGAAACAATTCAGACACTTTGGGAATATGTTTTAAAAAATGAAGAAATCCCCTTGATATGAATGGAGTGCTCTCATCTACAATATCAAATATAAAACTTAATTCAAAGAAAGAGAGCCTAAAGCCTAGAAGCATCTTATATTGCATAATAGTTCCTGTTTTGCTCTTGGCTTGGCAGTATTATGAAATACAATTTAATCACTTTATAATATTCCTCCTTTTCTCACATCATGCTTAAATATACTGTGTCATATGAACAATTAACTAAGTATGAGTAGCCAAAAGAACTTTAGAACAAACATGATGGTATAGCACTCTTTACATAATATAAGTGTTACCACACCATATACCCCCACTCTATGGGATGTGCTGTGTTCATACTGGACATATTTATGGCTGGAACACATGTTGAAAGTGCACTGATTGTAAGTATATGCCAGGTCAGCATGACCTCAGACATGATCAGGTCATAAGTTCAAAGAGGATTAGGCAGGAAAGCCTAATACTGATGGACTTGGGATAATCCTTTCAAAAGGTGTAAACTACAAGCACTCCCAGAAACAATAGAAGGAGAAACTGCCCAGGTGAAGCAAACAGAGACCCCACTGTGAGCATATCCTATGGAGACCTTCTCTATTCATGCTACCTGACCAAAACATTAAGAGATTGTCAGAACTCCCATCAATGTTTTGTCACTTAGAGCTAAGACAATCAGCCCATTCCAGACTCCTTTGTCAACCTCGTGAGAAAGCCATTATCACTTAGTTCACACACCCTCCTTCAGAGCAGGAAATACAGTATAAAAAACCCAGCTCCAGCCCCAGTAAATTGTAGTACACAGTCCTACATTGGGCATTACACTGCACGTGGTACCCCAGATTCCTGGTCTCTCACGCTACCTTCAAACGTGCTGTCTGAAGCATTCCGCTTCAGCCTTCTACTTCAAGACCGCAACTATCAGCCTTTTCACCCAATCTCTCTCTATCTAACCTTTCCTGCTTCACTTTCTGATAGCCTTGGATGCTTCTTGAGAGTGTCTCATTTTCTGTACGCTTGTTAATTCTCAATTAAATAATCTGTTTGACAGTTTAACTATAGTCCTCTCTACAGTTAGTACTAGTATATACAGGTGAAAAGATCCTGCTGTTAACCTTTTGCAGGCCTCCTTTGAGCTATAATTTCCCCAGTTTCTAAGGAGACACCAGCAGGTCCCCCATCTTTTAGGGTAACATAAGCGCCAGCATAATGGAAGTAAAAATAAATTGACAGCAGCAGTGTGAAAGATAAGATTTATTTCTGAAAGTTTTAAAGACAGTGTACTTTTCTTGGGATAAGGAAAAAATAAGCACTGATTTAAAAAAAAAAGCAAGCAGAATGGTACAGTGGGGAAGTGGTTTAACAAGTGGCCTTTGGACACCTGTCTGCATTCATATAGTTCTCTAATGCCTTTTGTACCAGCTGACCTCTCAGATCCTCTTGAAGACTGTTCTAGGTATACTATCAATGCTGAGTGCCTTGATGCCCACAAATGGGTGAATGAGTGCTACATAAAAGGGCATGTTTTAAAGACAGTCAACAGTCAGCAAAACTGTTTGGATGAAATCAAATTGTTAGTCGCAGTTAGAGTAGACTGAACCAGGATAGTTTAATAAGCTAGGGCGTAAATCTAACTGTTAGCCCCATTTAAAGTATATACACTAAATCAATACATTGACCTAAGTTTTGACTTACAAATTCCATTGATTCAATAGTTTTAACCTAAGTGAGACTAACAACTGAATTTAGCCCTTAAAACATAAATGCTTAACTCTCTTTAGGAAACATTATATTTGTGTGAAATATCTGATCTACATCATATCATTTTCAACGCACTAACACAGCATGAGTACATTATGTGCTACTACTCTGTAAATTAATTATAGCTGGAATCCTATATCAGTTACTTGGTTAAGTACAGATTTACACTTACTCATCTGCATCTTTTTCATATTCACTATCCCTACTTAGTCATTATTGTGACAGTATTGCGATGAACATAACTCTCCACTAAACCTATTTCACCAGGCATCAGCTGCATGAGGAGAAGAAAGTCCATTCTGCTGGTAATTGGAGTATGGGTGAATGATATTTCTGTCCAATTTTGAGGGGTCACGACAGGAGAGGGAACTCAGGTAACTATATTTCACTGAGTAGCTGATACAGGAATCAGGCCTCTATTTTTAAAAATTACAAAAACTGCACATCCTAAATAACTGTAAAGTGTTCTACTGAGCTGCAAATTGCCACATTTTATTGATCAGATCTGCAACATTATTCTTAAAAATGTGAAGAAGCATTGAGAGAAAATGTACTGAAATCAACGGTTTAAATCAGGGTTTCCTCTACATGATTTAAATTGTGATTTAAATTAGGGATTTTCCTTTGTGAACTACACCTAAGCTGGATATAAACACTGTGAATTTTCATCCTTTTGAGATGATAATAAACATTCAATTTCAAGAGTAATTTACAGACTCACCTTCTGACAGACTTATCCAGGTATCAACTATGTTTCTGTTGAATTGGATTTTTGGATTTTATTTGTGTTTTATTTTATGTCAATCTTTTCAAGCAAGCAGCCCACAGCAACATATTCTTCTTCCATTTTGTCTTCATAACCATTTTGCAAGGTACACAAGATGTTTTGAGTAATCTTGTGAAGGTGTGATTGTCCAAGGTCACCCAGTGATGTTCAAGTTCTGAATGATGTTATTATAAGGAAGGTACTCAACACCCTAAAGGCAGCAGATCCTGACTGATCTTGGGAGCTAAGCACCATCAGCTTAGATGCGTACTTGGATGGGAGACTGCCAACAAATACCAGGTGTTGTAGGTTATATTTCAGAGGAAGAAACTGACAAAACCACCTCTGGGTATTCCTCGCCTAAGAAAACCCTAGGAAATTCATGAAGCCATCATAGGTTGATAGGTGACCTGAAGGCACATGCACATTCCTCCCAACAGTAGGTCAAGAATGTTTCTGCTCTTGATCTGCAGTATCTGAATAAAGGTTATGGAGAGAATCAATCTCTCCTTATACTATAGCCTCACACTAACGCATTTTGCAGTGACAAACTAAATATTGCATATAACATATAACCTCCTCTTGACTGGCTTTTTTTTAACCAAAAGCATCCAGAGAAACTTGTATGTTTCCACAAGGTCAACACTTTGGGGAGAGAACCTCCTTGGCTGTTTTAGGCCCAGGAGAGACCTTTATTTAACAAGGATATAAACCAGAATTACTTCCTTCATCTTAGCAACACGATATAGTGCCAAATAACATATAGCCACTCATGGGGCAAGCACCTCTCTTTTGTGAGAGATTAATTTGCAAATGATGTGAATAGTGAATCTGCAAACAAGTCTATTTAAGTGAATACTGAGACACTCAGTCTAAAGAATATGAAAACAATTTAGAGCTGTAACCATGTTATGGAAGGGCTGGGCAACAGGGAACAGGACTGTGGAAGACAAATGAGTAACCTTAATTTCTGTAACTATATAAAGGCTTTGTTTTTTATCCAACATTGAATGAATGGCCTTCTCCTTCATCTCCCTCTCCTCAAACCTCCTACAGATCTCCAACTATCTGGAGCAAATTTGTTATTGGTAGCAAATATGAAGGCTGCAAGGGGACACAGGGATCCATTTCATGTGCACTGTCTATTTTGTCAACAGGTGGACAAAGTTCAATACCTTTTAAGCTCTTTTTTTTCTGCCATTTTATTTCCGTCTCTTGCTTTTTCCCACTTTTAAAAATGGAAATAGTGAGGCCCCTGGGTTGGAATTCCTCTAATTCCATTTGCCCTTTAACATTCTAAAAAAGATTAATACTGGCTCATCCTCCACAGAAGAAATAAGCATATCTCTAGGTAATTCCAGCTGCAGTACAATATCTAGTCCATACAATATATTTATTACAAGTCTGTACACTAATTTAAAATACTGGTGTTTCTGCACTTAGTAATAGTTGTATTTATTCATTATCTATAACCAACAAAAGCACAGTGTACAGAGTTAAAATAAGCACTAGTCCCCTGCAGTGTAGCTTTGTAGAGTTCATATTGTGAAGTGAGCACATGCATCTGTCTTGCAGACTATCAGGTTCACTGCAGATAGTCTGTACTGAAGTAGCGTTAGTTGTTTTTTTAAAAAAAAACCCCACACACACTCATGCACTCACTCAAACACAGAGACAGCTTCAGTGTTTTATGAGAGATGTCTTCATTTTCTTCATTAATATTTTTATTCAGAAATTCAACCTCAGCCTGGAGAATGGCTACTTAATAGTACCTGCATTGTGTAACAATATTAAGTTCCAGTTAAAAGACACTCTTCTCTAAATTTCTTCAAGCACAAGTTCCTTATTAATATAGAGATGTAAGCTTCACTAATGTAAGAACAAAAAATTACAATGAAGGTATCATGCAAACACTCTTTCCTCCCCACAAAACAGCTGTGGAGTCTATATTAACAAGCTTTTCATACAAGTGCAAATTGCTTTTTTAAAAAACTATTCTGAGTGCCATATTTTATATATTGCCTTTTCAAGCTGGCAGCTATTTTCCCTAAGGATAAAAGCCAGTGAGCTCTCATGAATGTAGCTACCTGAGCCAAGCCTGCTCAACAGGCTACGCTTGATTTAAAAATAGAATGGAGATTTCCAATAAAAACAAAGTACTGCAGAAGTAGGGATGACAATTCAATACATGACATTCTTTATCAATATCTGAGGTAAACCACAACATAAATATGACCCCAATAAAGTGGCTTGAAAAGTCTTGCCACTCTTTAGTGATGCTATTCATGCTGTCCAAGCCATGTTCTAGTGTTCAGTCATAATTTCAATCTGAGAGGAAATCTCTCTGCTCCTTCCTCTGTATAAAAATAATGCATGTATTCTCTATCAGCTGCTTAGGCCATTTCTGCACAACAAAACTCTTCCACGTCATCTCGCTACAGTCCCGGGTCCAGAAAGGAGCACATCAGCAACGTTCCCCTCTGCACCCGCTCAGTCCATGTGGAAGAGAATGCAATGGCACCACGTCTTCCTTCCACAGTGCAGCCGGGCTTTTTCCATTGCTGTGCTACATAAGGAAGCATCGCCAATGCGCTTCCGCAGCTTCTGCATGGCCAGAAGTGACAGGAGGACTGCGCAATCGCACATGCGAAACGGATTTTTTCTGTTTTGCAAAAACTGCTCAAGCACAACACTCCACGACAGGATGGCAGTGGGACAGCAACGACATCATGGCAGAAACGAGACAGCGACATTGTGCAGAAAGGGCCTTAGTCCACTTAAGTAAGTAACCTCTTCTGGTCCAATCCACCTCCCCCAACCTGATTCACCTGTGGTCCAGTTGTTGGCAGAATGGAACTCCTGTAACAAAGCTGTAATGAAACAGCTACCTAAATTTACTCATCTGTAACTGTTTCATATTCACAATTACTACTTAGTCATGATTTAGACCCTACTGCCACGATCGTAACTCCCACCACCACCTAGTGCATGGGAAGAGGGAGGTCCATTCTGCCAGTGACCTGAGCATGGGTGAATAACATTTCAGTAGGGTTTGAGGGGCTCAGGCTAGGAGAAGTTACTTAATTAATTAAATATACTTAACTAAGCAGCTGACAGAGAATACAGGTCGTTGTAATCATTCTGAAACCAATACACTAGCTACAAAAGTTTAAAAACAGCAAAATTTGAAATGTTCCCTAAACAAAAAGTCCAGAACTTATCAGCAACTCAGCATCCAGGAGATTAATGTGTGCTCGGCTGCAAACTGAGCTCTTTCATGGAAGCTGTTCTATTTGTTCCAACAAAGCAGCACTTTCAAAGAAATGCTATTCCTCCACTGTATCCTCTTGCAGACAAGGGAGACCAATACATATACACTGAAAAAAGTTCTCTGAAATGGGACAGACATGTTTTAAACAACTAGTCTTCAGCTAAAATGTGATGCTGCACACATCAGGTACAATAATGTGATACTGCACACTGCATTCTTTTTCTCCAAATATTGGGGGATTGCACTATTCTGTTTTATTTCCATTTGTTCCATTTGTCTTATACAATATGTTTTTGCTAAAGAGAAAGCTTGAAATTTATCTCCCAATCTGACTTGCCTAACATAGATTTTTTTTTCACCATTTGACATTTTAAGCTACATTCTTCTCATGATGAACAGGTAACTAATGGTAGCTTTTCATGCAGTGGGAAAATCCTGATTAACACCTTGGCAACAACCTGCCAGTTTTGGCAATGCAGTGCCAATGTGTTTCCAGAGGAATGTACAAATGCTCTTTTATTGAGTATTTTGCAAACCATAAGGTAATCAAGGGATTAATTCAACAAGCACACAAATCTTTTTTGTATACAGATTACACTCTAGGGTTACTTTCTCCTGGTTTCCTTTGTGGTTAAGTAATAAATCAGTCTTGCTTGCTTATTCACTTTAATAGTTTGGTTTGTACTATGAAACTGTTGACTCTCATACCACAAATTCTGGATGTCAAAACCTTAATGTATAACGTTAATCAAGATATAACCATTTAAGGCAATAACTGGACATCCTGAATATAGTTTATGCAATTCTCTTATTTCCTCCGGCTTCATCTTTCAAAATTGATTTTTCAAAAGCCATGCGATCATTTATGAATTTCTTAGTGAGTGTGATCATAAGCATGTATTTGGTTAAAGGCCGAAGACTCTATTTCCTTTGGGAAAAAAAGTCCTGTGTTTGTTTCATATCATTAATACACAGTGGCAGGAATAGGGAAGAAATTTTAAAGGAGTCTTCTGGCAGGAAGGAACTGCCTAACCATTTGTTGCTTGCCTGTTCTCACCTGCAACTCTCCCCTAACAACTTTTTTTTCTCATCCTAAATAGGAAATATGTTTGACAGAGAGAAAAGGGCCATGGGAGGGAAAACTACTTGTCACTAATTCTTCTCTGCAGATGTGCCAGCCTCATACAGCCAAATGCATTTGCTGATGAAACACATACTTCCACCCTATGAAGTTGTCACAAGACTAGAAAATTGAGAACAAATAAGATACTCTTTCCCCACCCAAGGCTGTCTGAGGGAGAGTGTAAGTATAACTACAGGTACGGCTGGCTACCCATTGCCATCTGGAATAAGGAAGGATTAAACAAACACCCACACTTTACTTATGACATTTTGGAGATTCCACCAAAATTCCCAGTCAGGTATGTACATGTGTGTATGTGCTTTCAAGCTGTCTGTCGACTTACGGTGACCCCATGAACTTCATAGGGTTTTCTTAGGCAAGGAATATTCAAAAGTAGTTTTGCCTGTCCCTTCCTCTGAAATATAGCCTACAGCACCTGGTATTCATTGGTGGTCTCCCATCCAAGTACTAAGAGTTACCTAAGATAAAAGGAAATTTTGAGTGACCATCCCTAAGTTTGAATAGAATTCTGTGGTCACAGTAATTAGAGAATGAAACTCACACAAGACTATTATTACCAGTAAAAAGAAAAGAGAAAAGCCTCTCTCGTAAACCTCTTATGTTGGGTTCTAACATTCATTATACACCACGACTTCAAAAGAGTGGTTAAAACTAAAGAAGTGATCAGTCCTAAAATTTACATTCTAAATAAAGCATCTCTTTCTCAGATACAGATTTCTCAAACATCTCAGTAATGGACCACTAATACAACACAATGGTCAGAAGCATCTGATCTTGGAAACAGCTTCTAAGTCTTCAAGCCACAGGAATTAACAACATCAGCAAAAACAGAACTTACAAATAAATATTTTCAAATATCTTTCAAAGAGGCAAAAACAACTATGTGACAAGGGGCATAATGACACGAGTGACAAGGGGCATAATTACATCGGAGTCAAAAAGTAATACAGTGTAAGTAATACAGTGTAAGTTTGCATGACTATTTTTGATTCAGAACTTAGGGTTATGATTCTTGACCTCTGGACATGCACAAAAATACATGGAATATGCCAGATCTGTATATAAAGAGAGAGGAGAGACGATTTTAAGTTGAAAACAGCCACTTCCCAGGTAACCCCCGTCACCACTCGTGTAGTTGCAGTGTTTTCTCTTTCTTTCTTTTTTTTCTCTTTCTCTCTCTCTGATAAAAGACAGCTGGAGGGAAACTAGTGAGACAAAAAGGGGTTAGGACTCTCACTTATCTTCTGCTTCTGTGCCTGAAGTCAGTCCTTCAATCCCTTTTCCCCACATTAGTTTTTAATATGCTTCTCTACCCCTTCCTCTAATATCAAACTCAGTGCCCTGTGCCATGTGAAACAAGACAGTAGTATCAGCATGCTTGGAAGAATCATTCAGAAAAAAAAAATGGAGGTTAACCTCATCCTCACTCAGTTCAAAGAGGCAGATCTTCAGCAATCTGGAAAACCCACTGAGTGGGTTTAAAACAAACAAACAAACAACAACAACAAAAACTAGGGAAGTGGTGAAAATTAATTGGTCTACTTGAACCTTTTCAGCTTAAAGTACCCCAGCAGAACGTGTAGCCTGTTGACCGCAATCCTGAATAGAAGCACTTGTATCAGTGAGAGAAGACGGAACGTTTTACTGCAGCTTCCCCCTATTTCTGAAGATAAAAGACAAAACACATCAGGCAGACTATCATTTACACACAGTTAAGCATCCAGGTTCTTCTGATTTTAAAAGAATTCAGATGTGTAGAGACTGCCAACAAATACCAGGTGCTGTAAGTTATACTTCAGAGGAAGGAATAGGCAAAACCACATCTGAGTACTCCTTGCCTAAGAAACTCCAACGAAATTTATGAGGTCACCTTAAGTCAACAGGCAATGTGAAGGCTCTCTCTCTCTCTCTGGCCATTTCCACACTACACTGTTATAGCACTATTATTCCAATTTCAACATCCTATGGAATCCTGGGGCTTGCAGTTTAGGGAGGGACATTTAGAATTCTCAGCAAGAGAGAGCTCTTTGGCCTCAGTAAATTACAAACCCCAGAATTCCACAGGATGTTGAAAGTGGAATAACAGTACGATAACAGTGAAGTGCGGAAAGCCCCCCCCCCACAAGCATTCAGGTTCTTCTGATTTCAGTAGAATTTAAATGTGGTTAATTTTATCTAGGCTTAGCCCAAATTATTCGTTTTCAAATTCAAACAAGTTTTTCGCTAGCATATTATCCTGTTCTATACTTTATGAAATCTGAATTCATTACTTATATTTCACTAAAGTACACTGGAAAGCTACTGATCTCCTTCCCATTTCCTCAGGGTCTTTCTTGAGGTCCCTGTAGTTCACAGAAAAGCTAGCGTCAAAATTGTATGAGTTATTTTAAAATCATTAATTCATGTACAGATAAAGCTGCACAGCCAACTTATGAAACATTCACTGCACAGCCATAAGCTGCAATTAATATGAAACATGTCTCTGCACTTCTGCCACTTAAATACAAAATAATACCAGATCAAAGGAAAATAGGTCAAAGAGAAACATCAATACTGTACATTTCAACTCTCTTTCTCTTTTTCCTTTCCTTAATTTAAGGGTAGAAGAATCAAACTGGCAGCCCATCCTCAAAAGTTCAGAATTAAAGTGTGTTCTCCCTACTTATCTTATTACCTTGACTAAATTAAAAAGCACACCTTGCCAACATAAATATTCAAGATTCACATATCACTGACAGCTCTCACAGGCTACAGTATACTAGTTGGGACAAACTCAGCCTCCTACTCCTTAATAATTATATAAGCAGTTTTCTAGAAAAACATATACTGTATTTGCTGGTGTATAAGACTCACTTTTTTCCCCAAAAAATACTGTTTGAAAATGAGGTGCATCTTATACGCTGATGTGTCTTATAGATTGGCAAATGGTATTTGCCAGTGTATAAATGGGGTGTGTCTTATACACAGCTGTGTCTTATATGCTGGCAAATACGGTAAGTCACACAGGAACTGCCCATATTTACCAGCATATAAGACACAAAAGCATATAAGGCACACCCCATTTACATGCCAGCAAATACTATTTGCGGGCATATAAGTTGCACTGGCGTATAAGATGCACCCCGTTTTCAAACAGTATTTTTCAGGGAAAAAAGTGAGTCTTATATGCCAGCAAATAGGATACATTAGTGCATTAGGATAATAACAAGTTGGGACCCTTTCTTATAACGAACATAAAGATAAGGTTATCATCGTGTTGGCTATAGTGTTGTTGTACCTGTTGCACTGGCTATTTTGATTTATGGATATATTAGAAAAGACAGAGGCTGCAGTCTCACAGATCCCAAAGGGATAGCTGTCCAGATTCACCTTACAAAAACTGATACAGGTCTGCCAGGTCACTCCAGGGTTGCTGGTGTATTCAGCATTGTAACTAGACAATGTATTTCAGGACAAGGCCTTATTTACTTTCTTGAGAAGAATCTAGTATCTTCTTTGTGATGATCCTACTGGTAGAACTAGTCTTGCTTTAGGGAGCCAATATGGTGTAGTGGTTTGAGCACTGGACTACAACTCTGGAGAACAGGGTACAAATCCACACTCAGCTATGCAAACCCACTGGGTGACCTTCCACAAGTCATGTTCTCGCAGCCTCAGACAAAGGCAAAGGCAAAAACCCCTCTGCACATATATTGCCAAGAAAACCCTGTGATAGGTTCACCGTAGGGTTTCTGTAAGTCAAAAACAACTTGAAGGCACACAACAACAGTCTTGCTCTATCCAGGAAAACACTGGACAGGGAAGAATTTCCCAATGTCACATGGAGAGGCAAATACTTTGCCTCTCCGTGTGGCATACTTTGGACGGTATGGTCTAATTAATATGCACTATTATTGTGAGTATGATGACTATATTAATCGTCTTTCTTCTTTTCAACTATTTAGCTAATTGAAGCAGCTTACGCTACTCCTCAATGATGCATCAGAAGAGCTTCCACAAAACCAAAATAAGCACTGGCTTAGTGCACCCAGGAATAAAATGAAACTTTTACAACACTTTAGACAAAGCAAAATAATTTTACCACTTCACATTTGAGAAGTAAATGACGTGGAAATCTCCAAGTCACTTCAAAGCAAATCTAAGTGCCTAACAAGAAAAGTCAACTTTATTTTTAAACCTAAGCACAGTCAGCCCACCACATTTGCAGGTTTGGCTTTAATGGATTTGATTATTTATGAGTTTCTCGACCTGTCCCCCCACCCCAGGCACTTATTTTCTGGGGAAGCTTCCTTCTTGGTGGTTCCAATCAGACTGTGCAGCCCTTTAAAAACCTGCCTTGTCTTCCTCCTCCCCCAGCAGCTGCCTGGCCAGTGAAGGACAGCTCACAGCTCAGTTTCTCAGCACCACAACCACTTTTACCATGTTCCCCCAACACCTAAGGGAGAAGATGAGCAAGAGAGAGGAAATATAGGGCCGTCACAATGATCTACCTCTTTCTCTCTTCTTTCCCTGACCTGGTTTGGACCATGGGTGTCTGTTCTCCCCACCATGCCTTGGCCCCTTTCCCACAGACATTCTATACACATTTGGATATTTGTGATTTTTCCACTTTTGCAGGGATCCTGCGCCCCAACCCTAGCAAATATGGAGAGCTGACTGCAAGTAAAAAGCAGTTGCAGAGGGTTGTGGGTGATAAGGCAAATTAGTCTCAGACTACAATACAGAACTTTAACCTTTTCAAGCCATGCGTTTTCTAATTTATTTGTTTACTTTGTTCATATCCCTCCTTTTTCTCAGGGCATGGATTCAAGGTGGCTTCCACCATAACTAAAGAAATTCCCATAAAAACACAATAAATTTTACATATTGAACTAAAAATTAAACTAATACCACTAAAACAACAATGTGAAATCATAAGAATTACCCTCCTGAAGCTGCTATTCTCCATGTTAAGGAATACATGTACGCTAATAACAGAAAATTTGACTCAGATCACAACTTTGGGTAAAATCAAATCTCAGATTCTAAGTATATAAAGGTGGAACTGCACAATCACTAAATAAAGGAGACACTTTAAATACAACTTTCTGTAAGTAAATGAGCACCAGATAATTCATCAAATTATTTGGTAATGTGTACAACTGCCTATCAAATATCTACAAGAAGAAACTGAGTGTCCAATGCATTCAAAAGACAGAAAACAGTGATATTGTGTAACATTATAGGGAGCCCACAGCTCCCTTGTTTAAACAGCTTCACTGGCTATTGGTCCATTTCTAGCCACAAGTCAAAGTGCTGGTTATGACCTATATGGCTTAAGTCCAGATTATCTGAAAGCCCTCATCTCCCCAAATGAGCCTGCCTGAATCTTACAATCTTCAGAGGAGGGTAACATCATCGTCAATTTATATAGCTCCATCACTATACATGGTGCTTTATGAGAAAAAAAAATTCCCTGCCCCTCAGGCTTACAATCTAATTACGACAAGACACAGAAGGAAAAGGGATGCCACTCAGGGAGAGGATTAGTCCAACAGAAACTGCCTCTTCATCTCTCCCTCTGAGACTAGGGCAGTGTGTTAGGATGGAAGGAGGACATTTCATCTGCTTCTGGACCTAGGCATAACAGAGCTGTGCCTGCTTCCTCTCTTTCCCCAAGGCCAGGGCAGTGGTAGTTGGGATGGAGGGAGGGCCCTTCATCCGCTTCTGGGCCCAGGCATAGCAGAACTGTACCCACGTCTTGTTCTCTCCCTCTGAGGCCAGGACTATTCGTGATGATTTGCCTTCTCTCTATCTCACCACCCTCACAGGCTCTTCTACTAAGGACATAGGAGAGAGCCTTCTCAGCAGCTACTCCTAACCTGGGATGGGTAACTGCTAACAGGGCAGGGGGCATTTTTCCTTCCTATGGCTGCCTGGCTGGCTACAGCAACACATTTCAGGAAAAGTGATGTAATGTCACTTCTGGATGCCATTTTTGCTGATTTTTCTCCCCCCTCTTCTTCTTTGTCTGTTTTGAGGTGATTTGAAGTGCTAGGGAGCAAACTATTGTCTTTTATAAGGTTTTGAGAGACTTCTGGTGGTTTGGATCAAAAAAATCACACCAAAATCAGCCCCGCCCCCCCAAAAAACGGAGGGGCTTATCTGATGGGTTTGAGGGGCTTTGGAGGGGTCCCAGAGGCCTCACTTTAAAGTCCCAAAGGTTGCATGTGGCCCATAGGCCACAGTTCACCCATCCCTGTTCTAAACTATGGAACTCCCTCCCAAAGAAGGCTTGGTTGGCCCCCTCTCTGCTTTTTCTGACAAGTAAAGACCTTATTTAAACAGGTCTTCAGCTTTTAACTGGTTTGGATAAAAGGTTGCACAATATGTGTGCTGTTTTATATTAATATCTAATATGTGCTTAATGTATTTTAATTGTTTTAAATTAATGTTTCAATTGGATTGATTGTTTTCTGCCTTTTAAACTTTTGTACCAGGTATTATTTCAGCTATTGTGTTTGAAGTTACATTGCAAATTGCTTTGGGTATTACATTGTACACTGCTTTGGGAGAAAGGTGAGATATAAACTAACTAAACACATAAGTTCAATCTTTCAGTTGATCAGAAGCAGAGTACAAATGCACAACTGACAAAGAGGATGCACTCTGGTGATACACGAGCATTTCACAACATCTTTTTGTCCCACTCAAAATTTGTCCACAAGCTGTGCACATTTGGTCAGGTTTGGCACAAGAATGCTAGTATCCAGCAACAGCCTCATTCAGTAGAGGACTACAATCACTACATGCCCCGTGACTGACAGTCCTTCACTTTTGCACCCATAAGCACAGTGGAATAATTAATGCACTGAGCTTGTTTCTGTGAAGCAGAAAGGAGCATAACAGTCCTTCCCCACGCTCCTGTCCCATCCTAACCTAGCTTCACAGGGAGTCATGTAAACTGCTGGACTCAGGGGCTCAGGACATAGGAGAGTTCCTCATGAACATGTGGCTCTGAAAACATCTGAGACCAGGCCAAAGCTCTTTAAGAACAAAAGCTGCTTTCAGATTTCCTTCCTTTTTACAAAATGGAAAGCTCTGTAAGGATAGGCTTCATGCCTGAAGTCCAGTGTTCTTCTGTCCATCCAAGAACTCACATTGAAGGCACAGATAAAGAAAGCATTCCAGCTCCATAGATGGTGGAGGACTTGGAGATCAGTGCTGACCTACTACTGGACTTAGCTTTGACAACATTTTTAGTCCAGGCTTAGTAATCTCTAACTCAGGGGCATTTATTATTTTATAAGTTATCTTTATGCCACAACTAGAATCTAAGATGACTCAGAATTAGAACAGAATAGATAAAAACAAGGGAAAACATGCAAAAAGTAATCATGTTTGTCAAAAGTAAACAAATGTTTAAGATTAAGCACTTCTGAATTAAAAGCAATTTAAAAACATATGCTGGTACCTTGTTCAGTAGTTAACAAGACTGTAACTCTTGTAACTGCTGGAGATTCATGTTTATGCCATTAACAGCTAAACATGATCCCTAAAGCCTACCTTTTCAGCCTGGCAGTGCCTCAACTGAAGGGTTACTAAGGCACTGAGAAAAGACATTTGCAGCTCTCTCCTAGTCACAGGCACACTGAGAGACAGAGATGCATTCTTGATGTATTCTGCAACTGAGAAAGCACTGAGGATGTCATTCCCCAGGCCCTGAACAACAGTGCTTCAGAAACTCTTTCACTGGTATGCTGACAGACTGAAAAAAAAAAAGTTCTTTGGAGGTGCCATCATCAGATGCGGTTATGAGTCCCGAGCTCTGTCATCACAGATATATCTGATGATGTAGGATCTTGTCCAATTTTAAAAAACAAAACAAAACAAAACAGGATAGCCTCAGTACCTGAAAAGCCATTTCTTGAGGACTGCTTTTTGGAGATACTGGATGAGTAGGTGAAGGGAATGAGCAATGCCACTCTGTGGTAAGAGGCCTCTTTCTACCAATGTGTTCCTTCTTTCTAGGTCTTTTAAGATATCTTTCCATGTCTTATTGCAATTATTTTTGAATAGGTCCATATTATTTCTTGTAATCTATAGTCCTAAGTACTGCACTCTTTTATCCAGCTTAAAATCAGTTTTTCTCACTAGTTCTTTTTCTTCTGATTGCAACGTATTTCTTGTTAATATAATTTTTTTTTCTTTGTTAACTTTTAATCTGGCAAACTCTCCACACTCCTTCAACTTGTGTAGAGCTCTTTTGATACTATGTAATGGGTCTTACCAATGTATATTACCAGATCATCTGCGAATGCTTTTAGTTTACATATTTGATCTGTAATTTTGATCCTCTTTATCTTCTGATCCATCTTCATATCTCTCTTTAAGACTTCAAGTACAGATATAAACGAAAGAGGTGATACAGGGCATCCTTGTTGAGTACCTTTCTTTATTTCCACAGATGGAGTCTTTTCCCCATTAACTATAATTTGTGCCTTCCAGCCATTGTAAATTTCTTCAATCCATTTTACAAAGTTCTGGCCACAATTTGTTCTTTTTAATAATTCTTTCACGAAACTCCATCTCATTTTATCAAAGGCCTTCTCAGTATCCAAGGAGAGCATAGCCATTTTTACTACTGATGTGTTCCAACGTGTATAAACAAGGCAGTGACCAAACCTTTGCTCGAAAAGATCTCCCTGAACCTCATCATGCTGGATAATTTCTAGTCTCCAATATTCCATTTTTGGGCAAGGTGCTGCAGACTGTGGTGACATTCCAGCTCCATAGGTTTCTGAATGAGACAAATTATCTAAACTCATTTCAATCTGGCCTCAAACCTGATTATGAGATGGAGATGGTTTTGGCCCCCTTGGTGTGATGGGGAAGTATGCTCCTTTTGATTCTTCAGTACTTTTTGGCAGCTTTCACAGTGTCCTACTAGGTTTCTCCATGACGCGACTTGGAGGCACTGTCATATGGTGTCTCCAGTCCTGGGAGAGTCATTCATCCCAATTAAGCTTGAAGATCTCCTTTCCATTGTGGATCACCACGCCAAAAGTCATGATGACAATGGCAGTGATGGTGGTAGTGGCGGCAGTTGTGACCATGCCCCAGTGGAGTTTACCAAAGGCTTCAGAAGATGTTGAAACAGTATTCAGGAACACAGAATGGGTAAAAAAGCCTTCATTTGAGGGGTTATAGGTAGTTGTTGAAATTTAAATTGAGAAGGAAATAAAGGAAAGTCAGACCAGAGGTTCATATGAGTATTTCCTCGTTCCATCTTAGGGAAGGCAGCAGCAGAAAGTGGTATCATCTACACTGCATATCCAGAGACACAACATTCCCAATCACCATTATGTAAGACCAGAGGGCTTACACCTTCCAGAAGAGGGGAGCAATAAATATTGTACAGGATCTACAGAATGGATTACAGAGACTAATAAGGTGGAGATAGGACTAATCGCTTCCAATGACTGAGAAAGTCCAAGTAGAAAACTGAGTAATGCATACTGATAGGTCTTTATTTGCATCGAAAGGCTTTCTGAGACCAGTTTTGCAGGGTAACAGGACTGAGAGAAGAGAAAAACAACCTTAGAATGTATCTATCTCGTAACACCAGAGCTATTGTTTTGAAGAGTGGTGATTGGACTTAAGGACTTCTCTGTTACCTGATTTCACAGTTATTTGTGATATCTTGGACCATTACAACAGTTCTGTAAACATAGTGTCTTAGTAGTATACAGTATTCCTATGTAAATATGTATAGGACTATCAAACTCAATTCCATCTTGGGCCACATCAGCATTATGGTTGCCCTCAAAGGGCCGGTTGTATCTGTAAGACTATATCAATGTATCTACTCTTTTATCATATTAAATAATTGCCTCTGCATTCAATAATTACTGGTTTTACTAATAACTAGCCCTGAAACTAGAAGTCTAGGAAAAATAATGGCAAGCAGATATTCAAGTGTACAACTATTGTACAATTTATTGAAAAATGAATTTTGAAAAGAGAAAGTTTTTTTTTTAATCATCAGACAAATATTACCAAGCACGGTTTATTACATTAACTTTCTTTAACTTTTTGGTCCCAGCTGAGACCCTCTTTGTGCCTCTTTCTGCTCCCCAGCAGCTCTTTATGCCTCTTTCAGCCCTCCAGCCCCTCTCTGTGCCTCTTTCTGCCCCCAGACCCTTCCTGTGCCTCTGTCTGTTCCCTCCCTCCCCTGTGGCTCTTTCTGCCCCCCTGTACCTGGTGAGCCCAATCCCCACACTGTGGGCACCCAGCTGGCAGTATTCTGAAGAGGGGTCCAGCAGCTAGCACTTGTGATCTACTTCTACTTCTGACTGCTCCTCTATCCAATTCTCACAAGCTGACCATGCAGAACGTTGCCATGGTAACCCACGGCAACACTCTGAGACCAAGACTTGGACAGAGGAGCAGTCAGAAGTAGAAGTAGATTGCAAGTGCTGGCTGCTAGGCCCCTCTTCAAAATACCGGCAGCTGGGGGCCCACAACGTGGGGATGGGGTTCACTAGGCGGGGGGAGTGCCGCAGCTGCAGGAGAGGTGCGAGGGCCACATGAAATGGCCTGGCAGGCTGGATTTTGCCTGCGGGCCTTGTGTTTGACACATGTGAACTACAGTGTTAGCAAAGGAATGTTTAGTTCAGATGCAAATAGGCATTCCAATCCAGTTCTAGTTATGTACATTTAGGTTTCACTTATGGCACCAGAATATGGATGAAGATGTGCACCCAATCAAATTAAACCACTGTGGGATACTGGATCATTTAGATCATCATGCTACTTTCACCATTCATTTCCTGATCCAGCAAGTGTTCTGTTGTAGAAACCTGCACATGGATCTCCATATCCTTATCAGGGTTGGAGTGAAAATGAACAGGCCAACAGTCTCCCTACCGTTTACTTGTCATTATCCTATTCCTTCAGTGACAGTGATGTCATTGCCTAATTATGTGTCCTCCACAAGCATTAAATCTTTTTAAAAGAAGCCAAAATAACTACAAATGGTTAAAGCTAGATCTGCATAAATCTTTCTTAATTCTAAATAATCTTCCTTGTTTTTTCAAACATTAACCTCAATCATTATCAATCCTTCCTTGGGACATTTTAAACAAAATGTGCCTGCACAGTTTGGTCCTGTTCAGTATTCTTTAAGCTCTACATTTAAAGAAACCATGCAACTATGAACCAAAATTACTAGATTCTTGGAAGCAACTGCAGCAGAAACTTTTAGTGAGCTGTGTATACTAAAAGGTTCCATCTTACGCATGTCTACATAGAAGTAACTCCCATTAAGTTCAACAAGCTCAGATGAGTATGTCTAGGACTGCAGCCTAAAAGCAGTGGTTCTTAACGTGGGGTCCATAAAGCTCTGCTGCTGGATACCAACAGCTGCATCAACATGGCAGTGGTGGGGGGTTTGTGGGTGCTGAAACTGCTCCCTCATTTACAAGCAAGGGAGCAATTTGGGTGTGAACACACATACTCCCACTGCCACATACCTGATGAAAGAGACACAGCAGCAGGTGTGTACCTGCGCCCAAACTATGACTCTGGAGACCAAGGTTTGAATCCTTACTGCGTGATCTCAGACAAGTCATATCTTCTCAGCCTCAAAGAAAGGCAAAGGTAACAAATCTTGCCAAGAAAACCCCCATGATAGGTTCACCTTAGCATCATCATAAGTCAGTTCTCAAAAGAAAGAGAAATGATGGCTACAAAGAACATCCCTCTGTCAGAGGCACTCTGTTGTATGCCTTCAAGTCACTTCCAACTTATGGCAACTCTAAAGTGAACCTATCACAGGGATTTTTTGCCAAGATTTGTTCAGAAGGGGTTTGTCTTTACCTTTTTCTAAAGCTGAGAGCATGCAACTTGCCCAAGGTCTCCCAGTGTCTGAGCAGAGATTTGAATCCTAACCTCCAAGAAACTTTTAATAAATAAATAAATATTTAAATAAACGTTTGAATATTTCAATCTAAATTTAAATATTTAAATCTTGAGTTAAGTTTTGGGTCCCTGTCAACAAAATATTTTTGCAATGGGTCCCCAATAAAGAAAAGGTTGCACTCCTTAGCCTTCACTTCACCAAAAATGAAGATCATTTTTGCAATAATGTAGGCTAATTCTAATAGAAATGTGTTTTGGATTAGGATGTAATTCAAACATTCAAACATTCACGATACTTTTTATTCCCCCTTCACACCCTTCTCTCCTCCACAAAGCAATGTGAAACAAAAAGAAACTACTACAAATCAAAAATATGTTAAAAGATAAATTATAACAATACCCACTGCAGTGCCTTTAAGAAATTACAGATAATAAATACATTCAATACATTTTATATTCACACAAGAAATGTAAAATTTGAGACAAACTATTAAAAGACAAAACCAGATATATCTAAATATAATTAATGGGAATACTAAAATGCAAGCAACAACTCCTATCTCATGTATCTTTGCTTTAATTATAAATGTCAGAATTTGAACAGTCCTCTGTTCTGTCCTCCAATAAGCATTACCCTTTCTGTTATGTTTAACTGAAGTTATGGCCTCTTTGGCCATTCATTCCCACCAATACATTTAATTTAAAAAAGACTTATCCTGTGCCTAAGAGTAGAGGCACAGAAAAGAAAGTGACCTGAAGTATGAAGCTACTGGTTTGAAGAGTCCTGCCACTGCTGAATATGGAGTTTCGAAGGAAAGAGTGAGAGGGTGTTCCAGGGAGTATCTAAGAGCAATTCATACCACTGCCTCCTTGTCACAAGGCTCATTATTACAGCATCCAAGGAGAATGAAAAGCGATTACTCATAATGTCAAATCAGATAAAAATGCCAAATTCCAGTATAGGCAAAGGGGTGATGGGTGTTGAAAAAGACTATCCTATAAAACAGAACAAAAGGTGACAGGCGTTATGACTGCAAGGAGGCTAAAAGTACTATCTGATCCACAGTCAGCACTCTGGCATCTTTTACCTGTGCTGAGAAGGTGGCTGCTGGTGATGACGGAGGTGGAGAATCATGCTGACGGCTCTCTTCCTCCTCCCGAGAATCGTCCAGGAGAACTTTGCCGCTCTTGTTGAGTTTCCACATTATTGGGGAGGGAGGTGGGAAGGTGGAGGGAGAAGATGAGGAAGAGAGAGGAGGAGGGGGAGGAGGAGGAGGGAGAGAAGTGGATGGGTGAGCCTGTCTTATTTATCCCTGAGAAAGTGGAAGAAAAGAAAGAGGAGGGGAAAATGGGAATGACTTTGCTATTCAGGTTACAACTGCCTGGGAGAATGAGCACTGGGAGAGCCACATGGCCCTGGGAAGAAGCCTGCTCCTAATGTGCAGGCAAACAGATTAACAGGCCAGCTACTGAGGTGCGAAAAGTCCAAAAGAAGTGGGCAAGGAAGCGAGGAGGCACCCAGACGCCCACTGCACGCTCATCGCACCCGCAGCTTCCCACGTTCACGGCTCCCGCATTAAAACCACCGGGACCACCTCCACCCCCAGCCCTGATTCCATCCAAGACAAGAGGTGTGGGGCTCAAGAGCCCAGAGAGAGACAGAAAGAGACCCTCCCACTCTGTATCCGGCCCGGCTGTGGCGGGGATTCAGCTGCGTCAGAGGCAACTGCCCTCTATACATGCTCAGAGGCATCCCCCCGGCAGCAAAAGGGGGCGCTGAAGCGGGGAACCCCAAGAAAGGGCCCCGATACTGGAGGCGTGGAGGGTGGGGGGAAATAAGTCGACCCGTCCACCGGCCGCCTCCTCCATAAACGGGGAGCAGGCTGGCTCAGCCGACTGGGGAGCACGACCACCCTCCACCCCCAAAAAACTGACGCCCCACGCGCCTCGGAGGAGACGAGGCTGCCGCCATAGGGAGCGGGTGAGAAAAGGGAGGGAAAAAAGGCGGCCCGGCCCGGCTCCCCCGGTGCTCCCGCTTCGCCACGGCGACCCTTTCCGCCGCCCCTCACCTGTGACCGTGGTCGGACGTCGGGAGAGCCGCTGCCGCAGGAGCGACAGCAGCGCCAAGGCTGCGAGCGGCCGCTGCCATGTTTGCGGCTGACTGGGCGCACAGAGGGAGGAGGGAGGGACCGAGGGAAACAGCCAGCCAGCCAGCCAGCCAGCCGGCGGAGCGGGAGGGGGGCGAGCCAGTTGGGGGAGCGGCGGCGGCGGCGGCTGCTGGCCGGAGTTGGGAGGGGGCGATACCGGAAGAGGGAGCGAGCGGGAAAGGGCTTGCCTCGTTGTCACGGCAACCCGCGGAGCGCGCTGGCTCGGCCCGTTAAAGCCTGGAGGGGGAAGAGGGAGGGGGAAGCCCTCGAAGTCCCTTCTCGCGCGCCCCAAACTTTTCGTCGCTTGGGCGATGACACCGGATGGTGTCCCTACAGATTCGTCACATACAGATACCCTGCGTTTCTCTGGTGACACTGAGGCTGAGTCATCTGCGTACAGCACAGTTCCTCCCTCCACATTCGCGAGGGTTAGGGACACAGGACCCTCGTCAAAGTGGGAAAACCGTGAACAACTCTAGGCCTGCCCAAGCCACCTTTAACGTGCACAAAAAGTACCCTCACCATCTTCAACCCACTGTGGATTCCTTTGAGGCATCAGGGGTCCTCACAAGGCAGAAGTGGGGGGCTGGTGGGGCTTACTGCCACCTCCGCTGCTGCCCCACACCATTTTTAGTAGGAACTTACAAGCCTCATTTGCAGTTTCTCGGTCTCACGAGGCTTGCAGTCCCCATTAAAAATGGCATAGAGAGCCAGTAGAGGTAACAGCAAGTAATTTGTGAATAATCAAATCTGCAAAAGTGAAACCCGCAAATGTGGAGAGCTGAGTGTATATGCCAAGAAAATCCCTTCCCAAGAAAACCCCCTGATAAACTTGGGGTTGCCATAACTCTAAAATGTTCTGAAGGAACACAACAACAACATATGTATATAATAAGTGTGTGTGCGCGGGTGTGTGCCTTCGAGTCGCCTGTTGACTTATGGAGACCCCATGAATTTTTCATAGGGTTTTCTTAGGCACGGAGTACTCAGAGGTGGTTTTGCCAGTTCCTTCTTCTGAAATATAGTGATAACACCTGGAAGTCATTGGTGGTCTCCCATTCAAGTATTAACCAGGGCTGGTGCTGCTTAGCTTCTTACGCACATACGCAGAAGCATCACTGAGCAGCAAAAAAGGCACTGAGGCAGGGAATAGATCTATTAAATATACATATGGTGTTGTTTTGTGTCTTCGAGTTGTTTCTGAGTTATGGGACCCTAAAGTGAACCATTTACAGGGAAGAGTTGTTCAGAGGGGCTTTGCCTTTCCCTTCCTCTGAGGCTGAGACAGTATGATTCACCCGAGGTGGGTTTCCATGGCTGAGCAGGGATTCAAACCCTGTTCTCCAGAGTCATAGTCCAATGCTCAAACCAACACTGAAAGCAGACTGGCTCTCTTATACACATATACATTATGCACACACATACATATGGAAGCGATTAGCGAACAGGTTGAAAAAACGTAACATGAGCAAAACCTTTCAGTGTCTGCTTTCTCCAGTTGCTAAATATGAGATGTATACAAGGTGGCAATTTAGAATACTGTTTCCAGTGCTTGCAAACAGATAAAGAGATAGACAGACAGACAGAGGATAGATAGGTAGACAGATACATTGTCTCTCTCTTTCTCTCTCTCAGTTACACTCTGTTTCAGAGCTTTCCAAATTTTTTGTGTTGGTGACACACTAATTTAGACATGCATCATTTCATGACACAGTAATTCAGTTTTACTAGTAAACTGGAGGTTAAACTAACCTGTTATAGGAGATACAGACACATACATGAATTGTAATAACAAAATGTATGGAGACACAACATATCTCATGAAAACCTTTCATATATTTTTAAAAATACATGGCGACACACCTACACACTTCAGGTGATACACTAACGTGTCACGGCATACCATTTGGAAAGCCTTGCTTTACTTCTCCCTTTCTGCCCTTCACAAAGTTTGGAACATACACATGCTGGCACACCAAATTTTCTGAAGTTCTCTCTCACACCACAATAATCCTCCACCAGAAGGATCAGGGCTTAGTTCACTTCTAACTTCCCCTCCATCCACAAGCACACTTTCCCATCCACCCTCATTTTGCACAGAGTGCCCCTGGTAACAAATCTAGCACCTCCCCAGAGGAATTTCACCATCCTCAATGTGAGAGTAATAAAATGGTTTGATTCAGATAAGTTTTAAATAAAACACACACTCAGAAAATCAATAATTTCTGTGGCATTCTGGCACAGAGTTCTACTTTATTCAGAGAAAATGTGTCTGTCTTTATAGTGCCACAATGGACCAGTGAAAAAGACTGCAGTTCGTAAAAACATATGTCATAGTAAATGTGCTTGTCTTTTGCCAGCCCTAAGACTTTCTTGTTTTAGCAAAATAAAAATGACAATAAATAAATGTGTAATGTCATCAGATGATTGTGGTTTCTGTCTCAAGTATTTAATCAATACTTTAATCAATAATTAATCAATTAATTACTGTCTCAAGTAATTAATCACGGACCCCTTGAGGGGAAAACACATTGTCATATTTTAACTCCATATAACTAGTTGTAAGTTAACTCCATATACCTAGTTGTAAATTAAGCAACTACTACAAAGTTACACGGTCATTCCACTCAATGATAATGGTTGTATACATTTCCAGTAACAAGTGGTCCCAGTGTGACTATCTGTGAGAGTAACAGTACTAAAAGAGATAGCCATGATAATCTGTTTCGGCATAAAGAGATAGAAAAACTAAATCCATGAAGAAAAGATTCAGTTCACAGAAGCTTATGCAAGAATTATATTCTTTGCAGTCTTAAAGATGGTAAAGGATTCCTTTACATCTCTTTAAGTCTGAGAAAATGTTTTATTTCTTTATGTCCAGCTTGTGGGCTTCCCATAAGCATATTTATTGGCCACAGTGGGAACATACTAGAGATCTGACAGCAATCTTTACGTGTTCTTACAATAGGCAGCTGATCATATATGAAATCAGTTGCCATTGTTGTGGTTATAACACTTTTGGTGTGAATTAATAAGAAAAAAGTCATAAAGTAACTTACATCCAGTTATCTTTTCTATGGAGAATTTTTCTGTAAAAGTCCAGTGGAAAGCCACAGATCTCAAGTGCAAACAAGTTGCAAGCCCTTTAGTTATTATTAAAACATATACGCTATATTCAAAGAAATAATAGAAGCAGAAAGGAAAATGAACTTTTAAAGCCTAAGCCTCCAGTTTCCACACCTTCTTGCATGACCAGTTTAAATATCTTTCTCTTCAAATACCTTTACAAGTTAAAAGAGCAAGTTACTGAAGGCATTATAAGCAATCTAATCTCTTAATGATCAGATGTAAGGACAGGATGTCCCTGCTTAGCACAGAAAGCCATTGCACCAAGAGTTACATGTGAGTAGGCATGTCTAAAATTGAGCTGTCTTTTTGAGTGGTTTGAACATTGGACTAGGACTTTGGGACACCACAGTTTGAATCCCCACTCAGCCATGGAAACCCACTGCGATATCTTAGGCAAGTTGCATTCTCCCAGCTTCAGAAGAAGGCACTGGTAAATCCCTCCTAAATAAATCTTGCCAAGAAAATCCCATGATAGGCTTAGGGTCATCATAAGTCAGAAACAACTTGAAGGCACACAACAAGGGGCCTTTCCACACTACATAACTATTGTAGTGTGATTCCACTTTAACTACCATAGCTGAGAAGTCTAAATATCCCTCCCTAAACTGCAAATGCTATGATTCCATAAAATAGAACCATGGCAGTTAAAGTGGAATCATAGCGCAACAGTTATGTAGTGCAGAAAGACCCAATAATTGTATATGCCTGAATGTTTTCCCGTTGGTAACTACTTCTGCTTAAGACATACAAAACAAAATTTCTGTGAGAAAAGTGGGTGGAGATTGCAGGTAGCTAGCAAGTTGTGAGTTATATTTCTCTTTTTTTGTTTTTTGTTTTTGTCACCAAATCAGTCTAGAAGAACAGGTTCAGAGCGTACATCTTGATCCTGGGGTGCACCTAGGCTCTGTTTGAGGACCCCAGCCCACAATTTCTGTGAGAAGGTTCTGGCTTACTATCAGCTAAGGAACAGTGAGCTCTCTTTGCTGTAAATACCTGTGGTATTCATTAAGCATCAGTATGAAATTTCTGGAGGGACTGAATCTGTGACTTCCTCATGCTGAAAAACATAAGTTCATCTACTACTGAGCCATGACTTTTCTCTAGTTATTCAATTAGTATCTTATACAGCATGAATATAACCTGAAGTGCATTTGCTACTAGATTTTGTCTGATCCCTCTTATTCACTAGGAAGCAAGAGCCTCATTGTTTAAATATAGATTCTTGCTAATTGTTTTATACTGTTTTCTTATATAATTGTGATTTTAGAATTAAAATCTCTTGTCGTGTGCCTTCAAGTTATTTCCAACTTATGGTGACCCTAATACTCTTTCCGCACCTTACCTTTTCGCAGAGGTGGGGGGTGGCTTCCCTGCTGCTTGCGTTCTGCATCGGCTTCCTGGTAGCGCGAATGTCACACGAATGCCCCGCCCCTCCCTACCGCAGCGCAACCTGGGAATTGCAGGGTAGCGCTGAGGCAGGAAGCGCAACCAGCCCGGCTCTCGACGCACCACACAGCAGGTAAGTGCGCGCGGGCCCCAGGAGCATTGCGTGACTGCGCACCATTTTCGGCTTAGAGCCGAAAATAAAAAGGTGCGTGTCCGCTCTGCATCCGGCTCTTGAGCGTCGCGTAAATGGGAGTGCGTCGTACGGACTGCTCCTCCCATTTACGTGACTCTCAAGGGGCCCTTTCGCTTTAGAAATGGCATGCGAAAAGGGTCTAAGACGAACCTATCAGGGGGTTTTCTTGGCAAGATTTGTTCAGAAAGGGTTTACCAGTGCCTTCCTCTAGGCTATGAGAGTGTGTTTCCATGGCTGAGACAGGATCTGAACCCTGATTCCACAGTTCTAATCCAATACTCAAGCCACTACTACATCAGGCTGGCTCTCAGTAGAATTATATATTAATATTACTTAATATATATTACTTAGAAAGTGAACTGTGTTGTGTTTATATACCCTATTGCTTTCCCTGGGCTCTTTGTGAGCAAGATAGAAATATGAATAAATAATTTCAGGTTTAAAACTCAATAGGAAAACAGAACAAAACCTTTTAATATGCCCATTTCAGTCTATTTTAGCTAAAGAAGTAGTTTCCCTTCATTTTTTCCATAAAGAGTACTATTTGTTTTAAGTACTAAGCCTTATGGGTTAATTTCTAATCTTTTTTTTTAATCTTACATTTAATATTAAGCCCGCAAACCTTCAGCACTTAAAACATTCCTTCCCATGGGTAAACTTGTATAAGTGGGTGCTAAAACAATAGTCTTGTACCTAATTACAGTGACATATAAACTTACAAATGCTTTTTCTTCTGTGTGCATAAATATTTTGCTTTAGGAAAGACATTTTGTTCTTTTTGGTCTTCACATATTTCTGAAGTGATGGAATAGTATAAGTAGCTAAGAGTTTCTTGTTCTTTGATGAATATCAGTGCTTTAGGCATAGGAGTTTCAAGAGATAAAAGTACTTAGGTAAGGCTTAATGCAGCAGTTACATTATCTCCATATAAAGGGTAAATGCAGTAGATTCTTTGCTAGTATTTCTCTTCTTTGGAGGAACTGACAATTCAGACCTAGATTTCTTACTTTCAGCTTGTTAAATAGTCTTAGGGATCATACGCCTGACCATCTTTTCACTGTACTTGAACAGGACATGGTCCTTCTATCTCAATAAAGTACAACCATATTTACTAGGCTGAGCTCACCTTTGCTGAATCTTTTTGAATCTTATTCAAGGGTCCGAGAAGATTAGGCTTCCCCTGTTATTGGCTGACCCCCCTCTTACCTGGCCAACTCCTCTCCTGAAACCTCAGGAAGAAAAAAAATACCCAACACTTATGTCTCTCATTTGAAGACTTACATGTATTGCTTAGGATGACCCATGTTGTATTGCTAGTCAGTTGAAAATACTTTGTAGAATACTAAATCTGCCTTAGTGTTGTGAATATTTTTTTTTATTTGGGTTTATATTTCCTCCATTTGCTCACCCTGTTTTAAATACATCTGTTCTTTTAAGCTGAGTTGTAGAGTTTATTTGCCTACCTGTAGGATCTCGTCTTATCCACAAGGCTTGACTAAGAAATTCTACTGCCTGTGACAAAGAACAAGACGCACCCTTCACATTCTGCTGAGATCCTATAATGAGCAGCAGAGTGTAATGCTCCCTCTGTTCAGTTTTATGTTGGGCCCTTTCCCTGTCAGCTGTCAAACTCTGGCAGTAGCTTTTGTCACTGCTGCTTAGCAGTGGGGATAACACAGGAGGGAATTCACATAATGAAGAAGCAGCTAGCATTCACTGAGAGGGGAGAAGAAATTAGGGTGTGGGCACAGATGTTGCAAAACCTCCTTTTCCTTCCTTTGGGAGCCCAGAGCACCATCATCATTATAGAACCCCTAAGCTCTGATGTGCTCACAGCTCCAAAAGTCGAAAATGTGGTGGGGGGAGTACTTATGGAGCCAGCGTTGCATAGTAGTTTGAGCATTGGATTATGACTCTGGAGGTCAGGGTTTGAATCCCTGCTCAGCCATGGAAATCCACTGGGTGCTCTTGGGTGAGTCATACCTTCTTAGCCTCAGGGGAAGGCAAAAGCAACCCTCCACACACAACGAACCTTGCCAAGGAAAAGCCGTGATAGCTGTGCTGTAAGACTGTCATAAATCAGAAATGACTTAAAGGAGAAGGAGAAGGAGAAGATGATAGTGGTGACAATATCTAATCATAAAATAAGTGAATTTTCCTCTTCATCCCTCCAGATTTGACACAGCTCTTTTTGTGGTGATGCAAAGGTGAAGACCCATTCAGTGATCTCTTGACTAAGGCAGAATAGGAGCCTGATTCTTTAGCATCCTCATGAATGCCAGTATCAATTTAACACAGTTAATGATCCCAGAAGAGACAGGCAAGACTGACGCTTCTCCAGGGCCTGGAGGTCCAGAGGGGCACAGAACTGGATGCAGTCCCACTCTTAAGAGGAAATAGTTGTAAACCATGTCTAGCAATTGTTGGAAAATGCTTCCCAACCAAGCATTCTTTTTAACCCCCTTCACTCATTTGCTATTACAGCAGTGGGGCTGTAGATAGTATGGGTTTTCTGTATTCATCTACTGTATATAGGTTGTCTCTAAAACTTTCCTCATTTGCTAAATCACCCATTGTGGGGATGTGACTAAAGAACTTCCCAGGTGTGTTTGCTAACACATAAAAGACCCCACCTCCCTCCCTCCCTCCCTCCCTCATCCTTCCCCCTCAAGATGTTGAATGCAGGTTCTGTTCAGCTGCTCCTCTTCTTGAAACTTTCCTGCAGATAGCAAGGGGTTAGGTACCTTAATATGTACAGTGCATTATCTTGTGGCATAACCTCTGCACACATGAATGTGAGGTCCTGCAAAGCACTGCATCCCATTATAATCAATGGACACAGCAGGTGTGTGCCTGGGCTGCTGTGGATGCACACACGTTGCATCCATGGACTACAATGGGGTGCAACACTTGCATTTTTTCAACAGCAGGGTTCTTGGAATGGCCACACTGTAACTAGTAAAGTTTTTAGCTATAAAACTTTCATATTCCCTGTTTGCCTTATTTTGCTAAAACTAGCTTCAGAGAAACTCCAGAGATTTGGCACTACCAAATCTGAGACTGAATTAAGACTGAATCTTAATCAAAACAATCTTAATCTTTCACAGGAAAAGGACTAACACCCTTGGAAGCTACTTCTAATTCAACAAGAATATTTGCAGAAATGAATTCTCTGTATTATTACTAACAGCATATAGTGAGGATATTTTCCTTTCCTTGTCAGATTCCAATATTATACATAAATACATGTATTCACATACACACACATCTCCATGCTTAGGAATAAAAAATATAGTAATAACAATAGCTAGAATTTACAATTGCAGTTAAAGTATAGTTATGCTTTGTAACTGTTTTGTATTCACAATTCCTATGTATACACAACTGTGATGGTAGTGTAGAGCAGCCATTCTTAACCCGTGGTCCATGGACCCCTGGGTAGGTGTGATGTCCCCACAGGGGGTCTGCAACTGCCTTGGCCAGTCACTGTTATGAGTGGCAGTGCAATCCCTACCTTCAGTGCTGTGACAGCCAATGGCTACTCAGAGACTTTCACCTGGAATGGAGGAAGTGGAACAGTCAGGTGTTGTGTGTGAGTGAGCATGAGGAGAGCAGAGAAGGTGGCCGGCCAGGGGAGCTCCCGTAATTTAGAGAAGAATGGGGCAGGGGTTGTCCTGCTCCCTGGCCTGACATCCTCCCAAGGCAGAGGAGTGGCAAGCAGGTCATGTCCTCCTGATGGGCTTGGCAAAAGGAACCAGCAGCTGGGCACAGGGCCAGATACCATGGCGATGGCTCTGGTGGCTCTGGGCTGAGAAGCATGGAAAGGGGGACATCTTCATCACTGGGGTGAGCGCTCACAGTCAAGGGTCAGTGGATAAATGGGGTGGTGCTGCTTAGGGGGGATTAACACATGTGGAGAGAGGATTATACTTATTTATCACTTGGAGACTCTTTATGAACAATTTTAAATAAATATTTGATATACTTTAGGGCTTTAAATTTTGAGTTAAGCCTTGGTGGTCAAGCCAACAAAAGGTATTTAAAGGGAATCCATGGTAAAGAAAAGGTTAAGAACCACTGCTTTAGAGAATATGTAGGGATCGTAAAAGTTGACAAATCCTGCCTTGCTAGGCAGCAGCCACTGTAAGCGAGGGAGACCTGTTCTCCTGTCGATCAGGATGGGGCAGACTGATGTTTCCACCCTCCTCCTGCCAGCAATGTCTGGTGTGAGGGGAAACTGAGGTAGAGACTGTGCTTCTGATTGTCACAAAATCATCACTGTGTGCTGTTAGTATGTAATATAATAATAATAATAATAATAATAATAATAATAATAATAATAATAATACCAGGAAATTCATTTCTATAAATATTCTCTAGCATGGTATAAAACTTTTTCCTCTTACTACTGGGACTTTTACTACTGGGACTTTTATCCAGTAAGTCCAAAGAAGGGGGCAGTTTTGAGCCAGGAGATGCTATTTAGTTAAGTATACTTATGTATACTTAACTAAGGCCCTTTCCGCACCTTACCAGAGCCCTCACGATATTGCTACTATCGCAAGAGGCTCAGTAGAGACCCCCTTGCAGTCCACATACAGCAGGGCATTGGCGACAGAGCACCAGTCCCCGCCCAGTGGCTTGTCCGCATGTCGGCATCCTGGGCCACGGCTAGGTCCCGCCCTGTCCCCGCCCCACCGCCGCTGATTGGGCGGTGGTGTTTCTTTTTTAAAAAAATTTTTTGCCAGCTATCGTGCTAACGTTAGCATGATAGATCCTGCCAACAGGCTGTTTCGTACTACGTTGGTAACATACTAACGTGCTAACGTGCTAACGTGCTAACGATAGCGCCGGGTTTAAAAAAAAATACAGTCGACCGGACCCCGGGGGCTGCTGTCATCTCGAGTGTGAGTGGCGACGCAGCCCCGGGGTGGCCTCTCGCAGTGACGTGTCGTGCAGTGTTCCCTGCTGTGATGGGGGCAGCGGCTGGCCTGCTGCTGGGCAGAGCGTCCCCTGGGAGTTGCTGCGTGAAGGACAGGCAGCAGGGATTGCCCACACCCCGCCCACTCCCGGGTCCTTCCTGGAAGCACACCGGACGACGGCTCCGCAGGCCCTCTGGTTGCGCAACCTACGCGTGAAAGGGAGGTTATTTTTGCTTTTCAGGCGAAAATAAGAAAACGCGCTATGAGCGCTATCTGTGGCCATGATAGCACCTGGTTTGCCAGAACGTCATGCGGTACGGCGGCTCGTGAAGCGGGAGGGAGTGTGCCTAATACGCTTTAAAAACGCCATGCGAAAAGGGCCTAAGTAGCTGACACAGAATCTTGACCAATGTAGATAACTAGCAAGTTTTAATCATTTCATGGTATCCTAAATCTGCTACCTAAAAAACTACTTCACTCTGCCTAATGGTAGGGTTGGCCTGTCATTTAACATTGAGCGACTGCTGTTTGAAAAATTCAAGTCCCTTGGGGGCCCATTGACTGTGTGTGTAATGTTTTGGGTTCTTTAGGTTAGAAAGGAAATACAGTCGGCCCTCCACATTTGCAGCTTTGACTTTCACAGATTTGATTATTTGCAAGTTGCTTCAACCCCTGCCCCCCTCACCTTAAGCATTATTTTCCAGGGGAATTTTCCCTCTTGACGGCTCTGACGACTCAGCCCTTTAAAACCCCACCTGTGGTCCTCTTTCTTCTCCGCCAGCTGCTGCCTTGTCAGCTGAAGATTGCTCACTGCCTGGTTTCTCAGCACCACAGACCCTCTGCTGAGGCCCCCCACGCACTCAAGGAAGGAGATGGGCAAGAGAGAGGAGGTATAGGGCCACCATACAGACCCTCCCATTCCCTCTTCTTTCCCTGGCCTGGTTTGGACTCTTGATGCCTGCTCTCCCCATCATGCCTTGCCTCCCTTCCCACACACTTATCCAGACATTTTGATATTTGTGATTTTTCCACTTTTGCGAGGGTCCTCTGCCCCTAACTCTAGCAAATGTGGAGGGCCAACTATATATACAGTGCTCAGATTTATTCAATGAGATGAGGCAGGTTTACAGGAGCAATATTATTATAGTGTAAAAGTTTTCCTTAGTGTTCAAATGTCACTTTTTAAAGTTACTGTTCCCTCAAGACCTTTCAAGGTTAGAAGAAAGAATAAATGGGCCTGGTAGAAAAACTGTCTCCTCTTCTAACAGAAAAAAAAAATCCCTTTCAGTAGCAATACACTAGTTTGTAGCAGCAAGATACCCAATTTCAAAGCCATAACATTTTATGTGTAGCAACATAGTTCAGAATTCAATTTTATTCCTCCTTGGCTTCAAATCAATATATTTTTTGAAAGATATATGGAAAATACGTTATGCTTTGAAAACTTGATAGAGTCATTGGAACTGCCAGGGATTCTGAATGGAGTAATAACTCTCAGATGGTAGATTAACAGTCAGAGGTGATGTAGGGTGACATCCATATGCACTCGTTTTGACGACATCACAGCACTTTGCTTTTTGTTGACCTGTCATTTGGTTTAAATAGCCACAATGAGACACCATATCTAGATAGGGAAGTAAGGGCTGGGGTAACAAATAATTTGCTGCCAGAGGTGAAAGATTCATGGAATCTTATCCCACTTCAATACTATCAGTAGAACAATGTCTGTCACCCCACCTAAGGCTGTCAGCCTAGTTTAGGGACAACAGAAGAGGCTGTGGAGAATCCACAACAATGTCTTATAATACTTCACTGCAACCTCACTGCCACCGCCCATACTGCCCACTTAAAGCAGCCACCTAAAGCTCTAATCTGGCTTTCGGGAAGGGATAGTTTCCATATATTTTAGTAAAGACGCATGCAGAAGCCCTTCTAATATTCTGAAGAAATGTTAATGCAATCAAGAAAAGCTGTAACCCATGGGTAGAAGAAAAATGCCATCATAAATATATATTTTTATGAATGTGTTATCTCTATGCAGCACACTGAAAATATCTTCAAAAATAAACGGTGCTAGTGTTTTAAACTGCTCCATGATACTCAGTCCACAAATACTTGAGATGATCAATTACATCAAATTAAACCCACCAATTAAACCAGCTATAGCCTTTGTTATGGTGTAACCAAAGGTGCTAACCACATAAATACCATATACATATTTGCCATCATCAGCAATGTAATGCAGGCAGAAGAGAATGACAGAAAATATGTCTAATGACATTGATAAAATGCTACACAAAAGAAAATACAAAAAATAACAAGGAGTTTTGTGGCCCGTTAAAGACTTAATTTTGTTACAGTGTAAGCTTTTGTGGAATAGAGTCCACTACTCAACATTACTAGCAAGGTTTCTCAAAAAGGCATAAATATTGAATGGCACAGTGAGCCCTGCATGAATGTTGTGTAAGGTAAGCCATTCACATGGCCTGTTGACTCAATGGCCTATTTAGTGACTGTCATCTGTTTTACAACTTGAGATACTGTTGCCCAAACTGGGCTTCAGCTACCTGCTGTGAACTCCAGTTATGGGCTTATATACCCATGCAATGCCTGAGTAATCCCAACAGAAGCATGTGATTTTCTTCATGGAATTAAATGTTGCACGTTGGATTGGTATACACGTAGAAGGAAGTCCCTATTGTGGGACTCAGTCACAGATTGTCTTAATATACAGCCATCATAAAATGCTGACCAAGCCTTATGTATTCATCATTGCTGACATGAAGATTCATCCATCAAATCAAAATGGTGAAGGGAATTTCCATCCAACATGCCAAGGGACAGAGAACAGATCCACCACAATGAGGGTGATGAATCTACTCTTGATTTTACTACCACTTGTCCTGCAGTAGCTCCAAATTGAATGGAATTTCTCTTGGTCTTGGACCCTTTAATTTCAGAGATTCTCATTAAATTCAGAGCAACTGTGGGAACAGCAGTGGTAAAACCAAGAGCATATTTGCTGCCCTGCAATGGTGGCTTTACTGGCCACTCCTGCAAAACACCATTTATCAACTATGATACAGGGTTACTTCAAACAGAGCAAACCCAACACAAAATCCTATCTGGCTTATCAAGCAGCAGTGTAACTCATGCAGTATTGGGGTTTTCAGTAAGAAAGCTCCCTTACACTTAATTAGATCACTGCTCCATTTAGCCTAGTACTGGTGACCAGCTGTGTAGGGAATGGGGGGTGGGGGGGCAGTTTGCCCTGGGCAGCAATGTTTTTGGGGTGTCCTGGCCCGTAGCCATGCCCCTGCACACCCTGGCCACGCCCCCACACATCACAGCCATGCCCCCACACATAGCGGCCACGCCTCTCGCACCGTAGCCCCCCTCCCGCCCCCACCCTCCACACACTCCGACTTCCGCCACTGCTGGTGGCACTGTCTGGCAGAAGCTCTCCAGAGTTTCACACAGAGGTTTCTCCAACCTTACTAGGAGAGGCCAGGGATTGAACCTGGAAAACATATACTCTACCACCATGACATTGTCCAGGAATAGTTCTCCAGCACTGTGACGTTGTGTCATGGCATTCTGGAAATAATGTTTTTATAATTTCCCACTATGGATGAGATTTTCATTGTACATATATATCATATCCTGTGTGTGGAATTTTACAGGGAGTTCCAGACATTATTGTCATCCATTTCTAACCCTATCATGTTTTGCCATCACTTCTTCCGTGTTTTATCTTACCACAGGAATTCCATTAGAGAGAGAAAGGTGGAACAGCTTCAGGATTTCTTTTGATTTGCAGCATCAAGAACTATTCCTGGAAACACCCACAAATGCATTCTTCTGGTCAGAACTAGGGGAAAAAAAGGATTACTTGATGGCAGAATTCTGGGAATGTGGCTAACTGAAGTGCCAGAGCAGCCAAAAGCAGGTTACCAGAATACCTCCTCAGGAGAGAAACCAAGCCCAGTAGTTTGCATATGAACCTGCATATGAACTTTAATACTTTATTCTTATTGTTATCTAAATAAATGTTACAGTTTATTTTTGTAAATGCTGACTTAGATGAGTTTCATACAGTATTTAAACTAACGCAGAAAATATGCTGCTATAAAACTACTAAGGGGTTCTGAATAAACATTGAGAACCCTCACCCTTTTATACAAAGGTAGTGCCGTAAGGAGGAAAGCACAGCTGTGTGGTAAAGACAGCGCACCTTATCAGATTGAGGAATTGCCATACCAGTCTGGTAGGAAAAAGGGTGTGTCACAATAACCTTCTCATTTTTTTCACCTTAGTAAAACTCAGATGTTAATTCAAGCCTATAATATGACCTCACAGTATTTTTCTTAACAACCACACCTGAAGTCAGAGCATGTGTTCTATACAAACATGAATAGAGACGCCCCTAATAATATTTAAGCTTAAGAATGGAAAAAAAACCCCACTCTTTGCAGAGATCATTAACCAGCAAATGTTTTTCTAAGTGAACCTTTATTATAAATCATCTGTTGATTATGTCCAGCTTCATGTCTCTTATAAAAAACGTGAGCTGCAGGTTTCTTTAAAAAGATGTAAATGATATATTATATAAAATATAATATGTTATATAAATTACAACCACACACAAACACTTTAAGTTCACTTTTTCAGAACTTCACTAGCATTTGTTAGTGTAATATTGTAACACACACACAATTCTCATACATAGTCCTGTTTGCATTACTGCACATAATTCTGTGTCTTAGACATTATACCTAATTCTTAGAGCTAGGAGAAATTATTTTTTGGCATACAATTCACAGATTTCCCAGCCAGTACCCAGAGATTCTTAGTAGTTGCAATGAAAAAAATAGTAAAATATTTAAACCTGCTCAGTAATATTAGTGCTGGTAGGTACAAATTCACATTCACAATGCACTTTCACACTTATTTATTGTACAATTTTTTTTAATCGTAAAAGCCGGTCCAAGATAGTAATAATAAAATATACATATATATGCAGCTTTTCCAAATTGTATCACCTTTGAACCTTAATAGTGATCAACAGATGTTAGAAATAATGGCCCTTTCCGCACGAGGCAGTTAAAATGGGCCAAGGCGTCCTGGCACGGAGGTCATCCACACCTTAGATCGGACTAGGTGCGGGCTATTTAACTTAGTTCCGCACCTTAGTCTGATCCAAACTGCCCCCAAGTGGTCCTCCAGCATGCTAAGTATAGTCCGGAAAAATCAGGTCTTTACATTTTCTGGAACGCGCCATTGCGTTCCTACTTACCTGTGCAGATGCGCAGGCTTGCACCAATGCCAGCCTGTGATCAGCGGAGGGCGGCTGTGGGTGTGGCCAGTGTCAGCGGTTGGTCCACTCCCACGAAGACACCGGAAGCCGCCATTTTCAGCCGGAGCAGTGCGGATCTACAGACCTCGCACTGCTCTGGTTCTCCCTGCACTAATGGAGGAGCTCTGCGGAAGGGCTCAAGGGAAAGTCTGCATTACTTTGGACCCAAGAAGAGCCGGTAATAACGGCACGGAGCGATTCACTCACCTCGTGTGGAAAGGGCCAATGTCTATTTAAACTAAAAGAGACAAAATTGCAAGTTGTAGGTACCATTGCCACATGAAGCACATTGGATAGCTACACATAAGAAGGTTTTTTTCCCCTGTGGCATCACACAATATTTGGAATTCTCTGCCAAAATTATTGTGTTATCTTGCTTCCTTTGTGGTATTTGGCTGGTACTTTATCTTTTAAAACCAGGCCTTCACTTGGTTGCTCTTTAACACTAGCAGAGGTACCAAGCTTCGTCTAAGTTAGGGTTCCTCTAGGTGGGTAAAAAAAGTATCAGAAAGTATTGAGACTTTCCAATTTGTACCTGCATATTCATTGTCTTGCAGCCAGTCTCTTTCTTGAAATATTATAGTTTTCTTTCTCTTCCTCCCCTCCTTCCCTCTCCTACTTACAATTTTCACATCCAGTCCCATGTAGCACCTCAGAAATTGATTTTCATCCATTTCCACTGAGCCTTTTAAATTGTTATTCACAAGTGATACTCAGAGTTCAAGAATTCTGTAACAATATTTCACTGATCAGGCATTAGGACCATTTCATTTTAGCGCTAACACTCCTCTTCTCCTTACTTGATCTCTGTTGAATCTATGTCCTGGAAATAATATCTGTGTTTATTTAGTGGTGGTCATGGCCCTTACTGCACCATGGCCATTTCCGCACTACACTGTTATAATGCTATTATTCCACTTCCAAACTCCTGTGGAATTCTGGGATTTGTTGTTTACTGAGGCCAAAGAACTCTCTGAGAATTCTCTCAAAGAAAATTCTAAATGCCCCTCCCTAAACTGCAAAGCTCAGGATTCCATAGGGTGTTGAGAGTGGAGTAATAGCCCTATAACAATGTAGTACGGAAATGGTCCATGCTTCAATAGCATCTTGTTCTGTTTCAATTCCAGCATTGCCATTTCTGTGTTGCTTCTGGGTTCCGAATCTCTGCCGCACAGAAAGTGCTATCAGGCACAAACGAGGAACTGCACTTGCCCAGGTGACAGACTTGAGGCAGAAAAGGAAGCCATTACAGGATTTTTTTTCCTCGTAATGAGGATGAGGGAGGCTGTCTCCTTTGTCCTCACCAGGCGAGCCTGGGATGGTGGCGGGACCAAGAGAAAGCCTTCCTCAGCCGATCTTAGGGCTCTAGCACGTTTGTACAGGGGGATACAATCTTTCAAATAGCCTGGACCTAAGCTGTATAGGGCTTTATAGGTCATAACCAGCACTTTGAATCATGCCTGGAAATGAACAGGTAGCCAGTGGAGCTGTTTTAACAAGGGTGTTAAGTGCTCCCTGTAACTGGCCCCAGTCAGCATTCTAGCTGCTGCATTTTGAATCTGCTGAAGCTTCCGAATAGCTTCCAAAGGCAGCCCCATGTAGAGTGTGTTATAGGAATCCACCCAAGATGTAATGGAGGTGTATGTCACTGAATCCCGATCTGACATCTCAAGGAACGGACACAAATGGTGCACAAGTTTTAACCGAGCAAATGTACTCCTGGCCACTGCTGAGACCTGGGCATCCAGGCTGAATCCAGGAGAACACCAAGGCTGCGAGCCTGAGATTTCAGGGTCAAAGTCCCTGTTCCCTGATCTGCCTTCCAACTGATCAGGAGCACCTCTGTCTTGTCTGGATTAAGCTTCCATTTGTTTGCCCTAATCCAGTCCATTACTGACAACAGACATTGGTTCAGCACTGAGACAGCTTCCTTGGAATCAGATGGAAAGAAGAGGTAGAGTTGGGTATCATCAGCATATTGGCTGTCATCAGCATATCATCCCAAAACCCCGGATGACCTCTTCCAGTAGTTACATGCAGATATTAAACAGCATGGGGGATAAAACAGAACCTTGAGGGACCCCACAAGTCAATGGCCAGAGAGTCTAACAGGAGTCCCCCAGCACCACCTTCTGAGTTTGTCTCTCCAAGAATGAATGGAACCACTACATAATAGTGCCCCCAAGTCCCATGCCAGAGAGTTGGCTCAGAAGAATAACATGGTTGATGGTATCAAAAGCTGCTGAGAGGTCCAACAGAACCAACAGGGGCACACTCCCCCCTCTAATTCCCTGTGTAGGTGATCCACCAAGGTGACCAAAGCTGTCTCCATCCTATAACCAGGCCTCAGGCCAGATTGAAATGGATCTAGATAATCAATTTCATCCAGAAACCTTTGGAGCTGGGAGACCACCATACACTCCAGAACCTTGCTGAAAAGTAGAATATTGGAGACTGGTGATAATTTATTCAGGATGGTAGGATCCAAAGAGTGTTTTTTCTTTTTAGTAATGGCTTTACCACAGCCTCTTTTAGGCTTACTGGAAACTCACCACTCCACTTACCCATTCAACTCCTCTAGCTACTTTTGGAAGCCAGGAGGGGCAAAGATCCAGTATACACGTGGTGGCTCTCATTTCTTCAAAGATCCTGTCTACATTCTCAGGCTGCACCAACTGAAATGAATCTAATAATACAGGCCAAGCAGGTGCCTAGATTACATCAACTGGACCTTCTGAGACGGTAGAAACACATAAGAAAGTAAGTACAGATGCATTTCATGTTGAAAATACTGGATTCATTTAAATCAACCTGGGAGTGGGAATGAAAAGTCTGGGGGCTCCCAGAAAATATTTCCTAGGAAATCTTTCAGAATGAGAATAGCATGATATGATCTCCAGAACAAATTGGTTTGTACAGGAACAAAACCTACAATCTCCAGAGACTCTTTCCCTGTCTGGAGATGCCTGTAACTATTTGAGCACCCTGTTAGTGATATCTCTAAAGTGAGTTTCACATGAAGCTTATATTTTAAGCCAATTCATCAGAAACATACACTCCAAATTTGGTATAAATCCATCAAGCTGTTTTGAAGGAGATTAGTGGATTTCTCATACACCAAGCAAGCTATGCTAAGTAAGTCAGATCATCCTGAACATACTATCCAGATTGGGTGTAAATCCAGCCACTTGCTTTTGAGGAAACTAGTGGGGTGCCTCTGCAGGATTGGAGTCTGCATACAGCTTAGGCTATAAGTCAAATCATCCCAAAAATACCTTTCAAAGCTGGCGTGAATTCATCCAAACATTTTTCCCATGATGCTTAACAAACACACAGAAAGATTAATTTTATTTGTATAGATTAGCTTAAAACTGTATTTCTCAGAGACCCTCTTTTCTCAATGTTGCTTTTAGTCTTAGGTGGAACTTTTTTTTTTTTTTATAATTGTTTTAGTGATGGTGTTGTCATTTTTTTTTAAAAAAAAAGTTTCTATGTTGTAATACCCTTTGCATTACTTTTGTGGAAGGGAAGATAGAACAGAAATTTCTCAGGAAGGAAGGAAGGAAGGAAGGAAGGAAGGAAGGAAGGAAGGAAGGAAGGAAGGAAGGAAGGAAGGGCCTTTGCACACTACACTGCTATAGTGCTATTATTCCACTTTCAACATCCTGTGGAATTGTGGGGTTTGTAGTTCACTGAGGCCAAAGAGCTCTCTGGCTAAGAATTCTAAATACCCTTCCCTAAGCTGCAAACTCCAGGATTCCATGGGATCTTGAAAGCAGAGTAACAGCACTATAACAATGTAGGGCAGAAAGGCCCAAAGAAACTAAAAAAGTTCTTAGTAGGACTTAAAATAGGTGCAAAGGGTCTAGATACCCTAAAGGCACCAGATGCTATCTGATCTTGGAAGCTAAGCAGGATCAGCCCTGGTTAGTACTTATACAAGAGACTGCCAATGAATACCAGGTGCTGTAGGCTATATGTCAGAAGAAGGAACTGGCAAAACCACCTCTGAGTATTCTTTGCCTAAGAAAACACTATGAAATTCATGAAGTTTTCATAAATCAGCAGGCAACTTGAAGGCATGTACACACACACAAGTATAGGTGCAGGCTTTTGACAGCTTTAGCACATGAAGGGCACTGTTGGGCACATACAAACACCTCATTGTGACATCTGCATGTCATAGCCCCAGATGGTTCCCTGATAAGCAGAAGATGTCTCCCCTTCGGTGTCAATCAAGAAATAATTCATTAGGCCATTGTCTGGGCCAAAACTTGATTTTCAAAATTGTGAAAATGACTGCCCTTGAGAAATAAAATATTGACAATCAATAGACCACTGTATGACTTAGTCCCTTTCCACATGAAATCAAAAAAGCGAAATTGGAACAGGTTGCAACCGGTAAGGGTCCCGTGTTTCCGCACCTCGTCGTAATTATGTAATTATTTCATTTCAAAACATCGTAATTACGTAGTTTTCTACCAACAGAAAAAATCTATTTTGTAGCAGCAATACCGCTGTAATCCCATCAGCCAGCTTAATGCAGAAACGTTATAGCGCATCATCTCGATTCAGAGGCAGCACCAGGGAGTTGTGGGCGTTCCTGAGCTGTCCCCACCCACAAGTACAGATGTCGCCATTTTTGGTTGCCATTTTATGCTCTATGCTGCGTGAATTCTAGTAAGTGTGGGAAGGGGATTTTAAGGATTATTATTATTATTGTTATTATTATTATATATTATTATATCTTATAATTTTTTTTTTTGCTGTAACCATTTATCTACATTTCTCTTAACTGTTCCTCCCTCAGTAATGCTCCCGTGAAGACAACAGAAGACAACAACGGCAGCTAACACTGAGGGGCTTTCTCTTCTTAAGTTCTCTGCCATGGGTATTGGGGGGTGGGGGGAAGAAGGCCATAGAGGAACCAAGAGTTGTAGGAACTCAAGATCCATCATCATAAGGTAAAAGGTGGTAGTGGCTGGTGGCTTTCTGCACCCACATACGTCTCCCTAAAAAGTCTCTCCACCCTCCAACCCCCCCTGGGTCTCCCGAAGAGTACCGAAACCACCCTGCATTGCCTCTGCCATCACCCCTTGCCGATGCTCACAAGGCCAGGGACAATAGGAGAGGTAGTACTCCAAAGAAGTATTCCCCTTCCCCAGGACCTCCCCAACAGCACTGAAACCAAAAAAAAAGGACAGTCTGCTGGGCAAACTCCCTCCAACTCCCCCCCCCCCGGTTCTCCCCAAGATTATTGAAACCACCTTGCATTGCCTCAGCCGTCACCCCTTGCCAATGTTTACATGGCAAGGGATGATGGGAGACGCAGTACCAAAAAGAACAAAAGATGAAAGGCTTGTTTCAAACAAATATTTTAATTAGCAATAGCAGTATTAATAATAATAACAGTAGAAATATCAATAATTATAAAATACAATACAATTAAACCTCTCCCTTCCCCATAACCAACAACATTGTCTATCTAGAGGTGCATGCACCCCGCACAGCCAACACCACCGCAGCAGCACCCTGGTCGAAGGCTTGCTGTAGCCCGTCAATTTGGCTAGTCATTTCCGCATGCAGGTTGATCATTTCAGTTGCTGCACCCTGGGTTAATGTGGTCTCCATCCCTTCCAAGGATTGCGTGAAGGCTGTTTGGAGGTTGATTACCTCCACAGATAACCCCAACAAAGAGTTCTCCATGGACTGATGGAGGTTGTTACCTAGGGGGGAAAAAATGGTACAGGGAGTTAGCTAGGAGTCAGTGAGGTGCACATGGTCCACCACTAAAAACTTTGTAGGTTACCTTGCGTAACCCCTAGAAATCATTATACTCACAGTGCCCAATGATGCGGTCCTCCATGTCCTGCATTTGTTGCAGGAGAATGGCACTGCTGGCAGGAGAATGCTCCTCCTCTGTCACAGGTACACATACTGGAACAGAAAGAAAGAACATGTGTTTCATCATGGGTGGGCACCTACTTTTGATCTGGTGACAATCCACATGCAGCTTTCTTGCCCAACCCTTGGAAGTGTTGGCAGAGGAGCCCCAGCTCCTGCCATGTGCTGCCCAGACCATTCCCTCTGAATTCACCACCCGATGAAGACCCTGGTGCATCTTTCTCCTCCTCCACCTGACCTGTAACTTGTGATTGTTCCGCAACTGCAAAATAAAAAAGATTGCATAGAGAGTTTTCATCTTGGTTTTTTTTTTTATATATTCAAGAAGCCAGCAGTGAAGTAGTTATTTCATTGCCACATCTATAGTGGGTGACAAGCCCTTGCACTTATGGAGCATAAGGCCAGCCACAGGGGAGGGAGAGCTTTCTTCAGCTGCAGCTGCAGCCTCAATTTCCAAGTCAGGGGAGGGGGAGCAGATCTTTTCAGTGGACACCTGCTCCTTGGCTGTGGAGGAATGAGAAAGTGATATACCGACTTATGCCATGACCTCCATCTGTCTCTGATCCTTCGCATTTTCAACATGTTTGCTAACTAAGCTTAAATTTAAATTGATAATAGAGGCAAGACTATTATTTAGTGGGGAAGTATACTGATATTTTGGATCGACAATGCAAAAAACAAGATCAGGGAAAACTCGGACTACCTCTACTTCAGATCCACAAGGAAGACGTGACTCCTTTGATGAACAACCTGATTATCAGAAAAAGTTCATGGAAGAAAAGAGATCTTATATGGTGGGAATAAAACAAGATTTGTTTGAATTAAAAAACCAAGTCACAGAAATGCAAGATACTTTAGAACAAGTCAAAAGAGAAGTTAACACCAATAGAAAAGATATAGAGGTGAATAAGAAAGAGATTTCTACTTTGAAACAGAAATTGTCTTCCTCCACAATAGAAATGGACAAGCAGTTAGATCGGTTGGCTCTAATTGAACAAAAGCAGATGGATTCGTGGATACGAATTAGAGGTTTAGAGGAGAAGACAAATGAAGATATAAAAAAGAAGAATAACAACTCTTTTGGGTGAATTTTTGGAGGTGGAAGAAGAAGATATGGACACAGAGATAGACGCAATTTACAGAATCAGTTCTATACCCGCTAAGAGAAAGAAATTACCCAGAGACGTGGTGATACAGTTTACTAGGAGATTAACAAGGGATAAAATAATTGAAGAACATAATAGATCTCCTCTAATAGATCAAGATAAACCATTAATAATACTTCGAGAAATCCCAGTAAGAATACTAAAGAAACGGAAAGATTATGAATTTTTGGTCTCCAAATTAAAACAAAATCAGATAAGATTTAGATGGGACCGCCTCAAAGGGGTGATCTTCACATTTAATGGACAGCGGTACAGACTGAACTCAGTAGAAAAAGCACAAGATTTTCTTCATAGACTTAGATTGGACTTAGAAAAGTCTGAAGCTCAAATGCCTCTACAGAAAGCTCAGGAGAGGGTTTTTGTAAGTTCTCCCAAAGATGAAGAATTATTCAAGCAATATAAATATATACATCAAACCTGTATAATAAATAAATTCTCTTCAAAATTATATAAATTCTCTTCAAAATTAATTTTGATCATATATGGCTGCCAAGAAGTTGGCAAGGTTACATAAAAAAAACAGAAATTTTGACGAAGACATTTAGTGATCATAATCCAATAACTGTAAGATTGGAAGGCCAAAGCAAAAGAAGGAATTGGAAACTGAATGAAGCTCTTCTAATGCAGTATGAGATTGTGACATTATGTAAAACAGAATTGCAAGAATTTTTTGAAACCAATTTGAACAACGAAGTAGAAACCAGAGTTGTTTGGGATGCATTCAAAGCGGTGTTTAGAGGGTTCCTTATCCAAAAAAGTGTTGGCGTCTAGGAATTAGGGTGCTCTTCATGAGCGTCTCCAAGCCAGGGCTCTCTGCCACCAATGAGAGCATTGTCCTGATCTCATTGAAGGCCCACAACGTTCCCTCACTTGGCATTTTCACACTAAAATCACACAACCAGACACACAACCAGAGAAAAAACACACAGTAATCCACTCACACCAGCAAGCAAACAAAACAAGCAAAAAAGCAAAAGGAAAGGAAAAGAGAAAAGGTCAGAGAAGCAAAGGGTACAATTCACACAGGCAAACAGAAAAGTCAGCAGTACAGAAAGAAAAACTAATTAAAGATAAAAACAACGTAGGAACGCAAGCATGCAAAGACAAACACACACAGCAGCACACAGCACCAAACACCAAACACTATGCAGCAACAAACACCCAAGAATCAGCAAGTTCACCATGCCTGAAAGAAGGAAGGTAAACACAAGCTGTATAAACCTTTCCCACCTAGGAGCAACAGGGGGCCACCGTTTCCGCCTGGCAACTAGCCAGCCATTCGGAAGCAAAATCATGTGATAGTTGGGTGGCATTCCTATTGGTTGAAGCAAGCGTCTTGCATAATTACGTTATTATGATGGCACCTGTAATTATGTTTTTCTGTTGTCTTTTCTTTTGGCGGGAAAATGGAGGAGGAAAGTGAAGCGGCCAGGTCAAAAGGAAGGGGGAAGGCATGGCAGAAATCAGAGATTGTGGATTTATTAGCAGTTTGGGGGGAGGAGAATGTGCAAGTGGAGTTGAAATCAAACCACAGAAATATAGATATTTTTGTGGATGTGACAAGGAAGTTGGAGAGAAGAGGTAATTGTTGAACCGCGGAAGAATGTCGCCTAAAGACGAAGGCGATGTGTCTGGAATATCGCCGGGTGGTTGCCTGGAATTCACTCACAGGAAGACCAAAGAAAACATGTCCCTTCTATGGGGAACTACATCGTATACTAAAAGGGGATGTGAGTGTGAAGCCAAAGCGCGTGTGCCGTAGCCTAAAACTCAGAGTACAGGGGGGTACTGGAGAAGTTTGTGATGGCCCATCCACCGCTGTGCAGGAGCACACGGTCTCACAGAACAATGGGGACGGATGTCCCTCGTTCTCGGGTAACAACGATAACACAAGAAAGGGGTGTGGAGGAGGGGCTGCTGGGGTATAATATGCAGGGGAAAAAACTAAAACTACAGTAAAGGAGAATGGAAAAATTTCTTCATCCTTCCTTGTCTACAAATATGTTTGCCATTTCTTTTCCTCTCAGTGGCACTGTTGGAAGCGAGGGAAGAAGATGGGAACTCCTCTAACCTATTTGAAACCAGTGATTGTATAGGATATTAACTTGTAATTGTGTAGGATATTAACAAGGGTAATAATAATAATAACAACAACAATAGCAACAACAATAATAATGGGAATAATAATAAAAATAATACTAATAATAGTAGAGATAATAATAAGGGTAATAAGAAGGGAGGGAAGGTAATAAAATTGTGAATGTTCCAACTTTGGAAAAGCAGTGCATTAAGGGAATGTGCCTAATAGTTCCTATTTGTCCACCACAGCCAATGATGAGCCTATGGAGAACAGTGGTGTCTTACCTTCTGAGGATGCAGATAGCAATCCAACAATGCTCGGCTGCATCAATAGGAGTATGGTGTCTAAATCGAGGGAGGTACTGGTACCACTCTACTCTGCTTTGGTTAGACCTCATCTTGAATACTGTGTCCAGTTCTGGGCACCCCAATTCAAGAAGGACATGGTCAAGCTGGAGCACGTCCAGAGGAGGGCGACCAAAATGGTGAAGGACCTGGAAGCCATGCCCTATGAGGATAGACTTAGAGAGCTGGGTATGTTCAGTCTGCAGAAGAGAAGGTTAAGAGGGGACATGATAGCCGTGTTTAAATATTTGAAGGGATGCCATGTAGAGGAGGGAGAGGGCTTGTTTTCTGCCGCTCCAGAGACCAGGACAAGGAGCAATGGATTCAAGCTGCAGGAAAGGAGATTCCACCTGAACCTCAGGAAGAACTTCCTGACAGTCAGGGCTGTCCGGCAGTGGAATATGCTGCCTCGGAGTGTGGTGGAGTCTCCTTCTTTGGAGGTTTTTAAGCAGAGGCTGGATGGCCATCTGTCGGGAGTGCTTTGAGGGTGTTCCTGCATGGTAGGGGGTTGGACTGGATGGCCCGTGTGGTCTCTTCCAACTCTACATTTCTATGATTCTATGATTCTATGAATGTCAGAAATAGGTGAGTATGAGAATAGGAAAGATTACAATTTACCCTTTGTAGGATACCAAATGTTCCTGTATAGGAATATATTTCAGGTAACCCACCCTAATACACTCTCTGTTTCCAGGGCCATGGAAGATGAGCCCAGTACTCCCACCAGCATTGACATGGCGTCGCTTTCCCCCCATTCAAGACTTAGGCATGCACGGGCTCGAGACCGTTCTGGAAGAAGGAGAGAAGCCATCACAATAGCAATGATGGAGCAGATGAAAGAGGAGGGTGCTACATCTAGGGAGGAACATCAGATCAACCGTGAATCCTGTAGGGAGGAGATCAATGCACTTATGGGCAAGCTGGACGATGGGAACAAGATTTTTCGAGATTTAGTGAAGAACATGAATCGAGATTCGATTGGTTGTGCAGAGGAGAGGCAACAGGTTGTGTCACTCCTCCAAGTAACCAACAGGGCAATCTCCTCCATGATAGACTCCCTGGAGAGGCTGCTAGAAAATATCAGACCAGTTGCCAGAAACAGTGATGCCTCTGTATCCGCTTCGATGGTTCAAGTGTCTGAAGTGCCTTAAGGGGGGGTCACAGGGAGGGCATAGAGCAGGAAAGGAAGTACGTCCTAAAAAGCAACTTGAGCGTTATAGCCCCTAGGAAGGCAAGATAGGAATGGAGATTGTAGGCTCCATCTTCTTAGAGCTTTCTCTGTTGCACTGTTACAAAGAAGAAGGTTATGTTACTTGCAGAATGTGTTCTGAAATGGCTTGTTAAACATGAGAAGCCAACTCAAATGTAAACGTATGTGTTTAAATTTAAATTGCAAATACAGCAGGGAGTCCTCTCCTAACTTCTCCCTTAATAGTAATGCATAGTTATACTTTCATTGCATTTCAGTGTAAAAAGTCCAGGATGCGAGGCTTTCCTCGCAATCTTGCAGTTGATATGTTATAAATGATTTGATGTTCCAGCACTAGTCTTCAGTTTTTTCTGCAGTTAAAAAATGTAACCTCACCCCTCTATCTTTCCAGACTCCACATCCAAACACACAGAGAAAACTTATACTTTAAGGAATGGGAGAAGGCCCTACAAAAAATTATTTGGCAAGGGGAAAAAACCAAGAATTAGATTTAAAACACTCAAAGATGCAAAAGAGAGAGGAGGACTTGACTTACCATCATTAAAAATCTATTACCACGCATGTTGTTTGGATTGGATCAAAGACTGGATTCAATTAGAAAACACAACCACTAAACAGAAGAAATAAATAATAGATTCGGATGGCATGGTTATCTATGTTATGATAGATCTACAGTGAATAAAGAGTTTAAAAACCATTGCATCCGAAGGACATTGTTGAAAGTTTGGTCACAGATAAAGCAAAAATTTTATACAAAACTACCAATATGGACCTCACCAGAAGAAGCTTATAAAATTGCCCCAACAAAACAAGGAAATTTACTAACATATCAAGAGTTATTGAAATGGGAGGGCGACAAACCAAGAATATGTATAGAAGAAGAATTAAAGGCTGAAGGGCATGAACTAAATTGGTTTCCATGGAGACAACTCAGAGAAAGATTTCGAATGGACCAAAAACTATACGGATTTGAGAGAAAAGAGAATGAATTAGATGTACTGATGAAGGATAACCAAAAGAAAAGAATTTCCAAATTTTATAAATTACTGCTGAAAAGAGAAATGAAATCAGAAGTAGTGAAAGATACAATGGTTAGATGGGCACAGAATTTGGGACATTCAATTGAATTAGAAACTTGAGAAAGAATGTGGAAAATAGATATAAAATTTACACCAAATTTAAATTTAAAAGAAAACTTTTATAAAATGTTTTATAGATAGTATATGACCCCAGAAAGATTACAAAAAATAACAAAAAATGGGAATTCAAATTGTTGGAAGTCTGATGAAAAGATGAGGTCTTTTTTCCATATGTGGTGGACATGTAAGATAGCAAAAAAATTTTGGAAGGGGGTACATGACGAAATCAAAAGAATTTGTAAGCTGAAATTTTAAAATGAAACCAGAGCTTTATTTGTTAAATATGCTAGGGCAACAAAGGGAAATAAGAAGTCATCAGGAGATATATCTAATAACTGCGGCAAGGTTGACATATGCGCAGCACTGGAAAGAAAAGAAACATATTGATATAGAAGAATGGAAGTTAAAAGTTCTGGATATGATAGAGATCAGAAAGTTAGCATTTTCTTTGAAGAATAAATCTATCCAGAACTTTGAGAAAGAACGGAAAAGAGTATTGGATTGGGTAAGGATATAAATGTATAAGAAATCAAAGAAGAAATCATGTAACTGTTCTTCTCTCTGTAAGATGGAAATTATGTTTGTAATGGAATGGAAATAAGTAATTTCAGCTGGAAGATTTAAACATGTAAGAGTGTGGGGGGGTTATTTTCGAGACAAACTTTTAATAATAATTATACAAAAAAAAAACTTATATTGACATACAAAGCTGAATTTCCATTCCATCCTTGAAAGCCTCTAGGTGTGTCAGTTCGCCTTCTCCCCATGTTTAATATTTTTTAAAACATCATTTTACAGAAAATAGAATGTACAGTCTGGATACTTTCACCTTGGAGGGAGGCTTGGGGGAGGGCATTTTTGGCAGCTCATTTGGCCCCTGAAGTGTTCCAGAGCAGAAAATTGGTCCCCAAACATACCACAATTGCTTACCCCTGTCCTATACAATGCTGAGGATCTGGCTACACATCTAACTCTCATTTACACCATTTCTAGTTCTCCTCTGCTTTGTTAACCTTTTAGCCCCACAGTGTGATCTGTTTCTGCTGCACTGTTGTGTAAATTCACATGGTTTCTTCGCTCACAAAGGTTCATAACACACTGAATCTCTTTGTCTTTAAGTTACTATGGGATGTTGTTTTCACCTAACAGCAACAGGATATCCTATCAATGAAGATGTATTAAAACAACTATCTGTATCATGTTGATAAAGGAAGATTGTCAAATGTGATAGTTAGCTTTCTAATGTGACCACTCAAAACATATGACTCTATTTTAAATTATTTTTATTTGGCTCTCTAGGCAGTGTGTGAAACTGCATCATAGAATGTCAGTTTACAGGGGCAGAACTGAGGAAGGAGTGTGTATATCTAATCTTTCACTGTTAATTAAATGCAAAAATGGTTTCTATTAGCCGAATATTCCCCATTGCTTATCACAATGACACATCCATTCAAGAAGATTTGCTAGTAAGAAAAAGTAATATTTCTCATTAAAATGGTACATTCTCTCATTAGTGGAACTGGGGCCATTTCCGCACTAGACTGTTAACAGTCTAGTGTGGAACAGTCTAACCCTCCATAGTTTCCAGTCTGTCTAGTGCGGAAATGGCCAGAGTCTAGTGTGGAAATGGCCAGAGTTGTTGATGTGTGCCTTCAAGTTGATTCTGACTTATGGCAAAACTAAGGCAAATCTATCATGGAGTTTTATGGAGCGGAGAGTGTGTCATGGGCCCAAGGTCATCCAGTGGGTTTCCATGGTCAAGTGGCACACTGAAACCTCTAGGACTGTAGTCAATCACTCAAATCACTACACTATGCTTGCTCTCACTGACACAGAGGCCTGCCCAAAAAGGTGTTGAGCTGATACACAAACCTTATTTCTTATGTGCATCAAGGATTAGGTGCATCATAGGTGACAATGAACTCTCATCAGCTCTTACAATCAGGGCTAGCCCTACCATTGGGCAGAATGAATTTGCCTCAGGCAGCAGAAAGTACAAGAAATAGCTATTTACTTTGCTATTATTGTATTTTTACTGCTGGAGGAAGAAAGAAGCACTTATGAGATTTTCTGACAACAGATCTTACCTGGTTTAGGTACTACATACCTTCATGGGGGTAGGATGTTATTTGTTGTTCCCTGCTAGGGAACAAAATACTTTAAGTTGGCCCTGCTTATAGGTCCCATTTTCAAACAAGAAAAAGCTTTTGTTCCAGTAATACTTTACATTTGGCATAAAGACAGGAAAATATGTTAAGTAAACTAGCTTCTTAACAACACATTCAGAATATTTTTCAGAAGGTTAGCATTAGTTGAGATGAGGATTAATGATCCAGAGTCACATGCCTTTGTAGAACAAGACAGAAGATAGAATAACCCAGTAATATTAATTGTGAGCTTGCTTTAGCATGCAGTATGATATTTCCAATTTAAAAAATACAATGAATTCCATACACAAGATCCTGTGTTTTCTATTTTGGTTGTTTCAGCATGCAACAAAGAATACTTTTCCTGCTGTTTATATCCCAACCAACATTACTGGAGTAATTCAGCATTAAGGTGACAATATTAACCTTGAAACAATGAAGGAGCCTTAAAGTAAACATCTTATTAGAATGAGTATCACTTCTCACTGATGAAAAATAACACTAGCAATAAATAATGGATGGAAATTAATAAATTAAAAGAGCACCTACTTACAACAGGAGGAGATCATGTCAAAGACAGAACAAGAATAATTGTTCTTGGGGCAAAGTTCTCTTGGCTTTGGAATTCGCTTCTTTGTTCCTCTATCTTGTTTGTTTGCTGTTGTATTTTTATCTAACTTGCCCACTCCATTTGCCTTCCTCTATTTTCCTGCTTTCCTCTGCAGTCCCTTTTTAAAATTAGCAGTCATGGGATACTAATTAAGGCTCTCTTATGGACTGAAAACTAAAACCAGTTCCGCACGAGACTGTTATAGCGCTATGATTCCACTTTCAGCATCCTATGGAATCCTGGGGTTTGCAGTTTAGGGAGGGGCTGGCTGGTGCGGAAATGGTCTAAATAAAGATCAGGTGCAGACAGTAGGGATAAATGGTCATCTCAAACTATGGAGGGTTAGAAGAAGTGGAATCCATTAGGGATCTGTACCAGAATCAGTGTTATATTAGACCTATGAGGTATATTGGTTCCAGTACTATACTGGGGCCATAAATATGTTTATAGATGCCTGGATGAATAGTGAGGCCACTTTTGCTGAATATGTAAAATTATTTTAGGGTGACAAGAACAACAACAACAAAAAGCCCATGAAGAGCTCTAATAGCAAGTCTTCAAACTGGGAGAATGGATATTAAATGAACCATGAAATTCAAGGTAGGCAGGTATAAGGTGATATAAATATCAGTTTATAGTAAAATAAAAGAATAAACTGTAAATGTCATAGTGCTATTATGCAAATCTATGGTGACTACATCTGAATTATTTTGTACTGTATCACAGGAAACCTGTTACCTATTCCATTTCATACTCTACTTTTTAGAAATCAAAAGTTCATTAAGGTTACTTGTTTGTGTAAAAGAGGTAGGGGGATTAAATGTGCAGACCTGAATCCTAATTTTGGAAGCATAACCAGACCAAAAAAAAAAAAAAACAAGATAAAGAGGCAACTCAGCTGATGTAGTGAGCTCAAGCAAAGCTAGCTTTTCCCAACAGAGAAAAATGAGAACCTTTCTATGAATATGTGTGAACATTGCCAAACAACCAAGTCCCACAGCAATCAAATTGCAATCCTGGTTCCTCAAATGACGCATTTCCCCAGACTTGCTTTTTGACATCCCACTCTTTCAACTGATCTAACTTATAGCCATTATAGCCATGCACGATATTTTCAATGCGTAGTCCACTCTTTCATCATTCCTTCTCCTCTTGCCTTCTTCCTGTAGGGAATTATGGAGGCTGGCTGACTCCTGAGTACATGCAGGTGCACTGGTTATAATGTCTCTCAGTTGACTTACCAACTTTTTTTCCCTCCCTGAGTCAACCAGGCGCCATCTTTGTTCATTCGGTCTGTCTTCAGTCGTACATGGTGTGCCTTAGATTGCAGGCAGTGTGTTTCATACAATATTACTATACAGGGTTTGTGCTTATAAGATACAGTATAATATAACATATATGTAATATACAGCATAATATAATATACAGTACAGTATAATGTAATATAATATATATGTAATACACACACACACACACACAAATAATATACAGTGACGTAATATATTATACAGTAATAATAGTAATAATAACAATATAGGAATAATTAGGAATATAGGAATAATTACAGTATATTTTATACTCATAATATATACACATACATACCCACACAAAAACACACACAGTATAAACAGTATTTTGTGTGTGTATGTATAGTAAAGTATATAATATTATATAATATTATAATTATTTGTGCTTATAATACTGCACATCATTTATAATGGCACTTAAGTACAGTGAGAAAGCTAAAAGCAGTGATGTAGACTCGAGTCGACTGACTTGGAGTCAAGTCAGACTTAAGTCACTTCAGTAACTCAACTCGGACTCGACTCGACTTGAGACTTGTATATTTTTAGTGACTGACTTGCTACCCTTGGTTCAGTCACATAGCACATTCACCAGAAACCTTACAACTTTGAACATTTCCATCTCTTTTGCCTACTGGTCACATGACAATTTGTCTCAAGCCCAAAGTGTGGCGCATTTCTCAGAGGGGAACAGCAAATGGGTTAGGCAATGAGCTTGAGGTGGGCTGGAGGTCTGCTCAGCAATCTGTCCCTGCTGCACATTGGGGGAGCCCTCTAAAACTTTTCCTAAGAGCAGAAGACAAGACTCACCCCCAGTACGCAGGGTGCATCCTCAGAGGGGAATAGCAAATATGTTAGGTAACAAGCTTGAGAAGGAAGGAACCTTCCTTCTAAAGCTTTTGAAGCTTCAGAAATGGGAAGTAAGAAGGATCCTATTCCCCACTTCCAAAGCTGCAGTCAATTTTATGCCCATTGGCACAAAAGCCTCCAGCTTTGAGAAGAGGAAGTAAAAAGGATCCTATTCCCCACTTCCAAAGCTGCAGATGGCAAAATCACAAATGTGGAAGGCCAACTCTGCTTACATTGTTAAAACTGACTTTATTCGACTCTGTCCAGAAATTCTGCAATATGGATTGGGTGTTTAGTTGGCTCCCAGACTTGAGACTTGAAGGTAGAGACTTGAGACTTGACTTGAGATTTGGACTAAAAGACTTAAATCCATCACTGGCTAAAAGAACTGACAAGATTCTCAGTTTGCAAGAAAAGCTAGAACTAATTAAACTCAGTGAGAAAGGCATGTCCATGAGTGATATAGGGCCTTTCCACACTACACTATAGTACACTGGATTCAAGACCAAACCAACCACAATGTTCTTCTAAGCACTGCCGTTATCCAGGCCAAAGCTCTAAGTCTGTTTAATATAATGAAGGCTGAAAGAGGAGAAACAATCTCCTTCCAACTTTCTTCAATAAATTGCCATTGTTCATCCACATATGCAAGAATATAGGTAAGCTCATAGTATATTATTTTGACTTTTGTACACATTCAGATGTGATATATAGTGCATTATTTATGTTTTTTGGAAGCAAAATGCATTTGAAAAAAAATGGATTTTGCTTTCAACCAATACCACTTTTTGACAGTGCTCTGGTCCCTAACCCATCAAAGAAGCAGGAGATGCCAGCATAGTAACGAGGGAGGTACTGTATAAGGACAACACCTTTGGGCAGGAAGCCAGACTGAAAATATCTGGCTGCCCAGAGCTGCTTCTGTGAAGAAACAAAGTGCTCAAGTTGTACTTGATCGGGGAAAAAACAGATAATCAAATGGATGTGAAGGCTATAAGAAGCTGTCAGACTGCAGCAGTTAGGGGCTAGCTTATACAACTGCACCGAAGATAAACATTGTCTTCTGTGCTGATTGCAATCCTTAGAAAGGGTAAGAATGCTATGAATTCACCAAACTCTAATTTAAAAGTCACTTCACAGGCAGAGTTGGAAATGCTCTCTGAAACCAAGTGGAAATAATGCAATGCATTGGAAATACTGAAATGCTATTAAATACTGAAATATACATAAATGTTCTGGATGAGATGTGAAATTCCTCAACAGAGGTAATATGAGATGTATGATGCTTCATGTACTACAAATATATTGTGTAAGATGATGTTCATTACTGCTGTAATGTGATGAATGGATATTCCCTACTATTGTAATGTGCCTTACAAGTATGTAATACGTCCCTTATAAGACGCAATGCACCTGGTCAATGTATTAATGTCTATGAAAGAAAATTATCTAGAGTGGAAATGTCTGTATGAGACTGTGCGTAACAGAATGTGTAACTGCAGAAGTTAACGTTTTACACACAAAATATTTAAACTACTATAAAACCACATATTTATATACAAATAACTCCTGAATACTCATAAAATCAATTTTATTCAGGTGGAATATTTATTATTCTGGTGAAAATCAATTTCTCAGTTGTTATAGGAGTCTTCTTGTGTCACATGATCAGTTGGAGGATAAGGAGGAAGAGCACTGGGGAGTGTGAAAAACCAGGATATTTCAAGAAAGAGTTTGGAGGCAAACCTGGGGCTATTCAAGTAAAATCAAAACAGAAAGAACTAGAACTTCCAATACTTCCAGAAACTTGTTTCTCTTCTGGATGAGCCCTGCATTAATATGTGTATGTCTGTGTGTGTAATTTCTATATTGATATCAACTGAGACTTTTGTCTCTGAAGATATTTTAAAACAGCTTCGGTGTGAAATTGGAAATGAACTATTTTGGTCATCAGCAGGTTCTCTCTCTAATTTTTTAAATCTCTGTATGTCTCCTCCTATTTCCTTGAGCCTGTTCATAGTACATAAAATTAGCACTATAATTCTACTTTAATTGCCGTGCAGAAGCCTATGGATTCCTGGGGTCTGCAGTTTAAGGATGGGTATTTAGAGTTCTCAGCCGGAGAGCTCCAGTGTCTAAACAAACCTCAAATCTCAGGATTTCATAGGATTTGCCATGGCAACTGAAGTAGAATCAGAATACTATTACCGTGTAGTGTGAAAGGGCTCCTTGTCCAGCCACCTTGTTCCAGTCCCCCTTACTGCTAGACATCTGTGTTGTATTTTTTAATTTTTTTTATTGAACGAAATATAAATTAACAAAATTCAACAGAACCAAAAACAAAACAAAACGCAATATTGACTATCAGCATTCCTTAACAAAACATATAATAAACACACATACATACATTTCTTTTTGTAGCCTTCAAGTTAAGATGTCATTCCAAAGACTGAAATGAGAACCAGGTGGATCTAGATTACCTATATAATAAAATAAATGGAAATAAAATTAATGAAATAAATGGAAACCAATCAATAAAAAAAGGAGTCATCATGGAGTTCATGTCTTGAATTACAAACCTGTTGTATCAATTTTTCCATGAGAGCAAGAAACCACAACTTCTCATACCAACAGCGCAGAGTTTAAAAAAAAAAGATTTTTGTTTTCTTCTATACACAAAAAGATTAAACCCAGTGCTAGTGAAAGTGTAATATTTTGATTTGACTTTTTTTTCCATTTTATTGAAAACTTCCACCCAGAATCTCTGGACTTTTGGACAACACATGTGAAAGAAAGTATCTATAGCATTACAATTTCTCCAACACTTATACCATGAATAACAGAGCCACCTTATCCATTAGGAACTTTAGGCACAGTGCCTATGAAAATTTTGGGGCCTATGAAAACAGGATTTTAGGGTCTATGAAAAATCGCTAGTTTTTTCGCTATGTGGAGGCAAGGTGGGGAGTCAAATATAAGTGTGCCTAGGGCCTATACAACTTAAATGTGGCCCTGATCAATAAATCCTTTTAAACTATTATGTATTTTAGCTTAAATTTGTTTTAATAGAGAGGCTTTCTGTCCTTTTAAATCACCATTCTCTTCTTGGTGTGTAACCCTCTGGAGGCAAAGATCTGATCTCTCGCTCTTGTTCTTCAAAAGTTCAACTTGGTACTGCAAGCACTGTATTAGATTTTGAGAGAGCCAGTTTGATGTAGTGATTTGAGCACTCGACTAAAACTCTGGATAGCAGGGTTTGAATCCCTGCTCAGCCATGGAAACCTACTGGGGCAAGTCCCATTCTCTCAGCCTCAGAAGAAGGCAAAGCAAACCTCTTCTGAACCGATATTGCCAAGAACACCCCATGATAAATTCACCTTAGAATTTTCATAAGTCAGAAATGGCTTGAAGGCACCCAACGACAAATAGCTTTTGAACAGAACTCTGATATTGAATCACCAGCTCCACAGCATGGTCAGCAGTGTTTGCAATTCCTTCCACTTCATCCTTTAATTTGTCAGCACTTTTTAGGTGAGTTAACCCTTGACCCATTCATTTTTCATTTCTTTCTGAGGAGCTCCCATCCCATCAGCAAGCCCCTCTGACTGTTGTTACTTGTTTCTTCCCCTCTTACACATAAATCAGGTTATCCAAATCCCAATCTACACTATGTTTCTGTGTTTTTGTTTTGATTTACCAAGGGAACAATTCCATATAGCATTCTTTACTGCGCCCAAACTCCTGACTTATTGCTGAAGTGAGTCTAGAAACCATAAAGATGTTTGTTTTTCTGTGTTCACGCTGTTTAAATTATTTAGCTAGGATTAAAAGAAAATCTCCATATTGCATGACATCACATGTCCGCCAGACACCTGTGTTGTTGATGTTTTTACTTCTCATTATGTCACAGTCCCATGCCATTGAGATGTCACTGGGCTGTTTGCCAGTGATGTATTTAAGTCTTTTGCTCCAAATTTCAAGTCAAGTCTCAAGTTTCGATTCCAGTCTCATCTGAGAGCCAACTTTATACTGCAGCCTGTATTCCAGAATTTCTGGACAGAGTTGAATAAAGTCAGTTTTAATCATTTAAGTAGAGTCAGCCCTTTACTTTTGTGGTTTTGCCATCTGCAGCTTCAGAAAGGGGGAATAGGATCGTTCTTCTTCCCATTTGCAAAGCTGAAGACTTTTTCAGAAGTGGGGAATAGGATCCTTCTTATTTCCCATTATTGAAGCTTCAGGAGCTTTAGAAGGAAGGATCCTTCCTCCTCAAGCCCATTGCCTGACATATTTTCTGTTCCCCTCTGAGATGCGCACTCTGCACTCCGGGCACAAGTCTTGCCTTATGCTCTGCCTTATGCTCTTAGGAAAAGTTTTAGAAAGCTCCTCCTATATGCATCAGGGATAGGCTGCTGAGCAGGCCTCAACCCCACCTCAAGCCCGTTGCTTAACTCATTTGCTGTTCCCTCTGAAAAATGTGTCCATACTTTGGACTTGAGACAGATCTTCATGAGATCAGTAAGTTGTAAGGTTTCTGGATGAATGTGTTATGTTACTGAACCTAGTGCAGCAGGTCAGTCACTAAAAATACGCAAGTCTCAAGTCGAGTCGAGTCAGTGTGTCATTTTTGTCAAGTCAAGTCCAAGGCCTTTTCCGCACGACACTCTCATGGCGCGATTATTCCACTTTCAACCTCCTAGGGAATCCTGGGGTTTGCAGCTTCGAGAGGGGCGGGGTGGCCCCTCTCAAAGCTGCAAACCCCAGGATTCCCTAGGAGGTTGAAAGTGGAATAATCGCGCTATAAGGGTGTCATGTGGAAAAGGCCAAGCTGAGGCACTGAAGTGACTTAACTCGGACTTGAATCTGAGTCAATTGTGCTGTTTGTTCAACTTCTGACTCCCCCTAGCTTTGGATTTTCCATACACTTGGAAAGCTTGAAAGTTACCCTGAATCTTTTGACATTTTCCTCTTGTACCTGGCTGATTCAGGCTCGAATCCTATCGGTTAGTTCCAATTAGAGAAGACTCATTGAATCAATTGTTAGATGATGACTCAGTATATAGCTAAATCCCACTGATTCAATCAATCTATTCTACTGGGGGCCAACAATAAGATTTGCTACAGTCTTTGTTATGTTTGTATGAATGTGAGGAAATTGGTATTCAAAGGCAAGGCTCTGGTTTTATCATACTTTTGTTCTTATTGCTTCTGATATATTCCCACATTCAGCTCTGCTAATTTAATGTTCTATAACTGAGTAATCATCTTCCCTGATTCCAGTGGTTTTATGATGAAAAGTTGTTAAAGAAGCCTCCCTCAACTTGAGAAGATAGGGCTGAATAATGGAAGAATTACATTCTCTTGTATTTCAGTTTTCAAAGTCTCCAATTCTCTGGCCATTTCTGCACGGGGCGAGCGAATTGCCCCACACCGCTACTTACCGGATCTTCTGGCTCCCCGGTTTGGTCCAGACTGCTCCGGAACAGTGCGTGATCATCGATCCACTCTGCTCTGGCATCCAAAATGGCGGCTTCCAGTTGGTCATGAGTCTCGACCAACCACTGAAGCTCGCCGGCCTAAAGTCCGCCCTCGGCAGATCGCAGGCTTGCATTGGTGTGAGCCTGCGAATCTGCACAAGGGAGCAGGCTCGCAGTGGCATGCTCCGTGCTTTTGAAAGACCGGAAAAATGAGGTCTTTCAAAAGCACGCTGGAGGACCACTTGGTGTTGTTTCGGAGCGGACTGAGGTGCAGATCTACAGTAAGTAGTCCGGACCCAGTCCGCTCCAACGTGCAGACGTCCTCCATGGAGGATGGACTGCACTATCTTTATTACCTCGTGTGGAAATGGCCTCTCTGTCTTAACTATGAAGAAATATGCAAATATTGGAAAATTTTTATTAAACTACACAGAAACAAAATTCTCAATTGTACAAACCAAATTGAGTAGGTGCAGCTGTTCACAACATAAAGAAGATCAGATCAAACCTATCTGCTGTAGAGCTGTTTGAGATAAGGAGCATCTCAGGAAAAAAAGAGACAGAGAGAGAGAGACAGACAGAGAGAGACAGAGAGACGGCAACCCTAATTCTGAACCAACATAGCTGAATACAGAGTAGTTAAAACACAGACTTTTAGAATTTTCGTAGTCGTGTCAAAAGGCCCTTTCCACACCTTACCGTCTTCCGGCGCTGGGGTGCGGGGATCGCGCGAGCAGCCCCTGGTGAGAGGCTCTCTCGTCCGGGGTCCTTTGGCTCCCCATGAGCTGCCTGCTCGTGTGAGAGCCCCGCCTCTTCCTTCCACAGCGCAACCGGGGAGCTTCCCAGGCTGCGCTGGGGCAGGAAGCATGGCTGGCATGACTTCGGAGGCTCCGCATGCCAGGTAAGTGCGTGCAGGGCCTGGGAGCAATGCGCAATCATGCACCATTTTCTGCTTCTAGCCAAAAATGAAAATCGGCTCCTGCCGGCCCCTGTGCAATCGGCGCCTGCCGGCCCCTGGAGCATTGCACGATTGTGAGTGCATTATGCGGATCGCTCCTCATAATCGAGTGATGCTCCAGGCCCTCTTTCACGTGGAAAATGTTGTGTGAAAAGGGCCTAAGTCTGGATGTACAAAGCTATCAGTTTCAGTTTCTTCCACATTCCCTTTCTTCTCTCTTTGGCCCTTTCCGCATCTTACCTTTTCGTGGAGGTGGGGGGCGGCGTTTGCACAAGCAGCCTCTTGCGTGAGGTGCTCACTTCACTTCTCCTTCCTTACAGCAGCTGGCTTGCCGGGCGTGCGAGCGCCGCGCGAACGCACCCAACCCTTCCTACCGCAGCGCGACCTGGGAATTGCAGGCTAGCGCTGAGGCAGGAAGCGTGATCGGCCTGGCTCCCGACGCACCACACACGAGGTAAGTGTGCGCGGGCCCCGGGAGCATTGCGCAACCACGCACCATTTTCGGCTCGAAGTCGAAAATGAAAAGGTGCATGCGTGGTCTGCCTTAGGCTCTTGAGCGTCACGTAAATGGGAGTGTGTCGTATGGACCGCTCCTCCCATTTATGCGATGCTCAAGGGGCCCTTCCGCTTTAGAAACAGCGTGCGAAAAGGGCATTTGACTTTCCCATCCCAAAAATAATTATGCCAATTTTTTATTTTTTTTATTTTTTTTTTTAAAACAGACTGTAATAAAATTTATCCATATATTTACTCTGAAGGCACCAGATCATAGAAATTTAGCAAGGATGAGGGACTGCTGAGGAATACCAGGTGCTGTAGGTAATATTTAAGAGAAAGGCAGTGGCAAACCACCTCTGAGTATTCCTTGCTTAAGAAAATTTAATGAAATGTATGGGTTCACTATAAGTTACCAAGTGACTTGATGGCACACATGCGCACACACACACCTGCACACATGTTTCTTGTAGTGAGAGCTACCCAAGGTCCTTCAGCCCCTACTCATTCAATCCTGCTGCTTTACTTGACCAAACAGCACTGTTGGATTGATCTCCTGTGATTGAGCCTGTCCTCCCAGATCTTTGCCTTCTCTACAGACCGCTCTACATGGTTATTCCAGGAGAGTCTATCACCGTATGCCAACAGGACTAAAGATTTAGCTTGCATCCCTTTCTCTGCTACTGGAACACCAACTAAAAGGAGGGGAGGCAGTCCCAGCAACTCATTGTCTTGTTTTGGCTCTTCCCAGCTCTAGTTACCGCTGCTGTTATTAAGCCAAGTGGCGTTGCTTTTTTGCAGGTACATAATGGAAATCAGCCTGATAAGGGCATAACTGGAACGAATGGAAGTAGGTGAGTAAAATGAAAGCATGAATGAGGCAGAATAGGGTGAAGGGGAGAGCTAGGCAAGCCTGATTGATGCCAGCCAATCACAGCTTATGCAATGCTGTAGGGGGGGCTATGGGGCAGAAAGGATACAAAACTGAGGCTTCGCTGGGGTAGCCGTGTTGGTCATAAGGCAAAATACAACAAAATTCAAAAGTTTGCATGATGCATTTCTGCCATTAATGGGATCATGCTTTTGTGGAGTCTGGATTTTGTTGTATAAAACCACGGCTTGTTTATGACAGAAGGCAGATAAGGCAAAGATGGCCCAGAGACAGGGAAAAGACTGCAGAGAGACAAATAAAGGAGGGCCTAGAGATAGGAAAAGGATTGCAGAGAGATGGGAAGAAGATGGGATAGAGTTAGGGAAATTGTGCAATAGAGATAGAGCAATAAGCCAAGGAGAAGAACTGAATAGGGCTTTGGGGACCTGGGGATGATTGAATAATTCAAGGAATATTGTTTGGTCTAATTATGTATTAATAAACATCTACTTGTTCATTCTTTTTTACAGCAGTGCCTGGCTGTTTTGACAGAGAGACTGATCGCACAGTGAAACCACTGAACAACACAGCCACTGGTCTGTATAGCGATCACCTTTGAGGCAAAGTATCCTGTTCAGGGAGGGAACTTGAAGGGAAAAGGTGCAAGATGAGTGACAGGAGCCTAAGGATTTGGGAAAAAATGAACAGGGGCTGGTAACACCCAATACAAGGGATGAAGAGAAGAGGCAGAATTGCAGGGTGTTAAAAAATATGATTTTATTCTTCCAATTAGCCCCATGCATTTCAGCCTTCTTCAGGGGAATGCAGCTTTAAAACCACCTGCAGGGATTCCAACAAGAGTGTTTTCTGAGCTTATGCTGGCAACTTAGGAACTGTGACTGGATACTGCATTATATTTCCATGTTGTTCTGATTTACCTATATCCTAGAAAAGGAAATAATAGGAATGTTCTGTGTATGCTTTGATGAAACAGCATTCTATCTTAAATGTTAAGGATCTTTGAATGAATCCTTTTTAATGGCAGGAAAAGGACCCTGGCAGGGTTCTCACACATGCTAGGGATTTTTTTTTGGTGGGGGGGCATCCTTTGTTTCTCTTCCAGTAGCATTGAACATAACAGCTGTTTTTTACTTCATTATACTTTACAAAACTATACTGGACAAAGATAATGGTTCTGAAGTTTTCCTTAACTTTGATATTTTGACCTGGCAGCCTGCAGATCTGTCAAGTTTCCTTCCAACTGTACATTTCTTAAACAGTACCGAGATAGCCAACATGTACTTAATATCTGCAACGGGGGCTTGCTTTTGTACTGTCTATCATCATGGGTGTTATTGGGAACACAAAGCACTGTGTACAAAACATAACTTTCATGTTTTTGCCAGAAAGTCTCAGAACAAAATTGTCATATGTTCTGTGTGTAGTAAAACCTTTGTTTACCTCAACAGATCTGAAGGATGGTCCCAGTTTCAAAATCCCAATGCATTTTACTAATACGTGAACATATATGTGGCAAAAATGAATGAAATATTTATTATGATATTGTCTCTATTGAAATATATTATGAAGCTCATTTTAATATCACATTGCTCAAAGAACAGGCTGGAAGGATACGATATCTTTTTGTCCCTAAAGCTTTTAGAAATATTTGAGCAAGTACAGTCAGAGATCCCTGAAGAAACTGATCTATTTAAGCTTGAGCAGTGGCAAAAATTATTGAAGAAATGTATCTGTAAAGGGACAGAAATCAAGGTTGCCAAGAAAAACACCATTTGGGAATGAAAAACTTGAAGCGACTGAGATTTGTATTCTTCCTTAGAAATTTTCATACATTTTGAGTAATATAGGTTGTATGGATATTATAAGACAACAGATCTTATTTCTGAGTTCTAAATAGTCAATAGGGAACATTGAAAGCATTCCCGTACTTACCAACAATTCTTCATGAGATGAATAAAGTGAATTATTTTGTTTTAAAGGTAATCTTGACAGCATGAAAATTTAAGGTTAAAAAAAAAACAGTTCTTCCAATTTCTCCATCTGTATAATGGGTGAGACTCATGTTGTTGTGTGCCAGGTGTTGCTGGACTGCATTTCCCAGCATTCTTCACTATTGGTCATGGCTGCTGGGACTTGCAGCCCAACAACATCATTATATGGAGGGCCACATAAATCCCACCTCTTGCATGTATTATTTATATAACTAGTATATATAAATCTGAAAATTGTAAAGAGTGGAAGGTGCACAGTTTACAAAAAATATGTTTGGAGTATCAGTGTCTGGAAGCACAAGTGGTTAGGTGCTATTAAAATCATATTCTGCATATGGGTTTCTCTGGACGGATCTGGTCAACAGCTGTGGAAACAGAATGTTAGCACAGATAAGCCTTTGATCTGATCCAGCATGACTCTTACAAAGTCCTTAAGAAATATTCTTATGGCTTAAAACGGGAACCCCTTACCTGTGAGGTTTCCCCATCTGGTCAGCCAAGGCCCTAATGGAGGTCCCAACCCCTTTCCAAAGCCCTGCCCAGATCATGCTCCTATCTTGGTCCTGTCTCAACAGCATGACCTCACTTCCTCTGTTGGATTAATCTGAGGGATGGGAAAAGATTTAAGTGCGATGCGTATGCATGTGTGTTTGTGTATGCACATGGCTGTACTAATTAGACAAGGGTGTCAGGGACTGAATGTCACTGAGAGACAAGCAAGTCATCGGGGCAATACTTCCATCTTTGGGTTGCAGCTCCGTACACTGCTGTCCCAAGGCCCTTGCCATGGTTGCATGGAGTCATTTCAGCCCCTCAACTGAAAGTGGATTCTCACTCAAGCTAGAGACTTCTGAATGAACTGTCAGTCTTTTTATTATGAGCAAATTTCAAGAATGCAGTGAGGAAATTGGTTGAAAGTTGTTCAAATTAGACTTGTCTAACTGTATTTATTCAGGGGGCCTGAGATGTTCTAACTAGTTTTGAATTGCTCGTAATTCAAGACTCTTCAGCACTGAAGGGCTTGCTTTCTAGTATTTCTAACATTTTGATTATCTCATGTGGCTCAATTTGAGGTTTAAAGATAACATGGGAGAACGATATAGAGATTCAGAGCCTGACACACTGTCAGGAATAATGAAGCAATGAGGATGATTTTATTTGGAATAAATTAATAGAAGTTAGTCAGAAACTATCTCATTAATGGCAATTATCACTTTTAAAACTGTTTGTTGTTGTGTGCCTTCAAGTTGTTTCCAACTTATGGTGACCCTAAGACAAACCTATCAAAGCGATTTCTGGGGCTAAGAGTGTGTGATGTACCCAAGATCACCCAGTGGGTTTCCATGGCTGAGCAGGAAATTGAACCCTGGTCTCCAGGGTCATAGTCCAGTGCTTAAACCACTGCACCATGCTGGCTCAGTTTAAAATTATTACATATATAATATCTCTTTTTTGGCATAGTGTAAATGTATTGGGTAGTAGAATTGTCTACTATATAAAAGTCACAGTTTGTGAGTTTGTCTGTTTGTCTGCATCAGGCAGGTGAAGACCTCATATGATTGGCTGTGTGAGATGAGAAGACCTCATATGATTGGCTGGCTGTGAAGATTCAATGGAATCCTGCATTGGCAGCTTAGGGAGGGGCCTTTAGAATTCTCAGCTGAGAGCTCTTGGCCCTCAAACCAGTTGCTATGGAGACAAGGCCTAGCAGCAAGAAGAAGGGCAGTGCATTCCCTCAGAAACCAAACCTCTGTTATGTTAACAACTCTGAATACAGATTGGATTGGGGAATATGGGGATAAGTTACAGGTACTGCAATAGGCTGGTTGCTATGGAGACAAGGCCTAGCAGCAAGGAGGAAGACCGTATATTCCCTCAGGAACCCAAACTCTGTATACAGATTGGATTGGGAAATATGGGGATAAGTTACAGGTACTGCAATAGGCCAGTTGCTATGGAGATGAGGCCTAGCAGCAAGGAAGAGGATAGCGTATTCCCTCAGAAATCCAACCTCTGTATGTTACCAAATCTGAATACAGATTGAATTGGGGAATATGGGGGGAAATTACAGGTACTGGTGTTGTGGGCAGCCAGAGAATTGAGACCAGCGGTTTCAGAAAACAGGAGTTTATTTTACTGCGCAGGGATCTCAGTCTTCCATAGAGCCTGGAGTCAGGTATCAGCTTACCTTTTATACACTCTAGTAAACAGGTACAGGAAATGATTAAAATATGACCATATATGAACAGTTTACAGGTTACAGACAGGTTACAGAGACCCAGGTTACAGCTTTCAAAATGATGTATTTCGGTACCAAGGGAGTACTCTGACTGGGTTGCGCTGACCTAAAAACTCCCCAAGTTCCCTGCATAGCTAAGCTCATACCTAAGCCTTCTGATAAGATAAAGGACGCATCTGCTCACCTTATTTTTCTCTATTTTTCTACTTAAGCAACTGCAGTTCTAAGGTTTTAACCCTTTCATTCCCCCCTTTATGCCAAATTCCATAGCAATTTGAGCATACACTACTTAAGCTTGCTTTTGGGCCATAACAGCAAAGTGGGTGGCTTTCCCCTCCATAGCTTGAGAAAGAGAAGCGTGTACACATTTCATAGCACAAGAAATACATACCATTGTTAAAAATCCTCCTACAAGCAAAAGTACAATACCTAGAAACAGAGTTTTCAGCCAGCTCAGATCTGGCAACCAAGAAGTTAGCCAGTCCCAAGGGTTGCTAATGCCGCTGTCATTGTTTTGTATTAACCCTTGTAAGTGTTGTTTAAACCAGTTAGCCTTTACCATTCCACACATCATGCCCCACACTCCTATCATCATTATCCACTTCATTCTTTGAGCCAAACAGAGGTCCAAACCTACTTATCCCAAACCAGTACTTTCTATACATATACAGGAAATACATCAGAGCTAAAATTCCAAAGAGTATACACACTACTATTGTTACTATTTCACTAATACTCATTGCTCATCATCCTCTGTAGGGGATCTGGCCGTGCGTAGAATAGTCAGCCTCTGGAGTGACTATAACAGGGCCTAGTCCCAGCTTCCTTCCTCCGCAGTTGCTAGGTCTGACCGTACGTGGAGCTACCAGCCTCCAAAGGTGTGGCAGCAGTAGGGTCTAGCCTAGATTTTCATCCACCTGTTGCGGATCTGACTGTGCATTGAGCGCTCAATTCCCTGGTATGACCACAGCAGAGTCTAGTCCGAATCTTCTCTCCCCCCTTTTCGTCTGGACAATTTCAGTTTCAGAGGGTTTTCTTGTGATGAGATTACAGTCCAATCAGTAAATGCTCTTTTTACCCTAGTGTAATGTATCCAAGGTTTCAGCCCTGCTACCTTTACTGCAGTGGGAGTAACTAACAACACCTGGTATGGTCCTCTCCATCCTGGTGATAGAGGCTCTCCTTTCCAATCTTTAACCCACACCTCATCCCCAGGCTGAAAGGAATGTACTTCGGTGAGGAACGGAACTCGTCTAACCTCTAAGGCGTGGGCTTTAACCTTCTCTAGAGCCTTTCCTAGTGCCTGCACCTCTTCTTGGAGGGCCAGACTTCCCAATTCTTGAATGTCCCCTCTTAACCCTTTTAGAATGGCCGGGGGTCTTCCATATAGCATCTCAAATGGAGTCAGTCCAGTTGTCCGATGAGGGGTGCATCTTATTCTCAGGAGTGCCATTGGGAGCACATCTAACCACTTGAGTTTCGTTTCCTGGCACAACTTCGCAAGCTGAGTCTTCAATGTTCTATTCATTCTCTCCACCTTCCCAGAACTTTGGGGTCTATATGCACAATGTAGCTTCCAGGTGATTCCTAGAGCAGTGGTTCAATCTTTGATGATCTTGTGAACAAATGCAGGTCTGTTGTCTAAGCCTATATTGTGTGGGCTTTTGGGGCTGCTTCTCCTGGCTGTCCCACAGCCTTCAGCTCAGCCGCTCCTTTTTCTTCGCCTTCTCAATCAGAGAGTCCTTCAGCCGCAGTTCCACTTCCAGATCCAGTCTGGAGAGACGCTCTATCGCCTCCCCCTCCCAGGTCAGAGGTGCTCTATCACCCCCTCTTTGACCTGCTGGGGTTGGGCCAACTTCTCCTGTAGCTGGGCCAGAGACTCTTACCGGTTGCCGCTCTATCGGGAACTGGTAGGCCCCTCACAATCTGGACTGCCTTGCACCTAGGACTCTGCCTTTCCTTGTGTTCTCCAGGCTCCTGCTGCCAACTTCTCCTTCCAGAATGTCACAGCTCCAAGCCCCTGCCTGTCTCTGTCTGTGGGAAGATGGACAAAACCTTCTCCTCAGACTTCACCTGACAGCCAGCCACAGGCACCTTGGTTTGCAGAGCCAATACAGTCAGGTTTCCCAATCAAACTGGCCTGCAGTGAAGTCACGGCTGAACCAATCTTCTCAGCTCTGCTTCTCTCTCCTTCAGTGCCTTCACAGAAGCCAGTTCCCTTTTCAGCTTGCTGACAGTCTTTTGCAGGTCTCTCAGCTCTTCGCTGCTAGAGTCATTCTTCGAGCGGAATTCCTCCAGCTCCCTCTTTCCCTTACCAGCTCCTGGACTCTGGCTGCCTCTCCTTGGAGACCAGAGACTTCCACACGGGGCTTATTGGTGGGGTCTTTGCAGCTGGATCTCCAGCGCTGCCTTGCCAGCCTTTTCTGTGGCCAGTTGCACTGGCTCACTTCTCCTTCACTTGCTCAGCCTGCAGTTTCCGCTGGAGCTGCTCCTTATACTTTCTCTTCCAGCATCTCCCACTCGCCTGTTTCTCTTCTGGCAACCGGGGATAACTTTGCCCCCTGCCACTGAACCTTCTGGACAATGGGGTCATGGATTCTTTCCCCAGCTGCTGTACTTTATTCTGTATACTTAATGCAGCTGCTAACAACTCTACTTTCCTATGCATCTGCTTGCAGCCTCCTTCTTGCTTCTTCTCTGCCACACTTGTCTCTGCCGTCTTGGTTAGCAGCTCCCTCATGCTGGGGCCCGTGGCTTTGCGGGGTTTCGAGTGGCTTGCTGTCATCAGGGGGGGGGGGAACCCTGCTGCCTGTCCCCCCTTTGCCTCACCCATCTATAGCCCCATCTCGTCAGCTGCTCTCCTACCGCTGTCTCTGGTAGTCTCCGCTGCTCCTGCTGCTGGCTGCTTCTCAGAATGGGGTATCTCTGATTCACCCTTTTTCCAGATGTTACACAATATCCTTTTGTGGTTGTATTATGTCTCTTTACACATAAGGGGGGCCAGAGGCACCTTCTCTTCTCTACTCAGTATGAACTGACCAGAATCCTTTAAGGGCTGTTTCTTCGAGTTATCCATGTTCTTCTTATAAAATGCACCCTCCGAAGCAGAGAAATGGGTGGAGGGAGGCAGGAGAGGGCTGCCAGAAGCCATGATCCCCCTTACTCTTAGGGGCAGCAAGTAGCTTGTCCCAGGTGTAATTCACTGCAATCATCCGAGTTGGAGAGTTTACCAAAGGCAGGCTTCTCACTCCCTCCCTCTCAAGCAAGGAAGAGGGGGGGAAACAGCACTGTTTGTCTAAAGGGGCTTTCAAGATTCTTTCTTTCTTTCTATTTCCCCCTCCAGCAGGGAGGGGTTTACTTGGAGGCACATGTGCCAAATAAATCAAACTTGCTTTTGAGGAGACATGTGTGTGTCCAGGTAGGAAGATCCTAATCTTGCATTTCCTGCTATTTTATTTTATTTTATTTTATTTTATTTTATTTTATTTTGCCTTTTCAATACCTTAGCACTCTTTGAAGGGCTGCTTCTTGCACCATCCAGACATCCAGTATAACTTTTCCAGTTCCTTAGGCATGCCTCCTATTATTCAAGATCAAGACTTTTTCTTCTTCTTTTTTTTCTTTCTCTGGTCTAAAGGTTTGTTTTCTCATTAACATACTGACTTAATTCCTGTTATAGCCAAGCCTCGTGGCTTAAATGGGCTTGCTAGTCCATTAAAAACAGCAATTTTCATCTTTACTTTTTTTCCTGGGTAGAACTGTCCCCACTTTTTTCCAACATCATCCCCTATTGAATATTGAACTGAACGCTAGGGAGTTGGTCCTTCAAGGGTTAAATCCGAATCTTAGAGCCTGAGGAGGAGGGGGGGCTGCGGGGGGGGGGATAAGGTGGCTCTGAGCACAGGAGAGGAACAGAAAAAAAGAAAGAAAGCAGAGAGAAACCAGGCAAAATGCCGCTTTGCTTATACACAAACCTTGGAATTTTTTTTTTTTCCTACATACATTGAAGCATCAAAGCAGTGTTTGTCTGTTACCTCAAACCAGGCGAGAAACTGCTGAAAAGTGCATCTCTAGTTAACCCTTTCTTGGAGTTTTCCAGCATACATTGAAGCAGATTCTGATTGAAGGTGCTGCCCCCCTCCCATTTCCTCCCAAAGCAGACAACACACACAAGCAAAAAGGGATTTGACCCGTGGGTAAGGGGTCCCACGGATCCACACAAAGGGGGAGAGACAGCACTCGATTCACGCTGATCCAAGCACCCGGAAACTCAATGGCATGACTTGGAAACTGCGGTGTCACACAACCTTCCTTTCACACATTCACACCGACACACAACCTCCCACCTTCAACTCCACACCCAAAAGCTCTGCGGCTTCACCCACAACAACAGTGGGGTACTAGGGCAAAGCTGAAAGGGGTTGATCAGGCCCCTCTTCCCCCCGAGTTTGCGGGGAGGTCACTCACCAACAGTCGTGGGAGGATCCTGTTTTCTGCTCCGACCTCGGGTTCCTTGGCTGGAACGCCGTCGCCAGAGCCGCCGCCCCACTCCAAACCAATCCTTTCGACAAAAGAAAGTCGAGGGCGCCCCGGGTTGTATCAGGAAAGGGGCAACGGTCCCGACGCCCTGGCATCCACCAAAGTGGGCAAAAACCCCTCAGTTTCCCGGCCAACGCACCAGAAAATGTTGTGGGCAGCCAGAGAATTGAGACCAGCGGTTTCAGAAAACAGGAGTTTATTTTACTGCGCAGGGATCTCAGTCTTCCAAAAAGACTGAGAGAGCCTGGAGTCAGGTATCAGCTTACCTTTTATACACTCTAGTAAACAGGTACAGGAAATGATTAAAATATGACCATATATGAACAGTTTACAGGTTACAGACAGGTTACAGAGACCCAGGTTACAGCTTTCAAAATGATGTATTTCGGTACCAAGGGAGTACTCTCACTGGGCTGCACTGACCTAAAAACTCCCCAAGTTCCCTGCATAGCTAAGCTCATACCTAAGCCTTCTGATAAGATAAAGGACGCATCTGCTCACCTTATTTTTCTCTATTTTTCTACTTAAGCAACTGCAGTTCTAAGATTTTAACCCTTTCACTGGAACAGACAGACTGCTATGGGGACAAGGCCTAGCAGCAAGGGGAAGGACAGTGTATTTCCTTAGGAACCCAAACTATGTATGTAAATGACTCTGAACACAGATTGCATTGGGAAATATGGGGAAAAGTTACAGGTACTGAAGAAGACAGTTTGGTGAGTTCTTAAGAGGAAAATAAAATCCTGGGCAACACTGGGTAAATATGCTAGTATTACATAAAAATAGTATTAAAATACTAAAAAAAGTTCCACTGAAATAGACAAAATGTATGTAATTCCAAGTGCTAAGCCACTCTTGGAATTTTGCTTAGGGGATTCTTACTGTTTTTCTTCAACTTAGGCTGTTGTTGTGTTGATGTTGTTGGCAGCACATTTAGAAACTGCTCGTAAATGAGAAAATAATAATTCACTTGAGATTGGTACACTTTGAGGAAGAGCTTCGGAATGACTGAGTTCCAAGCTTGACAGCTCAGAATTTCACTTGGCTATGAAGATACGCATAACGCTAAAGGAAACACGGCTCCATAACACTTGAGAAACAGACCTTTAGTTTTCCTTTATACACAGGAGATATATGCTACAGAGAAACTTCTAGGTTACACTGAGTCACAAGGCAAGATCACCTAGGCATTTTAATTGGATCTGCACTCTTTTTTAGTTCATGGGATAACTGCTGACTTGAAGAATAACATTAACCTTTACCTGAACCTTTTCTGAAATGGCCCACAGCTGTCACTGTTCTAATATAACCAAGTATATGGGATTTAGTCTTGATAGACCAACAGGTGCACTGAATAGGTTCAGATATCAGATGGATGGTGTCTATTGATTACAGAACTTTGGAAATTTACTTTTTCTGGACTATAACTATAGTGGCCATTCTGGATGGGAAATTCTGGGGATTGTAGCCCAAAAAGTAAGGTTCCCAAGCCTTGGTTGATGTGTATCATAGTTAATCATTTAACTTTGTTTAGAATATGTGCATGTTTTTTTTTTCTGGCCTTCTTTGCATGCATGGTTTAGTTTTCTTTAGATGACCTTTCAGATGAAACTTTTGCCTGTAAATCCCAATATTATATATATGTACTGTTAGTAGAGCTCCACAGTCACAAGAAGATCCCTATCATGTCTACCTGACTTATTAATTGAACATGCTGTGGAGTGGGAAATAAAGCAGATATTACACCTTACTTTGACTGAATTTAAATATTATAACTGTTTAGGCATTATAAGCAGTGAATCCATATTTGTGACAAAACTTGTATTTTTAGGCTGATCCTGATACTTTGCCCCGTTTAGAAACCTGTATGAAAAACTCTGTACTGGGGAGCAAAATCAATATTCATGAGCCAGAAATATGGATCTAGTTACTTTTTATCTATATAGCTCTCTTATCTTTCTTTAATTCTCATTTTGTCCAATTTCAGACTGTTATAGGCTGCTTTCTGAGCTCAAAAGAATTGTCATGAAAATGACCAAATGTTAGCAATAACAATATCAACAGTTTAATTAAAAACTCAATCAAATATCAATTTTCATAAAACAGCTAAAAGTATTATGGAGTCTGGCCAGTTTAGAAATAAGACATGATTTTCAAATTGGATGAAACTGTTTAAAGAAGCCTGTTCAAAATCAGAGGTAAAGTCAAAACACTGTAACAGAATCATTTCACCAGAGGAACAATATGATTACTTTAGTAACATCTTTAAGATGACTCAAATTTCTCATCTTTCCAAAGAATGACAAAACTCCTCACTTTCAAATAGTCTCTATAAAATAAAGTGTAAGAAGGCCTAAGAGCCTATTCTTCAAAAGAAAGAAATTCCAAAGAATTTGTGCAAGCCCATGGATGCCTCCAAGCTACACCTTTGGATCTTTAAATGTCTCTGTGTATTAGGTTTCTCAAATGGTATTCTCTGAGACTTGAGGAAAGCAATGGCAAATATTCTTTGAAGAAATCTTGCTAAGAAACGCCACGACAGGTTCGCCTTACAGTTGCCTTAAGTAGGAAATGTCCTGAAGCCACTCAAACAAAGGATAATAAAAATCTCTCTTATAAAAAAGAGCAAAAATAAAAACAAACAAACAAAAGATAATAGACAAAATTATGCCTGTTGCTAATAGTAATAGCAGAATGGGATGTGAAAATTCTTTTAATGAGTCAGTAAAGATTTGGGACCCCTTTGTCACATGATTGGATTACTAGAAGTAGTCAGTAGCCTGAACTCTACTAAGAGTCCCAAACACAGTAGATGAGTGGTTCTTGACCTTTTCTTTTCCTCTGTAAATATAATTTGTTACTGGGGTCCCCCGAGACTTAAATATTTAAATTTAGATTTAAATATTTGAATATTTATTTATTTATTTAAGGCTTCTAGAGACTAGAATTCAAATCCCAGGTCAGACAATGGGTGCCCTTAGGCAAGTCACATTTTCTCAGCCTCAGAGGAAGGCAAAGGCACGCTACCTCTGAACAAATCTTGCCAAAAGAAAAGAAACCTCTGCGATAGATTCACTTTAGGATTCCCATACATCAGAAGTGACATGAAAGCGAACAAGGGAGCAGTTTCAGCAGCAACATCCCCCCACTGCCACATCCCTGTTGCTGCCTCTGCTGTGTCCAGCAGCAGGGCTTCACGGACCCCCTGTGAGGGCTCTGCAGACCCCCGGGGGTCAGTGGACCCCAGGTTAAGAACAACTGGAAAGACCTATTGAATCAATGGGATGTACAAAAGTGTTGAACAATTGATTCAGTGGGTCTACTCGTCTTGGACCTGGGTTTCAAGTCCAGTGCTCCTCCCACAACAATGTAGCCCAAGTGCTTCCCACTTCCACAGAAAATTAAGATAGTCACAGCTATCCCCACTTGATCCAGTCCTTCTCAAGGAAGGCTGGCAGGTCCTTCGCCACATCCCACTTCCTACCTGCTCTGTCCAGCGAACTTATTAGAGCACCAGCAGGGATAAACAGCAGAATTCAGCTCAGGCCTAACACACCAAAGAAACACCAGCCCAAATTTTGAAGGATGTCAGCATCAGACTTTGTGGGCCCACCAAAACCAGTATTTGGGATCAGTATTTGGGATCAGTATTTGGGATCAGTATTTGCCCCACTATAGCAGGTGTCAATGCTTGTTCTGATTCTAAATGCTGGATTTAACGGAATATGAACCTGTAAGTTTTAATGATGTCTTGATTTCTTTTCCCTTCCTCATTATTACATTATACTGTCTGGGTCTTAAATTGTTTACTTTGTTCAGTTTTTAGGCATGTGAGAAGCTATTTGGCATTTGGGGGTATTTTTCTGTTTACTCTGATATATTCATTTCTTGATTTTTTTTTTAATTTTTGTAATATACAGTAATAAAACTTGGAACAGATTGATTCAAAGTCATATTTAATAATATAGCTTAATGATAAATATAGAGTAATTCTCCTGCCAAATGTACTTATTGTGACTTACTTACTTGGCCTTATTGGTAGATGGGTGCCCCAAGGAATCACTGCTGAATAACACATTTCCACACTACACTGTTATAGTGCTATTCTTCCACTTTCAATATCCTGTGGAATTCTGGGGTTTGTAGTTTACCGAGGCCAAAGTGCTCAGTGGCTGAGAATTCTAAATGCCTCTCCCTCAACCACAAACTCCAGAATTCCACAGGATGTAGAAAGTGGAATAAAAGCGTTATAACAGTGTAGTGTGGAAATGGCCTCAGTCTGTTCCCTTCCAAAGACCTTTGGGTTCATTTGGCACCACAAAGATGAGAATGGGTCAGGTTGGCTCAAAGAGGCACACATGCATGGCACAGTTTAAAGCTTTATAGAATACTGACCTTTATGTTTATGATTATTTACATAATATTGTACATTTTTTACTGAATAACGAACCTCTTTTCACAGAGAATCTTGCCAAAGCCTCTGATGACACAACTTGTTATTTCATTTCTTTCAGATATCATTCCCATATCCTGCCTTTGAATGATAAATAAAATACATCAACTAAGATATTTCAGTAACAGAGGCCTTGGTGAGATGAGAAGTTTCTTATTTTACAAATCATTCTTGTATTCTGCATGGTGTAATGGTTTGAGGGTTAAACTAAGACTCTGGGAGACCAGAGTTCAAACCCCTACACAGCCATGGAACCCCACTGCGTAATCTTGAGCAAGTCATATTCTCTCAGTCTCAGAGGAAGGCAAGGGCAAACCACCTTCTGAATAAATTCTGTCAAGAAAACCTTGTAATAGGTTAGTCTTAGGGTTGCCATAGATTAGAAATGACTTGAAGGGACACAACAGAAACAACCATAGCTGGGACTCACAAATGGATTTAGGGTTGTATTAACTCTTATGAGAAAATCACAATGCTGATTAAGGTTCCAACGATACTCTGGTGATCAGCCAGTGACTTACGTTGGGCTTTCACTTCCACCCCGGTACAACTCAATGTGGCAGCAGCGAGGCATGGTCCCACAGTGGCTTGCTTCCATACATGACAACCAGATGTGTACAAGAAGCTTTGGGAAAATACAATGGCCAGAATTTTGTAGGTGACAAACACTGGAGTAACATACCAGTGTATGGACTTTGGGGAGATATTAGAGAAGGAAGAGAAAGTTAAGAGGTGAAATGATAGCCATGTTTAAATATTTGAAAGGATGTCATGCTGAAGATGGAGCAAACTTGTTGTCTGCTACTCCAGAGATTAGGACATGGAACAATAGATTCAAACTACAGGAAAAAAGATTTCATCAGGAAGAATTTCTTGATGGTAAGAGCTGTTTGACAATGGAATATGCTGCCTCATAGTATGGTGGAGTCACCTTCTTTGGAGGTTTTTAAACAGAAGCTGGATGGCCATTTGCTGGGGTGTTTTGAGTGTGTGTTCCTACATGGCAAGGGGGTGGATTCAATGGCCGTTGTGGTCTCTTCCAACTCTATGATTCTATTATCATCATCATGATCTACTTCCTTGTGCAATATACCCATTAGCAAAACCACAGCTTGACAAAGACAGAGGGTACCAACCTGGGCAGCGTCTACCTGCACTTGTGCACCTGAGAGAAAAGAACTGCCAGCAATGTCCCAGGTCTCCAGAGAGTATGCTAGGTTTACTGTAGTGTATGCTGGAAGCCCAGGGGACATGACTAATAGACTGTGGGAGCACATTCTGGCACTGTGAAGCTGTGATTGCTCTTGCAGGGGTGCTGCATAAGTGGGTATCAGATACCTGAATCTGCAACATCTCCAAATATACGTAGTACACATTTATAAAGGATAGGACCTCACATTTTAGGGCATACTCCCAAATGTTACTCCTTGAATTTGATCTATTGTGGTAATTTTCTCCATATGTACTGAAGTATCCGTGCAACTCACCCTGCCGAGGTGGAGTGGATGTTGGTGACACAAGCCTATGGAATTCTCACTTTGACAGAGCCATTGCCTTTCTCCCTCTCTGGAATCCTCTAGTTAGATTAGTGTGAGAGGTGAGGTATGCCATGTTTTTATGAAGGCAATAAAAGGATGTGATCAAACATAAAATTTCAGTTCTCTTTAATGACGTACTTCCGTGAATCAGTTACTCTGACATTTCTGAAGCACGTTTATCTCTCTCTGTCTGGAAACACATTCCCTTTGCAACCAATAACGCAGAGATTAAATACCAAGTACAATTATTCAGTGATGTTGCTTTCACTGTGTGTATATAAGAACACATAATGTATGACATTTTCTATGAGCTAATAACATTTGAAACGTTTAAAAGAAATCTCACACTCTTCAGATTCTTCTATAAGAGCTATTCATAACCACAAAGGACAGTATTTAGAAGACTGTTGGTTCAAGAATGTCATTGATTGGTTCATCCGGATTACTCCACCAGTATTACAAAATGAAAGTCTTTATGTGGTCAGTCCTCCTCATTTGCGGCTTTCACTTTTGCAGATTTGATTATTCACGCATTATTTGCTGTCACCTCTGCTGTCTCCCTGCGCCATTTTTAATATGGACTGCAAGCCTTGTGAGACTGAAAAACTCTGAAGGAGGCTTGTAACTCCCTATTAAAAATGGTGTGGGGCAGCAGTGGAGGTGGCAGTAAGCCCCACTAGCCACCCATTTCTGCCTTGTGAAGGAACCCTGGTGCCTCAGAGGAATCCACAGTGGGTTGAATATGGTGATCATACTGTTTTGTGTGTTAAATGTAGTTTGGGAGAGCCTAGAGTTTTTCATGGGTTTTCCACTTTCAGTGGGTCCTGTGCCCCTAAGCCTAGGAAATGTGGAGGAATGACTGTACTGCCATTGCCAAGCATAGAGCAAGGGGCCAATGATAACATGACATCTGGGGATTACCCTTAAAGATCATGCCCGCTATGCACGCTTTGATGTGTCTACCTGTGTCATAAAATATAATAAATTCAAGGATTTTGGAACACTGCATAGGGAAGCCAGGCTTTGTGCATTGTACTTTTATTCTTGTTGTTGTTATTTTTTTTAAAAAAACCTTGCTTTTATATTCTTTTAAATTAGTGGTGGTTTAATAGGATAGCTTTTTCAGTTTTTTAAATATATCTTTTTGTCATTAGGGTTTTAGCTGTACTTTTCTTTTCATCCTTGTTGTAAGCTGTCTTGGATAATCAATCCATCAATCAGTAAATCAGTCAATTGGAGTGGGAACTGCGTGGCCTTCCAGGGGATGTTGAACTTCAGCTCCCAACTTCAGCTTCTTATAGTTTGTTGTGCTGGTTAAGACTTCTGTGAGTTGCAGTCCGACAAAATCTGAAGTGCCATATGATTCCTAAACCTGCATCATTTATTATAATAGCAACCCCGACAGAAGCTCTCATAGTGTCATTGGCAACTCCATTGCCACAACTTTGTGTACTAATAATCCTTCCACAATACTTATTCACTGACATGAATAGTCAACAGGCCTTTGTGATGTCAGGGAGCTCCTCCCACCATGAATGAATGAAGTCATTTTGTTGCCTGAGGTGAAGGGGGGGAAATCCTGCTCCCCCTACTCATTGAAGTCGACAAGTCCAGATCAAAGTGATTGGGTTTCTGGGGCATTTCCAAAAATAGAGCCACCTTCATGCACAAGTGTAAGCTATTCTATGAATGGTGGCTTGAGAATTAAATAAATGAATACTTAATAAGTAAAACACAATAAGACAACACAAAATAATAATAAGAGAATTAAATAAATGAATACTTAATAAGTAAAACACAATAAGACAACACAAAAATCCTCTAATATGAAAATATTTAATGTCACATATGTAATTTCATTGAGTTTGATCCCATGCATTTTTATTTAGTTACTCGTGTAAGTTGAATGCTATTAATGACAAATTATTAGAAGCCAGTGCAAAGAAAGAGACACAGTACATTCTGAAACCTGAGCAAATAAAATAAAATAAACCTGAGCATCGGGGGGGGGGGGGGAGGGATGAGGATGACACTAAGGGTGATAACCTTAAATCTTAAAGTTTCACAGAAAAGCAGATTCTCTGAGAATCTAAAGTTCAGTCCCTTGCGTGTTAACCGCAAAGTATCTCCCAAATCTGTCACTTGTATCAGAAACAAAACTGAGTATCTGCACAATACAGTAATCGTATCATGTATTCAGAAGTAAGGAGGACTAGATTACTCAGTAAAAACCACGGGCAGCATAGCACATTCAGAGAGCATCCACAATCTACTCCCTTGCAAAACAGATACTGATAATAATCCACAAAGCCTCCCAGAAGCACTCTTATGGGGCCATATTTTTCTATTCCATGAACACTCAGCATTCCACAGTGAAGAAAACTGATTCAGGTGATCTTAAGGTCATGCACACAAAACAGTGAATGTGGGGCAATCCCTTCACTTCAAATAGAAATCCATTTAACAAACACTTATCTCTTCCCCACACAGGAATTCAGTCAGACCAATTTTTTAAAAAAAAATCTATGCAATTCACATTCATACACACACTCCTTCCACCAAATGCATTTCCCCCATAAGACACACACACAAAAAATTCTAGATCCTACACAGCAAGGATTCGTCAGCTTGAGGAAGGCTAGTAGGGGCTGATCTTAAAAGGGGCAGACTTCTGCTTCCTTAGCCAGGGGAGAACTTGAAAGCAGCAGATCTACTCTTCTGCAAGTGGTGAGGGACTGTTTCAGTTAACGGGTGTCAGGAATTTTTTGTTATGTTTCCGTAGTTGGTTATCGGTTCCAGGGTGTCTTTGGAATGTAAACGGTTTCTGCAACTTTGCAACTTTCTATGCTATGTCTGGAAAAGGATGCTGCAAGAGATGATGTCCAGCAACCTGATGTAATCCCTTTTACTTGGAAGAAAAGTTTCATAAACTCTCTTATAAGCCTGAGAGTGCTTTTGGCTGCTCACCACAGACACCGGTTCCTTTCTTTTCCAGGGGGAGGGGAGGGGAAAGTGGCATTACGCTGGGTTAGTCATATGTCAGCTTTCCACTGGGAAAGGCCGTTTCTGCATTAGACTGTTATAGTGCTATTATTCCACTTTCAACATCCTATAGAATCCTGGGGTTTGCAGTTTAGGGAGGGGCCTTAGGCAAACTGCAAACCTCAGGATTCCTTAAGATGTTGAAAGTGGAATAATAGCACTATAACAATCTACTGCGGAAATGGCCAAAGATGAATGAGAAGGGCACGGGTTAGCCCTCTTGGCTAGCCCTCTTGTTTTGGTCCATGGGCTTAGGACAGAGGAAGAGCTATGACATAGTTTGAAATGAAGGTTTCAAGGAAGGATTTAGAAAGGTAGAAATGTCAAATTTCAGTTTCCTACACTGTTGTAGGATAGCCCAATATATCCACTTATGGAAGACAAGATGAGCAATCCTTCCTTATTCCTTGTTTCCCCTGTCCCTTTTCCTACCATTTGCATTTATCTGGGAAGAACATTCTGAGCGTGCCCGGTCACTGGGCATGATCAATAGTCACTCTGCCAGAAACAGGGGACTGTATTCGGCATTCCTAGGAATATTTTGAGTCATGCTTGTTGGTACAGCCAGCTAGCTAGTATTTGGGGGATTCAGGAAGTGACTAGAGAAGAAAGGGACTCAAATTAACTTTCTCTCCCCAGCACTTGGTCCCTCAGACAGTGAAAGTCCTGGACCAATTGCACCAATTGAACCACACTGATAATCCACGTCTGCAGGTCATAGGGACTGGTATCGAAATCCAGCTTAAAAAGAAGTTATAGCCATGTTATTTTGGTACACGGGGCAGAAATCCCACAAGTCCCTCTCCCCATTCTGGCAGTAAAATGCAATAATAACACATCATTAAGCTACTTTTTAGGACTCTACCATTTCTGATGATGAATATATACCTGAAATTCTGGATGACATCCCTTCCATCTAATAAGTAGGCTGTATTCCATGAAAGCTTATGTCACAATATATTTACAGTCATCCCTCCACATTCACTAGGGTTGGGGGCACAGGACCCCCATGAAAATGAAAAAGCCATGAATAATTCTAGGTCCTCCAAAACCTTAATTAACACACAATAAAAGTATGATCACCATATTCAACCCACTGTGGATTCCTGTGAGGCATCAGGGTTCCTTCACAAGGCAGAAGTGGGGAGCTGGTGGAGCTTACTGCCACCTCCACTGCTGCCACACACTATTTTTAATAGGGACTTAAAAGCCTCCTTCACAATTTCTCAGTCTCACAAGGCTTGCAGTCCCTATTAAAAATGACATAGGGAGGCAGCTGAGGCGACAGCAAATAATCCGTGAATAATCAAATCCGCAAAAGTGAAACCCACAAATGTGGAGGGCTGACTGTATTAGTTTTTAAGCTGCCACAGGACTCATGTTTTTGCTGTAACAGACTAACATGGCTACTCCTTTAGAAACTGGCATATTGAAACTGTAACTACTCAGCCCTCATTAACCCTTCATCATTTTAGCATAGAAAGCCAATTAGCATCCCAGTTCTTTGTCCTTCCATTTAATGTAAGGAAAGGATTCATATTGTTGCTGCATGCATTTTTTTTCCTTTGTAAAATGTGTGAGAAACCCTTGACAAACCTTCCCAAATCTGAACAGAAAGCATGCTGTGTAAGACTTCTGCCTGTGACCTTGGTGGACCACTGCCAGTTAGGGTAGGTGAAAATGTGTTAGATGAACCAGTAGTCCGGCCTGGAATAAGACAACTTCAACCATGAGCTTAGCTACATACAGGACCCACTCCAGATATTTTGCCACCTGAGGTAGAACATTATAGCAATAGCAATAACATTTACATTTCTATATCGATTTATAGCACGAAGCACTCTCTAAGCAGTTTACAATGTGTTAACTAATTGCCTCCAAAAAGCTGGGTACTCATTTTACTGATCTATGGAAGGATGGAAGGCTGAGTCAACCTGGATCCCTGCAGGATTGAACTCCCAATGTTGTGGCTACAGTACCAGCATTTAACCACTGTGCCACCAGGACTTCAATTATGCCAATGAAATCAATTTCTCTCCTAATACAGAAAATACCACTTGTGTCTGTCCCCACTCCTGCTACAAAACTGCAATGATAAATTTGAAAACCAGGGTTGCCCATTCATGACAATCAAAGATCAGCTGTCCAAGGCAATGGCCTAATTCCTTTTAATGGTGGAGCAGGTCCTGGCTACATGCAAATAAAGGGCTTCTGAACCATAAAGTAGGAGAGACCAAATCAGGCTGTTTAGTCCAGTTCTGACCTCAAGCCCTAATGCCCAACTATTACCCTGCTTCAGTTCAAGATACAACATCCTGAATGTGAGTCCCTTGCAGAAGACACATGACACATAGAGGGAAAATAGGCAAAGGTGAGTCAGGGAAAGAGAACAATTCACATATTTTCACATATGAAAGAAAGAAAGAAAGGAAGGAAGGAAGGAAGGAAGGAAGGAAGGAAGGAGGGAGGGAGGGAGGGAGGGAGGGAGGGAAGAGGAGACAGATAAGATTTGCTGCCAAAATCTGAAGTTGAGAAAAATTCCTCTCCAGTCCAGTATGGTGATCGCTCAAGCTATAAGCATGAGAAAAACCTACACGTCAAACCCGATCATTGGAAAAGTTACTTTTTTGGACTACAGCTTCCAGAATTCTCCAGAAATGATCTGGATGACGGTTTCTGGCAGTGATATTCAAAAAAGTAACTTTTCAAACCTCTAAATAGCCCACTGGAGAAACATTTATCAGATCATGTCGTATCATACTCTTTGAAAGGGGAAACGGGGTATGCGTCCATCAACTTATGGCAACCCCATGAATTTCATAGGGTTTTCTATGGCAAGGAATACTCAGAGGTGGTTTAGCCAGTTCCTTTCTCTGAAATACAGCCTTCAGCCCCTGGTATTCATTGGAAACTCTACACATTGGCTTATTTTGTGTGCATGGCTTGCTCTTTCTCTCAGTTGCTCTTTGTCACATAAACACACATGGAAGGAATTCATTGAGCAGGATCTCTGTCTTCTATTCAGCACTGCAGCTTTTGTCAGTCACCACAAATGCAAAGTGTGATTCATAACAAAATCTGCCTGTTTACAGAACAGCAAGGAATCAAACAGGTTGACAAGTAGATGCATCCATTCTCAATATCCCAGTGAAACTTTTCTCAGATTACAAATATATGTAAATGTTAGAAAGTCTGGATATGTTTGGAATCTGATCCATTCACAGGGTCACATTCTTTATTAGGAGATAAAATGCTACAACCTCTTTGGAAGACCCAAAAAAGAGGCAATACATTTTCAGCAGTGGAAGACGGACAGGAAAGAAATGTTGAGAGCTTCATTTGCACAATGAGAATATCCATCGAGTTTCCTCCACCTTTGTCATTTTGATTTTTTTTAAAAAAAATCTTCTACCAGACCAGCAATAGCAGCCCTCTTCTAAACACTATGGTGGCCTTTTTTTCCTTACCATGCCATTTCTGAGGGGCAGTATATCATGATAAAGCATCGTGATGTAGTGTAATTTCAGATACATTTTGGAGAAGACATGGCCACCAGATTGTTTGAAAAAGTACAGTCCCAGAAATTGAAGGTAAGCAAGTGAAAGAGAAAGAAAGAAAGAAAGAAAGAAAGAAAGAAAGAAAGAAAGAAAAGCAGGATGCCACTGCCACTGTAATTTACTTACCCTCTCCACTTACTCAATTCACTTACCCTCCCCTCACCCTTTTTGACCTATCGATGGACTTGTAAGAGTGGGAAGATCATTTTGACCTGATACTAAACTGGTTTTTTCTCCCCCTGGAAACCTACATGTTCTGTACCTCAGTTTGGTACCTCCTGTATGCATATACAGCCATGGTGGAATGTGAAAAAGAGCCAGTGGAACTCTGAAACCTACCTTTTGCCCAGTGGTAGCTGGCTGTTTCCATGTCAGAGGTCTGGTGAATCCACTCCATTATTTGTTGCAGAGTTTAAAGACACTATCCAAGGTGCTGAGCCTATTTGCGGGGGATGAGGTTCAGTTCACTGGATAGCTCCTTGCAGCCTGAAATATAATCCAGAGAAGATTTGGCACACCCCTGACATGGAAACCACCAGCAGCCACTGTTTCTGTCGAGTAGTTACTGCTCACTAGCTTTTTCACCTTTGCATTTTAAGATTTATTATTAATTGAGAAGGTCTGCATAAACTCCCTTGACATTTCAATTGGAATTTACATTGGTGTTATAACCTCCCTTATGTCTAGCATGGCATAATGACTTCAGCTACAGCAAGGACATGGTGTCAATATTCGTGCGTTAGTTTAAAATTACTGTCTGGATACCTCAGCCAGTATGAGAGATGGCAGTATTTCTCCCCCACCCTCCTGAGATTTAAGAAACATGGCTATTTCATTTGTTCAAATCTTTCTGAATAACCTTTACTTTGAGTCAGTTGAAATACTTTAAAATTTGAAATGAATTCTCTTATGGGTTGAGGAGTGAACAGTAAAAGTCTGTTTGCAGTTGTGTAGATGGGAGGGATCATAACATTATACTTGCCATAGGTCAATCCAACTCTGTTGGTATCCGGATTTTTCTAAGAATGGTATCCAGTTGGTATCCAGATTCTTCTAAGAAGTCAAGGTACTCTTAAGTGAAAAAAAAAAAAAGCAAAACATTCAGGTTCTCTCTCTTTCCCTCCCTCTGTCTTCTCTTCTTGCTCCTTGGTAGTTATTTAGCAAAATATAAGTTTTCTGTTGCTTTTACTTATGTTTCAAAGCAATTTGTTTTTGTTATCCTTTAATTATTATTTTTGATTAAATTGCATTTTATTATTGCTGTCCAACAATTCCACCATTTTTTGATGGAAAGGCAAGGGAGGTATGTAATTGGTCAATCACTCACTGTCCCCTGACACTCCATTTCAGTTGTGAATCCCTCAGAAGCCTATCCCAAACTTCCTTGTCTTGAAAATCTCTAGTTTTCTTTAGTGCCAAGAGCAGATGTAACACTCAAGTGATGCCTTTGTGGCTGGGGATTTTCCTCCTCTAAAGTATTCCATACAGAAGCCTTGGCGGGCAAGGAAGTTCTGAGTCTCTGTCGGGATGCCTGCACTTCCCAGAAGGAATTGTGAGGTTAGGATAAAAGACTTCAAAGAGGGTGGGTGCCAAGGCTGCCTCTTATTTCTTTGCTTGCTTTGCATGAAGTGTAGCATTCTGGATGGCCATTTGGGAAAGTGGAAGCCAAAGAAATGATGCGGCTGAAGCTGCTGCTGATTTTGCCATTGCCTCTGGGATCTTTCTTTGTCTTGCCTAAAAGTCCCCTAGCCTTCCTCAGCCTAATGCCCTTCAGTTTTTTTGTACTACAGCTCCCCTCAGCCTCGTGCTGAGGGGTTGATAGGAGTTAAAGCCTAAAACATCTGGGGGACACCAGATGTTGAGCGAGGTTGGTTCAATGAGAGAAAAAGGAAAAAGGATGTCTTCGGCACGTATGTCAATAATACATAAATACTATATATATTTGCACATTTTTAAAAGTGTGTTTTACGTGACTGTGTGGGAAGCATATTAACATCAAGCCATTCTTTCTCTGGAAGCAGTGCCACTGAAGCCCTGAGTGAAAATTTCAAGAGTGGATCCTTCATATCTTTTCTTCCAGCAAAAAGGAGTCACCACCTGTAGAACACTTGCTATTCCACTATTTGTTTTACACAGTGTTTTCTTCAGAAGAATTAGGAGGATTAAAATCCTTGCTAGTTTGTGAATCTCCTTTTAAAGAGGGAACACCAGGTGTACCAATTACATTTAGCCCATGCCAGAATTCATCCTCTAATCCCTCCTCCATTTAGAAGATCTTCTCACCAGAAAAAGGAATACTTCAGTCACTTAGTGAAGATGTATGAAATTCCATAGAGCCAGATGGTCTCACTGAATCATTTATGATCTTGAGTTGGCAGTGTGTGGGGGACATTCGCAAAAGCTCCAGTTCATTTTCTAATGAGCCAATTCACTCCTAAATGGTGCAGAACTACATTCAGGAGAGGGTGCTGATGATAGACTGATTCACAAGTGGATGAGCTTGTGTAGTATGCCCTCCATGAAACATGATCCTCTAGGGTAGAGGTGTGGAGGTCACCATTATGTCTGTTTTGAAAACAAAAGAAAAACAAGGCCATCCCACAAGAATAAGCCCTACAGAGGGACAGGATGACATGTGTTTCACAGTAAGGGTTCCCAGAACACTGACTAAAATTTAAGGGAATGGCTGCACTTGGATCTCCAGGCAGAGATACAAATCTCTAGCAGACACCGCTAGAGAAAGTGAAATTTTAACTTTTATGGAGGAAGACGGGTTTAAAGTCTGGGCATGCACCCTTTTTCAGTAATACAAATGAAGAGTTACAGTACCAGTTAAACAAGGCAGCTTCTAAGTCATACTTAACTATTGTTGGGCGACATTATATAAGAAATGACTATCTCCTCTGATGCACAGCTCTTAATATACATGTGTTAATATGTCAATTACCCTATACAGGACTAGGCCTTTTGCCCATCTATATGTTGTGCATAATACTTGTTTATGAGGTACTGCAAAAGTTCACATTATTAGTCTTGTTCTCCCTCCCTCTCATGTGTGTTATTGAGCAGTTGTTAGTCAACGACTCTAGCTCTTCAGCTTGGTCCCAAAATATCAAAGAATGGATGGCTACTGACCTAGCATTGCTACCCACAAGCCAGAAGTGCCTGAAACATATGGCATAGGTAGAAATGGGTAGTTGTTTCAGCACTTTTTTTCCAATCCTCCTAATTCCTTGGATTTTTATCTTTTTTTTACCATGTTGATATAAACCTTTCAATAGCAGTATTCTCCAGGTGGCTTGAAAGTACATAGTGATAAAATACAATTAAAAATACAATAATGTTAAAGAATACTTTGGAGCACAACAATTTCCAGTGGGGAGAATAAAAGCAGATAACAAACAAATACGTAACCCGTACAAGGGTCCAGAGCAGTAACAGCTTGCATACCCAGAGCCTTTGAGTGCAGCCAAGGTTGAATGATGCATGTAAAATCAGAACATAATGAATGATTTTTAATACTTGGGACAAAGGTACAAAACATTTTATCATTCCATTATAGATGGTGATGAATTAAAAGTTTGCTTTTAAAAGACCAGGTATGCTTTTTAGCAAGCATCATCCTACACTGAGGAAAATGGCCATGAAGGTATACCGATTTAAATATAGGCATGGTTTTGTTGCATTGTGTGTGTGCCTATTCACTCCGACAGAAAGAAACAAGGCATGGGAGACAGGCATGAAGAACATGCTGCAAGCTCTGAATGAGGTTTAAAGTCAGTACCAGTATGCTGTTTCAGATTTCACTGAATAAATATAGCAGAGGCATGTTAAGACTCAGAAAACTCCATAATATGACCATTTAAGGTTAATTTGTGAAAGAAGGGTGTATTTTAAGGTTTGGGGAATGGGAGAGATGATTGATAGCTGCCTTCTTATAACAATAGCACTGTTTCAGCACAGGTAAAGCTGTTATTTTTACAAACTGAAAAATGCTAGGAGTTTGTTGTATATGTCTGGGGAATGAATTTGATTCATTTTCACCCCTTTGCTTAATAATCTTTCATTGCAAGGGATAAAACTGAGACATTAATGAAAGAGCTATCATGGGAAAAGGGCATGGCTTAAAATCAGATTTGGCATCCAGCCTCTCACCATCCAGACTGCATTAAGAAAAACAATATTACTCTTAGGGGCAGTGCAGTATTCATTCACCCACTACTCGCTACACTCCTGAATATTCTCAAGTGAAGAACCATATTATCAATAAAGGAAGAATATAGAAAAACAATAATCTCCTGTGCAAGTTCTGTGCCTAAGGCAATATGTTTAATCAGTAATGTGTCTGAGTTGCTTGATGAGAGATCTCTTGTGAGAGCCAAGCTTCTACTCATGCTTGGAACCAAGGGAAACTTTTCTCTTCTAGTTAAGGATTTGCAATGGCCTTGCATTACAACCCTGACATTCTCCTTCTCACCTCTTAATTAGCAACCTCCTGTAATCGGATCACCAGATCTCTCTTCTTGACCTTGAATGTACACTGGGTATAGCTTTCTGTCCTTTCATTTCCTTTCTCATACACATTCATAAAGAAGTCTCACAGATACAGCCACTTTCAGCAGTAATGCCCACAATATGAATTAATTTTGCATTGTCCTCTCAGGAGCAATACTTCTTCACAATACCTCTACCCCGTTCCTCTATCTAACAAGAAGGCATCCAGCTGCAGCCCAATTTTTGGGGTCCTGCCAGGGCACTATACATACTATCCAACTGTCCTGATTTAGTAGGAACAATTCTGATTAATCCTCTGTCATTCTACTTTTTCAGTTGCTTTTAAAATGTCCCAGTTTCAATCTCCTCCCATTTTACCCATTTGTCCTCAGCTTACTTCAGGTGCTGCAAACTAAGTTCAAAGTGCAAAAGCAGTTTGTATGCAGTCAACTCAGCAAGGGGGAAGGGAGAGGAAGGAGCAGAATCTTTCTTATTTATTTATTGAATGTATATCCCAATTTTCTCCCAAATGGGATCCAAGAATCTTGCCATTCCCAGGAACATCAGGCAAAAGCAAATTGCTGCAGCCTCTCTAAGTTTGTGCATTCTTCCTCATTAATAACATTTGCCATCTTGATGACACTCTGGTGTTGCTGTCCCAGTTTTCATCTGTGAAATGTTGGAGGGTGTGCACTACATACAACTTAATTTAATAAGTCTATCCTATTACCTTTACCTGCGTGGAACCCAATCTCTCATTCAAGGTTCAGCAGAGGACCTTCACATTGCATATAATACACATGACCAAGCACAACATCTGTCAGTTCATAGGAAACTCCCAGTGTTCAACATGTGTTATTGTTGTTGTTGTTGTTTCTGAACTGGCCTGCTGATAGAATTGCCTTTGTGCCAGCATGACCACTTTCTGCTGACTGGCCTTAGAAATGAGCTGGCAGAAGGATCTGCAACTGCAACAACTTTGCCAGCATAAGAGCAGACAGGCAGGAAGACAAGAAAGTGAAGAGCAAAGGAGGAGCCATATTGTGACAAAGCCAAATCTTTACCAACCCCAGGATATAATCATATGTTAGCAAAGAGTTAGGCCATCTCCAAATTAGCCCTAGGTAATTACCAGCATCCCTAGACTCAGAGAGATTTGTGTTACCCTGTGAACTGGGGGTCCTGGGAGGGACACCAAAATGTGCTCAACTAAAGTTGGGGAAAATTAACTCAGAGCATGGCTTAGCGTTACGAGAGGCAGGGTAACGTAGCGAGATCTTGAACCCTGTGTCTACGGGGTCGGGTCGAGTCAAGGAGAACACAGAAGTAGAAATAATAAATGATGTTTATTAAATACAAGCAAAACAGTGTATGCGACACACTCATACAAGATAACTAAAGGAAATAAAGGTTGGAATGGTATAGAGGGATTTTTAGAGGGATTGTTGGTTTGGGTGATACTTCACCTGTCCTGAAGCCCAGAAAAATAGAAAGCGAAGCTGGGGTGCGATGTAGCTCAGCACGGGGAGCTGAGGGGAGGCTCACCAAGCAAAGCGGCAGCAAGGCGGGATGAAACACGGGAGCGTTCCGAAGAAGGTCTCGGAATCAAGGGTTTTTATAAGAGAATTGTGACTGCAGGCTATGCCGTACTTGGGGGAAAACAATAGATTTGGAGTTGGAGACAAAGCCTGTGAAAGGTCAGAATCTGAATGATTGAGTTATCGTAGCAGTTCTCAATAGAGTAGCCAGTATGCAAATGCAGAGTACTTGGGTATTGCATAGTTTACCCATCAAGCTGCCATCGCGGGGCAGAGGCTCTTTTGTAAGTGGCGTGCATACTTAATTAGAGTACTTGCCTGGAGGTCTCCTAAAGCAGTGAGTCAGCTATTTCTGGCCTTGAATCTTAAGGCTATTAACGGCCGAGCTTGTTTACGTGCTTGTCCGGTGGCCTCGCAAGCACGTGGAAGGGAATAGAGAAGTGCAGCCTAAGTGTGATATCAAGAGGATATCTTTAATATCCCCAAAGCTCGGACTAGCCAGGGCAGTAACATTTGGATATAACACAGGAGCAGCTGTCTTGATGTCAGCTCAGTTTGCGTTCCCAGTCACCTTGATGAGTTAGAGTTGTGCTCTAAGTCATTTGGTGAAAACCCAAGGTCCTCTGAGGTGAGGGATAAATTCTTTTAACAAACACACAGACTAACAATGGCAAACAGGAGTGAAACCCTGAAGAATAATGGAAATCGTAGCATCACACAATAGAGAATTGGAATAATCCTGCACTACAGCAGCTGCTGCTGTTACCAAGCCCATGTGAGCCTGGGAAGACATCTGGAACTGGCTCCTAAGCTCCCTCCCCAGGAGAATCCTGCAGGGCTTGAAGCACCCCATGAGGCTTACACCTATGCTGTCTACCTTCACAGGTTATTGAACTGTAGGGAACAAATACATAAAGAGGAGAAGGAGTGTTCTAGCCTACCTCCTTCTCATGTTTCCAATCAAACTCCACAACTGGAAGTTGGCTTTCTGACAAGGAGAGGCTCCCCAAATTTTCCAGGAAAAGTTCTACGTGATTTCCCAAGGAACAAAATTCTCTGGGGAGGCTTCAGTCATAGAGAAATCACTCTACAATGTCAGCCTTCGTATGTAGAGGACGGTGGAAAATACATGAGGAGACGATGGGACTAGAACTCCTCCCCTTCCTTGCATGTTTATTTTATTGTGCAATGACATGTGAAGAGAATTATGGGTGATAAAGCAAGAAGCTACTCATATTGTTTCAGAGACATGACATGTTCCAGACACTCTTAAAATGAATGATGCAGAATGTAGATGAAGAATAGTATTGTGCCTTAGGGAAGTGGGCAGTTTTTTCAGGGATGAATGCCTTTACTGAAGGCTTAAAAATTGCTGGGGTAAAGCATTCAAGATAGCTTTTTCACCACCTGAAATGAGAAAAACTCTCCTCCAAATTTTAGAATATGAATATAGGTTTGTGCACATAAGCTACTGGAAGCCAGGTTTACCCAATTAAGCTGAATGGTGGCAGAATTAGGACAAACAGAAAGAATAACGTCTTCACACACTACATAGTTAAACTGTGAAGCTCATTGTCACAAGTTGTAGTTGCAGCCAATCTGGATGGATTCCAAGGGGCTGAAAAATTTCACGGAAGAAAAGGCTTAACAGAGGCTAGTAGTCATGATGGATATGTCTATTGGCTCCTCTTATCAGTCTCTCTCAATATTAGTTGTTGAGGTGCTAATGCTTTTCTATCTTGCTTGTGGACTTCCCACTGGGGATCAGTTCAGCCACTGTGAGATCAAAATGCTGGATCAGAGAGGCCTTTGGTTTGAGCAGCACAATTCTTAGGATCCTAAAGGTCTTCCTACTGAGTCATTTCAAATTACCTTTACTTAAAATCTTACAACAATCTCCACTTCCTCTTCCCCTAAAGGTGGGGGACTTTGGGGTCCACCCACAATGCCAGCATCTCCTTGGAATTTGGGGAAATTATAGCTCAAAGGAGACCTGCAGGGTAATGGCAAGATCTTTTCACCTGTGTATACCAATACTAACTGCAGGGATGACTCCAGTTAAAAATTAAAAGAGTGTTTTATTTGGAAACAACAAAAACATAAGAAATCAGACATTCTCAAGAATCCTTCAGGGCTATTGGAAAATGAGGCATGAAAGATTGGGTAGAGAGAATTTGGGTGGAAAGGGTGATAGTTCCAATTCTGAAGCAGAAGGTCAAAATGGAGTGGCTCAGGCAGCATGTCTGATGGTAGCACAGAGGAACAGAGATCTGAGTGCCATGTACTACGTCCAAAGTACTATAGTTTACTGGGGCTGACATTTAAATACCCTATTTCCTGCCCTGAAGAAGGATGTGTGGGCAATGTGCCCATGGCTTTCCCCCAAAACTGACAGAACTCTGGAATGGGTTGATTGTCTTAACTCTAGGTAACAAAACATTGATGGGAGTCCTGACAATCTCTTAATGTTTTGATCAAGTAGTGTGAATGGGAAAGGTCTAGGTAGGATATTCTCACAGTAGGGGGTCCTGATTGCTTCACCTGGGTAAGTTAAGCCTGTTATTGTTTTGGGGAGTGCTCTCAATTTACAGTTTTTTGAGAGGATTATCTCAAGTCCATTAGCATCAGGCTTTCTTGCCTAATCCTGTCTGAACTTATGATCTGATCATGTCTGAGGTCTTCCTGACCTGGCAGGATGACCTCAGCCAGTGCACTTTCAAGCATATGTTTCAGCCATAAAATATGTCCAATTAGGAAAATAGCACATCCCGCAGAATGGGGGTGTATGGTGTGATAACATCCTCTTCCTCCTCTTCTTCTTTTGCTGTGAAAGATAAGCAATGAGCATGCAGCCTCCCAAGGTTGTTTTTGTGGTCCTCATCCTTTCCAGATTCCCGGAATGGACCTTCTTCTGTCTAAAGAAAAAGGGCTGAAATTGCCTCTTCTGAAAGTTTCAAGGACTGTAGGTTGAATTTATGAGCCAGTGTGGTGTAGTGGTTTGAATGTTGGACAAGGACTCTGGGAGACCAAGGTTTGGAAATTGCTTGAGTGACCTTGAGCAAATTATACTATCTCAGCCTCAGAGGAAGGTAACAGCAAACCTCCTCTAAATAAATTTTGCCAAGAAAACCATGATATGTTCACCTTAGGATTTTCATAAGTTGGAAACAGCTTGAAACCACACAATAGCAAATGTTGAATTCACCTTGTAAATAAGTTACACACTTGCCCCTGGCTTTAGCATTAAAAATTCCTGTTTTTCCAAACAAAAGCTGGACTTCTGGCCACTTCTGTTTGGGAGTTGGGGTTCTTTAATATTTGGGGCAGTTTGTGCACCCCCAGAGAATCTCTGGGACAGAAAAGTGGCCACTGAACCTGGCCCAGCTGTCCACCTCTTCATAAAAGGAAAAGTAAGGAATTTTTCTAAGCCAGGCTGCTGTGTGCATTGCAAAACAAGAAGACAGCAATGCCCCAGGAGAACAATACTGCACAATCATAAAATCAGATTCCCAAGGGCATACCTGGGACCACTCCAAATACTGGTAGCACTGTTCTCCTGGTGCATTCTGTCCAGATTCTGTCTGAAGTGCCCAGCAGACTGGGCTTGGATTGAGAGCTTTTTCTTAAAAGAAGCAGCAAACGATGGAGTAAGAGAGGATGCTAATTCTGTACCTATATATCTGTTCCTCATTCTCTCTATCTCTCTCTGGAAAACTAGCTGCTTTAATATTTTTTCCTCTTTTAAATGGGTTTTTGATTAACATGTCTTAACACTAGACACACTTACAAGAGTGCTGTTCTGCGGGCTTTTTTTTCTTGTGCCAGTAAGATTCTGGCAGAGGCTCTGTTGAGAAATGCAAAGGATTAGATGACCCCTATTTTGTTAACTTCAAAGTTTTGTTAGTAAGCCATCACAGCCGGGTGCTAAAGCTGAAGGCAGAAAAGTGATAACTCTCTGAGAACAGCCGGACATCGTGTAGAAACCTTGATTGAAATTTGCTAGTGTTCAAGACTCTAGATAAAACTGCTTGAGGGCAAGAGTATGACCTCTTGAGCTGTATTAAACTGCCATTCAATTAAGCTACCTTCTAGTTTAGGACTGGCAAGCATCTCCATTTCCTGAGCAACATGGAAGAGATCAAAGGGTATCCCTGTTGTTTCTTTTCTTTTCTTGGCACTGTTCCCCGATTAAGGCCCTCTGTCTTCTATGCATTTTGAAATTGCTTCTACCCTTTTGAACCTCAAATAACCTTCCTGCCACTCCGACAGCTCCTGTAGCTTAGCATCCATAAAAATACATAGAGGATTCAAAATCACACTAAAACAGAGCTATAATAACATAATACTGATAGAAAGATAAAATTAAGGCTTGTCTTTTATATAAAAAAATGGGTGAAGTGTTTTTCTTAATTTCCACTCACTTTGAGGGGATAAGTGAGAAATGCTGCCTTTCCAGCTGACCAGATAACAACATAGAAATAAGTCCCAATGAATTCAGTTGAAGTTACTCCTCGGTCAATGAATATAGAATACAAGCTTAAGCTAACAAGCTGACTGAGCCTCCCCCCTTTTTTAAAAAAACTCCTGCAGCAACAACAAAAACAGGAGCAGAAGTCTCTCTCCATAGCTTCCCACTGGTTAAACATCCTGGAATATCTGGGTAACAATGCACAGAAGTGATGTAAGGTATTTGCTGCTTGAACCAGATCTGGAAATGACACCCCCCACCCTAACCTCACACATCCATTCATCCATCCATCCAACTGATGCATCAGTTCCATAATGCTAACAGGAGGCAAGTCTAAAAATCCAGTTTGATGATGCTTCAAATATCATCCCAATAATTGATGAAGGGGAATGCAAACAAGTTTGGAAAGAAGTATGGGGTTAATCGCATGTGTGCAAACATGTGCGCGCACATACACACACATTCTGGGGGCAGAAATGGATCTGTGGCACATGTCACCTGTGTTTATGTTACGTGCTTCATAAGATTCTAAGTAAAGGGCATTGGAAATGACCCAATAGAAAGAGTTTTAAGACAGTGATGTACCTACTGTATTGGACATCCGGATGGGATCATTTTTAACACTCCTTGGGGAGGGGGAGAGAGTCAGAGCAATAGCAAAGCAAGGGAGACTTACCCTTGAAGGAAAACCAGGGAAGTAAACCTATGGATGGATTCCCTGCCCTGTGTTAATTGAGTTAGCAAAAAATTTCATTAGACCATAGCATATAACCCTTATGGTAGTTTATGTGGAAGTAAACTGTCTTGAGTCCAAGGGGTTTTAATGGATACCTCCCTGTTATTTACATTTCTGTTAGAGTTTGGAAAAGTCACTTTGTTTTGGATGACAGCTCCCAGAATCTTCCTAGCTAGTTTTGCAATATGCAGAAGTGCACCTGAAGCTCTCCGCTCTACATAGCTGCAACAGCACGCACCTCTCCTTGACTTAGTAGCACTCCGCTGCTTTTAAAACTAGTTGCTGACTCGGATGATAGTGAGGCTTGTGGTTTCAGCAAAGTCGAATTTCTCCTGCGAGGAAGAGGTAAGTGTTGTGGACATACCATCCGTGCAAAACCCCACAGGACTTCTTGTTGAGACAGTACCTGGTCTCCTTACCATCCCAGACTATGTGTGGGAGTGTTGTGGTGGATGAAGTCCATGCCACCTACGGAGCGCACTCGTATTACTTGAATTTGAGGCAGAGTACTCCAACTGCCTTGCCCTTGATACACAATCGCTTTTAAAAAGAAGCCTAACAGAATCAACCCAAAAGCCTCTTTAGGACAGCATTCTGTTCTTGCACTGATCAAACTGATTACCCAATGGGAAGCTCACAAGCAGATTACAGGGGCAACAGCATGATCCCACTGATGTTCCCTATAAGTATACCTCTTTAGGAGGAAGACAGGACTATGCCGCACCTCTTTTTTCCCCATTGCTATGGCCATAGTCAGCATGCTCAATTTAACAAATGAGGCAGGTATTTACAAAGATTATATTTCTTCAAAGCCAAGGTTTTTCTTTGACCTTGATTGGTATAAGGCTCATATTCTTCCTAATCACACCCCTCGTTTGACTATTCAGATGGTTTACTGTAGGGGTGGGAATTGCATTACACCCTAGATGTTGTTGAAGTACAAAGTCCCAACATCTTCACCATTAACTTAAGTCCAGCATTCCTCACCATTAACTATACTGGCTATTAGGGCTATCTCAGATGCAGTCCAGTAGCATATGGACAGGCATAAGATACCCATCCGTGTTCTAGAGTAATGTGCTTATCAGATCTGGACACGTTCACCTTATTCTAGCATGCCCTGCTACCTTTCCACTGGAAAATACACAGCTCTGGGGGAACCCTACTGGCTGTATGATTATGCAAGGCTGCTGGCCCTACCGATAGGCAAAGTGAGGTGACCATATCCTAAGGCAGCAGGTTTTGGCTGTCAAGGAACAGTAGACAACTGATATCTAATTTATTATTGTTATTATTGTCTATCAGGGAGTAGTACTTGCTGGAATTTCTGTGCTGGCTAGTAAAACAACTTGGTTGGCTAGGATCCCAGCCTGCTACTAGCATGACAGAAGGTGGGTCCTGGGAGAGGCAACTAGTGTGCCCCAGGTATGTGTAGTCCCAGTGTATCTGAAATGTGTGCTCCAAAGGATTGAGAAACCCTTCAGAGCAAAGTTCTGTGGTTAGTGAGGAGGGGGAGACGTAGAGCCTATTTCTGTGGGCACAAATCAGGGAGAGAAATCACCTCCTCCTAGACTCACTGACGGAATTTCTTCCCCCATGACAAGTAACCAAAGGTGTCCTGGGTTTTCTACCTTGCTAGGGGGACGGAAGATCCATTGGCTAGGCAGTTACATGACTGGGTCTGGCCTTGTGCTCAAGAGGTACAGCCTAGAAAGATACATATGCAGACTAGGGCCTGCCTCTGAATATTGTCCATCTCCCTTCTCAGTCTGGTGCATAACATCATCATCTAAATATAGAATAATTACAGAACTAATATCTTAACACTGTTGTCATTTCATCAGTATCTGTAGTATCCTATGGAGCTTCAGATAAAATATCAGACCTGTCTTGTCATCAGGAGCCTTCCCTCAGAGGACTAGAAGTTGAAAATAGTAACACATACCAAGCACATATTAGCACACTAAGGCATGTTGATTTGATTGTGTCTGTGAGGCTTGGAAGAGGATGAGGGGGCATAATAGGAGTTTGGACAAGTTACAATTTGAGACTGCAACTCTCACAATCCCCCAGCCAATATGACTACCTAACATGTTGAATGGGAGATGCTGGGGGTTTTAGTTCAAGCACTGGGCATGATTTGTCTCAGTTAGAGAATATAATATCTGTTATAAATAAGAAACTGAAGTGCATGACTTTCTAACTTTTTAATCTTCTCTCTTGCACCATGGAGGTTCCCATTTGCAAAAGAAATCTTTATAAAATATAACATATTACAACTGACTGCATTGCTCAAAGACATGATAAGCATATCTCTGATACAACAAGATATAATAAATTTCCCACTGATAAATATCTCTAAATATTCCTCAAAGTCATATAAAATTTATTTTCCAGTTCCCTGAGAACAGAGGTTGAAGAAAGAATGTTTTGCCAAACAATGCTATACTACAAGAAAACGTAAATAAATATAACCATGCAAGGTAATTTTCTAGAGAAGTACAGCACATCTTCAAAAACTAAATGACTAATTTGTTTGAACAATCACAGTTGGTCTTGAAAACTAAAGAATTAGCACTGCAGCATATAATCTTAAATCTGTTTGTGATTTATAATACTGCATTAAATAATCCAGAAGGAGGGGTATATTCAATAATGGGGGAAAGTTGTATATGATGACTCACAGTGATTGAACATAAATACTGTTTTCAAAGAGAATAAGTTGAACTATTAACAAATGGAGGAAAAAAACATTTTACAATAAACACAGAAAAATAATAATGCTAGCTTTGGAGTTTTGTTTTTTTTGAAAAATCCTTTGATGAAAGCAGTCTTTGCACCAGAGCGTAGTTTGCAAAAGAATGATTGTTGTCACTTTGTTCTGTATTGTGGTGAACAGAATGCTTAGAAAAGGCAAATTCAGTTCCCTGCTGAATCAAGATGTATTGTCGGATCTCCAGGCAACCCAAAGGGAAGGTGATCAAACATGCTATATTCATCATTCTAATGTAGAAAATTTGAAGCTAAGAGTGCAAATTAAACACGAAGTTCTGTTGTAAGTTACTCCTCCATTATTAGCAGTCATATGTTTTCAGTGCAGTCACACCTACACATCAAAGTCTGTGTTTCCGGACATGGAACGTGCTGCTGGTTCAGATGAATGCCACATGGGGGAAGTGCTTTCTGCATATCAAGGATTCAGGGGTGTATATTCCATACTCCTGGACTGCAAATGCCATGTCAAATAGATAGTCTGACAATCTTACCATCAAAGCTAGCCCCACCATGCATGAATGTTTGGATAGAGATCTGTATATAAAGTAGTTTAATCACATTCATTTGCTTTTGATTGTGGGTGCTGCTTCCCACAAAACTCACACCTCTTACCTGAAGTCTCACCCTATTATTGCACTGACATTATTATATCTACAATGCAAATTACTCTGAGTATGTGAAAAAAAAATAGTGCTAAAGCTTATCTGTCCTGACCCTTGGCATGACCATTTTAAGCTTTTCCACACTTTGCAGGCAAGTGTCCTTGTTAGCAGTTATTTGCTAAGGCAGTAACAAGGTGGCCTAACTTGAACACAGCAAGACCCTTGTCAATCCGTCTGCACTGTTCAGATATTAATTATTCATTTAGGCACTGATGTCTTTCTGTGTGTGTGTTGTGTACAGCAAAAGAAATCCATCACATCTGGATGTTGCAGGCACTCCATCTTGCTGTAAAGTCAAATGCCTCCCACAGTTAGTGGCCATTTATCTCCTTGTAGAAAAATGTGCAGTTCTTTTTCCACTCCTTAAACATTGTGACTTCCAAAAAAATAAGCATAACAAATGTGCATCCCACAATGACAGCAGAGTCTGGGGCGGTTGTACAGGTGGAAGACTGGCCTCCTCAAAAAGACTTCTTCTCGTGGATGCTGGTGGAAATAAATGTGGAGCATATCTGAGATCCCAGTGGGGGCTAAAAAGTCAGAGGGAATTTCTTCTTCTGAGTGAGTTGGAGGCTGCTATAGGTGGACATACTGATTCCAAACATGCCCAGAACCACAGCTGCACGTTGCATCAGGTTGTCTGTCGTGTTGATGACTATTTTCCCAGCAGCTTGGGTCTGCGAAAGAAAGAAAGGCAAAGGATAAGTTACGTTTTCAAAATGGAATTTTGAATGAAAACGATATTAGGGAGATTTTTTTTTTAATGGAATTTACAAACGGGGTCTGCAACAAAATGTTGCAAAGCGTCTACTCTTCTAACTTGCTCGGGGATCCAGCAATCGACGCTCTCCGCGGAAGGCATTTCAGTCACCCCAGCCTCTAAGCCTCCATTATAAAACGTTCCACATTTCATACGTACTGCGCACGCTCAGCGTCCAACAGACTAAGTATGCGTGTGGCTGGGGTGAGGTATTGACCAAGCAGGGAAATAGGTCCCTCATGTTTCTGAGGGGTCCCGTTTTGGATCCAGCCTTGTTGGCACCCGCCATTTATATTTTCCGCTACCAGGAGAGTGATGATTTCCACCTGATCCCCCATTACCTTTCATTGCCTGTTTTCTTTAGCCTGGCAGATCAGTGCTGGGGACGCTACTGCAATCCATGCAGTGATGTTTTAATTCTCATGGAAAGAAAGCTCTCTGAGGGAAAATAACCGACTGACAAGTGGCTAGGGTCTAGCTCAGAGCAAGGAGCACTTAAGCCTTTCCAAAAGAACACAGAGTCATAGATGGTGGCCAGTATCTGTTATCTCCTTAGGTATTTCTCAGAGAAAGGAAGCCACAAAACCATCTCTGAACATTCCTTGCTGAAGAAAACCCTATGAAATTCATGGGGTCACCATAAGTCGGCAGGTGACTCGAAAGCACATACACACAGAGAGAGAGAGAGCTTCAAGTGAGGGCAGCTATAAAATGTCAGTTTTGTCCAATTTTTCCAGGAAAAAAAAAAAAAGCCTCGTATGGTTTGCCAGCTTTCTGCAAACATTATCTTGGTGCATCTGTGCCTATAAGCTCTGAAAGAAGCCTTTTATCAAATTTTAGCACTTGAAGAGCTTTTTAAACACCCCTCCCACGGCCCTCATAGGCCCGGTTCATTATTATTCTGCATAAGTGTAAAGCGTGAGAGTTTATGGCTTTAGCCTTGATGAATGCTGCCGATGCTTCAATACGTTATAAATAAAGATTCATAAGGACATGCAGAAGAGACACTACAGTACGAGATTCTGGTGAGTAAGAGACAGAGGGGCGCAAGGTGACAAGAAAGTCATTCTATATTGCGTTGCCGTGGAAACCATCACTCTGCCATTTTGCTTGCGTGATAAACTGTTCTGCCAACACCTGTGGGACCTCCTGCTCAAGGAATGGTGGGGTGCTGTAAATGCCACGAAACGGTGCTCAGGGCCTTCATTTTTTATGCTACTGCTGTGATCTCTTATATTATTTGACTACTATATTTCAGTGTGTACGACAAAATAAATTAGTTCCCCTGAAGCGGTGATTCTTCTGTGTTGGTTAAAAATTGAGAACATCATCACCGAAGACTGTAATACTTCACCACTTGCCAGGGTGAATGGATTTCAAGCCTTGCCATATGGATGTTAGGAACGTTTTCTTCACATACTGACAGCACAATCTTATGTAAGTCTACTCGGAAGAAAGTCCCACTGCATTTAACATTAATTTTGTTGGGTTTAATGAGGTGCGTGCACTATGCGATTATATTAGGTTCAGTGGGGTGTTCAGCCTACACAGACTTCTTTTACTTTAAAACCGAAAGGACAATATGGGGCTACATTGCATGGATGGACCTCTTTGCACAATGGAACACCCATCCTCTCTTGTTTCTCATTCAGACTCTGCAGCTTCCCTCCAGAAGGTCCTTCTAGAGTAGTCCTTCATTTCTCCACTTGAGGGGCCTTCTGGTGGCTACAGTTAGAGGGCCAATATGATCCACCAGTGGTGTCAATTCTGTGGACAGACACCACTGGACACAATGCCATAGTTATTGCTTAACCTTCATCCAGGTAGGATTAAAAAAAAGAAAACTGCGCTAAGATCTTAGGTAGTTTCTGACTTCATGGTAATTCTAATGTGTTGAAGGTTAGGTTTAAGGAATGTTGTGGCTGGGAGGGTTTGGATTAAGGTTTTATCATTAACTTTGTACATCATGTGTTTCCTGAATCTGGGGCCTAAATACTCTAGAGGCATCAGATCCCCTCTGATCTTGGAGACTCAGGCCCTTTCTGCAGTAGCCTACCATCTTTGCATGGGGACGGGAGAGGAGTGGGACCACAACAACACTTCTGCATGACATCATTGGGGTCCCACTCCTCTCCCGTCCCCAGGTGGTGTGATCATGGATTAAACCATTGGTGGGTTTTCCCTGCCAATGACCCACGATCTCACCACCATCCCACACTTACCTATTCTGAGGAAGCCCCAGAAGTGCAATGGTGGTGCTTCCTACCCCAGCACAGCCTGGGAAAGTACCTACCTGTGCTGTGGAAGGAAGCAGCATGTCCATCACTCTCCCTTCCACAGGGACATGGTCCCACACAAGCTCCCTTCCTTGGAGAGTCACTGTGGGGATCACCACCAGAGGACCATGAAAGAACAGAGTGCAGAAAGGGTGTCAGCAAGGTCAGATCTGGTTAGTTCTTGGATGGGAGACTGCCAATGAATACACTATGCTATAGGTGGTATTTCAAAGGAAGCAACTGGCAAAACCACCTCTGAGTATTCTTTGCCTAAGAAAACCTTATGAAATTTGTGGAGTCCCCAAAAGTCAACAGGCAACTTGAAGATGCACACACCACCACATTTTCTGAATTAACTGAAAATTCCAATATATCTCTTCCCTCCCCTCATTCCCTTCCCACATCCCATTGGTGCCAGACTCTGAACCAGATGGTGTTACATTGTATTGGTGGGGCAAAAAGCATATCCGAGTGACAAGAAACATTTCATTTGTTGGGAAAGCCATTGGGTGACCTTCGGCAGGTCATGTTCTCTCAAACCTTTTTTGCATAAATTTTGCTCAGGAAACCCTATGAACCCTATTGCCATAAGCAAGAATGAACTTGAATGCACACGATTAATGGATGGATGGGTAGACAGACAGACAGACAGACAGATAGGGATATGGAGAGAAAGAAAGAGAAAGAGACCCCAAATGAAAGAAATTTGGAGAACACTATCTTCCACACTTCATGTCATACCTTGTAGGTCTAGATCTGTTTGGAGTCTGCAAGAAAATATGATTCAAAGAAACTTAAATGTCCTAAGCTGATGAAGATCAACAAGTTGTAACATACATATAAAGCACAATGTACATCTTCTTGCCTTGTGTAGCCGGGCGTGACACTGATGGTCAACATTTTTAAACAAATGTGCTTCCCAGCAAAGACCTGTTCAGACATCCATGAATATCTTGGAATTTAGATCCACCAAATCTATCATTTTTCTGGGTGCGTAGACCTACTGCAAGCTCTCTGAGCAAAACAGAAGCATTTTAAACATATAAATGGGAGGGAGGGGTAGAGGAATTAATGTCTTACCTGCAACAGTCTTATGTATCCTGGTGTGATCCTTCGCAGATGGATAACCATTTTATCCAACTTTCTTTTTTGGTGATGTTCAACTTCAAAGAGTTCTGCCTTTCTATGGAATTAGTGAGTAGACGATACCTCAATGCAATCAAGCAGATCTAGCACAAGTAGGTGTTATAACCAACACAATCAGAATGGAGATTTACAGAACAGTCAGAAAAACACCATTTTCCCCCAGATCTGGGTATCGTTCTTCCCATTAAGCCTTTCCTATGCCAGTGTTCTACTGGTATATAAAGCCCTGGTCAATTATATAAGCTGTCACATGTGATCTGTCTGCAAAGCTTAAGTATTGGCAGGAGGCCTTAATTCTCCTGCCTGGAGCAAGGTATGTCTCCAATATTGGAAAACTCTCTTGGTATGTCCCAAGCTCATTAGGAAAGCAAATCAAGAGCTAGCCAGCTTTAGAACAAAGAGATCTAAGCCTTGGCCTTCTCTATAGATAGAAAGGTTAATGGTTATAAACTGTACTGAAAATAAAGGAGAGGGAGAAAGCAGGTCATTGAAGAGCTGTGACAATGCAAATTGGATTCTACTGATTTAATATAGTGTAAGGCGAAGGGCAACACAGTGGTATCTCTATGAATGGAGGTTTTAAGAGGATGAACTAAGATTACTGCCTCACAAACAACCTGTGTAGGTGTGGAAAGGTGAAGTGTTTCCTTTTTTCCCTGCTGTTACACATATAACCAGTGCCAATTCTCATTTCCTACTGCTGAAGTATTAATCCACTTTTTTGAGGCTGGACTCTCTCCTGCTGTGCTACTTATATAGCTCTTCTTATTAAAAAAAGGAAGGAAGGAAGGAAGGAAGGAGGGAAGGAGGGAAGAAAGAACAAAAGGAAGGGAGGAAGGAAGGAAGGAGGGAAGGAAGGAGGGAAGGAGAGAAGAAAGAAAGAAAGAAAGAAAGAAAGAAAGAAAGAAAGAAAGAAAGAAAGAAAGAAAGAAAAAGACCCACTCCCTTCAGCAATACTCTCTCATTTTGGGGTCCCAACTGAGAAACCAGGAACATCGTCAAAGGGCAAAGTGGGACTGTTTCCTTAACATCAGGACACTTAGCCCAGTGTTTCAAGTTGTCTGGTCTCCTTGGTTGGCCCACCTACTGCATGGGCTGACAAGGCAAATCAGCTTCATCCCATGACCTTTTCTGTACTATACTATTACAGTGCTATTATTCCACTTTCAACATCCTATGGAATCCTGGGGTTTGTAGTTTAGGGAGGGACCTTTAGAATTCTCAGCCAGAGAGCTCTTTGGCCTCAGTAAACTACAAACTCCAGAATTCCACAGGATTTTGAAAGTGCAATAATAGCACTATAAAAGTGTAGTGTAGAAAGGCCCTAATTCATGTCAGAATGCAAAACAGAAAATTACCAAGAAAGGCAAGTCAAGGCAAGTAACCACTGGGATGAAATACCTCAGCTGGAATACAGTTGGCCCTCCACATATGTGGGATTCACTTTCACGAATTTGATTATCTGTTAGTTTCTCCAGTCTCTGGACACCCAGCTCAGGTTCTTCTTTTCCTGGGGAACCTTCCCTCCTGATGACTCCAAATCGGGTCATACAGCCCTTTACAAACCTGTTTCTGGTCCTTTTCCTTTTCCTCCACCAGCCACTACTTGGCCTGATTTCTCAGCACACAAACCCTATCCCAATGCCCCCCATATCCACCCAAAGAAGGAGATGGGCAAGAGAGAGGAAGTTCAGGGCCACCATGCCCCTTTCGCTCTCCCTTCCCAGACCTGGTTTGGACCCTGGGTGCCTGTTCTCTCCATCGTGCCCTCTCACACACACTTTCATATTTGCAATTTTCTCACTTTGCAGGTTGTCAGGTTGTTTTTGGATACTGCCGAGGCTTTTGACAAGCCCGGCTAAAACCCATCAACCTAAGAACTCTGACATTTTGAGGCTTTGTCTCTTAATCACGCACATTTTGGAGCTTTGTTTTAGCTCCTCAACCTATTGTTCTCCCCAGGAAAGGACTAGCCCTCTAGGTACATTTTGCCCTGTAAAAAGACCTGATTTTTGAACGGTCCCTCAGATTGCTCCAGTTTCTTTTTGGCTCCACGCTGCTCCGTCCAGTTATCCCCTCAGCCATCCACATGCTGAGCCGCTTCTCTCACTCCGCTGCTGTCTTGGACTTCAGACCAGGTGCAGTATACCCCAAAAATACCTTCTCAAAATCCCCTATCAATTTTCCTCTCTTTTTATTTTTGGCTAGGGTCTGTATGAGTGAGTGCGTAAGTGCAAATGTGCACAAGGACAGATTTTTAAATAAAAATAATGAAATTAGCAATTTGGTGTGGTTTTTGGCTCGGCTTGATCCCATAAACATTGGGTTGAAAAGATCTCACTAGGTTACCCTGCCTCTTGTTGCTACAGCTTGTGCTGCAGCTAATTCCCATTCTCCACTGATTAAAGCACATCAAGATGTCCCCCACGGGAGCCCCAGAAATCAAGGTAACAGGACTTAGCTTCAGAATGGTGCCTGTATTGGTCTGTTTATTACAGGACAGGATTTTCTGCTCTCTCACAAAGTTGGCAGAAGTCGATTTTACATTTTAAGCTCTAGTTTTGAAATTTGAGTGTGTGTGCTTTCTGTTGCAGGAAAAGCTTTCCCTGATCCATTTTGAAGGATTCATGGCATGCACTAAGCTAACCTGTGTGATCCTTATACTTTCAAGAAGCTGTGATGGAATGGCTACTTGACTGCAAATCAAATATAGTACCAGGTCCAGACAGTAAGCTAATGTAGACCATTTGTTAAGTGCCTTTTGGGATCTGAATTGAAAGGTACCACGCAAATAGGCATTATGGTTGCCAACAATAGTGTGGGATGATTAGGAAACAATGAGCAGATGCTAGTTTTTTTTTGCTATTTTATTGCTGCTTTCTAGAGAGCCAAAGTGGATTGGACACACTGCCTAGGATGGTAACATCATCTCTGTATATAAAGGTATTCTGATGAATCCTGGGCGCAATCCAGTCAAAGCTGAGCATTTTTAACAAGTCCCATTGGTTGGAAACAGCAAAGCATGCCTTCAATTTTCTGTTGCAAAAATCAATGGTACTTAATTATGTTTAATTTGGTTGGACGTGAGCCCAAAGAGAGCACTCAGGCAATAGATTGACAAATTGGGGTAGAAGCCACCTTCTCCGTCAGTGTCAGGGAGGAAGCCACTCAAAAGCTCTCTGTGTATAAGTATTGTGAATTAACGAGTAGCATTTCAGGCACCTAATTTCAGCATTCTTCACACTTCACTACCAATGTCAAGGTTTCCTATTGACAAGTATTCCATGCAGGGGAAAATACTTCCTAAAATTAATTCAACCTCAAAAGATTGGGTTGCATCTATGAAATATCTGTTTAGCTTTCCAGGGCCATTTCCGCAGTAGACTGTCATAGTGCTATTATTCCACTTTCAACATCCTATGGATCCTGGGGTTTGCAGTTTAAACTGCAAAACTGCAAACTCCAGGATTCCATAGGATGTTTAAAGTGGAATAATAGCACTATAACTGTCTAGTGCAGAAATGGCCCAGCATCACACCACAACTGAAATGGTGGCTCACAACTTGGAACGAGGCCAAATATGCTGAAATACCCTCCTGCAAGAAATAATCCTTTTCTAAATGATTTTTTTCTCTCATCAACTTATCTGACATTTTCTCAGTGGGATGGCTATCTGTATGTTAATTACTTATGCCTCTTTTTTTTAAAAAAAAAATGATTTAATATTGTTATTTAACAGATTTATACCCTAATCTGTTAAAACACCAGTCTAATTTCGGGAAGAGCATTGTGCCAGCACAGTTGGTGGTGATTTAACTAGATCAGATAGGTATTCTTAGGAATGATCTGAAGTAAGAGGTACATTATGCCATTCTGTGGCTGAACCCTGCCTTCCCTTGACTGATCTGAAAGCCTTCCACCATAGAAAATGCATTACTTATAGAACGACAATTCTTCTAAATAAGGGTTGGAGCAATGCTCTTGTGTAACATTTTGTTTCAATTTAGAATTATCTTGATTATAATTAAGCTCTGAGAGAAAGGGCAGAAAAGTGATTTTAACAAAATATAAGAAGACTAGCATTGTGCATATCTGTGTACTAGAGAGAGAGCTTCTTTGGGGGAAAGAACATTTAAGAGAAGAAAAAATAAAATCTACATTTCAGATCGTGCTGCAATGAAGTAAAAGGGTGTGGAATTTTGAGACATGGCATGCTGTCTAGAAGTTCAGCAGAAACAGTATGAGAAAAAAGTCATTAAAAGTATGATTTGTGAAGATTTACCACGGTTCCTTCCTTTCCCCACATTACATGATCAGACTTGACCAAAAATACAAAACAAAACAAAAAAACCCAACATCGTATCTCAGTGCTTCTTCTAAGATTATTTGCCTGTATCCAAAGGACAAAATTGAAAGAGCTCGGATTTTTTATTCTTATGACCAACTCCCTCCCCGCTCCCTCTCATTCTTGCTAATGTCTCTAGCCATTCTCCTAGCACATTTCCTAAGACTGTACTCATTCTATGTGAAGGGAACAGACTTCAACCATTTTTAATGGTATAGACATCTTGCTTTTAATTAATGGAGAAACAGAGGTCACAAAATAGACACCATGAATGATTTGCTTTACTTAATAAATTTCTTAACCCCTTTCAAGCCTGTAGTCTTCCCAAGGCAATTTGCAACCTTTTTAATAAATTCATGCCAAGTACAAATGAATTTCAATAATATAAGCTTCAGTAAGAGAAAATTCCAAAATATCCATTAGTAGTGAATAGCATTAACATTTTTAATTAAAAGGGGGAGAAACAGATGGTCAATTTGGATAAAAATAATGAATTTATTGACTAGAAGAGCAATTCTAAATAATTGTATCACTTTTTTTTCTTTTTGGCTCCTCCTTATGTATTCTCTCTCTTGCATTCAACCTACCAATGATACTTTCATCAGAATTATTTTTCATCTGTGTATCCTAGGGTTGCTGAAACGTTTTGTAGGCCATGCTGTGGATATGGGTAGGATTGCTAACCCTTGAAAGAAAAATTCTGCTGGTGGCATCTAAGAGGGTCAAGGTTTAAAAGTCAAGGGCAATGAGGCAAAGCCTGTTAGTAAGGGGGCAGAGCTCTTTGGTCAACTCTCAGACCATCTAAGGCCGGGGTGGGCAAAGGGCCACTTGTGGGCTGTATGCAGTGCCCCAGGGCTGCTTTTGTGGCCCCAAGAGCATCCCAGAGTAAAAGAAAAATTATCCCCCCCCCAAAAAAACCCCACATCTTCAGGAAGTGAACAAGAAGTAACACCCAGGTCACTTCTTGTTTCAAGAAAGGGTTCTCCCGGGCCTAAAATGGACTCCCTGCCCCCAAATGGCAAAAATCCACCATTTGGGAGCCAAAAAAGGGGGGGGAACTCTTTAGAAGGTGTGTTAGGCAGTTTGACCTCTCCATGGTGTCCTGATGGGTTAATTCAGCTCATACACTACAATTGCCACCCCAGTTCAAGGTGTCCAGTTTAGAATCCTCTTCCTTCAAAGAATAGATTCCTATGTACTGACAGCATTCCATCAGCCATTCCATCAGATGGCAGTGAAGGAGGAAAAGGAAGCGGGCCCACCACGGTGTAAGGAATGTATATGGATATAGCACCTGTGCTTTCTTTTTTCCTTCTCTCTCTCAATCCTTTTTCTTTTTTTGTCATGCCTATTACTTTGGAAGACTGAAGGCAAGAACTCATATTGATTGTTGTAAGCAATTCTGGGAGTCCACCCAGGTGTGCACATATACATACACAATCAAGTGTGCTAGTTAACGTATGTGTATCAGGTACACACATGCAAGGGAACATGAAAACATGTGACAGCAAATTCATTTAACATTAATGTTACCTTGTAAAATAACTTATTGTGTTAATTGTTAATACTGTGTTGGTAGCATATTCATTTTAGCTTTTCTTTTTTAAAAAAAATCAATTAGATTTGCATACTAGTAAAGGTCTCATCCTCTATAAGTAATAAATTAAAAGAAGCCAATCCTTTACCCAACTCTTTAACATCTTTGTTATTTAATTATGTAAGTACTTTTTAAAATCAGTATTAATTATAACAATGAATTTGGACATAATGAATTAATTTTCAATGAATTATTTCCAAGCTCTGTTTTTAATGTGAGCTGCTGTGTGCCTCTTGAAAACAGGCACTCTAGCAAGAAAGGAATTATGAAGTCAGAGACAAGACCTTTTATGCTTTTTATTACAGGTAAAAACCGCAAGGAAAAAAACTAAGGGGTTTTATTTTACAAGTATTTAAATGAGGAAACATGTTCACAATTATCATTAACAACCAGAAATAGCACAGAATACAGCTGATTTAATGTGTTGTTATTTGTTTGTTTATGGCAGTTTTATGTGACTTCTCAGCCGACAAAGCTTCCAGAATGGCTTATGTGCAATCAAAGAACATAACAGTCAAATTCAGGGATGACACTGTGAAGGATGGGACAGTAAGTAGCTATTAACCTTGAAAGCCGCCTATTTGCTCCAGTGTCAGGGTCTCTATAGTCTTGTATATCTTTTGCTGAGGATCAGAATTGGGACAATGCAGTTGCTCTCATGTCCTACCTGTGGGCTTATCACTAGGAAATCTGGTTGGCCACTGAGTAAACAGAATGATGGACTACATGGCCATTTCAGCTGGGCCAGCAAAGCTCTGACCAGTCTGTCTGTCTGTCTGTCTGTCTGTCTATCTTTCTATCTGGTCAGTGTATACCATACTTTTCTCCCAGCATGAGATCCAAAGCAACTTACAATAATTTAAAGTAAAAAAATTAGCTAAAAAAGCAAACAAACCCTTAGGCCATTTCCGCACGAGTCTGTTATAGTGTGATGATTCCACTTTCAACCTCCTATGGAATCCTGGGGTTTGCAGTTTCGGGAGGGGCCAGACGGCCCCTCCCGAAACTGGAAACCCCAGGATTCCATAGGAGGTTGAAACTGGAATCATCACGCTATAACAGACTTGTGCAGAAATGGCCTTAGTTCTGTCAAGTCTTGACTCAGAATCTGATGAATGTCCTCCCCTGCCCTCTGAGGGAGAGGAGAGCAGCTAGCATCTGCTGTATGTAATACCCTTCCCCATTGCCCTCCCCTTTTCCTTATCTGTCATGTCTTATTTAGGTTTCAAGCTAGAAGGCAGGGAGCTGTGGAACTGATGATTTGTACTGTGTCTTGGGAGTCTTTTTGGCTGAAGGGTGGGGTATAAATACTCTACATAAATCTATAAACAAACAAAACAATTCTGTTAAAAAGTACATGGTTTAAAACAATTAAAAGTATAAATTAAAAGGTAAGAGAATAGCACACCCTCTGCAAAGAGATTTAAGAATCAAAGGGCCTTTCCGCACTACACTGTTATACTGCTATTATTCCACTTTCAACATCCTGTGGAATTCTAGGATTTGTAGTTTACTGCGGCCAAAGAGCTCTCTGGCTGAGAATTCTAAATGCCCCTCCATAAAACTGCAAGTCCCAGGATTCCATAGGATGTTGAAAGTGAAATAATAGCACTATAACAGTGTGGTGCGGAAATGTCCAAAAACTTGTTTATGTTAAAAGTAAAAAGGGGTTTGCCTGCTAGTGGAAAGACAGCAGAGAGGAAGCTAACCAGACCTTCTGTGGAGGAATGATAAATACAGAATTGTACTGTGCCAGATACCAGCAATAATGTATAGCTGTTGTGACTAGTAGCTGTTGATAGCCTTATGCTCCACAAATTCACCTAATACGTTGCTAATGGCATCCAACTTGGTGGCTGTCACTGCACCTCAGTACATTTGTGGTAGTGAGTTCCACAGCATAACTATTCATTGCATTATACTATCCACTTCCATTTCCTTGCTTCCTTGGATTGCACCAGTGTTAATCCAGGAGTGCTGTGCATAAGGGATTCTCAGGCCTTTTCTACACTCTACCTGATCGCAGCAGCGTCCCAGGGGGATCCTGGTAGAGCCTCTCCCAGTAGGGGAGTGTGACAGGAATGCTCTCCTGCACACTGGCTGTTTGCTGGAATGGAGGAGTTGCACCTGTTCCTTCCACAGCATAGCCAGGCACTGTCCCAGGCTGCACTGGGGCAGGAAGTATGGCCATTGTGCTTCTTGACCCTCCACAGCTCAGGTAAGAGCAGGAGGGTGGTGGGAGGAGAGGACTGCACAATCGCTTGATGGGTTTTAAACGATCTGAAGAGAAACCAGAATATCGCTTTGGCAGCACATATACTAAAAATTGATGGGTTTTACCTGTCAATGATTTTTGTGCTGCCTGGGGATGGGAGAACAGCAGGACACAGACGACATCATGCATAAGCATATCTGGGTCCCGTCCTTCTCCCATCCCCAATGCAGGATTACGATGTCCTGCAGAAAAGGCCTCCGTCTTGGAATTATGTAATAGTTCACTTTCCTTTATGACTTGAAGATCTTTGCATTGGCTCTGTTTCCCAGGCTTTCATAACTTACCTTTAAGTGATGTGATTTTGTCTTTTGTTTGCAGAACTAAATCTACAGGGTGAACCAATGAATCTGAGGCCTTCAGATGAGAGGGTATCACAAAGACTTTGATCAACCAGCTGCTCAGCTTCAGACTCTAGAAACTTATCTACAAACTGAAGATAGGCCTTTTAGATACATGGATATTCACAAGATTCTTGCTTTGTCTTGTTCTCAAGGCTTTGCCTGGCCAAGCTGAAAGCACAGCACAAACAAGGCTGGTAAATAATCCTGGAATAATAGATGTCCTTCATTACCCTGGTAGGAGCTTGGGTTGTGGCTGTTTGATGACTATTCCCTAGTCCTTTGGGGATATTGTACAAATATCTATTTATTTCTAGCATCATTTGAGGTGCCTTTGCCGTACAGATTTAGCTCCATTTACTGAGCTGAAGCAGAAGCAATTTATGGCTTGCTTATCTAAACATTTCAGAGTTTGCTTTGTCATGCTACAATATGAAACACAGTAGCCAGGCACGATGCAATTCATTCAATGGAGATGATTTTGTGTGTTTGTACTCTCTCTCTCTTTCTCAACACACACACATGCACGTACACACACGCACATACACACTGAAGAGCTATGTTCTTCTAAAGCAGCATCAGTGTGAAGACTAGGCCGTTGCCATACTAAAGAGTGACTCATCTTGGGGACACAGAGAGTGCATCCAAAAAGTAAAAGCACAGTAATGGATGTGTTAGGAGCAGACCAGTGGCTGTGCAGCTGGTGCACTATGGCTTAAATTCTTAGGAAAAGGGAAGTGGCAGTTTGTGTTTATCTTTTTTTAAATCACTTCCAGAGTTTTGGTGATTTAATATAATCTTTATCCCTCAGATAAAACCATCCATTTTTGCACCATATGACATAAGAGATCCCCTAGGTTAGGATTACAGTCCTCGTCTCTCCATTTCTGGGAAGATACCTGAGCGTGGTTTGTTCCTTTTTCTCTGTCTCCTCAATTTTCATCTGTGGGACTTATTCCCAGGTCAGTGCATCTAGGAACACAAAGGAGCTTACTTTTAAGTAGACTTCTTCAGGGCTGAACTGTGAGAAAAATAAGTTGTATTGTTGTTTAAAATAAACCTCAGTTTCTTTCCTGACTGGGTTGAGATAAAGGAAATTGAAGAATGCATAACAATAGCAGGACCAACCCCCCAAATTTTTGCAGCCTCAGGTAAGGACCAGAATGGTACTCTTTCCATGTACAGAAGCTGAACAGACTGGAAAAGCAACTGAATCTTTTTTCACTGCTGGCATTGTGATAGTGGCATGCACTGCACTGGAGGGATCAGTCTAGCTTAAGGGGCCCATGGCAGGTTATTTGACTCAAACATCAGAAGGGAATAGCTTGTGCGGGCGGAGTCAAGAGAAGTAGTTGGGAATCTGCCATTGTTGTCCCCTTCCTACTTCTTCCAGGGTTTGGACCAAGAGTGGGTCAAGGTACAGTAGACAGCAGAGTCTAGGCCAGCCAAGAATGTAACACTCACTGCCTTTCCGCAACTCACCTTTTCTCGGCGCTGGGGTACAGGGATTGTGCAAGTAGCCTCCAACAAGAGGCTCTCGCTTCCTGGTTCCTTCAGCTCCGCAGCTCCCAGCTACTCGTGCAAGAGCCCCGCCTCTTTTTTTCCGCAGTGCAGCCTGGGAGTTTCCCAGGCTGCGCGGGGGGCAGGAAGCACAACTGGCATGGCTCCGGAGGCTCCAAACACCAGGTAGGTGCACGTGGGGCCCGGAGCAATGAGCGATCGTGCACTAATTTCGGCTTCCAGCTGAAAATGAAAAGGTGCGCAATCAGCGCCTGCTGGCTCCTGGAGTGTCACGCGATTGTGAGTGCGTCATGCGGATCACTCCTCACAATCGCACAACGCTCCAGGCGCCCTTTCGCATGGCCCAAGTCAGTCGGAGATCATACAAAGAGATTCCAACAGAGGGCAGGGCATGCTAGGTTGAGGGGTTCAAACACATTACTTTAGAATAGGAATAGATATCTCGTGGCTCTACAGATATTATCAGACTGCATCTCCCAATAGACAAAGCAGCCAGTATATTTAATGGTGAACAATGCTGGGAGCTGCAGCTCAACAACACAATTCCCACCCATCTTCTAGACAGAAGCTTTTAAGCAAGAGCTGACAGCAACCTGCCCAAGGTTGTCTACAATTATAGAGTCATAGAAGTCAGTATAACCCAGTATTATCTACTTTGAAAGTGACTTTTGAGGATGAAATGTGGTCCTGCTACTTGTGATCCTCGAAACAAGAGACTGATCCCAATACCTAGATAAACCACATTCTGCCACTGAGCTACCCCTGAGAAACCATATTATCTAATCAACTTGGTCAGAATTGATCTGGCCTAGGCTAAGTGGTCATCTGTGCTGGATCAAAGCATCCTTCACAGAACCACGTTACAGAAGTAGGAAATACGCAGAAGATTATAGAAGGTCCATTCTTTCTTTCTTTTTATTGACCAATATGGTCCATAGAATTTGCCTTGTATTCACTTCAGCGGTTCAGAAATGTGTTGAACATCATTGATATCTTGTATTTTGAAGACAGTAAGATTCTTTTATTTCTTGTGTGTTCTATAGGAACTTCTGCAGACCACATCTAGGAAACAACCAAATCAAAGCTGGCATCCTAAAGGCACCAGTTCTCATCTGATCTTGGAAGCTAAGCACGTCAGCTCTTGTTGGATGGGAGACCACCAATGAACACCAGCTGCTGCAGGCTCTATTTCAGAGTGAGGAACTGACAGCACTTCCTCTGAATATTCCTTGCCTAAGAAAACCCTATGGAATTCATGGGATCACTGTAAGTTGACAGATGACTTAAAGGCACATGCACACAGATATATGCCTACTCAGGACTCCTCTTGAATTCAGGGAGGCCTAAGTAAGTGGTTATAGGTTTGAAGCCTAAACCAGTTTATATGAAGTGGATTGAAGGATTAAAGGGAAGAAGCTTACAGCTATTCATGCAAGCTACCAGTTGGTAACTCCATCTATATATTTTTGCCTCTCTTAGGCCGTTTCCGCCCTACATTATTATAGTGCCATTATTTCACTTTCAACATCCTGTGGAATTCTGGGGTTTGTAATTTACTGAGGCCCAAGAGCTCTCTGGCTGAGGATTCTAAATTCCCCTCCCTAAACTGCAAACCCCAGGATTCCACAGGCCGTTGAAAGTGGAATAATAGCACTATAACAGTATAGTGAAGAAATGACCTTACAAAAAGGGCTCAGGAAAAGGCCATCACAATTTATCTTGTTTCCTGTGTCCTGTCAAGGTTTCTCTGAGCCATCAAGACCCCTCTTAAGAATATTATCTGCATCTCTTCTTTGGGTTTGCAGTTAATCCAACAGAAAATCATCTTGTAGGCCATTTCTGCACTAGACTGTTAATAGCGCTATGATTCCACTTTCAACATCCTATGAAATCCTGAGGTTTGCAGTTTAGGGAGCGGCCGGCTGACAATCTCACTGTGGAAGAGAAATCATTAAAAGCATTTGGTTTCTCTCAGTGATAGCTGTGAGCCATGGAAACCTGTGGTTCATTCAGTGGAGAATTGCTAGTTTTAGTAATAGTAATGGTGTCCTCTTGCAACTTGGATACAGAGGATCTGCCAGGCATGCTACTGAAATCACCCGAAGTCCCATTAATATTTTCATTCTTAGTAAAGAAAAAAATAATAAATTATTTATAAAGTAAAAAAAAAGCCTCTAATTTCCCCTTATAATTTATGTGCGGATGCCTGAGTTATTCTGTTTCAGCATAAACAATAAGGAAAGGATTGGCGTGATGAAGCCTAACAAATGTATTGTAACATGAGCTTTTGTGGATGACACTGTGGACTGTATTTAATGTCCTTCTGATCCTTATTGTCTACAACCCACCAGCTATGTAGCTATGTTGTGTACTGTTCACAGGTACACCTGAAATTCTAGCTAATGCTCCATGGATCTGATGAAGTGGCAAACACAGTCAGTCTTCCATATATGTGGATTTTGGCCATCTCTGCACAACACTTATAGTGCTATTATTCCACTTTCAACATCCAGTGAAATTCTGGGGTTTGTAGTTTACTGAGGCCAAAGAGCTCTCTGGCTGAGAATTCTAAATGCCCTTCCTTAAAGTGCAAATCCCAGGATTCTATAGGATGTTCAAAGTGGAATAATAGCACTATAACACTGTATCCACAGATTCACTCAACCAAGGCTTGAAATTTTTTTTTTAAAAAAAACACTTTGATTTTGCCATTTTATATAAGGGACACCATTTTACAATGGTGTACATAATGGGACTTGAGCATCCACAAATTTTGGTATCCACAGAGGGTCCTGGAACTAAATCCTAGTGGATTCCAAGGGCCCCACTGTGGTCTTTTATTTGTTTTGAAGATGCCACAGAAGTAATTTTTTCTATGCTCAGTGTCTGATTTTAGAAAAAAAATCTTCCTTATATCACAACAGTTTACTGGTCTATCTAACACCTTTCTCCCTCCTTCCTTTGCTCTCTAACTCCTTTCTCCCTCCCCCCTGTGTGTGTGTGTGTGTGAACTTGCAGCAGTCTTCCAGAGGTACAAGCAGTAGCCATCTCCGGCCTTACTTCAAGGTGCCTGTGCTTGAATCAGGAATTGTTTCCATGCAATGCAAATGCTCTTACACTGAGCTACAGTCCTCCTTGTGGTCTATTTGGCTGCTTGTTATGGTTGCTTGTTCTCTGCCATGCCCTTTTCTTCCCTATTTAGTGGAGTGGGGTAGAGCATTGATGAAAGGTAGGAATCACTGAATTACCTCTATTGTTACTTGCTTGTTTATATTTCTGCTAAAGCCAACTAAAAAAATCTTGTTGGGGAAAAGAAAGAAGAGAATTTCTTGGAGTTCATTGTGGCTTTGTCTGCAACACCCAATTATTTTAAAATGTTTATGTGCCTGTCATCAGAAAACAACACAGCAGATACTGTAGATAATGTCACATATTCTTCTGGTTAGGTTGTTGGAACAGTGAGAATGTCAGAAACCCAAACAGCCCATTGCATGTAGTTGGCAGTAATAATGGAATGGAATCATAACCTGTTAGAGAATAAAATGGGCATAACACATTCTTTGATGATGTAAGAGAACGAAACCTTTTGGAATAAACAGTATGCACTAACACAAACCATTTCCCACCAGAGCTGTAAAGTCAAAAATAAATACCTGACATCTGCAGGAAATGCTGTTCATTGTAAAACACCTCACAGTCACTCTGTTTTTTCTCAGACTTCTTTGGCACACTACTGAAAGCGGTGCACCACTGGCCTGATTCAAGTACTTTTTTTCATTTGAGGTAGAGAAAAAAGAATTATACCACATAGTGACTTTTTCCTCCAAATCTGAAGCTACAAATGTGCCTTCTATGCTGAAATCTCAAGTCACTACTTTCTCAGGGCTACGTTTTTACAATAAAAGGCCTGGGGGATCAACTCTGCCTCAATGATATGTCCTCAGACGTTGAAGGCCTTCTGATTTCACATGTTCAGAGGTTGCTTGTGTGGAGAAAGTTCTTGTTCTGGGTTTGGAAAGGAGGTAAAAGAACTGGTGTGACTAGCTGTGGGCAGGAAGAAGGATGAGAAAGCCTGGAGGTGTATCATCACCCAGTACATTTTGTGGGGAGAAAGGAAAACGTAGTGGTGTCTCATTGTTTCCATGTCAGTGGGGTGTGGTGGATCTAATTCACCTTTTTCTATTGTGTACAGTACAAGTACAGTTTCAACAGGTGATAAAAGGCCCTCCATCCATCCCAACTGCCACTGCTGTGGCCTCTGAGGGAGTAAACAGCAGTCAGCATTAACTGGACTTAATCCCTTCCCACGCTGTCGTTCCCTTTTCCTCGTGTGTTGTGTCTTATTTAGATTGTAAGCCTGAGGGCAGGGAACTGTCCAATTAGCAATTTGTAAGCCACTCTGGGAGCCTTTTGCGCTGAAGGGCAGGGCAGAAGTACTCCAAATAAATAAATAATATTGAAAAACTGGTTCAATACCCTAGATAGCTCTTTTAAAGTTTGGACTATGGCCCAAAGTGGATTCACTGCCCTTATAAAATGGAGGCTACCAGTGGTCACTGAGTAAATGATTATTTTTCTACCTCAGGGCAGACTAAGGATGAAAATAATATCAAAAATATTAGAAAAATTATTGATAAACGCGTTTCTGCACTGTCAAGAAACCCTGATGAGAAGAATCCTGGATTGATGGAAATCTTTGTGGTTTGGGACTTATTCTGCACAAAATTTGCATGCGGTTGATTTTCATAGGAAACAGGACTCCCTGTGCAGGGAACATCTTGCACACAGAAGTATTATTTTTCTGCACAGAAAATGCTGTTGCCTGTACAAAAAATGGTATTTTCTCCACACAAAGTGTGTAATATTTTGTACAGAGTTAAGTCCCCCAGCTACAGCATTTTCTGCGCAGGAAACAGGATTTTGTCACAGAATCTAATTCGTATGTACAGTTATTACTGTAGCTGTGGATTTGCTATTTTCTGTGCAAATGTACCTCTGTGAATTTTGCACAGAACCAGTCCTGAACTGTGAATGGTCTTTGAAAACTGCACAGTTTTTGAAAACTTTCTCACAGCTGTAAGAAAATTGCTAAAATTATTTATTGTTTTAAGAAGAAAGTTAATGAAGCAGTAGATTGTCACTCTCATCGCATATTCTTTCCTACAGGAGGTTTGGATGGCTCCATCTCTCCTTTCCATTCCCCCGGCAGACAAAGATCTTTTTATTACAGCAAGCTTATGGTTTATAATTTATGTGGCAAAATTAGCTTTTGATGGTATGGTGCTTTTATCTGTTTTTATGATGTTTCAATTGTGTATTGCATTGTTTTAACCTTGTGGTTTTTTTTTTTAAAAACAGAACCGCTGTTTGTTTTTTAACTTTTGTATAAATATTTTTTTAAAAAAACTGTGCCCTGTTTTTCAAATATCTGTAAGCTGCCATGGATCCATCATAAGGAGAAAACTGGGATATAAATTAAATAAACTAATAGATAGATAAATAAGAGTGCATAAAGAGATTTATCCCAAGATACGATTTGGGCTGTGGACACTTCATGTTTTCCTTTCTGAAAGCAGTGGGTTAACAGTGTGATATATGTCTATGATTGAAAAAGATGCTACCAGATCAGTTTTTATAATACAGTCATCCCTCCACATTTGCTAGGGTTAGAGGCATAGGACCCCTGTGAAAGTGAAAAAAATGTGAATAACCCTAGGTCCTCTCAAACCATATTAACAAAGAAAAAAAGTCTGATCACCATATTCAACCCACCATGGATTCCTTTGAGGCATCAGGGTTCCTTCATAAGGCAGAAGTGGGGAGCTGGTGGGGCTTACTGCCACCTCCACTGCTGCTCCACACCATTTTTAAGAGGGATTTACAAGCCTCATTCACAGTTTCACAGTCTCACAAGGCTTGAAGTCCCTATTAAAAATGGCATAAGGAGGCAGCAGAGGTGGCAGCAAATAATGCGTGAATAATCAAATCCGCAAAAGTGAAACTCACAAATATGGAGGGCTGACTGTAAAGAATCAAGCAAGCAAGCATATGTTACTATTTTCCAAACTTCTGCAATCCCCTTCAGGCAGTAGATTGGTGCTTGTGTGTGTGAATGGCGAATGGATGGATGGATAAATCCCTGCATATCTTTGCACCTCCCCACTTTTATCTTTGGCAGTACCTTCAGTTTGTCCAGGCCTCAGCCTCCTTCTCTTGAAGGATTGCAGCCTCTGACTCCAGAAAAGTTCAGAACTGTAGAATCATCCAGTTGTGTTGGTTGATCCTCAAAAGTCGTCCAGTCCATTTGCCATTGCCAGAAGTCCACAGAAAATGCTGAGTTTTTTGACAAGCGATCATCCTGCCCCTGCTTTAAAATCCTCGAATAAGGGACAATCTGTTGTCTTCCAAGGCAGTCTGTCCCACTGTCAAGTAGGCCTTACCTTCAGGACTTACTTCCAAATTAGCTGAAACAGTTCTCCCTGTAATTTGAAACCATTAATGTTTTTAACTTATTTTTGGAGACTGCCTTGGGTCCCATTCTGGGAAAAAAGGTGACATACAAATGTAATAAGATGATAGATAGATAGATAGATAGATAGATAGATAGATAGATAGATTCAGTTCTTCTTGGGCAGCAGGAAAAAAAACTTTGCTCCATCTTCTGTGACATGAGGTCCTGCAGATATCTGGAGAAGATGTCATATTAACCCTCACTAACCCCTTCTCCAGGCTTAACAGAACCAGCTTTCTTGGGGTTGGTTTCCAGACACTTCACCCTCTTTTAACACCCTCTTTTGGATATCTTCCAGCTTTTTGTTATCTTAAAACAAACAAACAAACAAACAAGATGGAGGTGCCCAGAACTGGATGAAGCAATCCAGATGAGATGATCAGATGGCCACTGCAGAATAGGGTGATATGTTACTTCCCTTGATCTGGAAACTATACTTCTGTTCATGCTGCCTACAACTGCATCAGATTTTTTTTTCTGCTCTACTGCATTACAGTGTAGTAATTACACAGCAACTGGTATTCATTGGTGGTCTCCCACCAAAGTACTAACCAGGACAGATCCTGCTCAGCTTCCAAGATCAGATGGGATCTGGTACCTTTCAGGTATTTAGGCCCTAATGTACATATGGGGAACTCAAAATAGAAATATGTAAGTTCCAGTAATGGGGAGAAAAATCAAGATCTACTGTTTTTTTAAAGAAAGGTTAGAAAGTTGGGGTTTTAACCCAGATTATTTAGGAAATCTAACATCAAATTTGCTTTAAGAATCTAATTCTGCACATTGTATTAGTGAAGTCTGAAAGAGTTAAGCATGAAAACTAATGAAACTTTTTGCAGTGTACTTAGCTTAATGTAACTGAAAAAAAATCAATGTGCTTCAGCCTGTCAGTTAGCAATCTTGCATTTAATTGAATAACATGCCAAGTATTTTAATCTGTTTACCAGTGTAAATGGAACAGCACAGTCTAATAATTCTAACAAACAAGAATGCTTTGCCTCACTTATGATAGGTTTCAAAGCTGATCTTCATTGTTGGCTTCCACCATAAATTAAACAAAAACACAATCAATGTGGTTGCTTACTGACTCTGGTGTTTTCTTAGTTGATTGTATTCTTTCCCTGTCTATGTATTTTCCACCATTTAGCTAAAATTCAGTAGTTTTGCTGTTGTCACAGAAAAATTAATTAATTATTTAAATGTGAATATAAGCAATGAAGTTAAGATTACAATAATCTTATAGATAACTATACATGGAATTTAACAGGATTTACTCCCTATGAAAAGGTGTAAAAGCTGTAGTCTTATTAAGGGTTGATTACTTCTTACTCCACTGGCACACCCTATCCCGGGGACTACAATTTTGATATCAAATATGCTCATCATGCCAGGGAGGTTGCCTGGAGGGGCACGTAGGCAAAAACGGTCAAACAACCGAGAACTAGGTCAGGCCAGAAAAATCCCCAGTCACGTAGCCCAAGGAGACCTCAAGCTGTGCAAACTCACAAAAACAAAGGGTCCTCAGCCAAAGAGGAGTCAACTTGAGGGAATTAGCGTGTTTTCCCCAGGTTGAGCACCTGTGACTCCGGAAAAATCCTACGAGGTGAAGCCCATCCACACAAATTTACACTACAACCATTGCAACCGAAGATCCTGAAACACTGGCAACACATCATAAATCCATCATGCAAACCAAGTTGCCTTTGATGAACAATCTTTCCTTTGCTATGACTATTGTCCTCCCCAGGAAGGGATTCGCCCTCGAGGTACGTTCTGCCCTAGAAGTAGTCCTAGTTTTTGAGAATTTCTCTGGAGAACTCCCTGCCACACTAGCAGACCGGCACTCTGTTAGTTGAGTAATCCCCTCACCCGTTTCTCTGCTGAGTTCCGTTTTGCTTGCTGCTTCCCGGACCAAGGACTTCAGGATAGGTGCAGTATCACCCCTCTACAATCCCTTGCTATATCCCCTATCCATTTTTCACCTCTTTTCTTTCACAATAGGCCTTCTGTGTGTGTGTGAGTGAGTGTGTTGGTGCATGAGAACATTTTCATTTAATAAAAAAAATATAAATTTGAACAGTTATCCTGATTCTCTGTGATCCAACTCCGTAAAGCTGGGCTCAAGATCCTTAATTACCCTGCCCTCTTTACATTGCTACAACAGTGTTCATAGCTAATTTTCCCCACAAGTGATAATTTTGGCAGGCGTTGGGAATTCCCTAAGGGACTCCCAGCAAACAGAGTAACATACTTACTTACTTACCCTACTTATTTAATTGTAAATATAAGTGGTGCATGTAAAGACTACAGCCTTAAACATCCTTGCAATGTAGCCCTATCCCATACATATCTACTCAGAAATTAGACCCATAGAATTCATCGGGACTCAGTCCCACATAAGTAGGTATTAAATTGCAGTTTTATTGATGAGCTAGCTGTAGTAACCAGCAATACTCAGGAGAATCACTAGCCATTTTTCATAACAGTTCAGTTTCAACCACTTAGATATGCTGAAGCACTGTTCACTTTGTTCACCAGTCTCAGTTACCCTTAAGACAGCATGTTCTCCTGATCAGCCACCAAACACACTATTCTATGTGAACAGAAAAATAAAATGCTTTGGGTGCTTCCTCAGGGCCAGCCCCAAAGTGAATGCTAAGTATGGCACGTGTTTGTTCGCTTGTAGTGTGCATCTATTAATTATGTATATATTAACTCCAATCATCCCACATGCACCTTCCAAATTTGGTGAAAACCTACCTAGTCATTTATGTGTGATATGGTAACAGACAGACAAAAATTTAATTTTATTTATAGAGTTACATCAATTTTTTAAAAATAAAAAAGTATATGGCTGCCATCCTCTTCATGAGTTTTTTCATGTTATAAACTTTTATTTATAGATGTACAATTCTTCATGAATTTCAATGGCATAAGTCTGACTCATAACACCTCAACCCATTTTTACAGTTGTTGTAAGGCTCTGCCCACCATGCAACAATCAAAAGTCCTTTTCACAACCTATCTATTAAGTGGTGCAGCCCTCCGCCACTCCCACTATTTCCATATTTGTGAGAGATCCGAGGGGATGTTTGACGATGTATCCAGCTCCACTGCAAAAGCCTGCTATTGGAAAAGAGCTTTACATGTTCCTGCTCAGAAATGGCTGTGTTGGGGATGAGGCTGCACTGCTTAAAAGGTAGGTTTTCCAGGGTAGCATCAGGAGATGCAGCTACATCTCCATAGCTATGTTTTGTGATGCAGAATCTCAGCCTATGGCCATTTCCGCCCTACACTGTTATAGTGCTATTATTCCACTTTCAACATCCTGTGGAATCCTGGAGTTTGCAGTTTAGGGAGGGGCATTTAGAATTCTCAGCCCGAACTACAATAATAGCACCATAACAGTATAGTGTGGAAAGGGCCTATATTTTGAACAATATGAACACAACAGTCTGGTTGGAACACAACAGGGACAGATATTTGTTATTATTACAGCTGAATGATGCTGGACTGGCACAAAGCATCAATTGAGGCATTGGATAATGCACTTCCTGTTTATTACCCTGGTCTTCTCGACTGAATTGTGGAGGGACAGCTGTGGAATTCATTTGAGCCTACACCCTGTCACCTCGGACCAAGGTAAGTATGACAGCCCCTAAACTCAATTGAATGCTAGCCACTTGCACATCAAAATCCTTCAAGGGGATCCCCAATGAGGCTCATGTCCAAACCCCACCATCAGGGTTATTACAAATTTGGATTTCAAAAAACTTCTACAAATGCAATGACATGCATAATACCACACAGGGAGAGTACGAAGGCAGTGAGAGGTAAGATACTGGAGTGTGAAGGCAGATGAATTTATACACCAGAGGTGAAATTGAGTGAAGCCTATTTACTCATTCCTGCTCTGGCACAGTCCCACCTCAATCCAACCTCAGTTGCCTTGACTGGTCACCAAGAGCCTGCAAAATGTGTGTGGAACCACAGGTGAAAAGGGAGGCCCAAAGACAGGAAATGGCAGCTTCTTGCCATGTCATTTTAAAGCCTGCAAAAGGGTCAGACAGCTAAGTCTGAGGCCCTAATGCCTGAAGTTGCATTTAAGCCACATTTGGAGGAGTGGAAGAGAAGAAAACAAGTGAACTTTTTAAATATAAATTATGGTAGATTTCATTCATTTATTATTTAGTTTACAAATTGATCTACCACTTAGCAAAATAATCTTTGTCCCAACAGGATGTGCAGTGACAATGTCCCATAGATATAAAAAATACAATATAAAAATCATATTAAAATATCCATTTCAATATGCATATATCGGGAGAAAACAGTACTGCTAGGAATCAGCATTGTGGAAAACAAAGTCATTGAGTAGGCATTTGATAGGTGAAGTGTCTCAGATGGAAGCACACAATAAAGCACATTGATATGGTTCAATCTCTTATGATATTCTTAACTACCATTTAATCTTACTCTGTATCCTGATATGCCCTTGCACTGACAATGCTTTTCTGCACTGTTTCTCTTTCAGCCATCTTGCAGTGTGTTTAACCTATACAGAAACCATTCTTATTTTTTTAAAACCAGTTAGCTATTTTTATTCTGCACAGTGTTTTCAATTTCCTCTGGTGTAGAGGCTCCAACTTTGATTAGTGAGCAGGTTTATTTTATGTTACAGGTAATTTATAAAGCTATCAGGCAATATTGACCTCAATTGGCTTCCTCTCTTCATTCCTAAAGCTTGCTTAGTTTGGTTAGAGCCCACAGCAAACAAAATTCAAATACCTTTAGGCTGTCTTCTCTACCAACATGTTTTCTGCTTCAGCACTGGAAAATTTCATTTCGTCTGCATTTTTACGCAAACAAGCTTGATCCTTGCTTCTTGCAATAATATGTGGATTGCACTTGCTGCAGTTTCCCAAATTTTACAATGCAATCTTTGGCCAAAAAAACCAAAAACAAAAGCAAAAAACACCAAAACAAACAAACAATGTGCATGTTACAGCAAAAATGGTTTGTTTTTTTTTTAGGAGAAATGAATACAGAAACTCCTATTTTAGGAGAAAGTGTGTACAATTTCTATGTAAATTTTTGCTGTGTCAATGGGACAGAGTAGATATGAGTCTCTACAAATCTCACATGGACTGACAACAAAATTATCTGTCTCACCTGCATTTTAGTATTAACCAGTACATACAGAAGACATTGATCTGACCAAGAGTCAGTTTAATCCCAAGCTTAGAAAAGGTACTTTGGGAATGTAACACCCAGAATCCCCAACCATTATGGCCACTGGAAATTGCCAAAGTCAAATTCTGTGAGTGGAGTGGGATCCCCCCTCCACTGCCTGAACCAGGAAGAAAAGTGGGGAGGTTTGGGTTTTTTGCACCTTGCTTTTTTGAGTGGAGGGATTTAACCCAGTGCTGTCAAGTCTACTTTCTGTGACCAGAGGGACAATTCATGTTAAGTTCAGCTCCCTGTTTTCATGTACTGTTTATCACAAGGTTTCTGGAACTGTTGGTTTCCATGGCCAAGCAGGGAACTGAACCCTGCTCTCCAGGGCCATAGTCCAATAATGCTCAAACCACAACACCATGCTGGCTCTTATACTATACATTTTTCTTAAGGAATGATCCATTTCCAGTCCCCCTTTCCTGGACAATATTGTTGCTCAAGAAGCTTTTGTGTTACCCATATTACACTATGGCAAGGAATAGAGGAAGTCCCTTGAGTTCATGCATCTTGCCCTTGAGATACTCTTGCAAGCTGTTTTTGTAGAGTACGATCTCCTTCTTAAACTTTCCCTTCCTATCTCTGACTTCTGAGAGCCCTGTGTCCAGCGCTCCCAACTGGTTGTCCATCCTTGGATCACAGTTCCCATTCTTTGGGGTTTTGGATAGACCTCAAGAAAGGATAGGTGAATTTATTTCTTTTCAATATTTCCTTCCCTCTAAATGGATTTTAAGCCCCAATGTTTCTCTTTCTTCCACTGTTTCTTACTTCTCGCTTACTTCTCTTCCACTCTGTATTCCTTGAAATTCCTCAGCAGGCTACTACTCAATTGCTATACTTGTTGTAATTGTTACATTTCTTAATAAAATTCCATTTTCTGGAAAAGCTTTTATGCCTTCAGTGTTGCTCACTGAGGGCCTTACATGGGCACTCTGCTATCTCGACTAAGCAATTATGCACATTTGGCTCCCTTGTATTTGCTTAGAGTGCTAGTTTTGGGGTCAGTTTTGCTAGACAAACAGCCCCTTCTCCTCTTTCAGAATACACAGTCAGAGTGTGAAATAATTTTCCAAGCACACCTCTGAGTACTCACGTGAGGTCTGGAAAGTATATTGTGCAGATCTGTTTAGAAGTGCATATCCTGAGCAGGCATGATAATAGAACACTATGGGCAAAGAGCAATGACTTGGCTTACCAGTGGTTTCAAATATCTCTTGCTTTCTCTCAGATAAAAATGGTTACTCTCTTGTCACATGACATTCATGCTAAGCACCAAGAACAAAAAATGAAAGATTTGCATGACAAAGATAAACTCAAGAGAGAGAAGTAAAGTACTTTCTTGTTTTCTAAGGACCATTTATCTTCAAATCTTAGTACACCGTATTAGAGTTCCACAGTCTCCATTTATGCATATAATGATCAGACTCTTTTGCAAAATAAATATTAAGAAAAAATAAAAAAAAATGCCTGAATCTGGCTCAGCAGTGGGATAGTAGTGTATAGAAGACTTTGCACATGAGCGTCCCTCTCTTCTACTCGCTAGTCAGTTCACATTTTCAGCTTGTGGAGCGGAAATGAAATATTCCTTCTGTCAGAATTTTATTATCTGGGTCTCTATGAAGGTTGTGATGCCTCAGAAAGACTACTGTAATGCACTGAATGATACCTCAGGAAATTGAGATTTTCTTCTCCCTTTTCTCAATGTCATACATAAAACAAAAAAGAAAACTAAACCAAACAAAGTTCTTCTTATAAAGATTTAGTGCTGGCTGAGGGGGCAAATTTGTCTCTGGGCTCGATCACTTGAGTCTTCTAGCTCAGGGCTTGTATGTGATTGAATGCTCCTCAATACAAAGGAATTCCCCACACAGAAAACTGCATGTCATGGAGGAGAGTTCTATTGCTTTCTTCTGAATGTGCTCTTTTTCTGTGTGGAAAGAACTCTTTCAGGTGCAAGAGCATCCTACCTGCAGATCCCAGTGGTGTGGCTTAGATATGGCTTTAATACCTCAGTCAACTCCAGACCTGAGTCACCTTGTAGAAATGAGAAGGGAATTCCTTACAAAAACACTGACTGCAAGCATTTTATTAGACGCTGTACAGGACACAGAGATGTCACAGGTACTGTTCTGTGTAGCTCCATTCTTTTCATTTTTTTTCTTCACATGGCACTAGTTGGAATCCTAAACCTGTGGCTGGAAAAACAAAAGACAGAAATCCTGGCTCTAACGTGGGTCTTTCTTCATGTATGGAGTTTATTTTCTTTCTGAACACAGGCAAGTGCAACCATGTTCCAAGCCAATCAATTGAATATGAGACTTCTAGGGGAATTCAAGGTCAGTCTGCTGTGCTGCAAGCACACAGTTATGGGGAATGTTTGTAGGGGGATGAAAATGGCCCCAGCCTCACCCCTAATATGCAACATTAAAAACAGAGACGGTATTGCTATGCTGCCACAAACTACTGTTTCTCAGCACAACTGACTCCCCTGCAATTATTTCATCCTCGGATATGAGGACAAATATTTTCCAATTTTCTCCAAGTGCAAAAGAAAATGAGTATTTCTGTGCAGGAAATGCTCCACGCGCAAAAGAAAATTTGTATTTCTGTGCAGTTGTAGTCCAGTATTTGCATATCACAAACATCTCAGGAAATTATTCTCTACAGAAATACTTTTTTTTTTTTTGTGGGGAAAAGAGTTTCCAGATAGCTATGTGGCTTTTGTGCAAAACTGCTGGTTTTGGGAAAGCTGCACATATGTATTTATCTGAAAGGGGGTGTGTGCACCAAAATGTGGTTTTGTGCAAAATGTTATTTTTTTTAACCAAAATGTGCTTTCGGTGCAATTTTTCCATGCATATAAAAAAACAAGTTCCAAATAGCCAATTTTTTAATGTTTTTGCAAGATTGTCTTTTGGGAGGGAGGGAGCAAATAACCACCTTGAAACCTGTCCTGGAAGAAAGGTGGGATAGAAAGCAAATAAATAAATGAATGGCAAAAAGCTCTCAAAATTCTTGCCAGTGTGTTATTCTTTCTCAATGCATTGCCAGATTGTCACAAAACCAATTTTTTCAGCCACGAAACAAACAAACAAACAAACAAACAAACAAACAAACAAACAAACAGAGGCAAACCTTTTCATCCCTCCCTGCAATTGGATTCTACTCATCAAGGTCTTTGTATACTGGTCACAACACAATCTAGAACATGGTGATAAAAACAATGAGATATATTACACAATTTTTGTGAGATACTCTCTCAGTTTCAGTCCAACTCTCAACTTGTAATACTACTTTAATATCTCTAGGCAACACTAGTGGGTTACTGTAAATTGCTCAGACATTGATTTTCAATACTCATTGCATGTAATGCTTCCAATTTATAATATGAGGACAATGAAACTACACTTGTTTTGGACTTTGCATTAGCTGTGAGGTGGGGTGGCACTTTGGTTTGTTTCACATTAAAAAAGAATCAAGTTAGCAGAAAAACTCTTCTCATTGTTGCTATTTCTTGGGAGTGGGGAGGAATTCCAGTTTCTTATTCAGGCTGCATTAAAACTTTAGATTTCCACTGAGACATTTCAAAAGAGCTTCTCCAAGTGAACTAGAAGAGACTCTTTCCAGACAATGCGTGGCTTTCCTTGCCCTTTAAAATTCTATGTGGCTCTACCCTTTCTATATCTAGCTGTGCCTTCCTTGCTCCCTTCTCTTTTCAGATTGGACTGGAGAGAGACAAAGAGCTAATTGGTCACCATCTACTCTTATCCTTTACCTTCTCTCAACCAGACTTGTGTGTCTGCTTGCCAGCACTCTGAAGCCCCTGTCTTCCTTAACCAGAACCCTTCATCCAGCCTTTCCTATTGTTCTCTACTTTTACTTTCCAGGTGATTTAGTGTGCCATGGCTGCTGAACAGGCTCTCTCTTTGTGTTGCTTTTTGGGTGAGTGGGAACGGCCTCCCTTAATTTTTCTCTCCAATTTTTTTATACTTCTGTAAACACAGGGTCCTCTCCAAACTTGGTGTGTGTGTGTGTGTGTGTGTGTGTGTGTGAGAGAGAGAGAGAGAGAGAGAGAGAGAGAGAGAATGATGCTTCCATAAAGACTGTCACTCAGGAAGTGGGTTCCACATTAATAGGTGAGATAAATGATATACTACTGTTGCCATCTCTATGCCTGGATTATCTGAATAATGAAAGCATGTGCAAAGGGCTAGATCAGGAAGAACGATTCCCCCAGCAGTGCTGCAGCTCTCAGGCAAGTGAAGCACTGAGACAGGAACTTGCCACATGATCCAGTTATTTATATGTTACCAGGGCAGCATGGAACTCAGCCAGAGAAAAGAAAATTGGGACATGCCAGGACCATAAGAGAATTGATTCTATCCAACACAGTTTGCTTAAGAAATGAGGAGGGAAGCTACTAACTGAACATGGCAAAGGTCGATTGTTAGCCCACAGCACAGAATACATCAGTTATATTTGCAGTCAATATCACTTGTATGTGTATACGTGCCTAAACCTCTGAAATGTACTTCATGTATTGGAAAAAAAAATAGGCTGCAGTCCATGAAAGCTCATGCAGTTATAACTCTTGTCAGTCTTGAAGGCGCTATGGGTCTGCCTTTGTATAAATCTGCAACAGACTTTGCAGATAAGACCACTTTGGAAATAGTCAGTATGCTGCTGAATGCTATTGTAGGGGCACAGCTAGAACACGTTGTTATGATCCAGTCATTTGCTCAGTATGTAAAACAGACTCATTCTGTTCTCTATAGTGAGTATACTGAAATCCCACGCTAACCAGAAAATAGCAAATTCGCATTCAGAGACATAGTATATTCTCTCCTATCAAAAGTCTGGGGACATTAAAGGCTGGAGGAAACAGGATTTGGACCATATGCCTGCAAGTGGGACCTCTGGAACCTGACAAATAAATGAAGATTGTTATCTATCGTACATAGTTTCTTCTGGGTATTTAGTTCCTCCAGGACATGCTGCCCCCCAGGGTAACCACATGCAGGATCTGCAACAGTTCTGTGAGGAAGGAATTTTGGCAGATTCAGCCTTACATGCTAAGGTTAGAAAATGCAAGCCTGCTCAAACCAAACCAACCCCCCCAAAACTGGCAGTGCAATTATTCATAGCACAGAAGCCCTGCATTTAGGTGTTTTCCTGCTCTTTGCTGATGGTAAGCAAACTGCAGTTTGGTGAAGACTGTAATGAGAAAAATGATAAATCAGGGGATTTGATGAAGGGGTTAAATTGTAGAAACTGCTCGCTTGAGTAGAAAAATAGAGAAAAATAAGTCAGGCAGATGCGTCTCTTATCTTATCAAGAGCTTAGGTATGCGGCTTGGCAATGCATGGAATATAGGGAGTTTGGGAGTCGATGCGACCAAGGGAGAATACTCCCTGGTACAGAGATACTTCATTTTTGAAACTGTAATACATCATTTCGAAACTTAAACTTTTGCAATCTGTACTCTTTTCATATATGGTAATCATTTCTTACACTTGTTTTTTAGAAAGTATAAATGTGAGCTGAAACCTAAAACGGGGCTCTCAGTCTTTTGGAAGTTGATTCCACTGAGATCCCTGCGCAGTAAAATAAACTCTTGTTTTCTGATCTGCTGGTCTCAATTCACTGGCTCGCCACAACATTTTCTGGTGCGTTGGCCGGGAATTGTGAAGGGCTTTTGCCCACTTTGGCGGATGCCAGGGTGTCGGGACCGTCGCCCCCTTCCTGATACAGCCCAGGGCACCCTCGACTTTCTTTTGTCGGAAGGATTGGTTCGGAGTGGGGCGACGGCTCTGGCGACGGCGCTCCAGCCAAGGAACCCAAGGTCGGAGCAGAAAACAGAACCCTCCCACGACTGTTGGTGAGTGACCTCCCCGCAAACTCGGGGGGAAGAGGGGCCTGATCAACCCCTTTCAGCTTTGCCCTAGTACCCCACTGTTGTTGTGGGTGAAGCCGCAGAGCTTTTGGGTGTGGTATTGAAAGTGGGAGGTTGTGTGTTGGTGTGAATGTGTGAAAGGAAGGTTGTGTGACGCCACAGTTTCCAAGTTATGCCGTTGAGTTTCCGGGTGCTTGGATTGGCATGAATCGAGTGGTGTCTCTCCCCCTTTGTGTCGATCCGTGGGATCCCTTACCCACGGGTCAAATCCTTTTTTCCTTGTGTTGTCCGCTTTGGGAGGAAATGGGAGGGGGGCAGAGCTGACAAACCCCTTTAGGCTGTATGTTGAAAAATTTTAAGAAAGGATTTAGTGGGGATTATGGAGATCCCCGAATGACGCCTGAACGGTTGAGGACCTTATGTGAAGTAGAATGGCCATCCTTTAAGGTGGGGTGGCCCCCGGAGGGGAGCCTGGAACCCTCACGAATCAGGGCAGTGTACTCAGTGGTGGTCGGCGAGCCTGGCCACCCTGATCAATATCCATACATAGATTTATGGGACACAGTGGTCACTCAAAACCCCTTGGTTGAGGAAATGTCAGGAGCAAATTAGTAGGGCTATGGTAGTGATGCAGGATCGAACCAGACGAAAATTTGGAAAAGGACAGATATTGGCGGAATCAGTTCCGGAGGAACCAAGCGCTCCCCCTCCCCCATATGTGTCACCGCAGCCAGCTCCGCAGCCACCAACCTTACCCCCACCGCAGCCAGCTTCGCTGCCGCCAGCCCAACCCTTGCAACTGGACCTCCCGGAGCAGGAGGGAACCACGGCCGGGGGGTTGACGGATTCTAGCCCAGTTTCCCAGGGGATGGTGGAATCTCCCGAAGCCTATGATCTTAGAAAAGAGCTGAAAGAGAAAGCCAAGATTAAGAAGTCCAAGCATCAGAAAGAGATGGATGAATCAGATGATACAGACGAGGAAAGTGGAGACGTCGCACCATTGCGACAAGTTATTCAGCTGGTGGCAGGCCCCAATGAAGAAGGAGGATACCGGCGAGTACAGAGTTACCAGTACACCCCTTTCACCTCATCGGATTTATTGAACTGGAAGACCCACTATGGATCATATACTGAGAAGCCTCAAGAGATGGTAGAGCTGTGTACTAGCAATATGGCTACCCATCTCCCCATCTGGCAGGATTGCCAACAGTTATTGTTGACTTTATTCACCACCAAAGAGAGGAGGAGAATATTGGAGGAAGTGGAGAAGGTAGCAGCGGCAAGAGCGGGCCCAGAAGTGCAAGATGTAAATGCCTGGGTGTGGGAGCGAGTCCCCACTGTGGATCCACAGTGGGATCCTAATGATAACCAACAACGGGACAGATTAGCAGAATATCGGGCAATACTGTTGACCGGAATGAGGAGAGGTGTGAAGAAGTCTATTAATATGGCCAAAGTACAGGAAGTGACACAAGGACCTACTGAGGCCCCAGGGGAATATTTAGAAAGGTTGTTAAAAGCCTACCAGCAGTACACGCCCATAGATCCAGACGCTGCCGAGAACCTTCGAACGGTGACTGCAGCGTTTGTTGACAGGAAGCTACCCTGATATTCGGAAGAAGTTACAAAAACAAGAAGGGTCTGAAGGAATGAATCTCAGTCAATTGGTGAGCATTGCTCAGAATGTGTACATAAATAGGGAGCAGGAAGAAAAGAGGGAGCGAGATAGGAGAATGCACAAAAAAGAGGAATTATTGGCTGCAGCACTAATGGCAAAAGAAGGATATCGGAAAGGTGGAAGAGGAAGGGGAAGAAGTGGACTTCCACTGGGACGCAATGAATGTGCCCTTTGCCGTCAGGTGGGGCACTGGAAAAACGAATGCCCTAGACAGAGGGAATTGGCAAATAGAGGAAGAGGAATGAACCGAGGATGAGGAAGAGGGGCAAACAGAGGAAGAGGAAGAGGAAGAGTGATGAATGGAAGATATGAGCCAGAGGTGGACGAAGGATTCGAGGACTTGATTGGGCTGGCTGGAATGGAACATTACAATTAGGACAGACCAGGCCCCCTTGCTCTCAGCCCCGGGGAGCCTATGGTCACAGCACAAATTGGGGGCCGAGCCATCCCAATGATGGTGGATACGGATGCTGCCCGTTCCGCATTAAATTCAGCAGTAGCTCCAAAAACTGAAAATGCCGTAAGAATTGTGGGAGCCACCGGAAAAACAGAGCAACACCCTCTTTTGGAGAAAAGAATTGTGGATTTAGGGAGACACCAAGTTACTCGTCAGTTTTTATATTTACCGAACTGCTCTGTATCTTTATTGGGTTGAGATCTGTTGGCTAAACTGAGAGCCCAGATTTCCATTGAAGAAGATGGGGTGATGGAAGTAAATTTTAGAGGACCAAAAAGCATGTCAGTACTACTGAAAAGCATTACTTCCTACCCAATGGAAGAAGAGTGGCGAAGGTATCAGATCATGGTTTGTCAAGAACAACCCACTACATTTGGACCCCCAGGGGTATGGGCCAAAGATAATCCACCTGGGCTAGCCCGATTTGTGGCCCCCATAGTAGTGGAATTGAAGCCAAATGCTGTTCCCATTCATGTAAAGCAGTATGACTTGCCCAGAGAAGCCCTGGAAGGGATTCAGAAACATTTGGATCGGCTGAGGAACTACAACATAATTCGGGAATGCCGCTCTCCATAGAACACCCCGTTACTCCCTGTGTTGAAACCTGGAACGAAAGAATATCGCCCGGTTCAAGATTTAAGGATGGTGAATGAGGCTACAGTGACCCTACACCCAGTGGTGCCAAACCCGTATGTTTTAATGGGACTAGTTCCATCCACAGCTACTCACTTTACGGTGTTGGATCTTAAGGATGCTTTCTTCTGTATTCGGGTGGCCCCACAAAGTCAAGAAATATTTGCCTTCCAGATGGAAGATGTTGTTATGGACCAGAAAACCCAGTTTGCTTGGACTCGCTTGCCACAGGGTTGGAAGAACTCGCCTACAATTTTTGGGACATCCCTAAGTCAAGACTTGAGAAGATTCAGATCCGAGCCCGAGAAACGAGTTTTGTTGCAATATGTAGATGATCTGCTGTTGGCAGCCAACAGTGAGAAAGAGTATAAAGAGGCTACAGTGGAGTTGCTCCAGCTTTTGTGGGAAGCAGGCTACAAAGTATCTAGGAAGAAGGCCCAGTTGTGCCAGACAGAGGTGCAGTATCTGGGATTCCAAGTGACTCAGGGAAAGTGAGCGCTAGGCTGAGAAAGGAAGGAGGCTGTGTGTGCTCTACCTGAGCACTGGAATCGGAAGATGGTGCGAGAATTCTTGGGTGCAGCTGGGTTTTGTAGAATTTGGATTCCTAATTTTGCAGTAATGAGTAAACCCTTATATGAAGCTACCAAAGGCCCGGAGAATTCTGAATTTACTTGGGGAACAGAACAGAAGAGGGCCTGGGAGCAGATAAAGAAGGCATTGATGGAAGCTCCAGTGCTGGGTCTGCCTGATGTGACAAAGACATTCACTTATATGTTGACGAAAAAGGAGGAATAGCAGTGGGAGTACTGACGCAGATGTTGGGATCTTGGCATCGCCCTGTGGCGTACCTTTCTAAACAGTTAGATCCTGTTGCCAGAGGATGGCCTGGGTGCCTAAGAGCAATAGCGGCAACCGCCTTGTTGGTAAAAGAAGCAGACAAATTAACCCTAGGCCAGAATCTGACAGTGAAAGTCCCACATTCTGTATTGGCTCTAATGGAGTACAAAGGCAATTATTGGTTCACAAACAGCCGAATGTCCAAGTATCAAGGAATGTTATATGAGAATCCTAGAGTAAAGTTGGAAACATGCACCACTTTGAACCCCGCAACGTTGCTCCCCGTAGAATCTGAGGTTACACATCATGATTGTCTTCAAACCATGGATGGAATGTATTCAAGCAGACCAGACTTACGGGACACCCCGTGGCCCCACCCTGATGTTACTTATTATACAGATGGAAGCAGCTTTGTACGAGAAGGAAAGCGAAAGGCCAGATATGCAGTGGTCACAGCGGATAAGACAATAGAGGCCAGAGCGTTACCCGTTGGTACTTCAGCCCAGAAGGCGGAACTCATCGTCCTTATTAGAGCTTTGGAATTAGCTGAGGGACTCATCGCGAATATATACACAGATTCAGAGTATGCTTTTACTACCCTACATGCACATGGGGCACTGTACAAAGAAAAAGGATTAATCAACTCTTCGGGACAGGAGATCAAGTATGGAAGAGAAATAGAGCATCTATTAGAAGCTATATGGGCCCCTCGTAAGGTCGCTGTAATCCATTGTAGAGGACACCAGAAAGGATATGATCCAGTGGTTCGTGGGAACCGAAAGGCAGATGCAGCTGCAAAAGAGGCTGCGGAGAGGGAACTGGAAAATGAGATGGAAGATTTGCCCCAAGAATTGGAAACGCCACTCTTCCAAGTATCATTGAGCGACCAGACCCCTAGGTACACCCAACAAGAAAATGAGAGGGCTGAAAAAGACCTGAAGGCTATGTTGGACAAACACGGCTGGTGGGTCTTGCCAGATGGAAGGCGGTACATACCCCAATCTATGGGATGGTCAGTTGTGCAGAAGGCGCACGAAGCTACACACTTGGGGAAAATGGTGTTAGCTCAGCTATTAGAGAAAGATGTGTTCATAGACAGAATGAGCCAGTACACCACGCTAGCATCGTCGCAGTGTCAAACTTGTGCTCAGAATAACCCGCACCAAGGACCAAGATTGGAGGGGGGAATACAGTATCAAGGATCTACTCCTTTTGAATCCCTAGTGGTGGATTTTACAGAAATGCCACGGACGGGGCAGTACCGGTACATGCTGGTAATGGTATGTACTCATACCAGATGGGTTGAAGCATATCCTACCAGGACTGAGAAGGCAAAAGAGGTAGTACGAGCCTTGCTTCGGGACAGCATACCAAGGTATGGATTGCCCCTCCACATCGGATCTGACAACGGCCCAGCTTTTGTGCATGGAGTAAACAAGAATCTTGCAGAGACCCTAGGAATCGCCTGGAAGCTACATTGTGCATATAGACCCCAAAGCTCTGGGAAGGTGGAGAGAATGAATAGAACATTGAAGACTCAGCTTGCGAAACTGTGCCAGGAAACGAAACTCAAGTGGTTAGATGCGCTCCCTATAGCACTTCTGAGGATAAGATGCACCCCCATTGGACAACTGGGCTATTTCCATTTGAAATGCTATACAGAAGACCCCCGGCCATCCTAAAAGGACTAAGAGGGGATATTCGGGAGTTGGGAAGTCTGGCCCTCCAAGAAGAGGTGCAGGCACTAGGAAAGGCTCTAGAGAAGGTTAAAGCCCACGCTTTAGAGGTTAGATGAGTTCTGTTCCTCACGAAAGCACATTCCTTTCAACCTGGGGATGAGGTGTGGGTTAAAGACTGGAAAGGAGAGCCCCTATCACCAGGGTGGAGGGGGCCATACCAGGTGTTCTTAGTTACCCCCACAGCAGTAAAGGCAGCGGGACCGAAACCCTGGATACATTATACTTGGGTAAAACGAGCATTTACTGATTGGACTGTGATCTCATCACAACAAAACCCTCTGAAATTGAAATTGTCCTGACAGAGAGAGGGGAGAGAAGGTTCGGACTAGACTCTGCTGTGGTCATACCAGGGAATTGACCACTCTACGCACAGTCAGATCCGCAACAGGTGAATGAAAAATCTAGGCTAGACCCTACTGCTGCCACACGTCTGGAGGCTGGTAGCTCTATGTACAGTCAGACCTAGTGACTGCAGAGGAAGGAAGATCGGGACTAGGCCTTGCTATAGTCACTCCGGGGGCTGACTATTCTACGCACAGCCAGATCCCCTATGGAGGATGATGATAAGCAATGAGTGTTAGTGAACTAGTAATAATAGTAGTGTGTATGCTCTTTGGAATTTTAGCTCTGGTGTATTTCTTGTATATGTATAGAAGGTACTGGTGTGGGATAAGTACATTTGGACCCCTGTTTGACTCTGAAGATGAAGCAGATAATGTTGATAGGAGTGTGGGGCATGATGTGTGGAATAATTGAGGCCAACTGGTTTAAGCAACATGCTGCACATATGTTCCAACAACATGGACCCAATGTCACTCTAATTTATGAACACCCGCAGACCGTGGCAGATTTCGGCTTTATGCCCTTCCTCATTAACGAACCAGGAGTAGTTGTAGGAGCCCTGCAGTCAGCATTAAAGGGAAATCCCAATATGTTTGCAAAAGTTGACGGTAGCCTAAACAAAACTCGGTTTAGGCGGAAATTTTATACTTATTCCCCCGGAATGTGTTTTTGTTGTTACCATAGTGGAAACTGGAATTCTAAGTGGAAAGGATATATACAGCACCCCTCATTTTATGCTAAATTGGGAAATTATTCAGCCTGTAGTAATAGATTTTATTTGTATGGCTCATATAACAAATCCTATCAACCCGAGACAGATTTAAATGAAACCAGTTTTGGAAATTTGTATCCGGAATATCCTATGTTTACTCCTAATTATACAGAATCTGGCAGTATATGCTCCAGATTGATGGCTCGGGATCCAAATTTATGGTTTTATTTTAACGGATGGGCCACCAGTGATCACCCAGGGACTTATCAGTGTGTGGGAATTGGGTATATGACTATACCTGTTCAAGTTTTCCTTCTAGGACGACCAAAACGGGCTGTTAGAAGAAGAAGGAACCTGGTGGGACCACTGGGTAGCCAATGTGAAGATCTGGTCATTGTAGGAGGGAAATTGGCTAAGACTGAGGCCAGTAGAGTAGGAGGTGGACTAATAACGGGGGTCCTTACTTTGGGATCCTATCCAGGGATCATAGCTCAAGAAAATCGTAAAAGTATATTAGGATTGACTTGTAGATTGGAGAAAACTATAAATGCAACTGGGAAGTTGATACGGGCCCTTCAGCAAGAAATTGAAGAGCTCAATCAGTTATTGTTACAACATCGGATGGCCTTGGATTACCTATTAGCTAGAAAAGGGGGGTTTTGTTCTATAGTCAAGGGAGGATGCAAAGTCACCTTCCATGATTTGAACAAGACTATAGAAGACAAGATACAACACCTACAAGGGATAATACAAAATAATGACAGTGGCATTGGTAATCCTTGGGATTGGTTGACTTCCTGGTTACTAGATTTTGGCTGGCTGAAAACTCTGTTTTTAGGCATAATAGTTTTGATTGTAGGAGGGTTTCTAATGATGATATGTATTTCCTGTGCTATAAAATGTGTACGGGCCTCTTTCTCTGAAGCTATAGAGGCAAAGGCAGCTCATTTTGCTGTTATGGCTCAAAAGCAGGCTTAAGCAAATTATGCTCAAATTGCAACAGAATTTGGCAGAAAAGGGGGGAATGATGAAGGGGTTAAATTGTAGAAACTGCTTGCTTGAGTAGAAAAATAGAGAAAAATAAGTCAGGCAGATGCGTCTCTTATCTTATCAAGAGCTTAGGTATGCGGCTTGGCAATGCATGGAATATAGGGAGTTTGGGAGTCGATGCGACCAAGGGAGAATACTTCACTTTTGAAACTGTAATACATCATTTCGAAACTTAAAACTTTTGCAACCTGTACTCTTTTCATATACGGTAATCATTTCCTGTACTTGTTTTTTAGAAAGTATAAATGTGAGCTGAAACCTAAAACAGGGCTCTCAGTCTTTTGGAAGTTGCTTCCACTGAGATCCCTGCGCAGTAAAATAAACTCTTGTTTTCTGATCTGCTGGTCTCAATTCACTGGCTCGCCACAACAGATTAACTGGTGAAGTTGTCTTTTAAATAGAAATGCGTGTCACTGTAACTCACAAAGAAGGATATCCCATCACAGTGCATTCAAAAAGGGCTGGATTTGCTTAGAGTTTTATGCAAAATATGAAAATCTGCCCCACCCACCCCCACACTTTATTTTATGTATAAGAATATGGATAAATAATATAAACAACAGGTCAATTGGAAGTGTACATTTTCATTCAACTTTTTAGCCACCAAGCAGATCTGATAGAGACAATGCTTCTCACAAATGATTCCTCCTTGCATGAGTCCAGCTGCAATAATAAGCCAAAGAAGGACCTGTACTGATGCAGTAAATGGATGCTTCCATGCTCCTCTCTCAGCTGAGCATACGTAAAACAAAAGTTATTGATACAGTCAGTTAAAAAAACAACAACAAACAGTCGTGCTTGGGGAACTTGCAATCTGTTCAACGGCACTGCCATTTCTGAATATTCTTGGATTCATTTCAGAATCTTATGTATCAAGTTCTAATTCTGTACAGATGCTTCTTTCCCATGCTTTCCAGGAAGGATATCTGTAATCCAGTACAGAAACAGAGTAGAGATTGCCTTGGCATGATCTGCAAAGGAAAAAGGAATTCTTCATGAAACATTAATAAGATTGTTTTCAGAAAACAAATTCCTTGTGATAAAATGAAAAAAAAAATCAAACGTACATCTGTTTCCAATTTGCTGTAGGAATATGATGGTGAGCTAAACAACTATCCAAGGAAGCCACAGACAACAGAAAACCTCAAGATTCCTGTTGCTTAAACAAATAATTGCAACTATGACATGAATTGTATCTAGCAGAGGAGGCTCATACTTGTACTGTGAAACACAGTCACTTTATATAAGGAGAAAAGGAACATAACGAAATGAGCAACTATAGAGAATTGCCTAGGGTTATAAAAGGTGTTTGTATAGTCACGTATTTATAAGTTGTGATCTTAACTGTGTTTTAGGTAGATTGCTAGCCACGCTGAATTCTTATGAGGATGGCTGGGATAGAAATGTGAACAACAACAACAATGACAACAATAGTAAATGTTTATAAGTACTTGTATTATTTATGCTAATATTCTTCTTTCTGGCCTTCCAACATCTTATCTTTCTCCCCTTGTATCAGTCCTTAATGTCACTATCACTGTCATCTTGCTTTCTAATCTTGTCATCTGGTTTCCTATTCACCGGCTACCTTTTTCTAACCTTCATCAGGTACTGATGTCTTCTTTTCTTTATTCCTTTTCTTTGCTTTGCACTTTTATGTCTCACAGCGCTTTCATTCCTTCCTTTTCCCTTTCCTTGACTTCTCCTTATATATCTTCCCACTTTTTACATCCTGCTTAAACTAATATTCTGATTTCTCCCTGGTTCCTCAGCATTCCTACAGCAACTGTCATCTAATGTTTACAAGTCTCTGTCTTTTCACATCTGCCTTTCCTGTACTCTTTTCTTCTGTTTTTTTTCCCTTTTTTTTTTTTTGCAAAGTCATAAGTGCAAAATATATTCTTCTGTATTTCCTTTTGTTTTCATTCATCCTCCACCTTTCTCAACCATTCCATTTTCCCTTCCTTATCACTATATTTTGGATTGTGAGCCTGTGGCCAGAGCACAGCCTTTTTACTGTAGATCATCAAGTAATTTTAGGTACTTTATAAACGAAATAGGATGATGTTCCTGCTACTGCTGATTATACCCACCACAAAGATCACCATTTTGGAAATACATGCTCTCCACACTACACGTCCAAGTGCATATCCAAAACTTCTTATTTCTGGTAAGAAGGGGAAAGAACAACAGCCACGTTTCCTATTTTAGAGGTGTGTGTTAGCTGCTGCAAACAGTGCATGTAGATAGATGTGCAATGGGAAGGCCAAATGCAAAACAAAAAGAGGCAGACTTGAGTCATATTAACCACACAATTCCATGTGTAAGTTCCACTGTGTTCAACAGTATATCTTCCAAGGAAAATATGGAGAGGACCAGAATCTAAATGTACTAAATTTTCTAAAGAAATGTTAAATGCCTGTTGAGGTGTTCTGGAATGTACTTATCTTGCACATCCAAACCTTCTGTCTGCATGACTCAACTCTCACTCTTATCTTTTCCCTGTGTGCTACATAGAGTTTGTTGTATATATTACTGCGGTCCACAAAAGAGAAAATCTTTCTGTTTCTGCCCACAATTAGGGCATTTCAACCCAGAGGAGAGATATTTTCCAAGTCTGAGATCCTGAGATTCTATATCCAGCATTTAACAAAAGTATATGCCAATGGTTTGAATGTTCGACTAGGAATTTGGGAGACCAGGCTTCAAATCCCTGCTCAGGCATGGAACCTCACTGAGTGACTTTAGCTCAGTCACACTTTCTCTACCTTAGAGGAAAGCAATAGTAAACACCTCTCTGAACAAACCTTGTAAAAAAACCCAAAAAGCTGTGATAGGTTCGCCACTGAGTTGGAAATAACCTGAAGCACAAACAACAACATACATCAGCCTTCCCTACGCTGGTGCTCTCCAGATGTATTCCACTATAGCTTCCTTAATCCCTCAGCTGGTATAGGTGACTGAACAGTTATGGAGGCTGAAGTACAACACATCCAGAGAGCACCAGGCTGAAAAATTCTGGTATAAAGCCATAGCCTACTGTTATCCAGTACCATTTATTTTAAGTGTTTTTCTACAGAACTCTGTACAATAACATTTAAAGCGACTTCCTGTTTAATTTACTTTTCTTTAAACACTAACTGCAATGCATGTGGGTAATCCAAGATGTGCATGGTGGGTGAAAGGGAACTATAATGTCTACTGATCGGCAAAATTCACAAATATATGGAGGAGGAATTATTCAGAGGACAGCTCTGCAGATTTTTTAAAAAGCCTTCCAGAATACGTTTTTAGCTCTTTAGTGGGTGATAATTTCCTAGGCAACAAGAAAGAAGGCTATTTTTTGACTCACTGCTTGCTAACAAGAAAGAAAAGGTTAGCAGGGAACCAGGAACCCCCAAGGGCCAAAGAAGGGAGTTCACAGTCTAGAAAGAGGAATGGCACTTTTAAAACCTCTTGACACAAAATGGATGTCTTACTCTGAGAGTTTTCATTGTTCCCCTGACCCAGCACAAGTGGCTGCGTCACCCTGCTCCTTAGCTCATGTCAAAGCCACACGGGAAATGCTGTTCTCCATGGTGGCTTCCCATTTCCTGTCTTCCAGATGTTCTGAAATATGTGAAGCATCTGCCAAGTGGCGCTCCTTTACATTCAGGTTGTTACCCCCAAATCCCAGACAGTCTGGCTTTGTTTCATTGGCATATGAATGGAAGCAGATAGTTGGAAAAAAAAGGTTTTATGCAACAAAAAAATCCTCAATTCTGAAAGCAAGGCAAAATGGTTTCCCTTTGAAAAAAGGTCATTTTACTACAAAATATTTTCATTATGTCATTTCATTTACCTTTTGTCTTAATAGCAAGATGGAAAGAGCACCCCTCCACCACTTAGCGCTTTAAAGTCTTTGCATGGATTCAAACTGACACAGTTGTGATACATTCTCTATTTCTTCCAACTTTGGATGTTCTAGAAAATGGCGTCACTTCAATGTGACCTCAGTCATAGTAAAGAGAGTATCAGAAAGTCAGTGTGTGGTAGTGGTGTCATCCAGAGTTGGATGAGAACTCTGAAGACCAAGGTTCAAATCCCTGCTCAGCCAGGGAAACCCACTGGGTGGTTCACTTTCAGGCTCTGAGGAAGGCAACGGCAAACCTCCTCTGAATAAATCTTGCAAAATAAAACAAAACACCTCATGGTTAAGTTTACCTTAGAATCACCATAACTTGGAAATGACTTTAAGGCACACAACAACAACAAAGAAAACGTCTCTAGAAGTTCAAAAAATAGGAGTGGCTTTCAACCTCTCAGCTGTGGTCCATTAGTGGCTTGGTGGTGGCTTCCTAATGGTAAGCAGCAAAGCGCAACTTTTTTTCTCTCTCTCTGAAACTTTTGAAAGTGGGAATCACCTATTCTTTCCTTAGAGTCAGTGTGGTACAGCAGTTTGAATGTTGGGACTATGACCCTGGAGATCAGGGGTTGATTCCCTGCTTAACCTTGGGTGTGTTACACACTCTCAGCCCCCAGAAAACCCCATGACAGCTTCACCTTAGGGTTGCCATAAGTCGGAAATAACTTGAAGGCAAACAACAACAACAAACAACATTTCCTTATTCTAGCAGCAAAGAGAGCCTTGCTACACTCTTCACAGCAACATGCTGAAACATTCTGGTATGAGATCTCTGGCACTAATAGTAAACCTTTGCACACACAAGAACATGACTTGCTTAGCTTTGCTTATGTTGCTGGAGTGGCTGATATCCCTAACACTGATCTAGGAAGATGATCAGTACTTAGATTTGGTTATGTTCACATCATAGCCACTAAACACATTCTCTCTCCTTCCTCCAAATTAGTGCTAGCAAAAGAAACTCTTGCAGTGGTGCAAGAAGTATGTTTGTGCATAACTTTGTACTGGTAGCACTAATCTTGCGTGGAAAACTGTGCATTGCCACCTGGAAGCACAGCTTTAGATTCTAGCTCTCTTTTCTCACTTAAAGATCTTGTGCAGAAAAAAGTCCTTCTGCACAAGCAAGAGCCCATGATCATGGAAGAGCACCTCTGGATCAAGCCATATAGATATATAGATATAGATACAGATATGTATTTACACAAATACTGCATATGGGGAAAATTCCATGATGCATAGATTTGCCATTTTCTACATGGGAGAAGAAAATCTGCATTCTAGCTCACAGGCAGAACTTTGTGCTATTAACTGGGCACACAAAACATACCAGGAAGCACCGCTGACTGCGTGTGGAACTCTTCCACAGCACTTTTTAGTCTCTTGACATCCTGCAGGAGTACAAGGGCTTTCATCTGATGCAAAAGGGCAACATCTGACAAAGCCATACTGCGAGACTGGAGACTGTGTAAAATCTCATGAATGGTTTGTGGACTCACAGCTGACTCCGCACATTTTGATCTCTCTAAGGAAAGAAAAACAAGGAAGCTTATTCAGAAAAGATTCTTCCTGTGTAAAGTGTATCACCCCCCCGCCTTTTCAATACCACTTTTCTGTTTTGATATCTAAATCAAAAACACAAGGCCGTGCAACCCAGACAGGCATCAATGTCTTGTTAGAACATATATTACAGTCCAACAACATTTTAAGGTCTCTGCTTTGCCCACTCATGGTTGAAATACTGATTCCCACCTTCACAAAACATAACTCTATTATTCATCTCTTGATGCACGGAAATCAAATGTGTAAACTGACTCATTTTAATGAAGGTGTAGTCAACTGTGGCCTTCTGGATGTTGTTGGACTGCAGTTTTTATCAACCCTAGTCAGTGTTGAGGGATGTACACAGCCACAGTCCAGCTACATCTGGAAGGCCACAGTTGCCTACTTCTGATTTAAATAGGCTCTAGTGTGAGATGCTGATATGGAAGTTTTCTCATTACATGGAATGTGATGGCTCATTCACACATACTGGCTTTTCACATGATGCTGTACATATTGAACATATATTAGATAACCAGCTCATTGCAGCTGTATAATTGTGTCAATATAGCAAATAAAATTGCAAGAAGTAGATTATTATAAAACAAGGCGATCTGTATTCAGTACAACCAGTTCCAAACCCACAAATGCATAACTGTTTTATCTGATAGCTGTATCAAAGGGACCTTGCTACCAGTTTGGTGCACGTTTTTATAAAAGAAAGATCCTTCCAGATCCTGTTTTAGGACCAAGCCAAACATTTTTTTGTGGAGTTGTCACTTAGAATTCAAAATATACATAAGTTGTGCAACAGAGCACAATGAAGATCTGGAGACAGTCTGCTGTGGCACTGCAACTACCAAAGATATTGGCTTGGAATGCCATACTAAAGTCTTTCTAGGTCTCCACACTACTGCTACTGCACACTAAGAATTTTCCTTACAAAACAAACTCCACAGACTTTCACTTCCAAGTGACAACCAAATGAGCATTAATGCAATCTTATGTACTGCAACCTTGGTTTGCTTCACTGGTAGTTGAAGTGAGACCATTTCCAATTTTCTATCACAAAAACACTTATTACCAATGAACAGTTGGGCAGAATTTTTGGCTCTCGGGTGTTGGAGTTTATATGTACTTATTACTTTTTTGTCAAACTGAGACCATAAGGGGAGAGAGAGAGAAATTTCTTTAGCATTTCACAGAGGGAAAATAAGCAATAGTTAATTCTCATATTTCAAGTTATGAATGAAATGAAGGAAAGGGGATGTACCTACTGTCAGAGAAATAGATTTCCTGTGTTGCTTGCAAAAAATCCAGAATGCTATCTACTTTTTTATCTGCATCTTCAAAGTCTGTTCCTTCTTCCATCTCAGGCTTGTACATGAAATCTATACTGGTTGGCTTTGTTAACAAGCCAGCTGCTCTCCTCTTTTCTTTCTGTCGCTTCTTTTTCATTTTCCTCTTTTTGTTTCTACTTAGGTTTGGGCCTTCTGTATGCTGCAGCTGTAAGTTATCTTCAATCGGATTTTCAGGCTTTCTACATTCTGTCAAGCCTCCATGTAAGCTATCAGGGTTTTGTAAAACATTCTTCCATTTCTTCCTTCGAAGACGTTTTCTCTGGGGTTGACCTTGATAATTATCCTCTGTAAGTTTAAAAAGGAGCACACGGAGTTGTAAATAAAATGAGAGTTAAGAAGTCATTTCGGCTGTACTAGACAGGAGTCAGCCATGTTAGTGGTTTGAGTGTTGGAGTATTGGGCTGCAAGTCGTCCTTAGCTGGCCAGGCAGTGGTTGGTGACGGAGGAGGAGGAGGAAGACTAGAGGTGGGTTTTTAAAGGGCTGAGGGACCTGCAGCTGCTGAGAGGAAAGGCTCACTGGCAAAGAAGTGCCTGAGTTGGGGGGAAGAGGTTGGACAAACTTGCAAATAATCAAATCTATGAAACTTAAACCCACAAATGTGGATGACTGACTATAGTAGCAAACAGATATGAATAACAAGATGACTGTGGTAAACATTACTAGAACTGTGCTTAAGAAAAAAGGGCCTGTAAGCCAAAAGAAAGGGCAACTCTCCTCTCCCTACCAACCATATGCACAATTCTAAGCAGAAAAGGATATGAGAGAGGATTATATAGCAATGGTTGTGGTGCTGAATGATGCTAAAATACAGTTTAGGCTCGGTTTGCCACCTCATCAGTACACATTTCATTACAGTGTTCGTTCTGGTTTTAAATGCAAAGAGCTTACACTCAAATGTCTATCTTCCCCAGGATCATGCTTTCTACAGCCAGGAGTCTGAAAAAGTTACTTTGTTACATGACACTTCCAAGAATCCCACAGCCAGCATGGCTCTACTAGCTGTGGGATTCTGGGAGTTACAGTTTCACAAAAGATCTACATATGGGAGCCAACCAGACACACTTGCAATGACCATAAACTGGGCCTGAAAGCATTAGTCATCCCCAGCAGCTGGTATTCAATGGCTTACCACCTCTACATCACGAGAAAAATCCACAAAACCACCATGATGAATAATCACTGAAAGACATTAAATGTGATAGGGATCCACAAGAATGAAAACTTTATTTGCATTCTGATTGGAGCTGGCTGTTCATATAGGTTCTCATTATAATTCCAGCTGCGACGCAGTGCATTTATTTGCCTAATTGTCCACTAAGATTTGAGAACACACAGGACAACTCTGACTCAGCGGTCAGTCTGTTTGGCTCAAAATTAATCTTTGCTCCCCTACTCTGAAGTCTGAAATAATCCTTGATCCTTAGCTATGCCACATCAGAGAGCATGTCTGTCTATCAGAGCTAGAAAACTTCTGCCAGAGTTGGTGCTAACACATAAATGCTGTGATTTATGCCTTAAACAACTTCCTGTGTTAATTAATCGCCATTTTTTCTTCTGGCCTAACTGGTCTCAAGGACTCCTAGATACTTTTGTATTTCACCCTTTCACTTCATAAAGCAAAGCAACGTATCCTACATCTGAGTAAAACATGTGGAGGTCTGTGAAGTGCAGCTCTGTGCAGTAAAGACTCTACCTGTGAACAATGACACGAATCCTAAGCTGTCCGGCAGTTCAAATATGGAGTATCTCTGAGAGAGATGGCAGCATACCAGAGACAGATGGGGCTTTGGGGAATTATTAAGGTCCCTGCATTTTTGGTTTTCAGTGCGGGAACACAGCCCATCCCCTCCTACAGAAAAAGACTGGTACATGGGTCAACTGCTCTCTTCTGGTATCTTTTAGCTGGCTGTTACTGCTAGCACATGATATCTGCATGCACTTCCTATGTATGGATTCAGCCATCTCATTCCCCCTTAGGCTCATCAGCCCACAAACGTTATTCCATACACATTTATTCTCATTATTCCTAAAAGAGTAGAGTGTTACAGGCTGGGCTTATTTTGGTTGCCAACTTTGAGGCCTGGAAATCTACCTATAGAATACTTACAGAGTATAAGCCTTCAGAGTATAAGATATAATGCAGGAAGCTATGCGTACTAGAATGTGTGTGTATGCTACCAGAAACAAAGAGACAGGTTAGTGCTGGGCAGAACACCTATCCAAAGGTGAACAAAATGCTGAGAACATCTGCATTTCTATCAACATTGAGACATGAACAGATTTGAGTGCTAATAATCATCCCAGGAGGTGCAATGGCTGATATAATCTGATGGAAGGCATCCAAAAGCCAAGATCCAGCTTTATTCAGTCTGTTTATCTTAATCTCGAACAAGATCCTGACTGACGTCATACTTAAGATCTCTGTTTTGATTGGATAACATAAATGAGGTACTGTCAGCACCTTTGTTTTGATAGGATAGTGAACAGCTGGAGAGTGCCTAGGAAGAGAATAAAAGAAGCCAAGAAGAGGCCAGCATCATGGTGGGAACCAAGGCAGAATACAGATTAACTGACAAATTGTAAGGACCCTCAGGCCCTCAATCTAAAAGGACAGAGACAGGGGAACCACACCTGTTTCAAGAGCCATTGCCTTCTAGGTACAACTCTGTAGAACAGAAGGGTGTCTGGACAGATGTACGGAGTGGTGAATACATACTCCAAACAGTGTGTTTGACCACAGAATGGGACAATTATGTGGATGAAGAAGCAGTCAGGCTAGAGGCGAGCAGGGAAAAGAAGCGGGCTAAACACTGAGAAGAAGTAAGAGTGGGGAGGGGGGATGACAGAATTGACCAGAGGATGGCATCATGTTTGAAATGGGTGTCCCCAGAGGCTGAAAAGAGTCCATATGAGATCTTCAGGGTGCCCTTCACAGTTGCTACCAGAATAGATTCCCATTCACAGAGGCACTGCTCTACCTGAGACACTGATGCCCCATCTTTGTTAAAATGCATGCAGGCAGTGCATTTCTTGGAATTTAGGGCCAAAGCCGGTGGGGTGTGTGTGTGTTAGTCCACCCTGCAAAGAAGTAAACTGGCCCCATTTTTCAGTTGTCTGGCCAAAGGAGGGCAAAGGCATTATAATGACTGACAAGCAACAGAAGCAGTGTACATCCCAGTGTTGTGGCCTGAGAATTTATGATGAAAGGATCAGACAGTATCACAGATTTGAAGACACACGTTACATTTGATTTAAACTATCTTTCCCTTGTTAGACTTGGGATGGAGAACTACCAATAATGCGAAGCAGGGTGACCAAAGTGCAGAAGCTTGGGGCATAGCTCTCAAACTTTTAGCTTTCCAGATGTTTTGGATTTCAGTTCCTGGAACTTTGGGGCATGCTGGTTGGGGCTTCTGGGCACTGAAGTCCTAAACATCTCGAGGCCCAAAGGTTGAAATTATAGACTTTAGTGACAGATCTTGCTTGTCCTACTTGGGCAGCAGCCCACCATGGATGCCCTTACCATTGCACCCTCAGTGAACTTAGATTTCTCTTGAAATGAGCTATACTGGAGGTACCCTAGGTCTCCTACCCAGCATTATTATATAGGTCCATATGGAGTAAGGATAGGGGAAATGCCAATGCACATCACCTCTAAGGTAGAGGTGAAACCAGCTCTGATCCCTATGCCATGGAGCCAAGAACAATCATGTGCACTATCTATTCAAGGTAAAGCCACACAACTGATGCAATGCAGTTGGATCTAGAAATTAGAATACTGGAATTAGAATACAGTTTACTGGGTGACTCTGACCTAGTCATTCTCTCTCCATCTAGTCTACCTCATAGGGTTGCTGTGAGGACAAAAGGGGATCAATGACCAAGTGTGCCACCCTGTGCTCTAGGGGAAATGAAATAAACAAAATACGATGCCATTCCCACACTTGGCTCCATAAATGATTACATGACAGAGCCTTGATTATGTGATAAAGCTGATGGCTATCCTAAGGCTGCTCAAGCAACCTGCTAAGAAAACACTGACAGAATAATGTATGATAGTCTGTCTTACTGCCTTTAGAATGCTTTATTTTCACCAGTTGGCCTTTAACAACCAATATTTTTCTGCTGTCTTCCCTATAACTCATCCTCAGTCCTTATAAAAATAAATTTGCTCTGAGGATGAGAACTGGGATTTCATTTTTGCTACTTCTCCTTCCTTGAGCGGTGTTATCTCACAAACACTCTTTCTCTTTTAATACCACCATCAGACCTTCAGTTCTTCTTCAGCTGACAGATGAGTGACTCACTGCATAACAGTTGTGATACTTTCTATGAAGGAGGCGGAGGAATAAAAATACATTTGCAATTCAACATTGCAGCATGGCAAAGACCAAAATAATTTGCTGCATGTACCTATAATTCAAGAGCCTCTCTCATGTCTGACATTTGAAATAACCATCTTTCAGGAGGACACAGGCAGATGGGAGGAAGAACAAATGCCTATAAAGTATCAGTACTGTAAGAAAGGGATGGGGAGGAGGTTTTTAAAAATCCACTGAAAAGTAGCTGGGCTCCATTGGCATTGATGTCAAGAGAACCACTGTTCTGGTTAAGCTCCTGTAGAAATTATTGTGAAATAATTTTCTCTATGTAAGGAGAAAATGCTAATCACCATGTGGGCTAGGCAACTTTCTCCACACTGTCCTAGGCCATGGTTTTGGCACTGGCACTTCAAAAAAAAAAAAAAAGAAAAAAAGAAAGAAAAAGGGAAAGGGGCTATTATAAGCATCCAACAGGAATGCTCATAAAATCAGGAATCATTTTAGATTAGCTAAGGGTCAACAGGGCCGGTCATAGGCCATTTCCACACTACACTGCTTTAGTGCTATTATTCCACTTGCAACATCCTGTGGAATTCTGGGATTTACAGTTTAGGGAGGAGCATTTAGAATTCTCAGCCAGAGAGCTCTTTGGCCTCAGTAAACTACAAACCCCATAATTCCACAGGATGTTGAAAGTGGAATAACAGCACTATAACAGTGTATTGCAGAAAGGCCCATAGCCTCCTTCCCCACTCCAGACCAAACTCAGCAAAGGGTAGGCTTTCATGGAAGTGGAGAAGGGGTGGGGGAAGCAGAAGGGAAAGGAATCCAGTTCCTTTGTGGCCGAAAGCGGGACAGAAACTACAAGCCCTTGTGATCTCAGCAGGAAAATGAATGATACTACTATTGCACACTCCTGCTAGAGAGGAAAAATATGCTGACACATCAAACTTCCAAAATAGATCAAATTGAGCCAAGGGATGCTCATGTGTCCCTACGGAAAACTGATACTTCTCTGTTTTTTTTCACCATACTGTGACTTTGGATGAATTTAAAGAAGCCTCCACATGGAAGACAAGAATGTACAGACATGTATTCAGATAGAGGCATTCTATAGGGATGTGTGCCACTTGGAAGCTGTGGGTTTCTCAACACACTGGGTACATTTGTACAATATCTGTGTGTTCCTCCCTTTGCAAGATCATGTAAACCAACCAGAAAGGGTTATGTTATTTCCAAACATGTGAATATGGCTGAGTGTGTGTTCTCAAGAGACAGTTCAAAAGACAACATCAAACTCTAATTTCAAGATGGCTTATGATCCTGGCTTGTTTGGATGTATTTAACCCATAATTCCAATTTCAGACAATAAGTAAAGCTCTCTCCTTCCTCATTTGTATACAAACTCTTGTGAGTAGAAAACTAAACTAGGAATGAATGGACCGTATGTGCCAGCACACCACTCATTCACGTTATAGTTATTTCTGCCTTAAGCCAGGATTTCTGACTTAAAAAGACATGTACATATGGCAAATGGGGGAGGTAGCATGAAGTCCTTGAGAGGGCAATGGTGAGATATTGAGCCAAACGTCAAGGAACTATGAAGGTTACTTTACAGCCTTAAGCCATTCACCAAATTTTTCAGACTTACCTGCCTCATTCAGCTGTTAAAAAAATAGTAAAATCTCCCCCCTGCCTTGCCCAATATATGCTACTGTGGACAAAGGATGACATATAAATACGATCATACACAACCAGAAACAACCATGTAATTGCACATTACATAGAATTCACTGGTATATGAATAAAAGTGATGGCTGAAGAAAACCACAGCTATGAAAGTTTCTCCCTTTTTTGGACCATGGCATACAAAATCCAAATAAGTAATACTGCCAAGCTCCATAAGACACATCTTCTATGAGACATGGCACAGCAGAGAAGGTTTTTTAAACAAACCTTGCCTGATATATTAGTACTACTGCTGTTTCTTCCCCTTTTTTTCTTTGAGAAAGGCACACTCAAAATTGCTGTAAGTGTACTTAATACAGAATATTTTGAATTTTGCAGTTCAGCACCTGCAGGAACTAATTGCTACTAAAGGGACTTGGGGGTTAGTGAGATCAATTTTTACCTTGAAACTCAAAAGTGGCAGCTGCTTTTATTGCAGCAATTTATATTTATAAGCTGAAGATTTAAAAAAAAACACTAAAGAACATAACATGGTTTTTATCTGTTTATCTGGGTATAACATTTCTAGCCTTCTCACTTTTAGATTTACCCTTCAAAATGTTTATTTTAAAAAGTTTCTCCTCACTTTGTCAGGACTGTTTAAAGATACTTTCTCTGCTGCGAACGCACACATAAAAAAAATCCACAAACAAAACCCAAAAATAACATCAATGATGTTTAAACAATGAAGCAATGATCAAAAGTTAAAGTTTTAGTGGAGATATATTTTATCAGACCAAAATACAGATGAAAGGAATCTTGAATTTTACAGACCTTAGTAAGGAACTTGTGATTTCTGAGAGGAAAAAACTTTATTTGTCAATGACTCTGACAAAGCATGCGCATATAGGGGCCATAACATCTTGGTGGTGCTGGATATGACCCAAGACCTGTTTTAAAATGGCTTCTTGTTGTTGTGTGCTTCCAAGTCATTTCCAACTTATGGTGACCCTAAGGTAGAACCTATCACAGGGTTTTCTTGGAAAGATTTATTTGGAGATGATTTGCTATTGCCTTCCTCAAGCTAAGAGGGTGTGATTTGCCTGCCCAGGGGGTTTCTGTGGCTGAGCAAAGATCTGGACCCTGCTCCTCCAGAATCCTAATGCATACTCCACCGTTCAGCCAAAAATGCTCCCAGAGCAGCTTACAAATAGTTAGTATGACAGTTCCCTGTACTCAGGCTTAGAATCTAAAAAGACAAGACAGACAAGGGAAAAGGGGCAGCCGTGGGAGAGGGAACAAAGTCCAGTAAATGCTGGCTGCTCTTCTCTCCCTCAGAAGCAGCAGCAGTGGCAGCTGGCATGGAGGGAGAGACTTTCATCAACTGCTGGGACCAGGGCATGATGAACACTGTAAGCCTAGTTTTTTATTATCACGAGATACTTAACTTCCTTAACATACAATTTTAAATAAGAGAGTTGCAAAGAAAGACACTTCTTAGAATAAACAAGATTTTTTTAAAAAACAAACAAATATAATTAACCATCTTATGTGTTAAAGCCCTGCTCACAGGTCAGGCATTCAGCCCTTCAAAACAATTAGCCTTCCCTTCTGGCTCTTTGTGACAGCCAATTTACAGCAGTGAGAAGCTGATCTGCATGTATCTATGATCATGGAATGGAACTGCTTTAAGACCAAAACTCTCTTTAAACATTTTAAACAAGATGCACTTGGTCGCCCCCCACAGAACTTTGGCTACTCTGGCCTGGAGAGAAAAAAAGCTTTTTTAATAACCAAAGATATTCCTCAAAGGGACTCGACAGCTCTGAGAAGGGTAAATTCACAGTGATCAGTCAATAGCATGGAATAAGTTTGGTATGCATTCTCCAGGGCCCTTTATATACTACAGAATTATAGCACCATGATGCCCCTTGGCTGCAACCCATGGAATCCTGGGACGGGCAATTTAGGGAGGGGCATTTAGAATCCTCGGCCACCGAGCTCTTCCTGTGGTTTGTCATACTCCCTCAATCCTCCGATTTAAACTTGTGGGTCAAAATCTAATGGTAGCCCCCAGAAGAATAAATTTGATTATATCAAAGATATTTATATAAGTGTTGATTTATCACTCATCAGTTGGTTCAGTGGGTCTACTCTAGCTGGAACAAGCAATTGGATATAAGCCATTATCTTGAAATTTCATGTCTCTTCAAGTTGATTTGCCAATACACGGCTCTATCTGCAGTAAACTACCCTGCTTTCTGACCCCATCAGCCCCCAAGGGTCACCAGACACCATGTGGCAATATGTTCCAGTTCTGCATGCTCTCCCAGGGGACTTTTCCTGTTCCTGGAGGCAGAAGCAAAGCTAACTAATTGCAGTTCTGTAGGGATGTTTAAGTTGGAGCAGAACGACTTTCTTCAGTATATTGTTTCACATGGGTATAGCCTAGAAAAGGTAGGCTTTTGAAAGCTGAGAGATAGCTGGGCAAAGAACACCTTGAGTCAAATCGGATTTCACTGTCTTCTGTCAGTCACTATGTGCCCAGTGAAACTGACATTGGTTAGAGAAGCGGACAGGAATGTGATGAAGGCAGACAGCAGAGGGAGAGGACAGTACTGAGATTCTGACTCATTTTTATGTTGACTCTAAAAAAGAAAGCTTTTTAAAAAACCCTAAGAAAGAGGAAGGAATGGCTTTGAATGTATGTAACTGAATGATCCAGATCATGATGTAGTAAGACAGGAAGGTAGAATGTTTTTTCAGGCAAGTATACTCATCAATCCTTTCAGATTACAGTGGTAGATTAAAGTCATTGGCCAAAAACAAGCTTGCCAAAATTCATTATTCTGAAGAAATAAAGCTTTTTGTTTTGGTTTGGAGTAGAAAACCTGCTTATGTGATCAAGGGCATATTAAATAGGAAGGAAGGGGAAAAAAAAACCACTAAGAGTTTCCAGGGTATTAGCGATGTATCTCCCCTGTTTCAATACAGAATAATAATCCCCAACAGATATATTTATTTTAAAAATTATGTTTTGCTATTCCCATGTAGAATATTATTAGTTAGTACTACAGTGCTAAACACACTTACCTAGGAGAAAGTCTCATTTGAATTCAATCAGAGCTGTTCCCATATAAATATGCATTGAGTTGTAGCATAAAGAGATTTTACACTGACAAGACTGCCTTATAAGAGCCTACAAGACATTATTACACAAAGAAAAGTTTGCAGTTTTCTGTTTTCAGCAATATTGTGTAGGGTGGGAGGGTTTATGAAACTGCCATAATTTGACATCGATCCATTTTGTCTGTTAATAGACTTCAGTCTATAATTTCTATCTAATTTATTATTAAATTAAGACAAGAGTGCTTCTTAACGAGAGTTTTTTTTTACAGGATCTCCTATAGAAAAATCCCACAGAAACTGGCCATGCAGAATGTTTCTCATTAAAAAAAAAATCTATTTCATTAAAAGGACCTCTGCGCACATCATATCTCGCAATTGTCCCTTACTTCATTATTAAAAACTTACCTACAAAAATTACTCATGGATTGATTTCATCTTAAACAGTTACTTTCATTTCTTAATTTTTCTCAGCTTAAAGCTACTCTCCTCACCCAATAACCTTGGAGCTTAGCTCCTCTAGAATCTCACTTAAATCCCTCTCTTTTTTCCTCTCTCCTGGTTGATGTTCTGGATATATTTTATTTATTGCATGCATCGATACCCAAATTTAATGAACATCAAGAATAAAATATTAGAATCTAAACCTTGTTTATAATTTATGGAAAGCACACAAAATATTACCACAAAGACTGTGAGGCACAACATTAGCACCGACAAGCTACTGATTCCAGTCCAGCACACTAACCTCTCAGCATCTATAGATTATTCTAGTATAAAATTATCGTACTGGTTGTTGTTGTTGTACGCCTTCACGTCATTTCTGACTTATGGCAACCCTAAGGCAAATCAATTATGGGGTTTTCTGGGGCTGAGAGTGTGTGATGCACCCAAGGTCATACTGTGGGTTTCCATGGCCAAATAGGGAATCAAGCCAAGAGCTTCAAGCTCATAGTCCAATGCTCAAACCACTACATCACTGTGGCTTTATTGCACTGTTTATTATTAGATTATCTTTTACTTGAACAATGACACTCGTGATAATAGTTCATGACAGTTCCTGTTCCACCAGAGATGCAAAAAGAAAGAGGAATCCACCATCAGGCTTTATTAATGTCAACCTGAATGTCACAAAGTAGCAAACAAACAAAACTATGGGGAGAGGGATATAGTATGCCTCCAATTCCTAATGAAGAGGTCCATGAACTCAAAGCTTGCTCATTACTTTGTGATATTTTCATTAGTCCCATTAAAGTTATTGTCTTAATACTCTTAAGGAAGTATAATTTCAAATCAAACCAAAGAGCCCTGCTAGACCAGATCAACGTTCCTATCTCGTCCATCTTTCTGTTCATACAGGGTCACCAGATGTATTATAGAAAGCCCACAAGCAGACCAAAGGAGCAACAGCATCTCCCTAAGTTTTACAGCACTGATATACAGAGGCAAGCTGTCCCTGGGTATTGTTATTGTGTGCCCTTCAAGTCATTTCCAACTTATTGCTTCCTTGAGGCAAACCGATCAGGATGTTTTTGCTTGGCAAGATCTGATCCAAACCTCACAAAGTGTGATTTGCCTGAGATCATCCAGTGAGTTTTCAATGGCTGGGTGAGGATTTTAACCCTGGGTCTTCAGGAGTTCTAGTCCAACGCTCAAGGAACTATACTATATGCTGGTACTGGAGTGAGACTGCCATATAACAAGGCTGTGTTCATAATGCCAGATAACCTCTTTTTCCAGAAAGGTCCTATTTTACCATCCATTCATGCATCTTTTTAATTGTATCCTGCCTTATTCCACGCTGAGACTCAAGGTACCTTACAAAATAGAGAGAATTATAAATAAAAACAGCTATGGTTAAAAAAAATTCAAAAAGTTGTGATTAAAATGATGTTAAATTCTCAATTTAAAATACTAATTTAAAACAAAGAATGAAAGGAGTACAGCAACAAACATTTACCCACCCACCCACCCATCCACACAAGACAACATTTGTTCCATGTCCTGAACTTTAGGGACAGGGCAGGAAATCCCTTTCTCCACAGTGAAATATATTTTTCAAACTTTTTAAACAAAAATGCAAACATCCTTAAAAGGCCCTCACTCCTATACATAAACTAAAAACAAACAAACAAAAACAAACCCCTGAAAAAGTGTTTCCTCATTTCCAGACATCAGCGTCCTGCCCTGCAAAATGGAAGGAGCATTACAGAGTGATCTATGTCAGTACTTCATTATACCTTAGGTAAGGTACCTCTAACTTAATTTTCAGCAAGGGTGCACATGTTCTGAGTGGGGCTAGGATAACAAATCACATTATTGATGTACTCTGCTATCTGTACTGGATTCCTGCCAGGCTTGATAATCTGGAAGCCTCTAGATCAGCATCATCTGCCTCCACCCTTGACATCTCTCTTTTGAGTTTCAACAGCACTCTTATAAACTCCCTGAGGCAAGCAGCACCTGAGCTTGAGACTACAATTATTGACACGGAACTTAAAGATGCAAGTTTGCCTTCGGTGTCTTATTAAGAGAATCCAGGACCATAACAGATTTTAAAATGCTACAGAAAACTGATTTAAATTTTTTTAAAAAGCAGCCAGCCAGTGAGAAAATGCTTTTACACACAACAGTCCTAATCCTTACAAATAATTTAGTAAGGATTGTAAGGATGGAATTTGCAGAATTCCATCAATTTTGTTGCTATCAATACTGCCACAAAGTGCAGCTGAAAGTAACGAGCTAAATTTAATTTCTTCAGGATATACCTACTGCCTATTTCAATGCCAAGGCACTAACATAGATTCCCAAGATGGACAAGGTGCTCCTATGTTCTTGGATATCTCATTTATTTCAAAGGAGGGAAACAACTACCCTCACTACCAGAGCAAGCAGGAAACCCTGTATGTGTGTGCAAGTTCTCACATGCATAAGTATTACATGTGCCCAAAATTACCCTGGCCTTGATCCTAAGGCAACGTGAAATGCAACCAGCTAGAGTGCCACAATGATTTGATGACAATATACAGCAGATGCCCCTTGGTATGAAGGAAGCTAATGCAATGCAGTCTGACACTAAATTGCCAACAAGCTGAATAAAAGCTTGGGAAAAATTCCTGTTCTTGAACTACAGCTTCCAGTAAACCACAGCAAGTATGGCCAGGAGGTTCTGGAAGTCATGTTTCAAAAAGGCAATGTATTCCAAGCTCTGTGCGCTTAATGAACAAGTCTCAGAGATCAGTTTCATGTATCCACCGTGTGGACAATGGTGAATCACTGAATGGTTTTATTTAAGACAAACTCCTCTCTCTCATACAGTCTTGAGGAGACAGGAAAATTTTACTTCTTTGTTTAACTAGCTGCAAATAGAATCATAGAATCATAGAGTTGGAAGAGACCCCAGGGGCCATCCAGTCCAACTCCCTGCTATGCAGGAACCCACATCAAAGCATTCCCAACAGATGGCCATCCAGCCTCTGCTTAAAAACCTCCAAAGAAGGAGACTCTACCAAACTCCGAGGCAGCATATTCCACTGCCGGACAGCTCTGACCGTCAGGAAGTTCTTCCTGAGGTTCAAGTGGAATCTCCTTTCCTGCAGCTTGAATCCATTGCTCCTTGTCCTAGTCTCTGGAGCGGCAGAGAAGAAGCCCGCCCCCTCCTCAACATGACATCCCTTCAAACATTTAAACATGGCTATCATGTCCCCTCTTAACCTTCTCTTCTGCAGACTAAACATACCCAGTTCACTAAGCCGTTCTTCATAGAGTTTACCATTAAGTTTACCATTAAACCAAGGCAAACTGTGGCTAGTTTTAACTACAGTTAGGGAAATAAGCCATTAGAAACCATGGGCAAGGTAGGACCAGAGGGCATTCAGTGCTGATTAAATGTTTGGGAAATGAAGGGAATGGAGTATCAGGAGAACAGCATAGCCAGTTGGCAAAAATCCTGAATAGAAACAATGTACACTGCAACATATCAGTGGGATATGCCAAAATGCATTTATTGCAGGTCTTCAGCATGATGAATACTTAGCTGTATAACAAGCAATAGGAGACAGGGGCCTGAATTCCATGTGGAACTAGCAAGCCAGAATGTGGATGAAAACTTGAGCATGTTCTGTTTATTCACAGATACACAGAAGCTCAAACAAAACGTCAAACAAATTAGAAATTTGAAAGAACAGAAACACTGTGTTTCAGCTATGCAGTTTCAAGGTTATATTAAGAACGCACAAAGAATTTAGATGAGAATATTTAGATAACCAAAACTGCACTAAGATGAGTTTTATTCCTATCTTAATAAAATAAAATAATGAGTCTGGATTACAAGCATGTGTTTCCATCTTCCCTAACTGAACCCTTTATTGCAAGCTGTAGAATTAGTTGAAACTAAGTACTGTACTTAGTTTACACACACACACACACACACACACACTCTCTCTCTCTCTCTCTCTTCTGGAGCATTACAATATGAGAGAAGGGAACAGTTTGTAAAAAACAAGCATGCCCTGAAAATTATATATTATGAATGCTTCATGATTATCATAAAGGAAACACTAATTATCATAAAGGAAACACTAAATATAGCACACTCCCTTTACACTTGGAATTCAGGAGGAATAACCCACGATCCCACGAGGTCTCACATTTTCTTTAAGCTTTCCTTAAGATGGCCGAAGATAACTTTTTTTTTCCTGGTTTTAGGGAACACTACTTATTTTCAGCCAAGAAAAAGCTTCCAACTAGCTTCAGCCATCCTGGGCTTTCATGTTGTATCTCTACATCACACATCACAGGGAAATGGCTCGTGTAGAGCTGTCAGCCTAAATCAGTAGATGCCACAGACCACTAGTCGGATCCATGTCACCCAAGAGCAGATCATCTGTTCATAGTACAGGACAGTTCAACATCAGTGTTAACAATGCGACTGCTACAGGAAAACCTTTTAAGAGGAACAGAGGAACAGTCTGAGCTGCACAGGGCACTGTGAACCTCTGTGCTTATCATCACTGCCCTCTTTAGGAACAAAATTGAAGATGAGTGCCATCTTGTGGATAAAGGAAAGAGGCACACAGGTTTAAAACCTGGGCTTTGTAAGTGCATCAAGAAGAATGAAGAAAGCCTTTTGATTTCCTCATTACTGCCTGCGGAAGATACAGAGAATACATCTAAATTATGAACTCGTTTGACACTTGTGTCCAGGTTAACAAATGATATTGTGATAAAAAGGCTGATCTCTTTGCCTGAGGAAAAACTGAAACTAACAAGAGCTCAATGTGAGATTCAGACCCCTTTTCGTCACTGAAAGAATGTCCACTGACCTTTCCGATGAGTTTTCATCTACTATACAAAAGTCAAAGCTTGTGAGTGATCTTGTCTGCTTGTCTGCATCAGGCAGGCACAGACCTCATATGATTGGCTGTGTGAGGCGAGAAGAGCTCATATGATTGGCTGGCTGTGAAGATTCTATGGAATCCTGGGGTTGGCAGTTTAGAAAGGGGTCTTTAGAATTCTCAGCCAGAAAGCTCTGAATAGGCTGGCTGCTATGGAGACAAGGCCTAGCAGCAAGTCCCCTCACGAACCCAACCTCTGTATGTTAACAACTCTGAATACAGACTGGATTGGAGAATATGAGCAAAAGTTACAGGTACTGAACAACACAGTTTGGGGAATTAGAAACACAGGATCTCAAATCTGTGTATTTCAACTGCATTTAACTCCTAAGGCAAGGTAAGGGTAAGGTAATTCCTAAGGTATTTCTAACAAGCGTTACCTATGAGAAAATAAAATCCCAGGCAACACTGGGTAAATACATTAGTACTTTAATATTTCACACCAAATGTATCTCTTTCTTTTAAGGCAAAGTATGAGAAGACAGAAATAAAAATAATACTGGAGAGTCCAAGCTCTTATTGACTTACTCTCATCACTCATTTTTAATATCAAAGATCAGCTGGGACATGTGGAATGTGTGTGTGTGGGGAGCACAATTTGAAAGGCACTTTCCTCCCATCTCTCATGTGCCTATCCTGTCATCACTAAGCAAGCAGCTCCCATCAGAGACTGTGGAAAGGAACTTTCAGACCAGATGAGTGACATCTCCAGGAAGCCTGGAGAAAAACCTATAAGGAGCATGCTTTCATAAAATTATTAATTTGTAAATGGTAGGGTCCTGGGCAAGAGCAGCAGAATTACAGCACTGGAAAAGACACCAAGTACCATCTAGTCTTACCCCCTGCCAGGGCAAAACCCCACCACGAAGGCATCCCTGAGACGTCATCTAACTTCTGTTTAAAAGTCTCCAGCAAGAGTCTATCATCTTCTGAGAAATTCCTTCTACTGCAGAACAGCTCTTACAGCAAGTATGCTCTTCAGGTGATTTTATATAGATCTCTGTCCACACAGCAGCACATTTGGTAATAACTTGTGAACCACTTGTATCCTATTGCAGCTGCGTGGCTCACTGGAGAGTTCTGGGGGAAAACAAAATTACTTTAACTGAGTTCTCACAAAATATGACTGTGCTGTTTGTTTGAGGTAAATAATTATTGTGTAGAGAACATACTAGTTTCATTCAAAAGAATGTTTTGCTTGCAATGGGTGTTCAACCTTTAGCACTAAGGTAATTGCATATGTGTGCTTCTTTGCATACATGAACTGTAGGAAACATACTGCCCAGTCTTATACAGACTGCACAAATAAGGTTACACTACAGCTTTGATTAAATAAACATATTCATGTAGTTGCTTTAGCTTAGCTGTGCAGCCAAACAAAAATCAACCTGTTCCACAAAAATGAAGACAGATCAGAACAGAGAATTAGCTTTTTTTAACTGAATCACCCACTGAAATATAGGTATTCCGCGCTGCATATCACAGTGTGTAGGGGGGAAAAAAGAGATTTTATACACTCAATTCCAGAATGAACAGAGCTTCTGTAGTTCTGTTTCTACAAAGAATATTAGAATAGTTCTTTTGAGCAAAAAGGATCCATATATATCTAGACAAAGAGGAAATGAGAGATGCCTGGGCAATCCCAAGTCAATCCACAGAAAAAAAGAGTTTTTGTGCGTGTGTGTGTGTGGGGGGGGGTATCATAACAAAAGGTATAAAACAGAGCAAGCCCACAGTAGAACCTAAGATACCAGAAATCTTGCTACAGCAGCCAAGCTACCATCTACAGCTCATTAAGTCTCCATCTCCTGCAAGACTCTGAGGGCACTCCACATACCTACATGGCTCACCATATTCTACTGGGGAGAGGAGGAGAAAACTGTGAGTGCTTCTGTCTCCCTTCACTCCAGACGGCAATGGCTCTGGGAGTCTGAACAGAATGGTCTTCCTCCTCCTCAGCTTTATATGAAAAAAAGAAATGAAACGCGGCTTGTTCAACTCAGTCTGTTTTTCTATAGCTGGATGTACACTGTCCTCTCTTTAGGTTTGTTTTGTTCAGATGGATCCCATAGGCAGATGGTCTTGAGCCTTCCATTGGTAAGGGACTGTATGAGTACACAAGATCACATGGAAATTAGCAAAATGATCCTGTCCCAAGAGTGGCACCTCGGGGGGGTAAACTGGACGACATCCAGAGACAAAGTCTCTGTAGTGCCCAAGCCTCAGTTGTAGCACCTGGTCTAATGATCTTCAGATGTCCTGCAAAAACCATGTTGTTGGTTGTTTTATAGTATTTTAGTGGACTTTAATATGCCTGACGCTAGTATGCATTAATCATCAGGAGATTTTGATAACTCATATTGATTAATTGGTCATATTAGTTTTGATGACTGTTAATTTTATGTTTGGCTTACATCCAATGTGACTTCAAAATAAATTAAACCCAGTGAATGAATGGAACTTACACAAGTATTATTTTTTCTTATTCCTATTGAGTCAATGGGTCTACTTTATTTCAGAGTAACAACTGAATCTAGCTGTCAGTGTTAAAGTATTTAGAATATTCTATCAACACAATAGATTTTGGGAACTGATTTAAAAGTGTTCCATATGTACTTTAAACTCAGGTAGAAGTCAAGTAGCCCTCCAGATTTTGTTGGACTACAAATTCCAGCACTTATTAACTTTGGTTACGCCTGTTAGAGCTCATATCACTCACAGTCCAACAATACCGGGGGGCTGCATAATTTCTACTCTTGCTTTATAAAAATACAAATTACAGGAGAGCTGTGCTAGAGTTCCTAAAGGTTAAATTTGGCTCCAAGAACACATGCAGTTCTGAGCCCTGGAAGCCAAGGAGCTGCATTCTGCTACAACATGGACATGAATATCAGTTTTGAAGGGATCAGCTGAAAGCACCCAGAAAAGCATAAGTTTTAATTTTCTTTTTTAAAAAAAGCAAAAACAAAACTACATATGTTTCAGATGAACACAAATAATACTCTTAGAGTACTACTTTAAGAGCAACACTAACAAACCAGACCTAATAATTTACTCTTCTTTCTGAAATATTAGATTACAAGCTTTCAGAATGAACAATTGTCTGTATTGTCTTGTGTTTGGGATAAGGTAGACTAGAAAAATACATTTAATGAAATACACTGTCTTTCATTTTAAGCAAATTTATCTGAAAGTACAGTACACACAAAATCAACTGAACTGATTTTCTAAGTTAAAAATGAATAGCACTGATTATTACATGCCTCTGCATCTTACAGCCATTCCAACCCACTTATACACAAAGCTTTCTCACTTAAAAGATACTCACAATATACAGCCACAGAAAGATTAAACACCTTATAGTGCCTTTCCTCCTAGAAGTCATCCAAGGTAATGTACATGTACTGGACTCACTATGCCATAATTCTTTCTATATTACTCAAATTTATCTCAAGGTATTTTAAAACCATCAAAAAGTCATTTTTAGAAAGCAAATTTGATAGCCATCAGAAAGGCAAGGCAGTTACTATTTCAAGCAAGCAATGACATTGACAGGAGCCAATAAAGAAAAAAACAAAATTGCCAGCTCCAGATAAATTGACGTTTTAGGTTTTTTTCTGTTTTGGCTTTCAACAACCACACAGTCTCAGCACTGGCAGTAATAACCAATGACTAAGTTTTAGAAACCTGTCCGAATACTGAATTATTGCACCATATAAACATTCTGCATCCTGACATTAAATAACGTATTTGCCAGTGTATAAGTCACACCCATGTATAAGACTCAACCCATTTATACACTGGCAAAAACTATTTGCAGGTGTATAACACACACTGGCATATAAGACACACTCCAAACAGTATTTTTGGGGGGAAAAAGTGAGTCTTTTGTATGCCAGCAAATACATCTTTTTGCCATAGCAGCAGTAATAATGGTATACCTATATATCCCTTTGTAATAAGAAGACATTAATGTTGTTGTAATGCAGAAAATCAGAGTTACATATTCCCCTATGACCAAACTGGAGAAAAAACCAGTAACAAGTGCACAAGCTTACACTGTTGTGTAGTGTTGTCAGATTTTCAAAACAGCAATAAAGGACAGTCAAAATTATAACATATACAGGGTTGATAATCAAGAAGCTGCTATTAACAAATTTGTGTTCTTACTAAATACCAAATGAAAGTATTGGTGTCAGTTAATCTAGCCATCCATTTCTTTATAAAATTAACACATTATCCATATTCATTAACTGCATGATGCATACATTTCTCTCTATAAAGGGTCCACACCCCAAACATAGGACTTTTTTTTTTTTGGCATTTTGCTCAGTCTATAAAAATTGTCCTATAAGGGACCGGACATGCCTTATAATAAGGGACAACTGGCGACTCTACTGTTGTGGATCAACAACCTAGCACCAAGTCCAAGCAAACTGGCAGAACAGCAGCAGAACAGCAGAACAGAGCAAATCAATTTGGTTCAACCCACTCCCTACAAACTACAATTTACAGGCTCTTCCAGACTGGTTTAAAGAAGACCAGTTCTTGCCATATAGCTCCTTAAGTTTTGCCAGTTGTACTCTCCCTTACACATGCTTGTTCCATTTTCAGGGCGGACGGATGTGTTTTTCACTATTTCTTGGATCTGCAGTTGGGCCCTTCAATATATATATGTATATATATTTTAAGATAAGGACAGTTTGCTGAAGTGGTCTTATGATTTGAAAGGTATTTTTCTCCTCTCTGATTTTTTTTTAAAGAGTTATAGAATTGTAGTGCAACAATGCCATTTCACTGTTGCGCTACAACAGTACAACTGTTTTAAAAAATAAAGGAGAGAAGAAGGAAACAAACAAACATACTATTTGCATATGTTTTGGAATGAAAAAGAAACCCACTCAAGGATGGGAATAAAATGTTGCAGTTAGTTCCCAGTGATGTAGACTTGAGTTGCTTGACTTGGACTCAAGTCAGACTTAAGTCACTTCAGCGACTTGACTTGGGCTTGACTCAGCAATAAATAACGTCCTGACTCGACTCAATTTGTGACTTGTATATTTTTAGTGACTGATTTCCTGCCCTTCGTTCAGAAACCTTCCAGTAACCCAGAAACCTTAAAACTTTGAACAATGCTTTCATTTCTTTCTGCCTACTGGTCATAAGATGATCTGTCTCAAAGTGTGGGTGTACTTCTCAGAGGGGAACAGCAAACAGGTGAGGCAGCAGTCATAAGGTAGGGTTGAGGCCTGCTCAGCTGCCCGTCCCTGCTACATATAGGAGGAGCTTTCTAAAACTTTTCCTAAGAGCAGAAGGCAAGATTTGTGCCCATAGTGCAGGGCGCATATCTCAGAGGGGAACAGAAAATGTGTTTGGCAATGGGCTTGAGGAGGAAGGATCTAAGGATTCTAAGGCAGATGCTGTTTACCTTGCCTGTTGTAGGCAGGCGAACACACAAGTACAGTAGGACTGGCTAGAACAGAATCCGATTATTTCCCATCTCAAACTTTATTACATTTATAAAAGCTTTACTCTGTTATTTACTGCAAACACTCTGCTGCAACCTGACACAGTACAAGAAGTATTTCCCCAGCCCTTTTTCATCATGCTCCCAGCTACACTTCCAGCTACATAGAGGAAGAAAACGGGGTTAGGTGGACATAGGATTTCCCTAATACACACCCCAAAAGCACTAGATTCTGGTCTTGGAAGCTAAGCAGGGTCAGCCCTGGTTAGTACTCGAATGGGAGACTGCCAACAAATACCAGGTGCTACAGGCTGTATTTCAGAGGAAGGAACTGGCAAAACCACCTGTGACAATTCCTTGTCCAAGAAAACCCTATAAAATTCATGGGGTCACACAGGAGAGTTGAAGGTGTGGGCACACAAACACAGAGGTGGGCATATAAAGACTTTGTTAAAAGGAGCTTCACTATGAGAGGTATGCCTGTATTTATTTAACATAGCATATACTGGACCGAGGGATCAAAGGGGTGGAAAATTGCTTCCTCCTTTTTTATATATACACGCTTCATGAAGTACTTGACTGTCAGAAGTGAACTCTTTTTCCCCCTCCGATTTTTACCAGTCTTGTACCCCAGTATAAATGACCCCCATGATCCCATTTCATGAGTCATCTTAATAACATGTCCAAATGCGTTTTTCTGACATTAACGCATGGGAAATAGAAGTTAATAAATTGTTATTAAGCAGCTTACAGTTTCCACTGTCTTCGGTACATCTGATAAAGATTAATTGTGTCATCTGATTTAGTACCCGTGAGTAGTGAGGCAGTTAAATCAAATTGTTTACCAGTTATAGAAGGGAATGCAGCTGTGAAAGAAACACTTCTGTAAATATTCGGTAAATGTGTTATGGAACTCTTCAAGAGTAACGTATCATTACAATGACAATAATACATTACTGTATGAAGACAGTGAAACAAAGGCACTGGAAAAGGCAAGTATATGGAAGCACTTCAGACTGCACTGCAGGCAGGGAATACATTTTCACTGCAATTTTAAGCCATACTTCACAGCTTTTATTGTGATTGCTGTAATGAACCTAATAGCAAAGTGATCATTTCATATTCCAGGAAGACCATCTCTCTTTCCCACTGACTGACACAGAAGATCTTACAAGAGAAAATACAGCTAAACTTCTGCTGAGAACAATGGGAATAAAAACTAAAATCAAAATAATCTTTTACAGCTTTTAGATTTACTATATGTTTATGGTTCTTACTGTTGTATTTTAATAGTTTTTTAAAATGTCACATTTGGTCTGTATTAATTTTACTGTGAGGGCTATGGATTTGATCAATAAATATCAATTAAAAAATTCAGGGGTGGGGCATCTTTTCAGTACTTTTCTACATGGAAAAAAATCCCTCCATGTACAAACCTAGCATAACAGAGAGTAAGCTAGAACCCCTATTCTGATATGCTAAGGTCTGTTTTGTTTTACTTGTAAAACACTTTTGAGATCAGGAAGGCTTTTTTTTAATCCCTCAAAATATTATTCACTGGCGACCTGAAGGAGTACAATGCATTCCACCACTTCCAGATTCTGCCACTTTTACTCCCTTATACGAGTATAGCATGCCAAAGTCTGTTGCTTGTGGATGCCTTCCAGTGAATTCTATATCAGCACATTTTAAGACACGAGGATTTTGTAAGATAGGATTAGTCAGGCTTGGCAATTTGCTGCTTGGCAATCCTTTAGTTCAAGCAGTACTAACATTTTGCCCTCTGAAATGTGAAAATATAAAATGCTACAAAATTGAGAGGGAGTGCCTGTGCAGCACCTTTGCCAATTTTTAAAGTCAAAAGGGGAAGGTATGTTGGAGGAATGGCAAAGGGGTGTGGGTCTCCCAGGTCCCAGAGAGGGCAAATATAGCCCCCTGACACTTGGCAGTTTCTCACCCCAGTTGATGGAGAAAATGGGGGTCTACAGGGCTGGGAAGAATCTGGGGCAGAAAGGAGTAGAGAAACGAATGAATTTTAGAAACGTGGCAAATATATTACTATAACTATATTACTATAATTCATAGAAATTAGATTTAGCTCCTCCCTCTTTTAAGAAATGTTCTCATGTCGCTTCTAGAAGGTATTTTGAAAAGTGTGATTCCCTCTGCTCAACTGGGCATTACATATAGTTGATGTTTTCATTAGTTGGTACTCTGTATTACGTATGTATTCCTGAAACTGAAATTCAATTCTTGGAATTGGAAAAAAAAATTAAACTGAATAGGCTTTTAGTAGAAAGGATTTTATTTGGAGACAAACTTTCAAACTCACAATCTGGTCAGAAACCAATGAGTAATAATCCAATTTAGAGGGTCAGACCATGACTGGAGACCTGGGTTCAAATCTCTACTCTGTTCTGAAGATCAGGGAATAATCCTAGGCCAGTCACCAATTCTCAGCCTTAATCTATCGCTCTACAGTTGGGAGGATAAAATGAGGACTGGAGACAAAAATGTTTTCTGGGAAAAAAGTCAGAATATAAGTGAAAGAAATCTATCAACATATGTTGAATCTATCAATATAGATTTTTGACTTTCACTGTTTCCTTAAATTTAGTTGCCACATCTCTCTGTGTAGCATTAGCCTAAAATAATTTTTTCATGAGCACCCCACAAAAGGAAATGTTTGATGTATTTTGATGTAAAATTTTGATTTTTTTGGTCTCAAGGAACTGAACACATACTCTCATTTGAACACAACTGGGAGAAAGAAAACTTACAACTAGTATTTTTCCACAACAGAACTTACTGCAAGAGCTGAATGGAACCTTTAAAGACTAACAATATAGAAGATTTTCCATAAGCAGCAAATTACTATGAGAGTTCATGGTGTACCCCGATTTGCCAATGCCCAAGACCATTTAAGTGGAGAACAGAGTGCTGTTGCTGAAGGAGCAGTGGGCAATCTCCTGGTCTAGTTTGTGAGTTTAGATTACTGGACTGGGTCTTAGGATATTTTTTTTATTTTATTTATATCTGCTTTTCTCCCAAATAGGACTCAAAGACCCCTTTCGCACCTTACCTTTTCGCAGTGCTGGGGTGCAGGGCTAGAGCGAGCAGCTCCGGAGAGAAGCTCTTGCTTCCTTGCTCCTTCGGCTCCGCACGAGCTTCTTGCTCACGCGAGAACCCCGCCTCTTCTTTTCACAGTGCAGCCTGGGACCTTCCCAGCCTGCACTGGACAGGAAGCACGACCGGCCCAACTCCTGAGGCTCTGCATGCAAGGTAAGTGCGTGCAGGGCCCCGGAGCGATGCGCAACCGTGCAGCATTTCCGGCTTCAAGACAAAAATGAAAAAATGCGCGCGCGGTCCACGTCAGGCCTTGAGCGTCACGCAAATGTGAGTGCGTCGTGTGGACCGCTCCTCACATGTGTGCGATGCTCAAGGGGCCCTTTCACATCGGAAACGCCATGCAAAAAGTGCAAAAGCCTACTATATAAATTAAAAACAGAATAGGTAAGACAATACAAATTACAAAAGTTAGAAACACTTAAACCATCAGTAGAATTAAAACATTCCTCTTAAGATATTAACTTAAAATAATTTAAATGGATATGAAGCACATATTAAAATCAGCACACTTAATTGTACGTTCCTCTACCATGGTCAGTTATGGCTGAAGACCTGTTTAAACCACTAAGTCTTCACCTGCCAGCAAAACCATAGCACAGGGGACACAAATTAAACTTCCCTCAGGAGGGAGTTCCATAACTTAGGAGAAGCCACCGAGAAGGCTCTTTCCCATGTCTTTACCAGACGTGGCTGGGAGTGTGATGGGAAGGAGAGAAAGCATTCCCTGGAAAATCATAAAATCTGGCAGGCTCATATGTGGAGATATAAGCTTTCAGGTAGGCTGGCCCTAAGCAATATAGGGCTTTACATGTCAGACCCAGCATTTGGAATTATGCCCAGAAATGGATCAGCAACTGTTTCAGCAAGAGAATTATATGCTCTCTGTAGCCAGCCCTGTTCAACAGTCTAGATGCAGTATTTTGTATCTGCTGAAATTTATGAACAGTTTCCAAAGGCAGCCCCATGTAGAGTGTATTACAGTAATTCAACTGGGATATAACAGTAGCCAGGTCTGACTTCTCAAGGGAAGACATAGCTAGCACACTAGTTTTAACTGTGCAAAAACACTCCTGGTCACCACCAAAATCTGGGCATCCAGACTTAGATCACTGTTCAGGCCCAAGCTGCAAATGTGAGATTTCAGAAGAAATGTAACCCCATCCAGCACATGTTGAATCTCTACCCCATGATTTGACTTCTGACTAACCAGGAGCACCTCTGTCTTATCTGGATTAAGCTTCAATTTGTTTGCTCTCATCTAATCCACTACTGACAACAGAGACTGGTTTGCAACAGAGACAGCTTCCTTAAAGTCAAATTGAAAGGAGACACAGACTGTCATCTGCATACCAGTGACATCAAACTTCAAAATTCCAGATAACTTCTCCCAGAAGTTTCATGCATATGTTAAACAGCATGGAGGACAAGACTTGAACCATGCAAACCAATGGCCAAAGAGCTTCCCAGCACCACCTTCTGGCTTCACTGCTCAAGAAAGAACAGAGCCACAATAAAACAATGCCTCCAAGTTCCATCCCAGAAAGGTTGCTCAGAAGCGTACCATGGTCACTGTTATTAAAAGCTACTGAGAGATTCAGCAGAAGCAACAGACCACATTCTTCCTGTCCAGTTCCCACTGTAGGTTATCCACTAAGGTGATCAAAGCTGCTTTGTTCCATAACCAGGCCTGAAGTCAGACTGAAATGAATCTAGATAATCTGTTTCATCCAGGAACCCCTGAAGTTGGGAGGCCACAACACATTCAAGAACCTTGTCCAAAATGGGGATATTGGAGACAGGTTGGTAATTACCTAATCAGGTGGCATTCAGAGATGACTTTTTTCAGTAAAGTCCTAATTACAGTTTCTTTTAAGCAGGATGAGACTCTGTTTGGCTGTAGTGAGACATTCATCACTCCTCTTACCCACTCAGCCAGTCTTCCTTGGACTGCTTTAATAAATCATGAAGGGCAAGGATCCAGCATCCATGTGGTAGCTCTCCCTTCTCCAAGGATCCTGTCTACATCTTCAGGATGCACAAACTGAAATGTATCCAATAATAAAGGACAAGCAGATGCTAAGGTTACATCCACTGGACCTGGACCAACTACAGTATCCAAGTTAGAGTGGCTCTGAGTGACTTTGTCTGCAAAGTATCCTCCCAATGCCTTGCAGTCAAGTGGTCTGCATTCTGTTCTTGTGGGGCAGAGGGCAGAAGGCCCCTGACCACTTGAGATAGCTCTGCTGGATGACTCCATGCACTCAACCGGTGACAAAGAAGTAAAATCTCTTTGCTGCCACCATCACATTGTAGGTCTTCCAGTAGGCCCGAGTCTGTGTTCAGTCATATCTGCTCTTCCATCATCAAATGCTCAAGCCTCCATCCCACTTGTTTCACTGCCTCAAGTAAACCAGGGAGCTTGCTTGGCTCCGGTCTGTGGGAAGGAACACTCAGGGGTAATTGTTTCCACCACCCTAATCATTTCTCCATTCCAGAGATCAACCAGAGCTTTAACAAGATCACCTGCCATGGCAACAGGAAACTCCCCAAGAACCAACAGGAATCCTTCCAGCTTCATAAGCATCTTGGGACAGGCCATCTTAATTGAGAGGGGCATCCCTGTAGAGGCTCTGAATCTCAGTGAATCTAAACCCCATGAGGTAGTGACCGGTCCACGACAACTACAGAAAGTTCTTCTAACCCCAGGTCACCATCAGCCCAGCCAGCACAGGTCTAGAGTGTGTCCTGAAGCATGGATGGCACCAGATACTACTTAGGACAGCAATATGGTCACCATGAATGACCTTAAATCCTGAGTTGCTGCTGATACAATGGCCTCAGCATGGATGCTGCAGTCCCCAGGCTGCAGTCCCCACTACTCTTTGGTACCTACTGAGTGATCCCGGGCCAGTCACTCTCTCAGGCTGAACTACTTCACAGGTTGCGATGAAAATAAAGTGGGGCAAAGAGTCAAGTACACTGCCCGTAGCACACTGGAGAGAAGGCATGAACAGCACTAAGGAAGAAACAAGCAATGCTTCTGTCAGCAGACTCCCTTCTAAGCAGCCTCTTCCCCAGCTTTTTTAACCGGGAGAAATAAACATCTCCGAAGGTAACATTAAAGCATCCAAACAGTATGAAGAATCCCTGCAGATATACAAGGCATGCACGCAGGATACAGCCATCTCTGTGCCTTTTTGTTGGCACCTGTGGAGAACCACCCAGGTACTGGCCGCTATGCCTCAGACTCTTTTCCTTTTCCACAAGTGGCCTGCTGTCACTATGACAACAGGAAGCCTGCTGCAAATCTACAGGGGATAAAGAGAACAAGAGGCAGAATAGAGGGCGTGGGGGAGAAGGTTTCTGGGTGAGAGGAAATCAGAGAAGGGCAGGGAGAGGAAAGAGAGAATTAAAAAATTTACAGGTGAAAGACACACAGAGAACACATTTTTACAGCAACAGCATACCCAGTAGATAGTTAAGACTTCAACTTCAAAGCATTACCACCACTAGACATCTTGCACAGATCTAAGAAAGCTGGAACGAAAAGCTTAAGTGAAAATTGAGGCAAGGCAGCCATGAAGGAAGCACAGTTAAACAATGTTGTATTGATGAAATCTGAAGTGTAGGCCTTCACCAGGACAGTCTCTACAGTGGCATCCCCACAGAGTCCAAAAAGTTGGGTAACTGTGCTTGTCTCAAACTATTTCCAGCTGTTTTCATCTCTGTCAGGAACGAGACTTCTATAAAGCCACCCTAAATACTTTGAATTACAACAGGGATAGCTCACAACAACACAGCCTTTCTGAGAAAATCCACTTCTTCTTCAATTACTGTAAGCAGCTGAACCCAGAGGCAACAGGGCAGGCCAAACGGAGTTGGAGGTGGCCTATGCCAAAGTCCTCGCTAATCAGAAAGTCCTGGGATTTCGACTACGTGAGTCTTGGTCCCACTACGCCACTGCTATTAGCGATGTAGTCCCACATACCTTCTGAATCCAATACGTAGGTACACAAATACAGAGAGACGGACAGTGCTGCAAGAATTCTAGTGCTAGGTTTTTGAGCTGTCAAGTTAATACTTTAGTAAAGTGAAACCATCAATGGATTTTTCCCCACAGTGCTTGTGGGTAATGTCTAAGTGCTAAGTGACCACATTCTGAACACTCACGAGAGTGGAAACATCATTCTGCCATCAAACTCTGCTTCTCCCATAGACCCATATGACTTTAAAGTGAAAAAGTGTGTGTGAGCAGCAGGAATCATTTCTCCCGGCAAAACTATCGGGATTTTTGTGGCAAACATAGTCCAGGTGAAGGGGGAAGACCAGAGGTGCTATATGTGGCCCTAGGGCCAAGTGTTGCCCAGCACCATCCTAAAGAAATCCTTTAGATTTATGGTACAGTTAAACATACTGTGACCTCCCCAATACTCCTGTTTATTCTGGACACTACATTTAAATGAACAACATTTTATCTGAAATGAGGGATAACACGGATAGAAATCATGTTAATTACCAACTGTAAATATTCATCCATACATGATTTTTTTTTATAGGATTCCAAAATGTATTTTGCATTTCCCTGTTCTTCTGTGAAGAAGAGAGCACAACTGGGCAGATTTCTTAAATCATGGGAAAAAAACAGAAATGCCAAGTGTGGACAAAAAATAACCTAAGCTTTTCTGACTGTTCCTATCACTAGAAATTACCACATTTTGAAGTGATTCATAAATTCCTGTATATCACTCACTCTCACTCCTTACTTGCACCTGAATATAAGAATGCCACACACTGAAAAGCACATCCATTAGAGCGGTTATCAGATAACATGAAAGCTATTTCCTGTTAGCTATTTCATGAGGACTTCCTGGATGGAACAGAGTGGGAATTGATCATACGGAAACAGCATGAAGAACCTGCCAATGAAATGCAGAGGCCTGTCCCACTGAGGGAGCAACCTGGAGGACAGTCACCATCAGGAGCAGGCCATGCACAAGGGATTCAGAATTGCTCCAAGTAAGTAATCACTTCCTACATCTTCCTGAGGATAATGGTGGTGAAGAGGCATAAACAGGAAACCAGCAGCAAGAGACACTGTATGCCAAGGAAGGAGCCAACCTAACCGCCAAGTGCAGCAAGAAGAAAAGAAAGGTGCTGGTGGTAGCGGGATTCACTGCTCATGGGTACAGAGGAAACTGTATGCCAGCTGGACAAGATGGATCAGATGCTGTCTTCCCAGGGTATGTATCTAGTTTATCACTGACGAAGCTCAGCAACAGAGTAGTACCCCTTTCTTCTGATTTATGTGGGAACCAATGACACTGCAAAGAACACTTTTGAGCAGATCATCTTGGACTATGAAGCCCTCGGCAGGGAAGTGAAGAGTTTAAGGACACAGGTGATATTTTCACCAATCCTACTAGTGAAAGATAGAGGACCACACAGGGACAGGAAGATACTGCAAATGAATGATTGGTTACACAGATGGTGTTGATGGAACAGTCTGGCTTCTGGGACCATCATCTTCACTTATTAGATGGAGGGCTACTGGCCACAGATGGGCTACACCTCATGAAGATGAGGAAGAATATCTTTGACAAAACATGACAAATCTGAGACGGTTTTAAACTAAACCTCTGCAGGTCCCATGATTGGAACATAACAACCAAAGGACATAAGCCATTCAAAAAGAATAGATAGGGAACAAAAAAGAGGGAGTAGCATTATATATCAAAGACAAAAGTGTAGAAGTCCATGTGAGTGATCAAACTGGACCAGTGGAGAGCATTTGGGTAAAAATAAATGGAGAAATAAATAAATACAACATTGTGGTACGAGTTTATTACAGGCTACCAAATCAAGATGAGGTGATGGATGACACTTTTCTGAAAGAAATCTCGGCAATTCCAAGAAGAAATAAATGGTAGTAATGGAGGATTCTAATTATAGTGATATCTACTGGGCTACTAGCTCACCTAAGCATAGGTTCTCTAACAAAATCCCAAATTGCATCCCGGGCTTGATCTTAAACAACAGGGAGGAGTTGGTCATTGGAATCAAAGTAGTTGGTACTTCAGTGGGGAGTGGTCATGTAACACTAAAATTCATGATGGCAGAACAGGCCAAAGAAGAGTATAGCCAAACACAAACCTTGGATTCCAGGAAATCTGATTTTATCAGGCTCAGGAAAATACTAGGCAGAATCCCATGGCTAAAGATGCTAAAGAAAAAAGATGCTGAGCATGGGTGGGATTTCCTGAAGAAAGAACTGCTAAAAACACAATCACAAACCATTCCATGGAGAAAGAAAAATGACAAGCATCTGAAAAACAATCAATGTGGCTGCACAGTAAACTTGAGAAGGAAGTGAAAAGAAAAAAGAGCATGTATAAGGAATGGAAAGAAGGATGAATCACCAAAGAATACTGATGTGCAGCCCAGGCTTGCAAGAACAATATAAGGAAAGATAAAGTTCAAAATGAGCTGAGACTAGCCTTGCTGGCTAGGTAAGCAAGGAGCAAGAAAAAGGGTTTTTCCAAATACGTTTGAAACAAGAAAATTATGGAGGAAATGGTGGGAGCACCGCTTAGCAAGGATGATAAAATGTTAACAGATCACAATGAAAAGGCAAAGTTGTTCCTATTTTGCTCCAGTTTTTTCCATCAAAAAAGAGGACTGTTGCTTCTATGCACCAGCAGATACCCTGGCAAGGAATCTTGGTTAAAAATCAAGATTGGTAAGGATGAATGAAGGTCAGAAATCACCTAGCTTGAACAGAATTCAAAAGGACCTTGATAAACTATCAAACTGGACTGAAATTAATACAATGAAATTCAACAGAGATAAATGCAAAATTCCACGTCCAGGCCACAAGAACAAATGCACAGGTATAGGATGGGGATATTTGGATCAGCAATTGTGATTATTGTTGATCATAAGTTGAGCATGAGCCAACAGCGTCATGTGACAGCAAGGAAGGCGAATGCTATCTTAGCCTGCATTAATAGAGCCACAGTTTCAAAGTCAAAGGAAATAAAATTTCCACTGTGTTGGTCAGGCTTCACCTGCAGTACTGTGTTCAGTTCTGGGCACCTCATTTTATAAAAGATATAGACAAGTTGGAGCGGGTTCAGAGGAGGGCAATGAGGATGATAAGAATGGAGAACAAAATAGATGAGTAGAGGTTGAAGGAGCAGGGCAAGTTCAGTTTGCTGAAGAGAAAAAGACTGAAGGGTGACATGATCACACTTTTATACCCTGAAGGACTGCCACAAAGAAGAGGGTGCAAGCTTGTTCCCTGTTCCCTTACAAGGTGGAAATAAGTCTAATGGTTTGAAGTTACTGGACAGAAGATCCCAACTAAACATTAGAACAAATTTCTTGACAGCAAGAGTGGCTTGCCTGGAGGTGGTGAGATCTCCTTCTCTGGACATCTTTGAAAAGAGGCTGGACAGCTACCTGCTGGGAATCCTTGACTGAAGAGGAGGTTGGACATGATGCCCATGGAGACCCTTCCAAATTTACAATTCTATCGCTGTGATGTCTCCCCGTGACAATTGCTTCCAACTGCAAGGAGCCACAGATAACTAAAAATGTCTATTTTTGCAAACAAGAAATGGAATGGATCCCCAAAGAAAAGGCAGGAATAAGCTAACATTAACATTGGTGAGGGCATTTATACCACCTCTTCATAACATACCCAACAACCATGCTATGCTATGAGCTTTCACATCTTGCCACAGATTCTCAATTGAACTGGGGTCTAGCCTTTTGTTAGACTGTTCTATGGCATGCGAGTTCTTGTTTTAAAACCACTCCAGTGTTATCATGGCTGTGTGTTTAGCGTTATTGTCCTATTTGAAGGTGAACCTACACCCTGGTCTGGAAAAAGGTTTTCCTCTAGAATTGGCCTCTGTTTGGCTGCAGCTATCTTACTCTCAGTCTTGACCAGTTTTCCAGTTCCTGTTGAGGAAAAATAACCACAAGCATGCTGCTTCTACCACTATGCTTCACCGTGGAGACGTTGTTCTTAGAACAGTGAGGACTGTGCTTTGTGCCACACGTAGCAATTTGTGGCAAGGCCAAAAAGTTCCATTTTGGTCTTATCATACTAGAGAACATTTTCCCACATGGTTGCTGTATCTCTCACATGTTTCTCTGTAAACTCCCATAGGGCTTTGATATAGATTTGTTTCAGGAATGACTTCATTTTTACCACTGTTCCATAAAGCCCAGCATTGCAGCACATTCAGGTGGTAGTTGTCCCGTCAGTGGTATCTCCTATCTCAGCTGCAGATTCTTTAGAGTAACCATTACTCTGGCAAGACTTGACAGTGGCTGTTTGCCAGAAATCCTCAACCAACCAGACAGAGGCAGAACAATCTGGCCAAGAAGAATGGGCAAAACTGAAGGATTCATACGGGTAAAGCTGACAGAGATTTACCCAAGAAGACTCATACCTGTGACTGTTGTTTTCTACAATGTATGGACTTAAGGGAGTGCATACTTATACAACCAACAAGTACAAGTTGATTTTGTTTACTTAACTTCTGTTCCATGATAAAATTATTTTGCACCTTCACAGCACTGAGTATCTTGAGTACATCTACTGTTAATTGACTCTTACACTGCTAATTGACTCTATTTCAAGTTCAAGTTGTAATACAAGAAAATGTGGAAAAAGTCAAAGGGGAAGGAATCCTTCTGAAAGACACTATAAGTTAAAACTATAATAAAATATATAAAGATATTTTTTGTTTTATTGTGTGAACCATCACCTATCTATATTATAGACCAACAGCTCTTAAACTTTTCTTAACACAGACTCCCTTTAAATATCTCTTGTTGCTACGGACTACCAAGATTTAACTCAAGATTTATGGGAAAACCCTAAATATGTTGTAACATAACACACACTGTGGTAGTTACTTGTCTTCAGGACCTGCACAAGTGAAGCCAACAGACAAATATTTTTTGCTGTAATGGCAGCACTTTTAAAGATAATTAGAAGAAGCTTCTAGACACATCTTCATCAACATCATCAGTACTTTTATGATCCAACCCGGGGCTCAGACAAAATGTATCGTTACGAAATTCACTATGATAACATCAAACTGCTGACTACCTTTTTTTGCTATCAAACAGTTATTTCCGTAACTTTTGAACAGTCTGAGATATTGTAATGAAACTCGGTACAAACGATGTCTATCACCAGCAAAAGACTCCTGCTCTTTGAGATCAATGTATAACTGACAGCCTGTCTGTTCATCAGCCTGCCTGCCTGCCTGCCTATTTTAATTGTAAAAGCTCGTAACATTTCTTCAAGTCTTCACAGACCCCCTGTGAGGACATTGTGGACCTGGGGGTCCATGGACCACAAGTTAGAACTGCTATTATAGACAGATAATGCATTTTCTAGAAGAAATATTTTATTCACAAATTCTGGATAAAAATGGTTTCAAGAATTCAGAAGATAATTCAACCTTCCATCCATAACCCTCTCCAAGAGCTTTTAGATCCTTTATACAGAAGCAATGGATGGGATCTATAAAAACTTCTTAAAACAGTAAAAGCACCTTTTTTACTTTATACCTAATACCTATTTCCTTACACGTACTATCTATCATGAGAACTGAAGTAAGATGAAAAATCTGATTGCAATATGCATGGAAGGGTATACAGTTTTAAAATAACTTTTAAGAGGACATGTTTTCACAGACTATACACTGCATCAGATGCTCAAAACATCTGATCAAACAGCAAGCTGGACAATTGTCTGAATTAAAAAAAAAGAAAATAACACTTCAGTATTATCCTCAACTTCAAAGTTATACACCTTTAATTTCTTCCATAAGGTTTAATAATGAGAAAGCAATCCATAATCCCTGTTGAGACCTAGGTTCACACAGGCCTTATCAGTTTTTGTTCTGCTAACTCACATTCCATCTGTCCACCCGCATTCATTTATCTCAGGATAGCACTCTGAGGTCTTTGATGTAATGGCTAGGAAGATTAAAGTACTCACCCATGGATTTGTTGTCATTCTGTTCTTTTTGTTAGATTTGTGACAATTATCCTCTGCTTAAACAGGAATGGCTGTGGCCCATGCAGACTACTGATGGCAAACCACAAATAAATAAATAAATAAATAAATAAACAAAACATTGTTGCATATTTTGCAACTGTAAATACAGGTGGCTTAGTTATTACTGTAATAACATCTTCAGCATTATTAAGAGGGCACAATTGGCAAATTCAGTGTGTTCCAAAGTTGCACACTTTGGTGCTGGTAGTCCACTGGCTGCCAGTGAGCAGCAGCTTCTAAGTTAATGTCCAACCAGAGGGTATGATAGATCTAGATCTTTCCAGAGACACGATCACTTAGTGCTGGTCTAAATGTCACCCCACAGTTCTGCTGAAGTATCTTTGCTATGGGAGTTGTAGGTAAAAGAACTTTTGCAGAAATTATTCTTGAGCTACAATTCTGACCTTTGTCATCTGTCCACTGTTATAGGATAGAAATTGAAATTTTTTAAGGATGCTGCCAGAGTCATCTACAGTTCTATCCAGTGCCTTGCTGTATGTTATTGACTGAATTCTGGTACAGTAGTCTGTGAGTGTTATCATTGTCTGAGTTTATAGCATTATAGGGTCTGGCATGCTGGGACTGGTCTGACTGGATGCTTTAACTAGCCTACAAATGAAGCCCAGAAGGCATTCTTGAAGCCAAGAGAGCTCAATCTATTAGGGTTGTAGTAAGATCAGGGGTTTAACAGGCAAGGTGACAAAACTTGACTTCTCAGACAGCCATTCAAACTTACAACCAAGGCTGGATTAAGATGGTTGGGGGCTCGAAGGAGTTCCACCCTACTTTAAGCACACATGTGACCTCTCCTATTGGAGGTCCGATTTTGCACTCTGGCAAATTAGGAATAGTAGTAATGCGCTAGCTTCTTTCAGGTCAGGTGCGGACAAACTTCCTGCTAGCTTGATTGAGACTACATTCTCAGAGGCAATGATCCTATCACATCATTCATATTTGCACTCTCTCCAGAGTTGGGAAATGAGGCCAAGGTGGTGGTAAATGTTGCCAACATTTGGAGAAGGCTGTACAGATCTACAGCTCTACTCTTTTCCTTGGGAGCATATCTCTCATTAACAGCATCAGAGTAAAAGAAATTTAAGCATGTGCAAACACACACAGAGAGCATGTGGCCTTCACTCACTGAGAAACCAGGGGCATTTATTCCAAATGCAGCATTAACAATCCATCTATGCTTACAACTACTATGCTAAATAAAAACAAGTCTTCAGCTCCAATCAACTTCCTAGTGTTTCAGCTAACTACCAAGCTTAGATAAATACAAAAACCACAAGTAGAACTTTCAACACAACACTGAAATGTCTCCTCACACAAGCACAGAGTGTTCTGGTCCAGGGATCCAAGCAGCCCAGAAAAGGATACCGAACAGCACTCTTCAGGGAGGGAGGCACAAAATTGACTCCCAGGCCGTGTCTTGCTGTGCTATGTACTACAGCACTAAAGAGCTACTAGCTTCAAACAAAGGTGTGCGCACATTATATACACACATTATATTACATCATATACACACATTATATAGGCATGTACACCTCTCCTCACAACTAGTATACTTAAGTTTAAGCTGACCTCAACTCCTTCCACTGCATTTTAAATTTTTAATACTACCATCATCATAATGCCTAGTCTCAGCACAGATTCACCATCAGTCCAACTACTACCAGGCTGAAAAATCTCCATCCAGCTTTGCAGCTGCCCTGCAAGAGGTGAAAGAAAATTTACTTCCACTTTCTTATGGGAGGTGAATGTAATATATTACGTGTGTGTGTGGAGAGGGGTATTACCTTATATGACACGAGGCAGCCAAGTGTTTCTTTGAGTGTTTTTTCCTACCTCTTCAGAAAAGGTTTGCTGCCACTGATTCAGTGGCACAGTTACATTTCCATTTAGGCATTCTATAGGACAGAAGCAGCTGAAATAATCTGGCAGTCAATTTTGCCACCCAGGACCCACTGTGTAATTTTTTTTGCCCATTAAGGAGAAAAAAAACTGGAACTGACTGGAAGTTCACTTCTGGTTTAAAACAAACATACAAAAATTATTTTTTGGCTAAATCAAAATTGCATGCCTTACTTCAGAGGAGACACTCCCCTCCTGAAAGCCTCCAGGAACACAATTCTCCTTGTTTTGAACAACAAAAAACTTTCCTGAGCTGTGAGAGGTGGCAGTGGTCTAGGATCCACAAAAAATGGGAGTTGCGTGTGCCACACAACCCTGTTCTAGATCCTGCTCTCCTCATTATAGTCTTAACTGCTAATCCTGTGAACGTACACAATCTTGTCAGGTGCTGGGTTCATGGCTATGTACTTCTGCATCCCTTAGGAGTCTCAATACATGGAAACCATAACCTTTGTACATGTATGGGTGCACATGTGTGCCAACATGGTTTTGCTTTCAAGCCAACAGGAACTTGACCAACTGAATTTGCTACTAGAAGAAATATTTTCTTCACAGCCACTCCCTCATGGCATGTTTCCAGTTCTCTGATAATGTACAAACCAGCCAGTTTCTGCCACTCATACTCCCTCTTTTCCTGTCTACAGTCCACTTCCAGTGATGCTAGCTCCCAGAAGGTAGTTGCTGCTATCTGCATGAGCCAGATATACTGGGCTCCTCCCTAACACCATGGGGATTCTGTTTCTTTGACCATCTTGAAGGATGTTTTGCTAATTGTGCTGAATTGCTTGCCCTCCTGCAGCTCCAAACTCAGGTCTACTTAACAGTTATCTTCACTCACTCATGTACAAGGCCTCTCTGCTTCTCTTACAACCTTTACGCAGTATCAGGAGTGCCAGCATTACTGTATTATCTACCAAATGTTACCGATGGCATCACTAAGAAATTTATTCTCAATTTACTAACTGCAGTCACAACTTCACGAGCAAGATGAGGGAAAACCTTTGTGATGCCTATTGTTACAGAACGGTTATTTATGGCATAAATTATAACCAAAATGGATACATGGACAGATATGCTGCATAACAGATATTATTACTAAGTACAAACCAAGATTCCCTTCACCAATGGCAGTATTTTATTTTGGACTATTTCTTGGTGTTTAATAGGATGGATACACTTGTATATGAAGTTCAAAATAAGGTAAATCCACTCATCTCTGACCTTTCATTTAAGGGGAAACTGCCCTTTCATTCTGAGTTTTCACAGAACGTGATGGAGAACAGCAAGATTAAAATTTAGACTTCAGTGATTTAATGTAGTGGTATGAAATATCAAAATATTCATGACTTAGTTCCTATTATGACTCTATTTTAATAATGTGCAGGCAGCAGAAAGTCCACAGTCCCTCTGGTAACATTCTTCCCACCCCTTGGCTCCTTTGAGCTAATCTATCATTACCTTTCCTGCCAAGAGAGAATAAGTCTTAACTACAAGAGCATTCACATTATTAAAAATATTCCTAATCTAGGCACATTCGAGTTATACAACAGGCCAGCCAAAATCTCTAGGTAGGGACGGTGCACCTGCTCCCCTATGTGCTGCAAAGAGCATACTGCTGTTATATAAACTAAACACTACAAGTAATAGTATCAGAGGTCAGTACACATAATTGGATCAGTCTTGTTCAAATGCCCAGAAGATGCATATTCAACACTCCATTTATGGCATGAAGACATTGGGGTAAGATGAATCACAATTTTAGCTGGAAGAAAATCACCACCACCTAACAGCAATGCACAGAAACAGTTAGGTGCTTTAAAGCACATATTGGTAGGGTGAAAAGATAAATTATATGAAAGTGGGAAATGGAGGAGGAAACACTACTGAATATTCAGGAAGATTTAAGAATAGAAAACAGCATTCTGTTAATGGACAGAAGGGACAGGAAGAAACATATTTTGCAGAGACATGACAATTTACATTTGATTATGCTATAAAGCTCTTCATAATAAAATACCAAGAAACAAGAAGTCTCAAAATAATCTTTAACAAGGAAAAGCATCCAGGTGGTGAAGAAATTTTTACTTATCCAGTGATTTAATGAATAATATTACACTAAATTAGTCCACCGCCACCAGAAAAATTATTCAGTATTGCTCTAAAGGATTATAAACACAAGAGTCTAGCAATGAGGAACAAACAAGAGTTTAGAAAAATCTTTACAATTAATTGGAAACAAGCTAACGGTTAAAGAAAGCTGCTAATCAAAATAGTTTCAGACTCAAAAGAGTGAGAACACTGTATTCTTCAAGGATGTCAGAACAGTTTACTGTATTAGGATGAATTTTCATGTTGATACATTATTCTCAGGACTGTATTTTCACTATTACCACCTCTCTGTACCTATTTGAAATTCCACTAGCGATGGCACTTTAAATCACTGTAATTCCACTGATGATACAACTAGCATATGCAATGGGTTATCTAGGATATGCTCCTGTATCCCACATATGTTTTCTGAACTTTTCTTCAAACCCAGAATTTTACCCAAATCAGCACGAGGAAATCAAACATCTCTCTATCAGTATAATAACTGATCCAGAGAACCGCAATATGTAACCAGATCCAGCTGTTCAGTGAAGAAGGCAAAGAACTATGAGCACAAAGAATTCTGCCATGGTGGCTTTCCCTTAGCAGAAAGCACTTCCCCTCACACTGATTGAGGCAGTCAATTTTTCACTGATCTTTTTTGTCATTCACCTGAGTTTCCTTAACAACAAGCTTCTCTTGAGGATTAGGGAGCCAACATAATGAAAATGGAATGACTCTGAGGCAGGATCTACTATACCTCAGACCAATGTTCAGACATCAGCAATCACCATCACAGATAGAGATTAATAGAGATTAATATTTAAGGGAGCCTTTCTTTGACTTGTATAGTACTGCTAACTTTATTGTTAGTTAACCATTAAGCCTGAATTCTGACTTACATTAGAGGTTCAAGTATAGACTTCTAAGACTTTAAAATACTACTTACAGCACCAATGTGTCGTGACATCACTACAAAGTGAGAACATGACTAATATTACTTCCTCACTGAAGCTTCCACCCCTTATTCTTTTCTAAGCCAGATGGTATGCCTTAAGACATTTTTCCTAAAGAAATGTTTTTAAGTAAATAGATAATAATAAAAATACATCAGAAGAGCCAGAGTTCAAAATTAAACAGCTTGAAGCAATGAAGTTATTGACTTAGCTACCGGCTTTTGATAGATGATAGTTTATCTATGGCCCAAATGCTGAGTATCAGGTTAAAGCCCTTGAGAAAAAGTACCAGCGTACCTACCACAATGTTTATAAAGGATAATAGCAAAAATAGCAATTTCAGTTTCTTTTTATAAGAAGCTGAGAACTAATGTTTCCCACAATCCAATGTTTTTACCTATGGCATTCAGAAACCTATATTTACCAAGGTCCTGAAGCAGTAGAACCATTTCCACAGCTTACCAACCATTTTGCAGGCCTATTTTATTGCTCTTATTTCAGTGTACTGCACTGAAGCTGCTATAAATAACATTTTTCACAAAACAGGATCTAGCTTCAGAGAGCTCATGCCCAAACATCTTGCTCATCCTGTTCCCTGCTAATTATACTGATTAAGCTATAATCTTACACATACGTTCTAGCAGTAGGAAAAGTAACCAATAAGGGTTTTGAACAAGATGTTGATGGTGGGGAGAGTAGGAAAGTATATATCCTTCATATTTTCTATGACTTCAAGGAATATATCCTTAGTAATTTTCTATGACCGTCCAAAACAGAACTCTGTGCAACACATTTCTTGAAAATCACTATGCTTCTGATGTAGGAATCAACTATTGCATGGGATTAACTAAAATGTGAGCCTGAGCAAAATGGGCATGTGAAATACAAGAAAAGAAATGAAATAAAAGAAAAGAAAAGAAACAGAATGCTCAGAAACTGTATACATATCAGAAGTAAGTTTAGCCTTTCTCAGCCAGTGCCCTACAGATGTTCTGGAGTACACGTACCATCTGCTACAGCTATCATGGTAAAGGATTTTGGAAGTCATAGTCCAGTATGTCTGGAGGATGCCAGGCTTCTCTATGAGGATGTACCTTCTTTATGAGCAGGGAGCCTGTCATAAATGGATGAGAAAAAAAGAGCTGGCAGAAAGAATACACCACAACTATTACAAGGATGACACTGTGTAAGCAGGCAGTCATGATGGCTTATCTCTGTGTGTGACATAAGAAGCTAAGGATCACTGGAAACACTGGCTCATCATCTATGAACAGAGTGCTGGTTCGTGCTGTTTGACTACTTCCAGGTGCAGTGGGAAAGACTAAACAAATTATGGAGTTTTGATTTACTCCATGGTTCATTTATTGTGTCATTTGGCAACCAGTGGCTCTCTTTTTCTCCTTTCTTCCTTCCCAACAAATCACAGCAAGAATCCAGGGTCTGTTCTTGGCCCTCTTCTCCGTAATTTGGGAAAGGAAAAAAAAAAAAAAGACACACAATGCTGTCTGCTGCCAGGCAAGTTGATAAACCTAACTGCACCATGATTTGTTTAGCACCGTTGTTTGTTCCCGGGTGAAGGGGGACCAATCAATCAGTGCACACTAGAGCCACTGAGTAAGGATTCCTCAAAATTTCTGGTTTGCTGTGTTACATGAACATACCCTGTGTACCACTATCACTCAAGCTGGCTAGGAACCTGGATACTCCTGTAGACAGAATACTATGACTGCAAAAAGAGAGGAAAAAAAGCAGTTTGAGAATACTGGATACTCTCCTGGCTGGTAGAAGAAACATCAACACAATAAAGAAGTAGCACCAAACAAGACCTAGTGCCAAGATTTATTTTTAGGAAAAGGCTTTTTATTGTTAAACAGGTTTAATTATAATCACATCCAGTCAAAAGGATGTATATTTAACAGAACTACAGAAAAAGAGAGCAACGAAATACAACACTTTATATCCTGCAGGAACTGAAAAAAACACTTGAAAGCTTTTAGGAAAATGTACAGACAGATGAAGATTTATACTGGAATACATTCAAATAGCTAAACTTTTATTGTTCTTTTTCTTCTTTGGTTTCCATCTAGACAAGCTTGTCATAAATTAGACCTTTACATTCTTCTTCAGCTATAAAACACCAATCCATACAAAATGGAGAAAGAACAATGAAAAGAGAAATATGTGTCACCTCAATTCTTAAGCTGACATATTTTCCTACTGACAAATTATGTTTTACCTGCAAGCCTTAAGTACTTTCAGCAAATTCTGAAAACTATGACTTTGTCACTGTGGTTTGTATTTACGGACTGAATGTTTACCTGTGTTGTAATTGTTTCTGCTAATAACTACCTGCTTTTTGTGGGAGCCTCAGTGCTATGTGACTTTGCTTAGTGTGAATGTTCTCCTACCTCCCAGGTTCCATAACAATAGCAAATGTCCTGAAATACTCAATATATAACCAACATTCAATTCAAAAGAGACAAAATAATTCATTTCCCATACTGAAGTTGTGTCCCTTCACTTAAATAAACAGAGGTATTCCTGTAAGAAGGAAAGCTCTACGTAGATTTGCTTGCCTGGAACACATCTGTTAAATTGGGAGAAAGTAGCTGTTACACAAACTAAATATAATGGAAATTTTACATGAGCCTTCCTGGGCAATGGACAGCAGCCACTATTCCCTGAAGCAATAAATAGACTTATTCATACATTTATAAAGTGAATTATTTTCTTACTATGAAAATGAATTACTAGGAATGAAAAAGAGTACTTTCCTTTTACTACTGTCAAATCAGCCCATTTAATACTACAAATGGGTGACAGAAAACTATTTTCCTTATGCGTGAATCTCTTTCTATTTACCATCAGCACAGTTAAATGAAAAGAACATGGCACAGCCATTCTGAAATTAAAATTCTATAATTTCTTTTTCTCGCATCATCTCTCTCCCCTCTCTCTCACACACATATCCAGATTCTCTAGTCTCCAAAACCTGGTTCTTCCATTCTCATGCATACAATTATCTAGCTAAGCAAACCTAACTTTTTAGGTCTTAATTCGCAGTTTACTAAGATCCATGGAAGGTATCTCCAACCCTAGTTTAAAGTTTGTAAAAGGAGTAAAAATAAGATCAGAAGTCTGCTTCATTCAACTAAAAAATAAATTAGGAATTGACAACATTTAAAAACATATCAAGGTTATATGCTAAATAGCAATGGAGAAATAATTAAAATCAGGAGTCAAGAAATCAGCTAAATGGATTTGTGTCAATACATTTCTTAGATCAAGTCACCACCATAATTAAATGCTCAAGATGTCTTAGAGGCCACTGACAAAATTAAATTCTCTGTCTTCTGGGGAAAAGGTAGCGGTGAAAGCTTTTAAACTCAGAATATTTAAAATATATGTATTTGGCATACAAAATATTTCATGATCGATTTAATATAATTATATCTTGTAATTCTATAATAACACAAAAATCCAAAGCACTGCAAACCCACATAAGTTTTGCCCCATTATGCTGACAACAGGCCATCTACATGTACCTTCCAGATCGGACTACCTGTTATCTGTTTAACACAAAATCTATGTAATGTGAAAATCTTCTTGTATCTACAAAGTTACTATATTAGGAAGAAAGCTACAGGAGAGAGACCGTCTCTTAGCAAGCTAGTTTTGCACAGACACATGGGGTTATTTTGATGTAGTGCAGTACAAACATTCAGTCCCTTATCTGTATAGCTGAGGTGGTGAAGACTAGTAAAATCTGCAGGAAGAGTACTACACAGTATATTTTGTATAAAACAGGGCTTGTCCCCTACAAAATTGATCCTTTTTTTGAAAAATGAAATTTTCATAAAAAGCATTACAAAATGCAGAAAAAAATCCAAAAATGTGCAAAAATTTATCAGAGAGGTAACTTCTGAAATTCTCCACTACAATTTCCACTGAAGTCAATAGCTCAGGCTTTCAAACAACTGCTTTTAGATCCACATTATTACCTGGATAAACTTGACAGATTGTTTTCACCATGTATCCACCCACTTTAGCAGGGAGCTTCAGTGTGTGGAAATTGCCCACCAAAGCAAAAGAAAGCAATCGCCTGGCAAAATGCTAGCAGGTGCACCACTCAGCTCACAGTTGTTGTTATTATCATCATGATCACGATCATTTATTTACATAGCATCATCACTTTACAAGGCACGTTACAAGTAAAAGAACTACAAAACAGTTCCCAGCCCTCAGGCTTACAATCTAACATATCACTCATGGAAACCAGGATACACACGGCCAAGCAGCACTACAGTGTGATTAAGATGCCAAAAGTTATTAAGGAGAAAGAACACAGAAACTAAGGGAGGCTGCAGCAGTTTGCTTCCTCCAGAGTCAACTGGGAAGAGAAAGATTCTCCCTCTCTCCTCTCCTCCACTGATTTAATTGAAGACAAACTATAATTGCATTTGAACTCACTTTGCAGCAGCTGACGTAAACTGGGGACAAAGGGGGAAAGTAAGAGAATGAAACTAGGACATTTTGGAAGCAGTTGAAAAACTGGGACAACAGAAGATTAATTAGAATTGTTCCTGCCAAACTGAAACATGGGAGGGTATGCAAATGAATTATTTTCCTTCAAAATATTTTCCTTCAACAATTTTAACTGTTGTACTTCAACCCCTCTCAGAGGCAATTGGATTAAATTTGTGTGTCCTGGTCCCTGCCAAGGGTCTAATTAATGAATGATAACAGAAACATAATCCAATTGTTGTAGAAAATATTTGTGTGTTCTTAAATCATGGCGGACAATGAAACGCCTACCCTCCTCTCCTTCTCCCTTTGCACCCATCTCTCCCTTCCTGTATGGCGGGGAGAAAAACCTACAGTAGCAGTACCATTTTGCCATCCATTGCTTCATGCTCCTGTAAACCAGCGTAACTCCATACGTGGTCCGTCCTCAAACAGCCCATTCTAGTTTTAAATACTGACCACTGGAAAAACAACAACAATACTAAAATACTATTTTTTACCTGGACCATCAGCTTCATGATCATCATCACTCTCAGCATTTTCACTACTGCTTTCAGTATTAGTGGCTTGTATGTAATCTTCAGGAGGGGGGCTCACTGTGTACATCTTCCTTGGAGCCAGAGTCTCACTCTTTTTATCTAGAAAACAAAACCAAGAACTCCCATTATTTTTGTTACAACATCTGTGTGGCTACTGGGATATAAGCAATACCTGCAAATGTTCTAGTTCATAATACGAACCAATGTCTCAGTGTACTGACACCCTCCATCCAAAAATGGTGAATCATTATGACACTTCTCTGCACATTGGTTGTGTAAAACATTATCTTTTCACAAAACACATTTTTCTACAGAGAATAGCATATTTTGGCCATGCTAGGGCTTTTTCTCTACAAAACAGATCTCTTTTCTCCAGAAATAAAATTTTAATTAAGAGTTCCAAAACACAAAAAAAAAAAAAAAAAGGTGTGCAAAAACCTATGTAATCTCACTTAGCAGAGAGAAATCTTCTGAAATTTTTCATTCCTCTAAAACTGAAATATATGTAAATTCACATCCCTACCTTTCACCATCTTGGAAGATACAAGGATCTCTGCCTCATGCTCTCAGGTCTGAAAGAACCTCAGTCAAGTCTGAGGTAATATCCATTTGCATACACAGGGAATCATGCAGACAATGCAAGAACAAAATAAGTCAAGCTTTTCACCCCGAATATTTCCTAGGTTGCCCATATTGCCTTGGCAGTGTCTAAACAAGGGAAAATGGGTTTTGCTGTCCTCAGCTGCAACAAGGAGGTCGACTGACAGCTACAATCAACAAGCAACTGTTCCATATGAATGAGACTTACTGGATTCCACTTTATCAGTGGCATTAATGCCATCCGGTCACACGATCTCCACATTTATTTGGCAGTGACTAAAATTTGTGGTGTTTCTATAATAGGATTACCCTTTGCAGGCACAGAGTTTTTTGGAATTGAGTAATATTTTCCTTCTCACCTACACGATTAAAGGACTGAGCCAACCACTAACATGGATACTTCATCATATAACCTAACCAATAGCAGAAACTGACCTCCACCTCAGCTACAGGGTTTCTTTTCCCAGCATTCGATAATGCCAGTGGTAATAATTCTTCCAAAAATTATCTACAGCACACATACAGGAACACTGAAATAACCTATGGAATTACTTTATAAAAACTGTAATCATCTTACAATCGCCTTGTGGAAGAATAGAAGGAAAAACAGCACTCAGCAGTAATTACAGCAGACTAGCAGAACACAGGGCTGTGGGCCACATGCAGCCCGCCAAAAGATTTTGTGCCGTCACCATCTCCACCCCTCTGCACCTATTTGCCTGCCGAGCCCCATCGATGGGAGCAGCCACTCTGCGCTCGGCTCCCTGGCCCTGCCTCTCAGCTCTGGATTAGGAAAACTGGCGATGTGGTGGGACAGTCCTCGGGTGCGGCCCACCCTCATCCACACACACATGCAAACGCACTCACGCACACGGTCCCCTCCACCCATGCGACGCAGACAGGCTGAGGCGGGGACTCCTACAGGGTTGGAGGTACCCGAACTGGCTTGGCTGGCTTCTTCAGTCATTGAGGGGCAAGGAGGTCCGAAGGGAGAAAGGAAGCTCTCTCCTCACTACCACAGCCACACTGCACATCTATACAAACACTATTCCTCTCTCAGCACTGAAAGAGAGAGAACGGAATGGCTTGTGAGGAGAATAAAAAGGTCAGAAGAGCATGAAGCAAAGAAGGAGGTGCCACAGGGGAAGCGGGGGGTGTAGGGGGAGCTGGCCCATTTGTCCACTAAAGAGAACACCATCAGAGTGAGCAGGAGGAGAACCGGCACGAAAGGGAGGAGGAGAGTGAGTTGCCTTTGGCTGGCGGCACTGCAGGGTAGCCCATCCATGTCCCCGTCTGCATCCCCATCCCCTCCCTGGGTGGTGGCTGGGCCATGATGCTACTGCGAACCCGCACACTGTACAACTTCAAGTCGGAGAAGCCAGGCAAGATCTCCCTGTGGGAACACAAGGTGCTGAGCCTCTGCAGCGACCAGGAGAAGGAGGGCTGATTCGGGGGCGTCAACAACTGAGGTGACCACGGTCTCTTCTTGAACTACTTCTCCACTTTCGTGAAATCAGGCAGCAAGGCCTTTGTGTTGGGCAAGGCTTCAGGTTGCGTGATGGGAACAAGCTGTGCACAGTGCTGGGCATCTACGGGCTTGAGTGGTAGGAGAACTTGTACCCTTTCCAGTGCTCCACTGTAGACCCCACCAAACAGACCAAATTCAAGGGCACGAAGAGCTACACTGACTACAGGCTAGTGCCCAGCCACACCGGGCAGCAGGTACACTGGTGCTACAAGCACTTTGACTGCTTCTGTGGGTGCCTGGTGGGAAAGTTTCCTGTCATCTTGGTGCCCCATTTGCCAGAGAAGCAGGCCACTGGATGCTTTGAGGAGGACTTTATTTCCAAGTGCAGCAAAGGCCTGGCCTGGTGGATGGGCTATATATGTAGCCATTTGGTGTTGGCCCAGTGTGATGCCTTCCAGCATTTCCTTACCTGTCCCAGCACTGATGAAAAGGCATGGAAACATATTATAAAAACATATCTTTATAATATGGTTTATTTTATTTTCAAAATAGTTTAATCATTAATTATACTATAATAATTATAGTATAATTAATGATTAAACTATTTTGCAAATAAAAAACATTACTATAGTATTATTATAACTTCACTTGGAAAGTGAGGCACTAAAAACCTATCTGCAGCCCAAAGATTGCCAAAATCCATGATATTACGATTATCTTGTGGATTTTAAATCTGTGGCTACTGAGAAATTCAATGTAGTTCAAGTTATGTCTACTCCCACTGTGACTGTTTCACCTGAGTCATCTGTTCATCAGCTTTCTACACGCAGAAAGCAGACTGCTGACTACATTATACTGGATTGCTACAGATCTTGATGAGAAATCTCAAACTTCAGCAAGCCTTCTTTTGCTCTACAGTAGCAATAAGGACATTTCATTGGGTTCAGGAGGTTAACTCTCCAATGCTCATTCCACTTCCTCCCCTCAATAAAAATAATTTAAAAAAAAAACAATCTCAAAATACAGTTTGTCTCTTCCTCTAAACACTAAGGAAAAGTCTTCACTTTTAGAGGACAATAAAGAAAATGGAAAAATAATGCCATAAGATACAAACTGATTAATCATGCATTCTGAAGGGACACACATAAAATTAAAATTAATTGAAACTATTCGGTAAATTTGCTTCTTTAAATTCATGCTAAACCCCTCAAACTGCAGAGTCTTGGGGCTGATTTCTTTTACCACTGTTGATTAATAATGAGGTGTTAATCAGTGCGGGAACTAATGAGAAGGAAATGTAAAAGTTCTTCAGGGTGTTAGAATCCACTGGACAAAATCAGTCTTGCTTGGGAAAGAAAAATCATCATTCTTAAGACATGCAATCAGAGTGTCTAGTAGAATTTTTCACTCATGAACTACAGAGAATTTGCAAAAGGCCTTGAGCAATACTAGAATTCACAAACTTCCAGCAGCGTCTCTGAACAACATGGGAAGTTCTTGCACTTGGAAAGGTTTCAAGCAGAGGGATTAAGAAGCCCATTCTCTGTATCCCTGCAGTAATCACCCACTTTGGATGTCCCTTAGGCAGAGACATGCCAATATTCCTGCTTTGACAAAGGTGACCATGTCGCCTGGAACACAGATGGACTTACTTTGAAGTAAGACATACAGAGATTTGCACTGTTAATCTGTTTCACATGGGACATAGCTTAAGAATTACTATTACAAGCCATTAATAAATAGTTTAGCAGCCTCTTGCTTCATTTATTGCACTCTGGGAGAGTCTGTCTAGCATCCAAGGAGTGTATTTTTTTTCCTTTTTTTTAAATTATAGCAGTTGATTATAGAGGACAGTCTGAATACACAGCATTTATGAAGGCACAATGTAGAAAAGGATTTAAAATAAATTGTTTGTAAGAAACCTTTGTCTTCCCAATAGGTAGCTTTGTGCAGTAGGCTGCACTTCTAATCCTATTACACAAAGGCTTGCTGCTTTTGATAATAAATGAGAAGCCAAGCATTTATCTTAGAGGATGATTTATTTGATAGTTCTACTAATGTATGTGGATCTTCTGAATACATACTGAAGGTGTTGTTTTATCTAATTCTATGGTGCATGGAGATCTGGGGGAAAAAAGGAAAAAGGAAAAGATAGCACCAACAACCTATTCCATGTTTTTGTAGATGCCAAATGGAGAAAGATCAGCTGCTATGGTTTCTTTGGGTCCCTCCAGAGAAGACTGTCTGATCACATTTGGGAAGAGATGGAAGTCTAACAAAAACTGGGAGTTAAAAGCAGCAGTTTGTTGATCCACACAGAAAAAACTATGACCTCAGGACATTGTGAACAATCAACCATCTTATTGACAGTTATGCCATATTAGCATAATCAGTCAACAGAATACAAATTCTTGATGGAACGGCATTTAAAATGTCATATTCTACTATACAATGTAATAATTACAGTTTGCTGCTCCTTCTTGCCACAGTAATTAACTGCTAAAATGAATTGTTTAATCAGTCTGCAAAAGTTGTTTATTCCATTATTATACTGCCAAAAATTTTCTCATGAATATTTATAAACAATATTTGCCTTGCTTGGCAGTATATCACTGATACTGAATTCACAAATCAAAGCATTTTTTTAAAGACTTCTAATAGAGACAAGCAAAATTTTAGCAGGACCATATCTGCAAATGCAAATGTTACTGACGCCTAAGATGATAGCATTAGTGAAGAAGCCCTGCTTCCCTTCCACATCAGCTCAACGGATGTAAAAACAGCCTCGGGAGAAGTATACATGTAATGTAAAATATGTAATGTAAAACAATGATAATATTAATAATGATAACGATAACCTGGATTTATTTCAGCAAAAATCATATTATTGATCCTACCAATAAATACGCTAACTAGAGACATATGCCTTGGTATAAATTGGTATAAACAAGTGATTTGCTTTTTTCTGCATTTTCCTTGATCTCCTGATAACTTAAGTTTCTTGCCATTAGATACTGAAATTACTTTTAAGTATTATAGAAGGGAAAGTTGATCTTCTGTGTTTAGAGCTGGATGGAGGATGTGAAGCCCTTGAAATGAGGTTAGACTGCAGCTCTAATCAGCACAGTCAACGTTTGAAGACTAATTAATTACAATCTAACAACAGCTGGAGGACCACACAGTCCCCTCCTAAATGTCAGGCAGTATTCTTCAACACGTAGTTACTTTGAATGCAAGGGAAGAGAGCATTCACAGGAGAGAATGGATTTACAAACAAAAGGGGCGTGCTTAACCATTCCGCAGTCCTTAATTCTCCCCTGAAAACTTCACTCTCTACTTAAAGGCAGCCTGTCCTCCTCATTCTGCCTCAATGAGCATACGTTGGGTCTTGGGAAACCAGGTGAAAGATACTTGCCTCTAGAAAGAAGCATACTTGCAGGTGAAAAAAACAGTGGCCACAGGACTGATCATGTTTCCCCCTCTTGCCAATTGGATTCCTTCGTGAAAATGCCTCCAATGCCCTCCCCATTAGGAATATGAAGAAATACTATATTACAGCTCTAGTTTGATGGCCCTGCCCTTGAGAGTTCTGTCTTTTCCTAACGCCCCCTCCTCTCGTCTTGTCAAATGCCTGCTGCTAGCACCTTTTCACTGAAGACCAATGCAGTCTTCAGTATTTACCGTCATTAGCTTTTTTATTTTAGGCATCAAGTGCAGTCTTTTGTCTTTAACAGGATACAGATCTTTTTAGAAGATGATGAAGTCAAAGCAATTTCTGATGTTAAGTAATAAATGCAGACAAAAGAATTCCAAACTTATTTAGTAGAGATTAAGCCCAAGTGCACACTACGGAGCATACGTCTATGGACAGAACCGAGCTGTTACTTACATTAGATTTATTTATACTCCTTAACATTTGAAATAAAGTGCTACCGCTCATGAAGATTTTAAAGAGTTTCTTTTAGAATATTATTGTGGGGTTTTTTTTCACTTTAACAAAACGCTTGGAAAAAAGAAATTGAACCCATGTCTTAATATTTATTTTGTGTTGCAAAATGAATCACCCACTGCAGGAAAACCTAGGAAAAAGGAAGAGCATCAAGTTCTTCCCATAATGTGAATCTGCATCCAAGTAAAAATATGTTTGTCACTCAACACTCAACACTGCTTTTAGATTAAACTTACTTTTTAAAACTTTTAAGTCTAAGACTATATAATGAGCCCTCCCTTACTGTGACCTCTGCACACACGAATGCAAGGTCACACAAAGCGCTGTGTCTCATTACAGTCAATGGATGCACTGGGCATGTTCCTGTACTGCCACAGGCATATGCGCATTGCATTCATTGACTAGAATGGCATGCAACACTTTGCGTGTCCTGTGGTTTGCCCAGAAGGCTACTGGCCCAGGATCCAAGAGACTGAACGAAGCATGTGTGCACGCACTCTTCTTTTCCCATTTCTCCTACTTTCACGCTAGTCCCCAACTGTGTGTGTTTATGTCTATGTATTTTTAGTACCTTTCTCTTTTGAATCTCGTCTTACTTTTCTGGCTTTCCTTCTAGCATAAGCATCCTGCATCCTCTTTCTCCTCCTCTCCCAGCCAAGCTTAACATGCTTGGTGGTATGTATTGATAGGATATGATGCTTATTATAATCCAAATCAGAAGCATGCATAAAATTCAGATAAGGATAGAAATGTGTAGTTTTGCAAACAGCTCTCGGGGGAAAAAAAACCCAGCTGCAACCACACATTTACAAAATTTGTTGCATCAATTATACCCACAAATAATGGAACATCCACTGCACATTTCAACACCAGGACACTCTGGAGAGAAAACCTTTTATATTGTTTGATAGGGCCCACTGAAATCAACTGAAAATTCAACGTAACACAAAGTAAAAATCCACACTTCCATTAGAATTTAAGAAGACTGCAGGCAGTAAGGAAGCAGTATACTCTCTTCACTAAAAATTATGTTTTCAAACATAACATAATTATGCTTTCATTATTATGTTTTGAATTATGTTTTTTGGAGGGGCAAACATATCTGTAAGATCTTCAAGACACTACTTGGAGTCAGGATATATGATTTTATCTCCTTCAGCAGTCCTAGGAAGAGTATCTAATATACACATGCAAGAGCCTTTAATATACATGTGCACCCTGCTGATTTTTCTTAGTTGAATTCTAAAAGGAAGAACTAATCAGTACCTTAAGACTGCAGTTTACAGCTTCCAGATACATTATTTTAATGGCAAATTATCAAAGGTGACTTTTCCTGTGCAATTAGATTGATGTTGGCTGAATGTTTAGGACAATAAAATGTGCCTTCTACACAATGTACAGTTAGGTTGAAAAACAAAACGTAACACAGTAGTGCAGTTAAATTCAATATGAAAACCCAGCACAAAGGTATACTGCTGTATTTTTTATCCATTTACTTCTACCCTAGTGAAAGTAAACAGCTTCATTATACCAGTTTCTCTTGTTTACCTTTAGTGAAAGGATTCGATTTCATACAAAGCATGCTACTTTTTGTTTTAACTTCCCTACAACAACCTACACAACATTTCAACACAAGCCACAAACTCAATCTACAAACTGCATTACCTGGTAAACTGGAGTAGGCTGACAAAGGTGCTGTATTCTTGGCACCTTCTTGATTGGAAACTGGAGCTCCTGGAACAGAACTTTTCTCCATGCTTGAAGAAACCACAGGAGGAGGAACAAGAAAGAGTTTCTCCAGTACCTTCTTTTGGAACACTAAAAAGGGGATAATAAAAATAAATGGTTTATTTTATAATATAAATTATTTTATAAACCATTTAAATAAATGGTTTATTTTATGACATTTTATAAGCACTATTTGTTGTTGTTATTATCATTTACTTATAACTTCCTTCTCACCAAAGAGCAAAACATCAACACATACAGTCAAAGACAAGGACAGTAAAACCTGACACTATAAATATACATGAAATGAAACTTTCAACATCCAAACAGTCACTATCCATCTCAGTAACTCCAGCACAGCTCAGCAACTCCAGCACAGCTCAGCAATTTAATCTGGCAATCAAAGAAGAATGTCTTCAACTCCTTGAGAAAGCCAGTGAGATCCTCCTCCAGCTGGAGGTCCAAAGGAAGACCATTCCACAGATGCAGAACCATATCTTGAAAGGCCTGCAGCCTTGACAGGGCTATATGCATCAGTGTAACAGACAACTCTGCCTGCAGATCTTAGATTCTTAGATGGTACCTACCATGCTACCCTAGTTGCCAGGTAGTGGGGGAGATTTATAATTTGAGATGCTGCTCTTGTGTGCCATCGAGTTGTTTCCAACTTACGGTGACCTTAAGATTACTCTGTCATGGGGGGGTCTTGGCAAGATTTGTTCAGAGGGGGTTTTCCATTGCCTTAATCTGAGACTGAGAGAGCATTAATTGTTCAAGGTCACTCAGGAGATTTCCATGGCTGAGCACAGATCTGAACCCAGGTATCCCACAGTCCTAGTCCACTACTCAAAACACAACACCAGAATCAGAGATTAAATTTTCTTACACCAACTCTGAAATTACTCTTCAAAAGCATTCCTTCTGTGAGAGTTCAAAAATTTCACAACTTGAAAAAATAAACTGAACACAGGGACATTCTCTAATCACAAGAGGCCTCATGTGTGCTATTAGGCCTTACACACAACTGTGCTATCATCATTCTTTCACATGTAGAATCATCTAATCTGGTGTCACCCCATGCCAAATAGCACTTTGTCTGAGGGAGAAGTTACAGCAGAGCTACTAACAAGGCATGACATTTTATAAGCAGCTTTAAGAGAGGGGTGGGCAAAGTGCAGCTCATGGCCCCCTCTTCCCAGGAGTCAATTTTTTTAAAAAAAATTACTTATTTAATTTTTTTCCCCTCCAAAATGCACCCAGATGACCTCTGGGTTGTGCAGAGAGCATTTCTATCATCTTTGTGAAGGCTCCTTGGGCACACAAGGGTCAAAACAAACTTTTGCAAAACTTTTTAAAACATTTTTTTGCCCTTAAATGTCTTTCTGGCTTTTCCATAATGCTTCAAACCACCCCCCAAGCCAATTTAGGCCCAGAAGAGGGCTTTTTTAAAATAGGAATTGAACAGGAAGGGACTTTTGATCACTTCCTGTTGTTTAAAACAGACTTTCTTGGACATAAAACTGCCCAGGAAGGCCTCAAGCATAATGAAAACATCCATTATATTCCCTAGAGCACATCTGGGGACACAAACATTGATTGTTTGGGGAAGGGTGAGGATGTGGTGGAAGTGTGACACTCCAAGATTTTTAGGGGGCTAATGCCCTAAATGCCCATCTCTGCTCTAAAGAAAGAAAATGAGTGGGGAGTATAAGGGGTGAAGGTGTAAGGGTTTGGGGGTACATGCTGCCCAGAACTTTTGCACTCTTGTGCATTGGTAGCACCAAGCAGGTGATCTCCCCTCCTTCCCTCATCTTCCGTGTGCTTCCTCCAAATTTCTGAAGCCCTTTGGAACAGAGTTTCACAAGAGCCGTGGGTGAGAATGAAGAAGTGTCATGGTGGTTACGCAGGAACATTAATAGAATGTTGGATTCAGCCCACAGTTAGAATGCCACAGATATTTTCGCATCTAAACTAAGAAGTATAAACAGCACTTTCTCACACACAAACACACAAAACTGGAATTATTTTTCTCACAAAGACAAAAGAAGACATGCATTTTGTGTAACGAAAATGGCACCGGCTTCCACTGTTGCAGGTTAAGGTTCTTCATGACCAGGATGGTGGGAAACCCTTCTGTCATAGTTGTGGTATTGGGCAAAGCCTGTGCCCATAATGGGTTGGTTTATTATATTTATATGCTGCCTTTCTCCCCAAGTAGGACTGAATGTGGCTTCCAAAAAGTTAAAAATATTAAATATTAAAATTTAAAATATTAAAAGGCTTTTAAAACGACTAAAAACACTAAGGCCATTTCCGCACGGGGTGAGGGAATCACCTCGTGACGCTACTCACCGGACTTTAAGGTTCCCTGGTCTGGTCCACGCTGCTCCGGAGCAGTGCGTGGCCGCCGCTCCGCACTGCTTCGGGGACGAAAATGGTGGCTTCCGGTTGGTCGAGGGTCTCGACCAATCGCTGAAGCTCGCCAGCCTAAAGCCCACCCCCGGCAGATCGCAGGCTCCCACCAACGTGAGCCTGCAAATCTGCATAAGGGAGCAGGCTCGTAGTGGCGCGCTCCGTGCTTTTGAAAGACCTGTTTTTAGCGGTCTTTCAGAAGCACGCTGGACTACCACCTGGGGTCATTCCAGAGCAGGCTGGGCTGTGGATCTACATTAAGTAGGTCCAGCCCAGTCTGCTCCCGGGTGCAGACGTCCTCCCTGGAGGACGCTCTGCCCCATTTTAAAAACCCCGTGTGGAAATGGCCTTAGTGACATATAAAATTATAAAAATCTACATTTTTTAAAAAAAAGTATTGAGAAATTATTGGGGGTGTGAAGAGCGGGCTTGTATTAAGAAATAATTTTATATGATTTTTGTAACCATAAATCAGGCTTATTTGCAGATCCATACGAGGCACACTGAGATTAACAGAGCTTCCAAAGTAAACATACACACTTCACTGTAAGTGGAGTGAGGATTTTAATGTCTCACGTTTTGAATTAAACCGAGAATTGACCAAGTGATTCCTTTTACCACTCCAGACAAAACAATGCAACACAGGCGTTGTCAGTGGTTCTTAAGACAGTAGCCTCTCTACATCTCATCATTCCATCCTTTCATTGTTACCACTGTATACTTCCAAGCACAAGTTGCTACTCATCAGTTACTTATATAAAATTATAATTAGATTACAATTAGAAGTCAATGTTGAATTTTTAAAAATATAGCCCTAAAAAGAAAACCTGGGTATTTTTGCCTCAACTCTCTCCTCCCAAAGCTTCCCAAATTGTTATTGAATGCTTTATCATTATAATGCCACAGGGGTTCACACAGAGAATTTACAGCTCTGAGGATAAGACTTCAATAACGCTCCTCTGTACAGCAGAATTTTTCAGTAAAGAGAGAGAAACCTGAACAGGAAAATGACATCTGTTCCTACAGGGTGGCCTACTCTAAATCCCCAGGAAAATAATTACTATACTGCCTAGAGACAAAAACGCCTCTCAGGAGTTTGTAAGAATTCCCTGGTACAAAAGTTGTATCTGCATATCATATGTAGATTTGCTTTCTTTCACATCGTATATCCTACTCAGAACAACGAACAGTATTCATTTTGAATGGAAGCAGCACACAGGCTGCTTTAATGGGGAAAAGAAATATTCTTGAGCATGTGTATGGAAAATCTTTGCCTTTTAGCACCAATCTAGATACGCCTGTAGGGAGATTTTTTTTTCCTGCAGATTTCAGTACAGGGATGAGTACTTACGGGATAGCAGACTTCAAGAGAGATGGAAAGAGAGCAGCACTCATCAAATTCTATTACTTTACTAAAAGAAAACAGCTGGATTTGCTGTTTGGAGATTGGGGATTATCAAAGGTAATCGTTCCCTCCTTCACACACACACACAAGCATATCCACAAGAGAGAAATACAGAGGCATAGTATCAATCCTGTGACTTTGCAACTGAAGACGACAACTGAAATCATGTGGTCTTCCCATAATATGCTCAGCATGGTATGCCATTATGATACTACAGTTCTCCCTTCACATTTGCGGGTTTGACCTTTGCGAATCTGATTATTCATGAGGTGCCCACTGGCCTTCCCCACCCCACCCCATTCTCCACCTCACATTCCCTTGCTTTTTGTCTGGACATGGAGAAGGAAGGCATATATGCCTTCCCTATGTGTGGGGCTGCCCCCTCCTATTCGCTTGCCTTTTGCCCAGACAAAATGCAAGGGAATGGGAGAGGGAGAATGGGGTGGGGAGGAATGTGTGTGTCTTCTCCATGCATGGGGTTCCCTCTTCCCATTCGCCTGCCTTTTGCCAGGGTGAGAAGAAGAAAGACACATATACTCAGGCAAAAGGCAAGAGAATAGGAGGTTGTAACCTCAGAAGGGAATGGGAAGGGAAGCACTGACTCGGGTCAGGGGAGTTATTAGGGTTTTTTTAAAAAATCTTTGCAAGAGTTCTACACTCTGAACCCTTGTGAAAGTGCCACTGTATCACCCTACGCTAAGAATACAATGAATGCTCATCAATTTTCTTGTCCTCACTAAGGAGGGGCATCTCAACACACAAAAAATGGACAATTATTGAGATTTTTCACAGTTTGGAACTTTTGGATTTAAAAAGTCATTTCCATAGGAAACATGGGGGAAAAGATTTTTGTGAAAAAAAAGTTTTTTTGCACACAGAACAGTGCATTTTGTGCAAAATACTCTGTTCTCTATGCAAAGACCGTTTGTGAACTAAAACACCGTATTTCTGTTAACGTTTTGTGTGACAAGAAAGTTCCCAAATGCCAAAAATGATTGAAAAAAAATGTGCAAAAGCTCTTATAATCATATCTAGAAGGGGATAAAGATTTATTCTTTCACACGTGGAAGAGCAAAATACATGAATATTTATATCTCTATCATTATATCTATATGTTTTAAAGAGTACAACTGATAGTGTACTCTTTAAAACACAGTAAGATCTCTGTCATTCAGTTCCAATACAAAAAGAACCCTGGGCAAGTTGAAGGCAGTGTCCATTTTCACAGATAGGGAAATCAATACTGAATGTAACTCCTGATACCACATCAAGCATAGAACTATGCTCTTCTAACTACTTTAACACAATGGTGTGAAGTCAGTAGAGTGCTTTCTTCATCATGCACCAGATGTTCAGGAGGGAAATAACAATTATTTCAGAGGCACTGGACAAGCACTTTAAGAAGAGCTTATATAATACATCTCAATATCTAGTGACTTCATTTTCAAAAGTTTTCCCTGTATCTTCTTTTCCAGTCACTGTCTCACAGGGTCAAAGAACTTCAATAAAAATTAATGATGGGAGTTTAAAAATAAAAACACAACACCATCTAATGACTGTTTGCAGTGAAATTGTCATGCTGCCTCATACTCCAGCCTAGGCCGTAACCAGAATCTGTTCACAAACAATGTGACATGATCATAGGAGGTGCAGAATGCGTGAAGAGAAAATTACTCCCCTGTTTTGCATTTGCACTAGAACCAATTACATAGTGCATTAAATTGCAGACTAAGTAAAAAATGCAGTAACATCTGTTAGCCTCTTTCCGTTCTCCAGTCAAGAAGCTCTAACTAAAGAGAAAATCAAGGAACAACCTTTTCAGCATTCAGTACTTCATGCTTTGCTTACTATTTATTATGGCATTTAAACAGCTACTCCGTAACAATAGTTCTCTGGCCTTAAGCATACATAATATTAAAATACAACAATGACAGCTATTAAAAATTAAAACCGTTAGAAAACATGGAGTTTTAAACTGGAAAGCTCAAGTCAAGAAAAAAAAGCTGACTACACAGGTTGGGTCAAGAAAAAAGGACTCCATATGCTACTGAAGAGACCACTAAAATAGTCCGTAAAATAGCCAGATGGTCTCGAAAGGCTGTTCAGCTGGGATGCCAACATCAAAAAGGTCCTCTATATGGTGATCATCTGCCTCACCACATTTGACAACGGTCTTCAGAGCAGGGCCCCAGAAGAATACCTGAAGGTCCAGTGGGACATAAAGCAGTACTCAGACTCTCAGGTAAACATCTGATCTTAAGCCTTTGGGGAAAGGTCTTAGAAGAGTACCGGAAGCTTCAGATAGGGACATATAGGAGTAGGTAGTTTTTCAAATAAAGATGTTGAAACAAGCATGGGTTCCCACCCTTCTCTCTTAAGACTAAGGGACTGAGGGCCCCTGCCATTTGTCAGCTAATCTGGATTCTGTCTGGGGTCATCTGCCATCATCTTCTGGCCATCTGAGAGCCCAAATCAGATAGTGGTTAAACTAAACAGTCAGAGTTACCATCAACACTCCACTTAAATACTGGAAGTTCAAGATATTTACACAGGAAATGAGCAGGTCCTTTAGTACTCTTTTAGGATATTTATTATATGGATTCATATAAAAACATATTCATTACCCTTAGGGAGAAAAACAGACATGTCAGTGTCAGAGTGCTTAGCTTCATTATACTGCATGTATGGCATCTCACATTACATCACATCATATGGCCATCAAAATGCTATCCTTTCATCAGGACATTTCATAAGGAATTAATCACTTCATCATTTTAACATAAGGTTTTATCCCTCAGCATCAACAAGTTCTTTCCATAGTTTCCCATGGTATCTGCTAAGACATTATACACACATTTCATTAAGGCTTTCATACGTACAAAATTCTGTCCCTTGTATCATATCTATAGCCATCTTAATAAAACAACTTACTGAAGTCATATATCCTTTCAGGCATACATTCTCATCTGTTGAAGAAATATACATCTCTTTCAGGCTTCTGTGAATACATTGGCGTTCAAGGGTTAATGTCCTTGAGCACTGTTAATATCTTAACAGCATCCATTATTACAAACATGTTAACAGGAATCCATTACAGACATAATGGAACATATATCTCTATTTCATAACTATTCTGGCATAGTCTGACCCATACCAGTACAATATATCAGCATGTTAAGCAGCATGTTGGGACAGGTAACAGTCTATATATATAATATATAATGTCACAAACAACATTCATCCTCACTGGAGACATTCCAGAAGACAGCATGACCAGATCTCTATCTTAACTTCACTCACTCAGCTAATTAGTTGTCCAATCAAAACAAAGGACTCACTACCTTTGGCGTATCTCTATCCAACCAAAATATTATGCTGTGCACACTGGATCCTTTTGGGTCCTTGTCATCTACCTGGGCCCTGGCATGGTGGATTATTTGTGGTTAACTCCACTAGACATCTGCCAAGGTTATTATGAATCATCTCCTATTCACACAAGGTAAGAATAGAAGTGCTTGGTGCTCTTACTTTTTATCTTTATTTACATTCCAACGAGTATGTGGCATTTTTCCCCAGACTGAGGCTGAAGCCAGTTTCTTAATGATACATCAAAGAAAGAAGGCACACACTCTCACAGATCTATTGCCTGAATTAGTTCTTACGTTACACATCTACTCTCCATAGGCTACTAGGTTAATTCTGTAAGCATATGGCCAAGCCACAAATTTAGGAGTCGTATAACCTGGCCTGTAACAATGTTCCAAGCCACCTTCGGAGCAGGGCTTCGGCAGGGTACCTGAAGGTCCAGACAGGGACACGTAAGAGTAGGCAGTCTAGCAGGTAATCATATCTTAAGCTATTTAATCTTGGGCCTTCAAAGCAGCGCCCCAGCAGAGTACCTGAAGGTTCAGACAGGTACATATAGGCAGAGGCAGTCTCTTGGGTTAACATGTCCCAAGCTATTTAACCTCAAGCCAGTACTTTAACTGATTCCCAAAATAGTCTAGAGGCCAAAACACCTGATAAAAGTGTGCTGCCCAGGTCCTCAGGCTCCATTAATTGAAAGTAATCCAATAAAACTGGGCCAGATAGAGCCCTGGGAACGTCTGGAAATAATGTGGCATTAGCTGTGGAATCCAAATCAAAACAAGTGCCTTGTTTTATTAAAATATTCACACAACAATTTTTCTGACCAAATAGTAAAATTCAACAATTTCTTATGCAAAACAATTTAAAAATAGGGCAACGTATTTTACAAAATGTAAAGAATGGAATAGAACTATTAAAAACCCACCAAAATCTATCCTAGTTAAACCAGTCTTCATGGACCAACTAAAGAGAGGCAAAGAGAAATGAATGAGCCTGACTTCTTAGAGAGGGAGTTACAAAATCAAGCAGCTGCTGCTGAAAAGGATCTGTATAGGGAACACAACCCTCAAAATATCTTGCAAATTTATTATAGGTTAAGTATCCTTGATCCAGAATTTTGAAATCCAAAATGCTGCAAAATTCAAAACTTTTGGAGCTACAAAACGTATGTACCTGTACTGTATTTGCAAAGGTGGGAACAGACATGGCTGGAGAGAGACATGAGGATCTTTAAAATGGTGGGAATCCATTCCTCCCATCGTTTCACAGATCCTCATGTCTCTCTCCAGCTGAATGAATGAGCAGCAGCACTGTACCCTTGACTCTAGGATGGAAGGAGGCAGCTGGCAGCCCTCCTGTAACTGCTGTCAGAGTTGGCTACAATTATACTGGATGCCCATCCACAGAAGACTTGGGTAGGAAAGGCACTGACTGGGATTCGGGATGTGGCAGTGAAAGCAGAGGGAAGAAGAGAGGATGTTTGGTCTTTCTGGTGTGGGGCTCTCCTCTGGGTCAAAGCTGGAGACGATCACCAGCCACTGCTACCGCTGCATCCAGCTACGCACCTCACTTTGCCTGGGGAGTGGCAGTGGAGGAGCACGAGCAACGGCAGCAGACACCACAGCTGCTGCTTGTGCAAAGTTTGGCTGCACACTCAGCCATGCCATCTTCTTCCCTCCTGCTCCTCTCCTCTCCATGGAGGCAGAGGAGTCTGAAGAATGTGTGCCTGGTGGCCAGGCTTACCACCACCTCTGCTGCTACCCTATTTTATATACAGATACCTGGGCTGCATCCCAAAATCTGAAAAAAAAAAATCCAAACTACAGAACATTTCTGGTTCCAAGCATTTCAGATAAGGGATATTCAACCCGTATAGTGGGCTACCAAGAATCCTTGCACAGCCCCTAAGGACCAGATTTCAAAAGGCATCATACCACATGGAAAAGCTCCACTGGATAATACTGGAAAGATATAACAGTGGAGAACAACCATTTCTTTGCCCACATCACCATTACACTGTGCCAGGAGCTCACTCATGTGTGAATTACTTCATCCTCAGTTTGTCACAATTTATGTTCCAGTCATCCTCCCACTTGTTCCATTGCCCTCACATCCGACGTACAGCAAGGGAATGTATGGGCTCTAACTGGTGAAGACCATGTTGTGTTCACCTCCTGAGTCACTTCTCCTTTCCAGAGGGCAGGCAGAGCACAGACACAGACTATGGAGTAAGAAGCACATCAGCCAAAAAACTCCCATTTAACAAGTATTTCCAACCATGGTAATGCTAAGATCACCGCATGACTGGTGTCTACAAACAAATCTCTAGAACCCTTTCACAAACTTTTTACCCTGGAGGAAATCTTAAATAATTTCCAAATATCAGGGAACTCCTGCATACAAATTATTGTATCTATAGTTTAATTTTTTTTTTCATTCACAATCTCTTGCAGAACCTCTAGCAGCCTCTTGTGGAACCCTAGTTCTGGGAAACCCTCATTGAGAAACCTGCCCTAGAAATGTTCGATGAAAAGTTGAAGGTTTTCACAGCTGGAATCCATATAGGTCGTTGTGGGTTTTCCGGGTTTTGAGGCCGTTTTCTATTAGTATTTGCTCCTAATGTTTCGCCCGCATCTATGGCTGGTAACTTCAGAGGATCTGATCTTCTGAAGATGCCAGCCACAGATGCAGGCGAAACGTCAGGAGCAAATACGAATAGAACACGGCCTCAAAGCCCGGAAAACCCACAACAACCTGCCTTAGAAAGTCACAAAAACCAAGCAGGATTGCTTTGAGTAGCCACATTTCAGAAAGTAACTGTATCTCTGCTCTAAATGCAGATAAGCTAATGTAGCCATTCTTGCCAAATTTCAGTCTGACTACACAACTAAATTCCTGTTCCTTTTACAGAGATGCTCCTGCCATTTGGCTTAATTTCAAACACAAGTTACAATGATTTGGGCCTTGAAGTTTATTCCGGCTGAAATGCAGCACTCAATAAAAGAAAATTCTCTACAAAATAAAATAACTTTATGATTATGAAGCTATGTGAAGATATCATCACTTAACATTGTTAAGAGGAAAAATGGTGAAATAAATGATTTGCAATGATAGCAGTAAGACCAGTGTTGCCCTCCAGATTTTAATAGCTTTAATTTTAGTTGCCCTCTGTACAAGCGACATGCCTTTGCTAAAGTAAAATGCATGTAGTTATCTGACTTGACCATTCATCTCCAGCTACTGTCCCTTCTGCTATAAAGTTTTACATTACCTCACATGCAGAGGTTGCAAGAAGGACTTGCAAAACGGCCAGAATCCAGGGAGACATCTACTTTGAAGTGCTCCCTTTGGAGTATTCCTTATTAAGTCATTTTTACGGGATCATTTCGTTCTGTGTATTTTACACGCATACTTGGCAGATTCAAAGAAAATATTTTATACAATTGTATTGGATGGCTGTTTGTATACAGTGCCCAAATTACCATATCCCCTGAAAGCTTGGAAACATTTATGATGTTGATCAACATGTGCTTGCCACCTAACAAATCAGATGGTAAAGAACGAGGTGCCTGCTGCTACGAGTCCCATATACACATACACCCGAGGGTAGCTTCAAAACCAAGCATGCCTTTGCAACCAGCAATGAACCATGCATTCTGCTGTTCAGCAGTGCATCACACTTCTAGTCCTGGATGAGATATAAAGCTCCATTTAAAAGAAGATAAAAGATATGCCTCTGTGTTTGTATGTATTTTGGAATACGGTAAACGCACATGTAGCTTGGGCTGTCATCTTCCAAAATGGCAGATGTAAACAAAATAAACGAGGGCATGGAGAAAGCTCTGTTTTGTGGCAAAATACATGATTGTTGGTGTGAAGGTGATAGAAGAACTATTACTGGCTACTTTTACCACCACCCACTGGCATCTCCAGCATGGTACCTACAAACATCTCCCCGCCTGGCAATCTCAAGATTCATTCTGCCCCTCACAATTCTTTTTCTTTTAAATTAAAAAATTAAATAGGACATTGGCATGCTGCAATATGAAGCATCAGCACCAATACTAACTTTATTTCTGGCACATGGAGCCAGAATCACTCTTGGAAATAAAAATAGCAGGTGGCTACAGCACAGTGTTTCATTTGGAACACTCCTAGCAGGCGGGGGGGAAGTAAGGTTCAGGGCTGTAGAGGGTTCTGGAAAGCTAGTGATAGTTGGGAAGCAAGAGATGCATTTTCTCTCTGAGCCTGCTGAAGCAGAAAACTATGTTGAAAAGAATGGTTCTGTATTTGAGAAGTCAGATACCATCCTACTTTATGCTGAAGATTTGAGGGTAAATTACTTTTCTTTTAGCCTTCCCAGTTTGATTTCCAGGAAATGTACATTTTGTAGCTGGCTGTGCACACTGTGGAAGCCATTAGATTCAAAAACAAATCCCCAGCTAAGGCAATCATTTTGTGATTGTCCATAATATTTTCTCAGAACTGCAAATGTACCCACCAGTGTACAGAATACTGGATTTGAAGCAGAGAGACCTGGTTCAAAACCTCCCTACGATATGAATAAGAATACTGATTCAGCCAGTCATCATCTTTCAGTTTAGTTACGTCAACAGGGTTGCTATAAGTATGGGAGTTAGACATATACACTACCTTGACTTCCTGGGAGGAAAAGTAGGATGAAATGTTAAACAAATATTTAAATCAGAAAACTTTAAAACAGCATAACTCCTGACTGATAAATCCAAGTAATTTCTCAAAGATGGCTTTGCTATTTCTGTGTTGACATATATTCAGCACATAAATAAGTCAGCACTGCTGTACTAACATCTCTGCTATCACCAATCGAGTATGTGCTTATGGAAAGGAAAATCTCTCGTCTTTATTTTCTCTGAATCCCACCTCAATTTTGTTCCTTTCATTATTTCATGCTGTGTTGCACAACTTTGCTTTTTCTTCTCACATGAATATTTAGGTGTGTTTTCATATACAGTTTTATCCCAGTGACAAGAAATTAAAAGCTATACAGGGATTTTTGTTAACAGCTTTGCAAGCCACAAATTGGAGAAATCTGTATGAATGTTTGGTTAATCCCGTCTTCTTTGCCATACCCAATTTATTTTCATTTGAAAAGAGTCTCAGCATTAACGAAGAAAGCAGAATAGCCATCCCTGGCACCCACACTGCACTTCAGCATCCTATTCCAGTAACAACCTATATTACCCATACAGATGGCATTAATCTGCACAGAAAGCATTAATTCACTCATGTGACAACTAGAACATCATGGTGGTGTCACCCTGTCAGCCATACAGAGACAGAAAAGCCATTCCCCCAAGAAAAGTCCATATAATACTCATACTGTCAGTGTTTTACTGAACAGGAGGGCAACAATCAAGTCATAGTTACAAGATACAGGATTCCTCTCAGACAAAGGTTTGACAATCCTGTCAATCAAACAGCAATCATAACTCTTTTGTCATATCAAGACAGGAAGGAGGGAACTGGCCTTCCATTTAGTCAGCCACTTAATATGGGCAGGACAGGGGAAGACCTCCATATTCAGATCGAGAGTTCAAGGCATCACAAAGGGTCACTGACTGCAGATTATGTTCTCAGTAGCTGACCATTATTCCAGTAAATGGGAATGCGTTGCCTATAACATGAAGTTTTTTGTTTTATACTTTAAGAAAGTATTCTGGTGAGTGGAAATAACACTGTACCAGAGAGGATACAGAACTGGAAAACGATGCTACCCACACCATCGTAATACAGAAATGGGCAGTCAGTCTACTGATGCGTCCCATTGTGGGTAACCAGCTCTGTCATCCCTGCTTGGATTTCCAGGAAGATCATGACCAGAGATGCATAGGGTTGGCTCACCACACAACTATCTGGCAAACTGTCAGTAGCCCAATCATCCTGGCTGTGTGGGGAGAGCCATTCCTGTGCACCTTTTCCCTCAATATGATAAGGCTCCCATCAGTCAGTGTATGTATAAGTACAGGCACTCGGAGACACAAACCCAGCTGCCCATCTAATGTCACATGTGGCCCTTTGAGTAAAAAAAAAAAAAAAAAGGCCATCTACCCTTGTCCTAATGATACAGTTACAGAAGTCATCATGAGACAAGTACAGAATGGAGCTTTAGCAACCTCCTCAGGGTCCAGCTCATGACACACCTCCCTCCCTGTCCTCCTTTCTGCGTGGAAGGGCCACCAGCAAAAGGGGCCTGGAAGCTCTCCACAGAACTATAGGTCACTGAGTGCTGATTAATGGCACATTGCACTCTTGAAGGGAAGTCTCAAGTAAAGTGTCATACTGCCTGGTTTTAGTCTCTATGCTTCCTAACATAAGTGAGTTCAGTGTGGGTAAACAGGGGCTGCTTATCAAATCTGCAGATTACAAGACGGACAGAGGGACACCTAACCTTACAGGAGACACGATCAAGAGGCCCGAGAACCCAAACAGGCTGGAACACTGCCCTGAAGCTCACAGCATTAGATTGAGAATAAGCAGACATAATTAGAAAATGAAGGGGACCTGGCTTGGCAGCAGCCTAAGCATGAAATGGACCTCAGTGTCTTAGGGACTCACAAGCTAAGCGTGAGCTAGCAGCACAATGCTAAGAAAGTTAACACAATCTTAGGACGCATTAACAGAAGCATACTGCCCAGGTCATGGAAAGTAATACTTCTGTTCTGTCAACCAGGGTGGATTTGAAGTAGCATATGCAGTTCAGGGTACCCCCTTTTAAGTGAGATATCAGCATCCAGAGAAAGGGGATCATTATGGTAGAAGTTCTATAATGACTAATTTAAAAAAGACTGTGTATATTCAGCCTGAAAGGGAGGACATAGCAGTGACATAAGTAGTGTCTTTATATATTTCTTTAGCACATGTGATCATATTGGGCCCCCTGAGCTATTTTACATTGGGGGGCACCCTCAATATTATCTGATGGGCCATTATTAACTTTGCCTACTTGCAAGTACTTCTTTTGTTTATGAAACAACAAAAACAGAGAATGCATTACATTAAAATAACAATCAACTGAAGCAGGCAACAATCTGATTACCACTGAAACAATGGCAGAGAAAATGCAAAAACAGGTATATCTATCAAGCTTGACGTGTAGAGAGTCAGGTGTAAGGCAGCCACAAGGAAGGCAAATTACTTCTCACATCCTTTATCATTAAAACCTCCTTAAATATGAAGACTCATGGATGCACGAAGTGTACTCCAAAGTACCCTCCATGTGTTTACTGTAGCTTATTCCCAAGTAAATGTGCAGAGGGCAGACTGCATGCAGCTTTATCATTCCTGGGAGGGCTCGAATACAATAGCTCCCTAAATATCTGTGTGTGTGTGTACTTGATCATTTGATACATTTCTGACTGACTACTCCTAAGGAGAGTCAGCTACACAGGAGTCTTACAGATTCAATCTGCCTGATTGTTTTGGAGTGGTGGCACAGCCATCTTGAGACTAATCCAAGGGCGGGGGTGGGGGGTGGGGAAGCTGGTTCCCCTCCGAAGCTCATTCAGGAGTCCATGAATGCCACACCTTAATGGGCAGAAGACCAAACTCTGAGTGAGCCCATATCTGAAGTGTGTTACACTCCTCCTGACTATGAACTCAACACCACTCAGAGTTCTAACATTCTGCTGGCATGGCCACTCTACAGACTCGGCAGGAAAATTATACTTGCTGAGATCTCCTACCTCTGACTACCTAATGCAGAGGCCTCTGATAATGAAAATAAGGGAATTTAGAGCAATTTCAATCTCTTACAGAAGACATGATCCAGGAAGAGAACATTTCTGTTAATGCGTAACCAAAGTGTGGCACTCTTTATTTTGTGATTATACAGTTCGGAACATCTATTTTTGGCAGGTTGTGTTGAGACAGATAATTAGATTAGATATGAAAGAATTATGAATTCACCACTGAAACGGTATGAGGAGGCATGAAAGTGAATCAGGTACAGTACAGAGAATATGGATAATGAATGAGAAGCTCAAATTCTATGAAATAACAAAGTCTGCTTTCCAAGTTTACCCTAACTAGAGAACATACTGTACTCTCAGCACAGACTGACATTACTGTTTCTCTCACAGTAAGTCTGTACCACATCTATACTTCTGTGCAGAATACTTCTACTTTTCAGCTTCTCAGATAGGATATCCATTAAAGCAGCAAATAACTCCCACGCAGAATTAGGACATGGGGAAATTTCATCTCTTCTTGGGCTCATGAGTTAATCTATACCAAAGATGTAATTATTGACAGACTGGTATAGGTCTTTTCTCTTTATCAAGTTGTGTATGGGTCCCCACTGCACTATTTCAAAAAAGTTTTCTTAGGAAAAAAAAAGACGAATCTATTCTGAGAGCCCCAGCCCTTCAGTAACTGGTTATAATTGAACCAACAAAATGTTTACCCATAATATAATGCATGGTGCACAACTTATCACTGTATGTCATATATTTGTAAGTTGAAGTATGGTGAACAGATTATAAATACATGACACATAGTCATAAACTGCTTATTATACTTGGTAGAAGATGAAGCTGAGACTCAATTCTTTAAAAAAACAAGATGCTTTGTGCCAATACCTGCAGAAGTAACTAGTTCTCTAACAGAATTATCATCCTGGCGTTAATAAAGTTGTCTTCCTTTACTCAGGAAGAAAGCTGTACAAGTTGCAAGTATTACAGGAAATATAATTCTTGCAAATGGTTTGGCTCCAAGCTATTTGAAGAACTGTACCTCTTTTTACGAGCCCATTCGAGCTCTAAGATTGTCTGGAAATGCCCTTCTCTCTGCCCCACCTCCTTCTCAGGCTTTTTTGGTGGGAGCAGTAAGAGATTCTTCTTAATGGCTGCTCCTAGAGATTTGAACTTCCTCCCTGGAGAGGCCAGGTTGGCCCCATCCTTGCTCTCCTTCTTCTAGCAAGTCAAAAGATATTTCTCCAAAGCTCTTACAATCCAAGGCCTCAGAAGAGACAAAGACTGGGTCACAAACAAAGAGCTAACTCACTCATCAGAAGGCGTAGTTCAACTAAAAAGCCGACAACGGCTACAACAAGAAGGAATCACAATAAACTGGTTTCCATACCTCCAAATTCAAGAGAGGCTTAAAAAGGACTTAAAAGAAAGAGGAACTGAAGAGAATTTAACAAAGTTTGAAACAGAGATAAGGAAAGGAAACCAGCACCTGTTGTCAAGATTGTACCAACTATTGTTACAGTTTGATCTCGAGAAGGACGTAATTAAGGATTACATGATTAAATGGGCAATTGATCACTTTTAATCATTAGAGTTCAACAATGCAGCACAGAAAGATACATTCTGAAAGGAAAATAGGCAGCACAGAAATGCACAGTGACAGAGATTTTAGTTAGTTATTTTGCAAAAGAATGGACTAATGAAAGGGATAAGAAGGACAAGCAGCAGGGAAGGAAGAGGGAGAAGTTCGAAAGATATACAAAATATGGGGAATATATGGAAGGAACAGAAGTGGGGTGAGAACAGGTAAGACAGAACATCAGCACGTACTTTTATTTCTCATGCCCCCAAGAGAAAAACAGTAGATGGGAGAAGAAGGGTTATGATTAGGAAAATGATACGGGGAGGAAAGAATACATGCCACATCAGCCCGAATTTGCTCATATTGCCTACATTTGCTAAAACTCTTAGGAATCATATGTTCCCCAATGGCAGCACTGAACCAGGCTGGGAGGAGAGGTCATCTACACCCTGAAATGATGATGGTGGAAGCACCCTCCTACTGGTCCACAAGCCACAAATTTTTCCAGTTGGTCATGTCACAGAAATTTATCATTACACTGGATGCAGGCCCCCATATTCAACGTAGCCCTCATACACTTAACAATGCTTTTTGACCAAAAGAGGCTAACAATACAATCCTATACATGCATAGTGATGGTACAATATAAATACTCCAACTGAATTCACTGGGACTTTTTCTTAGGCAGACGCATGCAAGACAAATGAGCAAGGCTGCAACCTTTATTGCTGTTTGTTGTTCCCATTAATCTCAACAGCAGCCATTTTCAATCCTTTCCGAGATCTACCTCTGGACACTTCTTGCTCCCACTTGTACAGTTTCAAGCACAATTTCAACTTGTGCTTCAGATTCAAGCAGGATCTCGTCTGCAACATTCACAATTCACCAGAGTAAAAAGATACCACTCTCCACTCTAGTACATAAGTACAAGTTCAGTGGGTACAACTGCATCCCATCCAATTTAGTAAGAGGGCTGGGCTGGCAATATCACAGCATTCCAAGTACTTGACTGATGCATGAATCCTATTTCGGAAACTTCTGGCAGTGGGACAATAGTTTCACTTCAGATCAGCAGGCAAGGAAGCTCTGGGCAGTCCATAGGACAAGCACAACTCTGTTCTCCAAAACCCTGTCACTACTCACTCTCTGCTGTGTGACCAACACCACCAGCATCCCAACATCTCAGGCATCCCCTTGCTACTTCGTCACTCTATTTCCAACAAACACGTTCTTCAGTAACAAAAGCTGATCTATCCCATAGCTCCACTCTTCTGTTGATGGAATATCAACCTCATCTTAACTTATGACTTTATTTTTTCCCCCCAGAAAATAAGGTTTTAGCGTAGTGCTACTCAAAGGGGTGGTCCTTGGACTGATGCAAGTCCTTGAACCATTAGCTGCTGGTCCCTGTCAAGTTTCCACGAAAGAAAAAAAAAACCCTGCAGTCAAAGAAAACAAATATGGTGCTAATCCTCAGTACACTGGAGTGAAAACTGGTTCCCCACATCAGATAGTCTGAGAAGAACTGCCCTCCTGTACAGACTTCTATTCCTCCACTTACATCTTTTTCAACGCCCAGCTACCTTCTCTGCCTGAGAGCCATTTCCAGTCTATTTCACGATCTGGACGGCCATACCAGAGGACATTCCGTGCCGCACTTCTTTTCTTTTTCTTTTGAACGTCCGATGCAACCGTGCCATCTAGAAAAAACAGCCTTTGCTTACGTTGTCTGCATTTGTGTCTCCTTCAGTGCTGCTTGCTAATTTCCTCTGTGCACCAGCCCAAGGTTTAGACTCTCTTAAAGAAAGGACCTAAGTCGACTCATCCACATTCTCCCCTCCCTCACGCACTGCAACAACTGCTTCACACGCCCCCCTCTCCAAAGGTCGTCCAGATTTTCCCACCCCCTCAACACCGGGCGCCGCTTTTTGCCTGCCCGCTGGCCCCCGATCTAGGAGACGCTTCCACTGGCTTCGCCACGCCCGAGCACAGGGTCTCCCTGCTGCCTGCCTCTCCGCCATTCCCCTCTGCAAGAGGCCAGCACGAGGCCGCGTCCCTGGAGCCAACACCCCACCGCCGTCCAGCTCCAGCTCTTCCTTCGCCCCTCTGGCCTCACCTTCCGCCCTCCGGCTGAGCGCCATCCCAGCTCCCGGACGCGCCGCGGCCGCCGCCAGCAGCGCGGAGCCCCAGCCACTCTCCCCGGCGGAGCAGCGACTGGCGTCCGGCTTGGAAGCAGCGACACACACGCTCCCCTCGCCTCTGCCCCCAGCTTCCTCCTTCCACGTGGGCGTGTCTGTTAACAGGGAAGCGGGCTTCCGATTGGTTCGGGAGACGAAGGGAGGGCGGTCCCCGCGCGAGAGATCGAATGGCGGGGCGGCTCTTTTGTTCTATGGCGGCCGCCCCGGCCAAGCTCCGGAGGCCGGCAGGGGAGGGAGGTACGCCGGGGGAGAGCGCGGCTGCGCAGAGCGTGAGAATTCCGCCTCGAGGGTGGTTTGGACAGCGGCAGCCGCGCGGCCGGCTCAGCGCACAGTTGCTGAAGCATCAGGAGCGGCGGCGGCAGCAGCAACGCCAGCGCATGGACGGCGGAAGCGGAGTCGCAAGCGGCGCAGCTGGCTTGTAGCGTGTGGAGTGCACGCGCGAGGGTGTGAGGGGACAAACCCACGGGAGATCATGTTGTTGTACGCACGCCTCTGCCTCTCTTCTTCTTTCTCTTCTTCTTGCACAACCACCACTCTTACTTACTCTGTTACCACCACTCCTGCCACCTGCCCCGGCTTCTCCTCCACTCTCCTGACTCGCTGAGCCCAGTATGCAGCCCACTCTCTGCTAAATGAATAATGCACTAGAATGTCAGCGCTGAAAAAGGTAAGGGCTTCAAAGGAAGCGGGCGGCCACGGGTGTCAAATAACACAAGTCCTGGGGGAGCGGGGGGGGGGAAGAGGGAAATATATGTCTATATGTGCGAGAAGTGTGGGTTCGGGGAGGGGAATAATCGAGCTCTGCTCCCCGGACCTACCTTCCAGCTCGGTGCAACCTGTGCCGGGGGGCTAAAACCCCAACCCCAGCTCGGCCCCCTTGTCCAGTGCGGGGTTAGCCCTGCAGACTGTCCGGGTGGCAGAGCAGTGGAGAGAGGGAGCGGAACTCGTAGGACTGAGGACGGGGCGAGAACGAGAGAGCCTCCGCTATTTTGCTGTGGGGTGCGGGGAGGGGGGGGGCTGTCTGTCCGGGAGTTTTCCCTCCGGGGGTTCGTCGTTGGAGTTCGGGCGAAGGGACCCGGCCCGCCTGAGGTTGCTTCTGTTCAATGGCCGGGGAAGGGAGGCTCGCACCTGCCTTGGCTCGCTTTCTCCCTCGCTTTTTCTCCGTGGCAGACAGTCATGAGGACTGCCGTGGGTTGGGGAAGCATCTGCGTGCGGGGGTTGCTTCTCTCCTGGCGAGGGGTACAATATGGGAGCGGGGAGGGTTGAGGAGTGGAGGTGGAGGGAACGGTACTTTCAGCGCTGGTTGCGGTTATTTCAGGCGAGCGGGGAACGGGAAGATGGTTGCTGTTGGGAAGTGGGGGGCTGTTGCCGGGGTCGGCCCCGGGTGGCATGACTCCTGCGAGCGGGTTGTGGGTGAGGTTGCGTTGTTCCTGCGGTGGGGGTGCGTTGTTCTAGGGTTGCTTCTCCGCCACGGGGGTCCGTGAACCGCCGGCGTCGTTAGGGGAGCTGCGCGCCCTGAGGACGAGCGGACGGAGCCGCGGTGGGGCGGCAGCGACTTTGGCGCGGGAGGGCGGGTGGACGGAAAGCCTGGCGAGGAGGGGGCAGGGGGTCGCCAGTTCTCCCGCGTTCATGCTAGAGAACGGCTGAAGGGTTCTGAGGCAACTTGTGCGGGTGAGGAGCTCTAGGCAACCACAATAAGAAATAAATAAATGAAAAGTGTTGAAGTGACGGGAGGGTGGGCATCTTTATTCTCCCACAGTTGACTGAAAGGAACTGAAGTGCGTGCGTGTGTGAAATCACCGAGGAGTAATGGGGGGGGGGTCAGCGAAAGAGGCTGTGGTAAGCTGTGGGGGGTGCCTAATATTAGGAGTGACTGAGAACATTGAGGCAACGGGGGAGAGGGAGGTTTGAGAGCCTGTATAGCACACTGACGGCGTCTGTGGGAGTTTGGAGTCTGGGGTCCTTAGTTACCCCGAATCATTTTGTGTGTTTAAATGTGTCTTGGAAGTCTTTTTTTTCTTCTCTTTATTGGGATTACTGTGCGGTGTTGGGGGGGAACTACTTTGTGGTAAAATTTATGGGGCGATCTCTAGCCCCCTTGGACTGAAGGCTGTGCTTGTGGCGAGCTTGTATCTTGGTCCTCGAGTTTCTCCTAATACAGGGGAATAAGATGATACGGCGGCCGGGGTGGGGGGTGTTTCAGAGTTACAGCCCGTGTGTGAGGCGGCATGTGAGGGGATGTGGGGCGAGCGGGACGTGTGAGTGCGCGCCGTCCGTGTTCCTTCGGCTCCCGCGCTGCGTGCCCAGCGTCCCCCCGTTGGAGCCGGGCGCCCTGCTGCTGCTGCTCCGGCTACTTCCAGCAGGACAGAGAGAGCCTCCCGCTGCTGCGAAGGCTGCGGCGGGCTGGCGCTCGCTTCTCCCGCGCCTTCGCGAGAAAGCTCTGTGCCTGCGCTGAGGTTGCGGAGGCAAGCGCGCGGGAGAGGGGGGGAGAGGGGAGGGGGGACCTTCTCCGATGGGGCCTCGCTTCAGCTGCAGCCGCTAAACGAGAAGAGTAAAAGAGATGGAGACGCGCGAGGGTTGCGCATGTCCTGGTTCGCAAGGCATGACCGGTTACCCAACGGAGAATGGTGCAGTTCCGCGAAGGCAGCCTGAAGCCCGGGACGAGGTGGAGACGGGGGAGTCGCGGCGTATGTCCGTCCGAAAGGAGTAACCCTCCTCTCCCCCGCGGGCACGTGTCATGAAGCTTGGTTTCTGATGAGTCGGGGCAACGCGAGGTTAACGAGCGGATTAAAAACAAAACCGGCAGAGGCGAAACGTTTACTACTCCGTTCCCGTCCGTACATCCTGAAGCGACATTACACGCTCGATTTAAGGGGGAAATAATTGGTTTGTGTATGATGGGGGCACCTCTGGAGAACCGTCAATTCAGGGGGGAGCTATTAGCCGCCTCCCCCTTCTTCTCCTCTCGCCTTCTCTCACTTCTGCTCCCTCTAAGAGAAGAGTACAGGTTTCTTCGCTTGCTGTTCCCCCAGCGAGGCCAGAAAGTGAGAGAACGGAATTCGCGGTGAGAAAAGTAGGGTGGGGGTCGGTACAGGAGAGGCGACTAAAGAGCGCGGTGGGCTGTCATTTCGGAGGATCTCAGGTGCTACCACGGAGTCTGTCACCAGGCAGCATTGCTCAAGAAATGCCCGAGCTGTCCGTTCTCCGTCGATCAGTCGACCCGTTTTCGTGCCTAACAGTGTGATCCTGCCCACACATGCCTACTCAGAAGTAAGCCCCCTGGAGTTCCGTGGGACTTATCCCTAGGTAAGCATGTCTCTGGGTCTCAAGCCCTAGTTACGTAGAGCGATGCTGGCTGGCTAAGGGAGAGAGTCCCCCCGGTTTTGAGTTTGATCTTGCCGGCGAACGGCTGCGTCTTGCGCTGGGATGACAGTTTCCTGGCCAAAGGACCGGATTAAGGCAGCATGCACGTCTGGATCCGTAATTAATGAGAAAGATGAGGCACCAGTGCTCTCAGCCTTGGCAGAACAAGGGGGATGGAGGAAGATTTGCAAACCCACTTTGTCATGCTCCCTAAACTTTGTCAGGCATCTTTCCTCCTCAGGTCAGGATTAAAGAGAGTGAGCAGAACCCAAAAGAAAATAAAATGTCTTCCTTGTTGATTATTTCCATATGGAGTTAAAGGACATGAATAATAATAAAAGGCGGCGGCGGCGGCGGCACCAATTGTGTTCCATAAGTATTGTATCCGTTCTTCTCTGGGGCGATAAATCAATTGCAAACTGGCTTGGGCCAACTTGGTCTGCGGGTTATAACGAGCCAATGGGCATCTTTCCCCTGCGAGCGATGGACGGCCCACCGGCCTTCTGACTCCGCCCCCGGAGAAAGTCGGAGCTCTCTGGTGTAACTGGAAGGTCGTGGGGAACTTCCAGTCGGAGGGTTAATCGTGCTCTGTTTCGAAAGGTGTTCCTGGGAAGAAGCGGCTAAAACGGAGGAGCCAAGAGCCCTGGCGGTTTCAGGAGGAAGCTGTTAGGATAATGTATGTATATGTCGAGGCTGGACTCTCAGAAGCCAAATTGTTCTGAACTCATGCTCCTGCAAAAGCTGGCGTGATGTTGGGGTTTGAGCTACCACGCTGGAGACCAGGGTTCGATTCCCCGCACGGCCATGGAAACTTGCTGGGTGACCTTGGGCGCCTCACACACACTCAGCCCCAGAAAACCCTGTGACAGGTTCTCCTCAAGAAATCAGAAACACTTCCCTAAAGAGGCTGGTGTCAGATTTTGAGAAAGATCTCTCATTTTAACATTGTGTCTTATGACATCTTAAGGACTAGCACACTTATTGTAGCACAGGCTTTCATGGATGGTAAGCAATCAGATGACTGAAGAGTTATCCAGAATTTCAGATATTTATAGAGTACTTATAGTGGGGGGGTGGGATTGTAAATAGGGATATTAAATGCAGAAAATACTGACAGTGACAATTACATTATTAGTACTGGCCATTTACCCAGCTCCTGCAAACATCCTGGCTCTAAATAAGCTAATTAATGCATGTAGTATGATAAGAATTTGTTATTGCAATGCAGACCTTAAGTGGTAGGAACTACTTCAACACTATTTCATGTTAAATGATATCAGATATCATCCTTTTCTTTTTCATATTTATTCCTACTGTAGTTATAGAAAAGGTTTGCTGCAATTCCATATCCTGGGGGAAGTTCCCACTGAACTCAGTAGTGTTTAGTGCTGAGTGGACTCCAGGCTGCAAGAAAGATCTTTGCCTGTCTCATTCTTCTGTCTCCAAAGCTGCACAATGAACCCACAGAGCTCAGTGGGCTTTACTTGCGATGTGTATACGAACATGCTAGCAAGTTATTTCAGGGCAGATTGACTACTAAATGCACAATCCTGTCCTATGCAATTGGGCTCAGAAATCCCACTCAGTTCAGTGAGCTTTATTATTATTATTATTATTATTATTAATTTCTTATTATTTCTTACCCACTTCTCCCTGTGGATCAAGACAAGGAACATCAACAAATAACACATATAAAAGCTTACACATGATTTTATAAATATTATTTTATATATATATATATATATAAATAAAATATGTCAATATGTATGTGTGTGTGTGTGTGTGTGTATGTATATTATATTGTTATATATTATTATATATATATATATATCTCAAACCAATACATATCCACATCTATCAATAAATACTTTAAAGTCTTAATTTAAAAATAATCTAGATAGGCCTGCCAGAAGAGACTGGTCTTTACTGCTGACTTAAACTCAGAAAGCATCTTGAGCTGATGAATCTCTTCTGGCAAGTCACTCCACAATCTGAGAGTAAGGGTAGAAAAATTCACGAAGTTGCAACTTAAAGCTGCATTTTTCACTTTGAACTGGGCTTTGTAACTCCTCACATGTAAGCTATTAGTTCCATGTTCTTATTTCTAAACAATTTCAGCTGGTTCTAATGTTTCAGGGTGTCAGATAAGTGGCTTTGTCTGAGACTCGTGTGTTACCCTCTCATTTTAGGTGGCTCAGGTGAATGAGTAGCTCTTGTGAATGAAAGTATAAGAATGATCACAGGAGCTATGTGTTTTCAGTACCACTGCAGGCATATGTAAAAAAATATTTCTGATATGTCATTTTCTTCAATTTGCTCTAAATATATTCACAAAGAAGTCTCCCACTCACTATGACAGCAGCAATGCTTTTTTAAAAAAAGGCTTGTAGGCTTTTCTGCCTTTAAGGTTGGACTTTGATTATGAATCATCTTGCTTCCTCTTTAAAATAACTAGCATATTATGTCTCATTTTAAGGTATACAATAGATTGTAATAGTCAGTACTGAATCAGCTTATATGTAATGGTTTTGTTGCCTATATAGTTATTCATCCAGGAACTAATTCTGAGCTCGTTTTGCTCAAGGGAAGCAGTCTATCCCACTGACTTCCAAAAAAAGAAGGAAAGAGAGAATGTTCACTCAGTGCCTGTGTTAACTACATACATAACCAAAATGCTTTCACTTGCAATTAAGCACAAGCTTAAGTCACTCATGAGAATCAGTGGGAATGAACGCACATGTAGCACTGGATTATTTGTGTCCATGGCACACTTGGGTGGAATCTTAACCCCCAAGTACTGCCGGGAACATACTTGCTGAGTTCCAACCTAGCAGAAATGAAGCATCAGACCAGAACCTGGTTTCTTTGATATGAGATACGGAGTATAATTTAGCTAAAGTTTGTTTCTTAGGCCTAAATTCAATTAGTCACACCTAGAGTAGATATGGGGTATAATTTAGTAAAGTTCAGTATTTAGGCCTAAATCCAATTAGTCACAACTAGACCCACTGAATCAATGGGAACTTGATCAGTCTTCACTTATAATGACAACCTGACATTATCCTTAATCATTCTCTGGTTTTCATTTTATACAACAACTGCGCAAAGGGACAGTGCAACAGAGCCCAAAGTGGGGAATAGCATTACTCTTAAAGCATGCATGTTTCACAATTTATGTACGTTTATGGGAGTGGTGTGTGTGATTTTTTTTGGAAACTCTTATCAAAATTCATTCAGTGAGTCTACTCCAGATGTGACTAGCAATTGGATTGAGGATGTACCTTCTCTGATTTCAGCTTGACCTCTCCCATTGACATAAATAGTACTTAATGGTCCTTAATTCTGATATCCTGTATGATGACATTTTTAAACACAGTTTTGTTTTTATTTTATTATAATTCTTTATTATATTTCTATATTGCCTAATAGTTGAAGCTTTAAGGGTATTCACTCAAAGTCCTGGGTTTGGGTGGATAAAGTCAGCCATTTCAGTTCCTTTCATGTTCGGATTTTTAAAATCGCAGTTTCTTTGGTTGCATTTGTTGATTTGTTTTTCAATTCTTATCTAAAAAGGACTGATTAAAAAAAAACCAACCTGTTTCTTTTTGGGATTGCAGCTTTGCTGGAACTTGAGGGAGTTCAGAATGAGTCTTTGGGGAAAGGTGTCAACATGAATTAATAAATTGCAAGAACACCTGAGAAGTGGTTTAACAGTGCCAGCATGAAAGGAATGAGATACCTTTCCCCTTATTGTATAATACAGGCAGGAAGATGGAAGGAGTAATATAGCCACTATGTATCTGGTTATTATGAATAATAGTTGCAACATATAGTCTTAAAACCTAGCACTCTGTTTTCCATCCCATTGTAAATTTATGTAATGATAATCTGAACCTTGCTATGGCCCTTTCCTCCGATCCCAGATAATACGCACAAAATTTTCCCTTTTGCGGCCAAAACGTGAAATTGTATCCTGTTCAAATCTCACTGTAACCTTACCTCACTCTGTGGTTTCAAGCAATTTAGCTCTCCAGCCGCCTTTCTCTCACAAACTCTTGGCCCAGGATGAAGATAAGAACGCTGATCAGGATTGTAATAAGGGCTATTTAGATTATGCAGAGTACAATTATTCGTCTCTAAATAGCTATATTAATAATAGTAATAATAACAACAATAATAATTCTTATTTTTGAACTTTATTTAACTCTCAAAAATTATCCCATTAGTAACAAATAAAAGGTAGCCTTAATGGGCTTACTAAACATTACATTATACTGAAATTAGCAAGATTTGCAGTGTAATCCTGTCCATGATAAATCTAGGTGAAGTCAGTGAGGTTTACTCCCAGATAAATGTGTATAAGATTATAGTTTGACTTTTAAGTAATATTTTGAACTGGGAAGAATAGGTTGTAGTTATGGCTGCAATCCAAAGGACACTCACATGGGAGTAAGTCCTATTTAAACCAGTGGACCTTGTTTATGAGTGGGTATGCCTTGGATTCCACTATATGTCATCCATACTGGAGTAATCACAGCCACTGTTTAATCAGCTAGCAGCTTCCCATTTATACAATATCTGGGGAAACATCTAACCTGGATGGAGGGGAGGAGGGGCCAGAGGAAGATAAACATTGCAGGGGCCATCCTGAATATAAATAATCTATCTCTGAGTCATAGCTGACCTTCCTTCTTGTGGGCTTCCTATTAGCAAAGTTGCCAAGTTTAAAAAACGAGTCTAAAGAATTGACTACCCCTGCCCATCTGCACATTTTCTGTTCTTTAGGCATATTGATGTGCAGAAGACATACTGGGTTTCTGAATTTTCACACCCTCATGTGAAAGAAAGAGGGAGAGAGAGAGATCTACCGTATTAAAGAACATTCATTTAGCTTCAGCAGATATTAGTCCTATTTTGGCAGTGCTTCCTCTACTCTTCTGTTTACATAATTTTCCTCTGACAGTTTCAAGTGTACGTCTCCCTCTTTCTCTCTCTCTCTCTCTGTACATTTATATGCATGTGTATGTCTATACCAGATGAAACTGAGAGATGATCATTTATATTGTTTCACTTTCATTTTGTACACCCGTATTAGATCATTAAAAGCTTAAATAATCTATGCAATAACTTCATAGGTTTTAAAATGAGGGATAAACTGCATTGTACACCTGTTTTGAGTAGTTATAGACAATTAAGAAATGGAATTACATCAAGGTAAATCAATTTTCTTTTACAGCTCTTATAATCCTCTAAGCAGTTTTGGCAATAGAATACTAAAATGGGCTTTTTATCCTAGAGTATGTCACTGGAGGGTTTTCAAACTACATGAGTCAAAGGAGAACAGCTGCTGCAGTTCTGTTTTATTAACAGGAGAAACCTTTCTAGCCAGTCCAGCACTCAGCAATGAGTCCCTTCATTTAAACAGGCATGGTAAACCTTAGGGCACAAACCGTACGTTAAGCTCACCTTGTCAGATTTTGAAACTTACTATTTAAAGCAGTTACAGTGTAGTACACTTACGTCAGATTTATGTGATTTCCTCCCTTTCTCTATGGTATTATAAATCAGGAAATATAAGCAATATTTTTATTCTGAAGAGTACATTTTTATCCACTATATGCAAGTCTATTAGCATGAACAACATATCCGTACCAAAATCAAAAGTAGCAGTGACCTTTCAGTTCGTTTAATAAAGGTAGTACACTAATATGAAATATAATAAATGTGTACTATATATGGAATATTTAATGGGAGAAAGGTTGATGTTGCTGAACATTCAATTTTTTTTAACCAACATGGATGAACATTGCTTCCTTTTTTTTTTCCCAACAAAGAAATAATGTGGTGAAGCCCTTTTGGTTTCTATGTGCATCCCTGGTTTTGTGATTTTGGTTGGTTTGTTTAAAATACTTATATACTTTCCATAGGTTATATGATACAAAAATATTTTTTGAAAAAAATCAAAGATTTTAAAGCAAAGATGAAAAAAATAGCCAAAATGATATCATGATTTGAAGAGCTAACAGTAAAAAACATTTTTATGAATGATATGATACACATTCAACTTTTGGAGCAACCCAGCTTTGATAGAATGCATTTTCAAAGCTTCTCATGTTAAGCTTGTAGTTCTAGACCATAGTCTGGATGTACATTCAATTATTTCACATTATGATGATATTTTACAGTGTGAAGATTAAATTCAAAATTTTGCCAGCAGAAGTCCACTAGCACGACAGTGCTATCTTTCCCTCCCTTCTGCCCCCTCCTCAAAACTTGCTATGGAAGGTTTCCCAGTTCTCAAGAACAGGTTTTGAATGCATACAGAAGGCTGCCTTGTGTGTGTGTTTGTTAAATCACACCCTCCCAGTTTTGGTGACCTTTTGGAACCTGTCCAATATGTAAGAGCTGCTGTATCATATCAGTCCTTTGATGGCCTAGGTCTGTACAGCCCACACCAGAACTTCTGCAGACTCTAAGAATGGGGAAGGGCACTGTGCCACAACCGTCAGGAATATTGCAACCTTATTGATGAAAGTGATTAATACAAGACTCCCAAGATTCTCCTTTTTTCCATTAGTAAAATTATATGTGCAACATAGAACAATTGATATAAGATCTAAGTGCAACCAAATAGGGATAAATCAAATTCTCCTTTTATAGCTGACTGAACTTTTACAGCTGACCTACATACACTATGATTTTCGTGCACTATGACACATAGCAGTTGGAGTGTTTATTGTGCTCATTTATCCAATGTGGATGCAGGCTGCCAACACCACAGAATACATGAGAGCTGATAAATTTTAGTTATTATCCACATTGTGGATATCGTGGGTGGTGCTTTGTACAGTATGTAGATATATTCCTAAATGTGGTGGCCAGGATCCTAGCACTAATGGAAGAAGTCCATCAGTGGAGGTAATTTCCTCTCCCTTCCCCCCATGCAACTCCTACATAATTTTTTATGGGATATGGTTCCCCTCCTACTAGCCCTTCACACCACTTGAAAGTGACAGCCCTCCAGAGGAGATGTTGAGGGTGCACGAGGGTGGTGGAGGGAATGGGAAATTGGCTTTTCTGTGTTTTGTTGCTGGGCTTGATTGGACTCTAACCAATGGACAACAACAATCTTGTTTTCATTTTTTGCCCATGGTTTACATGGGGCTGCCAATAGTAGCTTATCATTTACCTGTGTCAGTAGGAAAATCTGGGGACAATGCTGTGCGTGACTTATACCAGTTGAAGAGCTATAGAATTCAGCAGAGACCTTGGTATACTAACAAAATTGAGCATATGGCTGTAGCATAAAACATATACCGATGGAGTTTCTAAGACACTTCTGTAGAATGTTCTGGAGGTGTTCCACTGGCAGAATGGTGGGAGCTGTGTGCAAAACAGAGATGATAGTTTTGTAAACTTCTCAAGAAAAATATTTTGGAGAATATTCTTGAAAATATCAATCTACTGAGGAATTTTAAAGAATTTTCTCCTTAATATTTATTAAATATATTTTAAACAATTTTACTGTTTATTAATGTGTTTCTGGAATACAAGTTTTAAAAAAAATCATAGAAGCTTCCAACTGTTAAAATAGAAATGAGCCATAGCTTTTCTTTCTCAAAACTTTTCATCATATCCTGTTCTTCTTATATGATAAGCAGACTGTTGTGGATAGCTTCTCAAACTGATCACTTACTTTTCTGAAACACTGGGTAACTTTACTTATTTTTGGCTGACTAGTTTCAGGTAGTGTAATCCATTTAACAACAGGACTTACCAGTTCCTGTAATTCTTGTAAGTGTACCCCAAATACCTGTCAACTCAAAATAATGGCAGTTTCCCAAGTCAGCTCTGCCTGTGCCAAGGAAGACTGTCCAGGCAGGAAGCAGTTCTCTCTGTAGAGAGTGGTCTCCGGTGATGGCAATGAAGGTGGTTCTTCTTCATCTTATTTTATTTTATTTTATTTCAGTCCCAACTTTCTCCCAATATAGGACATGGATGTTTACTCACAATATTGATTAAAACAAAGCACAGGTAGAAGTCAGTCATAATAATTTTAAAATAAAAAAAAACTATCCTATCAAGAAAATGCTATTTTAAAAGCAATTTATAAGGATTTAAAATGTATCAGTGAAATAAAAGTTCTGCAAACCCCTTTAAAAGATGCTTCTGTAAAAACCTGTTAATGGCCAAAAAAAGTAAGAAGATCTTTGCATTCTGACAGAATTTGCATTCTTGGCTGCAGGCCAGCCAAGCCAAGCCTCCCATGGGAGTAAATTCCTTGGTCTGGGAGCAGCCATTGAAAGGGCCTATTCATGTGTCCTCACCAAGTCTGCTTGTGATGATGTAGAGACTTGAGAATAAATCCCATCACCCCCAAAGGATCTCAAGCTCAGGAAGGGTCATATAAAGAGATGCATTTTTTTTTCAAGGTAATCTGGATCCAAGCAATAGGTCATAACCCCAACTTTGAATTCTGCTTAGAAACTGATTGGCAAGTAGGGAAGGAGTTGGAACAAAGGAGTTACACATTCCCTCAGTGGCTCTCAGATTTCACAGACTGCTGTCCACATCTTCATACTGCACAGGCTGGAATGTATTCTGTAAAACAGGATAAGCAGGAGCCAAATTTACGTCCAATGGACCTGTATACATTGGACACAGGTTCTGAGTCTCAGTGAGTCTAAACTCCATCAGGTAATGATCTGTCCTGGACAACCGAGCTATGGAAAGTTCTTCTACACCCACGTCACTGTTATCAATGTCCAGCGCAGAAAAGTAGGTCTGGAGTGTAACAAACAATGGGTGGGAGCCAGAAATCTGGAACAGAGCCACGGTCATCATGGAAGTAATGAAGTCCTAAGCTGCTTCTGACAGAATAGTCTCACTGATGACAACATGGTGAGGTGACTCCAGTATAGCACAGCTACTACCAAGACCGCCTCTGCCAGCTCAGGAAGGGAAACTTTCGAGCAGTGGAGAAGGGGGTACACTAACAGAACTACTATTCTGTCCTTGTACCTCAGCTTCAAACAGTGGCGGAGCTTGGAGTGTGTGGAGGGGGGATGGGGCTGCGGTGCAAGGGGCGTGGCCACTGTGCAGGGGGCGGAGCTGCAGTGCGTGGGGGCATGGCCAGGGCTTGGCCAGGGCATACGAGGCCATGGCTACGGGCCGGGACACCCCAGAAACGTTGTCACCCAGGGCAAGTCACCTCCCCACTCCCACGTTCCTATGTGACTGGCTTCAAAGATGATGAGGGGAGGGGCAGCGGAGAGAGGAATGTATGAAACTAGCAGCAGCAGAAGTAAGAGGGAGAAAGAGGGATTGAGGACTAGACCAACAGAGAAGGACAGTACATTTTACTGTCTGAAATGTTCTGTAAAGTTCTCGAACTATCTGGAATGCTCAGGAAAGATATGTAACATTTAAGAATTAACATGAAAGCTGAATACAATATATTATTTAAAGACATAATGAAAAGTCAGAAAATTCTCAAAAATTATTTTGTGGAATAGGCTGAAACCATTCCTGTTCTCAGAGAATATTCTCTCAAATAACCTGTGTGGGTATTTTTCTCTTTGAGTCAATTTTTCAGATTGCAGTGCAGAGCTACTTTGCTCGTATGTGTAGATTCATCTGTGTTCTAAGCTATGAGATTTGCATGGTATCAAGAAGCCACTTGTGTAAAAGAAGATTTTGTTGGTAGTTAATGAATGTAGCAGGTGTGTTTCATTGCAAAGAAAGCTTCAACATCTTTTAGCTATTAGAGAGCTGAAATTCCTTCACAGGTGGGACAGGTCCTCAGGCAACACCTGGATGTAACCCAGTGTTACCCTGTGTACTGGGGGTCCCGGGAAGGACACTGAAACATGCTCAACTAAAGGTGGGAAAAATTAGCTCGGAGCACTGCTTAGCGTTACGAGAGGCAGGGTAACGTAGCGAGATCTTGAACCCTATGTCTACGGGGTCGGGTCGAGTCAAGTAGCACACAAAAGTTGAAATAATAAATGATGTTTATTAAATACAAGCAAAACAGTGTATGCGACACACTCACGCAAGATAACTAAAGAAAATAAAGGTTGGAGTGATATACAGGGATTTTTAGAGGGGTTGCTGGTTTGGGTGATACTTCACCTGTCCTGAAGCCCAGAAAAAAAAATGGAGAGCGAGGCTGGGGTGCGATGTAGCTCAGAACGTGGAGCTGAGGAGAGGCTCGCCAAGCAAAGCGGCAGCAAGGCGGGATGAAACTCGGGAGCGATCCAAGGAAGGTCTCGGAATCAAGGGTTTTTATAAGGAGAATGTGACTGCAGGCTATGCCTTACTTGGGGGAAAACAATAGATTTGGAGTTGGAGACAAAGCCTCCGAAAGATCAGAATCTGAATGATTGAGTTATCGTAGCGGTTCTCAATAGAGTAACCAGTATGCAAACGCAGAGTACTTGGGTATTGTATAGGTTACCCATCAAGCTGCCAGCGCGGGCCAGAGGCTCTTTTGTAGGTTGCGTGCATACCTAATTAGAGTACTTGCCTGGAGGTCTCCTGAAGCAGTGAGTCAGCGATTTCTGGCCTGCCTGTATTGTCCAGGAATATTACGACAATTAACGGCCGAGCTTGTTTACGTGCTTGTCCGGTGGCCTCGCAAGCACGTGGAGGGGAATAGAGAAGTGAAGCCGAATTATGATATCAAGAGAATATCTTTAATATTCCCAAAGCTTGGACTAGCCAGGGCAGAACACCAGGATCAACAAAGCAGCTTCTATAGACATGCATTTTCTTCTTGCAGCATAAGACCAAAGTGAGGTCTCAAGCAAAGGTCTTCAATAGTGAAGATCTCAGCAAAAGAATCCCTAATGTGGAGGAGCAAGCTGTTCTTTCTCCCAGCCCTGAAGCTTTGGGAACAGAAAAGACAATCAGCCACCTCCTCCATACTTGTCACAACTCATCCGAAAGTGTCTCCTAAGAAAATAAACGTATTTGCAAACCCTTATTTGCTGATATGCCAGGCCAAGGTGATTCTGCAATGAGCTGTCTTGTCTGTGCTGAGAAAAATGCTAATCTCTTCTATGCCTACGGAGAGCTGTTAAATCAATGAGACAATGATTAGGTTTCATTGGGTTGTGCCCAGTAGTTTTAAGTGTAATATCCAACTGTTTAACCTTGTAAAATAAAATTCTTACTGGAAATGCTGACATATTTAAAGTTTTAGATAATAAAGAGGGAGGCCCACTTATATGTAAGCAATACTAAAAAGGTTTTACTATTTCAGATCATATGTGATTCCATTAGTCAAATGGTACTTTACCTACCATAGTTTTTTGAGATTTATTTAAATACTCCCTGCTCATGGTTTTAATGATGTGGCTTAGGCTATCAACGAATATATTTTACTAGTATTTTGATTTCACTCAAACTTTGTCATGTTTATTTTATTTTCATGCTGTTGGCATTTGATTTCAAAGGTGTTCTAACCCATCTTGAGCCTTACTGCTGTGGCCAAGAAAACGAATCTTGATATGTTCTCTGTAAAATGCTTCTAGACATCTCATCCTTCCAAATAGGAGTGGGAAATAACAAGCTCATAGCCCAAAGACTGTCCTTATAGCCCCAAGGCTATATTTGTTGCTTCCATTCTCTCTGTTGGTTGTGTCCACTGCTTGAATTGCCTCACCAAAAATCGGTCAAGAGTAGGGATGGGCCAACCAAATCCTCAAATCCCTGAATCCTTGGCAGAGATTAGAGATTCAGGAATCCAAATCCCTGTGCCAAAATAGGCAAACTGAATCTTTCGAATCCGCCACCCGGAGACCAGGACACCTGCAAATTTGGGAGACCAGGATGCCTGAAAATTTGGGAGACTAGACACACAAGGAGAGATGGCAAGTAGGTGAATTTTTTCCTTGGAGTAATAATGGCCTTTGTTAACAATTTCACAAATTACATCTAGGGTTGTATTCTAAGATATTTAAATTGAACATTTCATATCTAAGTTCAGCACTTGACCGGAAGCTACAGGCTTGAGATTTCAAGGTCAGCTGAAACATTCCTTTGCATAGCTCCCTTGCAAAGCTCTTTCAGACACAATTCTGAGGTTTGTACTTTTACAAGGTGTCACAGCCTTCTCTGCCAATGTGTGCTGGTGCATCATCAAACTACAAACCCCAGGATGCTAGAAGGAGCTATGCAAAGAAACGCCAGTTTTGACCTGGATTAGCTCTCTACTGTAGTATGTGGCCCTGTTTACACAGGCAGGAAAATGTGGATTAATCCACATTTTCCTGCCTGTGTACAAAGGGCCTTCATGACATTTTTAGTCTGGGGAGATCCTGAGGCAAAACTATGACAATTGTCCTGGCCAGATTTCTTCAGAGGGAGGTTTCCCGTGCCTAGGCTTTTGCTAAGGCTGAGAGAGTGTGTCTTGCCCAAGATTATCCTTCTTTCCCTTGCTTTTAAACCCCCTTTTTAAAAAGGGATTCGAAAGATTCGAGATTCGTGAAATTCGTGGATTCCCAGAACCTTCCAGGGATTCGGATCCGAATTTGGAAAATTCTGGATTTGTCCCATCCCTAGTCAAGAGACACACCAAAAATAGTGTTTTGGGTCCTGCCTTCCAGAAAACGAGGGAGATGGCTTTGTCTTGAAAATCACCAGGCCCTGATGACGCAGGAAGGCAGTCTGGTCCTTCACAGTTGCTGTCAGATTTTTGTGGGAGTGGTGTGAACCTCAGTATCAGCCACTGGTTTGGGGCAGCAGCAGCAAGTAGGAATCACATCACAAGTTGGAGCTTGGACAAATTACTACTTTAGACTACAATTTCCGTAATTACTCTGCCAGCATGGTTTCTGAATATTTCTGGGAACTGCAATCCAAAATGTATTTTCCCTACACTTTGGCCAGGGGTACATCTCCCTGGGAAGTAGTCCATCCATCTTTAAAAACAGGAATGGAGATAAAGTAGATCAGTTCTACTTGTGACATGTAGATAAGCCACTGCTTTGTACCTGATCCGAACTGTTGTCATGCGTCTGGCTTGTTATGGGAATTCAGGATTCAAATTAAGAAACAAAGTAGCTCTCAGAATCTTCACATCTCCCTGGTCCTACCTTAATTTTTTTTTTAATAAAACAGGTGAACATAAGAATGAATAACTTTTATTTGCTCTGAAGTGGGGAAGCTTGCTGCATATTGCAAAGTGCTATAATGTTATTTGAGTTTCTGCAAAATTCTCTTCTCTGCATTTTTCTTCTTATTTACAGTATATGTTTCCACTTAAAGCATTTGTTCTTCCTTGGTTCTTTCCACTATAAAGTATGTCCCTCATCATTTATTGCATTTATGGCAGAATTGATAGCTTCTGTGTCCATGGGATCCCAATGAAAGCAGCAAGAGCAATAAAATAACTTGTTTGAGAAGAACTACTCTGCAAATATGAAGAAAGACTTTTCCCTCATTAATCTAGTGGAGAAGCTTTTCCCACTAGAAAAACCTGCTAAGATTGGAACAAGAATTCTGTTATTTCTTTTTTTTTAAATCATTTTATTCAAAATTCTCATATAAAACATATTATTTTAACAGTCAGCATAATTGAAATATAACCGATCTTCCACCTTGATCTAGATTTCATTTTCCAGTTTTATAAATGCCTTAGATACTGTGCGACAATTTACAATTATTTTAGTTGCTAGTTCTTACATTTCATTCTACATATTTCTGCTTCATGAAATAATCCTGTAAATCATGAACTAAGTATTTCCATCTGATAAAACCCAGCAGTTACCCATTATAATTTGCCATTCTTTCTGTATCTCATCGTCTGATTTCCCTTTTAATCTCTGGGATACCATATCCGCATTTTTATTTTCAATAAGCGTAGCCCACCATTGTTCTTTTGTGGGTATTTGCTGAGTTTTCCATAACTTTGCATATTCAATTCGAGCTGTCGTTATCGTATATAGTAATACTCTTCAATGTTTCTTTATATCAGTACCCTCTTAATATCAGTCATGTTTAACAAATAGAATTCTGGTATCTTAGCAAACTGAACTTTCAATAATGAACAAATTACATTATGTACTACATGCCAGTACTTCTTGGCTTTTGAACATGTCCACCACATATGGTATATCGTACCAACTTCATTCTGACATTTCCAGCAATTTCCAGTACCTGTATTATAAATCTTTTTCAATTTATCTGGTGTCATATACCATCTATGAAATAGTTTATGATCATTCTCTCTCAAATTCTGGGCTACTGTGAATTTCTGCATTTTTTTCCAACTCTGCTCCCATGACTGTAATTGAATTGGATGCCCAATATTTTGAGCCCATAGTATCATTGTTTCTTTTACTGTTTCTTCTTGTCTCTCCTGCTGTAATATCTCTTGATACATTTGGGCGAGCAGATGAAGAGGGTTTTCAAAAATCCATTTAATTACTCCAGAATTCTGTTATTTCTTGCAGTAATAACCCCTGGCAAGAGCTCTTTCTGGGCATTCTGATGAATTTTATCTGTAGATAACTTGATGCCAGTCATTAACTTAGGCCATAAAACACAATCTTGCTCTGTGTGTATGTGTGTTTGTTTGTGTTTGAAATAGCACAATATAATAGTATGGTTCCAAAAATGGTTGTTGGTTCTTCATAAAAAAAAAAAAAAGCCTAAAATATTCTTGGTATCTTAACAGACTTCACATACTTTAGGAGTTAAGAAGGTATATCAGAACCTTCTAATATTCAGCTTGGGTATTCTAGCTCTTGTTATTTTAGTATAGAAAGGGGGTCATCAAAATAAGAGAATAGGTCAGTAGTTCTTGACCTTTCCAATTCCCTTCCTGTTCACATTGATTTTTTAAAGTTTAAAATTCACCATGACAGGGAAAAAAATCAATATGAACAGGAAGGGAGTTGAGGAGGAAAAATCATTTTTTGCACCCACTTCATTTATGGGCATCAGGTTAAAACTCATATATTCTGTATATCTGGGGAATTTCTTGAGTATGCAGAAGTATATCATTTTGCAAATGAAAGTAAAATTAAAACAGCCCAGCAAGAACCTCTGGTTCAGTGAAGACGATGTTCATATTCATCCACTCAGCTAACAGCCAGCTTAATGAATGCAAAAATCATTTTGCCTTCTTTTTGACAGAAAATTATGTGGGACTGTTTAGCTCAAAAAGGTGACTGTTTTGGGAGAACTATGAGAGGTGGTTGCCAAATAAGCTTTTCTACCTCTATGGTATTTATTGCTGGAAAGACAATATGCATTTATTGTACTAGCCCTGCACCATTAAAAAAAAAGGGGGGGGGTTGACAGACCTTTACTGCTGAGGAAAGGAATGCAATACAGATAAAATGCTCCTGTTTCTCATCTTGTCTGAAAGAAGCACATCCATTAGTGCAGTAAGCTCTGAGTGGAGGTGTTTCATTTTGGCAAAAGTTGATAGCATACTGTTTTAACAGGGCTGATCCTGGCATCATATTATAAGATATTTGTATGTAAGTGGATACTTTAAAGCCTCTGTTGGATCTTACTTTCCTGCAGCAATAATTGATTACTACTTAAAAGCCAAATTTTAGTAATATGGAAGGTCCTTGGAGAGTCTTTCAGGAGGTTCCCATTCACTTTGTACCAACCTGCCCTATGACTATTAGATGGATTCCAAAGATGTTTGGAACCCTTAAAATGACCCCTGGTTGTCTACATAGCTGTATATGGCTTACTTTAATGTAGCATATACTCCTAAATGCTAATTTACCTGTTTGCTTCTCAAGTAGGGACCAGTTTCTTTTGCAGACAGGCTACAATGTTGCTGAAGTAGAATTTCCACCTCTTTGTTAAGAAGTAGTCTGAATTATACAGGTTGAAATCACTGCAGTGGCACAGCAGTTGGTTACAGTGTAGACATGCTCTTGACGTTGAGGAAACAATGTCAAATTTTTTATCACAAGTTTAGAATTCTTTCCATGAAGCCAATGTTTTAACAGATTTTCAAGGTTATTGCTTAGTTTTAAAGTTTGTATCCAGCAGTGTTGAATGTTGCAAAGTCCAAACTGAATTTGAGTTTGTATAAACAAGGTAGTATCACATATTTCCTTGACGAGCATGTTTTTTGTAGCTCAGCCATGGAAACTAATAGTCAAACTAAGATGGCAGTCCTGTGCACGGTTGCTGCAGAATAAGGCCTACTAAACACGATATGACTTATTTCCAAGTACAGACATGCTCCGTTAACAAAGCTTTTGACACAGAAACTGCATTCCACAAACGCTTTTTACACCTGCCCAGTTCCCAATTTATATCCTGGGCTTCTTTCTAGCTAGAAGTTTTTGGTTTTTTTTTTTAAACAACATCAGCATTGGGAAGGTGGTGAAGGAGGGGTGGACAAACAGACTTGTACCTGTAAATATGCATAGGATTTTCATGCATGTATGAAAGAAGTTTTTATTGTCCTGTTTTGTAGCCCTTTGAATCTATAGAATTATAGCATTATGATTCTACTTTAACTGCCATGGCTGCATCCTGTGGAATTCTGTGATTTATGGTTTGGGAAGGCACTAGTGCTCTGTGGTTCAAGATTCTTAATACCCCTCCATAATAGGATTCTCAAAAATCTTCAGTGGCAGTTAAAGTGGAATCGCAGTGCTATTACTGTGTTGTGTGAAAGGGCGTCTACTTGCAAAGCTTAGAATGATTCGTGTGCATTTTCTGTTTATGGCCAGACATCTCTCCTGCAGGGCATACCCAAGAACTATATAGTGCTGATGCCGATCTCCATACCAACCTACCTGGATCTAAAAGTCATTGCTAGTAGAAATTTTACAGGTGGTTCCCAAAATATTATGAATGGAAGATGGAGCTTTCTTACTGGTCCTGCTCCTGGGGAGATTGGCCTGGTACTTTATCTCCTCTTTTCATTTTTCTGAAGTATTAAAAATGTTTAGTCCTGAATTTGAATTGGCCCACTAGTGCATTATCTTCTGTTTTATTTCTATGTAATTTTTTTAATGTCATGATACATCAATTAAATGTTGTAAATTGTCTAAGGGTTTTTTTTTAAAGGGGAGACCATACATTTTATAGAGAGCCAGCATGGTATAGTGATTTGAGTGCTGGACTACAACTATATGGAGATCAGGGTTCGATTCCCCACTTGGCCGTGGAAACCCACTGGGTGACCTTGGGCATGTCACACATCTTCAGTCCCAGAAAACCCTGCGATGGGTTCACTGAAGGGTCACCATAAGTGAGAAACTTGAAAGCACACAACAACGAACAACAATACATTTATTATAAACTAGTATATATACTCTGCATTGCCTGGAGTTTTATTTTCTCATAGGTAATACTTGTTAGAAAGATTTCAGATCCTGTGTCTCTAATTCCCCAAACTGTCTTGTCCAGTACCTGTAACTTGTCCCTATATTCCCCAATCCAATCTGTATTCAGAGTTTTGTTAACATGCAGAGGTTCAGTTCCTGAGGGAAATACACTGCCCTCATCCTTGCTTCTAGGCCCTGTCTCCATAGCAACCAGCCTATTCAGAGCTCTCTGGCTGAAAATTCTAAAGTCCCTTCCCTAAACTGCAAACCCCACGATTCCATAGAATCCTCTTAGGCAGCCAGTCATATGAGGTCTTCGCCTGACACAGACAAACAAACTTTGACTTTTATATGTTAGATAAATATAGCAAGAGTGTAGTCAACTGGATCTCTGAATTATCCGTCATACACCATGAGTTATCAGGCCACTACACAACACAACGAACAAACTGCAACAGCCATCCCTAACCTGGAGTTCCCCAGATATTTTGGCCCACAGTTCCCAGCAGCCTCAGGTAGTACAGATTTCTTAGGTAGTAAAGACTTAGATGTAAAGATTTCTTTTATGCATGGATCAAAATCCAACACACACACATATATATATAAATTTGTTGTTGTTGTGTGCCTTCAAGTTGATTCTGACTTATGGTGACCCTAAGGTGAACCTATCATCGGGTTTTCTGGGGACGAGAGTGTGTGATGTGTCCAAGGTCACCCAATGGCTTACCATGGCCTAGCAGGAAATTGAACCCTTGGTCTCCAGGGTCTCCACTCAAACTAGTACAACATGCTAGCTCTCTGTTTACAGGTATATCTTGGTTAACATAGTAGATGTGTTCCTGAGCATTACTTTTTTAACAAAAAATATGGTACCAGAGGCAGAAATAACACGGAAGAAATAGGTGTATCTTCCTGCACCACACACGCACAAACACACACACACACACATGCACACACAGAAACAGTTCGGTGTTTTTCAGCAATGCACACATGTGAAATGAAACAACCATGTCAGGGAAGCATAGTGCAAGTAAGCAAAAACATTTTGAATCTTCTCGAAACCACCTGAAAGATACTTCCAGAGGACAGGATCAAAATTCAAAATGACCTGGATAGATTGGAGAGCTGGGCCAAGGCTAACAAAATGAAATTCAACAGAGAGAAGTGTAAGGTCCTACACTTAGGTAGAAAAAATGGAATACAGAAATATAGGATGGGGGACACGTGACTGGATGGCAGTACGTGTGAAAGGGATCTAGGAGTCCTAATAGACCACAAGCTGAACATGAGTCAGCAGTGTGATGCGGCAGCCAAGAAAGCCAATGCAATTCTCGGCTGCATCAATAGGAGTATGGTGTCTAGATCGAGGGAGGTACTGGTACTACTCTACTCTGCTTTGGTTAGACCTCATCTTGAATCCTGTGTCCAGTTCTGGGCACCCCAATTCAAGAAGGACATGGTCAAGCTGGAGCAGGTCCAGAGGAGGGCAACCAAAATGGTGAAGAGCCTGGAAGCCATGCCCTATGAGGATAGACTTAGAGAGCTGGGTATGTTCAGTCTGCAGAAGAGAAGGTTAAGAGGGGACATGATAGCCATGTTTAAATATTTGAAGAGATGCCATGTAGAGGAGGGAGAGGGCTTGTTTTCTGCCGCTCCAGAGACCAGGACAAGGAGCAATGGATTCAAGCTGCAGGAAAGGAGAATCCACCTGAACCTCAGGAAGAACTTCCTGACAGTCAGGGCTGTCCGGCAGTGGAATATGCTGCCTCGGAGTGTGGTGGAGTCTCCTTCTTTGGAAGTTTTTAAGCAGAGGCTGGATGGCCATCTGTCGGGAGTGCTTTGAGGGTGTTCCTGCATGGCAGGGGGTTGGACTGGATGGCCTGTGTTGTCTCTTCCAACTCTACATTTCTATGATTCTATGATTCCAAAATGCATCAAGGGATGACTTTTTCTTTCCCAAGCTTCCGTTTTTCTTATTTTTTTTCTTTCTTTTTAAACATGCTGTAGGTACCTGGTAGGGCAGGCTGGTCTCCTCTTTTCTTTCTGTTTTGCTGTTTACACATGCCTAGTAAGGGATTCTGGAGGCAGCGGGGCCTTGTTGTAGGCAGGGTACATAAAACTACCGAAGGATTGGACACAGCAGAATCCCATTCTTTTTCAGCTCAAGCTTTACTGTGTTGATTACTTCAGACATGCTGCTGCTACTTGATACTGAAAGTCTGTTTGTCCAGCCCTGCTTCACCGTTTCAGTCATCAGGAATATTGGGAAGTATAGTCCAAAATACCCGGGAGTTATTGGCAAAGACATTATGCACTTCTAAGAAGAACTTCAGCTGACCTGGTTCTATGTGTAGAGTGCAATGCACTTTTCAAAAAGGGTTGCCTTTCATCTGCACTTAGCCATTACTGGTTGGACAAGAGACAAAAAATAGCTTTCTCTTATAATAGCTGTACTTTTTACCTTTTAAGATTTAAAATAAGAATGTATCATTTAAAAAAAAATGGCACCAGTGGCTAGTTTCATTTCGAAGGTGATATTTTGTAAGCAGATGCTGTGTCATATTCTTACTTTGAACCATATCTATGTTATGCCTCAATTGAACAGTCATGAAGAGTGGCACATTTTATGTGGGTTTCTTTTAATGACAGTTTTTAAAACCAAGAACATAGCTGAACTATCTCCCCAAGAATGAAGAGATTTAGTTGCTTCTTAGGGCCAAAATAAATGATACTTTTCAAAATGTAGAAGGCAGTCCCCCTTTCTCATTCCATAGCAGCAGTGAACATCTGGGGAACCATATAATCACCAGCCCAGCCATCACAGGTTGCATCCCTGCCAAAATTCAGCAGCGCACTGGCACATACACACACACAATCAAGTTGAAACTTCCACTTCAAAACAATATGTTACAATATATCAGGCCACCAAATAGCCAGCAAACTACAGCAATCAGCCTCAACTTTGAGCCCCCATGTAGTGAGTAGACATATTTTAAAATGGATGTGCTCAACTGAAAGCATTTTTTTAAAAAATGCCACTGCACTTCTGAATTTTGGTAACACTGCAGCAAATTCAATAAGAAAGCAGTTATTTCTTGCCACTACACCAAATGTGATAGTAGCAGTGAGAATCTGGGGAGCCATAAAAACATCTGGGTGACTGCCCATGGGCCAAGGGGCATGCATTACCCACACTTGCTCTAAAGGAAGCAGAGCAGGACATGACCCACCCCATTTCAGAACATTAATCCATTGTACCTTCTAATCCAAATTAGATCTCGCTCTTCTGTGCCTGCAGTTTCTATTATCAAAAAAGTTCAAACATCACTTTCTGGCGATAAAAACTATGTGGCTACCCTGATCTGAATTGGTGTCAGTCTGGATCAGGTCACCTGTGCTTTCTCAGTAGTAAGAAAGTTACATTGCTGCTAGCTGTATTTTTAAAGCATCAGCTAGTGTTGACTCTTACATTTCATTTCCAATCTTCCTTTAAAACAAAGTTACTCTCAGATTATGTACATAAGATCATATACATGATTTTTTATAAACATAACAAATACAGTCCTTGCCCTAGTTCTCTGCTTTATTACATACAACAAAGAGGGCTGATTTGCATAGTTGTTATAGTTACGGGCTGTCTGTAGTTCATCATGTTTAGCTATGAATTTCTATCAGTAAAGCATCATATGTGTAACTGGAACTATACATTTGGTATCTTGTTGGAAATTCTAGATAGGGTTTCAACTTCTACTGTTTAGTAACAAAGAGTTTTGGTGCCCTCTGCTGCCTACATTTGATTTTATTTTTAAGATGGTTTTTATGATTGCTGGCAAGTATTTTACTGTTATTAATCTCCTGTCATTCCTTAAAGCTTTCCTTTGGTCTAGGAAAAATACAAGTAGCAGATGCTGCTGCTACTGCTGCTGACTGTGATGTTTCTACTTTAATGCCAAAACAGAAAATGTAATTTCAAACCTAAATTTCGGGAATGGAAAGTTGTATTGTTTGCATCTCAGATAGAAAATGCACATTTCTGAAGATATAAAATGAATAAGTCTGTTTCTTAGATGAGCTGTTATCAGCTGTTGGTTTTCTCTTTGTTGCCTATACATGTGTACATGTACCAATTACTTGCAGTCCACATAATTACAAAATAAAACAGTTCCTTATCCATCTGGCACTGCACCTCTGATCTTCCCTTTCTTTTTATATTTTATGATTATATATTTAATACTGTGGAATTGTTAATATAATGATCCTTTCAGAATACAAAGTTAAAGCAGTTATTGTCAATGTTCTATGGAAGTCCTGCGTGTGGCATTTCTAAATCAGGGATGAGCAAAACGTGTCATTGGACTGCAGATGTTGCTGGGCTGCAACTCCCAGCATTCCTCACCATTGTCTTGTGCTGCCTAGGGCTGCTGGGAGCAGCAGTCCAACAACTACCGAAGGGATGTGGATCCGTGTTCTATTTTGTATTCTGTTATTTCATAACTTTTCCTCATTGTATGTCATTTGTTGCATTGACAAGGAGAAGGTTTTTTGCTTCTCCTGAACAAGGAGTGACATAGCTGTGTGTAATATTTACAAGGTTATCCAGCATTTGAGCCAAAATCTCATAGAGTTCTACAGCATCTCCCCCTCCCCAATCTCGCTCTTTGTATTAGCTTATCTTTTATTTCTGCACCTTTCCCTAGCCTCTCTTTCATAGACCACTTGTTTCATACAATCCATACATGGAATATTTTATGTGCCATCTACACTTCACATAAGGACTTCTAAGGCTAGGGTTTGCAATAATTACCATACTGTAATGTTGACAGTACTTAACTTTATTCTACAACTGGGAAGAAGAAAAAGCCACATACTTATTTACAGACACTCACTTAATTTGAAGCACTTTGGCAGCAACTAGCAATCCAGGAACTGGGGATATAAAGAATATTTCTCATCTTTCAAGGGAAAGGAGGTTTTGACACATCCAAAAAAAGATCAACTGCTGCAAGATTTTTCATCCTACTGGAAGAACAAAGGTAACAGTGCCCCCCATGGCAGAAATGAAGTTTATGCAAAATTCCCAAAATGTGAAAAATAACAGGAAACTGTGCAAAAAAATTTTCTCATCTTGTGGGGAAAAATCTTTGAAGTATTTTATTCTCTTCCGCAAGAAGGAGATAAACAAAGATTTATGTCCTTACATATAAATGCAAGCCCTTTCAGCAATCCTCAGTATGTTAAGTGTTCCTTTACCTGCACATCTTAATACCCTTCTGCTACTTACATTGATCATATGAGTGTTCCTATCTCAAAAAAATGTTTAAAATGGCAGTGCTCAGAGACAAGTGTTCAAGCTCACTAGATATTTAGTAGTGTTCAAAGATAGAGCCATGTTACCCTGTTTTAGCATAAAAGGGTATACAGGAATCTAGCAACGCCTTTGAGACTGGCTGGGAAGAAGTAATTTCCAGCATGGGCTTTTGTGATCAGACTTTGCACAAGTAGGCTGTGTACTGTGGTGATAAAAGATTATGCAAGAAATTACTTCTTCCCTGTTAGTCTCAAAGGTACTACTGGATTCCTTTGTGTCTTTTTAGATATTTAATAACAAGCATAAAAGTGCTGTTCTTTAGATGCATACACACATGCATACACATTCAAGGTTAGCCTTGTTGGCCATGCAGTGCAAAAAAAAAAAAAAATCCACAAAAGAGTGATACCTTTATTGGCCAACCAAAATGCATAAAATACATCATGCAAGCTTCTGAAGTTCCACTGGCCTCTTCACCAGGCAAAAGATGCTTAAAAAATCATATAGGAAAAGAAAAGCAATTATGTTAGAGTCATAGGCCTACACTTTATATCAGATGTTGTTTCTGTTGTAGTTCATTTTTTCTGGAGGGATCTCAATGCTGGCAGAGGGAGCTGAGAAAAAGGACAGTAAAAATTAAACCACATCAGCAGTAGTAAAATAGTTGCTCTTAGGATCCACACACACAAAGGTGCAAATAGAAACTCCAGCATGATGCTGCTGAACTCAAATTGTTAGGCAAATTTGACACCATCACACGGAAAGTAACTACATGAATATTCTTGAAGTGTTCTTAGACAACTTTTCTGAACCTTGGCCGCCTAGATGTTATTGGCCAACAAGTCACATCATTCTCAGAGTCCACAGTGTCCAGGGAGTGTGGGGACTGGGGACATAAGGGTATGAGATGTTGAATCTGGCCACAGTGATACATGCCTCAGTTACATTCCTTTTGGATTACTGTAAGGTACTCTGTGTGGGGATGCCCTTAAAGAGTGTTCAGAAACTTCAGCAGGTCCAAAGAACTGCAGTCAGATTGTCAGGGTTACAACTACCTTGTTGCAAAAACTCCACTGGCTGAAGATGTTTTCTGGGCACAGTTCAAAGTGCTGGCGATAAAGTGCTGTTTTGAGATTTTTCTGGGGAGGGACTTCTGTCTGTCTTACAACCCTCACAGGTACAGGAAAAGTATAAATTGTTTTACCTAGCTTTAAATTATCTGCTTTTAAGTGATAGATAATTTAAAATGTATCTATACTTTTCAATTGTAATTGATTGTCTTAAACTGATTTTATTGTATACTGCCCTGAGATCTTTGGCTATAAGCAGGACTTTACATATTTAAACTAAATAAATGCAGAAGGCTTTCTTGGTACCTGCTCCCAGGCTCTGAAACTCCCTTCCTAGAGAGGTTAGACTGGAACCCTCTCTGCTGTTCTTCCACAGGCCTTTGTAAGCTGATTGCTGAGGGAGAAAAAAGGACCTTTCGGAATGTGCTTTTATGTTTATTGTTTTATTTTTAATGGTCATGTTTTGAACTGCTTTTAATTCTGTTGTTCATTTAATTATATTTTCAACTTTTGTATGATATGAATTTTTCAACTGTACTTGTTCTAACTTTTGTAAGGTGCCTTGAATCCCATATTGAGAAAAAGGTGAAATATAAATAAATATATAAGAGGCTAAACTGTGTGCTGTTCACCATTCTTTGCTAGTTCCTTCCCCCTCCTGTTTAACATTTTTCAGTGTGTGCCAACTGAGAATAACACTCCATGTCTATGATTTAAGTGGTCTCTGGCCCATGAAAGATTATCTTATGCTTAGTGATGTAGAGAGGTAAACTAGCCAGGTTCAGAAAAGCAAAACAATTTCCTCCAAATTCAGTAAAAAACATATTGGTAGTTCAGTTCCAAGGCCAATTTGTACCCTCTTATCACCAGGAATGTGACAGGCCCTATGTGACATCCCCCCACCTTCAGAATTCATCCCTCTGTTTCTCTGTTACTGCTCCAACAATGACAACAGGAGAATGGGGAGAAATTCTCTCTTCCTGTCTTTTTGTATTAGCACCAGTTTCTCTGTCCCACTGTAGTAAGGATGCAAGGAATATTCAGTAAAATGTTTTCCTCTGACCAAGAAAAGGAGTCTCAACAAAATGAAATACTGTTGAAAAATCATCAACTACAGCATGATATTTCACCTTCTGCTCAGGACTGAAAATAACCATTGGCCCATCATCAGTTTCCCTACAACTTCAGCAAGAATTATCTGTGCGAAACTAGACTCCTCCCCTTTTACTAAATGAAAAATGCATGTGTGCAATCCCGTATACAAAAAAATGACAGCAATATTGATCCAAAAGGCACAAATGACTTCATCTAATGCTTATTCTTTCAAGAAGTCTATGCAGATAGGCAACAACCATCATAATCCGCATAAAAGTCATTTGCAAAATTTGCATGGAAATTTATCTTGAACACTTTCCAAAAACTTTTTGCCAGACCGGAAAAAGGATTTTGAGTTTTTTTGCTCTCCTTTATGGAAATGAGATAAGGAAGAGTTTGCATCTCTATGCTCGTTAGGAGCACTGGGAAATATGTCTTTTTGAGCACCCCTTATGTTTGCATGTCAGTGATCAGCTTTGGGATAGGGGTCCAGACCTCTCTTCCTCTTTCTGTTGGAATTTCTATTAGAGCAACAAGAAATGAAATGAATAATAAAATGGCTTTCCCCCAGTCACTACCTGCAAATAAGTTGGTGACTCTCAGGAGACCACAGCACAATAGCCTGGACTTACTGTTTTGTTTCGTTTTTTTCCTTGATTGTCTTAAAGAACTCTAAACAGCTTAATCATAACATATTGTGCAGAATTTTTTATTCTGTTTTTTTAACTATGTGTGTGTGTGTACTGTCTTTGGCTTTTGTTGCAAAAATAAAAAAAAACACAGCCTTCATTGACTAAGAAAGAATGGTTTAGATGACTATAAAATATTGCATGGTTAATTATCTTGCTGGCAAAGTTCTCTGAAGCCTCAAAGAAGAACTTCTGCGCTTAAAAAACAACAGCAACCAACTTTGTAATTCTTCTGCAGTAAAAGAGGCAGGCTTGTCCCTTGCTCCCTGTCAGTTTGGGAAGGGAGGTGAGTATTTTGGAGAGCGGAAGGACAGCACATGTGAAGAGGGCTGGAAGGGACACGAGGTCTTTCTTCTTAGGCCATTTCCGCCCTACACTGTCATAGTGCTATTATTCCACTTTCAACATCCTATGGAATCCTGAGGTTTGCAGTTTAGGGAGGGGCATTTAGAATTCTCAGCCAGAGACGTCTTTGGGTTCAGTAAACTACAAACCCCAGAATTCACAGGATGTTGAAAGTGGAATAATAGCATTATAACAGTGCAGGGCAGAAATGGCCTAAGTCTCAGATTTGCTTGAAACAGGCCTGGCATCAGGATTCAGGACACTGAAACGCTTATCATACTATACTGTGATAGCACTATATATAGTATTAATATTCCACTTTACCTGCCATGGCAACATCCTGTGGAATTCTGGGGTTAGTGAATAGGGTATTGCCAAGGCAGTTAAAGTGGAATATAGTGGTATAACAGTATAGTGTGGTAGGATGCTGAGATAGTCACCCTTCAGGATGAATGCCTTGCATGTTGTGCTCCCACTCCACTCCCACAGTACACATCACTCCTCAGAAACTCTCAGAATAGTACTGCTGTTGCTACTGCATCTCCAGCCCCCAGCCTCTTGCTGTCACCAGTCAGCTTGCTTGTGGCAATATTCAGTGGGGTTATAGATCTACTCTAAGTAAGTTTAATTGTAATAGTGATATCTAAAGTACTGAATCAATTTTATCAGTATATTTTATCACCTCTACAGTTTGGACTAAAAACTAGAATGGATTTGCCAACACACTGACACCAGTACCACCAGCCACCATTGGCAGCATGCCAATCCACTCACTCCTCTCCAAATGTAGAGCCAGACCTAACTTGTGACATTCATCTAGGGGCCTTTTCAAAGTACAGTTATAGCACTATGATTCCAGTTTAACTGCCATGGCTGCATCTTGTAGAATCCTGGGATTTTCAGTTCAGGAAAGGTGTTGGAGATACGAGAATATGAAGTTACAAAGATAATTGGTATAGCTTGGAAGAAGCCATGCTTGCTAATGCTTAAGCTAAAATTCTTGAGCTAAAATTCTAAAATGGAGTTTTGCTAGTGCCTGCAAACTCTGGGCCTTACAATCTTACAACCTAAATACAAATATAAAGCTTGCTGTTGAGCTTGGAAGGAGTATGACTGAGAACATAGAATTTGATTCTGGGAACATACAGGATGACTCTGCCTTTGTGGTTTCATACAGGAAAAAAGAGCAAGAGACGGGGCAGAAATTTAAGCTTGGGGGCGGGGGGGGGTAAAGAATCAGACTGGCATACCTTTATATGATTTTTGCAGAAGATGCACAAACAAGTGTCATGAGTGTTTGTCCAAATGGTTAATGTGAAACTTGCTGTAAATGTACAATTTTGAAAATTGCTGTAGTCATCATGGGGCAGACTTGACGAAAGGAGGGTATAAAACTTATGAGTTTCAATGTCAATTTGCCCCTCAACCAAGCACAGGCTTCACTCTGTGCAAAAGGCAGGACTATGTGCAAATAATAAAGTTTTGCCTTGCCTGATTCTTCACTGTGTCCTGTATCCCACTAGAGTTCTGCCAGGATTCAGATCCTGAGGAAATCATAGGACCCAGGGTTTGCTTGGGCACAAAATTGGATGCATTTGTTTTTCTCCATTCTCCTTTTTTTTACATTTCCTCTACAAAGGGGACTTAGAATTCTTAGCCTGAAAACTCCTCTAGCACCTTGCCAAACACCCAGGATTCCATATGAAGGAGTCATGGCAGTTAAAGTGGAATTATGGCATTTTAATTGTGTAGTGTGAACGGGCTCCTGAGTTCTTTTTAACTCCACAAGAAGAACTGGGATCATTTCTGAGTCATTTCGGGGTTAATAGGACAGACCTTACCTATTTCTAACAGTTCACAACATTTCTTGTAAACATGCTAACACATTTCAAGTGCTCAGAAATGGTTCTATGATTACTATGTGAATAGCTGGTTGAATAGCCTTATGAGGTAAACCAGTAATAACACTGATTAGTTCCAGATGGTGGTAGAAGTAAGTAGGGGGTAGAGTAGGATCCAGGTTGCAGTAATGATGTTCATTTCAATCTGGCTGCTGTGTAAGTTAAAGCAGAATATTCTTGATTTTTTTTTAAAAAACTGATAGGCTAAGTATAAACATTAGAATTCAATTGTTGTGCAGCATGCTAGTCAAAAGCTTTCTAAAAACAGTTATCAGTCAACATCTAACTCCCATCCCAAAATGTACTCGTGTCTTATTGCTACGCTTTGGATATCAGAGGCAGATGCGAAGTGTAAGAATCAGCCAGTGTTGAATATGTCCCATAGAGATTGCTAAGCAACACTTGAAAGCAGTATATATAGGAACACTGGCATTGTCTGCAGATGTAAAATCACATTCATTTTCACACTAAAATGTTTAGCAGATAAAGATGGATGACCCATAGCTCTGGGTTCTTACAACATCAAAAGTAGTGGTGGGAGCCAGTGAAATATAGCTGCTTTTAGTTTGGTATTAGAAAAGATGATAAAGATATTCCAGAATGTTATCCATGTGGTAGTCTGGAGGAATTACTTGTTTATTACATTACATATTCTGCTGTTTCATCAGGGTGTCCAAAGTAGCATACATGAATTCCCTTTATTTTTGCAACCACAAGCCTGAGAAGTAGGTTAGGCTGAGGTAGAGAGAGGGAGGGGAGGGAGGAAGAAAGAATTTGACTCAGAAATACCCAGTGAGCTTCATGGCTGAACAGAGACTAAAACCTTGTTCTCCCCAGTCTTAATCCCAAACTCTCTACACCAATGCTTTTCAGGATATCTAATGTAGGAGATGGCCAGTTTTCTTCCTACTGCGCCAGGGATGAGTACCATATGTGTGCCCATTCACAACATCTGTTTGCTTATATCCTGGAAGCTTGCTGCAAACCAGCGGCCATTGGCTTCTGAGCTGGCACTGGTCCATGCACCACAATTCTGAGGAGCACTGCTGTTCACCACACAGAGAATAAGCATTTCAGACTACCATATGAACTCAAAGGACCAAGTGCTTAAGAAGATAAGAAGAGCCATACTGAAACAGACCAAAGGTCTATCTAAGACAGCATCCTTCACACAGTGACCATCAGTTGCCTAAGGGCAATCTGCCATCACTATCTGAATGTAACAGCACTCAACTTCTTGTGCTCCCTAGCAACTGAGGCAGCAAACTAGATAGAAAGATGTATATCATGACTAATGTCTACTGATAGTACCATCTTCCATGAGTTTGTCAAACCCTCTTTCAAAGCTGTCCATCTCTAGTACTAGTTGCAGTGAATTTCATTTTAACTAGGAGCTTTGTGAAGTATTTCCTTTGATCTGTTTTGAATCTTCCATGATTCAGCTTAAGGGGATGACTCCAGGTTCTAGTATTATGTGAGACAGAGAAAATCTTTCTATCCAGCCTCTTCTTGTGATGCCAACCTTTCTATCATGTCTTGTCTTACTCAGTCTTTTTCTAAGCCAAATATAACTTGTGATTAGTTACTTTTAAGCTCTGCATATAGGTGATCTTAATTCCCTCCCCAAACAAATGATCATGGAACCCAGTGTCAGTATGTTTCAGTATAAATCTATTGTTTACAATCAGAGAGCACAACACAAAAGAACACAGACTGCCTTACACAAGTATTCATCTTATCTGACTTCTCCACATTTTGTTTTATTCCATACGGGGAATGAAATGGCAGTCTTACTATTTGATGTACACAAGACATTCAAAATATTTTTATTGTTGCACAAAAGTTAACTAAACAAAAGCAAACTGTACTTATTGGTAGAATAAGTGTTCGTTCCTCTCCATTTTGCCATACATCCTTCCTGGTGAAATTGCCCCAGCAATGTCAGGTTGTTAGAAGAGTGAACAAATCTTGCCATAGATTCTCAGTTGGATTGGGATCTGTGATCTGACTGGGCCATTCTTATTTTTTTATTTATTTATTAAAAATACATTTAGTTAAAACATATAGGGGAGCAACCCAACATATTTACTAACTAATCTAAACAACTGCACAACTAATGCACAAACTACAACAGATATAACAACTCAAAAAAAGAGGCAATAAGGTCACACACTCGACATCCAACTCCTTTGAAAATGGATACTAGAAAAAGATTATTATATTTAAGTTTTATCAATATCCATACTTAAATGGTCATCTTAATTATTTAATATTATACTTGTATAAAATTTAAACTACATTTATACTTATAAAATAGTTCCTCTACTACTTACATTAAATGTAAAATACACTTATACGTTCAAAATAATATTCTGCAATAATAATTATAATATTTTTATTCAAAACATAGTGTTGTGTATCTCCCTCCAACTGCTGTTAAATATATTATAACCTTCTCCTAGTAATTCTTTAATTACTTAAAAGAACTATGTCTAATTAATGTTGTCAGTTTATCCATCTCAGCCACATTCAGCAACTTCAGCATCCAGTGATCTTGCGATGGTATCATGGGATCTTTCTACTTCTGCGCATACAGCATCCTTGCCACCATTGATTGGGCCATTCTAAGACATTCCAGTTCTTCTTCTTCTTCTTTTTTTATATATATTTTTATATTCCAGTTCTTCTTATTAAACCTCCCCAGTTTTAACACCAGTGGTGTGTTTAGATTCTTCGCCCTGTTGGAAGGTGAATCTCCACTTCAGAATGGAGGAGATGAATGAAAAATTTTTTCCTCTAGAATTGCCCTGTTATTTGGCTCCATATGTTGTGCCCTCAGTCCTGAGCAGTTTCACACTCCCTGCCTGGGAAAAGCATCCTCACAACACAATACTGCCAACCATCATGCTCCATAGTGGGAATGATGCTCTTGGTGCAATGAGTGCTGTTGACTTTGTACCTCACATGGTGTTTGGAGCAAGGCCAAAGCATTCCATTTTGCACTCACTAGACCAGATAATTTTTTTCCGTATGGTTTCTATGGCCCTTTCTACACCTCACTGTCTTCCGGCACTGGGGTGGGGGGATCGTGCGAGCAGCCTCCGGCGAGAGGCCCTCACATCCGGGGTCCTTCAGCTCCGCACGAGCTGCCTGCTTGCATGAGAGCCCCGCCTCTTCCTTCCGCAGTGCAGCCTGGGACTTTCCCAGGCTGTGCTGGGGCAGAAAGCACGACTGGCACAGCTCCAGAGGTTCCGCACACCAGGTAAGTGTGCGCTGGGCCCAGGAGCAATGTGCAATCGCACACCATTTTCGGCTTCTAGCCAAAAATGAAAAGGTGCCCGATTGGTGCCTGCCGGCCCCTGGAGTGTTGCGCGATTGTGAGTGCGTCATGCAGATTGCTCCTCACAATCACGTGATGCTCCAGGCCCTCTTTCGCATGGAAAATGCTGTGTGAAAAGGGCATATGTTTCCCACATGCCTTTTTGTATGCTCCAAACAGGCTTAGATATGGGTTTGTTTCAGCAATGATGTTCACTCTTCCATAAAGCCCAGCTCTGTGGAGCATTCATGTGATAGTTAATCTATAGACTAATTCTCTCATCTCAGCTATGGATTTTTCCAGCTCGTTCTGCTTCCATTAGCCTCTTGGTTGCATCCCTGACTAATGATCTCCTTATCCAGTCAGTGAGTTTGGTTGGATGGTCTTCTCTAGGCAAAGTCACAGACTCTTTTTGCACCTTATCTTTTCGTGGTGCTGGGGTGCGGGGCTCGCACGAGCAGCTTCCAGAGGAAGGCTCTCGCTTCCCTGCTTCTTTGGCTCTGCACGAGCTTCCTGCTCACACGAGAGCCCCGCCTCTTCCTTTCGCAGTGCAGCCTGGGACCTTTCCAGGCTGCACTGGACAGGAAGCGCAACCGGCCCGGCTCCCAAGGCTCCACACGCAAGGTAAGTGTGCGCAGGGCCCCGGAGCGATGCGCGACCATGCACCATTTTCGGCTTCAAGACGAAAATGAAAAAATGTGTGCGCAGTCCATGTCAGGCCCTTGAGCACCACGCAAATGTGAGTGCGTTGTATGGACCACTCCTCACATTTACAGGACGCTCAAGGGGCCCTTTCGCATCAGAAATGCCGTGCGAAAGGGGCCACAGTTAAGCCATATTCTCTCAGTTTTGTAGTAATGGATTTAATAGTCTTTCAGGGTGTTCATAGTATGGATTTTTTAAAAAATATCCCAACCCCATTTGGTACTTCTGTGCATATTTATTCCATACTTGTTTTAATAGTTCCTTGGTCTCCATGATGTTGTTTTATACTATCTGACAAACAGAAGGACCTTCTTCATATCATCTGACACAGGAAATCTGAGATCATCAGTAGCCTGTATTCGGCCACTTATATGACTTCTGAAGGCACTAGAACTTGCTTAGACATGCCACAGCAAAAGACAAAAAAACAGTAGTGCCAATTGTTTTTGTTCATGTAACATTTGTGTCACAATAAAAATATTTTGTGCCTTCATAGTGTTCAGTATTTTGGGTACATTAAGTGGTAACAAAGCCAAATAAATCTATTTCAGTTTCAGGTTGAAACACAGAAAAATATGGAAAAGTCAAAGGGGTGTGTGAATACTTCTGCAAGACACTGTATTTTCAAGCAAGATCGGTAGTCTTTCATACAAAGAAGCAGAATATGAGAGGATATTATTTTAAATGATAATATTCAAGATGGAATAAACCTAAATTTAGATTGTTTACAGCACACTGGGCCACAGTGCACAAGACAAAATTGTGCCTGATTTTCTGAGCTACAGATGCATATACAGCCACACAGTAGAAAAATATTATTATTATCTTTCATTTTAAACAGTGAACCATTTTCTCTTTCAAAGTCAGCCTTATTTACACTTGTGAGAAAAAACTGTCTGAGCAAAATCTATTATTATGGCAGGAATACTGAGGGCGCTATATAATCAAATGAACCACATCCTCCAGACTCTTGCCTGCATACACGCAGACACTTAACTGGGAATTTTGCATATTTTTCTTCTTTCACAATGAGCCCTTGTATGTTCTGTTGTTGCTATTCCATTTTTGTTTAATACACTGAAGGTCTTGTCTCACTTCCTGACTAGTGTATTCCTTAAGCCTTCCATTACAGCACAGGACTAACTCCCTCAGGTAAGTAAGGTTTATTTAAAGGGATAAATGTAGGAAGGTCCAGTTCAGTTACTTCATTGGACTCCATATAACTTCACTGGAGTCTGATGGAGTCAGATGGGCTGAAGCAATGGCTTGGTCCTTTCTCCTTTAGTTGTATTTCTGTCCTGTCCAGGTCTAACCTGGGATCCTCTTTACCTTCTACCTATCAGAGGACCAGGTCAGTTGCCATTCGGCTGAACAGCTTCCTGGATAGCTCCCCAGTCTGAGTGAAGGGGCCCATTCATAATTATGGTGCTATTATTCCACTATAACTGCCAGTCCCATCCAGTGGTATCCTGGGACTGTTAGTTTGGTGAGGCACTGAGCATCTCTGGCTGAGAATTCTAAATGCCCTTTCCTAACCTGCAAATCCCAGGATTCAATATGATTGAAGCATGGTTTTCAAAGTATAATAATGGTGCTATAATTTTATAGTGTGAATGGGTCCCTGGTGTCCATTTTTCAAGGCTGAGAGCTCTCAAATCAATTCTCTTGCTTCCAATTTGTAAATTATTTTTCCCTTTCTCCCCATTTCTGACTTTGCACCCAGTTTTGGGGTCCCTTGAAAACCACATTCACTGCAAATGTGTGATAGGTAACTTTTTCCTCCTTCATGGCTTGCTTCCATGTTTCAGCACACCAACTCTCCCTTTCTGATATTGGAGGAGTTGAGCAGGGGTAACAGCAGGCTGTGGGGCCACTGTTCATATCTGACCATTCACTCACTCACTATTCCACCTTTCTTCCAATATGGGACTCAAAGGTGTCTTACAATATAAGTTAAAGCAAAGCATTGCTGATACAATCTACAATATTTTTGAAACACATTAAAAACCCAAACCAATTAAAACATTAATTTAAAATACAAGTACACTGAAAGCATAATAAAAAAAAATACAGCACACACTCACTGAAAAATCCGTCTGCTCCTACCAGTTAAAAGCTGAAGTCCTACTTGCCTGCCAGAAAAAAAAAAAGAGCAGTGGGGACCAACCAACTCTCCTTTGGAAGGGAATTTTAAAGTCTAGGAGCAACCACCAAGAAGACTCTCACCCATTTTGTCACCAGATGAGCAAGTGAGGATGGTGAGATAGAGAGAAATTCTTCTTCTGAAGATCATGCAACTAACATAGGTTCATATGGGAAGGTTGGATCCTTCAGATAGTTTGAACCAAAGCCATATAGGGCTTTATAAACAGTGCTTTGAATCATGCTCAGAAACATACTGCTAATGAAAGTGTTTCCAAAAGGAAAGTGTTAACATGTTCCCTATAACCATCCCCTGTTGGCAGTCTAACTGTAGTGTTCTGCCCCCACTTAAGTTTCTGAACTGTTTCCAAAGGCAGTCCCATGTAGAGTGCGTTACAGTAATCCAAACAGGAAGAGATCATGTTGAGAGTCCCCATAGCCGAATCTGACATTTCCAGAAAAGGTGCCACCGACACACCAGCTTTAACTGTGCAAATACATTGGATGCCTGCAAGCTAATTTGGAAGCTAGCAAAACATAGCAGGACAACTGAATATTGGAAACAGGGTGGGCCTGAGTGCCAAGCTGAGGCTTATTAAATCCTTGTCAGTAGACAACAGGAGTCAAGAAGAAACAAGAGTAGAAAATAAGATGAATGGAGAGTAAGGAAAGAGAAAAAGCCACGGGTAGAGCTAACACTATGTTTACAGAGATCTTTCTCAGGTGGAAGCTTCAGCTGACTCCGAAGACAGAGGATGTGCTGAAGGAAATAACTAAAGCAGAGCAAGAGGCAAGGGAACGCAAGAGAGAAAGTGAGGTTGAGAGAGAGAGCGCATAACTTTTTCCACAAGTTTCTGTTTTGGGGGGCAAAAGCAAGGAAGAAAAATAATCAAAGTTTGATTGCAGATGCAGATATGGGTAGCAGTCTTTTTCAATGGTAAAAAAAGCTGAAAGCCATGGAGGGAAAAATCAGGACTCCAGGATGGGAAATGTGAACAAACTCATACCCCTTAACAGGATGCCTCTTTCACAAGATCTGATGTTATATTAAACTTTAGTGGATGGCATTTGTCCCAGAGCACTGAATAGGACCTTTCTATAGTGCTGAGAACTAAGAGAGATCTGAAATGAAAGAAAACTTTGCAAACTGCAACCTGATGCCTCGGTTGTTCTTTGTGGAAGGTCTGTGTTCTGAAGTACCCCCTCTACAGAACTTGAGAACCTGCTTACTGTTTGGTTTCTCATTGGGCTAGACCTGTGACCTTAGCTTTGTTTTTCCTTCACCTCGTACATTTCCCCATTTGCCTCTGATTTTAAGAGGGTTATGACAGGAAGAAGCTAGAGAAGTTGTACAGCAGAAAGCTGGTCAGGATAGCAGGGATAAATTCGGCTTCTGCCTCACTTATCTTCCAGGTCAGCAAAGGTCATGTTATAAAAATGTGTTATGGGCTAAGGCTTTTCTTTATTTCCTAGTATCTTATTTATTTACTTTGCAAACTTTGCAAACTGCAACCTGATGCCTCGGTTGTTCTTTGTGGAAGGTCTGTGTTCTGAAGTACCCCCTCTACAGCAGCCCAGAATCATGTCTTTTTCTTAAGCCAAGACTCATGAATGCTTACGCAGTTAAAACATGTACAGATAAAATTCTACATCATTAAGATATAGAAAAGAATAAATAGAATTAAAAGCAATTTAAACCCATACCCAATAAAAACAACAGGAGCAACAAACATGGACAAGATAGCACCTTATGTTAAAGCCTTTTCCTCATCAGCAGGTAGTTGTTAAATATTTGGTTGATCTTTTAACATTCTCACTCTTAAAGAATAAAATGTTGAAAAATAAGTCAGACATGACTCCTAGCATGACCTGAATTTCAGGAAGCTGTACCTGAGGAAGATGGTGAGCTATCTTGAATAATAACAAGAAATCTGTTTAGATTAGAGGTAGGGAATTTGCATCCTAATAGTGCAAAGCAGCATGTTAATACTTGCATTTTATTCTACCATTATGTTTCAGCCATGATCAGAGACTCAAGTTGAAATTTCTGCCTAGTCATAGAATTTTGCAGGTGACTTTCAGCCACGACTTTTTCTTAGCAAATTTATCTTACAGGGTTGTTATGGGAATTAATGCCAAGACAAAGAACCATGTAAAGTAACCATGTATGTTCCTAGTGTGATAGCAATAACAATGGCATTTTGTCATTCACAGGCACTTCTAATGTTACTACGTCCCCATTAAATCAGTTTACTTACTTATTTTGTTTGTTTACTGCCATCATTTTTAAAAACAAACTAAAGGCCAAATAGTACAAATCTATGAAAATATGACCTGGAGCCCCCCAAGAGTGACCGGTGTCTGATTCACTGGGAAATTGCAAAGGAAAGTAAGGATACAGTTACAACTCACACTTCTTCTTTTGTATTTTGCTTCACCTTGGGTCTATTTCTCTTCTTCCTTGCAACCTCTCACTGTACTGCTCTTCCCTCCTTTCCTCTGTCTCGCATCCTCTTTTGCCATCCTGACTCCACAGCTGCCTCTCTTTCCCTTCCTTGCCTCACTCTGTACCTTGGCTATGCCCCTTTGCCTTGCTTCTTTCACTCCACAGCTTGCATCTCCTGCCGGCTTTTCCCTCTTTGCCTTACTTTATGTCACCATCACCTTAAGCCTACCCTTCCTGATCCTCACACCTTCCCACTGCAACTCCTACCCTTGCCTTACTTGAGGTGTTTGTAATGCACTTCTCCCTTTCTTTTTGCACTTTTTTGTCCCTTCCTTCCTCTCTCTCCCTTTTCTCTCATTTCATCCTGCGGCACCTATCTTCTTTTTCACCTCTTGCCCTCCCTCTCTCTCCACGCTTGCTTCCTTGCCATAGAATCATATAGTTAGAAGAGACCACAAGGGCCATCAAGTCCAACCCCCTGCCATTCAGGAATACACAGTCAAAGCACTCCTGACAGAAGGCCATCCAACCTCCGTTTAAAAACATCTTAAGAAGGAAACTCCACCATACTCTTAGGCAGTGTATTCCACTGTTGAGCTGCTCTTACCATTAGTAAGTTCTTCCTAATGTTTAGATGGAATCTCTTTTCCTGAAGTTTGAAGCCATTGCTCCATGTCCTAGTTTTGGAGCAGCAGAAATAGGCTTGCTCCATCCTCCCTATGACATCCTTTCAAGTATTTAAACATAGCTATCACGTTGCCTCTTAACCTTCTCTTCTCCAGGCTAAAGATACCCAACTCCCTAAGCTTCCCCTCACAGGGCAAAGTTTTCAAGCCTTCTACCAGTTTAGTTGTCATGCTCTGGACATGTCCCAGCTTGTCAATATCCTTTCTGAACTGTGGTGCTCAGAACTGGACATAGTTTTCCAGAATAGAGTGGTACAATAATTCTCTTGACCTAGACACTATACTCATATTGATGCAGCCCAGAATCACGTTGGCTTCTTAAGCTACTGCATCATAGTGCTGACTTATGTTGTTGTTGTGCCATTCTTCCCTCCTTTGCAGCTGCACCTCCAATCCTCATTTCCTCCCTCCCAACTTCACTGCATGAAGTTGGGAGGGAGTGGCAGCTGAACAAGTTGCAGCTGAACAAAGAGGGCGTACAATCAGGCAGGTCAACACAGTGGTGCTTCTACTACTTTGACACGAGGAGGAGGAACTAAAACAACGTGGAGGGAGGTGGTAGCAGGGGCAGCTATGTGGTGCTGGTAAAGTGGAGCAGAGCAGAGGGAAAGTGGCAGTATTGGGGATGGCTCTTTTCTTCTCATGTCAGATAGTGGAAGAATTCTATCTGCACTTTATAAAACTGAACCTGCTTTTTTTGCCTCTGGACGTGTATTAAGAATGCACAAGATTTCTTCAATAAAACAAGACAATCGAACCAACAGATTCTATGGAATCTTAAATAGCAATCATTGTCGTTCAGCTTTTTCTCTGCTTTATTGTGTCCCTCCTCTTCTTTCTTTGGTCCATTGGCCCCAAGGCTTTTTATGCTGTCTTTGCAAGGAGCTTTGCAAAACAAACTTCATCAGGACTTTCTTTCAAGAGCTGGAGTTTCTTAAAGAGTTGTACAGACCCCTGGCTTGAGAGAGAATGCATCCCAAATGTCAATCATTGGCTAAGTGTGCTCAAAGGCAGGAGTGGGCTTGTTTCTCCCCGTTGGGGAGAAGAGTGGCTGATTGGCTGCAGATTTTGCCCAATAACTCCATTCCTGCAAGGACTAATGACTTGCTGTTTTTAAAGAAAAAAACTACAATGAAAGCTTGAAATCAAGGCCAGCTGATGTTCTAAATGGGCAGTGAGTGGCTTGTCTAAAAACTGGATGAAACATGGACTACTGGGTAGTATGGCAGCCTGACATAGGAGGCCCAGAAATGTAAACAAATGCATCCAGTTCCAGTTTTTATTTGGGTAGAACTGAGCTCAGGGGAGTCTGACCTTTTTCATGCAACTTCTGGAGGCCTGTGGGAGTGACAAAAACTATGCCCATCAAAAAATATCAATGGGGGATTTTTGGGGAGTCTTGTTGGTATCATACACAGGCCAGGGGCACACTCTTCCCACCTGTGCTTTAGAAAGACCACTTCATTTCAGAAATAGAACTTTTCATCCCCTGATACATCAACAGTCTTTTAATCTCTGTACTTCCTGGACTCCAGAGACTGGAGAAATAAGGTACTTCAGCCATATCTATAAAGAGAGTATGCTGCATGAATTATGAAAAAAAAATCCTATAGTTCATATGATATCTAGCTTTTAGTTTGTAATTTGTGTCTTTGCTGTAATGGTGGTAGCTCACGTCAGCACTTCTAAATCTTAACCCTAACAAGACGTAAGAATTTCACATTTCTTAGGCCCAGTCATTTATATTACTCCTGGCCATTAGCTCTAGGTAATAATTCTTTGGCAGTATCTCCTCCACTGCTGTAATTTTAACCAGCAAGACACTAATGTGCCTAAAATGATACAGGATGGGTTCCCGCTTCAGACTTCTGTACTCTATATTCTGTACTCATAGAAGAGACTTCAAATAAGATTTTTGAAGACTGTACTCTTATTGAAGTCCATCGTACCTCAGCTTTACAACTGGCTCCGCTTAGGTGACACTGTCAGTTCTATCTCAGCAGAAAAAAAAGAAAAAGAAAAAGGAAGATGAAATTATATTTTTAGGCCACCAAGTTCACTACCAAACAAATCAAGCATTTTCCATTCTGGCTGCACTGCACTGCAAGTAAGCAGCAATGCAGTGTATCCTTCAGCAAACCAGGAGAATGATTCATCAGGTAGCCTAGGAAAGGAGGGTGGCTTGTTCAAGAATAAAACTACACAAAAATAGGCAGAGTAAAGAGCAGAGAGGAACAGCTGGAAGGCAAGTGAATGACAGGGTCATGCCATGCTTGAACGAGGCATGTACAATCTGGACTTGGCAGCTCTCACCAGCCGATTGGAAGAAACCAAGACAGCCTTTAATCTCAGCGGGGAGAAAACTGAAGTGTGAAATTTTCCATTCCTCTCCAATTCTTTGTTTTGGTGCACTTGTCCTGGGATGAGGTTACAGATTTACTCCCCCCTCCCTTTTTGTTGTTATTATCCCATCCATCCTGCCTTTTGGTGCAAACATCTGCAGAGGCACACCTCTGTAGGGCCCCAGAGCTCTGTGGCAGCAATTGAAAAGACCCAACTTACCATTTGTCTGAGGGCATTTCTCTGTGTGAAGTGCCTCAAGCACTTGTATGTTCCAATTTTTTGTACAGTGGCATTATCTTCTGCAGCCCTTTAAACACAGAGATGCAGAGAACACAATATATACCTTTTGCATCCCTTGTGAAAGCCACACAATTGTAGCATTCATTGTTTGGACTTTCAAAAAGAAAGTGAAGTCTTTCACCATATTTTTTACCAATCACTGCTTTTGTTAAGGGGGTAGTAGACAGCTCCCCCCCTTCCACAGTAGCAGGAGAAGCGATGTGTTTTGTACTGGTGTGTCACTTGGATGTGTCACTTGGTTACCAAGCATAATAAAAATCTCACAGCCCTTTCCGCACCTTACCTTCTTCCAGCGCTGGGGTGCGGGGATCACGTGAGCAGCCTCTGGTGAGAGGCTCTTACGTCCAGGGTCCTTCGGCTCCACACGAGCTGCCTGCTTGTGCGAGAGCCCTGTCTCTTCCTTCCACAGTGCAGCCTGGGACCTTCCCAGGCTGTGCTGGGGCAGGAAGCGCGACCGGCGTGGCTCCGGAGGCTCCGCACGCCAGGTAAGTGCGTGTGGGGCCCAGGAGCAATGCGCAATCGTGCACCATTTTCGGCTTCTAGCCGAAAATGAAAAGGTGCGTGATCGGTGCCTGCTGGCTCCTGGAGCATCACATGATTGTGAGTTCATCATGCAGATCACTCCTCATGATCGCGTGATGCTCCAGGCGCCCTTTCCCATGGAAAATGCCATGTGAAAAGGGCCTCAGTTCTCCAACAATTCAAACAACAGCAGCTTAGAAACACAAAATACATCTCCACAAAACAAATATGGAATCATGTAGACAAAAAAAAGTAATGTAGCCCCTGAATTCCAAACCATCAAGTTTCAAGCTGGAAATTATTTGCAACTTTATTATATCATCATCATCATCTTAGTTATTTATATCCCACCTTTTCCCCAGCTCTGGGACTTGAAGCAGCTTACAAAGGTTAACGCAGACACATTTCAGGCTATCCAAAGCCTGGTAATATAGCTATTTCCCAATTATCTTTTCAAGACCTTTCTTATTATTTTACTTCTTCCTTTCCTGCGCTTAATGTATTTCATCATCAGTGAGAAGGACAGTATTCATTGTTCCTTGTCACAGATTTTTGCTTTGGTGTTCCTGCTGAGTATATCTTGTACCTGTTTCAGCTCTTCCTCGGTGCTTTGTTGTAAGGCCCAAAGGTTTATTTCACTTCTCAGGGGCCTACTAGAAATCGATTCTGCAATTTGTAGTGCGCATTACATTCCTTGCTGAGCTCCCTTGTGCATTCTGAAATCAAACTTTATTTTGAGTCTTTATGAAATACGCCCCAGAGTCATCTGCCCTTTCTATATCCTATTTAGCTGTTTATAGCTTTACAGGTGTAATTACATTCTGTTATGGAGTGTGGTACATTTGTATTAGAGGAGCATCCACACTATATATTTGAGTAGGACAATTCTGAAAGTTATGAACACATTTGTGTTTCTGCATTAAAACAAACAAACAAACCTGATAAGTATTCTGATCCTTAGCAAAAGTAAAATTAGTAGCATCCTGATAACTAATTAGCAGCCATCCATGTTTTATGGCATGACATGCAGTTTTGCCTCTAAGGCAATGGTTGGTAACTGTGGGCTTCCTTATGTGGCCTACAAGTCCCATCAGCGTTAGCTATTACAGACAATGGTTAGTATTAGCATTATTAAGCGTATTTATATGCTACCTTTTTGCCACTGTGGGACCCAAGGCAGCTCAGAATGTAGATTAAAATGGAATGTAGCTAAAATTAAGTAGAAGAGGCCATAAGCAAATAAATAATAAAAATTTTAAAAATTAAAAACAAATTACTAGGTTAAAATGGCACCGAGTAAACAACAGTTAAAAAGCATTTAAAGCATAACAGGTAAGGAAGAATACCAAACAAAACATAGTCCTCAAATTAAATTTTTTTTTTGTAAAACAGCCAATCAAAGGCTAAATGTCTGTCTTAATACTACTACTATTACTAGTGCTGCAAATAGGATACAGACAGCTGCAGTCCAAAAACATTGGAGATGCCTATGCCTCATTTAAGGATATAGCCCTGTGCACATGTATTGGGAGAAATTCCTACTGAATTTAGTAGGGTTTTCTCTGAGTAAGTATGTCTGAGATTGCACCGTTAAGAGGAATCTCTTGACGTTCCTTTTGCGATCTTGCTACCGGAAGTAGCTGGCCTGGATTGAAGTTACTTGTTTATGAGAGGTCAGGACTGTCCTAGGCATTTTCCGGGCCCAAACCTGAGATTTCGGGACTTGTGACATCACACAGGGTAGGTCCTGGTAAGTACCCCACTAACGTCATTAAGGAGGACACATTAAGCATCAACCAAAATTGTTGAGAGTAAGCCATTCAAATAAAAAACAACATGTCTAACAAATGTGAACAATATGTATACACTGGAGGTGGAAAGAGCACTGAAAAATTTTTGGAAAATGGTTGAAAAACATGGTTTTCAAGTGTCGAGACATCCCGATGAGAAGAATCGTGGAATGATGAGAATCTTTGCATTTCAGGACTTATTCTGTGCAGGAAACCACATTACCTACAAAGAAAATGCAGGAATATTGTGCATATCTCAATGCTGAAATACTATTTTCTGTAGAGAAAAGGTGGTTTCCTGCACAGAAAATGCTATAATTGAGGAGTCACTGCAAAATTTACATATGGATGATTTTCATAGAAAATAACATTTCGTCACAGGAAGCAGCTTTTTCCATGCAAAAATATTTCTGCATAGAAATATTATTATATAAAGAGACAATGTTGTTTCCTGTGGAGGGAAAATACTGCTTTCTGGGAAAACAAATACCTATTCATTTTTCATAGAACAAATCCCAACCTGACAATAGGCTGAAGTCTTTCTCACACTGGGAAGAAAATTGCTAAAATTACTCACTGCTTCCTTCAAGAAGAAAATTAGTGAGAGATTGAAGATCTTTCATATACATCCACTTTGCAAGGCAGTTCTGCCACCTTGAGATTCCTTTCCCTTGCCTGCACACTGGAGAAGGCCCTGAGATCTGGGGCCCCATTGTTCATGCCTTGTGCTTTGTGTGCATGCATGTGTGTGTGCATGTGCGTGCACCTTCAAGCCACTTACGTTGACTTATGGCAACTCCATGAATTTCATTGGGTTTTCTTAGGCAAAGAATACTCAGAGGTGGTTTTACCAGTTCCTTCCTCTGAAATATAGCCTACAGCACCAGGTATTTGTTGGCAGTTGTTATACTTACTTAAAATCAACCAGTTTCATTCCTTATATTTTCATCCTGCTTTCCACTCTCCATTCTTGTAGTGGCTGTGGTGCTCTGCTATATTTCTTGCAATTAGCCCAGAGCAGTTCTGTCAGGTACTTTCCCGTTGTCATTGGCTGCCACTACAAAATGCAGGGTCTGGGGTTTAGAGCTACACTTCAGCATAAGACTGTGTTTTGTGATGGGCCTTTCCGGATAGTGCAGTACCAAAGGACTGAGATTGGTCCCTGTTGTTTATGGATACCTATAAAGGCTTGTGATAACTTTATTCACATACAAATGGATTGTATCTTGTACCTAAGAAGAAAAGGGGACATTAATGGCTATTAATACCTTCTGTAGGAGACCACAAGAAGGGGCCACCCTGATGATTCTAGCATTGACCAAGATGGCTACTACTGGGGCAATACTAGTAATGTTAGGACTGGACTGGATAACAGTGTGGGGACAAAGATACAAACTATGCCATTGCAAAGGACCTAGGGTCCCGTTTTCCAGAATAATGAGTTACTGTGGCTCATGGGACTGGGCAGTTGAGGGGGTGTTAGTTTTGAATATACATTACTGGGTGGGTGGGGCAAATCTAATTCTGCGAGAACCTATCATTTTCAGGCTTACATTCAATCTGTGGCATTTGCCGCTTAAAAGTTGACTTTGATCAGTTGGACTGAGACTTCTGCTTCCGACACTGGTGAGGTCTGACACTACTCATAGCACATTGTATTGAGCTAAATAGATCAGTAGGTCTAACAAAGGTAGATCCTTGTATCTTTTAACCTTGATCCAGTGTTCCGATTTTAATTTGGCATATGGAAGACATTTTAATGAACAACACCCAAATGCCTCATGCACTGATAAATGCTGACTATTTTCAAAATGTTGGTAGAGGCAGAGATAATAATAGAAATGCTGCAGCTGGAGACAGTGATCTAGTTCTATCAGGAACTCTATGTGTGTCTCAAAATTCCTAAAACAATTTGGTAAACAGTTTGAGAAGATAGAGACATTGGCTAATATATTAAAGAGAATTATTCTATTTATATCCCTTATTCTAAAGAGCTTAGGCTGTATAGAGAGACACCTATGGGTACAGAAGTATGGGAAGCAGTGAGGCTCAGACTTTGCAATAGTCTTGTGAAATGGGTTAGGCTGAAAGATAAATCATTTCTTTAAAACCACCTAGTGAGTTGTGAATGTGGGCAGGGATTTGAATTCAAGTTTCCTGAGACTCCATTTCCTAAGTCATGCTGTCTATATCCTAAGAAATTGTGTAATTGGCCTGTTGCCAACTAGAGTAAACCCAGTGTTTCAATGGGATTTATTTATGTACTGACTTATCATTCAACCATTGATGAAAGGAGTCTACTCTGGTTGAGACTAACCAATATGATTCCAACCTTTATTTTCAAAAATGTTTATGACTATCAGATTTGGATTGATTTTTTTTAAAAAACTTCATATACATTTCTCTAAATAAAACAAGTGACATTTTAGAGAGAAGAAAATGGACATTTTTGTAAAAGAAAAAAAATACTGCCAAACAGTTTTCACAATGATATTATCTGTCAGAACTATTCAACCAGGGCAAAGTTGTTATGAATCAATCAATATACACTTTGGCTAAATTGGTTAATAACTATTTATACTTTTACTCCTGTAGTGTAATTCTCAAAGTTAGGAAACAAACATTTGGACTAGTTTTACTAGTGATTACAATTAAATAAAAAGTTGGCATTTGAAGTTGAAACCTCTAAGTTGCAGCCTTGTAAGAAATGTAACCCCCAGCAATCCTTATGCTAGGATGCTATTTTTGCTTATTTCTTACCTTAAGGAATTTTATCTGCTGAATCATTAGCTATTGATTTTCAGATGCTAGGAATACTTCTCCAAAATACATTACAAGCACCTTGTGTGCTATATAAAAGAGTCTTGCCTTGCATTTTTAATTAAAGCGTGTGCTATCTAGATATAGAATCTGAGTTCTAAAATCTAATATTAAAGTAATAAATATACAATATCATCATGAGCATTTTCCTTCCCTTTAAATCATGTGGGATACCTATGTGGGTATCTATTCAAAGATCATACTATTTCCCAGGCCATTGAAATAATAGAATAACACAATGAGATAATAATTGTAAATATATGTCAGTTACCCTTTGCCTTGGAAAATTGGTTGGCTCAGTACTGGGTGCAATCAGCTCCATGTTTAGACCATTACTCAGTGTACAGAATCGGTTGGAGCAAGGCTGAAAGAATAGATTTGAACTGGACATAAAGCAGACCTGTTAACTTGCAGTCCAGTAGAAACCCTTCGTTCAACTGGCATGGGGAGACGTCCCATTCCAAAGCTATTCCTTCTGATTTTGTGGTGGAGGGGGAGAAAAAAAAGGCGGATCCAGAAAATTGAAAACTGAGGGGAAGAGGAAGTTCCTAGTTGGTGCGTATGGATGGAAAAATCTTCTTCAAGGCTGAAAAACATTAAAACTGCTAATTGAAACATCTATAAAAGTAAACATTAAATATTATAACTACAGGTAATCAAATCAGCCAATTTTTGTGGCTGAAGATATTCATAATGGCATTTATGGTATTATTTATATTCAGAACTAGTGTATTTACCTGGTGTTGCCCAGGATTTTAGTTTCCTCTTAAGAACTCACCAAATTGGCTTCTCCAGTGTCCGTAACTTTTTCTCATATTTCCCAATGCAATCTGTATTCAGAGTTATTTACATACACATTTTGGGGTTCTGAGGGAGTACACTGTCTTCTTCCTTGCTGCTAGGCCTCCTCTCCATAGCAACCTGCCTATTTCAGTATCTGTAATTGTTCCCCATATTCCCCAATCCAATCTGTACTCAGAGTTGTTAACATACAGGGGGTTTAATTCCTGAGGGAATACACTGTCCTTCTTCTTGCTGGTAGGCCTCATCTCCATAGGAACCAGCCTGAGGGTCAAGAGCTCTGGGCTGAGAATTGTAAAGGCCCCTCCCTAAACTGCCAACCCCAGGATTCCATAGACTCTTCACAGCCAGCCAATCATATGAGGTCATCTCATCTCACACAGCCAATCATACGAGGTCTTAGCCTGCCTGATGCAGATAAACAGACAAACTCACTCACTGCCACGGGCTTCCAGGACCTAGACTTAGAGGCAGAGGCAGCAGAACCTGCCCTGAGTCCTGGCACAGAAACTGCTGCAGCAGAACCTGCAGAGCAGACAGTACCACCCCGTGCCCCAGGGACAGAAGTGTCAGCCCCAGCAGGGAGCCCTGCTCACTCTGACACAGAAAATGATCTAGCCTTACCTACCTTCACCCAGCATAGCCACCAGAAGGGTCTCCTGTGTCACTCCCAGAGGATTTATGCCAAGCACCAATTAATCAGGCACCAGCTGCGCTGACCCTGGAGCCGATAAGAACTGAGCCTTTCCGCTCTAACCTTTGTCAGCAATCAACTGGCCATTTCTTCTCTGTATGCTTCTGTTCACTGCCCCTGCCTGTGTTTCTACCTTTGACTTGTGTTTGTTTTTGCTTGCCTCTGATTTATGTACATTGTTGGGACCCTTATTGCTTCTCATTTGCAAAGCTGTTTCCTTTCTTCAATAAACTGACCACTTAAGTTACTGCTGAGTTTCTGACCTGTGTTTGTTATCAGCTTCTCCTGGCTGCCAGCCCAGCTCAAGCTTGGACACTCACAAACTTTGACTTTGATAAAGTAGATGAAACCCCGTTTTCTGCTCAAAGACAGTAGTAGGAGAGGGTTAGGTGAAGCAATTTACTTTTATTCTGCAAAAATCAGTTTATCAATTCAGTACAAGCTTAATCCTCTCTGCGTGTGCATGTGTTTATGTGTGTGCCTAGGCAGATGTTAGCCCTTCAATGGACAGGATGTTCTCTGCCAGCATAGAAGCCTGTTTTGTACCTGTGACTAGTTGATCTTCGTATGTGGAAACGTGTCTTTGCATGCAGATTATTTTTGTTGTATTGCAGTGACTGGAATAAAAATAAAGAAACCTCCTCTTAAGTATTCAGCAGGGATCAGATTCTACCTGAAAGATTTGAAACCCATTGTTAGAGTAAGAAAGCAGGTGCTTCGTCTTTCATTACACACTTAAGGGAAAACTGTCTTTTCATACAAGTGGTAGCAGCCTGTATTCCTATCTCATGTGTACATAATAGATTTTTAAAGCATTAGTTTCTCCCCAAAAGATTTTTTTAAAAAGGCTTTTGTGTTGATTTCATTATTGTGTGTGATGTGGAGGCAATCCCAGCAAAGGTACTCTGTTCCGTTGTGCAAGGCAAACAATTAGCCGTCACTCCTTATTTTTAATAGTGTGACAACCAGAGGTATTTGTTTCAAAAACACCATTGCTCTGTTGATGTCCAAACAATCTAGCATATCCTGCTGGATATAGGTGGGAACTAAACTGTTTATGGGATAAAAAGTTGCTTTTATGGACTAAGGCTCCCAGAATTTCTTTACCAGAATGGTCAGTGATCATGTTAACTTTGTGACTTTGGGAAATCATAGTTTTTCTAAACTGTGATTGAATCTGTCTAGAGATGGACACACAGGCCCTTTCCGCACCTTACCTCGTGTCACTGGCGTCATGCAGGGATCGCACAAAAAGTCTCTTGCAAGAGGAAATCGCGTCCCCTGCGCTTCTCTCCACACCAGCTCCGGGCTGGACGGAAGGAAGCGTGATAGCTCTGCCCCTTTCTTCTGCAGTGCAGCCGGGTACCTTCCCAGGCTGTGCTGGGGGAGGAAGCATGGCCATTGCGCTTCCTGCAGTTCTGCACGCCAGGTAAGTGCGGAAGGGACATGGGAGGAATGCTCAATCTCATGTCATTTTTGGCAAAGAGCCAAAAATGATATAATGCGCAATTACCGTGAGATCGCTATGGGAGCAACGCACAATTGTGAGAACGTCATGCAGAACCATCCTCGCGATTCCATGTCACTCCGGTGGTCATTTCATGTTCCAAGTCATGTGCAAAAAGAGCCCTTGACATGTTTAGTGATGATTGACAAGAAGCATCTGTGTAGTATTTCAAATGTGTTTTATTGATTAACTTTGGGGGTTGGGGAGGAGGGAAGGCTGATGTTGCACTGAGATTAACATTGCTTCCTCATGTTTCATCCCCTTAGTCAATTACTACATTGGCACCAATGACAGGTGACTGTAGCTGAAAGAACAAGTGCCAAACAGTGATTTACATGAACTGGTAGAACATGTTCCCTTAGAACTAATCTTTTACTTTTCTGCACATAAGATTTTTCATTTCATGCCACTATGTCTGAATAACTAACATTTTTTGTTCCTAGTTTTGTATATGTGTGAAGCAAAGAGCTAGCTAATCATAGCCTGCAGAATGCTATGAGAAGTACCTGTGTGGGAAGGGCTATAAGTTAGAGGCTTGTCTGTTCAACAGCCAGTTTAGGCCAGATAGAAATAAAGATAGGGCCATTTGGAAATAGAGTTGGCTAGTTAGGAAGAAGATTGTGGAGGAGATCTGAACAGGGTCTTTGAGAACTGAGAGGGTAAAAAGAGTTTAGGGGGAAGTATTTCTTTCTCTAAAACTGAAGTGTTAACAGTGTATGGTGTGTGGAACCAGCATAAGACTTGCTGTTTATTGGTTATACAATGAGTCTTCACTGTTGTTATCTTTGATATTGCTGTCTGGATGTTTTAATTTAATAATGAACAAGGAAGATTGGTCATGCATTTCCACACTGAACCCAATGATCAACACATCTACTTGGTCAGGTATAGTGGTCACTTTGAGGCCTGAGTAGTTGATCCAGGGAGGAATCTTAAGGGTAAAAGGGCATGGTGAATGACAAGAGTCCAGGGACTAGAACTATGGATCTCATCTGGATGTGCTTTTAGTCTTTTTATAGTAGCATGAAAGGTAGAGTTAATGCATGGCCCAATGGCAGTGGAGAGGGAAGTAGAGTTACAGTGAGAGATGCTCTTCTGACTAACCAATCTTGTCTTGTTTACAATTGAGATGGGAAACAAATGGCTGTCCAGATGTTATTTGACTTAAACTTCCATCTACTTCACTGTTGGCTTTACTGACTAGAACTTATGGGAGCTGAAGTCTGGCAGCATTTATAAGAAAATATATCCTCCCTCTCCTCATTTAGAATCTGTACACATCCAACAGTAACTCAGTTGTAAATTAAAACTGTTGCTGCAAGGTTGCTCACTTTGCTTAGGTCTTATGTTTGTGACTTTTTCTGTGAAGAGACTATCTGGGGGCCCCAATGATGGAAGAAATGGAGCCTGCCATCACTGCCAGCTCACCCCACTGCACACGCTCCTTCTGTATCAATGAAAAAGGGCATTGGTTTGTCTAATCCAAGCTATGTTTGCAAAATTTAGGATGCCCTTTCCTACTGAATGAAAAACATCTGTTTACATTTGTTTTGCATAACAGTGACCAGAAGCAATGAATTAGATTCATAATTGTTGTGACCAACATTTGCATAACATGCAGTTTGCAATTCTGTGCTTATTTGCTTCACGTTCCATTGCTGCCCTTGGTTGAAACAGATGCTGTGGGGGACCATGATTTTTACTGGTTTTGTTTTAATTTGATTTGGTTTGCCTTTCCCTCCCTATATGAACATCATATGCATTTATACTTTTCCTTTTGCAGAGGGGTGGGGGTCAGGGGGCTTCTAGCTTTTGCTATGAAATTGTTTTCTTTTTCCATTTCTATTCATTCCTCATCGTAGGGCTTCCCATCTTCTGAAGTGTGAATGTAACTACTACAAGCTCACCTTCTGCTGCTTCTTGTGAATGCCCGCAACGTGCACAAGACTCAGACATTATGGGGACAACTCAGGTACAGTTAACCTCCTAGGGCAAATGCCTCCTTTTTCAAACAGAAGAAATAAGATGTGCATTGAACAGACAATATATGATAAGTAGCATGCATGGGTCACTCATGTTGGGTTGATTCTGTCACTGTTGCTGGTACTGAGTAGCCTGAAGATTTATTAACTGATGTTCTGTTAGAAAGGTAGATAAAAACCTGATCTTTAATGGAAAACATTTACCATGAATATAGATACTGGTTGACACGAGCAGAACAACTTTGTTGGTTTGTACATCATGATGAAATTTTGCCTATTTAACCAACTCCTTTACTGAGAACCGCAATACAAAATACATACATACGTACATATGTACATACATACGTACACATGTACATTAATGTTGCTAGTTTTCAAAGCAGTAGTAAGGTTCTTAAAGTAATTAATGACATGAACAGTCGACAATCAAGAAGTAACTGTTAACAAATTTGTTTTCTACTTAAATACCAAATGGAAGTACTGATTTCAAATAACTTAGCCATACATTTCTTTGTAAAATTAGCATATTGTCCACATTCGTAAATTATGAGATGCACATTTCTGTCTTTATGAAGAGCCCATACCCCAAAATACAGGATTTTTTTGGTATTTTGTTCAGTCTACATAAAAGGAAAAGCTTTCTAAACCTCAGATAAAGGACATCTTATTATACATACATACATACATACATACATACATACATACATAAAAATCAGCACCAAAAGTTAACCCTAGTTAGTTATCCACACACACTTGGGCCCTTTTTGCATGGTAATTTCCATGCGAAAGAGGGCCTGGAGTGTCGTGCGATTGTGAGGGTCGATCTGCACGATGCATTCACAATTGCATGATGCTCCAGGGGCCGGCAGGCGCCGATCGCACATCTTTTCATTTTCAGCTAGGAGCCAAAAATGGAGCACGATCGCACATTGCTCCTGGGCCCCGCATGCACTTACTTGGTGTGTGGAGCCTCCAGAGCCGTGCCAGTTGTGCTTTCTGCCCCAGCGCAGCCTGGGAAACTCCCAGGCTGCACTGCGGAAGGAAGAGGTGGGGCTCTCACTCGTGCAGAGCCAAGGGACCCCGAACGCGAAAGCCTCTTGCCGGAGGCTGCTCACACAATTCCCGCATCCCAGTGCCGGAAGAAAGTAAAGTGTGGAAAGGGCCTTGCTCTTGAGGTTGCTGAAGTAACAAAATTCTTTGGAGGGCAAATCAGCAAAGATTGTCTCAATGCCTATAGATCAATGCACAGTTTCTATTCTCTCAAATTCAGCGTGCAAGTGTGATGCTAAGAACAGGAGACATTGCCAACCACAGAAAAATTGGTTTTAATACATTAGCAACAACCAAACAATACACAAGCTTAAAGTGTAACCTCTAGGTTACTACAGGTCATTCCATACCATTGGTTTTATCCTGTACCTCTTAAAGAGATGCCTCAGGTTAGCTTTTCCCTTTAAGACCCCTGCCATTCCCTGTCCTGGACTTTTCAAGCTATGACAACTGCAGACAGCCCACCCCCAAAGAAAACCCTTAAAAGAAACATCTGTATTTAACTTGTTTATTTCAGGGTGAGCCTTTCTCTTCCAAGCTGGTGAGAGTGGTGTTTCAGCCTTACAACACATACCTGTTACACATATTACAAAAATACTAGTTTGTTTAAGTTCCCCCACCCCCAGTGAACTCCAAAGCTGTGTTGGGATGTTAACTTACATCTGGTGTGTCCTATCCCAGTACCTTTGCTTGGCCACGATGACTCTCCTGGTCCAAAGCCAATCCACAGCATGGAATTTGATGACAGGCAGGGAGAGGAGAAAAATCTGCAATGCAGGGTAACACACCTAGTCCACAAAAGACAGCTAGAAAGGCCCTTCACCTTTTTCAGTCTCATCACCTTTCTTGGGCTAATGGCATCTTATGTTGGGGGGGGGGTGCCACTGGAAACAGGGCACAAGATGCAAAGAGTAAGCACCCTCTCCCAGAGCAGCTCTTCCTGATCGTCAAAGCTATAGGATTGCTCACATCAAAATTACAAATATCCCAAGAACTTGACCTCTATTATTCTTTGGTTTGGCCCTGACTGATTACAGAAAATTGGGAGAGCACTGGTTGGGCCAACAAGTGGTGCCACAGAAGGAGTTCACAGTGGGCCCTCAGTATCCACTAGAGTTTGGTTCCAGGACCCCTCAAAATTTGTGGATGTTCAAGTCCCATTATGTACAGCGGTATAGTAAAGTGACATCCCTTATATAAAATGGGGGGGGGGCAGAAATCAAAGTTTGCTTTTTGGATTTTGTTTCTCCTGCTTCCGTATGTGCCACCTAAGGCTTGGGCTCATTTTGCCTCATAATACAGCCAGCAGGAACCTCATGACATAACCAGCTCTGTTTCTGCCCCTTCCTAATAAATTGCCAGTTTATAAGAAAAGCAAAGCTTGGGACTTCATAAAACAAATTCAGGTCTGTCTTGAAGGCCCTGGTGCTTCCAGGTGGCCAGCTCCCAGTGGTACCAGTGGAAATGATGGTCCTTTGCAAATGAGAAAATTTGGGGAAATTACAAATGGAACACTGTAACACTCACTATCTAGTTCTCATGTAAAATTCTGTGAATGAGGCAGTTACTGTTCACAGTTGACAGCCTCATTTGGCCCTTTATCTCCTTCACCTGAACACACTTCACACCATTGGTGAGGGAAAGAGATCATTTTGCAACACAGTTGGCTATGTATTGGTTCATTATTTTAATTTAATTAAGCTGATTATTTCCAATGTATTATTTGTTAAGTAAATTATTTCACACTTGTAACATTCTCTTCTCTTTCCCATCCCAAAATGTTCAATATTGCTGGAGATGCATTAAATATAGATAATGGCTGAAAGTTATGAACCTGAGGGTTTCTCTTTTTAATTAATAATTTAGCAGTACTCCCTAGTGTGTGCTTAACATAAGTGATAATGTTATCAGTAGTACATTCCTTTTTTCAAAGTGTATGCATGCTGATAAGAAACAACATAATTTTATTCATATGAATCAAACATTGATGAACCACCTAGCACACAATAGGATTGCTTTTGCTTAAGAATATTTTCAAGTTTTCTTGCTTTTATGCTTGCATGATCCACATCATTTTTTAAAAAAAGTTTTGCAAGGAGGTTTGCTATTAGGATTAATTTATTGGTAGAAGCTTTTCAAGACAGTGCATTATTAGGATTAATTTATCAGTAGAATATTGACTTGTACTGCGGGGACATAATTTTATTTCATTTGCTAGTTTTTATTTATTAGAGTTCAACCAACATAATGTAGCACTCCAGATCCAAATGGAGTATTGTTCATACATTACAACAATTTATCTCAATATGTGGAGCCTGTGCTGCCTACTTTTCAGTTGTCAAATTGCAACTTTCATCATCTGACCAACCCCAGAGGGTACTCACCAATGGCTCCTGGAGAGAAGTGACTAGTGGGGTGCCACAAGGTTCTTTCCTGAGCTCAGTGCTATTCAACACCTTTATAAATGACTTGGATGATGGAATAGAGGGCATGCTTATCAAATCTGCAGATGACACCAAATTAGGAAAGGAAGCTAATATCTCTAGAAGACAGAATCAGAATTCAGGATGATGTTAACAGATTAGAGAGCAAGGCCAAAACTAAGAAAAGGAATTTTAATAGGGAGAAATGTAAGGTACTACCCTTAGGCAGAAAAAAAAATGAAATGCAGGATGGATAACACCTGGCTTGACCACAGTAGATGTGGAAGGGATGTAGCAGTCTTAGTAGACCGCAAGCTGAAGGTAAGTCAACAGTGTGAATGTGGCAGCTAAGAAAACCAATGTGATTTTAGACTTTATCAGTAGGAGTATAATGTCTAGGTCAAGGGAATTAATAGTACCACTCTATTTTTGAATAGTGTGTCGAGTTCTGGGCACCACGGTCCAAGCAGCATATTGACAGGCTGCAATGTGTTCAGAGGAGGATGACTAAAATGGTAAAAGGCCTGGAAGCCATGCCCTCTGAGGAATGGCTTAGGGAGTGGATGTGTTTAGCCTGGAGAAGGGAAGATTAAGAGGGACCATGATAGCCATATTTAAATTTTTGAATGAATGTCATATGGAGGATGGAGTAAGCTTGTTTTCTGCTGCTCCAGAGAGCAGGACACAGCACAATGGTTCAAACTGCAGGAAAGGAGACTCCATTAGGAAGAACTTCCTGATTGTAGTTGCTGTTCAACAGTGGTGTATGTTGCCTGGATGTGTGGTAGGGTTGCCTTCTTGGGAGGTCTTTAAATGGAAGCTGTATAGCCATCTGTCAGGAATACTTTGCGTATTCTGGCATGCCAGGGGGTTAGACTGAATGGCCCTTGTGGTCTCTTCCCAGTCTGTGGTTCTATCTTTGCATTGGCCAGTTTGTCTGTGGCTGATGAGAAATGGATCTCTTTACAGAAGGACCACCTGGCAACTGGTGGCTTCCATGTCAGTGGAGTGATGAATCTGTTCCAGGTTTTACTTCAGACTTCTAAGGATCTCTCCAATTGCTGAACCCTCAAAATAGATTCAGCACTTTGAGCAATCTGTTCAAGCTCAAAGAAAACCGAGAAGAGAGTCATTGATTCAGTGACTTGGAAGCCATGGGGTGAAAGACCTGCCAGATTTCATTAACAGGAGTTTTGACTTTACTTTGTAAGAGCCAAGGTAATACAATACAATATTGTATATTATCTTGATACAGCATTTTGAAAAGCAATGACCATTGGTTACATACATACATATATACCAATTGCTCCATGGTGCTCAAGGTGATTTTCTTGGTTTTTTCCCCTCCCTGTTTTAATCTTGTGTAAAACTGTCAGGTAGATAATGCTGAGGGAAAGGGACTGGCCCAAGTTACCCAGTGAGTTCTATGCTGAGTAGGGAGGGACTGGAATGCAAGTAGCCTTTACAGTTCTAGACTGTAACAAACAGCAACTCTTTATTAGTAGACTATGAAATTTCTCTAATCAACTCATTCTTTCTGGCTGTATTGCCATTTACCACCAGCTGGATCTGTCCATGGAGTCATCCACACTGGCCAGCTGGGTATTCTTCAGGAAAGTACTATATGATCTTGCTCACATTCTTAAAAGACAGATAACAGATTCTTAGCACAAGCCCTCTAATGTTTGTACTACTTGGGATTAAGCTAGACACTGTGTTAAATGACTAGCATAGAGCTAAACATTAACTTGCTTATTTACTTGCATGTAATAAAGACCTGGTGAGAAACTGATGATATACTTTTTTACTGACCTGATTTTAAATTGCTTTTTAATAGAATTGTGTTTTAACATAAATGGTTTAAGTGGATTTTAACATTATAACTTTGTTTTCATCTGTACCCATTATTTAATTTTCCTTGAATTTCAGTTCAGAAAGCAATATTGGACATAAACTAAATAAGTAAGTGTGCGTTGTGTTTGTGTGTGTGTGTGTGTGCGGTGCTTCTATTAAAAAAACATTGATGGAAAGGATTCCCTCAGAATCTGTTTGTGTGGTGGGAAATTATGGGGAAGAGCTGGTGGGTGGGAATTTAATCCTAATGACCCATGCATGGTGGACGTGATATGGATTGGGGGCCACACCCAGTAAAAGAAAGTGAGATGTTTCAACCAATTTCTTAGAATGTTTTCCATGCAGACAGTATGGACTTAGACAGCCAGCATGGTATAGTGGTTTAAGTACTGCACTACAACCCTGGGCCATTTCCACACTACACTGTTTTAGTGCTACTATTCTCAACATCCTGTGGAATTCTGGGGTTTGTAGTTTACTGAGGCCCAAGAGTTCTCTGGCTGAGAATTCTAAATGCCCCTCCCTAAACTGCAGACCCCAAGATTCCACAGGATATTGAAAGTGGAGTAATAGCACTATAACAGTGCAGGGCAGAAATGGATCTGGAGACCAGGGTTTGATTCCCTGCTTGGCCATGGAAACCCACTGGGTGATCTTGGGCAGTCACACACTCTCAGTCCCAGAAGTCGACATGATAAAGTTGCCAACTTGAAGGCATACAACAAAAAAGTAGGTACTGATTTTGTCCTTACATATATACCAGGGATAGGGAACTTGCAGTTCTCCAGACATTGTTGATTTATGAGAGTTGCAGTCCAACAATCCCTGGAGGGTTCCATGATTCTTACCCCTGCTCTGTAGCAAGCATAAAACGATTCTAGGACCAGACAAGAAGTACGTTTTGGTTCTTCTTTGTGGTCTCTGTGCCTCACACAGTGGGAATCTTCGCACATGTGCAGTAGCTTTTCGGAAAGTTCCATTGCTGAGCAGCTTGGTGGGAACCCCTCCCCCATCCGGTACTGAGCATGCTTAGTCCTGCCAAGCCAACAGTCTCTCCTCAGTTTCTTTTCGTCCGCCAACCTGTTAGCAGCTCGGAAGGCTTCCTCGCTGAGCAGTTCTTCTTGTTTTTCTTCATTTTTCTCGCCTCTTTACAAAAAAAACTGTAAGAACTCTTCCCCCTTCTTATGTTGTCTCTGTTTAAGTTGTGTGTGTCTTGCAGCTGCAAGGTTTCTCTTTCAGACGCCCACCCCGAGTGCTTGTTCTGCCTCGGGGAGGGCCATAACATTTGGGCCTGTTCTATTTGTAAGAATTTCACCTCCCAGACTCTGAAGAATAGAGCTGCCGGGAGCAAGCCCTTTGTCTTAAAGAGCAGGCGTCTTCCAATACCGCTCTTTCCACTGTTTCGGTATCTACGCCTTCGACGACATCCTCTGCCTCGGTCCCAAAATTATCAGTAACGACCAGTCCCTTGGTATCGACACCTTCAGTACCGGTACCAACCTTGACCCCGCCGGCTTTACTGTCAATATCTTCTTTACCAAAGATTCCAAAACTCTCCAGGATGCCTACTCTTCCATCCGCCACTGGAGATGCTACCTCGACCTCGCAGCAGGCTCCTGTTCACCAGCACCGCAAGGTCCCTCCCTTGACAGAGTGTAAATGGACCTCATCACACCATCCTTCTGTTTCCTCCAATAAGGAGAAAAGAAGGAGAAGCATCACTCTCCTTCTCCCACTGCCCGTTCGCCAGTTAATCAATCTTCTTCTCTTGGTCTCTTACTGACACCTCCTCTGACGCAACCTGCAATGTCTACTGTCGAAGAGGAGGGTGTTCCCATCCTTTCACTGGTGCGGGATGCTGCCCAGCTCCCGGTGCTCTCGGTTCCAGCTGCTGTCGATTTTGCGTCCAACTTGGACTGTCGGCCCTCACCACTGGCCTGTCCGCCTGTTACGTCAGGCCACTCCAGAGATGGGTGTCTGCAAACTCCTCTGGCCCCGGACCTCTCTTCTGGCTGTCCCAAGTTGGACCGTCCACCTGTTTCGGATGCTCCTCAGGCTATTTCCTGAAACCGGCCTCGAGTTAGTGTGGCCCGCTATCCAGGATGTGGTGAAAGGGATAGATCCCCACATCGTCACAACTACGGCTACTGCACTGCTTACGAGCCTTCGTTAGTGAGAGTCGATTCACCTTTCTCATCAGCCTCCAATATCAGCTGGTATGGCCACGAGCACCTTTGGAGAGAGCAACCTTGCTCCTACCACTCATATTCACCTGCCTATCATGACCAGTACCATCCTGATGTTCGCCGTTGGTCCCCTTACCCCCCTCGATGTTCATGTTCCCCGTCACAATCTCTTTCGGGATCTCATTACCAATGCTTCCCTCGGTATCACTGCTCCAGATCCCGTTCTCAGTCCTGATCGGCCTACTACCGTTGTTTGCCATCTCGGTCTCGTCACTGGTCCTGAGACCCATCACCTCATTGTCGGGCTGTTTTGCCTCCTCCTCGGGTGACAGCGACAGTGTCTCAGCCTCTGCCGGATACTCACCCTGCGTCCACTCTGCCAACAACTCTTTCGGCCTTGCTGTCGACGCAGTCTGTTGTCGCATCAATCCCGACCGTCCTACCGATTTCGTTGGCATTGACCTCGGTACTGCTTCATATCCCGACCTCGGTACTGGTGCAAATTCCGGTCTCACTTCTGGCTCCGTCTGTTCCAACAGTCTCTGCTCCCGTTCCACTGGCTGTTCTTCCTGCAACAGGACCCACTCGACATCGTCGTTCTCGATCCCCTCGCTCATCGTCTCCTTCTTCTGATTCTTATGATTCCAATGGTGATTCAACAGATTCTACACCGCAGTCTCATACCTCTCCACCTTTGGTGTTTGGGGACCCGTCTCCTGATTCAGCTCCTGAGGACGTCAAACAGTTTTCTGACATATTAGTCAGAATAGCCAATGCCTTGGGCCTCAACATTTCTGGTCCTGCTCCTACGGTACAGGACCCAGTATTCCACTATGTCGACACTCGGCCTCTGTCAATTGCTCCGATTCCGTTTCTGCCCATCCTGCAGGAGGTTTTGAAACATACTTGGGCCCAGCTGGCATCGCTTCAACCGATCCCTCACCACTTGGAACATCTTTACTGTACCCAGAAGAAGGATGTTGATTTCTTATTTAATCACCTGACTCCTAATTCGATTGTTGTTGAGTCATCTCAAAAGGGGGCAAAAGGGCCCACAGCACTCCACCTGATCATGAGGGCTGCCATTTGGATGTCTTTGGCCGTCGCTTCTACTCTGCCTCCTCGTTGATCGCCAGGATTTCTAACGCTCAAGTTTGCCTGGCGGCCTATCAACGTAACATCTGGGATAGGATTTTGCCCCTGCTTTCCCACCTGCCGGATGACCACAGAGCTATTGCCATCAAATATTTTAATGAGTTTGTTGCTCTCTCGAATCAACAGATTTTGTTGTCCTGGCACGCTGTTGGAGGTGCAGTGCACGTGATGGTGGGTGCGATCGCCCTCTGCCGATTCGCCTGGATCCTGTCCTCTGGGTTGACTGAGGATAGCAGAAAAAGGATTGAGGACTTGCCCTTTGATGGCCAAGGACTCTTTCATGCTACTACAGATGATGCTATGGACCATGTTATGAAAGCTTGACTGACAGCTAAGAAGATGGTCCTTCATCCAACAGCTCAACCTAGAAGACAATCTTCATCTCGTTCTTCATGAAGGTGCCCTTCCTACTCTTATAGGTTGTGCTCTCCTCGCTGCACGTCTCACCAATTGCCCTTGCCAGCTTCTTCCTCTCGCTCCTTTAGACAATGTCAACCATCTTCCAAGAAATCCTCTTCGACTGCTAACTCATGTTGTTGACTTCCCCTGCAGATCGCCACCTCAACACCTGGCACAGGATCACTTCGGACTCCTGGGTTTTGACCATCGTCCATCTTAGCTATGCCATCGAGTTTCGAAATACTCCTCTTGGCCTCTTTTACTCCACCCCTGCCAGTCTGGCCCTTCTCAAAGAGGTCGAGACCCTCCTCCTCAAAGGGGCCATAGAGCAGCTGGTGAATCCCAAGAAATCCCACTTGGAACCTTCACACACCCTGGACTTCATCGGGGCCACTCTGGACTCCACCTCTGCTAGGGCCTTCCTACCCAGGAGGTGCGCTCGGAGCCTGCGACAGGCCATGGCTGATGTCCTGCGCAGTCCGTCCATTTCTGCCCGCAATCCTCTGCTCCAACAGCTTCTCGGCTACATGGTGGCCACGACGGTGGTCAACTACTTGTCTCACCTTTGGGCTCACCCCCTGCAACACTGGTTTCTCTGGTGCTTCAATCCTCTGCTCGACAATCAACACCAGATACTGTGGCTCCCTCGTCCAGTACGGGACTCCCTTTGTTGGTGGCTGTCTCCACGCCATCTCTTGTCGGGAATGCCATTTGTTGACCCCGTCTGACACTTACCATCATGACCAACGCGTCCCTCCTCAGTTGGGGAGCTCATTGTCATGTTTTGCAGTCCAGGGCCATTGGGCCGGCCTGGAGATGCATCTCCATATCAATGTGTTGGAGCTTTTCGCAATCCTCAAAGCTCTTCGGGCCTTTCAGAACCTCGTTGTCAGATGGACTGTCCAGATCCTGTCAGACAACATGACAGCTGTCTGCTACGTGAACCGACAAGGAGGCACTCACTCCTCCACCTTGCTCCATCTGGTGCTACGCATCTGGGACTGGTGCATTCCACTACAGATACATCCTGTTGCGGTTCACCTAGCGGGATGGGACATCATGACAGCAGATGCACTGAGCAGAGACACAGCGTGCCACCATGAGTGGTCCCTCTCCAATGCCGCCTTCCGATGGATATTGTCCCGGTGGGACACTCCAACCGTCGATCTCTTTGCGACTGAACAGAACAGGAAATGTCCCCGTTATTGCTTGAGAGGCAGCCTGGGCCCCGGCTCTCTTGGGGATGCATTCCAGTTCCCTTGGAGCGGGGAGTTCCTTTACATTTTCCCACTGTTTCCTCTCTTCAGCTGAGTGGTGGCCAAGATCGCAGCGGACAGAGCAGACGCCGTCCTCGTAGCTCCTTATTGGCGGAGACAACATTGGTTCGGTCACCTTCTTGCCATCGCATGAGACTGCAACATGAGACTTCTGAGCACACCAGACCTCCTTTCTCACTCGGATGGTCGTGTGTTGCACCCAGATCTCTCTTTCCTCCGCCTGCATGCATGGAGGATAACGTTCTAGACTCTCCCACTATCCAAGTTGTCCTTACAGCTGCAAGGAGGGAATCCACTCACAGGTCCTACAACTACAAGTGGAGGAACTTCTTTTTTTAAAATAATTTTATTATAGTTCCAACGTATAAAACAAACATTTCTCATTGTACATTTTAGTGAATTGTTACAGCTATCTTCCACACCTTTCTGGATTCCATTAACTGTTCTATCATTGACATGTTAACTTTATGCATCGCAATAAATTGTTATTATATAGAGATAGTTCGTACTTTTCAATCCAACTTTACATGTTCCATATTTCCCTGATTTTCTCCTTCTAGCTACACATACTACCATGAATTACGTATTATTTACTGTCAAAACCCAACCCATATCCAGAACAATTTGCCATTCTTTGTTAATGTCATCATCTGATTTTCCTTTTAGTCTCTGAGAAACTATATCTGCATTTCAATTTTCATTAAATGTTGCCCACCATTGCTCTATTGTAGGTATTTGCTCAGTTTTCCATAACCTTGCATATTCAATATGAGCTGTCGTGATCATATACAAAATTATTCTCCAATATTTTTTTACAACAGTTCCATCTAACATATGTGTCCTATTTAATAAGTATAATTCAGGTATCTTAGCGAGTTGAACCCTCAGTATTGTACATATCATATTATGTATTTCATTCCAATACTTTTTCGCCTTAGAACATGACCACCACATATGAAATAGTGTACCGACATTCTCTTGACACTTCCAACATTGCCCTGTCCCCATATTATATATCTTCTTTAACTTTTCTGGTGTCATGTACCATCTATGATAAAGCTTATAGTAATTCTCCTTTAGGTTCTGAGCTGCAGTAAATTTCTGAGTCAGTTGCCAACTCTGTTCCCAGCTCTCTAATTGAATCAAATGTCCGACATTTTGAGCCCACAATATCACTGTCGATTTAACTGTCTCTTCTTCCCTTTCTTGTTGTAAAATTGCTTGATATAAGTATGATAGTAAGTGAGGTGGGTTTTCATGCAATAGCTTCAATATTCTTCCTTGCTCCTTTTGTTCTATTCCATAAGTTTTCATGTCCATCTGGAATCTCTCAGTTAACTGTCTGTAAGGAAACCAATTTAACTTTATTCCTTCTGCTTCCAATTTTTCTCTTGATTTCAATTTGAAAGCCTTCAGATTCATCTTTTCCAATATGTCATCATAACAAAGCCATTTATCTGAATCTGTCCATCTTCCAAAGAAAGCTTCCTGAGGGGAGATCCATGTAGGTAGCTGCCTAGTGTTCTTGTTCTTATAGTCGGTCCATACTTTAAGTAATGATTTTCTTACAAAATGATGCGTAAAATCTTTGTCTACTGCTGCTTTCCCATAGAACATATAGGCATGCCAACCCATCCTTAAATCAGCTCCTTCTAGTGCCAGCATTCTCGTATTTTGTAGACTCATCCAGTCTTTAATCCAAGTGAATGCCACTGCCTTGTAATATATCTGCAAATCTGGTAAGCCCATCCCTCCTCTTCCTGCTAGATCTGTCATGATATTCCATTTTATTCTTGGCTTTTTTTCCTGCCATATAAATTTGGTTAAATCTCTCTTCCATTGTATAAAAGGCTTGGTATTTATAATGATAGGAAGGTTTTGAAAGAGATAATTCATCTTTGGAAGTACATTCATCTTTATAACAGCCACTCTTCCCATCATAGACAGTCGCATTCGAGTCCATGTCTCCAAATCCTTGGTTATCTCTTTCCATTTTTTTTCATAATTATTCTGAAATAGTTCATTATTTCTTTTTGTAATCCAGACACCCAGATATTTTGCTTTTTGTTCTCTGTTGAAGCCTGTTAAATGTGTAAGCTCCTTCTCTTCTGTCTTCCTCATATTTTTTGTTAAAAGCACTGTTTTTTCCTTATTAATCTTAAAGCCAGAAAATTCTCCATATTTTTGAACAATGTCCATCAATCCTTGAATGCTACTGAGGGGATCATCAAGAAACAAGACCAAATCATCTGCAAATGCTTTAAGTTTATACTGATATTTCTTTATCTGAACTCCTCTTATTGCTTTGTCTTCCCTTATAGGATTGTTGAGTATTTCCAATGTCATGATAACAAGGGAGATAAAGGACAACCTTGTCTTGTTCCTCTATGTAGTTCTATCTGTTTTGTTCTCTCTCCATTAATAATCAGTCTTGCCTGTTGTTGACTATATATTGCTTCAATCCAAGAAATAAAACTATTTCCAGCTTCTGTCTGTTTAATGACTGCCTTCAAGAATGTCCAATTAATCATATCAAAGGCCTTTTCCACATCTAGAAATATCATTGCCAGTTTTCGTTCATTATGTTTCTCGTAGTACTCAATTATATTTAACACTGTCCTAATATTGTCTCACAACGTTCTCCTTGGTAAAAAAACATTCTGATTTTCGTGTATATTTTCTTGAAGAACCTTTTTAAGCCTCTCTGCCAAAATTGTAGCAAAAATTTTATAATCTGTATTTAATAATGAAATTGGTCTGTAATTCTTAACGTCTGTTAAATATCTTCCCTCTTTTGGTATTAGAACTACATTAGCTTCTTTCCAGGTGTCAGGTATTCCCTCCTTTCTTATCACATTCATTGTATTCTGCAAAGGTATCGAGATTTCATGTTCCATGATTTTGTAATACTTTGCAGTAAAGCCGTTTGGTCCAGGAGATTTGTCATTCTTCAAATTCCTGATAGCTTCAACTATCTCCATCATCGATATGGGTTTATTCAAAATCGATTTCTGTTCCTCGGTGAATCTCATTTTATTCATTTTTTCCAAATATTCTTCCATTTCCGATTGCTTTTTCATTGATGGAATCGTGCTCATCAACTTCATATAATATTTATAAAAAGCCTGTTTTATCTCCTCTTGTTTTGTAATTTTCCCATCACCAATTCTAATTTCCGTTATGATATATCTAACCCTTCTTTTACGCAATAAACTAGCCAAAAGTTTTGAACGTTTATTTGCCTGCTCAAAAAAAGTATATCTCACTCTTCGCATCTGTTGTTCTATTTCAAACAAATTTAATTGATTTAATTCTGCTTGACAAACCTTCATCTGTTGTCTTATCTTGTCATCCTTCGGATCTTTCCTCATCTGTTTTTCTAAGTCCTTCATCTTTCCAAGGATCGAATGTTCAGTCTGTTTCTTCTCTTTTCTGATTTCCGTGGACCATCTAATAAAATTTCCGCGCATCACAGCTTTACTTGCATCCCAAATTGTCTTCATTGGCAACTCCGATGTCATATTCTCCTTGAAATAGTTATTTAATTCTATTTTTGCTCGTTTAATGTACTTCTCCTTCTTAAGTATCTCTTCATTTAACCTCCATGTCCTCTCTCTGTCCTTAATCTTAAGTATCACTTGTAACAGATTGTGATCCGAACCTAGATTTGGAAGAATGTCTATATCAGCTGTCTTCAACAGTAAGTCCTTGCATGTCAAAATCATATCAATTCTAGACATTGATTTATGTCGATCGGAGTAAAATGTATGTCCATCTAATTGTCCATTTTTATATCGCCAAGTATCGTAAAGATCTAGATTGTCCATCATTTGGAAAAAACTTTTAGGCAATTTCCCGTTGTTTCGGGGGACCAGTTTCTGTACAGTTCTGTCCACTTTTGGATTGATAACTCCATTAAAGTCCCCCAGAACAATAACATTTGAGTTTCCTGTTTCGTGTAGGTATTTATGTATCTCCTTATGTACTTTGGGGAAAAATTCTCCTTTACCTCCATTTGGTGCATATATTCCAACTATTAATATCTTGTCCTGTTTCATATTGACTTTTATCGCCAAATAGCGCCCATTATTGTCCTGAAATTTTTGTTGTGCACCATATCTTGAATTGACGTATATCAGTACTCCCCTTTTCTTCTGATCAATCGTAGCTGCAAAGCAGCTACCCAATTTTGGATTTCGGACATATTTCAAATCTTGAGTCCTACAAGTGGAGGAACTTCGTAGCCTTTGCGGACTCCCATAATGAGGTCTCTTCTCCGACCTTCCTGTCGATGGTGCTTCACATCCTCTTGACACTGCGGGACCAGGGCCTCACCTTTTCTCTCTGAAAGTTTACCTCTCTGCAGTCATGGGTTATCAGCCCCGTGGTTCTCCTTTCTCAGCCTTTTTCTGTAACACTACAGTCAAGCAATTCCTTAAAGGTCTGCAACACCTCTACCTTTCTATCTCCCCACCGCTTCCTCCATGGTCGCTATCACTTGTCCTTTCTCAGCTTATGCGCCATCCCTTTTAACCGATGGCCACGTCTGATGACCGTCTCCTTAACATGAAGACAAAGTTCTTGGTTGCTGTCACTTCAGCCAGATGGGCAGGAGAACTGACTGCATTGCATTCTGATGAACCATTCCTAGTGTTTCATCGGGACAAGGTAGTCCTACGTCCAGACCTGTCTTTTCTTCCTAAAGTCATCTCCGACTTCCATCTGAATCAGGATTTGATTCTACTTACCTTCTATCCTGATCCTGCCTCGCCTCTCATGCACTCCCTGCACTCACTCAACGTATGCCGTGCTCTCACCTTTTACCTGCAACAGACCTCGACCTTCCGTCAGACTCCTCACCTTTTTGTCTGCTATGGTGGGCACCGGAAAGGTCACAAGGTATCCACTCAACGTTTTTCCAAATGGGTTGCCCAAACAATTCACCTTGCCTACAAACTTGCCAGGCAACCTCTGCCGGTTCTGCTTCGTGCACATTCCACTAGGGCAATGGCCTCTTCAGTGGCCCTTCTCAGGGGAGTTGACCTACAGGAGCTTTGTCGTGTGGCTACTTGGTCCCGGCCTTCGACCTTCGTCCACCACTACAGCCTTGACTGCAGGGCCCGGCGTGATGTCTTCTATCTTCTAGGACCTGATCTGCCATCCACTGGTAAGCTACTCAGTCTCCCATTGTGTGAGGCAGAGAGACCACGAAGAAGAAGAACAGGTTGCTTACCTGTAACTGTGGTTCTTCAAGTGGTCATCTGTGCCATCACACATGCCTTCCCTCTTTCAGGTCCTTGCTTTGGCGGACTTCAAACCTGAGAAGAGACCGTTGGCTTGGCGGGACTCAGCATCCTCAGTACCAGATGGGGGAGGGGTTCCTGCCAAGCTGCTCAGCTCTGGAACTTTCTGAAAAGCTACTGCACATGCACGAAGATTCCCATTGTGTGAGGGCACAGATGACCACTCGAGGAACCACAGTTACAGGTAAGCAACCTGTTCTAAAATTTAGATTTTTCTTTTTTGCAAGCTAGCTATGATGATTTTTGTAGTGAAGCTCCTGGTAGCCTTGTGGCAGAAGTGTGATGAAGCATTCCTCCACCTGCTTGGGCTAAAGGTCACCACCACCTAAAGCTGAGAGTGGTTATGTGAGCATAGGGCAGCAGATCGGCCACTTCCCTGTGGCTAATCAATCTGCCAGTCTGATAACATTTCAACGTTTACACTCATGTGGATCCTTGTTCACATTCATACCCTCCACAGTTGCGGGTTTCACTTTTGCAGATTTGATTATTCACGAATTATTTGCTGCCACCTCTACTGCCTCCCTATGCCATTTTTAATAGGGACTGCAAGCCTCGTGAGACTGTGAAACTGTGAATGAGGCTTGTAAGTTCCTCTTAAAAATGGTGTGAGGTAGAAGTGAAGGTGCCAGTAAGCCCCACCAGCCACCCACTTCTGCCTTATGAAGGAACCCTGATGCCTCAAAGAAATCTACGGTGGGCTGAATATGGTGATCATATTTTTTGTGTGTGTTAATTATGGTTTGGGAGGGCCTGGGGTTATTCACGGTTTTTCCATTTCACAGGGGTCTCATTCCCCTAACTGTAGCTAATGTGGAGGGAGGACTGTAGCTTCCTGCCCTATTTCAGTAGATGAATAAAGAGATGCTTGGATAATCAATGGGACTGTAGTATATACTGAACACCCCACACCCATTTACAATTTGTAATAAAATATATTTGGGGTAGCTTTGTTGGCCATACAGCAAAATACAATAACATCCAAAAACTGTAAGCAGCAATACCTTTATTGGTCCAACTCCAAAGCGTAAAATAAAATATAAACCTTCAAATCATGCAGGAGAAAAATGATGACAATGTTAGAATCACAGGCCTATATTCCTTGTGAAATGCTGTCAATTAAGATGGTCAGAGAGGGATTTCAGTGCATGCAGAGGTCATTTGCCTTTTTGGCAGTGTGAGGACTAGGGCAAATAACAATAAAAGACAGGTAATAAAATGTTGATTCCGTTAGCAACAGAAAGGTAACGTCTCTTGAGATCCAGCTGTCCCTGTCCTGTGCAAAGCTACCTACTCTTTTCTTAGGCAAAGAAATGTCACAGAGGGAATGATTATTAAGCTGGTTAATGGTTACTGAAACAACAAACTTCAGACCTGAATTTTCTCTTATACCACACTTCTAATGAACCGTCTAGCTAGAGTCTTAACAAAAATATTTTATGCTGTTAACCCTATTTCTGTGCCCTCTTTATCATTTACTAGCATATTTAACCGGTGTTGCCTGGGTTTTTTATTTTCCTTTTAGGAACTCACCAAACTGTCTTCTCCATTTCTTGTAACTTTGCTTCATATTTCCCAATGCAGTCTGTATTCAGAGTTATTTACATACACAGTTTGGGTTCCTGAGGGAGCACACTGTCATCCTCCTTGCTGCTAGGCCTTGTGTCCATAGCAACTGGCCTATTTCTATACCTGTAAATTTCCCCCATATTCCCCAATCTAATCTGTATTCAGAGTTGTTAACATACAGAGCTTGGGTTCCTGCTGGAATATGTTGTCCTCCTCCTTGCTGCTAGGCACTGTCTCCATAGTAACTCGTCTATTCCAGTACCTGTAACTTTTCCCCACAGTCTCCAATCCAGTCTGTATTCTCTGGTGTTATTGACGTACCGAGTTTTGATTTTTTTTTTTTTTGCTTCCTGTTGAATTTGTGCAATGACTTTATGTTTTTCTGGAAGCATTTTTTTGATTTGAATTTCAACTTTAATATTCCTCACATATGGAACCCATACAATCTACTGTGTGAGGCGGGAAGACTGTTACCCTGTATTCTGGGGGTCCCGGGAGGGACACCTAAATAACCTTGCAAGTATACAAATTGGGGGAAATTAGTCAGAGCACTGCTTGGCAAAATGAGAGGCAGGGCAACGTAGCGGAATCCTGTAACCCAGTGTCTACGGGGTCAGGCCAACTCAAGAAGCAGACTGGTTTAAAATAATGAATGATCTTTATTAAATACAGGCACACAATGTAAGCAACACACGCACACAGATAACTAAGGAAAGTAAAGGTGTGAGTAAGATAGCGGGATTTTCAGAGGGATAGTTGATTTGGGTGATACGAAACCTGTCCTGAAGTCCGGAAGAAGAGGGAGAGTGGTGCTGGGGTTCGATGTATCTCAGCACATGGAGCTGAGGGGAAGCTCGCCAAATGATGCGGCAGCAAGGCGGTCTGGAACTCGGGAGCGATCCAAGGAAGCGCTCAAAGTCAGGGGTTTTTGTAAGGAGAATTGTGACCGCAGGCTAGGTCAGACTTTGGGAAAACAATAGATTTGGGACTGGAGACAAAGTCTCCGAAAGGTCAGAATTTGAATGATTGAGTTAGAGCCAAATTGTCAATAGGATAGCCGGTATGCAAACGCGGAGTACTTGAACGTTGTATAGTCAGATCATCAATCTGCCAGCACTGGGCAAAGGAACTTTTGAAAGTTGCGTGCATACCTGATGGAGGTACTTGCCTTGAGGTCTCCTAAAGCGGCGAGTCGGCTATTTCTGGCCTGCCTGTATTGTTTCGGAATATTACGGCGATTATCGGCCGAGCCTGTATGCGTGCTTGTCCGGGGGCCTCGCAAGCACGTGGAAGGGATATGTGAAGCCGAATTATCGATATCAAATGATATCTTTTATATCCCCAAAGCTCAGGCTAGCCAGGGCAGTAACAAGACCTTGTAACTATGCTGTGTATGTCACTTCAATTTTTCTCGCATATGCCTCCCAAATGTTTTCTGGCATCCTTATTGATGGTAGGTCTCGTCTCCATAGGAACCGGGCTGAGGGCCAAGAGCTCTTGGCTGAGAATTCTAAAGGCCCCTCCCTAAACTGCCAATCCCTGGCTTCCATAGAATCTTCACAGCCAGCCAATCATATGAGGCCTTCTCGCCTCACGCAGCCAATAGTATGAGATCTTTGCCTGCCTGACACAGACAAACTCACAAACTCACAGACAAATATTGACTTTTCTATAGTAGATGTACTTTTTAAAACCTTTAATGTTATGTCATTATACATTTTTCTCTGTAGGGAAACCAATCATGTTCCAGAGCTACCACAGAAATTCTAATCAGCAGTAAATGAGGCCATGTGTCACATTAATCTTCATTGGTAGATTAAGTACCCTCTGAAGATAATATGATGGAGGAGGAAGGTGGGACAGCATAGCTGTGGGATTTTTTTTCTCCACAGGAGGAATAGAGATGCCAGGGTAACTTGCTATGTCAAGTGAATGAGGAGATAATGCAGCTTTCAAGTGTTGATATTGATATTGTATGTGACAGAGGATTTGGTTTCAGAAAATGAGGAAAATAATTAATGCAGAAGTTGGATGTGTTTTCCCTTTTCTTTGACACTTCCCTATTTCTCTGTAAAAGGTGAAATGCATGTATGTATAGACAGACAGATGAATAGACAGACAGACGGATACTGTATTTCTAATTAATATTTCATCTGAGTGAAAATCTTTCGTTGAAGCTCAGTGTGTTTTACAAACTGAACTTGTAGTCAGAAGCAAACATGAACTGTGCACAGGATTACTGCCCTGCTTGTCCTAATAAACAGGTTATGATCCTGCTTTTCAGAACATGACCGAGGCCATTTCCGCCCTAGAGTGGAGGAGCATTTCACTGCGTGTCATGGTCAGTGTTTTTTAATCCAACTTACCCTAATTCTTATCTGCACACCCTCTGGTTTCTATCGAAGTAAAGCGGAGCAAATTGTTTGTAGCATCTGCATCGTCAGTTCTCATGGAACTCTTAGTCTCCTCCCTTGCTCTACCCCGCCACTGCCGATTGGTCAATTCAAAAAAATGTTGTAGAAACTGTTGCTCCGTTTTAGCACAAGTGGTGTGAATTGATGTAATGCTTCTGCGTGTAGGAAAAAACGCAGCAGAAACAGTTTGAGTGGTTTACATTGGAGTTTTTCTGTTTTTACAATACATCGGTTTAACGTCGATGTTAACTGCACCAAGACCTCAACTCGTGCAGAACCGTGAAGGACATAATGACATCAAACCAGTTTAATGTGCAGATGCAATGTATCAGTCTTGTGTGGAAAGGGCCCAAGTTTTCTGTTTGAACTATAGCTCTCACTCTCCCATCCAACATAGCTGGCTTGGGAAGTCTGAGAATTTTAGTACAAAACGTAGCTCTTCAAAACTCTGTTTTTGTTGCTGCGGTCTCTCTCCCTCTCTCTCCCCCTCTCCCCCCTTCTCCCCCCTATTTGCATGTATTCTTGAGTCTGTCTGCCTGTCTGTGTTTGTATGTGTGCGTGTGTTTCTATACACATAATGTCATGATGTTTGCAGTGCTGTAGTGATAAATTTTTCAGGAGAAGATTTCTTCATGACACAGTGTACATACACACGATGTCATGATGAATCCTGCACTTTGAAATTGATCACTATATAATGACACAGGCATCTCTGAGACTCAAAAACGACAATAATGAGATTGGTCCTGCTTGGCCACTCTTCTTGTAATGGATGCTGATCAACATATACCTTTACTGACTGAAAAGAAACATGTCCCTCATAATATTGGTTGGGATTATTTGCTGTCATTATGTATAGCTCCCAAATCCCCATTTTACTACTCTAACAATGGGAATTGCTGCTGATTCCTTGACTGCAATTGCTCAGGTCTAGCTGCATGGACAATATAATCTTAAAGAACACTGAGGTCACTTTAGATCTGATTAATATCCACTGAAGTAAAATGTGCAAATGTAGGTCCAACGGGGATTTGCTCCATTAAGTTATCAGTCAGGTATTTTGTTTAAAGAAAGATCTGACAATGTAAGTGATTTCCCTAAATTGTTTCAATAAAGTTAATAAGATAATAAATGGTGTGATACAGGACCAAGCAACATTACCTAACTGTTCATTTCTGCTTACTTTATAGCCCTTCCAAAATGTGAAACTCAGACAATCAAGACCACCAAAAGAATATATTAAAAGTAAAACCTGTGTTACAAGGAACACACAATTTGTGAACCACAGAGCTAACAATAGCACCCTAGCCATATAATATGGTCACTGCCAGAAGTTTGACAGTGCTTCTGCCTTTAGAGGTCCAGGCAAGGAACAATCTGAGGAATATGACTGAGCCTGTGGTGAAGCTCATGTATTTCATACCCTCCAGCTGTGCCCAAGTGGCATGGACAGTGCCTATTTTAATCCTCTGTCATCCCACTTTTTCATTGGCTTTTCAGATGTGGCAAACTGAGTCCAAAGTACAAAAAGTTGTGTGCACTTAATTAATTCAATGAAGGGGAGCAAAGGAGTCGGGGTGGAATCTTGCCCTTCCGGGAGGCTTAGGCAAAAACAAACTGCTGTAGCTTTTAGCTTGTGTGGTCTTTGTCATAAATAACTTTTCCTATCTTGACCACACTCTGATGTTGCTTAGCCACAAGTGCCCCAGTTTTCATTTATGAAATGTTGGAGATATGAAATATTATTGTGTGCGGGGGAGGAAAGATAAGGGGGGGGGGATGTGTGTGACTTCAAGTTACCCACCAACTTATGGCATCTCCATTAATTTCATAATGTTTTCTTAGAGAAGGAACACTCAGATGTGGTTTGCTGTTGCCCTCTTCTAAAGATAGTGTACAGTACCCAGTATCCTTTGGCAATCTGCTTCTAGATAGCCCTCTAGTAGTCATTGGGCTGTACTTTCCAGCATGCGTCCTTCAGCTATGCCTCTGAAGATTGCTGGGAATTGTAGTTTACCAATAGCTTCAGCAAGGACAGAAGCTAGCGAACCCTGTCTTAATGAGTAAGAGAAATTAAATCAATTTCAAATAAACTGCTGTCAGAACTGTGTCCATCTTTCTTCCTGTACAACTATTATATGCAAGCAGAGACCAGAATGTCTCATGTCATCTGTTGCTGATCCCAAACAATTCCTTTCAGAGCTAACTGCCCCCAAGGCAGCCTTCGTGGATTGAAAGCAACAGGGTGCTCATAAACTGTTATGTATGTTAAGCAAACATAGAATCCAGGGCTGGACAGAGGCCAGATAGGGATGAGGATTAGAGTGAAGTCTCACTAAAAGTATCAAAATAACCCAATTCCAGTATACAGCCAAATTCTGGAAATAACTGCTAATAAACTTGAGATGTTTAGCCACGTATGGAGAAAGCTGAGATAAATGTTAGAGATGGTATGATTCTACACAGCACAGTTTACAGCAGTTCAATACCACTTCAGTTGTCATGACTCCAACTACAAATTCCAGGATTCCATAGTACGGAGCTATGGGAGTCAAAGTGGTATCAATGATGGTGGCTAGATGGGTAGATAGTATCCTAGGCTAGTCAAATTTATCTGCCACCTGAGGTAGAACATCTCAGAAGCACCTCCCTTCCTTTCCTATCACTAAAAATAACCAGAACAAATAAATTTTAACTATTTGCCACCTTTTCATGACCCAAAATAAACAGGGATGGGGATAGGATGGGGATATTGCTACTTTATCTTAGAATGCCATGAGTGTAAACTACTGTTCATTTGTGAGGACTGGGATTTACAACACTTCTGCCTAATCTAGATGTTTGCTTTTCTTGTTTTCATTTTGTATGAAAAATTGTGCTGGCTTTTTTCCCCCTTGACCTGCTCCCACCACCATTGTTGTTATACAACCCTTCTCCCTTCCCCAAACTCCAGCAAGACCTTTTCTCAGGCTCCTATTGTCAAACTTCCTAATGTATTTGTAGATAACTAGCAGGGAGGAAGGAACTGGCAAAACCACTCTGAATATTCCTTGCCCAGGAAAACCCTATGAAATTCATGGGATAGCCACAAGTCAAGAGGCAACTGGAAGGCACATACAGCAGGGAGGGTAAGATGAATAGAAAGCTGTCCCCCGTCTTCTTGCCATTCTTAGGCTGAGATGTTAATTGGAAAGGAAAGGTCAAAAGTAAGAGGTCTAATTTCTAAGCCTGGGACATCAGTATGCTGACTGGCAGTGCTGACCTTGTTTGTACCTGTTCATCCAAATGTTTAATTATGCAGTTGTTTGTGTGCGGAGGGGGGAGAGAGAGAGAGAGAGAGAGAGAGAGAGAGAGAGATACTCTTATTAAACCTCTAATGAAAGGCTGCTTTGAATGAATGCTTTGTGAGAAAATGTGCACTTCATTAGTCCCCTCAGTCTAACCTCAGCAATTGTATTAAATCAACAGTGAATAGTGAGGGGCAGCTCTCCGCTATAAACCAGGCTGTGCATTGCAGACGATGTGTGGATTCTTCATTTTCTCAAAATTTTCTAAAGCATTTCCAAGGCTTGGTTGTAAAACTGGAGGGAAGGAGGGATGGGCATGGGCATGGGCATGCCTGCAAGGGCAATATAAACATATTTAGATGAACATGCTTATGCTGCTTCCCAAGACCATGGCCCCGTCTTATGAAGGTTTTAGGTGAAACAGTGATGGGCATATATAGTTGAATTTGTTTCCCAACTCTCTTTGCAAGTCTCTCTTGTCAACTTAAGATGGTCAGGAGTCGAAAGGGTAGGATCAGAGCATTCTCTTCTGTGAATGGCTGATTAATCTATTTGAATTCTAACATCCAAGTAAAAAATGTGGAGTTGTTGTTATGATACAGTGTGATTTGCACAGCCAGGTGCAGCATGGAGCATTATCGCTGAAATGGAGATGAACAGTCACAGGCTGGAGAAGATCCTTTAAGTGAAAAGTCTTAAATGCATAGTTAAAATTCAGCTTACACATCATTGATTTCTGAGGACACTTAAGGTCCTCTGGTGGGTCCGTACTAGGACCACAATTTGACAGGGTTTGTGGATTGGGAACAAAGTGCAAAGCACCTCCTGTGGGGCTCAAGAATGGCACATTTTCTCTTGACTAAACCACTAGAACTTGTACTTTCTAATGGCCGAGTAGATACCTCTGGAAGCCCTCAAGCAGGGCATGAAGCTAACAGTACTCCCCTGCTCAGTTTCTATACCTTTTGCCTGTGAATGCTTTCAGGTGAGGGTCAGCTTCCTTGAATTTCTTGGCTGTTGGACTGGATGGCCTCTGTGGTCTCTTCCAACTCTATGATTTTATGATCCTGGTATGAATATTATATGGGAAAGGCCTTGGCAAGTGATGGAAGAGTTTATACCTCTCCTTCATAAGAATAGTAATTCCTTGTGCCTGCAAGAGCACAGATTTGTGTTAACAAAGTGAGATATAAGTTTAGGTGCTGTTATATGTTTTTAATAAGTTAATACAAGCCAAATTAGATAATTTTGCCTGGTGGCTAAATTGGTTATGCTTTCAGAGAATAAAGCCTCAGCTTCCTGTAGTGTAAAAACCTCTTCCTCCAGTATAGGGTTCAGCTATTGAATTCTAAAAATCTTCATGTCACACACAGAACAAATGTAGCTGTATTGGTCATAAGACAAATCCCACCACATGAGTGGTCAGTCTAAGGCTTGAGAAGTTCTCAGTAACAACTAATAACTCTTATGAATGTTTATTGGTATCTTTAATTATCAGTTAGCCACAGTATTCCTGATAGCTCAAGAAGGTGGGGATGAGCAGGGAAAGCACTTGAATAAAAGTAGATTATCTCGACAAGTGCATTTGCATGTTCACGATACTGAATATAAAACAAAAGCTACAAACTAAATTATAATAAGATATCACACAAAGTGATGTTTCACTAGTCTGTTTGGGTGTGCACATTTTAGTAACAGCATTATTGAGACAAGGGAGGCAAAGTTTTGAAGGGCCTTTGACCTTCACCAAATTTAGTTAGATTGTGGCTTTTATCTGGTTTTCATAAACAATAACTAAGGGGACCATCAGAAAAAGCAGAGGTGTGTGTACAGGAGTCCTCTATGGTCCTCCATCCCCAGGCTAAACTCTGGATTTGGGGCCTTTTTAATGTCCATTCTGTCATGCCCATTATGTCATTTCATTTCTTAAGTTCATTCATTCACAGTAGCATCAGGTGCTCATCTGAGTTTGTGAATTAGCTGAATCACAACAAGCAGATATCAAAAGCCTAATAACTACCAACGAAGACATCAACTGATTATCAACAAACACAAGGGAGCCAGTACAGACATTCATCTGAGTCATCAAGTGTTGAGTAATCAAGGGACATAAGCATATCTGTGAATTAGCTTTAATCAATCCCACTCCTATATTTCAAATAAAATCTTAGATTATTTTTACTCTATTATATTATTTACTTACATGCCTCAGCAAAGTAAATGTTGAGGCAACAAAGTAACTGTCTCACAGTAAATAGGGACAGCTCCTATCTAGCCTAGTATTAGTTTTGATTGATCACAGCTTTTCACTATCAAAGTATCCCATGTACTGGCAGAATTCCATAAAGTTTCCCTGCATCCAACTTCTTCTGCTATATGATTTTTGCAGCACTCCTGACCATTTCTTTTGTGCAGCCAACATTTAAATAACATTTATATTCCACAATTGTTAATTGCACAGAGAGATTTATCTCTCCAGCGCCTTTGCACAGTGGGGTGCTTGGCTGCAGCTCCTTATGGCGGGGGGCTCGCTCACATGGTGGTGGCCATGTTTGGCCGGACATGCGCCCTCCGTGCATGCCCGGATTCCCCGGACATGCGGCCAGCCAATGAGGTCAAAGCGCCTGCTTTGAACTCATTGGCTGCTGGAGTGGGCGTGAGTGAAGGTGTGTGGGCTTCACTCAGGTCCACTCTGGGGGTATTTATCTGGGAGAGGGCGTGGCAGTCAGCCAGTCTTTATGTCCTACCTTTCTTTAATCATGGATTTCAAAGGTTTCCATGCAGAATTTCACCCAAGCTCTTGCTATATGCTGCTGACTGCTCAGTTTCAGGTTTGTGGCACCCCTTAAGTTCAAACCAAGTACTATTAGGTAGTGCTTAGAGACAAGAAAACTATCTCTATCAGAATGTTCTCTCTAGGAAGAGAAGAACTGGAATACTCAAATTTTGTACTTTCACCAAAACACTATAAGAAGTCTTCTTTTGAATTTTTTTGTAGGGCAGTCATATTGAAGCATTATAGACCATTGTCACTGAATGGTGTGCAGCATCAGTGCATACTCTCCAACTGTCCCAGTTTGGTAGGGACAATCCCAGTTAATTGTCTGTCATCCAATTTTCTTAGCTATTTTTAAAATTTCCCAGTTTCTCTCTCCTCCTCCAACCTTCCCTCCTTCATCAACTTACTTCCATTGCTGCAGTTGCTGAGTTCAAAGTGCAAAAATAGTTTGTATTCAACTGACCCAGCAGGTGAGAAGAGAGGAGAAGAAAGGAAAGGAAAGGGCAAAATCTTTCCCTTCCCAGTAGGCTCAGGCAAAAGCAAACTGCCACAGCCTCTACTAACTTGTGTGTTTTTCCTCATTAATAACTTCTGCAGTCTCAACCACTCCCTGTCTTTGTTTTCATCTGTGAAATGTTGGAGGGTATGTCAGTGTGACTGTGGATGAGGAAAGGTCTGTCACACAGTGCAAAGAATCAACATTTTAATCATAAAAACTCTGTGCTCTAATCTTACCCATCTTCTCTGACTCACGTCATATCTCTTTGCTACCTGCCAAATCCATTCCTACAGGTAAAAGGAGCTTCTTTTGGACTTGTAGAGGTCTTGCACCTATGCAGCCTCTTTATTATCTATCTTTTATTTTCAGTGCAGTGGACCTTAACAAATGTGTCACTGGCTTTTAAAAGGTTACCTGTTTACTTTTCAATGAGTGGAGAGGTTTGTATTTGAGAGTGCCAATTCTGCTGCATCCACATTACATAAAGGTCATTTCTGCACTAGCTTGTTCTAGTGCTATTATTCCACTTTCCACCTCGTATGGAATCCTGAGGTTTGCAGTTTAGGGAGGGGCCTCAAAGTCCCCTCCCTAAACTGCAAACCCCAGGATTCCATAGGAAGTTGAAAGTGGAATAATAGCACTGTAACAGGCTAGTGAGGAAATGGCCAAAATTAGTCTCTGAGCCAAATAACTGTCTGTTCACAGGCTCCATGTGCAGGTAAAACAGAGGTAAATAAAATTTATATTTTGCAGTTACCTATACTGGCTCTTTTGAGAAGACAAACTATTGTTAATGTTGATGAAATACTGCAGCTACGGTTTAGACTAGAGATGTCCTCAACTAGTGACACACTAAGCTAAATGAAACTCAGGAGGCAAGGGCTCTGTTTTGCTTCCTGTTCAGGCTTGCAAAAGGAAGTGGGGGTGGGCATGACAGCTCACATATATTCATGCTATCAAGCTTTTTGGCTTAATTTTAGTTACTGAAAGCTAGTTGGTATCACATGGACAGTGATGATCAATGATATCATCAGTAATATAGGATAAAATTATTTTGAAGCAAGGTGTGGAGTTTTATGCGTATCTGTTTGTGCGTATCTGTTTCATGATATGTATTATAGGTACCACCTAACTGAAATTTCTTTGTTATATGTTGGAACATTTCAGCATTTCGATAATTACATCTCCTGGCTTGTTTCTGCCATTCCTGCTCTCTGTCAGTTCTGTGTTTCTATATCAACCGCTTTTCACTTCCCCCACCAGTTCTCCAATCTGCCGCCCATAGGTCTTGCATAAGCTGTATCTGTGGTTCATTCAGTGATGCTCCTGGTAAATATTATGAAGAAGAAGTGCTGGATTTTGGTCATGTTGCCTTACTGGACAAGATCGGAGAAGTGAAAGAGGCCATGCACTATCTGATATTAACAAAATATGATAGGTAATTAACTGGGAAGGAAAGAATTTGGCAGAATTCTGTGTGAAATGTTTGAGGCCTCTTAATGCTCAAAAGGAAAAACATGGGATGAAAGAGAGGGTTAAAAAAATTTGGAAGATTCTCTCTTCTCTGAAATCTGTATAAGATCAATGTGACTTTACTGCACAGAAGCAGCAGCAACTGTATACTTCCATGTTGGTGTGGAAAACATGTACAAATGGACTTTTACGTGTTGTTCAGCCAACATGGATAGTTACAACACACTAGAAAAGAATATGTAAGTTTTTAAAAAATAGTTGTGTGTGTATGTATGTGCCTTTAAGTTGCCTGTTGACTTATGGCTTCTCCATGAATTTCTTAGGGTTTTCTTAGGCAAGGAATATTCATGGGTTGTTTTGCCAGTTCCTTCCTCTGAAATATAGCCTGCAGAACCTGGTATTCATTGGCAATCTCCCATCCAAGTTCTAATCAGAGTGGACCCTGCTTAGCTTCCAAGATCAGACGGGAGCTGGTGCTGTTACCTTCCAGAAATTCAACTCAAAAATAAGCTGGTATCCCAAGTTTATATGTTTTCCTCTACTAAACATTTTTGGTGATACGGAATCCACAGATCCAATGGATATTGTGGGAGAAATGTGAACGTAAGGATTTCATGTGCATCCTGATTTAAAGTAGACTATTATAGGAGGAGATTAAAGACAACACCCCCACCCATCCAGAGTGGCTCTGACCCTCTCATGTTTAAGCAACAAGATTTAGGTGGCACCATGAAAGCCGGGCAAGAGTTATTGCCAATTGGTAAGAGCAAAGTAGAGGAAGGGAGGAATTGTGTCTCTATATTATGAAGATATTATTTTAAAATGTTGTCCCTAACCAGAGAGAAGGGGGATTATTTGGAAAATGTCTTGGGTCAGCTTTGCCTCTTCCCTGCACATTTATTCTTAGCCTGCTACTCGTGCAAGTACTGATAGAGCCCCTGTGGTGTCATATCGCATCCAAACGTAATGGAATGTCTGTGCACAGGTGGCAGTGTGAAAAATTGGACAGCGTGAGCATTCCAGCACTTGGTTTGCATACCTAGCAAGACTGAGGAAAAAAGAACACTAATGTTCAGGTTTCTACAATGTGGGAACAATGGGACTAGGCTTTGATGCATTTGCAAGTTAGGAGAAGGGCTGAATGAATACAGCTCTGTCTCAGATAATGAATCAGGTGTGTTCCAGAGCGTTACTTCTTTAATTTGATACCAGAGGCAGGAAAAACATGGAACAAATAGGGATAGGTTCCCATACCATAAAAAAGAAGAGCAGTTCAGCATATTTCAGAAAACCTTTTATTCAAAGCTAACAATATACACATGTGAAATGAACAAATAACAATGAGATAAAGAAAGCTTTGCATAAATAAACAAAAACATTGTGAACTTTTTAGAGGCCACTTGAAGGCTTCTTCTAAAATAGACCTAGGGAATGACTTTTTTTAAAAAAAATCACTAGCTCCACTTCCCTTACGATTTCTATTTTGATAGCCAAATGTACATTTTTTTAAAAAAATATGTTGAGGGAAGCTGGTGTGGCAGGCTTATCTGCTGTTCCCTTTCCACTTTGTTGTTCATGCACACTCAGTAAGGTATCCTGGAGGCAGCTGCTGTTTATCTTGGTTGTTTTAAGCAGACACACAGTTATAGTAGGGCCAGCTACAGTAGAATCCTGCTCTTTACCAGCTGAAGTTTTATTCCATTGCATATTGGAGACACATGTCTGCAACCTGTTACCAAAAATCTGTGCTTCCGCAACCATCCTTCATCATCTCCCTAAAGCAGATACTGCTAGAAAAAGTTCCACCTTGGCAGAGAATGGAAAGGGGGTAGGGCAGATATGAAAAGACTTTGTAAAAAAAGATCTTCTTTGTCAGAGGCTTTTAAAGCTAAAGTATGCCTATATTATATTATGGTGCCATAGTACCATCAAGGGAAAGGGTAGTCACATGGGAAGCTCTAGAATAAAATATACACAATGGGGTGGGCATAGAGTCCCCCCCCCCCCCGTTCCTGTGTAGGCAGTGAGACTTGTGTGCTTTTTTTTTCTTCACTGTGTACAAGAAGACTAGAGTGTGACGTGGCTATAATTTGTGTAGGGCAGGGGTGGGAATCAAACAGAACTCCAGATGCTATTGAACTGTACCACCCAGCATCCTCTGCCATTGGTTATGCTGTCTCAGGGCTGCTGGGACATATCGTTTAACAACATTTGTAGGGCCACAGATGCAGACTGCTAGGTCATTTTGTTCCACCAGAAAGTGTTTGGCAGACCTCCCTTTCCAGTGTCTGACCAATTTCATGTGGTTTCCTATGCCCAGTCTTTGTGAATTAATTATACATCTCACATTTATATTCCATTACACACTGCACAGAGCAGTTCTCAGGCCAACGTTGCTCAGATCTGACATCCTTTAGAGTAGAGATCACTGAAGGGATGCAGCATTTTTGTAATAATGCACACATACAAGTAGTAGTGTGAAGGTGGAGGCAGACAGCAGTGGACCTCTATCAGGAAGCAGATCTGCCTCCCTACATCAGATTCCTCCAAGAGAGATGCTTTCTGTGTGTGGGCAAGTTATGCACTCTCTTGATGCTGTGGGACTGTAGCTGTCATCAGCCCTAGCCAATCTAGCCAATGATGAGGGATGATGGGAGCTGTAGCCTGATAACATCTGGGGGGCCATGATCCCTGCTGTGCCACAGACTAATCAAGCCTCTCTTGACTCTCTTCACCACTAGTGGGTAGTATGGTTTAGTTACCCCTCTGCCATAAACTTTATAAGCGCTCCCCCACCTAACTCCATCTTTCTAAGAGATCTCTACCGGCCTTTCCGTACCCTTTGGAATCAATAACAATGATGTGCTTGTTGGTAAAATCCCAGACTTTGATGACCAGCTCCTGCTTTGAGGGAAACCCAGAGTGACAGTTCCATCTGCAGGATGTGACAGCAAAATAAATACTGTAGTTACATAAGTTTACCATGAATCTCACCAGGTTGTTGCTTGTATCTCTGCTGATTCTGCTAGAACTATGTTCAACATCCTATGCTTAGCTTTTGTGATATTTAAGGATGAAATTAGATGAAATGGGACAGACCTGTATTTTCATTTTTTTTAAGAGAATATGCAACAATGTTGTGGTGTTGGGGCAAGAGTGTGGACAAATTTGGTCTCATGTCATGAGTGTGGCTGTGTGTGTGGGCACGCATGTATCTTGAAGCCACCTGTTGACTTATGGCAACCCCATGAATTTCATAGGTTTTTCTTAGGCAATGAATACTCAAGGGTAGTTTTGCCAGTTCTTCCTCTGAAATACAGTCTACAGTATCTGGTGCTCATTAGGAAGCTACACAGGGTTTAATCTCTTCTCCCTTGCTCTTTCCAAATCTGAATCCCACCCCATTTGTCCAACAGAGGAAAACATGCAGATTCCATGGAGTAATTGCTTAATCACAGGAATGCAGTTAAATGGTGAAAGGTCAACTCTTCTCTCCATATGGTCAAACTGCAATTTGAATTTCCCTCTGTGGCAGCTGCATCTCTTCTTTTGAAAAGTGCAACAGAGATCATTCAGAGTTACCTCTTATGCCAGGGCATGGGAAATGTCCTTTTTTGAACTACAACTCCCAGAATCCTTAAATAAGCATGACCAATTGTCTTTCACCACTGGCAGAAGGCAAGACACCAGATTTTTGCAGTGTTCCCCCTTAAACTTCCTGCATGCCCTTGCCACCAAAGCTACCTCTGAGAGTTGGAAGATCATCTGAAACAGGATGGAAAATACTTCAGATACAAGGAACTGGCAAAAATCTTTCCCCCATGTTTGGAAGTGCTTCCCACAAAGATAAAGCCACTGCTGGATCCAATCTTTTGTCTTTGAATGTACACTTCTACGTCAGGTGTTTTCATGAACAGCGGTGATCATTTTTGAATTGGATAGAAACACTGCAATTATGCAAGATGTTGGCAAGAAAAAAGAAACCTAATGATAGTTGCTGCTATAATTAAGCAGCAGCCTCTGAGATCATGACTCATTTACAAAATGAGAGCTGCCATTTCTGTTTCGCTTTTTCTGTAGTCACCTTTTAAATGAAAATAATGGCGTTATTAAAGATTCTTGTGTCACTAAAGTGCATCAGTAATATTCTAAAAAAGGTATACGGGAAGTCATTGTAGTAGAGATTGCCATGAAAAATATCCATAGCTATTATGCGATATAATGATTCATAGTGGAAAAAATAATTATGATTTTAAGACCACTTTTCTGTTGGTCCTGGTAGTATTTGTCAGCTTGGCTCCATTGGCTAGTTGAATAGTCCCTTTTTGAAATTTCAGGTTTGCTTGACAGTAGTAATTGAGCCTGGCAATTTATTCATGGCACCGAGTATCTTAACTGCCAATTCTTAAAATGCAACAGCACAGATTGATTCTGATCACACAAATTTCTTACAGGATATCTAATGAAGTGAATTCAGAACTAGGTCTCTGACATCATCTAGTAAATGAGATACACCAGCACTAAAAATACTGTAACAAATAAATAAGACGTATTAAGTGACAGGCTAAAAACTCATTGTTTCTCATTGCTAGAAGAATAATTGGCTCAGCTGCAGTGATGTCATGGTACGGTTATGATAATTTTAACTAGTCAGGGGGAAAGTTCAATGGAAGAATTCAGAAAAGCAGTAGTTTCTGTAAAACAAATGAAAGGTCAGTGTGGCTGTCACAAAGCTAGATACGAGAGAAGTTGTCTGACAAGAAAGTAGAAAGGAAGACAGGCAGGCAGAAGAAGATAGACTGAAATTTGTGAGGGAAGATGTCCTTAAACATGAAGAAAGGAAGAGACAGAAGCCAAGGAAGTAGGATAATTGTTTCTGAATAAGATTTTATTTGGTATATGTGTGAATTACATTTTTCTATGACAATTTACATTGCCTTCAGTAGCAGAAAAACAGCAACCATTTTGCAACTCTTAGTGCTTAATCTAATGTGGCTTGGGGACCAGTTGTTTCACACAGAAAAAAACTGGCTTGCATATGCCCCCCTCAACTGTCCTGATTTGCCAGAGACAGGCCTGATTTAATCGTCTATTGTCCCTCTTTTTTCAGGTGCTCTTAAAATGCTCCATTTTCTTGCTCATCCTCTCACTTTTCCTCTTTGTCTCCAGCTTACATGAACTACCGCAAACTGAGTTCAAAGAGCAAAAATAGTCTTCACCCAATTAACTGGGGTGGGGGAGAGGAAGGGACAGAAATGTGCCCTTTCCAGTAGACCCAAGTAAAAGCAAGCCTCTCCTAGCTAGTCTGTTCTTGCTCATTAATAACTTGCCATCTTGAGCACACTGTGGAGTATGGTCACACACCTCCTGGTTTTCATCTGTGACATGTTGGAGGGTATGGGCTTGGTCCGTTGTCTGTACAGCTCATCCTGTGCTAGTATAACAAATAAGAGGGGGAAAGGCCAAATGTCTGCATAGGTTTGTACAAAGACTTCCTATAAATCTGCTTTAAAAAGGCTCATTTCTATGATCAGTCTAGTTGAGTGTAAATCCAATGCCACTAATGCCTAGTCACCTATCTTCAGTACAGTATCTATGTTCACACACTGGATCTTAAAAGAATTTGTTGTAAACCTACAGGTGTGCAGTATCACCCAAACTACTAAAAACACTTTCTGGGGGGATATGTTCAACCAGCCTGGATTTTAATGAAAACAATGGAACAATTTCAGGGCCTTAGAAAAACAGCATGATTCCTAATCTGAACACTTCTGCGGCTGTTTCTCTGGACATGGGAGACTGGTCTTGTGAACAGTGTGTCTGAAGTAGCAAGTTATACTTTAAAATCATCTAGACCTCTCTCTATTTTAACAAGGTGCATGTTCAATAAAGAGCCTTCCACTAAAATATTGCATAAAAATCAAGGCTTTTTTCCTCTGCTTGTCCAGGGTCTGGACATCAATGGACTTGGCAGAGTTTTGAAAAGCCCCTGAAGTTTGACTTACTGAGAGCTAGCGTAGTATCAGTGATCAGGCTGTTGGATTGGGACTTAAGAGACATCAAGATTCCAGTCCTCACTCACCTGCGGAATTCACTGGGAGACCTGAGAGCAGTAATTCTCTTTCAGTCTCCCCTGCCTCACACGTTTGTTATGAGGATAAAATAGGAACAAGAAGAGGTTGAATTTATTGGAGGAAAACACAGGATATTAATGTAATGAATGAATGTTCTGTGGGACTATGTATTCTCTGAACTCCTGGCACACTGTATATAGCCAAGGAAGCCTCCTGAAATTTAGGAGAAGAGTAGTTACACAATCCCTTATTTTGTGCCGATATGCTTGGAGAAATCCTTGTACCCAAATAAAATAATGCTTCGATCATTTCCCTTTGTTCATCTTCTGTAAAGCCTCCTGCTGGCTAGCGCTGATTGATTGAATGTAAATCCCACTTTTCTCCCAAATGGAATCCAAAGCAGTGTACAGTAACTGAAAAAAGATGTTACTGAAACATTTCTTTACAAAATTTTAAAAGAAATTAAATATCACCATTATTAAAGCCTACTTAAAAACAGCTAAAACACTTAAAACGTATTTAAAGCATAATGTCAATAACAAAGAGATTAAAATAGCACATCACTTACACACACTGTACCACTCCATAATTAAAATTCAAGATTGAAAACCTTTTGCTGCTGTAAGTAGAGCAGAGGAAGGACTAGGACTGAGCTCAGGTACAGCAGGAGAAGAGTTTACAGGCTTACAGGAGGGCTTAAATTAACTATTTGGCTAAATCTCTGGGTCCCATACTGGGAGAAAGGCAGGATATAAATACCTAGCAATCAATCAATCAATCAATCAATCAATCAGTTCAGAGAAATGCTCCTGTCAGGCTAAGGATCTGCATGGTCCTCTTGCTCCCAAGGCTCAGACACTGCCCTCAGGCCTTACCATCAGGCAGGCTGAGACAAGTGGCTCAGGTGGCAGATACTGGAGGGCAGCAGCTGCATCATCCAAACTGTTCTTGCTGAGTACACCCTCTCAGCCATTGCCCTCCATTAGGGTACAAAGCTACGAGCTCAGCCATGGTAGAGGACAGTGCCAATACTGAAGTAAAAACTTAATGTGGTTGGTTTCTATATATGGAACAGAAATCAGCATCTTTTCCTTCACTTCAGACAGCAAAATGACTTGGGCTGGCCTTGCTTCAGGAGCTGTACAGTTTCCTGGAACATTTAATAATAGCCCTTTGAGTTCATAGAGGAGGTCTGAGTCTTAAACTTCCACAGCTCTTCCTGTGTTGTCATTAGTTTCAAGGACTTGAACATGACATTTCCTGGTGACTGTCAAAAAATGCCAAAAGAATGGAGGTTTTTTTTTTCTTGTTCTTAGTGATAACAAAAGGGGAAATGAAACTGAACAGCCTGTGCCACTCACACAGGTGGAGACACAGCATCAATATCTAAGTCCCTTGCCAATATTTCCACAGTTGCCAACTTCTTGTTCAAATCATTCATCCAAACGATAGTTTTCAAAGAATGATTTCTCTTGTTCTATTATGTAGTGGTCCCAGAAATATCAGTCCCTTGGAGATTTTGCTTGTGACATTTATTTTAGATAGTACATAATGCCACACATCAGTAAGCCACAAAGACATTTGAAGTGGTGTATTTTCATGGCAATTCCAGCCATTTCTTCCTTTCTCTGCTAAAAGCATTGCCATCCTTCCATACCTGCAATTAGAACCCCATCTAGTTTCCATTTCTGGTATCCTTACTCTTCTAGGACCAGGGATAGGAAATGTAGTAAAATGGTTAGTTAATAGTTGAGTTTAATTGTTACAAGACTTAAAAAAAAATAATTCATTTGTATTGATGATAGAAGAGGAAAATTAACTAAATTTATAATTTATAATTAAATTATAATGAAGTAAATTTATAAATTTACATCTAAGTTAAATTCCTACATGGAAAACCTTATTAGAATGAAGCTGAAAATGGCATCCATGATTTTATTCCTACCTTCCCATCCATTTGTTGTGAGCTCGGGATTGTGGTACTGTATCTCAGTTGCTTATAAAAAAATGTTGCATAAGGACATCTGGATATCAGGATGTGGAATGACTAACTGAGAGCAGTCAATCCCAGCAGAGAAAACTCTGTGAGGACAGAGCTACAATTAGAGGGAGGAGGTATTTTTTAAAAAGGAAAGAGAGGTTGTTGGACACAGTTGGGAATAAACTGCTGGAAGAGTCGGTTGAGAGTCTAGGGGGAGTTACTGTGTATTGGGTGTCTGTGTGATGTAAGGCAAGGGTCTGACATAACTCAGAATAGTACTAATTGTTTGGAACTAAAAACTTGAACTTAAGAAAGCAATTATTCTATATGCTACTAAATAAACTATGTTATTTTGTAAAATTGACTCTGGAAAGCATCATTAAGCCTGAAACAAGGGTGAGTAACACTTAGCAGAAAAGAACATAAAGCTAACGCACACAATAGTCCGCAATGAGGTGACCTGAAGGCCTGGGACTAAAATCCAAGGAGGGATTTTAAAGGACAAGGTGACAGGTTTCCAGGGCTAGAACTGAGAAGGAAAACTATCGCAAGGATATAAGCCAATAATTATATGAATTGTTGAAACTCCTCCCCCAGACCAGTTTCTCACCCTCTTCATCACATTTCTCATCCACACCACTCTTGCTTTCCTTCTTTCACTCTCTTATAATTTCATAACACACCTCTTAAAATCTGTATGCTTTCAACTTGTGATCTGAATCATATAGTTCTCCAACTGAAGCAATTTTGCAAAAGAAAGAAAGAAAGAAGGAAAATTAGGATTTTGGTAAGGAACCCTTTGAGACTGTCACATTGTCTCTCATTGAATTAATGAATAATATAATTAGTAACTTGGCTTCCAGCAATTAAGATGGCAGCATGTAAAGTAGCTTGGCTTGAGCTCTGTTGTCTATTTTAAGTTTTTATTTGATTTTATCCTTATTCAGCCTAGTAAGTGTTTATGAAGTTTGGCCATTTTAGCTTCCCTATCTCTAAGGCTCCAGAGGATTTATTAGTGATGCTTTAATCACCAGTTTATGGAGAGTTGTTTGATAAGGCTGATATCTTGGCTAATGAAGGCTGTGGAATGCTATAACTCTAACAACCACTGAGCTTAACAAATAGTGAAGATTCTGAGTTTATGCTACTCTTTGCACAAGGGGATTTAGAGCTTCTGCTTTAAAACTTGACATTAAAACAATATACAGACATGGGTGAGTTCAGAGCAAAGCATTACTAAGGAGGAAGAATCAGAGAATTTGATAAGGATCCTGAGCTGGAGAAAGACCAGGGACTATTATTTGAACCTGCAAATATTGGTGCAGTGTAAGCTTTACAGCAGAAAATGTACAGCCTGGTGAGTGGGAAAAAGAGAGACTGCCTGCCTGCCAGAGGAGCACTTCTAGAGTTTTATCCAGTTGTATTCTGTCTTTCATTCACCTTTGTTTGACTTATGTTCAGTCAGAAAGAAACTGTGTTTCAGTTTGTCCTAGCAGGGTTTAAAATTAGTGCTGGCAGACTCTGGGAGAAAGCAGCTATTCACTCATCACCTGAGATCTTCTCAGGTTCTTCCTTCACAGTGACCTTGGTTGTGCTACCTATTGATTGCCTAATGCCGATTTGGATATTATTAGTGATGAATTAACTAGAATCAGTAAAGCTTGACCACATCAGTTATGATTAATATATGAGCCCAGACAATTTGGGCACAGAAAGTACATGTACAGGTAAATGAAGTCAATCCTCAATTATTGTCTTCCTTTATAAATCGGTGCACAGCATGATAACCATAATTCTGCAAGTATTTCAGCCACTAGCACTCTAATGAATCTGGATAATGGGATCATAAGTAGTAAAGGTGATCACCAGAATGAGAATGCAATTGGTACTGGTCATTGGACCTTGGACTTTTGCCCAAGGCTCCAGTGGATACTCCTCTTTGACACCTAAACTCCACAACCGCTGATGCTAATGGCAATTTGCTGGAAAAATATACAGGAAAATCTTGCAGGTTTGATAGTGAACATGCTTGAATTATTTACAACCACTTGAGAGACCAATTATTTCTTTCGACACAAGCAAATCAACATTTTTTGTTGACAAACTACATTCTATAAAACAAGAGACCTCTGGCCTTAAAAAATCATTGCAATCTATTGTACCTTTGATAGAGCTGGGAATTTTTAAAGCGGCACCCCTAGTAAACTCTCCAGATAGAGACTTGATAGACCACCAGACTGTTAGCCTAAAATCCACAATGGATTGAAGAGGAAAGGATTATTGTGCTCATCAAGAACTCAAGACCTTTGAGGCACCTGGAGGAAATAATGCATTATTGGGTTATAAATTCTGAGAAGACAGTAGAGACTCCAGTTGAAGATGGAATTGTAAAAAGTGGCATGGATGACTTACAGCTAACTTTTTCAAACTCAGACTTATTATTCCTAAATGAATTGCATGATGGCACTCTAAAACATGGTAATTTTCAGTCTCTACTTTCATCTGCAGGAATAGGGAGTAAAAAGGTCATACAGGCAAACAAATATCAGTTACATTCAGTAGATCAAGAAGGCTCTAGTTCCAGTAAGCCAACACATGCAGAAGTTCCACCATCTAACAGCAAGAGCTATGTTACCATCTTTACCTGGCCATTAAGGAGACCAGATAATGTATGTCTAACACCTTTAGAAGTGTGAAAGAATATTTTAGATTTATTGGGGGCTGGGTGGGATAACTCAATGAAAATAAAATGTTCCTGTGTGTATCCCATAAAACCTAACATGCTGAGAGGCATGGCGATTTTGACTTTAACAGATAATGACTACACCCATTGTTTTTGGAATCAGCTTTACAAATTTGAAGGAAGAGAAATTTCATACAAGTGGGGCCTGCACACACAACCTTCAAAAACCAAGCATAAATTATATTTGAATCCTCATACCCATAGGTTAACAAATTCAAAGCAGGAAAACTACATTTTAAATTACAGAGATGCCTTCCTTGGAGAACTAGCATCCTTTTGCTCTGCATTCGAAAGGACAATCCAGAACCCAGGAATAATTGGTAGCTGGGGCATTATTTCATCCTTTTGAAACCCTAAAAGATCTATCCCTGAGAAACCAGTTCCATTAACTCTTTGAAACTGTACTGTAAGGAGCAGAAATGGCTCCTTTTTCGGAAAGAAGGCAACCTTAGAAGATCTAGAACATCAATCTGGTTTAAATTTTAAATGGGGTGAGGTGGATATTCTTGAAATAATCTCAGAAAAAGGAAATAAGGGAACAGTGGTTTTGGGTTTCACTTCTATAGCCCTCTGCTGTCACAGCCAGAGTTGCCTAAGTAATCAAGAAATTGCCACTATACTAAGTGGCAATTTTCTTTTTACCTAGATTCCTCAATCTAGGATAACAATGACAGTGAGAAATTGGGAGGTTTCTCATAAGCAAAAGGAGTTAAAGTCAGCACTTAAGGTTTTCATGAGCTGTAATAGCTTTCTACCTGACCCTTGCTCAGATTTTAGAGAGAAGGATGTGTGTCCCTCTTTTGTAAACTTCTCTGATAATATATCAGCTAGGCAACAAAGATATCCAGTAAGTAAACATAACACATTGAGTATGCCAACTGGGGATCTTATAGTTAACAGGACTTTTCTATCTAGTGGCAGTCCTCTAGGAGGTATGGTACCCAGTAAATGTCTATAGGGAAGTGTTATTTCCCTGGCCAAACACAAACCTCTAAGCAGCCCTTAGTAACAGTTTTTGATTGGTGTTTGGTTAACAGATATGCTCCTTTGGTCAACTCATCTGAGGACTGATTACTAGAAGGCAAGAAGCTGCATCAGTCTATAAATTTCATATCCTGAAATACTACAGGTTAGAGAAATAAATTAGTCAATGCAAACTTCATTCAGTATCTTCAGATTTTTGACACAATTTGCCTTCAAGGGATCTGGCTTACAGAGAACAATTCCCTGAGATTACAACAGTGTATGTCTTAGTTACAACCTGTTCAGAAATCCTATAATGCAGGTTATGGCAGTAGAGGCTTGGCTGTTCTGACTTTTTCCAGTACAGAGGAAGGTGAAGTAACAGTAGTCAGATCTGCTCCAAACTATTGCCAGGCTTTTATTATTCAAGGCTGCAAACCAGGCTTTCTGATACATAGTTCTCCCTCCAGATTTGAGGGGGTTTGGTGCAGAGAACACCTGTGAAAGTGGAATAATCCCAAATAACTCCCCAGGGGCTATGACATGGCTAAGGTTGCTGAGGTCCCTTTGGGGCAGCCATGGCTAGCTGGAGCGACTCTGCCATGCCATCACCCAAGGAGACAGAAGCTGGTGGCCCTCTTGATCATGTGGCTGGATCGGCTCTGGCCCCACGCACTTTCCTGAGATATCCAGCGCCCTTCCAGGTGGCAATCACAGGGTGGATTAGCTCCATTCCCATGATTGCTGCCTGGAAGGGATGCCCCCGATCTGAGCAAAGCAGGCAGGGCTGGAGCGACCTTGGCCAGGCAATTGCCATCTGCTTCGGCCTCTCCCACTTTACTCAGATTGTGGGTGTCCCTTCTGGGCAGCGATCACAGGAATGGAGTTATCCCAACCCATGATTGCCCACCAAGGGGTACCTTGTGATCTGAACAAAGTAGGCAAGGCCAGAGTGGTTGGGGATAGCCTGGCCGAGGTCGCTCTGGCCCTGCCTGCTTTGCTCAGATCAGGGGAGTCCCTTCTGGGCAGTAGTTGCGGGGCAGATTAGACTCTTTCCTGCAATCGCCGCCTGGAAGGGAGGCCAGCAATCTGAGCAAAGTGTGTGAGGCCTCAGTGGCCTTGCCTGCTTTGCTCAGATCACTGGGTGTCCCTTCTGGGTGGTGGTCGAGGGGCAGGTTAGGCCATTTCCCACAATAACCACCTGGAAGGAATGCTGGTGATCTGAGCAAAGCGTGAGAGGCCTGAGCGGCCTCACCTGCTTTGCTCAGATCACAAGCATCCCTTCCGGGCTGTGGTCATGGGGCAAATTAGGTCCTTTCCCTCGATTGCTGCCTGGAAGGGAGGCCAGAGATCTGAGCGATGCAAGTTAGACTCTTTCCTGCAATTGCCACTTGGAAAGGAGGCTGGTGATCTGAGCAGTGTGTGAGGCCTGAGCGGCCTTGCCCACTTTGCTCATATTACTGGGCATCTCTTCTGGGCGGTGGTTATGAGGCAGGTTGGACTCTTTCCTGTGATTGCCACCTGGAAGGGAGGCCAGCAATCTGAGCAAAGTGCGTGAGGCCTGAGCGGCCTTGCCAGTTTTCTGAGATCACAGGCATCCCTTCTGGGCAGTGGTCACGGGGCAGGTTAGACCCTTTCCTGCAATTGCCACCTGGAAGGGGGGCCGGCAATCTGAGCAAGACTCTGTGAGTCTCAGATCGTGGGTGTCTCTTTCATGTGGCGATCATGGGAATGGAGCTAACGTGCCCCAGGATCGCCCTCTGCAAAGCATGTGGTGCCAGAGCAGGTCTAGCCCACCATCACCCCTGGGAGGGAGGCCAGTGGCCTTCTCCCTGGGCTATCCTGTGGCCTGCTTGCTCTGGTCAGGGAAGGGGAGGAGAATTCTGGGGGGAAGCCTGCAGACTCACGAATAAGCAAATTTGCGAATGCGAAACTCACAAATGTGGAGGGAGAACTGTATATGATTTGTGAGGGCTATCTCAATTACACTTGAGGTTTGAGTTGCCCATTTCAGGCACATTTTTGGAAGCTATTGAACTATATGCATATTTTGATTCAGAGTTCTGAATCAATGGCCACCCATCTTTTCTGCTGAAATGAAAAATTTGATCTCTACACTCCAAAGAGATAAGGCTCCTGGAGAAGATACAATTCCCTCGGAGATGTTCACAATAGATGTTGATTGCTGGTCATCTTTTCTTTCTAAATTATTTCCATATATTAACTCAACCACAGCTTTCTCCCAGGGTGGCAATTGAGCATTGTTGTGCCAGTCTTCAAGAAAGGGGAAGAAACAGATTCTTCTAATTACTGGCCCATCAGTCTGTCAGATGGGGCCATCAAACTGTATGCATGATATCGCTTAAATAAGCTTCTAGAATGTAATCAATCTGCAATCCATGAGGAACAAGCAGGTTTCAGGAGAGGTAGAAGTATTCTGGACTAGGCCTTTATATTACAGTATCTTGTACATAAATTTACCAGTGGCTCAAATAAATTTATTTCTGCAGTTTTTGTAGACTTCTCATCAGCATTTGATTTGATAGGTGGTGTTTATGACACAAATTGGCTAAAACGAACATTGATAAAAGGCCGTTGTGGCTTATTCAGTTGTTACACCAAGATGATTCTTTGCAGGTGAGAATGGATTTAAATGGTGCTTTAACAGGACCTGTTCTCATAAAAAGGAGAGTGAAACACGGCTGTATTCTGGGATTTTTAAAATTTGGTTTGTATATTAATAACTTGATATCAGAAATCGCATCCATTTTTGCCTCCAGCAATTAGCAACGGGAAGATTTCAATTTTGCTTTATGCTGATGATTTGATTTTGCTATCTTTAAACAAAATTTGCCTTAAAAGGATTCTAGCCAAATTTGGGGGGCTATGTAAAGAGAAACAGTTGGTTTTCAAGTAGTCTAAGATAGTCTAAGTCTAAGTAGTTTAAGATTATGGTTTTTGGGAGAAGAACCCCTAAATGCATGTGAACACTTGATGGACATAATTTAGAATAGGTGCATTTAAATACCTGGGAGTGTGCTTTGGTGAGAAACTTTCCTGAAAGCAACATATGGAAGACACCAAAATCCCAAGTTCCAGATCTGTTGGGCAACTTAGAAGATTTTTCTACTCTAGAGGAGGGCAATTAATAAATGCCACCCTAAAGTGTTTCACAACTAAAATTATTGTGCAAATGCTCTATGGAGCTGAAAATGGGAAGAAATATGTTAAACCTGATTTGGAAATTATGCAAAATTCATGAGACAGATTTTGGGTCTGCCCCCAGGGTTCCAGCCTCCATAATTGCAGCCTGAACTGATCTATCTTTCTTAAGATTCTGGTGCAGATTAAATGGACTTGAGGCTCATTGCTGCACACCCCCTGAAATGAAGAGACCACACGACAGGACTTGGGATGAACTATTGGCAATTGTGACAGATAATGATGCTGTCATTAAGGAGCAACTGATTGTGCAGGGGGCCGAGCCAGTGAGTGAGCAAGTCAACCTGCAAACATTCCCTGCACTGGAAGATCAGAGACTGAGTTGTCCCAGCTAGCTCATGACGGAGAGGGAACCAGCAGTAAGCAGAGGAGTTGCAGACAGCTGTGCCCATCATCCCTCAATCACGCAAAAGGCTGAAATGGGCTGCTGAGAGGGAGGCTGCTTGGACTAGGCTGAGGAAACAATAACAAGCAGCACCTGCTCACAGGGGCTATTAAAGTCTGCTGGCGTGGCTGCTCCTTGCTTGCAGCCAATTATTAGCAAGCCCTCACAACCTTTGTGTCTCCTGCTCCCTGAAACCCTCCGGATGGCTCTCTGCCTCCTGAACCTTTGACTGGGCCTTGACCTGGCTCGGCTTGTGTTTTCCTGGTGTTTGGTATATTCGGACTCCCCAGGTGTTCCTGACCTCTCTCCTCCCTTGCTGGCTGCAGCCCGGCAGGGAGAGATTCCTGACAGCAATTTATTATTTATTGCCTATTTATACATGAACTTGAACTTGACCTTGGACATGACATTGAACTTAAACTTGACCTCACAGGGGGTGCATGATAGCAAAATACAGAGGGCAAACCCCTGATCCTGAGTTGCCACCTCAGCGACCTCCTTTGGAAGGTGTACCCCACAAAACCCACCACCTGCCACAGAGCCCAGAAGTGAGGGCATAAAATATGTGGCCATACCCCAAGGATGCCCTCCTTCTTTGCCCTTCACCCCCTGCCTGACAATCGGGTGAGTGAGCTCCAGAGGCTACACCATCTTGTGCCAAAGGTGTATCCCAATGCCTTAATGCTCCCTCTTCACAACCATTTGCAAGGAAAAGCATCTGCTTAGTCCTTAGACCGCCCCCACCAACCGCCAGGATGTCCCTCAGGCTGGTCTGTAAGTTTCCAAGGAAAAGTTCAAGCCCATCAGGTGACAGGTGAACCCCATCTGTCTACATAACCCATCCTGGTGCCGTGTTATGTTACGATGGTGGATGTATTTGCCCAAGCCCTGTCGTAGAGCATTGTGAATCTCAACATTGGCTCGTTGCCGAGTGCCTTCAAGTCACCATAGGTCACCCCCCCCCCAACCCATAGCTTTCTAGGCATAGCCGACCAGACAATGCAAACACCAGGCCACCTGGTTTGGACAATCCCCATGTCGTGGATGGCCTGCAGGACCAATGCTTTTCCTTTCAACAGTCCAAGATCATTACTGCCTAGGTGAATGACCAGCATGTTGGGAGGAGGAGCCCTTCACTCTTGAAACAACAACGGCAGCAACCCATGCCAACGGAAGCCTCTCCTGCCCAGCCATTCAACAGTGGTGCAATCGTCTAGCCCAAGGTGTGGGCCCAGGTGGCCGCTGTGAGCGTGATGTATATATACATACATATACATAACTGTGACCGCAAATCAAAACTCGCTTCCATCCATACGACTGACCAGGATCTGAAACCAGAGGGAGATGCATTAGAAATGGAAAGACCGTACATATTGACAGAAAGTAGAAGACCTCCACCGACCAATCCGCTGTATGCTCTTTGCTTCCTTGCCCAATGCAGCTGCTGTAGACGCTGCACCTATGCAGAAAGAATGTGTGCCAAACTTAACATCTTGGAGCCCAAGGGCCGCCAATGCCCTCGAGGTAACTGCCCAAAATTGGTACCTCATCAGAGGTAATCTGTCAGCATGACAGAACAGTGGCCCAGGGTACGACCCCTGTGTGGCCACATAATCGGTGAGGGCCCTGACAAGGCAGAGTGCCTTCTCCCCACATGTTGGCAAAGTGAGGACCGAGCCTCGCCTGATCAGTTTTTGAACCTCTAATTGTGATGCGGACATAGCTGCTCCCTATGGACAGGTCCCTGAATTCCACAGCCCTCCCTGATTTGTCAGCCTTGCTTTGAACCACCAGCCTGCCAACCCTCAAGGCTCCAAAGAATGCAGTGAGAGCCACTGCATGAAATAGGGACACTTCAAAAGGCGAAGAGCATATGGCTCCCCATACATTGCCCAGGCCCCTGAGGATAAGTGGTGAGAGCAGTTTATGCTTGTCCCGAACTGGCCCACACTCCCTGGTCCAACCCTCGATAACCTTACGAATCCTAAAATCCCCAGTGGGGTCCTGGTGGCCCTGAACCTTCGACCAGAAGGCTATAGCAGAGAGGGTTGAGCAGATGGTCTGCGGGGAAATCCCAGCCTTCCTCAGGGACACACAGAACTGTAGAACATGGTCCGCTGGTATCAGCCAAAACTCTTCCCATCCCTATAGTCCTTGGTTGCCCTCAAGTAACTCTGCCTGGAACTAGGGGCTAATGACAAGCCAATGGCCTGCACTGCCTCACCCCTCCAAGATCCAAAGGTCGGGAGGCATCAGTTCCAGCCGAGCTGCAGCCTCAGGTGCCAGTTCTCTGGAACGGTTCATCTGCATACAGGAAAGAACATCAGCTAAAGAGTTATCAATACCAGCCATGTTGTCACACCAGAAGTGCACAGCCAAGTTGGCGAAGTCCCTAGCCCAGATGTGGACAGCGACCAGTATCAGAAAAAACTACAAATGTGAGGTCTGCAGTAATGCCCATGTCAATCCATGCTCTAGGCCACTCCTGGGCGCACAGCAGCCTCTGAAAAGCACTCCGAAGCCCACAGAGCCTGCAGTGTCTGAGGCCACCTGGAAAGCATCTCGCACCTTCATCTCCTCCTGCCAAAATGAAACACCGTTAAAGTCATCCAGAAATGCTTGCCAAACTTGCAAATCCTGCCTGATTTTTTGAGTAATTCTTATTCTGTGGTGCGGTTGGCTGCTACCACGAAAAGCATTGCAGAGATGCTTAAGGAAGGCTGTACCCAGTGCCACCACACGACATGCAAAGTTCAGGTGGCCCAGAAGCTCCTGAAAATCCTGAAGCGTGGCTTTGTGCTTCAGGATGAAAGCTGAAACTCTGCATCTTTGGTCATGAACCTTTTGCAATGGTAGCCTGCAGAGCTGGTTGACTGTATCAATCTCAATGCCCAGGAAGGTGAGCTGCTGCGTGGGGCCTTCAGTTTTCTCATGCACTAGTGGTACCCCGAACTCCCCCATTAAAACTGTGAACTCATTAAGCAGAAAAGCTCATTGGCCAGACCCCCCCACACCCAATGAAGAGAAAATTGTCCAGGTAGCGAACCAGTTTTGCTCTTGATGTCCCACTCAAGGAAGGAGCTGAAGGCCTCAAAGACTGAGCAAGACACTGAACATCCCATCGAGAGGGCTCTGTCCATGTAGAACTTGCACTTGAATGCAAAGCCCAGCAGTTCAAAGTCATTGGTATGCACAGGGAGCAGGTGGAATGCCGATTTGATGTCACACTTTGCCAACTCTGCACCCAACCTGTGCCTCCTAACAACACAAGCTGGTGCATCAAATGAGGTGTAATGAGCAGCACATAAATCCCAGGGAATAGCAGCATTGACGGATTCACCCCTTGGGTACTAGAGGTGGTGTATGAGGCGAAATTCACCTGGTGCCTTTTTTGGAATGACACCTAAAGGGGAAACCCACAAGACCAGGGTAGGGGGCTGGTCGAAAGGGCCCAAGACCCACCCCTCCCATACCTCTTTAGCAGTCTTCTCCCGGACAATATGCTCCATGCCACTAACAGACTTGAGATTGTTTGCAAAGAAAGGGGCCCAAGGCCCCCAAAAAAGGAATCTTAAATCCAAAAGTGAAGCCCTCCATCAACTATTTTGCTGCAACCTGGTCTGGATAAGCTTGAAACCAGGTTGCCAAAGCCGGAACCTTAACTAGACTGGGGCCCTTTGGGAAGCGCAGGTAAGGCTGCACCTCCACACTGTCCCCCTGCATCCCTGCCCCCCCCCCCAGGAGATCTGCCTCTAGGGCAGGAGTGAAAGGAGTGTGGACCCAAGCACAATGAGCATGCATACTTGTACTTGCATGGGTGCCGGTTGCACAACCCCTGCTGCCCAAACTCCCAGCAAAGGTTGCTCTGCTGCTGGTCCTGCCCACCTGAAGGGCACACTGCACCACCACCTTTGTTGAAGTGGACCAAATGGCTGCTGTCCGCCCTTTTTCCAAAGATAGGGCATGCCAGAGACATGATAGACATCCGCAGCTGAGGGTGAATCATGTCCCAGTGTAAGTTGTCATTCTCAGCTGCCAAACGACAGAAGGATTCATCGTAAAACAGCCAGGCATAGCCAGCAAAATCTAAATAGGTCCTGTATATTATATTAAAATAAGACATGAGTAGGGGCAACTTTTCCTGTTGGGCCTTAATCAGCACATTGGAGTACACCAAAACACCAGACAGCCAATTAACCCAATTCCTGTCGACTCTACGCCTCTTGATCCTTTCTCTATCCCTCTCATCTGGATCATCTTTGTCTTTCTTTTCTAATGCCCAGTATAAAAGGGAGAAAAAGTCAACATACTCCCCCTTGAGGATCTTCTCCTTGGTGGCTGGAGCCAAGTGTTTACCCACAGGGACCAGCTGGCTCCCAGGGCCACCCCCAGCACAAGAGCACTCACATGACCCTGTGGACCCCCCAGAACTGGCCTGAGTAGTATCCACCCCTTCAATGGACTGCATAATTGGCTGTTGCCCCAAGGTAGAGGGCATAAAAACCAAGGGAATCCATAAGGATAAGGCATTTGGCCTATGGGGTGGTGGTGATGAATATGGCCATGACTGCTGCCCTGCCCACTGACCAGGAAACAAGGCCACCCTGAGTTGGTTGGACCTGCCACAAACTTGGCAGGCTCACCTTGGACAGGGACTGTGGACTCAGCGCTTCCAGCTGGTACCAGCTCCAAGGATGCCTGACTTGATGAAGACGTGCTGGCATGCCCCACCGATGATGTGTCGTTCTGGTCCTTCCTGGGCCTGTTTCTTTCAGACACCTCCGAGCATGAAAGGGCCTCAATACTGCCACTCCTAATGGCCTGCAAGTTAGACAACACTGCTGCCACAATGCTATCTGACAACTCATCTGCCAGTGAGGATGCCACTGTTTGGAGTCCTGGACTGGAGGTTAAGGCCCTTTTGGCCTGCTGCTTACCCTTGGCTTTGCTAGCCAGGGGACTGGAAGTGACTGACTGGACCTTCTTAACAGGCTGCTTACCCTTAGCCAAAGGGGTGCCCTTTTTTGGTGCCATCCCAAAAATAAGTCCCTTCCACCAAAGCTGACCTGTAAGTTGTAAATGCCCAAAACACCAGACTAATGCGATGCCTGAAAACATGGAGACTGGGATGCCCTTAACTAATATTGGAAACTGGGACACCTGAAAGCACGAGACAGACCCCTTAATTGACGTGGAGACCGGGACGCCTGTAAACCTAGAAGACTGAAACCTCCGGGACGTCAGAAAAGCTAGGAAGACCGGGATGCCTGTAAACCTGAGAGACCAGGATGTCAGAAAACCCGGGGAGACCAGGATGCCTGTAAACCTGGTAGACTGAGAACTGGGAGACCAGGATACCAAAAACTTGGGTGACTGGGATGCCTGAAACCAGAAAACCCTCCCCACCAGCATGCCCCCAAACCTTAAGCCCCAAGTGGGCAAGGAGTCGAGGAGTCCAGAGGTCAGGCCAATCCCCAGCAGCAGGCCAGCCACGTGGCCGGAGCCAAACAAAGGCAGATGATCGGCCACTCCAGGGGTTGCGCTCCACTTGCTACTTGCTTTGCCCTGTAGGCTCGCCTCCCCTGCTTCCTTTGTTGCTCCTTTTTTAAAAAAATTGCCGATCTACTGGCTGAGAAAGCCTGCCGTGAAGGCAGGTACGGGACAGTGAGCTCCCAGCTCGCCAGAAACAAAGAGGCCGGCGGGGGAGGCAGAGCCATGGTTTAAAGGTCCCACCTGGCCCGCTCCCCTCCCTGGCATCCAGTGCAACCATGGTCGTGTTGGTGATGTGGTCCCTTCTTGAAGGGGGGCAGCAAAGTCGCCCCCCCCCCGAGCCGCTTGGAATGCGAGTGGTGCGGGGGGACAGATTCCCTTAGCAAATTTTGTTGACTGAAGGAACTGAGGTTTGGAGGCTGGGCACAACTGTACTAAGGCAAGTTAAAGGACTACTATCTTAATGTAAAGAATTATCTAAGATTTAGTCCTCATGATTTAAACATTAATTTTTCAATCACAATGCTAGCCAAGACAGACCAGCCATAGTTGAGGCATAGTTCTCCATTTGTATCCACAGATTGAGATAAAGCATGCAAAGCCTTGGCACTTTGAAATGGTGACCTTCTCTCAGCCCTGAAAAGCTTTCATAGAACTCAGATTCCAGCAGATGCCTTCTGGATATCTTGAAGAGAGATTTTGTGCATTTGGCTGTAATCAGTTTGGCAATATAATTAATTACTTGTCCTAGACAAAGATTTGTGTCTGCCATTATTAAGTTATATACAGACTGAACACCTCAGAAAGTAGTAAGGGAACAGTTATCTGGTTTGTGCCTATTTGTTATGTACTCAGTAGCCCAATTTGCACTGGCACCTAAGAAACTATATGCTTGTTTTGTTAAGGAACATACTGTAACATAAAGATTAATTTTATACTTTTTAGTTGACTTTACAGAAGTCTGTTAAATGGTTTTAAGGTTATGTCTAATATTTTTAATAGTTAATTTTTACTTCTGTTCATGCTTTCTTCCAAACATTGTAAAGGCCATTGGTTTTAAGCAATAAAGATGATGATGATGATGACGATGAAGAAGAAGAAGACGAGGAAGAACTGAATTGTGGAATTACATCAGTGTTGAAACATCAACTAAAAGCAATCAGTTTAGTTGAAAAGTAAATATTAAGTTTCCATTTTTGTTAGAAATTTTTCAACTTAATAAATACTTTGACTGATTTTAACTAGTTAGCTCCTATCTTGGTCTAACGTTCAGTGGTTTTAGTATAAAATAAAAAGCTAGTGAAATGTGGGCTAGACAACGTTATTGTTAGGTGAATTTGTAATGGGTCAGTTGACTGAACCAAAAGGGTGTTCACCAATAGGAACTCTTCATTCTGGAGAGAATTGAGTAGAAGGGTGCCACTTGGTTCTGTCCTAAGCCCAGTGCTATTCCACATCTTAATCAATGACTTGCATGTAGAAATAGAGGGCATTCTTGTCAGATTTGCAGATGACATCAAATTAAGCGGGGTAGCTAATATCCCAGAGGACAGGATCAGAATTCAGGATGATGTTAACAGATGAGACAGCTAAGAGAATGAATTTCAGCAGGGAGAAATGTGAGATACTACACTGAGGCAAAAAGAATGAAATATACAGATATAGGATGGGTGACAGTTGGCTTGACCATAGTACATGTGAAAACAATATAGGAGTTTTAGTAGGCCACAAGCTGAACATGAGTCAACAGTATGATATGTCAGGTAAAACGCAATGTGATTCTCAGCTGCATCAATAGAAACGTAGTGTCTAGGTCAAGGGAAGTAATAGTACCAGTCTATTCTGTTTTGGTCAGACTTCACCTGGAATACTGTGTCCAGTTCTGGGCATCACATTTCAAACAGGATATTGACAAGCTGGAATCTGTCTAGAGGAGGGTGACTAAAATGGTAAAAGGCCTGGAAACTGTGCCCTCTGTTGAGTAGCTTAGGGAGGTGGGTATGTTTAGCCTGGAGAAGAGAAAGGATGGCATATGAGAGATGGGGCAAGCTTGTTTTTTGCTGCTCCAGAGACTAGGACATAGAGCAATGGATTCAAACTAGAGGAAATAAGATTCCACCAAAACATCAGGAAGAACTTCCTGATGGTCAGAGCAGTTTGACAGTGGAACACACCACCTGGAAGTATGGTGGAGTCTCCTTTTTAGGAGGTTTTTAAGCAAAGCATGGATGGCCATCTGTTGGGAGTGCTTTGATTGTATATTCCAGCATGGCATTGGGTTGGACTGAATGGCCCTTGTCGTCTCTTCCAACGCTATGATTCTAGATATTCTAGAAGTTGCCATTAACATTTGGATGTGGAGAAAAAGCTACTGTTACTGATGCTTTGAATACGTTTTTATAAAAAATATCGGGATTTTCTTATAAGTAGATTATTATGTTCAGTAAATGGGAAGTACTCAGCTGAATGTGTGTCTGAAATCTCCACTATTCTCATTGTCATCATGCTTCTATTACAAGGGTCAGAATATTATTGTTAGACTCTTTACTACCAGCATCCTTCTCCATTGGCTATGGTAGCCTGTGCTGCTGGGCTGCCTCCCCTTGCTCTGTTATCAAAGTTTAGTGCTCTCATAAATGTTGTTTCAATTCCTGGTGTTTTGTTTTTTTTGGGTTTTTTTGGTAAAACTTTCTTAAAAGCATGTTGTTATCCTGGGGCCCATACTATTTTTTGTGCTGCTAAATTCCAGTGAATGCTTTTTCTGATTTTTGTGAGTACAGCTGCATTTGCACTTGGTTCTGTTGCTGTAACAAAATACACATGAAAGTCATCTGTTCAGTATGGTGGTTGGCAGGTGTACCATACAGAATGATGGAATAGTAAGATACAGACTTCATGGGAGGCATAATGTTACATTTTGACTTCTACTGCCAGTCAGCTGGTGACTTCATTTTGATTTTGATTTGTTTTTCATTTTGAATTGTTACTGTCAGGCAGTGAGTATGGCTTTCTAAGGTGATCACTCTCCTCAGAATCAGATAAGCCTTAACTGTAAAATTATTCTCTCTTCAACTCCATTGTTGTATGGAAGTTACCTTTATGTGGCCCCATAACTTTATCAAAAACTGCACATAGTGCTAGATTTTGAGTAGCGAGTATTCTCACAAATGCCGGTGAGACCTCTCCAAATATTTTGACAGTGATGGGTCTCAAGTGCAGATTTCTCTTGGTATTTGTTATTTATGATAGGCTTTATTTGTTATATATGATAAGTCTAGATGAGGAAGGGGCAACTAGAAGCCTAGCAGCCACATCCAACCCCGCCAGAAGACCCCGAAGGCAGCCCGTCACTGCACCCACTCCCGCAACAACAACCTCAACCATTTTGACCCCAAATGCTTTCTAGGGGAAATGGGGGGGGCATCCTCACTGTGTTTTTGCCCAACTTTTTAAAACAAACTTCAAAGTCACTTTCTGTTCACTTCCCGTTTCAAAAATGGCCTCCCCTGGGCATTAATTGGTCCAGTGAACCCCCAAAATGGGGTAGAAGTGCCACCTCACCCTCAAGAGGATATCTTGGGGAAAAACATTTTGAGATTCTAGATGATGTCCATCAATTTATTTTATGTCATTTTCTCATGCTCTCAGAGTGGTCCACAAAAGCGTAAGTGAACCCATATTCAATACAATACAAAAATATTTCCAGATAATTAAACTTTTTTTGGTCCTATAGTACCATATATAATGAGAGCCAGCACGGTGTAGTAGTTTGAGTGCTGGAGCAGGACTATGGGAGACCAAGGTTCAAATTCCTGTTCAGCCATGGAAACCAACTTGGGTGACCTTGTACAAGTCACACTCTCTCAGCCTCAGAGGAAGGTAAAGACAACCCCACTCTGAATAAATCTTGCAAAAAAAATAAAAATAATAATGATAGGTTCACCTTAGGGTTGCTGTAAGTCAGAAATGACTCAAGGACACACAACAGCCACCACAACCTAAAGATGTAGGAGTACACACAGTAACATTTAGTATTCAAAGATACAGTCATGACATAAACATTAAAAGTGTTTTCTCATGCGATCAACAAAAGGATCAGAACACCTTTAGAAGTCCAACATTATCCCTCCATATATGCAATAAATCCAAATTATTGCAAAATTGTCTTCTTCTTTCTTTTAGCCATTTAAAGTATATTAGTTAATTTTTCAGGTCAAAGCTAATTGCTACACCTTATTATACCAGCTTGTTACAGATACTCATTTTAAAACCTTCTAAAATAAAGCAATAACCAACCTGACAGCAACCAATAAATAACAATTAAAAATAAAGACCTGTGCCATCATAAAAATAGGCTAAACATCCCAGAGTAATAAATATACATCAGTATTATAACATCCTAATAATTCAAAGTACACAAAGGCTTAATAACAGAAAAAAAAGATGACAGAAATTTATTAAAAGAGTTGCACAAATAATAAAGCCCACCCCAAGCTGATTGTTATCTCAGCCATAAATCCTGATGCCTGTCCCCTCCTGGTTTTTAGGCACCTTCAGTGTTTGCAGCCTTGTAGATGGAGTCAGTCTAGGTCTTGCCCTCCCAAAATGGGTCAGCCACAGAGCCATGGTACTCCGTACCCTCCAACTGTCCCAGTTTGCTGGGGACACTCCTGATTAATCCTCTGTCTCCCCACTTTTTCAGCTGTGTTGACAATGTCCCATTTTCTCTCTCTTCCTGCCACCTTTCCCCCTTTGTCCTCACTAATTTACTTCATTTGCTGCAAACTCAGTCAAATTACAAAAATCATTGTGTTAGAAATGCAATAGGCACAGTGTTTAAATGTATCTTACAGAGAGGAGCAGAGAAAGGGTTAATGACTCTTTCCATGACCTAGAATGTCCTTCTATTTTGCTGACCTATCCTTACCAATCTTATGCCTTAATCACACTACACTGTTACAGCACTAACATTCTACTTTAACCATCATGGCAACACTGTATGGAATTCTGGGATTTGTAGTTCAGGGAGAGGCATTTAAAATCCTTAACTGGAGAGCTCTTGGGCCTCACTAAACTACAAACCCCAGAATTCCAGATTATGTTGGCATGGCAATTAAAGTGGAATAATAATGCTATAACAGTGTAGTGTGATAGGGCCTTTAGATGGATATTCTTATCAGAGATCACGCTCCACTTTCTGTTTGCTCTTTAACTGCTCCAAAAATAAAACTTAGTCCTCCTATTCTGGTTTAGTTTAGTTTAGCCTAGCACTCTCAAAGACCTTTCCTATTTCTAATGGAGTTCCTATAATAATAGTTTAGTTTAGTTCCTATAGCTGTTGGAGTCAATGTTCCCTGATTGTAATAGCTAGCTGTTTCGCACATGCACTCTCTATCAGTTTGTACTCAATTAACTCAACATGGGGGGAAGGAGGCAGTGTCTTGCCCTTCCAAGGAAGCTCAAACAAAAGGCCTCAGTTTCTCCTGGCTTGTGTGTTCTTCCTGATCAAAAGCTTTTGCTATTTTGACCAGACTCTGATGTTACTTGGCCACAGGTATCGTCATTTTCCTCTCTGAGCGTTGGAGGCTGTGCTACTCCGTTCTGTCTGCTCTTCAGGTACTTGCATGATTACTGGATTTGAGTTACATCTGAGCAAATGGATAGAGAGCTGCCTTCTTACTGCTATCATTTGTAAACTCAGATAAGCTGTAAGATTTCTCATATTAGGAAGCCTCTCTCTTTTTAAACAACGGCAGATATCTCTTCCTCTCACTAGTCACAAGGGTCAATGCTTTGTTTGACTCTGGCTTTTGATAAGAATGGGAAGACTTCACATTCCAAGGTACATTTATTTTATTGCCACTGAAGAAGATGGCATGCTTCAAAAAGCTTCCGGCTTATGTTGTGTGTTATCTGTTTTCTCTAATTGTTGTGAATTATATATATAACTGACCTTCACTTGTATATGACTCTATGCCTCTTATGTTAAAGATTTATTTATGTATTTATCCATTAACGGTAAATTATATGGAGCTGCCCCTTTTGTGAATTGGTGTTTGTTTCTTTTTAGTATGTGTATATTTTTGGTGGGTTGATTGAACTTGTATAGCTTTGTCTACATTTCTTCTGAGTTTATTATTCGTATGTATGTGTATGTGTGCGTGCGCATGTATGTTTTCTTAGGCAAGAAGTAATCAGAGATTGTTTTGCCTATTTCTTCCGTTGAAATATACCATACAGCACTTGGTATTCATTCGGGGTTTCCCATCCAAGTACTAATGAGGGCTTACCCTGCTTAGCCTCCAAGAAAGGTGGGCTTGGTGCCTTTAGATTATTTAGGCCTTTTGCTGAGAAATACATAAGTTACATATGATTACTTTTCACTTTCTTGGCTTCTGTGTTTGAGTCATCTCTCTCTCTGTTTTTGTTTTGTTTTTGTTAAAGAAACCCTAAGACGAGTCTGTCATAGGGTTTTCTGGGGCTGAGAGAGTATAATATGCGAAAGGTCACCTAGTGGGTTTCTACAGTCAAGCAGGGAATCAAACCCTGGTCTCCAGGGTCATAGTCCAACGTTTAAACCACTACACCACACTGGCTTTCGCTAAGAGGTATTCTAAAGACAGAGGTGATGATGTGAGAGAAATGTGCCTGTATCTTAAAAAAAGAATTATGTCAGCCTTTTGAAGGCAATATTCAGAAGGCAGTACATGTCAGTAAAGTTTGGACCAGACCTGTAGAAAATACTTTGTGATGTGGGTCGTTAAGTGCACCTGTGGAGAACCATGTGACTTTAGCTGAGTCATGCTGATGAGCAACCAGGGGAGAAGGTTGCATCAGGTGTGGGGAGAATGCAAAGGCTGGCAGGATTGCATCAGCTAGTGTGAGTATAAATGTAGCTGAGAGCTAGCCAGCAAGTTGTACATGGTGCCTGACGTGTCTGCCGGAGGCTCTGTCAGAAAGAGCAAGCAGAGGGATGCTGGAATGCCTTCTGGAGATTCTTGTAAATATGTACACAGTGTAACTCAAGAATAAATTGCCTCCTTGATGGAAGAAAACAATTGGCGTGGGTGAGTTTTTCCTGGCTACAGTGCATTGCTGCTAAGGTATTTTCTGCTGCTGGGCACGCTCCCAAAGCTGTGGGAGCAATCTCTGCTATATTTTGGGCGTGACAGTACATACTAGTCTATAGTTTTTGCACAGTAAAGTATGTGGAAAATCCAAATTAAGTGCATCATACTACCTAAATCTATGTTATCTATCCAGATGCTGTTGAATTATAACTCCCACCATTCCTCCCCATTAGATATGCTGACTAGGCTGTCAGGAGTTGCAGTTTAAGGGCTACACAATTCCCATCACTAACCTAAACATCCAGTTGTTTCAGGAAGTTATATAGTGCACACACTCTAACATTTCATAGATGAAAACAGGGACATGAAATATCAGAGTGTGGTCAAGATGGCAAAAGGTATTAAATGAGGAAGAACGGACAAGCTAGGAAAAGGCGCAGCAGTTTGCTTTTGCCCGAGCCTGTTGGAAGGGGCAAGATTTCCCTCCCCTCTAGTTAGTTGAGTGCTAACTAATTTTGCATTTTGAACTCATTTTACAACTGGGAAAGGAGGAAGAGGCAAGAGAAAGTGAGACATATTTGAAGCATCTGAAAAAGGTGAGATGCCAGAAGATTAATCAGAACAATTGGAGTGTATGCACCCTTCACTCCAAACCAGACCATTGTCCAGAAAAAAAAAGATTGCACACAGCTATAAGTATTGTCAGAGATAGCAGTGTGATACTCCTGTGTCTGTCACAATGGCAAAAAGCAGCCCCTTGAACACTTCATACACAGTCCAGGTCCAACGATCAGAGCTTTTTCCTCACCTGCCTCTGCCACACCATCCTGCCCTCTGCATATGCTGTTTACTCAGGTATCATTTGAACTTCTCCACATATTCATCAAATTCACTGGGTGACATTGGCACAATTACTACTTCTTAGCCTAAACTATCTTACAGGATTGTTGTAAGGATAAAAATGGAAGTCGCGTGTACTGATAAATTCTCAGGTACTGTACACCTAAATCTTATATTATCTTGGAGCTGCCATACCGGTGTGATGAAGCTTCATTCCTTTCTCTCAACAGTCCTTAGAACTGCCTCAACACTATGTCTAGAGAATTTCTCTGTCTTGCAGATCTGGGGTTTGTGTGTGTGTGTGTGTGGGGGGATCACCTCCCTGATTCCATTGTTCCACCAGTGGAAGGCCATCAAGCACACTCTCAGTCTCCCAAAGTCGATGATGTAAGTAATTGTAACGTCGTTGAACTGAATGAAAAGAATGCACGTAGGAGAGAATATTTGTTTAACGGTCTGTTTCCAGTATCTGTATTGCACTTCTAAATGCTCCTCATTTTGCTAAGCAAGCAGAAGTCCAAGGAGCAATTCTACGGAGTTTAGTAGTTTCCTTCCTTTGGAGGAGAGAACATTGGAGATTTATGCTATCTGTGATATTTGTTGCTCTTAACAGTAAAGGAAGCAGCAGCTATGAGATGCAGCTTGGCTGCTAAAGACAGAGCTTGAGTCAGATTCCCATAGCAACAGGATGTAGACTCCAGTACTCTTTCACCTTTTTACCGCCCTGCTAACTTCAAAAAGCTCCTTGTTCTCTATCTGTTTCCGTATTGGCACTGCTAAAGCACTTCTTTGTCTTTCACTGTGTTTACCTTCTAATTCTGATGGGGGTCCATTTGAAAGATGAGGACTATCAAGCAGTATAAAATTATACCTCTATGAGATCTTTGACCTCCGTCTCTCCTCCACCCCCCAATTCATATGACACATTAGAGATAAAATTAAAATTTGCAATGGAGCTAAGATTTAAAAGGGACATTTACAAGAAATGGAAAAAAGAAGTCACCAAAGAGGATTCAAACAAATAGCCAGCAAGTGTAGGAAGAAAGAAAAGTTAAAATGCAGAACAAACTCAGGCTTGCTGGAGAGATTAAGCACAATAAAAAAAAGGTGCTTTTTGGGGGGCGGGGGGGGTAATGCCCATAGCAAAAGGAAGAACAAGGAAATGGTAGAGCCTCAGTGTGGAGTAGATGGTGAAATGCTAAGAGGGGATAGAGAAAGGGTGGAACTACTCAACACCTTCTTTGCCTTGGTCTTCTCCCAAAAAGAAAACAATGTTCTACCTGGGAAAAATAGATCAAATGATGCAATGGGGGAAATGCAGCCCAATATAGGTAAAGAGATAGTACAGGAATACCTGGCTACTCTAAATAAATTCAAGTCTCCAAGGCCAGATGAATTACATCCAAAGGTATTAAAAGAACTGGCAGAAGTAATCTCAGAACCACTGGCAATATTCTTTGAGAATTCCTGGAGAATGGAAGAAGCACCAGTAGACTGGAGGAGAGCAAATATTGTTCCCATCTTCAAAAAGGGAAAAAAAGAACACCCAAACAATAACACTCAGTAAGCCTGATATAAATACCAGGAAAGATTCTAGAGCAGATTATTAAACACCCTGAAAGTGCTTAGAATGCCGTGATTACTAAAAGCAACATGGGTTTCTCAAAAACAAGTAAATCAGACTAATTTTATCTATTTTTTTTTGGTAGAGTTACTAGCTTGGTAGATGAAGGGAATGCTTTGGATGTAGCATATCTTGACCTCAGTAAGGGCTTCGACAAGATCCCCAATGATATACTTGCAAACAAGATAGTACAATCTGGGCTAGACAGTGCTACTGTTAGGTAGATTTTTAACTGGTTGATGACCAAACCCAAAGGGAACTCACAAATGGCTCCTTTTCATCCTGGAGAGAAGTGACGAGAGGAATGCCATAGGGTTCTGTCCTAGGCCGAGTGCTATTCAACATCTTTATCAATGATTTGAATGAGGGAAGACAGGGTATTCTTATCAAATTTGCAGATGACACCAAATTAGGAGGGGTAGCTAATAGCCCAGAGGATAGGATCAGAATTCAAAATGTGCTTAATAGATTAGAGAGCTGGGCCAAAACTAAAAAAAATGAATTTCAACAGGGAGAAGTGTAAGGTACTATACTTGGGCAGAAAAAGTGAAATTCACAGATATAAAATGAGTGACAGCTGGCTTGACCTCAGTATAGTTGAAAGGAGTGTAGGAGTCCTGGTAGACCCAAGCTGAACATAACTCAGCAGTTTGATATGGCAGCTAAAAAGAGCCAATGTGATTCTGGGCTGCATTGATAGGAGTACAGTGTCTAGGTCAAGGAAAGTGGAAGTGATACTACCACTCTGTTCTGCTTTAGTCAGACCCCACCTGGAATACTGTGTCCAGTTCTGTGCACTACAGTTTGGGAAGGATATGGACAAGCTGAATGTGTCCAGAGGAGTGCGACCAAAATGGTAGAAGGCTTGGAAATTATTCTGTATGAGAAGCACCTTATGGAGCTGGGTATGCAGAAGAGAAGAATAAGATGTGACATGATAGCTATGTTAAAATATTTGATGGGATGTCATATGGAGGATGGGGCAAGCCTGGTTTCTGCTGCTCCAGAAGCTAGGTCATGGAGCAATGGCATCAAACTTCAGGAAAAGAGATTCCATCTAAACATTAGGAAGAACTTCCTGATGATAAGAACATTTCAACAGTGAAATATGCTGTTTCAGAGTGCGGTGGAATCTCCTTCTTAAGAGGTTTTTAAACAGAGGCTGGATGGCTTTCTATTAGGAATACTTTGATGGGGCATTCCTGCATTGCAGGGGGTTGGATTCAGTGGTCTTTGTGGTCTCTTCCAGCTCTATGATTCTGTGACTGAGTTTTTCAAAGTAATAAAGATCCCTTACATGAAAAACACCGTTAACAATTTCCACAAGTTTCAGATGAAAATTCTTAGCACATTTAGCAAAACACATAGAGAAAATAATGGATTTGTATTGTTCTCTTGATAGTGGAAAAGCCTTATAAACTGAGTTCGCAAGATACTATCAAGTGTCTGCAGCAGAGAGTAACTTAATGTCGCATTTCGGCACCACTATTAACTGGCTTTTGTGTTGCTGAAAATACAAAATGGGAAACAAGGAAATAAGAGATTGATTCTAGGGCCATGTGGCCCATATGTCTTTTGAAATAAGAAACATTTTGCTTCAGATAGCAAATGTTTAATACATTTATGTTGTTTTTAAAATTTACATGTTGCAACATGAGGCTCTCAGCATGGTCCTCAATGTGGCTCAAGCAGGGTGGAGTTACAAGGCATCCCCATTCTGACTGGGTAACACTGAAACATTTCAGAAGACTGGGACAGAAGGATGATAGGTAATATGTAATAGCTATTACAAAGGAGGAGGCAAGAATATGAAGATTATACATTTATGGCAGTCACTGTTTCCCCCTGTGTTATCGTTAACTGCCCTCAAGTCGATCTTTTGCCTTCTAACTTTCCAAGCATTACTCTCTTTTCTAGTGAGTCATGTCTTCTACTTGATAAGTCCAAAGTATGACAGTCTCAGTTTAGTCATCTTGGCTTCAAGATAGTTCAGCCTTGATTTGTTCTAGGAGCCATTTGTTTGTCTTTTTAGCAGTCCACAGTATCCATAGAACTCTTCTCCAGCAGCACATTTCAAATGACTTGATTTTCTTCTTATTGACTTTCTTCACTCTACACTGTGCACAACCATACATAGGAATTGAAAATACAATGGTATGGACAATCCTAAATTTAATGTTCAATTATATGTCTTGACACTTGAGGATCTTTGTCTAGTTCCTCCATAGGTGCTTTTCAAAGTCCTAGTCTTCTTCTGATTTCTTGACTGCAGTCTCCATTCTGATTAATAACTAAGTCAGGGTATCAAAATCTTGAACTATTTCAATGTCTTATTTCTCTACTGTAAAGTTATGTAAATCATTTGCAGTCATTATTTTTGTTTCCTTAATGTTCAACTATAAACCAGCCTTTACGCTTTTTTCCTTGACTTTCTTCAGTAGTCATTCCAAGTCTTTGTTATTTTCTGCTTTTAGAATAGTGTCATCTGCTTATCTTAAGCTGTTGATACTGTTATTTCCTCCAATTTTCATATCTCCCTCCTCAAGTCTAATCCTGCTTTACATATAGGGTGTTCAGCATACAAGCTAAACAGATAGGGTGATAACATGCAGCCTTGCCTGACCCCCTTGCCAATTGGAAATGAATCCATTTCTCTGTATTCTGTCCTGATGTTAGCCTCTTGTCCTGAAGACAAGTTATGTACATATCAGGACAATCAAAGGTTTTGTCACATCAGTTTCTTTAAGAGTAATCTATCATTTACTCTACACAATCTACACAATCAAAGACTTTGCTATAATCTGTAAAGGACAAGCTGATTCTGAAATTCTTTGGTGCACTCCATTATCCAATATATGTATGTAAACATACATCCAATGTATGTTTGCAATAGAATCCTTCATGCCTCTTCCTTCTTTTAACCCGGCTTGCACATTTGGCAATTTCTTGCACATTTGGCAATGTGGTAAAATTCTTTGTTGTAGAATTTTGAGCAGCACTTTGCTTGCATGGGAGATTAGTGCAATGGTCTGGTGCTTACTTCCATCCCAGCTGTTCCCTTTTTTGCGGATTGGAATGTATATTAAGTGCTTCTAATTTGTGGGTCATTGTTTTGTTTCCGTATTTGTTGATAGATTTTAGTTAGAACTAGAGTATATTCTGTCTCTGTAGTTTGAAGCAACTCTATTAGTATGCCTTCCATTCCTGTTGATTTATTTCTCCAAGTGCTCTGAGTACAGCTTCCACTTTACCTAAAATTGTACATTCATCTTCAAATGGTTCTTTCTTGAATGAATCTATCATCCTTTCCTCTCTTCAATATGATTCTTCGGTGTATTGTTTCGAATGACTTTGTATTTGCACTTGTAGTGTGTTCCCTTGCTTGTCATATAGCACCCCACTCTTGGTTTAAATTTCCTTTTGATTTCTCGGATCTTGAGGAAGAGGTCTCTTGTTCCTCCTTTTTTGTTGTCATCTTCTATTTCTGATTATTATAGTAGTTCCCTGCATACAAGTTGCTGAACAGTTTCATTCAGAATTGTGACCCTATTTTTGTTACCTTTTATGTTTGTTTTTCATCTGTCCTTAACTACTTGCAGAGTTTTTTCTGTCATACATTGAGGCTTCTCTTTCTTTTTGGCTACAGTTGTCTTCTTTTCAATTAGTAGGGAAGTTTGTGTTTGAGAGTGCCAATTGCAGATCCAATTTCGAAGCAATTCAGAATTTCTCCTTGTGTGAAGCCTCTCACTCTGGCCTCGTAGGACACTATGGTTCAGTGGTTAGAGAGCTGAACCCTCAGAGATCAGGGTTCAAATCACTACTCAGCCATGGAAGCACACTGGATGACCTAAGGCAAATTGCACTCTTTCAACCGCAAACAGGAAGGGAATGGCAAACCTCCTAAGAATAAATCTTGCCAAGAAATTACCATAGGTCGAGTCAATTTGAAGGCACATAATGACAGCAACGAAGACTTCAAAGCCCAGTTTCCCTGTTAGCATCACATGAAAGCAGTGGGAGCAGCATTAAAGTCTGGAGGTTGAGAGAATGAAGGGAGAAAGAGATCTCTGTGCCTTGCGTACAACGTATGGCATGCTATTAGGTGTCTCTAGGAAATGGCTGTTGAGAGTACAGCATTTGTGTGTATGTATATGCATGTGCCTTCAAGTCACCTGTTGACTTATGGCAACCCCATGAATTTCATAGGGTCTTCTTAGGCAAGGAACACTCAGAGGCAGTTTTGTGAGTTCCTTCCTCTGAAATAGAGCTGATAGCAGCACCTGGTATTTACTGGCATTCTCTCATCCAAGTACTAATCAGGGCTGACCCTGCTTAGCTTCCAACCTCAGATGGGATCTGGTACCTTATACCTTTTGATACTGCAGTAGCCCCTGGGAAAAGCTGCATTTCACAGAGGCTATTTGTGACCTGGTATGTTATGTAACAGTAAAAGGGGACAGGGAAGGACTCTGTGCCGGGGGACTGGGATAATGATTTCATGACAGGAGAACTGGAGAGGTATTCTAATTCCAGGCAGACAAGAACACGGGAACCATGGTGCTTGCCTCAAATCCAACCAGAAACAGCTATGAGGTGCTGATGGTGGTGGTGGTAGAATAAAGGCATTGGCTCTCCAAATAAAAATTCTATCCCCAGTGAAATGTTCCTTCACTCCCCAAATTGCATTGCATTGTAAATTTTATTGCAGAAGGTGGGACACTGAAAGCCTCTCACACCTTGAACTCTTCTATTTGCTGTGTTTACATTCCCTTGATCCCTTTGCCTGGATGTTTGCTTTGGCTGTCTGAACCATATTTCTAAATTCTCAACAGAAGTTTTAAGAGACGGCAATATTAGAAAGTTGGGGACTGAAAGGAAATTTCATTAAGGAGTAGAATACACACACACACACACACACACACACACACATGCACAAATGTGTATGGGTGTGTATATGTGTGTATGAGAGCCCGTGTGATGTGGTGGTTTGAGTGTTTGACTATAACCCTGGAGATAAGGGCTCAGTTCCCAGTTGGCCATGGAAAACCACAGTGTGATACTTTCAGCCCCAGGAAACCCCATGATAGGTCTGTCTTAAGGTTGCCATATGCCAGAAATGACTACACACACACACACACACACACCTGCCCACAGAGGAGATCTGGATGATGGCTTGTTCCTGTGTTGAAGCTGTAGCTTTAAGATTGAGAGAGGCAGTAGCTAAGGCCACCTAGCTCTTAGCCCTTGCATTTTTAGTATTTTATGGAGGTTCGGGAGATGGCTGGTGGCCTGACCCTCCCATGGTGGGCTGAAGGAATTTAACTGACAGAAGTGAAGAACAAGATGTCCCCTCCCTATTATACCTATGGTATCTGCCTGAACTGGTGGTTTAATCTCACCTCTGTGGCAGCAGTGAATTGGCATTTCCATCCACTACAGCTGAGAGCAGTAGGGCAGCTAAGGGCAGGGGAAGGTGGAAGGCAGGCTGCCTGAAAGACACAGCTATGCTCAGCAGCAGAAGGGGAAGAGTGAGGTGCTTACAATGGCTGCCACCTGACTTCAGTTGTGTAGGGACGGGGGGGAGCAGGGGAGCGATTCATCCCGGGTGGCAGTGTTTTTGGGGCATCCTGGCCTGTAGCCACGCTCCCGCGCTCTCTGGCCACGCACACACACACCGCAGCCAGGCCCCCACGCACAGTAGCCATGCCCATCGTGCTGTAGCCCCCGTCCCATCCCCTCGCCACACAATCCAAACTCTGCCACTGCCTGACCCCGCGGCATCTAGCCATCTGTCTCATTCTGCTCATTGTATATCCTCCTAACCTTTCACAGATGAAAACTGGGACACGTCTGGCTATCAACATAGGAATGTGGTCGAGATGGCAAATGTTATTAATGAGGAACAACACACACGCTCAGAGAGGGTGCAGCAGTTTGCTTCTGTCTGAGCCCACTGGGAAGGAGAAGATTCTGCCCCTCCTCTCCTCTCCTCTACTCTCCAGTTAATTGAGTGCTTTGGCACACTGAATTCAGTTTGCAGAAACTGAAATAAACTATGGATGAGGATGGGGAAAGGGTGAGGAAGAAAAAGAACCTGGGACACTTGAAAAGCAAATGAAGTGGGATGAAAGAGGATTGTCCTTGTTAAATCAGGACATTTGGAGGGTGTGTTAATAGTAAGGCTGGCTCTTGTCTCCACTTTTTTTTTTTGTATAGACTTACAAGCTTTGTATCTGTTGTGTACTTTCGACATAAATTGTGTAGAAACAATGGATGATTCTCTAAGCAGTTGTAAAGCACAGAACACAGTGTGCTTTCCAAGTCAGTTGACTGTGAGATTGTCACAATATCACCCAGCAATAAATTAGATAGGATTGTAGGAAAGTCTTGGGAACAATTTGGAGAGAAAAAGAACAAGATTCTGTTGCTTACATTTTCCCTTTTTTCCCCCTTTTTGAGAGAATGGTTACATGCTTAGGAGTGTGTCCAAGTTTTCTGGATTTAGATGTGATGTAAAATGTACGGATGTATTCTGAGATATATGTTTTCTTCCCCGGTGCAAATAGAAGATGTGGGATGTAGAGAGCAGGATAAGAGCTGTAGCTCTCATGAAGGGTGTTTTGAAAAACTCCTTTCCCTTTGTGATGGTCCTGATGAACATTCCCTCCGTTTCACCTTGAACACATCTGATCTCACCATGTTTCAGGCCTGGTAAAGATTTGGATGGGGAACCTCCTGGAAGGGTGGGAAAGAATCCTGCCTGGAACCTTGAAGAGTTACTGCCAGTCAGAGGACTGTAGTACTGGGCTAGATGGATCCATTGTCTGACTTGGTATAAGGTGGCTTCTTATGTTTACTCTGATCGTTGTGAGAATGAAGCTTCTGTTGGCAGCAGGGTAATATCCCAAGACTAATGGCTTTGAGTTGCATGTTGCAGGGGTGGATTCTCATTTGAAACATGCTATAGCCCAGGCCTTGTCAGGAGGCCCTCACTACTGTCTGTTATTTAAAGGGGGGAAAATGCAAGATATTGTCATTGTTGTGTTTCTTCAAGATCTTTTTGATCCATGGCAATCCTAAGGTATTCCCATTGCAGGGTTTTCTTGGCAAGATTTATTCAGAGGAGATTTGCCTTTGCCTTCCTCTGAGAGTGAAAGAGTGCTACTTGCCCAGGATCACCCAGTAGGTTTCCATGGTTGAGCGGGGATTTGAACCCTGGGCCATTTCTGCACTAGACTGTTAGTAGCGCTATGATTCCACTTTCAACATCCTATGGAATCCTGGGGTTTGCAGTTTAGGGAGGGGCCGGCCGGCCGGCCCCTCCCGAAACTGCAAACCCCAGGATTCCATAGGATGTTGAAAGTGGAATCATAGCGCTACTAACAGTCTAGTGCAGAAATGGCCCTGGTCTCCAGAGTAGTCTGACACTCAAAGCACTACACCACACTCAATTGAAGTCACATATTTAATATTACAACATCGTACTTGTTTTGACTCTTTGTCAGATGATCCCAGTACTGTTCGATATGTAAATCAGCTAAGGGACTTATGGTGTAGACTTTTGCGTACTAGAGTTCATTTCATCAGATGCATGGAGTGAAAAGCTGGACTAGGATCCGTAAAAAGCTGTTGTAAGCATAAATCTGTTAGTCCTTGACTGTGTCACAAGGATCTTTGCAGTTTTTGCCACAACAGACTACTGTGGCTGCTCCTCTAAATTAAATGTGAATTTAATAAGACACATATAAAATTTAACAGTATTCCTTATCATCTATACATTATCTGAATATTTAAACGAAAGTAGGCCCAGGATCGTCCCATCTGCAGTTGTTTAAATGGAGTTCCACTTTCACGTTATACAAATGAACATCATGTTGGGATGACTATAATAAAACAAAGCTGATACTGTACTTTGTTAGTCTCACTGCTTACTTGCTTTGTGGTATTTGCATGAACTCTGATCCTCTAAAGGTGGGGTGCTGACCGTCATGTGGCTGTTAGGAAGTAGCAGAATTTATCTGAGTGGAGGCTGGAAGGACAGATTGTTTTTTGAGTGATGTCACCTATTTGCTGTCATGCCTTTTTGGGGCGCATCATCTTGTGATGAGGAAAGAATATCATACATAAAAGCAACCTTAATTTATAAAGGTGTGCGTCATGTCATTACTCATAAGCAGTTCACATTTTTTTTCCTGGCGTTTGAGAATTTGGTGTTACATGTCGAGTGGCTGGTTGACTGTCAAATCTTCTAAAGAGTTTTCCTGATTTCATTCCCGCCCGCCTCACCTGAAGAAGCCTTTTGAAGTTTAGACATCATTTAGCCACAAAAGGGTGCCAATTTGAAATCCAAGAAATTTCCTTTATAACTTAAATGAGCTCGCTAAATATAAATTCACACATTATTTTAAAATCTAATGGTTCTCAACATATGAGTATTGGAATTGTTAATGTGACATGCTGTAGCTCAATAGGATACAGTGGCCCCTCCACTTTTATGAGGGTTCAGGGCGCCAAACTCTCGTGAAAGTGGGAAAACCGCAAATAACTCCCCGCCATGGTTCCCCCTCCCGGTCCCTTCTGGGACTTCCCCTTTCCCTTCTCTTGCCTTTTGCGTGCTGGGACCAGATGCAAGGGAATGGTGGAGCGAGCTCTGGGGGGGAGCAGACATGCTTCTCCACATTTCCTTGCCTTTTGTCCAGGTGTTTACCTTTCTTCTCTGTGCCTGGCAAAATGCATGGGAATGGGAGGAGGAGAACTGGGGGTGGGGAGGCATGTGCGCGCTTTGCGAATAATCAAATTTGCGAAGGTCAGTGGGGAGGGAGGGCTGTATATGGCTTAGGATCAATCTATCTACAGGAGGACTTTCCAAGTGTAAGCTTCAGGTTTAGACCTTCTTCTTTTGGCAGATATTTAATGCTTAACATATTTTTTTAAAAAATCATTATTAGTTTTATTCCTAGCCCAGTATTCTTAGTATTTTGACATCTTAATATTGGAATTGGTTGCTTTATTGTTTTTATTATTGCTTTTCTTGAAAGGTATTTTTTTTAAGATTGTAAACTACCCTGAGGACATTTGCTGTTGGAGCAGTATAAGCATATATTAAGCACATATATTATAAATAAAACATTATATCCAACTGGCCGGTGATTGCTCCCGACTAGAAAAAAAAAAGACAGTGTTCTCAGTGGCTATTGAGTGAGGTTATTTGGTAGTTAATTAGGATAAACACTCAATGAAATAAGAAGGACATGACAGAATCTTCTTCAATTGATTTTACTTGTGCATGCACATTTAGTCTTGTATAGTAACAGCACATATTCTGTTTTGTCTCTGCTGTTACAGGTTTTGCCTGGCATTCTGCAGAAGCACTGCTGTATTTTACCAGACCGGAATACAGGTAACCATTAAGGTGTCCCCTTCCCCGCACTGGCATTCTGTTCTTTTAATTCACATTAATTCACATAGCCTTCCACAGCTATGCTGGACTGCAACATCCATGGTCCTCTTGCTTAGGGATGCTGGGAGTTGTAGTTTAGCATATCTAGAGGAAACTAGCTTGGGAAAAGCTGCATTAACATATCACTTTGCACTGAGAGAAGGAATTGTGAGGATTACACATGAGTCAGAGGACTCCCTTGCTGCTACTCATGCGGGATGTTGAAATAACAGAAGCTGTGAGATATGGATTACCTAATACAATCCAGTCCCTGAATATAAATTTGCTGTTCTTTGTAGAACAGCACATTTATAAAATATGTGACATTTGAGGCCAGTACTTTTCTAGGAAATTTATGTCAGCTATTGCTGTTTTGAGTTGCGCCTATTTCTGAATTATGTATTTTGAAAACATATTTCTAGTTATGCATTTCAGAAAAACCCACAAAATTATTATGCTGTGTAAATTCTGTTGCTTTATATTCTCATTAGCTTTAAACTCTATTTTTATATGGAGCTGAAGATGATATTAAATTGCTTCTAACTATTGTGTGAGAGGAATCATTTGAAATGATACAATGTTGTTCAGCTCTAAGAACATTACAACTTGGTGGCTGCAGGTTAATTTCTGGGATACTGCATACAATTGATTTTAAGTAATAGCCTGTAAAGGGCATGTGCCTAAATGTACTCTGAAGCCTGTCTTTTGTAACTAGATCTAAATTGGATTGTCTCATGTGCTTATTACTTGTTGATCTAGAGAAATCATGCTTTCGTTCTTGCATTTGACACAGGAATGATAGACAACTAGAGTTTTAGGATTGAGTTATGCCTTCCTATATCTATGTTTAAGATATTGCCTCAGCTGGGTACACCAATGAAAAGCTTGGACACCATCTGTGGATTGATTTGGCCCAGTTTGTTCACTGAAATGGCTATCAGCCCTGCTTCTGTTAACTTGGACTGTCCATACTATGATTTCCCTTCTGTATCAGGCTTAATTCTGTTTGTACAGGCTAGAATTATACAGCAAATTCCTAGATGAAAATCTGAGAATCAACTGCTCAGTTTGTCCTACCTACATAGGATTTTAGGTTTGATGAATTTGCTCACTGTGATGAGCATAGTGTCACTCTTTAGCAGGCCAAGAGTTTATGAGTGGCCAGTCACCAAGGACCAAACCAGGAAAGGCTTCTCTCTGATGCCCTTTCCTCCTCCAGAAATTGGACATTGCTGCCTGAAGGAGTTCAAGCAGCAATATTTGACTGTCTACTTTCACAGGAGCCTTTGTGTTGGCTGTGGGAACTGGTAGCAACCAACAAGAGTTGGAGATGTCAGGAGCACTTCAGACCAGAGTTGCCTGGCTAGCTATTATTCTGGTGACCTTTTCCGTTCTGATAGTTGAAGTCTGAGTAAAGTCCAAGGCCTATCAGCCCTAATCAGCACAGCCAATGGTCAAGAATGCTGGAAGTTGCAGTCCAGCATCTTGCGGGTTTCATTTTGCTTAACCCTGACAGAGGTGAAATGTTTATACCACCCATAAGACCAGATTGGATCCATTTAACCTAAAGATGGGTAACTGTGGCCTGCAAAAAGTTGTATGATTGCAACTCCTATCACCCCTTCTAACTCCCTTCCCAACATAGCTCATAGTGAGGAATTATGGGAACTGTAAACTAAAAATGTTGGAGCAGCATAGCTGACCATGTTGATTTAACTCGCTGAATGTAACCTTATTTAAAGTGATCAGTATTCATGCAACCTAATGCAGCGGGTGGAATCTGAAATGGAGACAGAAAAGAGCTTGCTTTCCAAAAGAAGAGATGGAAGCATTTGAAAAGCAGAATGTAAACATACAGACAAAAAAGCACACCATAGTTATAGTTAAATAGTTGATCAATCTAAAAATTAGTTCTGAATAGCGATTAATACTTGATATGGCAGGGTTTTTTTTTTCCAAAATAAGACAATTGTTTGGCTCCTCAGCGATACTTAGAGTAGATCCATTGAAGTCACTAGGACCTAAGCAGGTATAATCTGAAGCCTATAAACTCAAAGTATGACTGAGTCTAAATCCAACTCAATGTTTGTTAGCTATTCATCTCTCTCTCTCTGTTTTTTTTTTTAAATAAACATCTGTCTTGGCCTTTTCCATGCTTTTCAGTGTAATTAATACCTGCTTGGCAGCTGAAGCAAAGAGAGAAAAAGGATCAGTTAACATCCACTGAAAGCAAGACTGTTAGTGTGTAGTGTTATGTGGCATAGCTTCCACTGTGCCATAAATATATCCATCTTCTAGCATGAAGAACAGCCAAGGGTCTCTGGAAAATATTAATTACCCTTACAATTATCAGTCAAACCTGCCTTGCATTCCATGGGCAATTAGGGTTTGTAAATCTGGAAGAGCTATGCTCTTCTATCTGCTGTATGAAAAGGAGCGTGTACTGTATTGTGTACCCTATCACATATACAGATTTATCATTTAGGCCGTGGCCTTTCATTTAGATTACTTCAAAACTATCTTTGATGGGAATTTTGCTTGGTGCTCCTCTTTCAGATCACATTGATTATGTAGTTTGAATAAATCAAATAACATCCTATAAAGTCTACAATAAAAAAAGGCATTAATGAATTTTGAACCACTGAAAGTGCCCAAAAGTGGAAAGCTTCTGGAAAGCTGTTTTCTAAAACAGGTAAAAGAACAGCTTTGATGACTCTACCTGAGGAGAAAGTTCCACTTGGTGGAACTGGTGTCGGCTTGGGAAGGGCTATTCATCTGCCACATATGGCCATCCAAATGTATCTGAATTGCAGCTCCGACAGCTCCGGCCAGAAATTTCAGTAGTGAGGAATCACTGGAGTTTAACAGCAGTCCAACAACATCTAGAGGTCCACAGTTGTCCACCCCGATTTGCCAGATAAGTCTTCTCCTCATTGGTAATATTTCTTTCCTTGGGAGAGGGGTTGGAATCATGTGGCTCTCCAGATGGTGTTGGACTTGATCCCTCTCTACTGAGAGTACTGGCTATAGCTGTTGGCTGGAATCCAAATATGTTTGGTTGTTGCTGGGCTGCAACTCCCAGCCCGGCAACCTCTGGAAGGTTGCATGATTTCCATTCTGCCATAGGACATCAGGGAACATGTTGTTATGTCAGTTTAGCTGGATCCCAGCATTGCCCCAAGGAGAATTCCAATGCAGATGAAGCATAGATGATGACCTCCTGTGCCCTCCCAGTGTGAACACATGGGTTTCTCATCATCATCAGAGTTGGGAAATTGCTCCCCTGTACTGTTATTCAGGCATACATCCTCCACCTGTTCCCTGACTGCCAGGGATATAAAGGGTTGCCTGGGTGGCTGGAGGAAGGGAACCAGCATACCAAGAGGAGACAGCATTTCCATCCTGCTATTATCTTCCTGGGAGAGCTTCTGCCTTCTAGCTAGAGAAAGCCAACAACTCCCTTGCAGGACCAGGACCAAGCCTCCAGGTACTGGGCCAACCAAGACAGCCTTGACCTGTTCCCTGGCTGCCAGAGATATACGGGGTTGCCTGGGTGGCGGGCCACCACCAAAGGGGGTCGCCCCTTTGGGGTAGCCACTTTGGAGGTGGTACGAGGGCGAGGGCCAGATACTCCGCTGGAGAATGGACAGAAAGCACTCATTTTATCTCTTTGACATCAACTATCATCTGACTGACAAGCCACTTTCCATCTTGTTTAAAAGAGGCTGTGGTTAGACCACTCCTGAAAAAGCCCTCCTGGATCCTCAAACCACCTTCAGAGTAAGATACGGAGTTGAGACTGCTATGGTTGCCTTAGTGGATGATCTCCATCTTAGCATCAACAAGGAGAGTGTGACCATGTTGGTGCTTTTCAACCTCTCAGTGGCATTCAATACCATCGACCTTCTGGAACACCTGACAGGTTGTGTTGCAGAAAATAGAGATCGAGACCCACGGAGTGGAAATTCCAAGTTTATTCAGCTGGCTGAGTCTCGGTGGAATCGCTTCCAAAGACCGAGAGCCCTGCTTCCATGAATTCACAACAATTTATACATTCTTTGATACAGTGTTATCATGTACATTTTGGCACAGATGTGCTACACACTACAATGGACAATAGACCATTCTGTGACTATGCATTCTTAATGTTGCAGGTAGAAATTCTACCTTACTTTGTTTCTTTTCCACATTCTTCCTCAGTTGGGAATTAGAAGCACTGTGTTGCAGTGGTTTGATCTTACCTGTCAGGCAGGTTCCAGATGGTGGTGCTTGGGGATAGCTGCTCCTCAAAAAAGGAGCTGTTATATGGCATACCACAAGGTGCCATTCTATCCCCAATGCTTTTTAACATCTACATGGAACAGTTGGGAGAGATAATCTGGAGGCATGGGGCAGGATCCTATCAGTATGCTGATGACACCCAAATACACTTCTCCATGCCTTCAAAAACAGCTTCTGATAAGGATAGTGTGTCTCATCTGAATGAATGCTCGAAGGAGGTAACGGGCTGGATGAAGAAAAACAAATTCAAACTGAATCCAGACAAGACAAAGGTGATTACTATTAAGGCTCCTAATCTGGGGTTGGAGGTGTGTCAGCCAGTCCTGGACAGGGTCACAGTCCCCCTGAAAGACTGTGTTCACAGTTTGGGAGTGGTCTTGGATCTGTCCCTCCAAATGTCAACTCAGGTAGACACAAAAGTCAAGAGTGCTTATTATCAGCTTCAGCTGATACGCCAACTGTGCCTTTCCTAGAATTTGAGGACCTGTAGATGGTAGTGCATACAGTTGCATAGGGATGGGAGGCGATGGGGCAGTTTGCCCCTGGCGGAAATGTTTTTTTGGGTGTCCCGGCCCATAGCCATGCCCCCATATGCTGCGGTCACACCCCCACACACCGCGGCCACACACTGTGGCCATGCCCCTGCACCATAGCCACGCCTGCTGTATGCACTCCAAGCTCTACCGCTGAGCGCATGAGCTGGTAACCTCAAGGTTGGACTTCTGCAATGCGCTCTACATTGGGCTACCTTTGTACCAAGTTCAGAAACTTCAAGTGGTTCAAAATACGGCAGCCAAATTGATTACAGATACAGCAAGGAGAAAACATATCACACCAGTATTAAAATCACTGTACTGGCTGCCATTTAGTTTCCAGGCAAAATACAAACTGTTGGTTATTACCTATAAAGCCCTACATGGTTTGGGTCCAAGTTACCTGCAGGATCACCTCCTCCCATACAATCTACCCCATACACTCAGGTCTTCTGGGGACCATCTACTTAAACTGGCCAGAACAAGACTGGCAATGGTCACTCAGAGGACCTTCTTGTTGGCCGCTCCTAGACTGTGGAATGACCTGCTGGAAGAGATTCAACAGCAAAATATGCTCTCTGAATTCAAAAAAATACTAAAGGCTTTTAAGTGTACTTTTAAGTGTACTTTTAATTATGATGTATTTAATTATAGTATATTTGTATTTAATTGTATTTTAGTGTATTTTAACTATGATTTTTTAGGTTTATCTATTCTGTACCTCGTCTCAAGCCTTGGGGAGAGGCAGGTAACAAATAAAATTTATTATTATTATTATTAAATATTAACCTGGTATGTTATTTCTTCTTGGTAGGTCACAAGTAGTCTGAGGTTATTTTGTCCCAACTGTGCTGTTTATGATTTATTTGCAGAGGAGAACCTTAAATACCTAAACTTTTTGCTCTGTTGTCTGCTTGATAGTTAATAAAAATGTGATTTCATTCCATTTGTCTGCTTTTTTTTTTTTTTTGTAAATAAAAGGCTATTGACAAAGTTTAAGCCTTATTTCTCTTAACCTTGCTCAATAGCTTTTACTATAAAAAGTGGTGCTGAATATTTACCATTTTTACCATTTAGATATTACTAGAACTGTTGATGGGAAATCAGAACTCATGCTTTCAGTCTGCTATATAATAATTTCAACATCATGAAGATCACAATAGCTGGTACAGGGGCAGGAGATGGCAGTGGGTGAATAAAGTCCTTCATGTAGAAGAAGATTGAAGATTGACTTGACTTGAACATTGACTTGAAAGTAAGCTCTGACTGGAGAGACTTTGGTAGAAACAAGCTTCGTGCATAAAAATAACAGATGCCTATTTAAACAAATGCACCCTGTATACATTTAATAGAGTGAAATAAAACTGCAAGCACTGTATCAGAATTTAATTGTGTTCTCATCCTCCTTACTTTTGTACCAAAGCAGGCATGGAATCCCATCCCCACCCCAATTTAGTGACTAGTTAACTTTTCTAAATAGATGACTTTGAAGGACTAATATATAGACTTGGAAATGCTGCTGCAGCTGAGCAGATGCTTAGCCAAACATTCACCTATGGATATTTACCATAATGCCCCAGTAAGAATAATATGATGCTACTGCTCATTCTCCCAGTTCTAACCTACCTTTACCTTTAACATAGGTAGCAGGATTGTGTTAAGTTTTCTCTTCTGCACAGAAGGGGTGCTATACAAAGAGACAAGACTGGTGTGAACTTGAGTTTCAAACAGTTGTTTTAATTAATTGTGAATTTCAGTGATAGTTTATCTTGCAATAATTTAGATTGCTAGTAAGCAACTCTTGTATGTTTAGAAATTATCCTACTAAAAATAATCTTTATTGTTTATTTACAATAGCAGAGTGCTATGCTGCTCATGCTTTGATTGTTGCTTCCATATGCATCTAGTTTGCTCCAGTACTGTATGAGATAAACCTTTTATCCCATCCAGTAAGGCTCATATGTTCTAATATTCCATGCTTATAATAAATTCCTATGGTGGCTTGCAATACAAAGTAAAAAGGTAAAATATATACAAAAAATCACTTTGTGTATTAGTCAAGTAGTGATGCCTAACCATTTTGGACTGGTGGATACAATTGGAATGTTGAGAAAATGTCAAGGGCACCATCACATGCTTGTCATGGGGAGCAAGCTCTGCTCAAGAGAAGCAGACTTGTGTTTGGTTTACTAAGGCTTCAAGGGGCACCTCCTGAGAATGTTGGTAGTGGGGCTGCAGGATTTGAATACATATTCAACTTTGACTAATGGTGACAAATCCCTCAAGTCACCCTTGTGATTTATCACAAGGTCAGGTCTTGCAGACTATGGGCTGTGGCTTTCTTGATTGAGTCTATTGACCTGTAATGGGGTCTTCCCCTTTTCTTACTGCCTTGTACCTTGCCAAACATTGAAATCATTTCTAGTTAGTCATGCCTTTTCATGACATGTCCATAATATGACAATCTCAGTTTAGTCATCTTTGCTTCTAGGGAGAGTTCAGGCTTGATTTGCTCTAGGACCCATTTGTTGGTCTTGTTAGCAGTCCAGGGTGTCCTTAGAACTCTGCTCCACTACATTTCAAATGAGTTGATTCTATTCCCATCAGCTTTCTTCACTTGTCCAGCTTAAAAAACCATGGATAGATATTGGAAATAAAATGGACTGGACAATCCTAACTTAGTATCTTTAGTTCTAGTTCCTTCATAGCTGCTCTGCCAAGTTCTAGTCTTCTTTTGATTTCTTGACTTCAGTCATTGTTCTGACTGAGCCAAGATATGGAAAATCTTGAACTATTTCAATGTTGTCACAGTCTACTTTAAAATTATGTAAATCATCCACAGTCATTATTTTTGTTTTCTTAAGTGTATTTTCTTAAGTAAACCTGCCTTTGCATTTTCTTCCTTGACTTTTTTCAGTAGTCATTCCAATTCTTAGCTATTTTCTGCTAGTAGTATAGTGTCACCTGCATTTCTCAAACTGTCGATGTTCCTTCCTCCAGTTCTCAGGGTTCCTTCCTCAGTGTCTAATCCAGCTTTGTGTGTGATACACAGATAGGGTGTAAAATGCAGCCTTGCCTGACTCGCATGCCACTTGGAACCCATTCCATTTTTCTGTAGCTTGTCCTGATGGTAGCTTCTTGATCTGCATGCAGGTCGCACATCAGGACAATCAAAAGTTGTGCCGCAGCCATTTCTTTAAGAGCGAAGCACGGGCTGATTTTCTCCTGTAATTCTTTGGTGCACTTCATTATCTAATGTATGTTTGCAGTATGATTCCCAGTACCTTTTTCCTTCTTGAATCCAGCTTGGACAACTGGCATTTCTCACTCCATATGTGATAAAAGCCTTTGCTGTAGAATTTTCAGCATCACTTTCCTTGCATGGGAACTTAGGACAGTGGTGCTGTGGTTATTGCAATCCTGGAGTCCCTTTTCTTCAAGATTGGAAAGTATGTTGAATGTTTCCAGTCTGTGGGCCTATGTTTTGTTTTCTATATTTGTTGACAGATTTTAGTTAGAACTGCAGTAGATTCTGACTGTGTAGACTGAGGCAGCTCTATTGGTATACCATCTGTTCCTGGTGATTTATTTCTTTCAGGTCCTCTGTGCACAGCTACCACTTCACTTGCTAAAATTGTAAATTCATCTTTAATGATTCCTCTTTGAATGAATCTATCATCCTCTCATCTCTTTTATATAGTTCTTCAGTGTATTGTTTTTCTTGTCTTTTTATTTCTATCTGGTCATTCAGTGTGTTCCCCTGCTAGTCATAGAGCATCCTCACTCTTGGTTTAACTTTCCCTTTGATTTATCAGATCTTGAGGAAGAAGTCTCTTATTCTTCCTTTTTCATTGTCATCTTCTACTTCTCTGGACTGATCACTACAGTAGTTCTATTTGTGCATGCACACAAATCATTGAAAAGCTGCATGGAGGGTTCTGACCCTGTTTCTGGCTCTTTTTACTTTTGCTTCTCATCTGTCCTTAAATGCTTGAAAAGTTTCATTTGTCATCCACTGAGACTTCTCTTTCTTTTCTGATGCAGATAGTGTATTTTTGCATTCTTTCCTGGCAATGTCCCTGGCTTCAGTCCAGAGTTCTATATATATATATATATGTATGTATGTATGTATATGTGTGTGTGTGTGTGTTTGTGTATATATATGTATGTATACACACACACACACACACACATATACATACATACACACACACACACACATATGTATAGATGACATTATCTTTAAATTCTGTGAGGATATTCTTCACATATTTTGGCACAATGGTTGGTTTAGTGTTTTTCTTTAGCTTTACTCTAATTTTTGATATTAGCATGTGTAGCTGGGGCATAAACTTGGATTATGGTTATACTGACAGGCTTTCCCTGAAGTCTTATTGATATTGTTTGGTCAGGCTTTGCATTCTATCCTTTGACTGTTTTTGTTACATCTCTCCTCACTACGAATGCCATCCCATTTCTTCTTAGATTTTCATTTCCTGAGTAAAACACTGTGTAATTATCTGACTCAATTCTCGTCTACTTTAGCTTACTCACCCCAAGTACTAGTGCGTTTATACACTGTGTGTTTAACTTAAACATTTCTTGTTTTACCATGTCTAGTTTCTCCTGATTCATCCTTCTCACATTCTGTATTCTTATGTATTCCATATTCCCATAATATTCCTATAAATATGTGTTGTACAGCTTCAGGCTGAGCACATCAACAGCTGGACATCCTTTCGGCTTGAGTCCAGTTGTGTCATTAGCTGCAGTACTACTCCTACTTGTCCTCTGATATTCCTCAGTAGCTGGTTAAACACCTTCTGACCTGGGATTCAAATCTTATAGTACTATTTCTTGTTTCAGTTTTGATTGTTTCATCATAGGGCTTTCAAGGTTGAAGGCTTCAGGATTGGTTTACCATTGCCTTCTTCTGTGCAGTATAACAAGTGTTAACTATGGTGCCACTGCTGTTTCTCTGAGAGATCCTCTACCAGTGTCATCCCTCCACTACTATTGCTGCCTAGTATTGCTGCTTGGCATGGTTAGTCTGGCTCTTCAGCAAAAGCCTGTCTGAGAGGGGACACCCTACCAGCAGCACTGCTACTGTTAACTTAGAATCTTGCCTCATAGGCACATGCAATACCAACACCATGGAAAGGTAGTGCCATTGCTGGGATAGAATATACCCTCATGTCAGAACTGCCTGTACAGGGCAGGTTAGCATCTCTGAGAGAAGAGCAATAGTTTAACCATCACCTTAGTATGTTCACTTTTTATATAAAGGGAGTGAGCAGCCAAATATATATTTCCCACCTACACATTGGAGCAGTACTGTCTCAGGAGGCCCTTGTCATTTTGTTGTTGAAATATTTGATTTCATTATAGGAAGCGATGATTTTATTATAGCAAAAAAACAAGCAAAACCCTGAGTCTTGACTAATAAATAAGAAGGTTTCAGAGAGTTTTAGGGGCAACGGCAGTATTCACGCATCAGCCATTTATTTGAGTTGCACTTCAGTGATATACTCCTCTTGCGATACAGCCCTTCTAGTATTTGTCCTATGCCTTACAGAATGTCACTTATAAGGAGGCATAGCTGTGCTTGGTGAGCGGCTGCTTTCTAGCCTTGTTTCTATGGAAATGTGGGAGTTAAGAGAGTTTTTGACAGACATGATGGCAAGTAGCCTCTTAATCTATCTAATCCAGAAAATGCTATACACTGGCTAAGTGCTTAATGGAGAGAGGATCTTAACAATGATAAAGGACTGGTTAGTTTACAAGGATCTGCCATCTTTATTTAACCCTTAATGCTGCTGCTGCTGTTGCTCATCATCACCACCATGACCACTATCACCATCATCATAATCAATAGAATCTCCATCACCACCTCTTATCAGTTTACCTGCTGCCCTATAGAGTCTTCGAGTCTTTTTGCCCTACACTATTATAGTGCTATTATTCCGCTTTCAACATCTTGTGGAGTTCTGGGGTTTCTAGTTTACTGAGGCCAAAGAGATCTCTGAATGAGAATTCTAAAAGCCCCTCCATAAAACTGCAAGTCCCAGGATTCCATAGGATGTTGAAAGTGAAATAATAGCATTATAACAGTGTTGAGTGGAAATGGTTTCATTGGCAACAAGGAATGGTCTCTGTTCTCAAATTTTACAATTTAAAATAGAAAGCAGGGGACCAATGGAAACTGAGAAAAAAATACAGTAGGGATGGAGAAGTGTGGGTGAATGCTTTTATACATAAATTTGGCTATGCTTGGGATGCTTTAGAATAAGCTTCAAGAAGATAAGCCAAAAGCAGTGGGGGAAAGGTAAGTTTTGAGGAAGGATTTAACAGAATGGAGATAATAGGGCATGGGAGAAAGAAAGCTGTTCAGCAAATGGACCTGGATCAATGTTTGTGTATTTTTACCTCTTAGACATTTTGGGGTTGGTCTGTGTGCGCATCAGTGAAAGAAAATAGGCAATAACTTGGTCAACAGACAAAAGTATCCTACATGGGTCCAATAAGAAAATGAATTACCTTTAACTATCGCCTGCTCCATTCTACAATTCTTTGATCCATTATTAAGTGTCATTCATTCCAGCAGCTGGGAAGGGTGAGGATGAACCAAGAACTCACCAGTTCCTGGATTTCTAATGATTAATTTAAGAAGTTTTTGCACTGGTTGTTGAATAAGAGACGTGCAACAACTGCTTTGCCAGTACATGGTGCTGTCTCTCCTTTGATGCTCAAAGAGTCCTCTACAGCGCATCTCATCTAGCACTGAAAGCTCTCCAGGTTGCTGACCCTGCTTGTCTTGGTACTCGTCCAAGACCAGGACCTCCTGGAACGTCCATGCTTCGCTGGAACTTTGAAAAATGTTTGACACTGATTAGATGCCATGTGGGGGAGGTTTTCTGAACAGCCTTAAAACCAACTGGTGCCAAACTGCAGTATTTGGTCGAGGAAGAAGAACCAGAGTGACATACTTTCCCGAAAGGGCTCATCTTGGGATGTCACTGTAGAAGGAGTTTTTGACAATGTTTCCCCACAGCAATATCTATATTAACAAGCAGCAGGTCCAGCTTTGTTAACCATTTGCAAACCTGTACGAAATGGTGGTGGGAATGTTTTAAGAGCCCTTTTTCAATTTTCAAAGGGGAAAGAGAAGAGGATGTAAAGTTTAGCAGGAGACAGATACCAGTTGATATCTATTGTTTGGTTCTCAGCCTACAGGCACAACTCCAGACAGCTATAAGGGGAAATACAAACTGCTCCTTAAACTTGGCCCATAGCAAAGGGGCTGGCAAAGTGTGATCTGTTATCCACACATGACCCTCTGGATTTTCAAATGCTGGAAAAAATGTTGTGAAAATGGCTAAATGCTCCCAGAAGCCTCTAAGAGAGAGATATTTGGCTATTTAAATGTTCTTCCCCTGCCAACCTTTTTAGGCCTGAAGTCATTTTAAAAAAACAACAACATAGAAGTGACATCCAACCCCTTCTGGCTTGTAAACCAAGACTATTTCAGTCCTTCTAAAAAAGGGTCAGCTGCTCCCTTCCATAGCCTGAATATAGCTAGTCATAACCTCCAGAGTCTTCTGGGAGCATGATTGCCCATTTATATGCTGACTTTTCATGCTGGGTCTCAGTAGATGTGAGTGTGACTTGCTGGTTCTAACTGAGGGTAATTTGGCCCCTGGAAACAGTGATGCTACGCTCAGTGTGGTGCATGCATTTGTGCATCTGTACACATCCCTTTAGGTGTATATATCTTGACTAGACAGATGAATAAATTATATCTCCCTTCTACTTTATGGTTTGACTGGCAATGATGGAAGCCAATGGGCCAATCCATTCTTTTTACAGTGCCCCTCATTTTCTTATTTTATTATCAGTTATGTTGTTCAGTTTTCCTCCTTTTAAGGGCATATTTGCATGGTGCTTTTTATTCAGACCACAGGAAATAAAGCCCTCTCTTACTGCTGTAATGTGATCAGCTTTTGGTCCTCCACATTCACTAGGGTTAGGGGCACAAGACCTCTGCAAACGGTCTAAATATCTGGGTGTGTGTGTGTATGTGTGTGTGCCTGTGTGTGTCTGTTGGAGGGAAGCCGAGGCACGGTGGGGAGAGTGGGCAGTCAAACCATCTCAGCAAAAGGAGAAGGAAAGGGAGGGTCAGCATGGTGGCCCTATACTTCCTCTCCCTTGCTCATCTCTTTCCTTGGGTGGATGAGGGGCATTGAAAGAGGCTGAAAAATCAGGCTGTGATCTGTCCTTAGGTGGCCAGGCAGTGGCTGGTGGTGGAGGAGGAGGACCAGAGGCAAATTTTTTAAAGGATTTAATGGCCTGATTGGAAAATAAGTGCTTGAAGTGGGGGGGGGGTACAGCGGTTAGACAAACCCACAAATACTCAAATCTGTGAAAGTGTAACCCACAAATGCAGAAGGCCAACTATAATTCTAACTAAACAGTTTGCATCCTAGTTGGGAGAAATGTCGTTCCCCCAAGACCAATATACTTGGTCCAACCCACATCTCTTTGCTTTGTTAGTTATCTATGTATTGCCAATTTCAAAGTCTGGGAGCCACAGAGAGGGCCTTCTCCCATGTTCCCATCCAATGTGCTTGTGAAGGTGGTGAGTCAGAGAGAAATGCCTCCACAGCAGATATTAGGGGTTTGGATAGGCTCATATAAGAAAATATAGTCCTTCAGACAGCCCCAACCCAAGCTGTGTAGTGCTTTATAGGTCACAACCAGCACTCTGAATTGTGTCTGGAAACAAACCAGTAGCCAGTGGAGTATAACAAGTGAGTTAAATACTCCTTATTCCAAGGACCTACAATCTAAGAAGAGATGTAAAGCCAACAGAAATAGAGGAAAGGATAAACATGGAGAGAACATGCTATTATTTCTGTTAGGTGTACTTGGGCTGAGTTACAATAGATCGGGGTGGTGGACATGTTCCTGACTGAAACTCTCATTAGCCTGAGACAGCCAATATAGTTGGTGAAGGATTATGGGAGCTGAAGTCTGAACACATCTGAAGGGCCCCAGGGCCCCTATCCTTGATGCAGAGATGGTCTATAGGCACCTGTTCCAAAGGCTTTGCAGGAAAGGTGATTCTTGTACCCCACTCTCTGGCATAACAGCAGGAGAAACAATGCCAGTCCACTGTTCCTGGTATCCCATGGTATATTTCCTCTGATGGAAGTTCTTACTCTCACATTGCCATGGAATGCTGTCACTGCAAAGTCTGAGAGCTCTTCCTCACAACCATTTGTTTGTGGTAACAACCGTTTTTCAGGTGCATTAGCTTGGGAGGCGAAGCAACATTTGTAGCAGCAAAATTCCTGTACTCACCTGCAAAGCAGTGCAGTTGGAAATGAACATGGGGTGAGTGAAACTGCAGGGCTGATCTGAGACAAAATGGTCATGTGGAGAATCCAGAGTCTGCCTGTTCTTAGAAATGGGATTATCAGGCACCTTGCTATGAAAGCATCACCTTTTTGTTTGTTTTGAATCTCAAGATCAGTGAAAGCAATTTTGCCTTGTCTTAAGGAAAATCACTTTGAAAAAGAGTGCCCTGATTAATCTGTAGATCTATGTCTCTGAAGTATTATTGTTTTTGTTTCAAAAAACAAAAACTAACATACACTGTCAGCAACACAAGTTGCATCAATTAAAGTTTTATAACCCGTGTTGATGCTGATTAACTACAAAGCTAAATGAAGATGGAAAATGGCAAGAATGATTGATGTTTTATTTAAAAGCCACTGTTTGTTTGTTTAGTGGTTCAATTTAATTCGTAAATAGGTACTAAGGCAGTGTATAAATCATATTGAAGCATCTACTTTATATGGATAGGATTTTGACATGCAATTGTGTGGAACATAACACTGAAGTGCTTAGCCTAAAACATGATGTGCTGTATTCATAGTATGTGGGTGTGAATGTGAAGAGGAAGAGATTTAAAATATGAATAAACTGTCTTTTAAAGTAAGCATCTTCCCAAGCTGGCTTCCAACAATCAAGATGCAATATATACAGTTAATAAGCTCCAGTAACAATAAAATTATAATCCAGCAATAATGCTAAAACACACACATAGCGTGTATTAAAATTCAGTAAATAATAACATCTAAAATCCTTTTATATATTTGAGAACCCAACACAATGCTATTTGCAGATTGAGGGTGCAATCATATAGCCACTTAACTGAGAGTAAGGACCATTCAGTTCATAGAGCTTACTTCTGAGCAGACATGTATAGTCTTGTGAGATGTGTGCATGAGAGAAAGAAATTTTAAAAACTGCATGCTGTTTGCAACATCCCTGGTGTCCCTTAGAAAAGGTTTTGTTGTTGTGTGCCTCCAAGTTGTTTGTGACTTAAAGTGAACATATGGTGGAGTTTTCTTGGCAACATTTGTTCAGAGGGGTTTGTCTTTGTCTTCCTTTGAGGGTGAGAAAGTGTGATGGAAAAGGTTTACTCCTAGCTTTATCTCTGTTATTTCCTGGGGAAGATGCTGTGATGGGGCGAGGTGTTAGAGAGGGAAGTAGACATTCTTTTCATATGCTTTGATCCTAATTTGAACCATCCCCACTTGTGGTGACTTAAACAAGGAAATAAATCACAGATAGCTGATCACTTGGTTAATGTATATCTGTGACCTTTGTATTGTATCTGGTCTAACTTTTAATCCAGCTCATAATGAGGTTTCTATAATCCTTAATAATGATCTGCAGCAGGCCAGAATGCCCCTGTAGTGACAGCCTACAATGGAAGACAACTCACATTGAGTACTGACTGTATCGTATATGTCGTATACAATGGTGCATGCATTTGCAGAAATCTGGTAGTCTTGGAGATATAGCAGATGGGTGGGGAAGGAAAGGGCTATTTTGTTCCCTCTGGCAATGTGTATAGGAACAAAGCTTCCAAACGGAGCGTTGATAATATGCTATCTCTTTGAATGTTTGTCCAATGTGATTTTGACTTACGATAGGGAAAAAAAAGTAAAAATTAAAATTAAATTTTACCATATTCCATTGCTGAGCTTATATGCAATAGAAGTACATGACTTGGTGTAGATGCTACATAGACACTGTGTCAACAATGGCACTTTATGGTGAAATCCTACATTTCATCAGCCTTCTCAAACTGGTGCCCTTTAGACATTTTGGAGTAAAACTCTAGTCACTCCCAGCAGCAGGACCAATGGTCAGAGATTCTAATCAAATAACATCTGTAGAATGCAACATATTACAGAAGTGTGTATTAATTAGACTATTACAGAAGAGTGTATATAAATGGCAAGTATGATTCAGTCTCCCCAACCCAGTGTACTCCAAATGTTCTAGACTACAATTCCATAATGCCTGTTGATTGGCTTTGTTGGCTATTGTCTGTGGAAGTTGTGATATGTAACATCTGGAAGGCACCAAATGAGGGAGACTACTGTACACTTCGTGCTTGTACGTGCCTTCAAGTCACTTTTTGACATGGCAAATAGGGTTTTCTCAGGCAAGGAATACTCAGAAGTGATTTTGCCAGTTCCTTCCTCTGAAATACAGCCTATAGCATCTGGTATTCATTTTCTTCCATCCAAGTACTGACCAGGGATAACCCTGCTTAGCTTCTGTTGCCTTCAGGGTACACTTTAGCTATATTAAAACTTTTAACTATCCTGCCTCTGCTCCTTTTATCTTCATTGGGTAACCTGAATAATTCTCAAGCACAGATAACTATTCCCATTTCATTTTCACAATAACCAACTTTAAATAGGGCAGATGTCAAGAAGAGTAATTTATCACTGTCCCTTTTCAGATGTGACCATTATTCCAACTCTTTTGTTTCTCAGCTTTTAACCATTAGCAGTTCTCAAAAGGAGCTTGCTTTCTATCCTATGGCTTTTTTTGAAACCCAACCAGAAGAACAGTTTCAAATGATTTAAAAGCTAACATGCGGCATTCTGAATATTTGACAGTATTATTTTACTGGCCTTGTGAACTTTCTTCTAAGTGACAATCATGGCTAGCTAATTTTGCTCTTGCTTAATGCTGTGTTTTGTAAAGGAAAGCATCATTTCAGTATTTCCCTTTTAAGTCTTTTTTTCTAGCAACTGAGAATTGCAGGTGACCGTTTTTAATTTGCAGAAAAAGCTTTTACCTGAAAAAGCTTTTTGCTGAAGGTGGAATATGCAACTGCTTGGAAATTTAGGAGCATGTGATTGAAATGGAACTATGGTTTGGGGGAAAGGGGAAAGAAATTGCAACAATAATATTTAAGAACATGTGGAGGAAAACACTGTCCTGTGTTTTCAATGTCTTTCTGTAGATTTGCTACCAGAACTGAACAAGGAATGAGATGCTGTTAAAAGTGAGAAATCTCTATTGTTCTAAGCTTGTGTTATGTTGCATGATAAAAATAAAATGCATTTGACATCAAGCATACATTTGAAAGATGGACCAAAGTTACTGTGTACATTTCTAATGTGTGCACAGTAGGGATGTGAATCTTCATCAGTTCTGTGCTAGTGGGCAAGAATTAATGATTTAACCATTTTCTCCCTACTACAAGGAAGTCCATGAAAATTGCAGAATTTTTGAGGCTTGTTTGCTGTTTGAACAAAATTCCACCATGGATTTTTTCCCCCCAAAAGAACAATACATTTCATGTTTTCTGTGCAGGAAAGTTGGTTTCTGTTCCAAAAAAACAAAACGAAAGAAACAAAAAACAAAAGAAAACAAAAACTTAAGTGCAGAAAATGCAATTTTCTGTGGAAAAAAATCTATGCACATTTTTTGTAAACTACGAAAAGATTCTCATCCATCCAGAATTCCCAGGATGCCACCACTTAGGAATAATCATATGCATCCAGATTTAGTATATTTACAAAGAGTCCTTTCTCAGCCTGGGCACAAGCATGTTTTAAACAAAGGAGGGTTGTGTGTATTAATGCATCCATTTGAAAAAATATGAACAAAAATATGTGCCAGTGGGATTTTACATTAAAAAATGTCTTCACAGAACTGACATGAAATAGACTCATAGGCAGGAAAAGGGTGATAGCTGCAGAAATGCCCTTTATGAATGTGGCCATCCCTATTAATACCTATGGGGAAGTTTACATAAAACAACTGTTTTTGTTTGTGTTTTTGGAGATCTTATGTCATCTGAGCCCCCCCCCCCATGGATTGAGACCACATGTGTTTTTCCTTATTAATTATCCTGACTCAGTCTCCTTAGTTGTTAGAATACAATTTGAGTCCTATATGGCATGGATTTTTTCCACACCAAAAATCTTGGGTTTTTCTCAACCTTTCGGGAATGACATATAATTTGATTAAGTTAGGAAAAGTGAAGGAAAAATGACTTCTTTATGATTGGAAAGTAAAAGAGTAGGGCACCAGTTCTATAGGGAGTTCTTTGTTAAAAGTACAATTCAGAAAGGGAGATTTTTCCAGTATCCTAAAGGAAGACAAAAAACTTTTTTTTAATTAAATCTTTATTGAACAAAGACAAAAAAGAGAAACAAATAGCAAACACTGTATATCAATACATAAAACTAAAAATGCATAACACAGTACAAATTAGAAAACTACAAAACTACAACTAACTAATAGAAAAAAACCCTACAGATAACTAGAATTGATTCCTGCCCTTGTTACAACAGCGGATGTTAATCAGGTAGAAATTAATACTTGCTGTTAATCATTCTTATCACCCTGGACATATATCTACAAAATTACATACAGAACTTATAAACAATTGAAATCATTTATCAAATCATTCTATATTCTGTGTTAGTTTAAACTAACTATCAATAATTATCAATCATCAAAATATAATACTAATGATTCTAAAAAGTTAATATGTCTAAAGTTCTTCTTCGTGGTCTCTGTGCCTCACACATTGCATGCATGGTAGTGTTCAGAAAGTTCTAGAGCTAAGCAGCTTGGCGGGAACCCCTCCCCCCGCTCATACTGAGCATGCTCAGCCCGCCAAGCTAACAGTCCCTTCTCAGTTTTCTTTCGTCCGCTGGCGTGTTCGCAGCGAATGGAAGGTTCTCCAGCTTGGCAGCTTCTTTGTGGTGTTTTTTCTCTTTGTTTTTCCTCTTTTCTCCTTGGACTTCTTTTCGTGAGAATCCCTCCTATCTTCTTATGTCTTCTTTGTTTAAACTTTGCGTTTTGTGTGGTCGAAAAGTCACCCTCTCCGATGGGCACTCCCAGTGCCTTTTTTGCCTTGGGGAAGCCCATAACGTATGGGCCTGCCCCGTTTGTAAAGAATTCACAGCACAGACCCTGTGGAACAGGTCGTCTAGGCTGAAGTCCCACTGTTGGGACCAGTCTCTAAAAATTAAAGAACAAGCGGCTAAGAACACTGCCCTTTTTACTACCATGGCTTCGCGTCCCTCGTCTGCGGTGTGACCATCGACCACACCCTCATCGGTATCGACGGCTGCGATACCGGCCGTAACAGTACTGGGCTCGGTACCGTCCTCCTTGCCTCCGGTCTCCGCCTTGCCATGTTATTCCGAAACTTTCCAGGATGCCAGTTACCTCTTCATCATCGGGGGATGCCCCTACGGGCTCGCAGGCGGCTCCATCCCCCAAGCCTCTCACGGCGGCCAGTGGAAGCAGCCCTCTTCTTTGGATCCTTCAATGAAGGATAAAAAGAAAAAGAAGGAGAAGCATAGGTCACCTTCTCCGCGACCAACCTGTCCGCTGACGCCCCCTCCAACATAACCTGTGATGGATACGGTTGAGGAGGAGGGCCCTCCGGATATATCTGCGGAACATGATGATGCCCAGCTCCCGGCAGTTCTGTTACCACCGGCGCCATGTGATCCTCCTGTACTGTCCGCGCCGACCATGCCACACGGTCACCCTCACCATGGGCTGGACCGTCCGGATCTCTCTCTGGAAACCCCACAGGCTTCATCTCGGCACGGGGCATCTTCCTGTGACTGCGCTCGCCATAGCGCAGCACGCTCTCAGGCCCATACCGATAGACACCAATCCCTGCGGCGGCAGGAGGCCACCTCCAATCGTGGCAGATCCAGGACTAGGATCGATTCGCCGTTCTCGTCGGCATCCTACATCGCACGGTACAGCCATAAGCACATGTGGCGAGAGCAGCCGGGATCATATTATTCATATTCCCCTGCCTATAGAGACCAGTACCGTGCGGACGTCCGTCACTGGTCCCCATATTGCTGTTGATCCAGATCGCTGTCTGCGGGCTCCCTGTACCGTCCGGCGCCCCGGTACCATCGATCCCCATCTCGGTCGAGATCCCGATCCCCCTACTATTGTAGGAGATCTAGAGACCGTTCGCCACGCTACCAGCCAGTGTCCTCGCCTCCTCGGGTCATGGCTACTATTTCAAGGCCAACCACGGAGGCTCCTCCATCGCTCCAGCAGTCGATGATGGTGCCAATATGCACTCAGTCGATCCAGCGCCCGATCCCTGCTGTTCTGCCGATACTGTCCTCCACGGCACCACCACCAGCTCTCCTACCGTCAGTACCGTCTTCCTTACCATCGACGGTGACCGCTCCACCTCCACCGACCGCCGCATCGCTGCCACCTCAGTTGCCTCCAGCCCAAGGGCCGCCTTCGCACTCTTCGTGGTCCTATGAGTCTGACTCGGACTCTGGCGACTCCACACCTGACTCGCATACGTCTCTGCCACTGGCTTTCGGAGAGCCCACACCGGACTCGGCACCCGAGGATGTCAAGCAGTTTTCCGACATCCTCCTCCGCATGGCCAGCACCCTCGACCTCGATGTCTCTGGACCGGCACTGACAGTGCAGGACCCAGTATTCCATTATGTGGACATGCACCCACCATCTGCGGCACTGATACCGTTCTTGCCGGTCTTGCAGGAGGTACCGAAACATACTTGGGCCCAGCCAGCCTCCCTGCAGCCGATACCTCATCGCCTAGAGCACCTGTACAGGAGTCAAAAGAAGGATGTCGACTTCTTATTCAACCACCCAGTGCCCAATTCCATCGTAGTCAAATCCTCCCAGACCAAGGGCGGTAAAAGGGCACACACCACCCCGCCCGATCGAGAGGGCCACAGGCTGGACTTATTTACTCGGCCTCCTCCCTAATTGCGAGGATCTCCAACACCCAGGCCTGCCTCGCCGCCTACCAACGTAATAGTTGGAACAGATTTTATCCTCTGCTGGCCCATCTGCCGGATGATCATCGGACGAACGTGATCCAGTTTTATAATGAATTGGTTGCGCTGTCCAATCAGCAGATTCTGTCCTCCCGGCATGTGGTCGAGGGAGCAGCCCGGGTGATGGTGGGAGTGGTCGCCCTTCGACGATTCACCTGGCTACGGTCTGTGGGACTCCAAGAGGACAGCAGGAAGCGCATCAAAGATTTGCCCTTCAATGGACAGGGACTATTCCATTCTACAACGGATGTCTCGATGGACCACCTTGTGAAGGTACGTCTCACAGCAAAATGGATGGGGATCCACCAAATGCCGCAGTCCCATTGCAGTTTCGCTTCCCACTTCCCGCTCTTCTTGGTGCAGATCGTCCTACATCTGCCAATCTCATTCGCTGCGATGGACATCAGCTCAGTCCTCGTTACCGTCTTCTACCCGCAGACCCCTGTGAAGACGTCAGCCTTCTTCCAAAAAGTTGTCATCTACGATGAAGTCGAGGTTTTGACTTCTGCTGCAGGTCACCACCACATCCATTCTTCCGCCTGCCTGCCAGCTTCGTCGAACACCCGGGTCTGGCCCGTCATCTCAACAAATGGTGTCACATCACCATGGATTCTTGGGTTCTCTCCATCGTCTGTCTTGGTTACGCCATCGAATTTCAAAGTATACCACCTTGAGGCGTCTACTACTCTGCTAGAGGAGATACAGTCCCTACTGCAGAAAGGAGCCATAGAGCAGGTCCTGCCTTCAGCCAGTACCACTGGCTTTTTCTCCCAGTACTTCACGGTACCGAAATCGGACAGTAACTTGTGACTGATCCTGGACCTCAGGGGGCTGAATTCGTACATTCTCCCCCGGAAATTCAAGATGGTCACTCTATCCTCCATCCTGCCCTTCCTACGACGTTGGGACTGGTTTGCCTCTATTGACCTACCAGATGCCTACTTCCATATCACAATTTGGCCCCACCACAGGAGGTATCTGCGATTCGTGGTCGACGGCACCTGCTACCAGTACAAGGTGCTACCGTTTGGGCTGTCCACCACGCCCAGGGTCTTCACCAAATGCATGGCCCCAGTGGTATCGTACCTCCGAACAAAGCGCGTTATGGTATATCCCTGTCTCGACAACTGGCTATGGTGGTGCCCTGCAAGCAGAAGCTATACGGGGACATCCATCTCATGCTGTCTCTTTTGTCCTGCCTTGGCCTCAGGGTGAACCCGAAGAAGTCCCACCTCGAACCAACCCGAATTTTGGACTTCATCGGAGCCACTCTAGACACTGTTTCAGCCAAGGCCTTCCTCCCATTAAAATGGGCCCACACTCTGCGCTGAGCTGCTACCGCTGTCCTCCACACCCCTGTAGTCTCGGTGAGGAGGATCCAGCAACTTCTCAGCTACATGGACGGTGACAACAGACGCCTCCCTCTACGGATGGGGGGCGCATTGCGGCGATCTCAGGGTGCAAGGGCACTGGACTGGCCTAGAGACTCACCTGCACATCAATGCCCTGGAACTTCTCGCCATCCTGAAAGCGCTAAGGGCTTTCCGCAATCTCATTGTCGGCCTCATGGTGCAAATCCTCTCAGACAACACAACGGCTGTGTGCTATGTGAACAGACAAGGGGGTACCTGATCCACCACCCTCCTCAACATAGCCCTTCGTCTTTGGGACTGGTGTGTACTGCTCCAGATTCACCCCGTCGCTGTCCACCTGGCAGGCCGGGAGAATGTCATGGCAGGCACCCTCAGCAGAGACACCTCATGCCACCATGAGTGGTCCCTCTCTGAGACCGCCTTTTGGGCGATAGCAGCCCGATGGGACCATCCATTGATCGACCTCTTCACCACCAGTAAGAACAGGAAGTGTCCCCGGTACAGCTCGAGAGCCAGCCTGGGTTGGGGCTCTCTCGGCGATGCTTTTCAGTTCCTCTGGGACAAGGAACTTCTGTACGCGTTCCCGCTGCTGGGCAGAGTGGTCGCCAAGATCCTCTCCGATCGTGCCGACGCCATCCTAGTGGCCCCATATTGACTGAGGCAGCACTGGTTCGGCCCCCTCTTCACGGCCGCTCGGGGCTGGGCTCTCAAGCTTCCATCGGTACCGGACCTCCTCTCCCACTCGGACGGTCTGCTGCTGCATCCAGACCTCCCTCTCCTGTGTCTCCATGAGTGGCGGATAACCCCTGAGATGCTCCGGCCATATGGGACGTCCTCATTGCGGCCAGGAAGATGTCTACGCGTCAATCTTACCATTACAAGTGGCAGAGGTTTGTGGCCTTCGCTGATGCTCGTCATGAACTGGCATCGCCTGTCGCCCTACCTATCATGCTGCACTTCCTTCTGCACCTTCAGGAACAGAGATTGGCCTTTTCATCTTTGAGGGTCTACCTCGTGGCTATTGTTGCCTACCAGCCACATGGTTCCCCCTCTGCGACCCTCTTCCAAGATGTACCCTTAAGCAATTCTTTAAGGGACTGCAGCATCTTTATCCACCAGTATCTCCACTGCTTCCGCCTTGGTTGCTGTCCCTGGTGCTTTTGCAGCTGACGCAACCGCCCTTTGAGCCTATGACCACCTCTGATGACAGGCTCCTGACGATGAAGACGGCCTTCCTTGTCGCTGTCACCTTGGCCAGGCGAGTGAGTGAGCTTACCGCACTTTGGTTCCTTGTCTTCCACCGGGGCAAGGTGGTCTTGCGTCCAGACATCTCCTTCCTGCCTAAGGTTGTCTCTGATTTCCATCTCAACCAGGATGTCATCCTCCCTACTTTCTATCCGGATCTGACTATGCCTCTGGAGCGATCGTTCCACTTGCTCGACACCTGTCGAGCTCTGGCTTTTTACATCCAACACACTTCGTCCTTTCGCCGGACTCCCCACCTGTTTGTTTGCTATGGTGGTTGTCGAAAGGGGCAGAAGGTGTCCACCCAAAGGTTTTCCAAATGGGTGGCCCAGACCATTTTGCTGGCGTATGAACTGGCTAACTAGCCTCCGCCAACTTTGCTCCGTGCCCACTCCACTAGAGCCGTGGCCTCATCAGCAGCTCTCCGAGGGGTGGACCTGCAGGAGCTGTGTCATATGGCTACCTGGTCACGACCCCTGACCTTTGTGTGCCACTACTGATTGGACTGCCAGGCTCAATGAGTTGCCTGCTTTGGCCGTGCGGTGTTGTCTTCCGTTCTCTAGGACCTGACCCACCGTCCACTGGTAAGCTACACAGTCTCCCAATGTGTGAGGCACAGAGACCACGAAGAAGAAGAACAGGTTGCTTACCTGTAACTGTGGTTCTTCGAGTAGTCATCTGTGCCCTCACACGCCCCCGCCCAGCCTTCCCCTCTCCAGATCCTGCTCTGACGGACTTCAAACTGAGGAGGGACCGTTAGCTTGGTGGGCTGAGCATGCTCAGTACGAGCGGGGGGAGGGGTTCCCACCAAACTGCTTAGCTCTAGAACTTTCCGAACGCTACCGCGCATGTGCAAAGATCCCAATGTGTGAGGGCACAGATGACCACTCAAAGAACCACAGTTACAGGTAAGCAACCTGTTCTTCTTTACTTACTACTTAAAATATAAATATATAGGTTTAGCCTAACTTATTCTATATTCTATTTAAATCATTCCTAGTTTACTGCTATACTATATACTATATTAGTTTAAACTCATAACAGTCAACAAAAAAACAGTAATATCACTCCAAATAGTAATAAACCTCCAGGTAGGAAAACATCTAAAAGTAACAAATAAGGAAAAACTATTAATTCCAACTACACTTCTCATATGGTACTAAGAAGGTTAAAATCAAAGTATAAAAGGCCTATCTATAAAATCTTCAGATCACCTTCATTCTCTCATTCCCTTCCCAGTAATCAATATTAATAAATCACCTCTCCCAGTCCGTAAACTCTTCTTCTCAACTTTACAGACATCTTTCTTCATCAAAATCATTTCTTTCTTCTTTCTTTCCCTCCAAAGCCCATTTATCAGATCAGTCATGCTCAACCTGTGTCTTTCATTCTCGTGTGTGTGTGTGTGTGTGTGTGTGTGTGTGTATCAATAAAATCAGCTCTTCAAGTCAGTCCCAGCTGGTGGGTATAATCTTTCTGAGAAGTTTAACTACAACTAAAATATATTTATTTATTTATTATTAAATATAATTTTATTTAATGCGTAGACCAAAGGCCATTTGCATACAAAGTATTAAAAAAATACAATACAAAATGTTAGTATAAAATAATTTAAAATACATATATAAAGACAGCATAGCAAAAGTACATCATACATTAAGCTACATAATGGACATGTGTGAGAGAAATTTAGAATTTGGTTTAGTTAAAACATAAACAATAAAACTGTAATTAAGTGAATGTATCTCCAGAACAATCAACCGCGATATCGGCAACATATCTGGCCTGGATCTTCATAGCTGGCAGAGTGAAAAGAGAGACCTTACGAGTTACCATGGAGTCAGTATTACAACTAAAATATAATTTTTCCTTCTCTTGAAATCTTTTAGAACTACAAGCAAGTTGGCATAAGTTGCATTATATTGTATTATGGCCATACTCTAAGATTTGGACTTTCCTTCTCCTAGCCTTCATCCTTCCTGCATCAGCTATATTGGCTCTCTCCAATTTATACTGTGTAGTTATCTCAATTTGGACATCCATGGATTCTGAGTCTTGAATAATTTCTGACAGGATTCCTGTTAGTTCCTCCTTCAGCTGAGCCTGGGCAGATATACTTTTTTTCAGGCATCTGTTGAATTCCTGCAGTTCCAGCTGCCCCATGCTGAGGATCTCCTGTCATTCGCTCTAAAAATGCATCATTTTCAATGGTGGTTCTAAATTGCCTGAGTTCTGCCAGAAACGTCACAAAATAGTTAGGTTCATTATCCTGTTCAGATAAATCTCCTCCACTTTGATTGTTTTTTTCCAAAATTGGAGCCATGATAGTTTTATGTAAAAAAAAAAAGGGGGGGGGAGGAAACAATACAAAACTTCCCTTTTCTCCAATGTTATTATTTCATGGCCATCTAGTGTTCAGTATGTTCTCACACAAAACAGTCCCAAACATTAGATAAGGACTGTTCCTACATAAACTTTCTCAGAACCACAAAATTTGGCGCAACCCTAGCCAGCAAGCAGACCAGAAATCCAATTTTTATAATCCCAAGCATGGTGATCTTGCAAATATCATTAAAATTCTTTTCAGTTGAATATATGAGCATTGATATGGGAATACACATAGAAGAATACATCTTCCACTCCAATTAACCAAGGCAAGCCAAGGCAAATGTACCAGTAGCAGTTCATACACACACAGAAAAGGAAAAACAGCATTTAGTCCAAAAATACAAAATCAACTGGGAAAAATTAGTAGTCATGTCCCTTAATAATCCAAAAGTAAATTCCAAAGTGAAAAAGCAAGAAGAACCCAGGGTTGAATTATTTGGCACACGCAGGTTATCATTCTCATGTCTGTCAAAAGGAGACTGTCTCTTTAAATCCTCCCTTGCGTTTAGCGATACAGTTTCATCTGCAACAATCAAGGACTTCTTGAGGAAGACAAAAGCCTTAGGTTACTTCAACGCTGTCTGTAAAAGGCTGCGCTTAAAGACAACATGCAGGCTGTAGCTGCTGCAATACACAGGAGCTGGCCTGTTTCCAGAACCACTCTAAAGAAACCATGTAACCCTTTTTTGATGGAACTGCTCTTGCTGCCAATAAACTAATCTGAGTTCAATGTGCCAGGGGTGTCATTTAAAGTTCTAAATGGCAGTGCCTAAGTACTTGAAGGAGTGCTTCATACCTTCAAACTGTCCTAATTTGGTAGGAACAGTAATTTTTTTCTCTGCTGGTGCATTTTTTCAGCTGCTTTTAAAATGTTGCAGTTTCTCTCTCACTTTTTCTTTTTGTTATCAGCTTACTATAGCAAATTGAGTTCAAAATGCAAAAGTAGTTTGCACTCATTTAACTCAATGTGGGGAGAGAAGAGGAGAGACTAGATTCTTGCCGTTGCCAGCAGGCTCAGGCAGTAACAAACTGCTGCAGCCTCTCCTAGTTGGCGTGTTCTCCCTTATTATTAACTCTTACAAAATACAGTTTGGAAACTACTTTTATGCATACCATGGAAGTTTTGGTGGGAGGTTTGGCACTCAAACTTGGGCTTTGCCCTACACAACTGACTCCTTGCTAACCTCCATTGCTCACAAAACAAAATATGGAATATTTTAAGTCAAGGCACTGAAGAAAGCACTTGTCTGTTGGGGGATTCCAGGGGACACACTGTGTGCCAGCATGACCCACAGAACACCTGTGCTTCAAAACAGGCAGACGCAAAAACCAGCATATGATTAAAAACAACCGGAGGCCAGAGATGAGGCCAAACAAACTAGTCTTTATTATAAAACAGCTTAAGTAACATAAAGAAGTCAAAAGCTAGGTAAAATCCATTGTGCTTCTCTCTCCTCCTACAGCATGACAGAGAGAGAGCCATGCTAAAAAGCTAAACAGCAAGCAAAGGGGGAGTGAATCAAAGAGAGGGCTGTGAGAAATTCCTCACAGCAGTTATAGCTACTGTGGGATTGTTTTTCCAGACACCCCTTAGGTTCCCACAGGAACTGAGAGAGACAAACCAGATATCTCTTATCACACCGGCTGGGTCAAGCTGACCTGCAAGTTACCATGACCACAAGCGCAGCAGAGGAACAAGTCTCAAACTTAACCCTTTAGGCAGGGATCTGGAAGCCTAATACTTAACATTGTCAAGGTCAGAGACCCAGGCAGCAAACCAGCCCAGAGAAGGGAGTGGGAGAGCTAGCAGAGTCCTACTGGGAGGAGTCAAGCAAGCAACTACTCAAAGGAAGTCCATTTACCTAAGCCAGAGCAACAAGCAAAAGCCATAGTCAAGAGTTCCAAAAGCCAGGGGTCAGGAGCCAAGAGATCAATCCAAGATATCAGGAGCTAGAAGCAAGGGGAAGGCTTGTAAGAAGTTTGCCACAAGCAAAGGAAAGCTTCCAAGCAGGCAGTTATATAGCCCAAGGCACAGATGTGTTCAGTCACCGCTTCTTAAACTTAGCCAAGGAAGCCTCCCTTTGCACAGCTCTCTTGAGTCTCTGCCTTGATTGGGGGCTGATTGAAGCAGGCTCCAGAGCATCTTCAGAATCAGATCCCTGTTGCTCTAAAGGAGCAGGCAGAGGAATGTCCGAGCCTGCTTGGTCCATGGCAGCAGGGGGATCTCCTGAGCTGCAGGACTCATCTCCAGCCAGAGCCACAGGGACCAACAGCTGCTGCTCGTCATCAGCAGCTCTGACAGGGGCTTCAGTTATCACAGCACTCACCATAGTAGAGAAACAAGCTTTCTTGGCAACATAAGACTAGACTGGCTGTGTTTAAGAAAGTAGTTTATCTGTGTTGCAATATTTTTTTCATAATGTGAATTATAATAAACTCTCTGTTTCTGAAATACTCTGGATTTGTGCAGTGGTGGAGCTTGGAGTGTGTGGAGGGGGGGAGGAGGGGGGCTGCGGTGCTTGTGGTATGGCCTGGACATGCTGGGGCATGGCTATGGGCAGGGACACCCCAGAAACATTGCTGCATGGGGTGAATCACCCCGCCCGCCCCCACGTCTCTACATGACTGGATTTGTGGAGGGATGACATTGGAATACCCACTGCTAGCAGATATGTCCCTGCTCACTCTCCTCATGGACTTTTGGCAAATGGAATAGAGTACTTCCATGTGGATGTGTCTCTTTCCCTTCCCCTTATCAGGCTCCAGCTGTGGTATGTTGCTATGACAATGGCCCAGAGAGTGAGGATGCTGGGAAATGTAAACATATGGTTATATAAAAACAAGTACATTTTCCTGGCACCTGATATGTATGAATGTATTACATTTACCTCCAGTTTTTCCTCTAATGCACTTAAGGTAGCATATGTAGCTGTCGTTCTCACAACAACCCTGTGAGGTAGGTTAAGCTGTAACAGAGATGAAGATTGCCCGTGGTCACACAGTGAGTTTATGACTGAGTGGTGCTTGAAACTTGATCTTACAAGTCCAGTGCTCTAATCACTGCACCACATACTATGGTAGCTGTCGGATACAGGTGAAACAGAGACCATTTCTGCATGATGAGGGCTCTTGCGAGTCATCCCATTGCAGTACCGGCAGAGAAGGGAGTGTGACAGGAATGCTACCCTCTTCATGGGACTGACTTCCTGTGGAAGGGAGCGCGATGGCCCTGCCTCTTCCTTCCACAGCATAGCCGGGCATTTCCCAGGCTGTGCTGGGGAAGGAAGTGTCACCGTCTCACTTCCTGACCTTCCGCGGAACAGGTATGTATGAGAGCGTTGCGTGATCATGGACACTAAACAAATTTTATCCATTTAACGAATACTCCACAAGCACAATGCATGGAGATGGGATGGCACTGGGCCAGTGACAATGTCATGGCGAATCATGACCAGCCGACTGCTGCCATCCTGTCCCCATGCCAAGACAGCCCCGTTGTGCAGAAATGGCCAGAGAAAGGAGGGAGGAAAAGAGAGACCTACCTGCTATTTCTTCCTTCCCTGCTGGCCTAGCTGCTGCAACTAGAGACCTGATCCTTTTGTTACCTTGGTCCAGTAATAAGGTGGGGAAGGTGAGAATGATAATTGGTTTTGCAATTGTATATTTTTATTATTCCTTCCTTCCCTCTATGTGTGTGTATAGACATATATTTTAGATTGCACACCTTTGATAGGATGTACTATGTTTGGTTGTTTTGCTTGTAAAGTGCCATGTACATTGATGGCACTATAGAAATAGATGATGGTGATGATGATGATGATGATGACAATGATAAAGGCAAATGTGAAGGCCTTTGGGGCCTTTGGCTGTGTTCCTGATGACTTTGGCAACTGTAAAGCAAGGTCTATAGAAGGCCTCAGAAACAGGCTCAGAAACAGCACAGTTGTTTTTTGACTCTTCAGGCAAATAGCTTGTTTAGTCAAGTTAAATCATGAATTGAGTCTTGGACAGGACTATATGGAGTGTGAGGTACCAAACTGTCATGCAGATTCCAATACTATTAATGAATAAGTATCCATTGGCCAGGTTTAGGATGCTTATGTCAAAGGCACAACAAGCCGAGTGTGTACATCCATGTGTATGTGTACATAGCATGTTTTGGGCATTTTCATACAAAAGCAGTAGAATCACTGGCTGATCTTGCAGATGGTTTTCTTTTTTTTAATAAATATTTTTATTATTTTCCAATAAATTATTAGCACAAACAGACAAACCGCATGTATCAGTATAAGAGCAGCAAATAAGATATAATACCAGACAGTACCATATATGTAACAAGGGGGAAAAAACCCCAAATAATAGTATCATATATAAGTATCATATGAGATTGATGTTGTGAAAAGTAAAACCACCATATACATTAAAGTTGACTTCTCTCTCTGCTAGAACCACAGATTGGGTGAATTACGCTCTTGTTATATACTCTTTTCCTTTTCGTTTTATATCATTCTGTCATTGGAACACATTGGTACTAATTATTTATCTGATCATTGAAACATAGTTTGTTAACTTATATTTAATTACATAAATTGCAATCTTAACAGAACTTTCCTAAAGTTATAATATACATATGTTGATACCACTATCACGGGACTTTCTATTTCCGTGCTGTCTATTCCTCGTCTACCTTTTTGCAGATGGTTTTCAATCGTAGACAATATTGTAAAATCTGTCATTCAAATTTCACTTGAAAAATTTTCATTTCCTCAGCCAAAGTAATTGGAATAATGCAGAATTTATGACTCACTAAACTTACAGTATAGGACATAAAAAAAGACATTGGAATTACACTGTAGGTGACAAACATACGTAGGATGAAATCAAATTGCTTCTAAGAAAGAGACAAATTTGGAAAATAAGCGTTGGCCATTGTTTCTTGATGCCAGTTTCTTATTAATTCATTTTTATATTATATAGCTTTCTAGAACTTCCACTAGACGGTTATTCTGTCTGTCACAAGCAGTTTTTCCCAGCACAAGTTTTTGCAATAATTAAACAAAATCTTTTTTTAAAAAAAATAAAATAGTTGACATACATACCTTGATTTTTATGTAATTCTGTTGGAGCCAGAAGTTTTGAACCAATAAACAGTATTAACCTTTTATTTCAGAAATAAATACGTAACACAGTTTTAATTGTATGGTGACAGATTTTATGTTTTTGTGCTGCTTTTCAAAATGGGTGGGGTGAATCTTTTGAATTTGTTTCCCAATGTAAAAAATTTAAACCATTAAAACTGTTGCTATAGAAACAACAATAGTAAGATAATTTAACTGGATGGACTTCATTGTATGTGCCTCTATCTGTTGGATTATGCATTTTATTAATATCCAGACTATTTTCATTCTAAGTGTTGCATACACCCATTTGAATACCGCCACCCCAATTTGTGGGCACTGACATGTTTTCCTAGCTTACGTTTTGCTGTTGAATGCATCAGCCCTATGAGCCATTAGCAGATAACAGCTACAGTGAGCTAGTGGGGTATGCTAATGCTTTCCTCTTTCAGTGGATTGGGCTAAAGATTTATATTTGCACAATTATTTCCACAGATGAAAAGCGGACAAAGCAGAAGAGGCTGTTATTAGCAATGCCCCATCAAAAGGAAAAAAGGAAGGAAAAAAAAAGAGTAATTCCTCCCCTTAATGTTTCCAATCTGTTGCCATGGCCATCCATCCACCTATAACTTTTCTAGATGCATTTCTTGGTGACTCAGGTAGCATAATGAAGCTGTGTTAGGATGGATTACTCACTCATTAAGCTTCTTTTAATATTCATAGTCAAGGTAGCTGGGATGGTAGATGAGGGAATAACACCCCTTAAACAGGATATGATCCTTTGTTAATTTTCTGATGTACTCTGATAATGTCAGTGATCCTTTCCACACTACACTGTTATAGTGCTATTATTCCACTTTCAACATCCAGTGGAATTCTGGGGTTTGTAGTTTACTGAAGCCAAAGAGCTCCCTGGCTGAGAATTCTGAAGGCCCCTCCATAAACTACAAACCCCAGGATTTCATAGGATGTTGAAAGTGGAATAAAAGCACTATAACAGCATAGTGTGGAAAGGCCCAGTGTATTTGCCTAGTATCTGGAGGGATATGCTTTACCCTGCTTCAGAGAAGTGTTGTGTGCTTTCAAGTCATTTCTGACTTATGGTGACCCTAAGGGAAACCTATCATGGGGTTTTCTTGGCATGATTTGTTCAGACGGGGTTTGCCTTTGCCTTCTTCTGAGATTGGGAGAGTGGGACTTGCCCAAGGTCACCCAGTGGGTCCGTGGCTGAGCAGGAATTTGAACCCTGGTTTCCAGAATCCTAGTCAACACCCAAACCACTATACTACCCTGGATCTAACTCAGGTGAATTAGTCTAATTCAGTTCAGCGTTCAAGAATTTTGAGTGTAGGAGTGAAAAGTGATTATAATTTCACATTCATCTAGAATAATTTACATATTTCTGGACTTTTTTTTTTAATAAAAAGAAATGACTTATAGAACATATGGGTTCCTCTGATATCAATACTTGGAAGAACCTTTTTACATTTTCTGTGCTAGTGTTTTCTTTGTGTACAGTACTGTTCCAGTGGATGCTTTTCTTAATCAGAACTATATAAAATTAATATTACTTAATAAATAATATAATAATGTCTTTGGACTACTATTGTCTGGTGGTTGTGAAAGTTGGACATTGAAGAAAATTGAAGAGGAGAGAATTAACTCATTTGAAATATGGTGCTGGATGAGATTTCTGCAGATACCATGGACTGCCAAAATGGACAAAAAAATGAGTGTGAGAGCAAATCAAGCCCGAACTCTCCCAGAAGCCAAAAGACTAAACTAAGGCTATTGTTCTTGGAATATATCATGAGATGGCATGACGCACTAGAAGATAAAATGTTGTTGTTGTTGTTGTTGTTGTTGTTGTTGTTGTGTGCCTTCAAGACATTTCCACCTTATGGTGACCCTAAGGCAAACCTATCATGGGGTTTTCTGGGGGTAAGAGTATGTGTGATGCACCCAAAGTTACCCAGTGGGTTTCCACGGCTTAGTAGAGAATTGAATCCTGATCTACAGGGTGGTAGTCCAATTATTAAACCACTACACCGCGCTGGCTCTTGGAGAGGCAATGCTGTCTGGTAAAATGGAAGAGAGTAGGAAAAACAGTAAGTCCACATTACATGTGGATAAAGTAAATCAAGGTAGCCCCAGCCTTGAGTCTGCAAAGCTTGAGCAGGGCTGTTAATAGCTGGGCCTCTTGGAAGGCAATTAACAACAAACTTAGGTCTGGGGATTGTTACTGCCCTGGCTAGTCCGAGCTTTGGGGATATTAAAAGATATCCTTTTGATATCACAATTCGGCTGCACTTCTCTATTCCCCTCCACGTGCTTGCGAGGCCACCGGACAAGCACGCATACAAGCTTGGCCGTTAATCGCCGTAATATTCCTGGACAACACAGGCAGGCCAGAAAATAGCTGACTCGCTGCTTTAGGAGACCTCCAGGCAAGTACTCTAATTAGGTATACATGCAACCTACAAAAGAGCCTCTGCCCCGCGCTGGCAGCTTGGTGGGTTAACTATACTATACCCAAGTACTCTGCGTTTGCATACTGGCTACCCTATTGAAAACCTCTGCGATAACTCAATCATTCAGATTCTGATCTTTCGGAGGCTTTGTCTCCAACTCCAAATCTATTGTTTTCCCCCAAGTACGGCATAGCCTGCAGTCACATTCTCCTTATAAAAACCCTTGATTCCCAGACCTTCCTCGGATCGCTCCCGAGTTTCATCCCGCCTTGCTACCGCTTTGCTTGGCGAGCCTCCCCTCAGCTCCACGTGCTGAGCTACATCGCACTCCAGCCTCACTCTCCATTTTTTTTTCTGGGCTTCAGGATAGGTGAAGTATCACCCAAACCAGCAACCCCTCTAAAAATCCCTGTATACCACTCCAACCTTTATTTTCTTTAGTTATCTTGTGTGAATGTGTCACATACACTGTTTTGCTCATGTTTAATAAAACATCATTTATTGTTTCAACTTTTGTGTGCTCCTTGACTCGACCCGACCCCGTAGACATAGGGTTTAAGATCTCGCCACGTTACCCTGCCTCTCGTAATGCTAAGCAGTGCTCTGAGCTAATTTTCCCCACCTTTAGTTGAGCACATTTTGGTGTCCCTCCCGGGACCTCCAGTACACAGGGTAACAGGATTATGGAAGCTGTAGCCTAAAAAAGTGATGTCTCTGAGCTATCTGTGTGTGCATCTTTGGAGACCCATATGCATGGCTCTCTTTCTTCTCTATCTCCTTATTTCACTGCAGGGCACATAAAGCGTAGTTACTACCCCTTGAAAGGTCAACAAATACAGCAAGACAAATTGGCTTGCTCTTACATGAGACTGTAAAATTATGCAAACTTCTTGATGCATTCCTGGCAGGAAAGAGAAATAGCTAATGATCCCAGGTTTGCTTCATGAAGTGCTGTTGTGCAGAGAGAGAGAAAAACAGCTTTTAAGGGTTTGTTTTTTTTTAGCTTGGTTAAAATTGGTATGGGGCCTTATGGAATGGAACTGTGAGGTTTACTGATTAAGAATCCAGTGCAGGAGTGCTCACTGTGGTGCAGATATCAGTCAGACTGGGACAAAAGAGACCCTGGTTCAAACTCCTACTTGGCCCCAAAACATTCATGTTGACCTTAACAGATTAGATAGGTGGACCAAAACTAACAGATTTGATTTCAATAGAGAGAAATTGGATTGGGGAATATGGGGGAAATTTACAGGTACAGAAATAGGCCAGTTGCTACAGACATGAGACCTAGCAGCAAGGAGGAGGACAGCATGCTCCCTCAGGAACCCAAACTGTGTATGTAAATAACTCTGAATACGGACTGCACTGGGAAATGTGGAACAAAGTTACAGGAAATGGAGAAGACAGTTTGGTGAGTTCTTAAGAGGAAACAAAAACCCCGAGCAATGCCGGGTAAATACGCTAGTAGAATCCGTAAGTCACAAGTCAACACAGCCCCATGAAACATCCTAGTTTCTATATTCTTGTGCTGAAATATTTATGCAAACAGGTTCAAATTGATGGAAGAAGATTGCTTAGGCGACACTAATGGTCCAAAATTGCTCACAGAATTTCCCTCCATTTTGGAATGAGTCACTGAACACTGCTTTGGATTTCATAGGCATGGCTTGTTCTGGATAGAGAGAGCATTTAGAGACTTTCCTTTCACTCAGTTTTGCAGTGTTGCCAAGCAATTGTTGTGTTTCTATATTGTTGTATATATTGTATGATATTTTGATATTATGTTTGGTAATGTTGCCTTGAAAGCCAGTTATGTGTGGTGAGTTGCATGTTGAACGAGGGTTCAAAGCCATGGAAACCCACCGGGTCACTGTGGATCATGCTCCCTTATTCTTAGAGGGAAGCAGCGGCAAAGCTCTTCTGAATAATCTTTCCAAAAAAATCCAGTGATAGGATCACCACCAGTCACAATCATCTTGAAGGCATGCAACAGCAATAATTTTGCCTCAGAATAAGGCTCTAGTTTGAATGAACAAATGGCATCAAAATGGATGCTGAAAAATCCAGTTGATTTGATAGATGTTCATTGTTGCAGGAAGTTCATTTCTGTGGGTGGTCACAAACACCTTGTAAAACTTTGTGGGAGAAAAAAGATGAAGGACACTTACTATTCCTTCCTGGCACCCCACTTTGTTGCAGTCACTAGGCACTGAACCTTTAAATTCATTTTGGTGCCCCTTTCATCTTTAATCCCAGGGAAGCAACCTAGCTTGTCCATTTCTGCAACTGGCCCTGCTCACAGAGGAAACTTGTGGCTTGTCTTGAGCATTTATCCTGATCCTTAACACTCTGCTTAAAGCGTGACTCATTCGTTTTGCACATTAAAAATGAAACGAAACACGATATGCCCCTGAGCAACATCTTATTCAATTAAATGCGGAATTAAGAAATATGTAAGAGCACGTCAATTTCTATCCTGCAAGCACATGAAATTAATGGTATTTAAATGGTGCTTTAATCTGGCTGTATGGCACACCGTACCATGTGAGCACAATCCGTTTGGCTTCTCTGAGGTGGTGAACAAATATGATTTTGCTGAAAGCTGAGCTTCATTTGGGGAGTAGGGTGATATGTCCTTTTTGTGGAGGTTTTCTCAGATCAGAAAATCGCTTTGATTTTGCTCATTGGGGTACTGGTGGTTCAGAAATGTGGTAACAAAAAGTTACTTGAAAACATATCCAGGGTTAGATGTGTTGGCCATGCAGCAAAATACAACAAGATCCAAAATCCACAAAAGAGTGATGCCTTTACTGGCCAGCCAAAATGCTGAAAACACATCATGCAAGCTTTCAAAGCTTCACTGGCTTCTTCATTATCTTTGCCAGCCGGCGAAGCTTCGAAAGCTCCTGTGATGTATTTTCTGCGTTTTGCTTGACCAATAAAGTTATTTGACATTGAGAAGGAGGGCGTACTGAAATAGTGCTAATAAAGCGGTAATCTTGTTGTCAGTGAAGCAAAATCTGATTATTTTAAATCTTAAACTTTCAAATCAGTCGTCAGCATTGTAGAAGAGCTGTATTTTCAGAAGGCCTCTCCTGATGATCTTGGGTGGAAGGTGGGGGATTATAAAGAGGACGGCAAATAAGCTCCTTATCTCTCATATCTGAAAAAAGGCTATACTTTTATTTGTTTATAGCAATAATTAAGTGTATGGAAGGAAATAATAGTAAGGAAGCAGTGTAAGAAAGTAACGTTATATAAACATTTACTGATTTCTAATGGGATAATGATACATCTAATGCTTTCTGGATTGCGCGCTATATCTTCTCTCATGAAAGTTCAAAGCTGCATGTCATTTCATGACCTGAGAATTACAAAGTAAGTCAAAAGAAGCCCTGTCATTAACAAGTGCAAACCCTTTGGCAGACTTTGAATACATTATACAGTTCTTCCTCTCTTTTTGAAAACATACTGTGTCTGAGGCAGGAGGCCCCGTCCAAGGCTACTCAAACTGTGTACCTGTGAAATGGCAATAATGGTGACCTCGACAAAGGGTTCTTTGGGACACAGAGGACGAGACCGAGGAAAGTCTGATGTACCACATGCTGGAGAGCCTGTGCGTGTGTATATGAAGGGGACATGGATGACAAGGATGTTGCTGTATGTTCTCAATAATTGTAATCAGGGTTGGCCCCAGGTTCTAGGGGGCCATTTGGAAGAACTGAGAAATTCTACTCTACCTGGCTGGCATACCTTCCAACATTTCACAGGTGAACACTGGAACACATTGGCCGGCAACGTCAGAATGTGTGCAAAATGGCAAAAACTATTTAAGGAGAAAGAACACGCAACCTAGGAGAAGCTACTGCAGTTTGCATTTGCCATAGCCTACTGGGAAGGATGAGATTCTGCTCTCTCCTTTTCTCTCTTCACTAAAAAGTTGATTGTGTTCACATGAGTTTTACACTTTGAACCTAGTGTACAGCTGTTGAAATAAGCTAAAGACAAAGGCGGAATATGGATGAAGGAGAGCTGGAAACGTGAGATCACAGAGGATTAATTGAGACTATTCCTTACAAATCAGGACAATTGGAGAATGTTTTTGGTTCTTTGAGCTGCTGCTTTTTCTCCCCTTCTGTACATACTGGTATATTTTACTAAAAGAAAAGTAATAGATTGTTACAAATAACTTGTAATAGTTATTAATTTATAAACATTTAAAAGGAAAAGAAAAGATTACAAAAAGATGAAACACAACAATAACAAGAAAAATTTAGTAGCAAAATTCTCCATCATATTTATGTTATAATTCATATGTTATAGTAGCATTAATGTTATCTTTATGGCTGATATTACTAACACCTTCAATCCATCCATCTTCTTTCTCGGTTTTCTTATTTCCCTGCCAAGCTTCCTTTTTTAAAAGTAAACCTAGATTTGCAGAGCCTTTAAAAAAAAAATACTAATTTTTAATACTGATTTCCAGTCTTTCAGAAAATCCTCAATTGGCTTAGAACCCACATTAATTTGGCAATCTAGGCTAACTCAGTGAGTTTAGTAATCAATTCTTCCATCCTTGGGAGTTCAGTCTGTTCTCAAGTTTGAGCAAAGAATAGTTTTGTTGCTCTTGTCTTGTATCAAAGAAGTAATCCATATTTACTGTCCAGTTTTTTTATCCATAATGCCCAAAAGAAACATTTCTGGTAACATTTCAAAATCTACCTTTAAAATTATTTGGATTAACATAGAAATCTTAGATCAGTAACTTTTTGCCTTCTTACAAGTTCACCACACCTGAAGAAAAGGAGCCTTCCTTACTTTGGCATCCCCAAAATTAGTTTGAAACATTCTGGGTAATTTTTGACAGCTTATTTGAGGTTAGGTACCACCTGTACATCATCTTATCCAAGTTTTCTTTTAAGCTACTACACAAAGTAAATTTTATATCTCTGGGCCACATCTTTTCCCATACATCCATATGATCTTTATGCCCAAAACTTTGGGCCTACTACACTCTTTTATGGGTTCATCTTTTGTCTTTGATTTCAAAAGCGATATATACAATTTTTAAATTATGTTGTCATCATCTTTGTTGTGTGCCTTTAAGCAGTTTCTGACTTACGGCGATCTATCATGGGGTTTTTAGGGGCTGAGAGAGTGTGACACACCCAAGGTTACCCAGTGGGTCATCTTTACACAACTCTAAATAAACCTCATTTTCTCCAACCCCTATGGCTGCATTTCTCTTATTTTGATTAAATCTGTCCTTAAGTTGCATATAAGCAAACTAATTAAGATGTTTGCCTTCCTTAAAGAGAATGTTTCTTGATTTAAACTTCCAGTTGTCTTGTTCAAAGTACAAAAGACAATTGTAAAGCAACCATCTCCTGTTTTTAACCCATTCTTTCCTACAAGATTAGCAGAGCTTAGATTAATAAAGAAGAGATAGGCAAAGTGCAACCTGTAGGCCAGGTCTTTCCAAACGATGTGCCGCGACACATTAGTGTGTCGCCTGAAGTGTGTAGGTGTCACTTATAATCTTGGAAATGTATGTTATTATTTAAAAATCATATATTTTAAAAAATATATGAAAAATTTTCATGAGATATGTTGTGTTGCCATACATTTTGTTTTTACAATTTATGTATGTGTGTGTGTCTCTTGTAAGTGGTTAGTTTAACTTCCGGTTTGCTAGTAAAACTGAATTACTGTGTTGCAAAATGATGCATGTCTAAAAAATGTGTCACCAACATGAAAAGTTTGGAAAGCTCTGCTGTAGGCTATATATATATTTACTGTGGCATTTTGTATTTCTGTATATGGCCCTTGAACCAAATGCTTCCCAATGCATGATGTCTGTCCCTGCCCTGTTGACACCAATGAGCCTAATAGTCAAACTACATTTCTCCTTACCTAGGCAGTATGTAGCCTTCACTGTACCTTTTCGTTACTCAGAAGTATTGGGGATCTGATATGATTGCCACATTAGTGTGGGGTATAGAAAAGTTTTAAATTCTCCCTACTGCTTTGTTCATGATTACACACACACACCCTCCCCCACTTGCCATGTGGGGTGGGAATGGGCTCTTGATGCAGATCAGGGCCAGAGTCAGGGGAAAGAGTTAAAGCCCCTGTCTTATGCTAGGGTCCTCATTCAGGTTACTATACTTGCTTTCGCATATGGACAAAGAACAGGTATGGCTGCTCACAGTGCATGGAAATTGACATTTGGTTTAACTCTTAACATATGCATCGTGCCTCATGCTGTTCAGCACTTGTAGCATCATGCAGGTGACAAACATTTTGACTGCCTGGAGACTGGAAAGAGTAGGGATGCTTCTCAGCCTCTTTGATTGAGAATGCATCTCATATATTCTCCTTTCTTTCTCTGCATTTCTGTGAAAGCATCACCTGCTGTGGTCTCTGCTGAGTTGATTATTTTGTGAATTGGTTCTAATCAATGCTGCAAACTAATCCTGAGCTGTTGGATTATTTCAGTTTATATCTTTGTTTGGATTTATTATTTATTTTGCCATTTCCCCCCCCTGCAGAACAATTCAATCAGGATAATTTTAGGAGATGGGACCCACTAGGAGGTCTGGTCCATATTTAAGCCTCAGTGTGAATGAGAGGGGATTCTTCACCTCTTCCCCAGTCCATAATGATGGCTCTGTAAGAAGGTGTGTGTGTGTGTGTGTGAGAGAGAGAGAGAGAGAGAGAGAGAGAGAGATAGGGAGATGGTTTCTCCTGTAATTCCACATAGGGGCTATGGCAGGAATGGACAATTTCCTTGAGTTCATTGGGTTCATTGCTCCCTCCCAAATGTGCCAAACACTACAGCCAACCTCCACTGAAATTTTGGCAATGGCAAAAACTGATGCTTCCCCCTAATTTTTATGTTAAGTAGATATAAGCAGAGATATTCCTGGTAAAAGAGAATACTCATAACTGATTGGTAGTATGACTTTGTACAGGCGCACACACAAGGAGCCAAGCAGAGTCCTCCTTAATCTCTGTCTCATTATTGCTCATGTCAGCCCATACACAGAATGGCAGTCTAACAAATTTCCTGTACCCGCCTCTAGTCTACCCTTTCCAACGTGGAGTAATTAGCTTTGACCTTCTTCTGCTGCTTGGAGAGGGAGGATTGGATCTTGCCAGTTTCTTTTGACAAATGGCCAAGCATCGTAGTAAAGAGAGAGAGGGGCCTCGGGTGATCCAACAGTGTGAACTACCTTGGACTTATAAAGATAGGGGTCATACCCTATACCACTGTGTTTCATCTGACATACCTTTTCAGAACAGAGCTGTTATATTGTGAAACACTTGAGGATGCTGTTAAAAATGGCTGCTGAAATTCTATATGACCCTTTATATAATGGAACTTTGTGTATCCCTAGCTATGTAGCAGAGGTCCTAAGGAACTTGGTTACTGAATTGTGAAGATGAGTAATGGAACGTTGGCAGGAGTGCCCAATACACATTTGTGCCTGATGCTCATTGTGCCTGATGCTCAATAAGAGGGATGTGATGTGCATCAGTCCTGTTATGCATTGGTCCCATGGTACACTGGGCACCAATGCACACTGGGCACTTCACTGGCTCTGCTATCTAGTAATGTAAGAGCAGCTCTCTACTGTGTCATTCTAATTTCTGCAGACGTAAGTCCACTTACGAAGATGTAACACCCCAACAGGATCCCATCTGGCTTCTTCCTGTGGATTTCTTCCCCTAACATATACCCTCTCATTTACCTCATGCCAGTTTATATTTTTTTTCCCTGTCCCAACCAGCCAGTTTTGTGAAGAAGTAGCTACCATCCAAAGTGGGCTGAATGATGCTATTTGACTTAAATGGTTTTTGGTGGCTGTCTAGTATCTTGTAGAGTGTGTAGTTCAGTTGTTCATAAGATCTTGCATGAAGAAATGAAACTGCATTTTAAGTGTGTTTGCTGTGCACATGTAGGGCCTGAAAGAACATTTTTGGTATGACAGTCAGCCAATCGTATCCTCTTTCCAGGACATTCAATTCCATTTATCTTTCCCCAAATCCTTTCCCATTGTTCTTGCTTTAGGATGCATTGTTCTGCACAGCTGCTGAATTTGCAAAACTGCATGGGCTGTTGAGAGCTTCTACTTATCCCCACTTCTGTTATCAATTGTGAGGACCTCCAACTGTTCCACTGCTTTGTTTTTGTGTTTCCTCAAGTTGTTGTCTGGCTTTTGGCGACCCTAAGGTGAACCTTTCACAGGGTTTTCTTGGCGAGATTTGTTCAGAGGGGTTTGCTTTTGCCTTCCTCAGGCTGAGAGACTATGACTTGCCCAAGGTGACCCAGTGGATTTTCATGGCTGCGTGGGGATTCAAACTCTAGTCTCCAGAGTCACATGCCATTTCCACTCTACACTGTTACAGTGCTATTATTCCATTTTCAACATCCTGTGGAATTCTGGGGTTTGTAGTTTCCTGAGGCCAAAGAGTTCTCTGGCTCAGAATTCGAAATGCCCCTCCCTAAACTGCAAACCCCAGGATTCCATAGGATGTTGAAAGTGGAATAATAGCACTGTAACATTGTAGTATGGAAAGGCCTATAGTTGAATGCTCAAACTACTACACCATGCTGGTTATGCCCCACTGCTGTGGCATTACATCTGGAGACTTTCTAGATACCCTCATGGTTCCCGTGTGATAATTTATTCATCAATCTGCTCACTGCCCACTAACACCCTGATACCATGTGTCTAAGAACTCAAATTTTCCGATAACTCTTATGTAGCTTTCTCAAAGTCAGAAGTATGTAATACAAGGCTACCTTATAAAACAGAAGTGGAACATAATGTCAAAGATTACTTATTTAATACATCTAAATACTGACTGACTGTAACTAACTCCAACTCATATCTCTAACACCAGCAGTCATATCTCTAACTGATATCCTAAATGATCCATGTAGGCTCAACATGGACTCAGCTGTCCAGCTCTGACATACACCTAACCTTTTAAACATCCCTTCAGACACAAGGTTTTTTAAACATCCCGTGAAACAACATTCCACACCTTCTCAACATTCCAAACTTTCACCCCTCCACACAGATCCTTACTTATATACTGTACATTGCATACGTAACCATAATTCACCTTAATTTACCTAATAAATGCAACAACACTTTCCCCTCAAAGTCCTTAACATCGCACCTCCCTTTAAAGTTTTTCCTCTTTCTTTTTTGTCGTATGGCCAACATGGGGTTTTCCTAAGCCTGTTGATATCACCCTCTTATGACCTGGATATTTTGTTTCAGTGACATAAGGAATAGTTCTCACTATCAATGTATACAGTGGGCTCTTGGTATCTGCTAGGGTTTGGTCCCAGGACCCTCCATCGGTATCAAAAGTCATGGATGCTCAAGTCTCATTAATGTGTAGTAAAATGGTGTCCATTATATATAATGGCAAAATCAAAGTTTGCTTTTTGGATATTTTTATAATATTTTCAAGCCATGGTTGGTTGAATCTGTGGATATAGATCCATAGATCTGAAGGCCAAACTGGATGGTGGCATATAAGATAAATACCAGAATTTACTTTGGCCATGGTATTGTAGCTCATGATTTTGACTACAAAGAAGTAAAGTCTCTAATCTTTTCCCCTGTTTCTCGTGTAAATAATGGAACTTTTGAACTATGAACAAGTCTTCTCATGATTAAATGGAAAGAAGGATTTGAAATATATTATCAAAGGCAGCTGTTCAGTAGGAGGAGGTGGAAATGTCTTCAGTAGAAACACAGCAGTTTCATATGCACACACAACTATTTCGGTAGCTTATTAATATGCAGATCCTGAAAAGTTAAGCTGAATCCCAGAGGAAAAAGTGAAGTGAAATGATAGCTTGCCAACTAACAATAGTATTTTTGTCATAAATGTTCTTGCATTGTTTGAAAAATCAGCACCAATATGTGCATCCCAGACTAACTGCAGTGTGATTGGGTTGTATTTTTAGTCTGACAAATTCACTAAGTTATTTAAAGATCCTCTCTTGGACACAGGCCTGATTTCTCATTCTGTACCTTAGAATGTATCAATTAGGCAGAAGCTTCATTACATTAATGGCTGTTCTGTCAGCAGAACTATGTGGGGAGCTATTTTTTTGTGGATGGAAAGGTGGTTTTAAGAAACACATATTGAAATAGCAAAAGAATTCTTATTTTTCTTGAAAACAAACCACTAAATTTGTTTGATATGTACTACAGTTTCCCAGAAAATTCCCACTCTAGTTTTAATCATGGGGGAAGGATTGGTCTAACAACTAGTTCTAGTCCTTTGTTTCATCAAAGTTATTCATTAGTAGTGTATCTATGTCACAGTACACAATTACAGTAATTTGATATCACTTTAATTCCTATAGCTATATCCTATGAAATCTTGTGATCTGTAGTTTGCTGAGGGACTCAGAATTCTCTGCTAGAGATAGCTGAAGGGAGTGGTGAGTGAGACATCTAAGAACTTCACCAAGCAACAAATCACAAGATTCTATAGGATGAAGCCATGACAATTAAGGTGAGATCAAACTGCTATAATGGTTCAATGTAGATGGTTTCTTCAAGCTAACTGCTGGCTTGAAAGGAAGCTTATCAGCTTGCTAGGTGAAGTCTTTGCGCATACTATACTTCGTTATGGGCTGCTGGATTCTCCATTCAGGATGCTTTGAGTCTTTATGGAGAAGAGGAGGCATTTCATTCTACTATATCAGTATGCTTCTTGATATGTAGCATTGTAATAGTACTTGGTGCTGTAGTCATCATCACAAGGAAATCAAATTGGTCCCTTTAGAAGCACACATCTGTGTTTACCTTTTAGATTTTTTTCCCGGTTTTCATTCAAGATCTTCAACCATGCTTCTTCCCAAACCTCCATTACATTATTCCATTATTCCAAGGTGTCTACTCTCAAATTCAATGGAACAGTGTTTTGTACATTTTGAAGACACTTGTTTTCGGGATAGGTTATGAGTGGGCACACCATTCCCATCACACTTTAGATTGTCTGTCTTACCATGTTGGCATGTTCCTTCAAAAGAATGTAATTTAAAAAGTGTAAGTCCAATGCAGCCAAGTTAATATTGAACTAGATGAGAGGTGTTACAATGTCTCCAACTAAAATATGTCCCTGGAAATTTCATTTAAAAAATTATGCTGAAATATTTCTTCAAGTCCATCACATGTCTCTGTTTTCTAGACATCTGCGAGTATATTGTCCACCTTTCATAGGGATGTATTTTGGATACACTGGCAAAAAAGTCAAGAGTGCTTTATATATTGCATCTGTCCTACCTTGTCTCATAGCAAGCAGCTTTCTATGGAGTTATGTAGCCCAGTGTTGTGTATGTTGACTGGCAGAAACTCTCAGGAGTTTCTGAGGGTTCTTTCCAAGCCCTGTCTGGACATACCAAGACATAACTGGACCTGGGATCCTCTGCAAGCAAGATATGTGTACTCTGCCCACTGATTACCACTTCTCTCTGGACATTGATTTTGCCATTAGTGCTTTCCTGCATTTTTGATATTGAGAGGGAGGAAGTAACTTAAGGGCTTTAGTTATGCATAGAGAGCCAGCGTGGTGTAGTGGTCTGAGGATTGGGCTATGACCCTGGAGACCAGGGTTCGATTCTCCGCTTGGCCACGGAAACCCACTTGGTTTGGGCACATCACACACTCTCAGCCTCCAGAAAACCCCAAGATAGGTTTGCCTGAGGGTCGCCATAAGTTAGAAATGACTTGGAGACACACAACAACAGTAAATTGTGCATAACGTACATAAAGTGAGTTGGAGTGAAACTAGGGGTGTAAGAATTGGTTTCCATTTAAGTGGTTCTATTCTCTTATTTGAATGGGGATTCCTTACCCATTTTTCTTTCCTGTAGCTCTTGCTTCATCTACTCCTAATGTTTAGGGAATCTTAGGGAATGGTATAGGATATGGGCCAGGGGATGCAGGCAGAGAGGGGAATTAATGGAAATCGCCACCCTTTTGCCCAAGCCACAGGATCTCAGGATTATACTTAGGATGGGGGCAAGCACCAGGAGTTGGGGGCCACATTGGCTGAACATGGGACCTTGGAGAGCCATCTCCTGCCATGCCCCCTACACATCCATCTTTACAATGATTTTTTTTAAAATGGCAGTTTTTATCAGTCATTGACCTTGGATATTTTTGGACCTTCCCAGGCCTGTTAGGTCCAGGAGAGGCTTTTTCTAACCCGGAAAAATAAAGCAGAAGTTGACTTGGGGGTGGGCAACTTAAAAGTGATGCTGAAGGATCCAAAATAGCTTGGATGAAGGGCTGCACACAGCTTGGGAGCCATGCTTTCCCCATCCTAATTTAGGACTATGTGATTTGCCTGGTTTTACTGTATGGGAGGCAACAGAACTGTAGCCTCCTTTGAAAGGAAAATGTAAAGAGAAGAGTAAAATTGGTATGTGTGTGTGTGTGTGTGTGGTGTGCGGGAGAGAGAGAGAGAGAGAGAGACTGGCAGCTGGTAAACTATGCTAGGGAGAGAGTCACAGAATCATAGAATTGGAAGGGGCCTCATGGGCCATCGAGTCCAAATCCCTGTTCAGTGCAGGATCTCTAGCTAAAGCATCCCAGCAGTAGTTGTCCAGCCTCTTTCTGAAAACATCCAGAGAAGAAGACCCCACAACCTCTCTAGACAATTGGTTCTATTGCCGAACTACTCTTACTGTCAAGAAGTACCTTCTAATGTTCAATCGAAATCTACTCTCCTATAACTTCAAACCATTAGACCTAGTCCAACCCTTTAGTACAGAAGAGATCAGACCTACCTTTTCCTCTCTGTGACAACCCTTGGGATATTTAAAGAGTGCAGTCATGTCACCCCTAAGTCTTCTCTTCACCAAGCTGAACAAGCCTAGTTCCTTCAACTTTCCTTGTACGTTTTATCTTCCATACCTCTTACTATCTTTGTTGCCTTTTTCTGAACTTGTTCCAACTTGTCTAAATACTTCTTAAAATTATATATACATATATATAAATATGAGACAAAAGTATGAGTAAGTAAATGCAACAGTAGCTATAAACTGAGACACTTCTAGTTGGTAATTCATGAGGGGAATCAACTACACAGGAGTCTTGATCGTCCTGATCCTTTGTATCTGATCACTTTTTGGGAGGGTGTTCAGACCTCTTAACTTAGCCCTGTGCCACTCTTCCATGGTCCATGGCCAAATGTGAAAATCTGATCGCCATTGGCCACTTTTTTGAAGGCAAGTCTCAGTGTGTCAAGATGCTCTGTCACATCAAGGATTAAAAAAAAAAGAAGAAGAATCCTTTTTACATCCTTTCTGGGGAATCCAAAGCTGGCAATCACTGTAGGAAAGAGTTTCTTCATCCCCTTCCCTCACTTTATCACTTCATGTAAGTCACCACATGCATCTGACTCATCACAGTGAGCTTTTCTGCCCTGGTTGTTAAACATCATTCATGTGGGTATCTAGACAGGGCTTGTGGATTCACTATAGAATGTCCCCTGTTAACATTCAGCAATTTAGCATGGGGTTATTTATTCATATATTTTAGATATTTATAAATCAAAGCTCAAATCAAATCAAAGCTCAAAATAATAGAGAAATGCAAGGCACACATCAGAAAAGTCAAATGGCACATCACTAAGACTTAATCACAGAACAGAATAATATGAGCCCCAAACTTCCAGAGTTTAGGAGCCATTGCCAAAAAGCTTCCTGTAGGGCTGGAACAGCAAGTAACCTATGTGGTACAGTAGAGTGTTTGACTAGAACTAGAAGATCAAGATTTTAGTCCTTACTGAATAGTGAAAATCACTCAATGGCCTAGAGCCTGTTACCCTAAGAGGTGAGGGACTTTGAGGTCCACCTGCAGTGCCAGCGTCTCCTTAAAATTTGGGGAATTATAACTCAAAGGAGGCCTGTGAGAAGAGACTAATGTCAAGATTTTTCACCAGTATAGGAGGACTCCAGTTAAAAAGTTAAAACAGGGTATTTTATTGGAATTAAAACGCACAGAAATCAGACACTCTTAAGTACCATACAAGCCTATTGAGAGGTGAGGCAGGAAGGGTTGGATAGAAAGAGATTAGATGGAAAGGATGATAGTTACCAGTCCTGAAGTGAAAGATCAAAGCAGAGTGGTTCAGACAGCACATCTGAGGGTAACAAGAAAAAACAGAGGTCTGGCCTTCATATATTGTGTCCAAGTACTACAATTTACTGGGACTGGATCTAGGATTTTTATTCCCTGTTTCCTGCCCTGAAGAAGGGTGTTTAGACAAAGTGGTAATGGCTTTCTCATGGGGTTGACAAAGAAGTCTGGAACGGGCTGATAGTCTTAACTCTAGATGACAAAACATTGATGGGAGTCCTGACAATCTCTTAACATTTTGGTCAGGTAGTGTGAATAGGGAAGGTCTCTGTAGGATATACTCACAATAGGTGTCCCTAATTACTTCACCTTGGCAGTTTCACCTTCTGTTGTCTTTGGGAGTGCTCATAGCTAATAGGATAACCACAAGCCTATTAGCATCAAGCTTTCCTGCCTAATCCTCTCTGAACTTATGACCTGATCATGTCTGAGGTCATCCTGACCTGGCACACGCTTTCAGCCTGTGCTCTTTCAAATATGTGTTTCAGCCATAAATGTCCAATTTTGAAAATAGCACATCATGCAGAGCAGGGGTGTATGGTGTGGTAACAAGCCAGTTACCATTTTCCATCCTAAGCTACCTGATAGGGTTGTTGCAAGGAGAAAGTGAGGCCACATTGACCTCAGTGAAGAAAAGGTAGGATATAAATGTACTTAAAAAAATAAAAGTAACATCATGTTTACCTAGCCCACAGAGCCATATCAAAGAAGTGTGTGGTGGAGTTCTCAAAAGTCACACTGATTCCTGCTGGATATGTGACTTAAAGACTGGCTCAGATGCAAGTTAAAGAGGGAGACTGTGGCAGCTGTTGAAAGAGAGATTTTGTATTCAGTCACCCTCCTCATCACTATTTTCCTGGACTGCCACAGCCCAACAGTCTTGTAACAGTTCATAAAATGTAGCAGAAAACCCTTTGGGGAGTGAAAGAACTTTGGGGAGTGAAGGAACCATCCTTAAAAAAAAAAAGGATTAAATTTAAAAGGCCATATATCTGTCTCTAACATCTGCCATTACTTTTTCCAAAAATATTATGTGTTTAACTTTAATTTGACGGGAACAGAACGAAAATGCTAGTAGTGTAACAAGCCAGTAGCTAATATAGACAAGTTAAATTGATTTAGAATGAACAGAACAGACCCATTCTTCTTGGAATTATTTGCATTTTGCTAGTCAATGCTACTTTGCTTTAACATATGGATCTCACTGCACAGCTGCCATAATTTGTCAACGTGGCGAGAATACGACTGTAGAACCAGCATGTCATAGTATTTAATTCCTGATGGATGTAAGCCAATGCTGGAATGTGACAAGGAGTGTAATCCTAGAGCCCATTATTAATGGACATATTATTGAACCAGCTGCTTTTACTCGCAGGCTCTGAAGGCATATAGTGTTCTTCAGTGGCCACAGTAGGCACCGTGCATTCTCCTCTGCTCTTTTTTACCTTGAGAGTTGGTGTGACTATCTTTATGTTAAGATGGTCCACCAGCATTTTAGTTATGGATCCACTTATGGATCCATATTTTATCTACTGCAGGAATGTTGACAAATTACCACTCTCATTCTCCATCACTATCCGTACTGGCAAGGTATAATGAGAACTGGTATCTAGTGACTTCCAAAGGGCCATTATTTCTTCAGCCCTGATCTGGTGACTACCAGGCATGGACTATGTAGGATTTCCTTTGCTGCTGCAGACGAGTTATTCTTCCCTGTAGAAACCTGCTAAACACATATCTGGGATCTGAACACTGGATAATCTTTGGAGAGCAACTGTTTTCCTCGTAGTGAGCTCATCCAATGGGGAATTTGTGAGTAATGATCCAAACTGTCATTAGGAGTTATCCTTGAAAAACATACATTTTTATGGTGGTGCATGCAATGGTAGAGGCTTACACTGAAATCCTCCTCACTGCTTACTGAGAGGACATGGGCTTTGTGAATATGTATTTAATGATGGACTAACTTATTCTTGTAAAATGTGGAAGTGTCTGTTCATGTGCTTAACTGACTTATAAACTGTTCCAATAACATTTTTGTTACATTGGATGTTGAAATATTGAAAATAAAATGAGTAAGCAGGGATATCATTCAAAATGAAGTGGAGTCCACAGGGACAGGTCTAGAGCAGATCACAACAGAAACAACAAGATCAGTACACACCCGCATGCAATTATAACAAACCACATTTACAACAGTTCCAAAAGACAGTGATTGGCACATTGAATCAATACAAAAACCATTTACTACCAGTTCACTTCATTTTAGCATGATACGCTATAACATTATTGGAAAATAAGCAGATTTAATTTCTCAGCCAACATTGATAAGAATATTGTAACATTTTAGATGAATAAGTAATTAGAGCAAAGTTCTGTAAGGAATCTTCAAAGCTTAGAAAAGGCTTTTGGTCGGGGGGGGACTATAACTCCCAGAATTCTCCTGCTAGTAATTCTGTTGGGGATTTCTGGAAGATGTACGCCAAAAAGTAGCTTTTCCAAGTTCTTTATGGGAAGGTCCCTGAGTATCCAGAGTGATCTGATAGTCCACACCTTGTATCTGTTGTAGGATCCAGAACTGATGGGGAAGTGTGAGAGCTGGACCAGAGGGTTGCTGGTGATCATGGGAATAACAGAGTCTGAGGGAGCCTTAAATTAACTCCCCAAGCCTATGAGACTCTGGGTAGGAAAGTGAAGTCCCTGGACGCATCAGTGGAGTTCTGTTGCTCCTGGATGCATAAATGGCAAAACCCAGACCTAAGTACTGAGCCAACTATAAGAACATGTGTGACAAAGGAAAGCAAAGAAGGCACTAGAGGTTTTGTTGGTAATTTACAACTAAATTAAACAAGGAAACTAGGGAGCCTCATGCAAGGGAAAGGCAGGACTGCTATACTCACTGGGTCTACACCCCAATCACTTCCCTGTCATATGACTTCTCCACCCTCCATGCCCAGGACAATAATGATCCACAGTGAAAACCCTGTTGTGTATATTTAGGCTCCCCATTGTATGCATACAGTTTAAGAATGTACGCTTGGATTTGTAATGTGAGGAGACAAGACTTCCTGTGTCATGACTCAGGAGACCAGTAGACCCAGAAGCTGAGTAACAAGTGGAGCCAAGAGAGGAGATATCAGATCCAAGCACCACGAGATTGCAACATATTGGGGAACCCTGAGCCTGACAGACCAGATACCTCTAAATCTGAGCCAAAGACCCATGATCTGTGGATTTTTTTTAAAAAAAAAAATTTAAATTTTCTATGCATCATGTAAATTAGTTCTTCTTAACTAATGCTAAGAATCAGGTTTAATTATAGTCTGATAAGATAAGCAGAGGCTAGTATTTCAGTTTGAAAGTGTGAAGGTACATTTTGGTAGCTTGGTTCATGCTCCCTGCATGGGAAAGATTCTAGAATTACTCCTTAAGATCTCCAGTTAAAATGGAAAAGAAAACATGTTTAGATCCAAGCAGTAGAAAACATGCAAGCTGCACTTCTGCTCTTCCTCTCATACAGACATGGTAACATTGAGTCAGATGGGGAAATAGTCCTCTAGGTGGAGCTATCCACTAGAGTTGTAGCAGCATGAAGGCAAGAAATACTTTCTTTAATGTAAATTGTAAAAGTCATCAGGGGGTAATGCCATAAAAATGGATTTAAGAGTCTCTGTGAAACTTCCAAGCAGGTTCTGTCTTGCCAAGACATCCAACGGTAGCTTCAGCTTCCTTGAGTGGCCCTTTGATTTTTGGCTCTTATGCTTAAAAGCAAAGCAAGGTGAGGTATTGCAGTCTTTATGGGAGAGAATTAGGATGTACTTTATTATTTAATTAAAATAATTAAATTTTGGGGTGTGCTGTTATCTTCTCCTTTTTTTTTTTACCAGCCTGTGACATAAGGATATAAACTACCCTGCCGGCCCCTCCCTGAACTGCAAACCCCAGGATTCCATAAGATGTTGAAAGTGGAATGATAGCTATAACAGTCTAGTGCGGAAATGGCCTTAGCCTTTATCCCTCCATACTGTTCTGTTACTAAAAACCACCTGCCAATTGTTTTTACTTCTGGTAAAGATCATGTCGTGTATTTGCTTGTTTATTTATTCATTTCTTACAATCTACTCTGCCTTCCCACCAAGAATGGCCAATATATTGAATTAAATCTGAACTCACATCAGCTGGGGGAACAACTTTGGCAGTGTGTGTATGTGGGCAGGAGGGAGTCTTTATTTAAAACAGCTGTTCCCAAACGTTAGTCCTCCAGGTGTTTGGTACTTCAAGCCCTAGTCAGAGTGGCCAACAATCAGGAATTCTGGGAGTGCAGTCCAAAATATCTGGAGGACCAAAGTTTGGGAATCACTGATTTAAAGCATTTGTTGATCACCTCTCAATTCACCAGTATCTCCAAGGCAATGCACAACAGATTAAAAAAAAAATCAAAACATTACATGCATAAATAGAAACATTTAAAAACAGACTAAAACAACTAGCTGTAACGCTACAAGACAGTTACAACAGTCAGAAGAGCAAGCCCAAGTGGTAGGGACTGAAGGCCATGCAAAATAAAGCAGTTTTATCTGCATGCTGGAAACTCAAAAGGGATGCAGGCAGTCTGATTTCTTTTGGGAAAAAGTTCAATGGCCTGGAGTGCTTCTATAGCAAAAGCCTTGCCACATGTACCCATAACTAGGTTTGCCAATTCTCAGAGCCTGGCTCTGAGTTTCCAGTTTTCATGGGCTATCTCCAGGCAGGATGCAAGGATGGACATTCTCCAGGAGATCTATGTATTCACTCAGTTAGTTTATGCCTTCCCTCCCAGTCACTGTGGTACCAGCGCTCACACTACTTTCTACCCTGCCTCCATTTTATGGCTAGAAGCATGTGGCTAGAATCCTGACTCACTAAGTCATCAGAAAGGAATAATTCCCCCATATCACCTTGACCTGGGAACAGCCCCTCTAGTAGAAATTTCTGTCTTAATTTCCAAACAGGAAAAATATATTTGTAGGTGCTTGAATTACGAGGTGTAAACAGTTGTCACTGGTGCTTACTGCATAATGCTTAATGACATCACCAGAGGTCCTAGCTAGGTCTCAGGCTTTGGACTGGAAACCTCAGGGCCTGAGATGATTCTGAACTGAGAATCCTACCACCAGCTGAAGCCACTTAGATGATGGGACATGCAACGGGGCCTTTGTTGAAGATCTTAAATGTTGGGCACGCTCATATGGAAAGAGGCAGCCTTTCTGATATCTTGACCGCACGCCCTTTAGGGCTTTGTAGGTCAAAACCAGCACCTTGAATTCAGCTTAGATGCAAATTGGAAGCCAGTGCTGTTCTTACAAGAAGTGTATGTTGTATTAGCTGTAGCTTTTCAGTGGTATCACCATGTAGAGTACACTACAGTAGTTTAATTGGAAGATAATTAAGGTGTGAACCACCGTGACCAGATCTTCCCACTTCTTCTTCTCAGTGCCAACGGCTACCTTTTACAAAACAAGCAAATCTATAAAAAGAGTCACAGAACCTCAGTTCTGACTGTCTATATTATAGTTTGCCTGTGAGGATCATAACCAGTTTGACCTGAATTTATGCCGCACTTCTGTAACTGATGTCTGCTGTATGGGGGTGCATTAATAACTCCTAGTTGTGCAGCTAGAGTTTTTGTTTGTATCTTGTCCTGAAGACACTTGCAAGATGGTCTTAGGGTTTTCAACCTGCTCTCCCCACCCTCAAGTATGAAGTCCCACAGCCTACGGATCTGCTGATAACTGAGTCATGTTCTCTCTGTGTTACCACATTCTTATATCCTGAAAAAAAAAAGAGAAAGAAATCAGTAGCTTCAGCCTCGTATAGTGTTGCACTTCATGTAAATAAAAACTCATATATCTAATAAATGGGAAAATGTCACAAGATGCTTGATCAGACATACTATGGCCATTTATAATCCACTGTTTTCTAATGCGTCCTCTCCCCCACCCTCTGCATAGGAAGTAGGCAGGAAAAATACATGTCCAATAAAGTAGCAAACTAATGAAGCCCTGGCTTAGAATTTTTTCCTTTTACACATAGATCCTAAAAACAAAACAACAAAAACCTTTCCTTTTCTTTTCTGGAGCTTACATGCAACCTGGGGTTGCTATAATAAAGGCAGAGGATCCTGGGAAATTTTAGTCAGACCCATTGGTTCTCAGTCATCTTCTTTTTGTGAATTTTCCCCATGAAAACCTAGTAGTGATAGTAGTAGTATGTGTCTTTTGAGTGCTTGTTAACTTATGCTGGCTCCAAGAATTCCATTGGGTTTTCTTAGGCAAGGAGTATACATTGCAGGTTTCCCATTGCCCTCCTCTGAATGGAGCCAACAGCACAGTGTACTTCTACAACACAGTAAATATGAACATCGTTAAGATCCCAGAGCACTTTTAACCCACTCACCCCACTTGCTGTGTGTTTCTCATGTGCACTATGACTTCTTATACCAGGAGAAAATCTCAGATTGGGATCTACCACCACCGTGTCTCAACAGATGAGGTGATAGCACTTTGGAGTATTCATGAGGCCTTGATATTCTTCCCAATGGTAGCTCCTTGGGTCTTCTGAGGCCAATCTGGAAGGATGCTATTGGAGTGGTCTCTTCAGTGAATGCAAGGGCTTGCAACTTCAGGAAGAGTATTAAAACCCCTTTGCACAAGCCGAACATGAGGCATTGTTGTTGCTCTGTTGTTGTTTTCATTGCTGCTGCTATTTGACTGCAGTACTCAGGATCCAAAGTAGTGGTGGCAGCAGCAGCAGCAACAACAAGGATGCTGGCCAGGTTCACTTCCATATTCTCTATTCCATTTTGCTTGATCTCTCTGGTCAGCTTTCAGAAGAGCACTTTATCAGTTGGCAAATTGTGGTAGCCAATCATTAGTTCAAGCAGGTGGCTTATTACTGAGTCCATTAAGAGCATCCTAAAAGGACTACCTTGTTTGTTATGGGATCATATTGAAAAAAAGATCAGAGAAAAGATAGCTTTCTCTATTGAAGTCTGAAATTCTGAGCCAGTATTTATTTGGTGGAGCAGGTCTCACGTACAACATTTTTCCTTTGGATTTCTGGGAACACATTGACAGTGGCATCCATATAACCTCTGTTTGTTTTCACTATAATATCCTGCATTCAGTTCACAAACACCATAATGTTTGGGTTCTGGGTAGCGTAGGAATGGTGTGCTGCCTGATTTTCTGTTATCTGTAAGATCACCTACAATGATCTCTTAGTTATGTTATCCCTGCACATGTTGAGATCCAGATAAAGAATCAGAGTGCTGTTTAGCAGTATTAGGCAACAGTTGCTCCCTGGTGTTGGAGATAAACATGATTCCTCAGGAACATCTTGCCTTTGATTATTATCAGCCTTGTGAAATAAGGGCAAAATGTTCTCTTTAAAAGGTACGGTCCTCTTGTTTTTTGTAAAATGCAACGAAATCCAAAATCCACAAAAGAGCAATACCTTTATTGGCCAGCTAAAATGCATAAAATATATTGTGCAAACTTTCAAAGCTCCACTGGCTTCTTCATTAGGGGGGAAAAAAAGGTTTAAAAAAACACATTCAGGAGGAGAAAAGTGATAATGTTACAGTCACAGACCTATATTTTGTATTTTCTGTTGTTCTGGAGAAAATTCAATACAGACACGGGCCACTCATCTTCTTGGCCATGTGGGGACGGAGACAAAGGACAGTAATATTTAAACCCCATTAGCAGCTACTTGGGTTCCAGGTAGTCTCTGTCCTTCACTTTCTGTTACTTTAAAGCAATAAAGTTACTTTATTGTTCCTAATGGCATTTAAATTTGACTGTCCTTTGTCTCAGTTGCCACATGGCCTTGGAGATCCTTCCAGAACAAATGAACTACAACAGAAACAACATCTGGTCCAAAATGTAGGCCTGTGATGACACCATCACTTTTCCTTTCCTGTATGATTTTTGCCTGATGAAGAAGCCAGTGGAGCTTCTAAAGCTTGCATGATGTATTTTATGCCTTTCAGTTGATCAATAAAGGTATGTTTCTTTTGTGAATTTTGGAATTTGTTGTATTTTGCTGAATGGTCAAATTGCTACCCTTTAATATTTTTCCTTGGTTTTGCAGTTCATTTTTTTACAGGGGAGGGGGTGTCAGTTGAATAGGAGACTTTTGATCCTTCTCATGAGTCTTTATTCCCACATGCAGTTTGAAAGGGCCCTGCTGAAATGGCACTCCTATAACAAGGAGTCATAGAACTGGTCTGTAAGTTTCCTAATGACCTTCTGAAGTCTAAGCTGGAATACCTTTGAAAGCTTTTTTGAGATCTTTCTTGTTTGGGCCCTCTTTGAATGGCTGGAGTTAAACAGTGAGTGCTCTCCAGATTCCTCCAAATATCTCTAGATACTTTTCAAAGCATTTTGTATGCATTCCCAAAGCCAAATTTACCATCTTTAAAATAATCCCCCACCTTCTCTGTTAATCCCACACTCACCTTCCTCAAACCACAGAACAGTGCCATTTTATCCCTTCTCTAAGGCTTAAGGGAGGGCTCTGAAGGTGGGACCAGGTGGAGTAGCAAGAGAATCAAGGTAAGGGCCCCTTTTTGGATCAGGCCCAGCTCAGGGATGAGGTTAGAGGGGAATGGCCCTGGCTCAAAATAAGGCAGATGTTTCATGAGTGTTGGGGAATTTGTGTATTCACCACACAAAGCTGCATCAAATTTTAAGGTTTTAAGTCAATCAAATTTTGCCGCATAGAATCGTAGAATCGTAGAGTTGGAAGAGACCCCAGGGGCCGTTGAGTCCAACCCCCTGCTATGCAGGAACACCCATCGAAGCATTCCCAACAGATGGCCATCAAGCCTCTGCTGAAAAACCTCCTTGCTGTACTACAATGTGGTTTTTAGTAGGCGTCATGTGTGTGTGATATTCTTGTATTCTCACCTATCTCAAATCTTTAAACTGGAAACAAATGTAAAGTGTTTACTCTTAAAAAAACAACAACAGACTGATCAAACTATTGAGATACTGTCTGTGTTGTTTCTAGTCTTGGGCTGACGTACATAGGGATATTTTGTGAGAGGAAACAGCTAGTCTGTGGAGAAAAGTGAAGCTGTTTCTTGGATATAGTGAGCAAGGCAACATTGTTTTTGTTGTTAGAGAAAAGACAGAAAAGGCCTTGCCCATCTCATAAAGGCATGACCCTTGAAAATTATAGAATTCACCCATCTCCTGAAAGTTACTACTACTACTTTGCTTGGCCACCTTTAAAAGGGAACTTGGCAAATTGCTGCAGGATAAGGCTACTAACAACTGCTTGTTATGATGGGTATGTGTTTTACCTCTAGTATCAGGGGCATCTTTTTACCAGAGTCTGGGCAAGACAGATGAGATTGTGCTGTAGCCCTCATATCCTGCTTATAGACTCGCCATGATGCATTTGGTTTGCCAAAGTGGGAATTGAATGCTGGGCTAGATAGGCCTTTGATCTGATCCGAGTTGTCTCTTACCTTCTTATCCTTCCCTTCTGCTCTGGGGACGTTTAGTCCCATGAAAGTGGTAAGAAGTGGGTGAGAAATGTTTGACCCAGCTTTGGATACTTTTCTATACGTTCCACTTCTGTGACTAGTATGCAAAGTCAGCTCTAATGTGTTGGACAGGTCCACTGGAGTGATAGAAGTCTTGTTAACATAATTACACAGTTTCTGCTAAGATAATTACACAACCTTTGCTAGGTCAGCACTCACAGCTTCCTTTGCAGATCTGACCCTGCCATTCTCAACTCAATTGCCTTGTATTCTTCTGAATTACTGATCCTTCCCTTGTCAGTAGTGTTGTCCATATGCCAGAAAGAATCTTCAGTAACTTCTTCATTTTCTTACTTGCTTCCCCCCTCCGTCAAAAAGAGTTCACAGAGCAAACTTATACTCCCCCCCATTTCCTTACTAGTTATTGCTAAGATTCCCCTTGCTTCTACGTTTGTCTGCATTAATATATTCCAGAAGGGACTTTAAAGCCCCATTTCTCCTTGTCTCAGCACTTTCTTATGAAAAGGCACCAAGGAGCCAGATATTGACTTGCCACTTCAATGGTAATATTAAATCTGGGCTTGGAGAAGGTTTAGAGAAATATTGGCAGCAGAAGAATGAATTGAGTGCTACTGACCCTGTTTAGAACCTGGGAACTTAAAAGAAGGTATTTTATTTGAGGAGGAAAAGAGCAAGAGCCAGAGAGAGAGAGAGAGAGAGCATGCTCCCAAAAGATGGGAGGTGGCTATTTTTCATTGTTGTTTTGCCCTATTGCAATGGTGCACACTGTAGCAGCCACACGTATAGCCTTCCAGTGTCACTGTGGATGCCTCTTTGTGAGTGTCTCCTGGCTGTAAGTCCTACAATCTCCACCAAGTGGTCTTTAGGTGAAGCACTGGGAGCATAAATGCAACCTCACAGTGGCCCCAATGTTGCGGTGGGTAGACCACAAATATGACCCTTACTCCCTTCCACCAACACTAAGAGCTCTTATTGCATATTCTGCAGCTATCTGTTGGTAGAGAACATGAAGCTACTATAATATAGTTTGATAGCCTACGTTTCCCTTCTCAGCCCATTTGATGCTTTCCAGCATCTTAGTTTCAATTAAATGGCTTCTTTTCATCCTCTGCTCATCCAGAGGTGCCTTTATAATAGCGTACCTGTAAATTCCCACAATTGCTCCTAGCTAAGTGCATGCCCTTTCAAAGTGCTCAGACAATACTAGAGTCATCTTAATGTGCCTTGATTCACTTTCCCAGTCTGTAAAATGGAGCCAGTGAAGTGTGGCTCCTTTTGAAAACTGCATGAGGGTAGGGGACATAGTCACAGAGCTGAACTTACAGAGCACAGGAAGGTAAGGTCCGTGGAAATGTTTCAAAATAGATAACTTTAATACAAATCATTTGCTTCCCTAGTGAATTCACCTTTTTAAATAAAAATGTTAAAAATAAAAGTTTTGTACAGAGAGGAGACCCTCTGTAATTGTGTCATCATAAGTAAAGGGACATGGTGAATTCTGATAATTGCTTAATGTGTGTGTTCTTTAGAATAAGAGACAATGATGCAGGACTGCAGTAAATTAGAATAATGACAGAGAAAATACTGTTTATGAAAGAAGAGTTCTTCATGAGGAACAGAAAGCAGTAGTAAGATTCTTAGCAGCAGGGAAGGATCCAGGCAAGCAGTTACTTAAAATAAGAAATTTACATCCCTGCTAAGTGGATGAATGCTGAACAGTCATAGGTAACAAAACTGACCTCTCTGACGACAAGGGGAAATGATGATATAGATACTTCTGACCACAAGGTTCCCAAATTTGCATTTTTATGTTTGTGAGTTATGGACAGTTTATCTAGCTGTAATCTTTTGCCCCACTAATATAATTCAAAAAAAGGATATATATGTGAAAGTGCCATTTTTTCAACACCACTGTAGGCTTTTGACATTCACACTCCACAGCAAATGTTTCCTGTTCAGCATTAGTATGAAATGTTTCCTGGATTTCAGATTGTACATTTGACAGGAACTGGGAGCTGTTCATCTCTTGAGTGCTGAAATTTGCATCTAATGAGGTGTTTATATGATAAATTTTCTAATGCTGGTCTATTGGCTTTAAACAGGCTTGTGAAATAAGTATGCAAGTCACTGGGTCTCTCCCCCCTCTCTTTTGCAAAAGGCTTAATTTGAAAATAAGTGACTTAAAATCAAAGGCCTTACCTCACATTTAAAATTTAGTGCCTGTGTTTGAATATTTTGAGGCATGTGGCGGATGGCAGTGCTTTTCAAACTGAAGCATTTCATTTTAAGCTTTGCAAGTGAGTGTAGGCTGTAACCATAGTGATTCCTGCATATATAGGCTTTGCCAATGTACTTCAGCTCTTGTATGCAACATGCTTCCCCATAAGCTGGAGCTGGCTTTCTCCTTTTTACAAGCGCTTTTTGGCAATCTTCACAAAAATCGATTGTGAATTTATCTGGAAAAATATCCTTTGCATAAGGCACTGGGATCATAGCCATAGTGGTGAATTTTGCTTTGTTAAGAATGTTGGCCTTTTCAACAATACTGCCCTATCAAAAGTGTCAGAGGCTGCCAGGGCATGCATGGGAACCAGTGGGGCTACAGCTGTGAACAGAGAGTCTCTTAATGAAGTCAGGGCACTCTCTGTAGCACATTGAGGCCAGATACCATTTATCACATAATAGCTTTTGTGTGAGTATGTCATGCATTTTCTGTTTGAAGACTCTGAGTTCGGTTATAGCACCTGCAAAAAAAGGCTATAACATTAACTTTCATGTTGTGGCCCTTGCTGTGGGAGTCATGCTCTGGCTCTCTGTCATTTCTACATTAGACCCTGTGTTGCAAAAGCTGATGCCTGCCTTTGCTGTGAGAAAAGAGTAGCAAAGGGCCATTACTTTTTGAAAGAGATCTGATAAAGAGGATATAATTTCTAAGTGGTGCCTTGCCTTTCAAGCCTGGGTTTTTACTTGGGAGAGAGCTCTCTAAAATGTGAAAACATTCCACACACTGGTTGAAACAGCCTCTTAAAAGAGGAGCATTTCACTGTCAAATGTTTTCATTAGTATGCTATTTATTTTTCTTTCAAAGCTACAACAATGGGACAAATTAATCACAGCTTTCCCAGCTTTCGGATGGCAAAAGTTGGCTGTTGCTTCCAGCAAGTTGTTGAAATAGCACATATGGGCATTTAAATATAGTTCTTTTTGGTTCCTAGGATAGCAGAAGGTGAGGCCATAAGATGCTGATTCTTCTGGTCTTCCTTTGCAAAATTCGGCAACAGTTGGCTCTTGTGCGATGCTTTTCACCTGAGACATCAGGGTGTGCTTGAATACATTCTGAAACAGAACCAGAATAAAAGGGGTTGTTTTTTAATAAAAATGCTGCATGTTTAATGATGTAGGGCATGCTTGATTTCATTACATGCTACCATTGTTATGCTGTATTGATGAATGTAACAATTTATGCTCCGTAGAATACCTTTAATTCGTTAGAACAGGGAGAGGGAGCTTTGTCCTGTGGTATTTACATTCATGCCGTTTGGGCTTTTACCAAATGACAGGACCAGTGAAGAGCACTGTTTGATGATATTTTAATTTTATAGCAGAGATTGGATGTAACAAGTGACAGGTAATACAGCTATCTGTAATGAGATGAGGAGCCCCTTCCTTTTTCTTTTTTTGCATAGAGGGTACTATGAAGTTATATTTCAGAAGAAATGTAATGGATGAGAATGTTGTAACTTTACCTGGCATCCTGTTAGTGACATACTGACATACAGGTGTAACTGAAAAGTATACCTGCGTATGGATTGCCTGCCCATACCAATTGAGTGGCTAGAGAGGGCAAAGGAGGGCAGCCAGGCAGCTATGTTCCTAAAGTTAGATGCATGGAACAATAGGCATCTTCTTGGATCTTAGGCGGTCCAGGAGGGTGATGTTATCATATGTAATTGTAGGAACACAGGCCAAGGCTGACCTCCTCCACATCTGCCCCAGCCACTAAATGGCTATGGGCTGTGTGTGACCTGGCTGTAGTGTAAGTGTAGTGTAGTGTAAGTGAAGAGTGTGGGGATGGGGAAGAAAGTGGAGTTATATTTGGAAGAGCTTTATAGCAGTACAGTGTAGGACCTTGGTGAACATTGGTGTATTGAACGCCACATTCTAGTTGCTTTTCAAACTTAGCATTTTTATCCAGTTTCACAGTATCATAATAGAAAATACACAGCTTCTGTCATTCTCTCATCAAATCTACCCAAAGAGGTAACAAAACAGAAATGAATAAAATGCATTATTTTCTTAAACTTTGCAATGAGTAATGGGAATGGCTTACTTTTTAAACAGTGCAATGAATAACAAGAATGCATTTCTTTAAAGGGTAATTTCCCCTTCAAATTCTCTCATATCATGCTCAGCAGATTCTAGCGAGTGTGATTGCTGTTATCGGCCACATATTTCCCACTACTAAGAGACAAAGGTTGCATTATATTGTGACTTTTCTCCCTGCAGTTTTGTCCTTTAGCCAGAGTGGTATGATAGCAGCACACAGGCTCAGTGCTTGTTGGATGTTAACTCTCAAGCCGTCAGGTCATCTTGTGAGAATTATTTGCAGCAGCAACTTTAAAAAACAGATGAATCATTGTTCATTCTGTAGGACTGAAGTCCGATGACCACCCATTCATCATTTGCTGCAGTGCAATGTGTTGGACCTCAGGAAGACAGAAGATAGCATTAAGAATCTTTAGATAGCTGTACAGCCCATAGTCTGTTGATTTTGAACAGTTTCAGTGACAAATAATGTATTGCTTCAGCCTGTCCAATATATTGTTGATTCCAAACTACTAATAAAGGTCTTGGCCTTCACTGGGCAAAGCCCAGTGAAATTTCTCTGTGAGGATTTCACGCCATTGCTGTTTATAGCCATGAGAAAAATTTTAGCAGATTGTTGTGCATGCTACATTATTCTCTCTGTGAGTCTTATTTCTGGGGTTGTACATCACAAAGCAAACAGTTATAAAGCAATATAAGGTTTTCACCTGACATTTAATAGGCTGATATATCTTCATTTTGAATTGGGGAGAGGAAGGTAATCCAATGCCCGTATTTCAGAGTTTGTGTTCAGTGTGCCATGAGGGCTGGCTTTATATTAGGTGAAGCCATCTGACTGTGGAGATAAACTGCAAAAGAAGTTCAATTTGCCCCCTTGGATGTACCTCCACATCACCACATTGAACTATGCAGTTTGGAAGCATAACAACAAATGTGAATTTGTTTGCTTTTCTTGTTAGTTTGTTGTGGCTTCTCTTGGAAGAAGGGTTAGTTGTGGCTGATTAGTTGTAGCTCTTCATGGCACAGTGGAGAACCTACACCATTAAAGCACTCCTACTCAAAATGGTGTTGCCAGTCCCCAAGCCATTGGCTGCCTGTCCATGCAAGTTTTCCAAGACAGAAAGGAACAGTTGTGGGCAATGGGCATAAATACAATATTGATCCCTGGCATCTTCTGGGTTGGGGAATTGCTGGTCCCTCACATCAGATAGTTTGAAATACACTGATTTGGAGAACATTCTTTTTTATATAATCTTTCTATTTTCATCCAGGATTTGATAAAACACCTGGCAATACATTTATTTGCTTAACCAGCATTTGTGTCAAAACTTTTTTATGTCAGGGCAGACAGCCTCCAGATATTTGGGATTACAACTTTCTTAATCCCAGCCAACAGCCAGGAATTCCAGGTGTTATGCTCCAAAATATGTGGGCACAGTATCAGTCGTGAGTTCTAACTACATTGTAGACCCACTGAATTAATGTATGATGGTGATACAATGCTTATGTAAAATCTATGGATTCAAGAGGTCTGCTTTACCTGGGACTAGTAATTCAATTTTAGCCTTGGACTCCTCAGGTTGCCTACAAGGATAATATATCAACCTCCTTACCTATGAAATTAATAAGTAATTCTGGCATGTGTACATTAACCACTAGATCCCCTGAAGCCATAACCTTAGCATAGGTGTAAATCATTACAGCTTTATTTTGATGCTTGCTAGCCTACATTCTTTCTAAATGTGAATGTTTGGCCACTGTTATAATGTTTACTAACCTTTAGTAGACTTTTAGGGTGAATTAGGGGATGAATCTATCTTGGTATTTTAGATGCTGGTCTCAACCATCGTGAATTAAAGTTAGCCTATGATTGGCAGAATCTTTGATTTCTAATAATTCTGTATCCCCAAACTGTCTTGAACCTTGAGTGCTAAATAGTTTTCTGAGGACAAAGGAATTCCCTGAAGATTTACTGAAATTTAACTTTGGAATTAACAGGAAGACTTGAGCTCTAGAGCTAGAATTGAAGGTCATTCTTGTTAATTCATTTGGAGTTAAAAAAAACAACAGCCTCAGACTAGTACAGTTTTGTGAATCTACAAAACAAATAGAGACAAATTCTGTTGGTTAGTTCCAAACAAAGAAGACTCATTCAGGGAACTGTGGAATGTTAAGTCAACACACAGGTAAACACCATTGATTCAATGGGTCTTTTCTAATCAGGAGTAACAGAATTTAGGCCAAAAAGCGATAACTAACCAACTTCTTCCTCCAACAGAAGAGCATATGATTCCTCTTGTTCTGTTTGTCCCTTCCAAAATTTGTTCTAAGGGGTTGGAGGGATGTTCTGAAGCATATGTGGGATGATTCGAGGAAGGGCTGAAGAGAGGAGGGGAAGATTGAGTTGTGCAAGTCAAAGTCTGATTGTGCAAAGTTGGCTGACACCCAGAGAGCTTTAATTATTTTTGTGCATTCTTATTTTAATATGCATGTAAAAATTGGTGGGGAATTCTCATCAGATTTAGCCGCTTTCTATTCTATGAACATTGATTCTTCTTCTATTTTTTTCCCATTGATTCTTATGGAGCATGAAATTGAAATCCCTGCTTCCATTTTCCCTTCCTTTTGTGTTCAATATTATTGTATATAGGAGAACAGTAGCTTTCTTTTTGTTTCAAGCTATTCTGTATTTTGTCGTCTTCAGATACCACCCATTGTTATATATATATTCTGAACAAAACACTAGTCATTACAGATTGATGTTAATTGCCCTTTTTTTAAAAAAAATGTGTGTGGTGAGGGAAGGAAGGAGAAAAGCAAAATCATCTCATATTGCTTTTGTACATATGAATAACCTGAATATGCAGAGGCCTCACCATGGATATTGAGAAAATAAATGGGGCAAAAGAACAACTGGAGTAAAGAAGAAAAGATGCATGGAAGTTGTCCCTGAATGCTTCCTTTTTATTTGTTTTATGTTTTTAATGCTATTTTTAAAATGTTTTTATGCTTTTTAAATATAAATTTTGTTTAACTGTTTTAATTTAATTTAATTGTTTTAATAATTTAATTGTTTATTGTTTTAATTTTTGTATTTCGTTTTTTAATTGTATTTTGCTTTTAAAATGTTGCATGTTGCCTTGGATCCCATGTTGGGAGAAAGGTGGGATATTAGATAAAGATCTATCTATCTATCTATCTATTGGTATGTCCAGTATAGAGATAGTACTGCTTTAGTATAAAAAGCAGTAATGGAGGTGATGTTGATGATGGTAGTGACAGTGGTGGTCATGGTGTTGATGGCGATGATGCTGAGTTCCTTTGTGTATTAACTCAGATAGGAGACCTTAGGAGAAACCTGTCAGTTGTATTTGGTGTATGTTTAGAAGACTCTCTCACAATTGGTTATCAGAGAGCTGTTGACACATTTGTAATATCTGCATGCAGCCCAGCAAAGAAGCAGGTGAAAGGGATCAACCAGTCTGACTTTTAACAAAGCACCACTTTCCAGTTTTCTTCTGACAAGAAAGAAAAGTCAAAATAACTCAGCATAATTCATAGATATTCTGCGGAGTCTGTGCAGGATAAATGTGCTTGTTTTCCTGTTGTCATTTTTTACCAAAATCAGAGTTGCAATGTGACCCTCAAAAACATTGACATCACAGATTGCTTGGGTGTGTGGACATCTCAAACGTAGGCAGAAGTCTATTTTGTGTTCTTGATTTTATTGATGGCTAGTGGCTTCCATGTCATTGAAGTGGCAAATCTGATACGGGTTTTAACCTGAACTTTAAAGGATCTAACCACATTGCTAAGCCTATTTTGTGTACAGGTTTCAGCAAACTGAATAGCTCCTTTAAGTTTTGACCAAAACCTGGAGTGAATTTACCAACCCACTGACATCAGAACCATCAGCCACTACAACTTGATTTATAGTTGCAATGGACAAATTGAACAAGTGCACTCTTGTAGTATATCCATATAGAATTAGATTAACCTGGTTTTAATATAAACAAAAATATGGAGACACAATACTGTTGAACTCAGGGCATATTACTTGCAAGCACGAAATGGAGCAGTAGGGTTGGGATGTAAGCTGGCAATCCTAAATTGTCCCATTGAACTGAACAGGACTGACTTGCTTGTTCTAATGCAACTGTGGTGGTGGTCCAGATGGTATTGGACTGCAACTCCCATAACTTCTCACTGTCAGATCTGTTGACTAGGGCATGGTGGGAGCTGAAATCCAACAACATCTGGAAGACCGTAGTTGTCTTTTCTGCTGTTAAAGGTCATAACAATGTTAATGTACCCATATGTCTCATAACTGTTCTCACTTTCAAGTTGACTAATGACTTCTGTACATCAGCTAAAAGTCCGAGAATGTCTTAAGTCTATATTGCTGAGTGACTGGGTCAAAATAGTCTGTGTTAGTGTTGGAGCTCTTTTAACCATTAGGTTAAAATGTTCCATTTCCCAGTGCAGCATGGGGTGGGGTGGGAAGTTAGAAAATCAGGGAAGTAGCCTTTGATTTGCCCAAAAGAGCTGGTCCTCTCTCTCTTTCTCTGCAGCCAAAAAATGAAAATGAGGCATATCTGTCTGAACGCTACTCAGTAACCAAGAACATTTCTGACTCACAGTATGCAAATTGTGTAAAAGATGAGTTCAGAAATGGTTTACAGAAATCTTATGTGGAGATAAGGAGGTTGTTAAAGTAGATCTTTGACTAGGAAAAGACAAAGGGCATCTCCATATATATCAGGGTGTGTGAAGCTGAGGAAAGTTGTTCTGGTTGGTCAAGTGATTGCATGCAGAATTTTTTGTGAATTTTTGTTGTTCATCATTTTTTGAAGGGTTTTGAAAAGCTAAAAATGAATTAAAATTAGCTACATACATGTAAAATTGATTAAAAATTAATTCTTTATTAGATATTATCAGATTTGTTAAACTCCGCAAATCATTATTATGAAACAAAATCCTCTCACTTATATTTGTTTATTGTTGAATTCATTTTAATATATACATGACTCATAAATGGACTCAAATGGACTATTGATACTGAACCAAAAGAAACTATACTGATTGTCCCATTGACTATACTACATTTAGTTCTTTTCCTCATTGTTTATAGAATATCTCATTTTTTGCTACTGAACTTTGGCACTAGACTAGGATATCTGGATTTGTTTGTTTATCTGTTTATTTAAAGAATTCTGGTGGGCATTTGTCCAGAGCCATCCCCTCCAACATTTGACAGATGAAAACCAGGACACATGTGGCCAAGCAACATCAGCCTGTGCTCAAGATTAGAGAAGTTATTAATGAGGAAAAAGAGATGAGCAAAGAGAGGTGACTGCAGTTTGCTTTCGCCACCTCCTACTGGAAGGGCAAGACTCCACCCCTCATTTCCTCCCCACTCTGCTCAGTTAATTGAGTGCAAACCACAGTACAAGTGGAAAGTATCTAGGAGTCTTAGTAGACCACAATTAGTAGACCACAAGCTGGACATGAATCAGCAGTGTGAAGAGGCAGTTAAGAAAGCCAGTGTGATTCTGGGCTGCATCCACAGGAGTATTGTGTCTAAGTCAAGGTAAGTGGTAGTACCACTCTATTTTGCTTTGGTCAGACCTCACCTGGAATATTGCATCCAGTTCAGGAAGGATATTAACAAGCTGGAAATTGTCCAGAGGAGGTGAACAAATGACAGAAGACCTGGAAACATTGCCTTATGAGGAGCAGCTTAGGACATGTTTAGCCTAAAGAAGAGAAGGTTATGAGGCGACATGATAACCATGTTTAAATATTTGAAGCGATGTTATATGCAGGATGGAGCAAGCCTATTTTCTGCTGCTCAGGAGACTAGGACACAGAACAATGGGTTCAAACTTCAGGAAAAAAGATTCCATCTAAACATTAGGAAGAACTTCCTGATGGTAGGAACAGTTCAACAGTGGAATGTGCTGCCTCAGAGTGTGGTGGAGCCTCCTTCTTTGGAGGTTTTTAAACAAAAGTTGAATGGCCATCTGTTGGGAATGCTTTGATGGTACGTTACTACATGACAACAGGTTGGATTCAATGGCCTTTGTGGTCTCTTCCAACTCTATGATTCTATGATACTTTTGTACTTTTAAGTCAGTTTGCAGCAATTGAGATATGCTAGGGCACAGGAAGAAATGAGAGCAGGAGAAAGAAACTGGGACATTTAAAAGCTGCTGAAAAAGTGGGGCTGTCCCTGCCAAATTGAAACAGCTGGAAGTTATATAGGGTGCAAGCAAGGGCTTGGGGCCGCATGTGATCCATGCACTGCACTCTGACCATTTCCGCACTAGACTGTTGTAGCGCTCTGATTCCACTTTCAACATCCTATGGAATCCTGAGGTCTGCAGTTTCGGAAGGGGCCGGCCAGCCCTTCCCTAAAGTGCAAACCCCAGGATTCCATAGGATGTTGAAAGTGGAATCAGAGCGCTACAACAGTCTAGTGCGGAAACGGTTCTGTCTATCCCTAGTTTATATCTGTAAGGGTTCCTGTTTTCTTGAGTTCATATCACTACATTGGTGTGTGGAGCTGGCTGAGATTGTTTGTGAGCTCTTAAATGTGCAAGCTGTGACTAGGGGTGTTTGTGGACTTGACGTTTGCAAGCTGACCATGCTCTATGCCTCCATGCTTAATTTTGCTCATTGGAACCTAGTTTTCCATGGTCTTTGCACTTCCTGAATGTTCTCTTAGACCTCTTGGCTCCAAACCCACTCCCTCAAAATACATCTTTTGTGAAAAATAAATACACTTAGAAGTATGTATTTAAATATGTATTTGAATGCAAACATCTCTGCAAAATAAAATAGCAACAAAGGCAACAGTACCTGCAAATCAATGCAGAAATGGGATGGAACAGATTTAGGAGTGGGCACATGTGAAAGGGACACAGCCCAGACGTGAAACGGATGTGTTCATCTCTAACTGTGACTGAAAGCTTCAAGTACAGCGAGCTGTCACCTCTGTACTTCCCATGACAGCCACTGCAGCTAGAAGGAACAGCTGCTTGAAAGTTTGAGCAAACCTATCAATCACCCTCTTTTGCCGCAAGCCCTATAAGGGGTCAGGGAATTGGCTCTTAATGCCCTGTTAGAACATAGGATGACTGGAATCTGTGGTTATTGTCTAGGCCTCCCAAAGCATGCAGTTTCTCTTCAGTTGTATCTCATTTAGTATTACCAGTTAATCTAGTCATGAAATAAGTAGAAGGAAAAATGATGTATGGGCTTAAAAGTCATGTTAAGTACTAATGGTCTGGGCTAAGCATCGTGTCCAGAGAGAGGGTCTTTCATAGGTCTTTAAAAAGTGATGAGCTATATGAGTGAAACATGTGGTTTGTATTATGAAGTACATATTGGGTTCTTTGGCCCATATGCTAGAGCTCTGAGGTAGCTCGCTGTATATAACAGCTGAGTTTGTTGTTGTTCATTCTCTCTTCAAATAAGTGCAAGAACACTACTCCATTTGCAGTATAACTATAACTTGCAGTGTTATGTTTTTATAGTTGTATGGTCTCATTAAATGATGGAGGAGGAGTATTTCATGGTTCAAATGCTGGTTCATGATGTGCCTTGCTGCTGCTGACTCCAGATTTTTAAAGAGCAACTATTTTAGTCACTTTAGAGAAATGAAAAAAACAGATTTTTAAAAAGTGACTTATTTTAGTTACTTTAGAGAAATGGAAAACTAAAGGGTAACCTTTAGAAATGAGAAGCTAAAAGGCAACTGTAATGGCAATTACTTTTGGAGTGCTTGGAATTAAAATTGTGATTATTTTTAAAAAATAACTTTTCCAAGCTCAGACTTACACACAGCAGGCAAACTTGCTCACTAAATGCTTGCAATACCTAGTCCAAACCATCTCTCATCTTATTGATCAGTAGCTCTGATGCTGATATTTGGCTTCAGCAATCATACACTAGTGCAGTCCCATGTACAGTGTCACCTTGTCCAAGAGACCCACAAGTATTTGTCAAACTGTGAATTTGTTTCTTCAAAGATATGCTGTACTAAAGTGTTTGGTATACCTTTTGTGGGCATTTCATGGGAACGGAGGGAAAAAAAGCCTTCTGAAGAGCAAACAATTTGAGGGTGAGTGTTCAAGATAGTGCTGAGTCTTACTTGTTGGATATCAAATGGCAGAAGGTTCCTTATTCTTGTTTTTTAAACAGCCTTTGTTAAAGAGCCTTGTTCCTACTTTCAGTGGTAGCTCAGCTGCCCCTACCAGCCCACTGCCATTCTTGATTTAAGATGCCTTAAGGACATGAGTTTGGGTGGATCTCCACATACATGAAGATCACTAGATGCCTCATCATTGCCAGAGAACTTTCAGCTTTCAAATTTTGCTGCCTCTAGTATTTTTAAAGCATTGTTTGAGGTATTATTGGTGGATTGATGCTGCTTCATGCAGGAAATTATTTATTTATATTTTTTAAAATTGGCTTTTATACTCTGCCTTTCTTCCAGGATGGGATCCAAGGTGACTTAGAGAAATTTAAAACAAGATTCAATTAAAAAACTTATTTTACAAAAGTTAAAAAGAATTACATAACAATGTTATTGAACACCATGGTTAAAACAGGTAAAAGCACATTTAAAATATAATTACTAATACATGATTTTAAAAAATAAAATATAAATAAAATAAAATACAGCAGACTACTTCAGATGCATTGCTGCTCCATAGTTTAAATCACAGACCTGTCTGAATAAAAAAGTCTTCACCTCCGAGTGCAGAGGGAATATGGACTTCCACTAACTATAAGGGAGTTCCACAGCTTGGGAGCAGCTGTGGAGAAGACTCTCTCCCATGTCCTCACCAATTGTGCATGTAAGGGTGGTGGGACTAAGAGAAAGCCTTCCTCTACAGATATTAAAGCTCAAGCTGGCTTGTATAGGGAGGTACGGTCTTTCAGGTAGCCTGGTTCCAAGCCACGTAGGGCTTCAAAGGTCAAAATCAGCACTTTGAATTCTGCCCGGAAGTGAAAAGCAAACAATGAAGTTGTTTTGGGAAATGGGCAACAGCATTTTGGACTTACTGAAGTTTCTAAACAGTTTCCAAAGGCAGTCCTACACAGTGTGTGTTACAATTATCCAAATGAGATGTAATTAAGACATGCATCACTGTAGCCAGATTTGACTTCTCAAGGAATGAGTACAGCTGGCACACTGGTTTGAACTGTGCAAACACACTCTTGACCACCACCACAACCTGGGCATCCAGGCTCAATTCTGAATCCAGTAGTATGCCCAAACTGTGAACCTGAGATTTCACGGGGAGTATAATCCCATCCAGCACAAGCTGAATCCCTATTCTCTGATCTACTGACTGACCAGGACTACCTCTGGTTTGTCTGGATTAAATTTCAATTTATTCACCCTCATCCCTCAATTACTGATAGCAGACACTGGATTTGTTCAGAAATAGCTTCCTTAGAATCAGATGGAAAGCAAGAGTTGGGTGTCATCAGTGTACTAGTGAAACAGTACTGTAAAACTCTGGATGACCTCTTCAATTGGTTTCATTAACAGCATGGGGCACACCAGAGGTCAGTGGCTAGGGCTAGGGCTAGGGCTAGGGCTATGGCTAGGGCTATTCCTCAGCACCACATTCTGAGCCTGCCTTTTCAAGAAAGGTCAAGTGCCCCTGAGTCCCATCCAAGAGAGGTGACTTGGAAGGATATGATGGTTGATGGTATTGAAAGCCACTGAGAGATCCAGCAAAACCAGACACAATCTCCCTATCTAGATCTCTGCATAGCTAATGTGCCAAATCAACCAAAGTTACCTCTGCCCATAACCAGGCCTGAAGGCAGATTGAAATGGATCTAGGTAATCTGTCTCATCCAGAAACCCTTGGAGCTGGGAGGCCACCACATACTCTAGACCCTTGCCAAAAAAAGGGAGGGGGGATCTTGGAGACTGGATGACCATTTTTCCAGTATGGTAAGGTGCAGGGAGAATTTTTCCAATGGTGGTCTCACCATAGCTTCTTTTAGTCAAGATAGAAACCTGCCTTACTGTAGTGAGACATTGGCCACTCCCTCTACTCGCTCATCCAGTCTCCCACCACAGCATAAGCTTTCCAATGAGCTCTATCGTATGTTTGGTTGAACCTGCTCCAAGACTTCTACTGTCATCTCTCTAGTCTCTATCCCACTTGTTTCATCACCACCAGCTTGCTAGTGAACCAGAGTACTCAGTTACCTCCACTCCATGGGAGGGGATGCTTAGGAACAATTGTGTCCATCACCATGGTCATTTGCCTGTCCCAGAGATCAACCCAGTCTCTAACAGGATCACATTCTGAGGCCACAGGAAGCTCTCCATGATCCATCAGGCATCTATCTGGATTCATAAGCCTCTTGAGGTAGACCATCTTACCCCCCTGCAGAGAATTTGAGTCCAAGTACATCTAAACCTCACCAGATAGTGATCTATCAATGACAATGGAACTACAGGAAGCTCCTTCACACAAGATCACTATCATCCCACCCTGTGCTGAAAACTGGGTTCACACTGTGTTATGCAATAGGAGTAGTAGCAGATCCTACTTGGGACAGAATCATGGATGTCATGAAGTCCTGAGCTCTTCCCAGAAGTGTGGCCTTTGGATGGATGTTGAAGTCCCACAGAACAGTAAGCTGAAGGGATTCCAAGACGACTTCCAAGACCAATTCAGCTAACTTAGGAAGGGAGACTGTTGAGCAGCAGGATGGATGATACATAAAATAAATCCTTATTCTATCCCCCTACACACCTTTATGTACTCACATTCAAATCCATCAGACTGTGGAATGGGATGCCTGGTGATGGAGATGGAATCCCAATAGAACACTGCAACTCCATCTCCTTACCCACCAGATCTTGCCTACTGCTCCATAGAGAACCCAGGTAGACAAAGCTGGGGGAAGTTAATCTCCTCACTTTCATCCAGCCAGAGCCATGTCTCCATAATATAAGCCAGGTTAGCATGCACATCTAAAATCAGGTCTTGGATCAACAGCTTTTTCATTTACCAACTTGGCATTATTAACACCTACTATTGCAGCTGTGAAATTATAGGCATATGACTGGTGGCACTTCAATACCATTCACAGTTACTTTCTAACCTTTTGAATCTAGCTAGATTCAACTAACTGAAGGAAAACTACAGAAAAACTGTAAAAACTGAAGCAAAATTACTGAAACTTCAGAAATGAGGGCTGGCCCTATCTATCATTAGGGAGAGTTTGGGTGACCATCTGAGGCAGCAGACACTGGGTATCAGAAATTTGTTATTTATGTTACTGCTGATCTATTTTTATTGACAGGGACATGTAGAGGTGCTTCTGGGAAGTTCTCTCTCCCTTGCCAAAATCACTTGGCTGGCACTGGGTACTATGCACTTTGACTTGGGTGAATCAAGAGAAGGTGGAGACATTGCAGCAAGGAGTGAAGTGTCTCAGGCTGGTCCATCAAAAACAGTTTTTAAACCAAAGTTGCAACAAATCAGGGACAGTGGGAGGGAAAAAGGTCACAAAAGAAGAAGTGGTAGGTCATGGGGAAGGGGATCTTTTCTCTGTGTTCAACACTAGGTTTGTCTCAAAAAACAAAACAGATAAGTATTCCATGCAACCTGAATTTGAACCCACAAGATCTTAAACACCCACCTTTGCTTAAATATAGAAAGTATTTGCAAGGAGGTTTTAGAGGCCAGAATGAACAACTGATTCACCAATCCAACGTTGTATCTGCCAGACTTAAGGATATTTAGCTTTCACTATGAGAATACTTACAAAACCGTGTCTTCCTTTGGCACTGAGGTTGTGATAAAACCAACCAACCAACCAACCAACCAAAACTAGACAATGTGAACTCACCCTATCAGCCATACAATTTCACAGCCAGCCTTCCGATATTGTGGGAAGTCCAAACAAGTAAATTCCCCTCACCAGTTTTCATCACCCGTGCAGGCTATTACCTGTCAGCAGGGCAGTGCTGTGTAGTATTGGCCTAGAAAAAATCCATATTAAAAGCCAGTTGTGTTACTGAAGAAAGCCATGCCAGTATGTGTTAGAATGTAGAATCATAGAACCATAGAGTTGGGACCAGCAGGGGTCATCTAGTCCAACCGCCCACCATGGAGGAATACACAACCAAAGCATTCTTGGAAGATGTCCACCCAACCTCTGTTTAAAAACTTTCAAAGAAGACGAACCCACCCCCCACTCCTGTGGCAGCCCATTCCACTGCTGAACACCTCTTACACCAAAGAAGTTCTTTGTAATGTTTAGATGAAATCTTTTGTCTTGTAACTTGAATCCATAAGACATCAAAGAAGAACACACATAGGAGGTGTGTAATACTTCCACGTGTAGAAGTATTGTGGGTTTTCCTGTCAAAGCGTTGTAGTGGGGAGATGGGAAAAACAAATTAAATGTTGTTCTCTTGCTGGATGGAGGCATTATGCATCTCTTGTGCTGATGAACTTCTTTCAGCCTAGCTGTCGCCCGGGACTTTCTGAAATGCTCAATAACTGCAATTTATGGGTTTGGCTGTTAGATATCTTCCTAGCATCTCCACCTGGAAGACAACTTCTCTTCTCTTCTCTTCTCTTCTCTTCTCTTCTCTTCTCTTCTCTTCTCTTCTCTTCTCTTCTCTTCTCTTCTCTTCTCTTCTCCGACTGAGCTGTGCCAGGCAGTATTCTCAGTACTCATTCTCCATTTGCAACTCTTCAGATAACGATGTCGGATTCATGGCTATCACAGCACTCGAAGAAGCTGCTGTTGCTGCTCTAAATGGATGGGGCCCCATCCACCTCCCACCCCCACCCCCCTGCCCACTCAAGTATTATAAAGATTGGTTTCGTCAGTGGCTGTGACGTTGCGTAGGAAGTTGCCCATTTATGGAGACTAGAGCAAATGATATCATCATAATAGGTGGCTCCTCTCTACATAGGGATCATTTGTGAAATGAGATTACAGGCATTTATCTGGAAAACAGGAGGCAGAGGCACCTGGTTTATGTAATTGATATCCTGGGGAATAATGCTCTACAGTAATCAAGACAGATTGTCTCACCCACCCCCACCCACCCCTGATGATTTGATTATGTGGGGAGAAACCACTCTCCTTGCCTCTTTTTTTGCCTGAGCAATAAAACCCCTTATCCACATGGAGTAAGCTCCAGACCATGTTTTCTCTTGTGCTTGAATATATGGGACATGCATTGCAATCCTATGCTTGCCACACTGCTGCAGTGTAGTTGTTTTGCAGAGCTGTGTAGCAGGCTAGTCAAAGCTGGGACTAACCAGGTTCTTCCTTGGATACATAGTTCCGTCTCTTGGTCTTGGTATCTCTCTCCCTCTCTCTCTGCTTTTTAAAAAACCATGAATCTAAATCTTTCATTGATTGCATTTTTTTCCTGATCTGTGTGAGGCTTCACGCTCTGTGCTCAGATGCTGCCTGCAGTACAGCAAGGGGCTTGAATACGGTAAGTCACAGATGACTCAATTCTTACTCTCTTGCCTTCGGTGTATACTTTCATTCTATGCTGTGCTGAGACGTAAGTAAGTATGATGTGTGTGTGTGTGCGCGCCTGTGTGTGTGAGGGAGGGGGTACTGACTTAATTAGCCCTTCACCTCGTTAATTTGCAGCAGATTCTCTCTTTCTCTCTCTGTCTCTCCCCCTCCCCCAGTACTTTGCACCATGTTTTCCCCTTCTTCCCAGCAAGCAGTGAGCTGTACTGTCTTAAAGTAAAATGCAATGGGTTTTTAAATTATTATTTCAACCTTGTTGAATTGTGTGGTATTTCTTCTCTGCAGGAACAGATCTGAGCAAAACACATGTTAAGAAAAAGTACTGAACTTAACAGGTGATGTGGGATGGGGGCAGGGATAAGTTCAGCCTATGTAATATGTAATTCATAAGAGAGAACTCATGCTAAGACGTACGTTTCTTTTACAGAAAGTCTGTGTCATAGGCATTGCTGGTTTTCTGTATTTTTTTTAAATGAAAATGGGGACCTTCATCTGCATGCTCTTTCACTGGAAATGAAGACAGTAGTTTTGAAAGCTGTATCTGACAAAATAAAATAAAAGCCATTCTTCTTTGTAATGCAGGGTGCAGAAGATGATTCAGTAGTACTTCTTATCAATTGTGTTAAATATGATAAATGAAAGGGATGTTGGGGGGGGGCAAGTAAATTGAACTGCCACTGTTGTATTGCAATGATGCTACAATAGATTTTGTTTAAAAAATGCTAGCACTGTGATTTGAGAACTGCTGAAATTCCACTAATAATGAGGTTGCTACTTTATGAATTATAGAGAGGATATCATACTGTGCAAGAATTGCTTGAGAAAGAATACAATGGAGGGGTCTGTTGTATCATCAGTTTACTAGGTCTTTTTTTTTTTAAATCATTCTCCTTATTTTTTAAAAAAAATCCAAAACAAAACTAAGACTCACCTCTGATGTTCCTTATTGGAATGGGCAACTTTGTAACAACTCTCTGTTAGTGATGAGGAAGGCTTGAAATACATGTATGTGAGAAGGTATACGATGCCTGCTTTCTCTGTGCAATGTGATTTTCAAGGGTAAGCGATTCTAGGCAATGACACACAAATATATAGCATAATGAGATTGTTTGTTCAGTGTAGACACTTAGTGAACTATTAGGTATCTATGTAAAACAACTAAATCAGTTTCTTCTTCTCCCTGAGAAGAAGGCAGCATCGTTGTCACTTGTACTTTGGTGATAGCACACCTTTCCATATATCATATGGCAGATTTGAAGGAATGTCTAGGAATATCAGCACACGTAATCCATATCCACATATTTAATCAATGCGACATCCTTCCCCCACCCACCTCTATCGTAGGTAGCTTGTCCATAGGGTCCATAGATAGCATGCTTTCTAGCCATATGATGCAGCCGGTATGTTCTTTGTTCAGCAACAAGTGATCAGATAAGACCATCTACCAAACAGAAGAAAGCATGTAAAATCCTTAAGCTGTGACTAGCTGGTTATAAGGAGTTTACAGAGCATCTACATGCAAACAGTTGATACTGAGAGCAACCAATTTTGCATGGCATTATCCTGTTTCTTGAAAAGCTGGAAGGCAAACCAAATTACTTTTTCACATCACTACATTAAACAGATGTGTGCTATTGGGCATTCAGCCTTTTACTTTCTGAGCAAAGCTGTTTTGAAATACTTATTTTAAAAATATATGCATATCCCCTTAATGCGCTTGAAGAAGTTATTCTGAATACAGGAAATAAATCTTTGTTTCTATCTGCTTAGGTTTATCTCTACGGAGACTATAGAGATGCAAGATAAAATATTATTCAAGCACTGTATTCCTCATATGTTTCAATATTGTAATTGTGATATGCAGTATTTTATGTCCTCTGTCTGATTTAATTTTAACTATAATCTGATTTGCATAAATTAGCTTTCAGACAAAATTTTCAGTCTTCTTTCTCCCCCAGACAACTGCCAACAATGCTTAAATTCCAATGAAAATCACACGCTTTAAAGCATGTTGTTGGTTTAACGTGAGGAAGGAGGACAAAGTTAATGTAGGAGATGCTAGGATACAGGAGTGGCAACTCTACACAAATTTTCCACCTCTCAAACTCATTACAATTAATGTGAGATAAGGTTTCATGTGCTAACATGGATTTATTTAATAGGAATGATGTTTTTAAAAAAGCCACACACACACTGCCCAAATTTTCAGAAACTTAGGTTTATTTGCAGAAAAAGACCCTTGAATATTTAATATATTAAAAACATGTTGCACTCAGTGTAATTTTTTTTTAAAAAAAATACCATATTTGAAAACTTAGTTTCTAATTAGAGACATGTTTCTATCACATGAAATAAGGTTTGACTCCAATTTGATTAATCTGGAGTTAAAATTAGAATGATACTGCTTCCAGCCAGAACCCCTTCTCTTGGCATCACACAAATGAAGAATACACATGACCAGATGAAATGCAGAGTTAAGACCTTCTAGAATAATAATGATAAAGTTATTTTATAACTGGGTTCCATCTCTAGTTAGGTTCGGTGTACTTAATTCTGTTGATATCAGTGAGGCTAAATGTGCCTGTATCTCCATAGGATTAGACTGTGATTATATTCATCCATGATATGTTATGAGTGATGAATTTGTGCTCAACATATCAATGGTGTCAACAATGTTATTATAATGGAATTGGAAATTGAGCACTTCGGCTCCAATCTAATGGTAGCTCAGAAATGCTGGTGCATAATAAATACTTTAGAGAACTAATATAGGGCACACAAGGGGTAGAACACGTGCATTGAATACAAAAGGGCCAGATTCAGTCTTTGGCATCTCCAAGTAGAGGTGGAAAAGTCATAAACCAGGGAGAACTACTGCTAGTCCACCTGCACTGTAAACAGTACAGACCTACCTGGAGCACTGGCCTTACTTGGTCTGAGGCAGCTTCCAATGAGGCTCAGCTAAAATACTGTGCCTGATATTGAGAGGAAAGAACAGAATCTATTTAAATAATGGAAATAATCCAAAAGTGCATGGAAAATATTAGGAAAATCATTATGAGAACATGGCTTTACCTTGTTAAATAGGATTTTTTTAAAAAGTAAACATGATAAAAAAATTAGAAGCATTTTTGTATATTTGGAAATTTGTAAGTAATCTTTGTCAGTGAATAAAAATTGCCACAAAAGATGACTGCTTAATACAACAATGTATTCTCCTTGATATGGCTGATGAAATGTGAGGCTGGCAAGCAACACCATGTTCAGGATAACACTGTTGTAATTTATATTTTATTGTGCTTGAGAGTCTTAGCTGGTAGTTAGTGCACAGAAATGGAACTGTAAGATGGTATGTGTCTTCATGCAGGGAATGTAGCTCCATGGTGCACAGCCACATCTTTTGCACTTTGGCTTAGAAGCACCAGTGAAGCCCTAGTGAAATCAGAATGAGTTTAATGGGATTTTGAAGACGTGCACAGGATAGCAGCCTGTTTGTCCCAAATGTTCATGAGATTGCCACCCTCAACAAAATGTTTTTTTCTTTCTCACTGTGCAGCACTCAACAAACAGAACCACAGATATTTGCATTTGTTTAATCTTGAACAGTAAATGAGAGTGCAATACAGTTTGGTTACAAAACCTTCTATTCAAACATGCAAAAAGCTTAAATGCGAAACCTTAAATGCAAAATTTAGAGCACCTATTCAGCCTTCTGTATGACTAAATAACTGTTGTAAATTGAAGTGCAGCATGATCCTCAGCATTTTAATTCAGATGTAAATCTCACTGCCAAGTAAGAATGCTTAGGACTGCAGCTTTGGTATTACATCTGTTCCTATTAAGCGTACAGGAAGCACATTGGTCACTTAGCATATCAGTTGAGTTACTGGGAATATGTTAAATGATCACATTATTTTTAATTCAAATTATATGATATGTGCAAAGTTGGCAGCGGCAACCTGAACAGTAAACTGATCTAGTGCGGAACACACATTCTTCATAGTTGCTTTTTTATAAGTAATTAACATTGGAGTCATATTTGCAGGGCATTGGAAACAAATGGTACAACTTTTCAGGCAGATGGCTGTCTGTCAGCATGAGAATCAAAGGTCATCTCTCCTCCCCCCAGTAGAGTCACATGCACGTTCTTGGTGAGATTTTTCCTGTTCAACATGAAAACTGTAAAAACTGTGAGCTTAAATTTCAAGCAGTAGTGATGTCTCTAAATCTCAGGCTTTTGATGCTTTTTTAAACTGTAGATATTTAGGTTGGGTGATTCCCTTTTAGGCTTGCCAACCCACCAAAAAAGTCTTGAGCCTTGAAAGAAGCAAACAGACAAAACTGGAATGATTCACCAGAGTTTTGTTGCACCAAAGTTAGTAATTTTGGCCAGTTGCCATAATTTCTGAGTAAAACTGATTTTATTGTTTGTTTTGTTAAAACTGATTTTGTGTGTTGACAGCTTAAACTGCATGGCCCTTACCCATTCACTAAGGAGGAGTTATTTCAGCTTCGTGCGAGTGCATCATTTCACATCCTACTGTAGGGGAGATAATGAAGTACATGTTTGTGTTTCATCTGTTATGTGTGAAGGATCCATAGTGAGCACCCTGCCACTTCCCTGGAGGGTTGGCCCTTGGCAAACATTCCACTCAATCCCTCTGAAAACCTAAATGTTTTATGGGTGTTCACATCAAGTGCCTCAAAGATGTGAAGGCATATAGAATGCATACTACCCTTCCCTGAAGCTCAGAAATATTCCTTTTGGACAGGATAAGATGGTAGGTGCAGAAGCTGGAACTCCCAAGCCTTCAGTGGAGACTTTTTTTTATTGCTGTAGAGCAGGACAGGAACTACAAATCCCTTGCAGGAGCCTGGCAGTCCAAGAGCAAAGGCAATTTGCTGGGACTCCTGCAAGCTCCTGCCATTGCCCCAGTGCTACCTTTGCTTGCTTTGCTTGTTTGAGCTATAAGGGGAGTCCATGGCAGCTCATAGAACTGAGGCCAGTCTCAAACCCCCTTTGAAACATTTTCACAGGGCCCCAAGCTCATATAAGTTGTACCCCTGCTTGAATGGTCATAACAGCCCTGCTTGAGTGGTCATAACAGCTTGGTAGATGACACCAAAAGCTCTCCTGAGCCAACTTGGCATGGATAGTTGTAGGAACTATTATCACACCCAACTTCCCTGGACAGTTAGGCCAATATCTGCTATACTTTTAGTATAACATAAATGCATTATTACGATGCATCCCATAGTTGTGCAGCTGATTGTGCAGTGAGCTCCTTGAGTTCAGGCATTGCTCCATGGTCAAATAGTGCCTCACTCACCAAAAGTCAAAAGTGGAAGAGAGGTTTGTGTGGAGGGCTTGCAGAATCATTGGCTACACTAGAGACCATACTTATACAACCTCTGAGAAAGCGCAAACTCTTGTGTAAGTATTTTAATGCTAATGTAGTAGCCCAACAGGACTCCAACCTTACTTCTACCCCACACTAGACCATAAGCACAGCCTACCATGCTCATAAGTCATAGGGACATGGATTCTGCTTTTGCTAGAGTTTACCGGATTGTGCTCCCTGACCTACCCTGACCCAATCCCACTGGCCTTTTTAAAATAAGACTTTGGCAACCTTTTGGAAATAATACTGCAAATTGTATTGACTTGATTTGGAACAGACCATGAAGCAAGACATTTACTACTAAACATTTGTTTCAATTTTCTAAGCTTCTCTCTTGTGTTGCCTGTGAATTCTTGGTGGGCCAGAACTCACACAGCATCCTACAAATGAACATTATATATCAGTAATATTTGGGTAGCTTTTTGGAACTTCCTTCTGATCTTCCTCCTCCCAAAGATTTTGTGGGTCATTATTAAGTTATTCTTTTCCCAGTATCTTTGCAAAATTGACAAAATTACAGAATTTTTTTTTAAAGACTGGGGATTCATGATGAATGTTTCTGCAAAGAGAAACAAAAACCTAAATGTTTCTTCTCTATTGTAATGGTAGAAGGATCAGATGCAGGAGATCTTCAGTGTCAATGGAAAAGAGAAATGCAGATTTTTAGGATTGTTACACATGGGTTCTCCAGAGTTTCTAAGCTCAGTAAGTCTAGCTTTCTGGTGTACTGTGGGATGACTAATCAGGGAAATGGTTATCCTTTCAAATGGCCCCTTGCTGAATCTATGCGTTTGGTAGCATAAACCAGATCAGGTGCTGATGCTGTATGAAATAGCTATTGTGTCCCAGTGGGTGTCCTCTGTAGATATTGCTTTACAGCTGTAGGGGAATTCAGGCAAAATCTATGGTTCTCAAAGGAACTGTACTGCTAACACAAGAACTGACACAGCTGTGCCACTGAGTTACTTTTAGAGGGTGTATTTGGGTACTTTTATTTATTTCTTTTTTCAGTGCCTCCCATTAGAAATGCTCTCTGGGTGGATTGTTGTATCAATCACAGATTAAAATATAGCAGTTCTTTAGAATGGGAAGGCCCATCACAGAGCATAGGATTTGCATGCATAGGATCCCAAGTTCAAACTATGACTTGTTCTCATAAAGTACCTTAGATATGAAGAGTGGGAAAGACCTTGAAAAATCTTCTACTGTGAAAATCAGACAATATTGAGTTAGATCTGACTCTTCTTTATGGTCCCAAATTTAACATAATACCAGTAGCGGGGGGAAAATGGGTGGTGCCATTGAATTGGATTATACTGTTGTGTACAACATTGTGCACAGCGATTACACAAAGGTAGTACAATTGCAGAATTAGTTGTGCAATAAAAATGGCATTGGATGTCACCCCTATGCTAACTCTGGGACTGTGCAACTGTTAGGACTGTGGGCCCTGCTTTATAGCAGTGAGATCACCGGGTACAGGCCTAAGTATTCAGAGCCCATTGTCTTTCTCAGTTCCCTCCTACTTTTTTTGTTTCAAAACCAAAGTAATTTCTTTGGAGCTTTTTGGAATACTTACCAGTTTTTCCACAGTGAGTCAATACATTTTCCCAAGTGAAAGATGTCTGTGTCCAGCAAGAAAATAGTAAACCTGGTCATATTTGGCTACATAGGAAAAACAGAATTTTACAGAGTAAGGTTCCGGCTAGCATTCTGAATACGTTCACTTTCTTTGAAATGTTTCTTCTAGGTGGCTCTGTGACATTAAGCACATTTCTGTCTGATTTATTTTGCTCACTGATGACAACAATAGGACCTAAGAAGATAATGAGAATGTTAAAGAATTTATTCTCCTCCATCTTTTCACATTTATTTTCTTCTTTTGACAGCTGTTTATATCCTTTGTAGTCAGTTTTACCTTTTCCTCTTGAAATGTCTCCTGTTTATGTAGAACTTTCACATGGCAACTAAAAATAGAAAATTAGCATCAATGCTTGAATAACTGGCTAGATGAATTAGACAGTAGTGCCCATAGTCAAAGCAGACAAACTGTTTTGCAAGTATACTCATGCAAAAGGCTACTCATCCATGCACCTTGCTTTTAACTGATAAATTAGTTCTCTATTGCTCTTCATAGTGCAGTCTTCTGTACCAATGAAGACAATGGTGTATCTAGTGTAAACAGCACCTAGGGCAAGTGTGGAAGTTGTGCCCCTACCTTCTTACCCCTTCTCCCCTCCCCCACCCTTACATGCATGGATTTTTTGCACCCCCCTGGCATTGGTGCCTGAGGCATATACCCCATTTGCCTCACCCTAGATATACCTCTGAATGAAGGCCTACTTCACTTCAGGCCAAAAAGATGCTGGTTGAGATCCTCAAAATTCCACTAGACATATCCAAGGGCTTGGATAACCTCAGTGGAAGGTATAAATCCCCTCCGTACAATCAGCCATCATTATGTTTCACAGACTCCCACATGTTGAAATCAGTCTGTTGTATGACATGGGAGAAAGCACCAAATTTTGAGAAATATGTCTGTGGGTATTCAATATGAAAAGGTCTTGGAAAGTACTTGTCCTCTGTTGGTTGAACATTGAGGTATTACTTTTTCCCCAGAAAAGTTGGATATAAATGTTTACACTTATGTGCTTTCTGTCATGGGACCAACTGTCTCATACGGGAAACGGACTCACCTCAGTGATGTGTCATTGGGAAGATAATGCCCATATTGTTTCTTAATCAGTGTCCGAAAGATGTTGAAACTAGTAATGTTTGCAGACCAGACCTCATGAATTTCAGGAAGATCTGAATGTGCTACCAGGGCTTTAGTTTGTTGGGTGTGTGTGTCAGGAATGCAGCTTGTCTCACTGGAAATGCTCCACTCCTTGAAAGGGCAAGTAAGCATTGACCTGATATCTCATCACCACTGGAAACCATTGAGAGCCAGTATAAGATGAAATCCTTTGCAGATTGTTGCTGAGGGATTTAGAAATGCTAAACCAGCACTTGTGGGCCTGGCAGTCGGAGCTGCCTTGAGCGATCATGTGCAGAAAAGTGCAGGACACCTGGATATATTGCTTATTGTTAGCTTTACAAGCAAATTATTTAATACGTTAGTAATATACATGGAAGAACTGTGCCCTAAGCTAGGAAGCGGAGATTGCACAGCAGAACCTACAGAAATGATTGAAAATCCAAAAGCAAAACTGAAAGCAAAGCAAAGCACTTCATGCCTCTGTTACATTCTCTATCAGGCTTTGGAAATGATATGCATAGAGTCTTTATCCTACCTTTATCTCCAATTTTCTTAGCAATGCCCCGTAAGAATCAGACATGCTTAGGGGAGGAGAGAGATACAGGTGTGTACAGCTTGTTAAAGGCAAGTCAGGGAGGTGACAGTGGGTTGTTTGAAAGCACTAGAGCCAACATCTGATTTATCTTTCTGCTTGTATATACCAAGCTTCAACAGATTTTCCTTTTGACCACTGCTTCTGAGGTTCCCGCTGTTGGATCTGAACGATAATGTGACTGAACAAACACTATGGCAGTGTTGGTTTGGTGGTTGTTCCAGTGGTTTTGAGCAAATATTAGACAATCCTAGCGGTCAGGAATCTGGAAGTGGAACTCACAGTAGGGAGAAAAAGTGTGTGACAGAGTATCAAAGGACAAAAGGTCAGATTCAAAACTGGAATGTATTTGTTGGCAGGGGAGGGATTTGAGAACTATGAAGCATGCTTCTTGCCACAATCCATGAGTTTTGCAGAAGTTACTGGATAGCGAATCACACTTTGCCCACCTTCTAGCCTTATGTCACCTTTTGTTAAGACAGTCTGGAAGTATTATACTAAACAGAGTTATGCAGTCTAAGATATTATAATTCCACCCCACACCCCCTTTGATTTTAGCTATGTGGTAAACAGTAGTAATCAGTGACCTAGAAGGATGACAGGAAAGAGCAATCTGTTTTGACTGTTTCCCAAATGAAATTCAGTGGTCCAACAGGTACTCTCCAAAGCCTTAAGTACTGCACACAATTGTATAGGGATGTAAATCCTTGACTGTTTCATCCTCACAGAATGAACAATTGCTGTTTTTTCTTCCTGCTGTAGGAGAAAATGAATACGAATATTTTTGCACAGTATTGACCTCATATTAAAACATTCCAAAGTGTTTCTGAGGAATTATTCTGTAGAGAAAAGCATGTGAGTTTTTTCCCCCCACAAAAATTTTCTGGACAGAAATACATTTCTTGCCAGGAAACAGTGTTTTCTGCACAAAAAATGGGTTTTTCAGCAAAAATCGCGTGTGTATTTTTCCACGGAATAATCCCTCTACAACACTGTAGGATGTTTCAGATTCTTGGAAAAACTGAGTAAACGTCCTACAGGACTTCTGGAACAAAAATTCTGGACTGTTGGGGAACTTATTTTTTGACCTGGAAAGAAAATATGGTGAATATTTTTTTCCATTCCTACTGGTGCATCTAAATGGATGAAATACATTTGGAAACCAGTGTTAGAAGTCTGATTAAAAAGAGGTCACTAGGAGCCATCCATGCCTCTGTGTCAGAGCAGCATACTCAGGTTGTTTTTAAATGAAAACTAAGCAATCATTTTTGCCAGCATCATAGTTTTTCAAAGCATTGCAGTTTATGTCTACATGGCAAGGCCAGCCTATGTGCTCTTCTTTATCTAGTGTGAAAGCACAGCAGAAGTTCTCTCAATGGGACTAGAGGCAGTAAGGTAAACTGGAAAATTAGATAACTCAGATGAGAACAATTGAACCAAAACACTTGTTAGATTTTGTAAGAACACTGCATATGTTTTATATTTTGGGGAGCACGACAGGATATGAATCCAGTATGTAAATAAATATGTCCACATGTAACTCATTGTTCAACATTATAGCTTACTAACCCTTTATTCTATCATATTCCAGAGCAGAAAAATAGGGCTAGACATATAGGGCCAGCTTGATTCTCAGTAGTTCCTATTCACTTCTATAACATATAACCTTTTGTGCTAAAAAGACACCGAGAGGAAATAACCTTACCTAGTGGTAAATTGACCTAGTGCTGAGCAGTGGTGTATTTAAGTCTTTTACTCAATGTCTCAAGTCGAGTCTCAAGTCCTTGCAAGATACTTTCAAGTCATGTCTCAAGTCGAGTCTCAAGTCTGGGAGGCAAATTTATACCCCAACCTAAATTTCAGAATTTCTGGACAGAGTTGAATAAAATCATTTTTAACAACTTAAGTAGAGTCAGCCCCCCTATGTGTGATTTTGCCATCTGCAGCTTCAGAAGTAGGGTATAGTATCCTTTTTACTCCCCCTTTCCAAAGCTGGCGGCTTTTGTATCAATGGGCATAAAAGAATCTGCAGCTGCAGAAGTGGGGAATAGGAGCCTTCTTAACTTCTCATTTATGAACTTGGAGGCTTTTTTTGGAAGTGGGGAATAGGATCCTTCTTACTCCCCATTACTGAAGCTCCAAAAGCTTTAGGATCCTTCCTCTTCTAGCCTATTGCTTGACGAGTTTGATGTTCCCTTCTGAGAAACATATCCTGTGCTTTGAGGACAAGTCTTGTCTTCTGCTCTCAGGAAAGGTTTTAGAAGGCTCCTCTGACGTGTAGAAGGGACAGACTGCTAAGCAGGCCTCAACCCTGCCTCAAATCCATTGGCTAATCCTTTTGCTGTTCCCTCTGAGAAATGCATCCACAGCTTGGCCTGGAGAAAGATCATGATGTGACCAGTAAGCAAAAAGAGGTAGAAGTGTTGTTCAAAGTTGTAAGGATTTTGGCTGAACGTGTTATGCTAGTGAATCAACGACAGCAGGTTATTCACTAAAAATATACAAATCACAGGTCGAGTTAGTGCATCATTTATTGCTGAGTCAAGTCCAAGTAGAGTCACTGAAGTGACTTAAGTCTGACTTGAGTCTGAGTCAATCAACTCAAGTCTACATCATTGGTGCTGAGTTAGCCTGGTGTGCTGAAGGTTAGGTCAGCATTGTCCAAGCTGCAAAAGGATGGTGCTCAACTGTAGGTTTGAGTGTTGGACTATGATTCTGGAGACCAGGGTTCAAATCCCTGCTAGGCCATGGAAATATACTTGGTGATCTTGGACAAGTCACCTTCTCTCAGCCACAGAGGAAGGCAAAGGCAACCCCCCAAACAAGTCTTGCCAAGAAAATTCAGTGATAGGTTCACTTTAAGGTCACCATAAGTCAGAAATGGCTTGAAAGCAAACAACAACAACAACAACAACAACAACAACAACAACTCTCTGTTCTATTTTACACACACCCATGGGAACATGGGTATCTGCTTTACACAGCAAATCCTGCAGTAAGGATGTATTCAGATGCTAGCAATTAAAAGGCATTGACCAGCTATCCCATCTGGTTTTACTTTACGTATTTTCCACACTAAGAGAAAAGACAGCAAAAGTAGTAGAAATAAGGGAGGAGGAATATGGCGATGATACTTTCTGATGCGTGCATCAGAATTAGTGAATGAGGCAGGGAGACAGTATATTATGATAACCTAACCTAGAACTGGTCTAAGTGTCTGAATGCAGAGATTGTGACAGACCCTTTTCACCTGATAACCACAATCTGAAACATAAGCTATATAGGAGTGTGTAAAAGGGAAGTGGTTTCCATGCAGCACAGAGAAGGTGTGCCAATTGGTGCATGAGGAGATTGGGAGTATATTAACACTGAACAGTTATAGCAGTACTTTCAACTGCCAAGGATCCATTATAATGAAATTCTGGTATTTGCAGTTTTCTAAGCTACTTAGAATTCCCTGCTATAGAAAGCTCTATTGCTGCATAGCTCAGGGGAGTGAAGTGGAGCTCTCTAGCACTTCAGCAAATGATAAATTCTAGGATTCCATAGGATAAAGCCATACCAAAGTATCATAATGTATAATGTAGATATAGTTGGGGCATTCCTCTCATGCCATTCCTTTGGTGGAAGATTTTCTATTTCACCTGTATAAGAAGACAGGAAGTGGCTTCTTTCTAGGAGGATGTGAAGAGAACCTGAGTTGAACATGCCAGGAGAAAACACCTACCTTTCCCTTATTTGAACAGATATGAGTGTCTGGAGATCTGTGGACAGGGGAAATGGAGATAAGAGAAGGGTTGCATTGAACAAGCAGGGTAGCCAGTACTATTATCTCTGATGCTTCACATTTGTGGTGCAGGTGTGTGTTTATGTGTGCACATGCATGCATGTGCAATGCATGTAAGAGCACAGAAGACTCAATTTAGACCTTCTTCCCTCTTGCCAACAAGTGTTCAGCTCACTCAAAGTGGGTGCTGCTGACCTTCCTGATCAGCCGAAAGATGGATGGAGCCGCACACCATGCTGCAGTGACAGCAATATGCGGAGTGAGTACATTGGTTTTATCAGTGATAGTGGTTTAGAATGACAGGCTAAATCTTTGGTATCATTTGCAGGTGAATTATGCCTGTTCTTCATTGGATTTGGCTGCACTTATTGGTTTTATTGCTTGCTTTTAGGCCAGTTCCAAGCTGTTGAAAGTGGCTTTCTCCTGACATGAATTTCATTCCAGCACGGCTAATGTTTCCATCATAGAAACAGCTCTGGAACAATTATTTGAAAACTGAATGGTTTTGATACAATGACAAAACCATTGCAGTGACAGAACTTTGAAATTCCTGGATGCAAAGATTGCAACTCTGGTGTATGTTGTTTGTTCCCATAAATTCACTGAATTGTAGTTAATGATAAGGAAAAAAAGGAGAAAACAGAAGAACAGTCTTATGGTACCTTAAAGACTAACAGATTTATTGTGGTATAAGGTTTTGTGGAAGAGGGTCATCAGAAAGAGGAAGCTGTCCTTAACTGACAGATGCATACCCACAAGCACATTGAGGGAGACAACTGTAAACAGTGAGGCTAAAAGGCTATGAAATACCAGAGATACTGTCTGTGGAAACAAATAATTCACTGAACATGTAATTCTGAACTTAGAGAATCCTACAAAGATGAATTTTATGTATCCATGGGAACAGACCTAGCATAACATGGAAAAAAATGTTTCAGATAGACAGTTGCTCCCTCACTGAAAGTAATTAATGCAAACAACATTTTGAAATTTGGGAGAGAAAAAAGTGTTAGTATTGTCTCTACCAGCGTGTCTTTTGCCCTTTTGATGGATTTGTAGAAAATGGTATTATTCCTATAGAAACCCCTATTGCATTTTACCAATTTTTGTATATTTGTACTTACGTTTTTTGATGTACCTTTATCTGTTTTCTTTTTTATGTCCCTATTTTTTTTTGGGGGGGTGGAATATGCGTGAATAAAAGCATCACCACTACCACCCCATTACCTTTTGACCACAACTATCCATGTCCAGTTGGCGTACTGTGTTGTGTTCAAATGTGGAGATTTAAAAAAAAACCCTGCAAAAACATACAATATGTATGTCTACAAGAGAGGTAATTTCATACATAGGGGTTTCACACCTGGCTACCAATATTATCAGAGAACCATGAAAAGGCACAATACTTATTTAACATTCTTAAAATGCATCACATCTTGAAACCTGATCACCTAATTTTTTCCAAGAATTTCTGAAGTGATTTGTGAGAGCTGTTAGAGTGCCTATAGTTTTAAAAATTCGGAGGGTTTTTTTTTTCCTTCTCTCTGCACAACAGGACAGGAAGGGAGGGGTTCTCATTCCTTCTTTTACTTGTCATTGTGACATTTAAGAAATGTGGTGATCAGCTTCAAAAATATGCTTTTTTGTTGCTGAAAAATTAAAAAAGAAATTGCAAGACATAAAGGGAAATACATTAGAGGAAAAGTGAGGGGGTGACTGCAATGACACAAATTATCAAAAATAGATTACATAAATCCAATTGGTATATAAGGAATTTGTTAAATACCAAATAAAGCATCACTCAAACCTCATTCCAGTGGCTGACCAGTTCTGGAGACAATAGATAATGAACCTGAGATAGTCAACTAAGTGCTAAGAAGGCTGAGATAAATCATAGGGGTGGTGTTTATGGCACAGTTATTGCACTTTGATACCACTTCAGTTGTCATGGCTCCAGCTACAAATTCCAGAACTCCATAGGATGAAGCCATAGAAGTTAAAGTGGTACCAAACTGCTCTAACAGTGTGATGTAGATATACTTATAAAGTAGATATCTGTAATCCAGAAAGGTTAGAACTACACAGTTGACAGTGGGGCTGAGTTGGGGAAATGATGTATTCCTTTTGGTTGGAAAAAACGGAATCTCTCCTCTATTTAAATGATCTGATGCTGCTGAGATTACAATATGGAATTTAGATGCAGTGTGTGTGTCTTCTGTGTGTGTGTGTGCGTGCGTGCACATATGTGTGTGCCTCCAAGTTGCCTGTCAACTCAGGGCGACTTCATGAATTTCATAGGGTTTTCTTAGGCAAGAGATACAGAAGTAGTTTACCAGTTCATTCCTCCAAAATATAGCCCACAGCAGCTGGTATTCCACTATGGTCTCCCATCCAAGTGTCCTGAGCACCTGGTAATAATAAGGCTTAGCCAGGGTAAAGGAGAAGCAAGAGCAACAGGACAAAATCCCCAGGGACTGGACCTCTGGATAGTGGTGGAGCTTGGAGTGTGTGGAGGAGTGGTGGAAGGGGCGGGGCTATGGTGTGGGGGCGGGGCTACAGTGCACAGGGATGTGGTTACAGTGCATGGGAGCAGGGCTACGATGGATGGGGCATGGCTACAATGGACAGGGCGGGGCTCCAGCGCATTGGGGAGGGCAAGCAAGGAGCCGGGACACTCCCAAAAAATTGCCATCAGGGGCGAACCGCTCCCATCGCCCCCCATCCCTATGCGATTGCCTCTGGAGGGTCTGGACAGTAAGTATGTATGTATATATATATATGTGTCTGTGTGTGTGTGTGTACATATATATATAGCATATATATGTATATGTATATCTATATCTATATATATATACAGCAGGAGTTATTACAGCCACTCTCTGGGTTGCTGTGATTCCAAATCTATTTATTTATTTATTTATTCATTCATTCACACACACACACACACACACACACATATAAAAAATTTGGAATCACAGCAACTCAGAGAGTGGCTGTAATATCTCCTGCTATATTTGGGGGGGGGGGGCTGGTCATGCATCTTTCCCTGGGACCCAGGGCTGTCTCTCAATGGCCCAGGACACTCTCTCACCCAAAGCATTTTTGAACTGAACTTACTAAAACTTAGTATAGATGTTATACATTCTCTTGCTATATGACTCTTTAAAAAAGGGTATTCATCTCCCCCTTTTCTAAAAGTGGACACACACTAGGAAGGCTAAGTCCCCCTCACTACAAATAATGCTTTATTTCATGAACAGCCCTCCCTTTTTAAAATGTGTTGAAACTTTGGTTAGTTTTTGAACAATTTTCAAGCATGGAACTGTATATTTCTACTTCTCCTCTCCCCACAATAAGAGCTAAGTCTCTGCTGTACAACTCTAGATGCTCTCATCTATTAAAATGGGTGTGGAAGATTGTACTTTTGGTACAACACCACATTGGGGATTAGCAATAGCATGTGTATTCCTATACTGCTTATCAGCTAAGTGCTGTCTAAGTGGTTTACAATGTGTTAACTAATTGCCCCCAACAAGCTGGGTACTCATTTTACCGACGTGTGGAAGGATGAAAGGCTGAGTCAACCTGGAGCCCAGCAGAATCAAACTCGCAACCTTGTGGCTGCAGTATTGGCACTTAACCACTGCTCCACCAGGCTCCTACATTTTTATCGTGCCTTTCTCCCATGAAGCACAGGACAGGGAATATGGTTCTTGTCCCCCTCCAGGAATTTCCCTGCACCAAGCCTGTGAATTAAATTACACTGAAAGAAGATGACTGGACTGTGGTCAACCCAGTTACCTTTGTGAGTTTGAGGGGATTTAGACCTCTTTTTCCTCCCCACTTCCAGCTTAATGCTATTCCATATTGGTGCAAGAATAAAAGCTTGGGTGTGTCCCCATCCAGACGTTGTATTTTTGTCTGTTTTGACCTTCAGGTTTTGCTAGCACTTAACTGACATTAACCAGAAACCAATTAGCATTCTTGAGATCCATTAATGGGCAGCCTAAGTAAGACATTCTGATGATTTTATTGGCCATAGGCCTGTAGCCCACACACAAGTGAGCAATGGATCCATTTTTAATGCACAACTGTCAAGCTGCCTCCATTGCACATGCGCACATCTCTCCCTCGCATATCCCAAGCCTTCCACACACACCTGGTCGGAAATCTTATTACTTTGCCTGTCTGGCAAGAAATATCTCTCTCCCCATTTCTTTTGGCCTTTGGGGATATGTCTAATTGCCTGTTTCCAACTGTCAGAGTAGTATGTGAGCTAAACAGCCAGTTAGCATAAGCACTGGTCCAAAAGAATCTCATTTGATGGTGAGAAAATCTGTTGTAACTGTTTAGAAGTAAGAGCCTTGTTCCCAGGTTCACAGCAATGACTCTTTGACTACAAACCACATGTGTCACATTGGTTGTACCTTACTGTTCAAAAATGAAGATGTAGGTTTTTGAACCTTTTTTAAAAAATCAATGAGTATTCAATTGCATCTAAAGTTGTGAGTTTGTGTAGGATCACCCTATACTGCAGATTGTTTAAAAGAGGCAAAAACATATCCTTCTGACTGTCTTAATTTGACAGGGGCTGCCCTGATTAATCCTCTGCTATCCCATCTCCAGCATGGTGTATTGGTTTGAGAGCTGGACTACAACTCTAAAGACCAGGGTTTGATTCCCCACTCTGCCATGGAAACCCACCGGGTGACTTTGGTCATGTCACATGCACTCAGCTCTCAGAAAACCCCATGATAGGTTCACCTTAGGGCTGCCAAAAGTCAGAAATGACTTAAAGGCACACAGCAACAACAATAACAACAACATCCCTCTTTTTCATCTGCTTTTTGAAAAAAACCCAGTTTGTCTCCTTTCTTCTCAGTTTTCCCATTTGTCCTTAGCTTATTTCTGTTTCTGCAAACTGAGTTCCGAGCGCAAAAGTAGTTTGCCCTCTATTAACTCAGCAGGAGGAGAAAAGAGGTTAGAGCAAAATCCTGCCTTTCCTAAATTGTGTGTTCTTTGTCATTAATAACTTTTGCCAGCTTGATCACACTCTGTTGTTGCTTGGTCACACATGCCCCTATTTTCACCTGCGAAATGTTTTATGATACGATGGTAAAAACTGTGTTTTGTTTTGTTTTCATTCTGTCAGTTTAGTCCTTATTACTTCATTCATCCCTTTTCTCTAGTATTTGTGTGTGTGTGTGCACACACACATACATACATATCTCAATTTGAGATTGGATTTTGATTAGTGATATGAAAAGGAAAGATCAGGAATCTTCCTCTGACAATCTGGCAGCTCTCTCCTTGACTGGGGATATTTTAAAGTCGCAAGATAGGGAAATAGGCTGATAAAGCTTGCTGAGCAGAAATTCCAGAACTCAGCTGGTGATCTCCAAAATTCCAACTAATCTTCTTCCAATCTTCTTCCTCAGCTACTTCTGTTCTTAAGGTAGCAGCAATTTTGTATAGTGGTTGGTGACACTTTTCTACTCAACACATTGCTTGAAATGATGTCCAGACTGGTAGAGTAGTGGTGAATCCTTGGGTGGCCACTGTTTATTTCATCTTGTCACAAAGGACATGGAATTCTTTCTGAAGTGCGGTGTTAGTCAACAGAGTGTTGGTCAGGACCAAATTCCTTCTTAGCCTCAACATTTAGTGGATGACTATGGGCCAGGTATGACCTCTCAGCAGAACCCACCTCAAGACTTTTCTTGTGATAATAAAATGGAAAACGCATCTTGAATACCATCCTGATTTTGCTGGAGTAATTGTGGGATATGAATGTTATGGAACAATTTTACTCAACTACAAAAAACTGCATCTTAAAAATAATGTAACCGATATAATTTTATGTGACATAAAATACACATAAGTGGGAATATGTGGAAGTAGCGAGTCATAAATAGCAATTTATCCATTTCTACTTTGCTTTAAAAATTGGCTAGTGGGAATGTCTTAGAGCACAGTCCTCTGTTTCACCTCTCACTAGGTGGGGAACTGTAGGTGGTTCCTCCACTGGCAGATCCCAAAGAGATGACACCCTATGCCAGATTTAACATCAGAGATTCACCATAGTGGGACCATTGTTTTGTTCAACCCTCGTACCAAATTTAATGTAATATGCTTGATGTGACAATAGAGAAGAACACTGATCTCTGCTTGGTTACAATATAGCATGGCATGATTTCACTGGCAGCAGTGATTGGTTTCATGAATATATTTCATGTGGAACAACCAGCTACTTATTTGGGAAAGCCAATCTCAAAGGTGGGCTAAACGCAAAGCATGCAGACAATTAACTTTAAGAGGAGAACATATGGCTATAGTTTATACTTGCCAAGATTTGACTAGGAAGCTTTACCAGAATGTGGACATAATGGTTATACCAAGCTGTGTCAATCTGTTCCTGTTCACTGACTGACTGCCTCTTTGATTCATATAGGCTGTTTCCTTTTCTGTTGCCTTTTTAAAATTTTGTTTAAAGCCAGCTCCCTCCCTCCTTCATGATCTGTTGTGTTCTTTTATCTGGTATAAAATGGTTTCCATTAATCAATAGAATTACTGCTTGCACTGGAGTTATTCTTTCTGTGGTAAACTGACCATCTTGATTTGTTTTGTAATTAGTTTAAAATTGGAATCGAGAAGCCTTAATCAGTGTCACAGGGTTTATTTCCAGAGAGGCTTTGTTGCCTCGGAAGGCTTGGAAGAACATTTTAATAAGCGTTTGAGCTCATCCAAATTGATTGTGTATAGATTGTTTCTGAAGAGAGATGGCAGCAACCTCTCCCTTAATGCCATTGTTGGGAGTGTGATAACTGTACAAATATAATTGGTCAGCCAGCCATAGTAGGACAGGGGAGGCATGTCAGTTCCTAGATTAATTCCTCACAGCATTTTCATACCTTGGTCTGAAGTTGATAGGGGTAAGCCAGTTCACTAGACCAGGTCTAACAGGTTTCGGTCCAGTCTGTTTCACTATTGTGGAAAAGATCCAAGGAATTGTTACCCTGATTTCTGGGGTCCCGTGGGGGACACCTCAATGTGCTCCAAATAATGGGGAATGGGAATTAGCCAGAGCACAAGCTGTAGCACTACAAGAGGCAGGGTAACCTAGCAGGATCTTCTACCCAATGTTTACAGGGTCAGGCCGAGTCAAGACCACGACACAATAAAGTTCTCATTTAGTTCTTTTATTTGTAAAGTCACAGCGCACTTGCGTGCTCACTCACACGGAACTAAGAAATACTGCGTACTTGAGTACTCACACACACAGACCTAAGAAAATAAAGGGAGGAAACTAGATAGGGGATTTTAAGAGGGAGTTTTGGGGGAAATATGACACCTGATCCTGTAGCGCGGGTGGCCTGAAGAAAGTCTGTAGGAGCGGAGGTGCTCGGTACGTGGAAGCTGAGGGGAAGCTCGGCAAACGGAGCGGCAGCAAGGCGGTATGGAAGCCAAGAGCGATCCGAAGAAGCTCTCAAAACCAGGGGTTCTTATAGGGGAAAATGTGCTTGTAGGGTGGTCCGTTCCTAGGGAAAACAGTGGGTTTCAGGTTGGAGACAAAGCCTCTGAAAGGTCAGTTTTTAGCATGATTGGATTTTGACAGTGCTGTCAATAGCACAGACAACATGTAAATGGAGAGTCCTTGACAGTTGAGTAGTCAGAAGCGCTAATCTCATCAAGCTGCCTGTTCGGGGCAGAGAATCCTTTGTATGCCTCGTGCATACTTAGTGTAGTTTTAAAGTGTACTTGCCTGGAGGTCTCCTGAAGCTGCGTGCTGGAAAATTACTGGTCTGCCTGGGTTTGTTTTGTATTTTTCAGCTTGTCCGGCCGTGTCCGTGTGCGTGCTTGTCTGGGGGCCTCGCAAGCACGTGGCGGGGAGCAGTTTGGAATGGCCAATTCTTTGATATAAAATTATATTTAGTAGACCTCGGGCTCGGACTATGCACCACAGTAACAGAATGATGGCACAGTTAGCTTTACTAGCTCTCAAACATTTAAATATATTTCTGTGGACCCTAGGCACATACACCATGTCTGCATGATCCTTTATATAGAAAAGATGAAACACTGTAGATGCTTCTTGTGCGCTGAATAATCAACAATGGGAAAAGATCACATGTCTGTGCATAGGGCAAGCTCACCACATCATGCCATTAGTTAAGTGTGAGCCAGAAGTAATTGAAAAATTGCAATTGATTCCACTGACCTTCTGAGTCAGTGTGTTTTCCTATGTCAATGAATGCTCTAATAACTCTGCTTTCATTTCATCTTTTAATGGAGAATCCCAAAGTCTATGTGTTCTTCCAAACAAAATGTTTAACTTAGCCTGCTTCTCCAGCAGGGAACTTATGAAATTTTTGGAAATGGACACTTTTTCTTTTCTTTTCTTTTTTGTAATATCTAAATCAAACTTTGCCAGTCTAATGTCCCTCGAGGTCTTTTGGTCTACGACTCCTGTCATCCATGGCCACTGGCCATACTGTCCTAGACTGAATAGGGTTGTTGTGCAAAGCATGAGGAGGAAGTCATTTTAGTGAAAGCTGGATTAAAATGAAATACTGTGAGCCAGTCCTTAAGGAACAATATTAACCAGGAAGCTAACTAGCTTCAGCTCTTACATAGATATTAGGATATTTTCCAGTCATGGCTTTTGGGGCCTGTTTACTGTGTGCTTTCAAGATATACGTCATGAGAACATTTATCACATGCTTTACAGCAAGGGCGAGCAACTTTTTTTTTTTTTTTTTTTTGCTGTAGAGGGCTGCTTTCCATTAGAGATGATCTCTCAAGGGCTGCAAGCTGGCAGGGGTTGGAGTGAAAGCCATTGGCAGGTAGAATGGGAGTCCACTACTTTTTCTGCCATCACTGTGTAAATCCCATTCTTGATTTCCCCCGTCTCTTTCCCTCTTTGTTTCCATAAAGTCGGCTGCTGGGCAAGGGAAAGACTGCTCTTGACGAGACCTCAGTCACTTGCTATGAGTGCTCTATGCTTAAATTCACAAAGGTTGCAAAAGTTACTCTTGGAGTACAGAGTAATTTTTCCGAATACTGCTTATTCTCAGAACAGCCCGGTTAGCTAGGTGGTATTGATGGTGGTGCTAATGCTGGAGACTGTCACTTGCTGCTGGCCCAGTCTGTGATGAGGACGAGTCTCACACTGAGGGCTGCCTGATTTATACTCAGCTTCTTAGCCACTGCAAAACAGCAGCGTGTGAGTGCCAAACATGACCCAAAGAAATGGGGTCAGTTTTCTGAACTTGCTTCACAGAAAAAGACACAGGTTGAAATATTAGTAGTTCTGTTTTCCAAAAAGTGTGACGGTGGTCTGTGGGTCTTTTCTTGCCCTGTGCTGCAGGCAGGTGAACTTGTCTAATAATAAACATCAAGAACGGGGGAGATGGGTTTGTTTATTACATTCATTTCTTGCCTTAGGTGCATGGGAAGGAGATGGGATCTTAATGGGAATTTCTAAGACTTAACTACTGCACAAATGGTTAATTCCCCAATATTTCCTAGAGCATGATTTGCTGAAGAGGTTGGGGAAGAAAGAGGGAATCTTGAACATCTTTGAAGCATTGGCTAGAACACAGATAGAATTCACTTGTCTGTGGGCCAAATTCACCATGTGTTAGATTCCTTTATACTCCATCATTCAAAATGATACAATCCCTTTGCTATTAAAATACAGAGCACAACCAAATTGGAAAAAAAACCCTACTTATGGAAAAGACTTACTGTGATTAATAAGACTTGTGTAGTGGACAGGAAACTCTTGAACAGCTCCTTTCATTTTAGCTGGGCTGCATTGGAAGATAGCCTTATGGATTGCATTTCTCTTTTCCTTTCTTCCTTTTCTCTTAAATCCCAAATTATATATCCCCCCCACTTTTTTTTGTTCTTGTTTAGAACAGAACAGATGCAGAACCCATAGCTATACTGCTGTCTTGACCGCCCAAATGCTGCTATTTTGTGCCGGTTGGATGACACTACTGTTCCAACAATTTTGTTGCAGGAATGCTACCTGCAAGTCAAGAAATGCAAATAAGCAGTTGTAGCAGACTCTCGCCTCATATATTGCACCATCTTCTTTTCTGCTAGAGATGTCAAAGGTAGATCATAGAAATAACTGGGGCAGAGGGATGTACTGACCTCTGATGCTGCATGACGACTGAAACTCCTTTTGTACAAAACAGAGTACACAATTTTTTTGCAGGGTACTAATGTGACATCAGTAGCCTAGGTCATGTGAAAGGACTGAAGTTTAGGTCAGCATTGTCCAAGCTTCAAAAGGGTGGTGCTCTACTGTAAAAGCATTACCCTAGAAAGTCTTTTACCATAGCCTGGATGTTCTTAATTCTATCTTCATCTCTTTCAGAAAGTGCTATACGTATCATCTGGCAGGGATCCTATGGTGGATATATGGGAAAGTCATATAAAGAAAGGCCAGACTGAGGTCATAGATGCAGTCTTCTGAGAAGTAAACCTTCTCAGTGTGAAACCTTAGCTGAACTGGATCCTTAGAGTCAACAAGATGGGTGATGGGAAGATTGGGGCCTGGACAGGGGTTGAAGAAAGGAGCAAAGGAAGGTGGAAACTGTGAAGATAGAGCCTGATGAAAAGTGAAGGAAACAAAGCTTTCTAGTATTTATTTAGGAAATCTATAGTTCACATTGTTCACTTTGCCAAGGATCATATGTCACTGCTTTATACTGGGTCAGTAACACTAACAGCAACTATTGAGGGACTAGAGCCATTACCTGAAATCCTTCTGTCTGAGATGCTAGGGATGCAGCATGGGATCTTCTTCATCTCTGCGCTGTATCACAGAGCTATGCGCTGCGTTTCAATAAAGGCATGCTTTATCACTAAGTCACAAGATCAGAGATTTATCTGATGGTCTAGTGATGGGTAAGGAGTGTGTTGAAAGGAGCAGAAATGTTTGTCTGTTTAAAGTGAGGTCAAGCCTTCCTGGCATCATTTGCCAGTAATGTGTCACTTGGTAAGCCTAATCTTACAGCCATGCAACTCATCGAAGAGGCCTTGTAGCTCTTTCAAACCTTCCTACCACATGTCATGCCTGCATAACAAGAGAGAAAGTAGTAAGAGCAACTAGCTTAACCCCAATCTCTGTATGTTCAACTGAAGAAGTGAAAGGGGCTTCCTTATGTCTGCAGCTGTATATGTATCAAAGCTTGAGCTGGATGAAATGCAACCTCCACTTCATGTCCCCATTTGCCACAATATGGGGGATACATTTCAGTGATTTGAGAGGCCTGGGAGGTTTGGGATGAATGGAAGAAATTAACAGAACTCTTCAGTCTTCTATCAGGCTGGCAGCTACCAATTTAGTTTTCAAAGTAAGTTCCATTTTGAAAGTGAAATGGTGGCCCACAGTGATGATTCTCATCACCTCCCTCTCATGACACATGGTACATAGCATTCTGGGAAATGGAAATTCTGTCCATCAGCCCAGCAGATTATAGAGTTAGATAAGCTATGGACTCCTAAAAAATCACACCCACATATTTCAGCCCTCCAGAAGCAATACTTCAACATATCATTCATAATAAAAAGACATTCTGTGCAGACCTGGTTACAACAGTCTGTTACCGAAAGACTTGCTTGGGGAATATAGAAAGAGCAGTGGCCCAGCAGCCAGGAAAAGTGAGAGTGTGAAACTTTTTATTTGACTGTAGATGAAATGTTCACAGTTATCAGGAATGAATAATGACAGGTTACAGAATGTGACTGTACCACTTCCTTCACCAATCAACATCCAACAACACATGGTCATCTTGACTTACCTAAATATTGTGATGGGACAAGTCCCATTTGGAATCAAAATCTGATTGTTAGTAGAGAGAGAAGAAACCCTATCTCAAGAATAGACGATATCATCGGGAGATACAGATGAATATAGACATGTGTTATATTACTTAATAAAGTTCCCCACTTGTGGGTTGGCTAGGTAGTAGAATTTAGAAGTTTGCTACAAAATAGTGTTGTTTCTTTTTGGAAGCAGAAAAAATGTTAAAATGAGTGAAATTTCAGCAAAAATGTTCTAACCTTAGTAAAGATCATTAAAAGACAATGAAGACAGTTGTGCCTGCATGAGGCTGAGACATGGAATGTAGCTGACGATTCAAGATAAGAAATAAAGGATGTAAGATTTTTTTAAAAAATGTAGAGAGAGAAAAACCCTACAGAGATGAAAAATATAAAAGGAATGAAAATGAAAACATGGTACAATTGAAGGAAAAATGGAGGGAGGAAAGCATTCAGATAGGAAAACATGGATATAGGATGTAGAGATTTGCAGAGCAGCACTTTTTACAATTTGTCTGGAAATTAATGGTAGGAATTTAGGACAGAAGCAGAAAGACAAAGATAAAACTTGTGTGAGGAGGAAAAAAGACTGTTGAGAGCAATGGCTACGCTGAAGAAAACCAACAGCTAGCAATTTGTAAAGTTAACAGAATGAACTCTGTTAGTGAAACAGGTGTATAAAATCCCAGCCTCCCTCTCTTCTTCCTTCCATCTCACACACATGGGAAGTTCAGAAATATAATGCAAAGATAGCGAGAGGTTTTTAAAGCCAACAAAGACTACTAAATTTATTTTTAGTTTTCTGGAACTAATTAATCCAATGAAGATGGAACAGGAGGATATGAATGTGTGCATATGTAAAATTTAAAAGGACATAACGAATATTTTGTGAACGAACTGAGGGGATATTTGAATGCATATTGTCGACAGGAAAAAACTGCCAGAAACACTGTAAATGATTTAGAATAAAAGGGGAGCAGAGAGAGGTATTTTATGAATACCATAAAAAAGATGTGTGTGTGTGTGTGTGTGTGTGTGTATAATGTGCACATGTAGTGAGAGTGCAAACAAAATTGTTCTAAACCAAACAATGCCAGGAATATAAAGAAAAGCTAGTGATGGGGAAACCAATGATACATGGCATTAGTAACGGTCTGAAGCAACATGACATTAAGGTGTGTGGAAAACATAAAAGGGGGGGTGTTGAGAGGAAAAATGCATCTAAAAGAAGACTGCAGGAAAAAAAATCGAAACTGTTGTCATACAGACAGCAAAGATAGATGACCATATTGAAGCTTGTACAGAAAGGAGCTGAAGGAGTTATAGTCGCTTATAGCTACGAAACCGAACTATCAAATGGCAAGGAAAAGCTAAAAATAACATAAGAAAATGTCAAAAGTGTGTGTGTGAACATGTTTTTAAAAAGTAGGAGCAGGGAAATGTTACAGAACAAAAAATAAATGAAATTAGATTGCACAAGAAAGAACAGCAAAGTTGCATGTTTATCATATATAAATAAGATATGGAAATACAGAAAATATTTGTGTCTGCTTATTTTGAAAGTTGCTGGATTATGTAATATGCCTATGTGTTAAATTTCCAGGGACTTTCAGAGTGCCAATTTTGACATGGACAATTTAATATGTGTGTGTAACTATTGCCCAGCCTAACATTTCAGGTATGAGAAAAATAATAACTCTGCAACATACTTCTGTCATTTCTTCTTTAGTTGAGTATCCAAGACTGCAGTCCTATGCACAGTAACTTGGGAGTATGCTCCATTGAACTCAGTAGGGTTTCTTCCTAAGTAGACATGGATAAGATTGCACAGTAAAATTCTCACAGAATTTCTTGGCTAGTGAGCAGCCGTATTCACAGTTGTTCCAAGATAATTGTTGCCAGTATCATCTATTGGTAGGAGTAAGCTTCTCTAAGGTTGTTTTGTAAATAGATATGGAATGTATTGTTTTAACTATAGGAAAAACTATGTAATCGTAATATAAAAGCACTAGTGTATATAGCCAGCGTTGCCTAGGAGTTTATTTTCTCATAGGTAATACTTGTTAGAAAGATTTGACATTCTGTGTCTCTGTTTCCCCAAACTGTCTTGTCTAGTATGTGTAGCTTTTCCCCATATTCCCCAATCCAATCTGTATTCAGAGTTATTAGCATACAGAGATTGGGTTCCTGAGGAACACTGCCCTCTTCCTTACTGCTAGGCCTCATCTCCATAGCAACAGGCCTGAGGCCCAAGAGCTCTCTCACTGAGACTTCTACAGGCCCTTCCCTAAACTGCAAACCCCAAGACTGCATAGAATCTTCACGGGCAGCCAATCACATGAGGTCTTCTTACCTGACACAGACAAACAAAGAATCTTTGACTTTTATATATTAGTAGATAACAAGCCAAAATCCTGAAGTACTATTCGTGCCAGTTTCATCAATATTTAAAATCCAAAACAGACCAAAACTGTTCCACATAATGTATATAGCTGGCTCTAGAAACTGACAAGCCGAACTGTGCTCATTCAGTGAGGATCTCCTAGCATCTTCCAGTTATTACAGCTTGCTCTTCCCCATCCCACCTTTCTGCTCCTGAGGGCTGAGGGATTTCTGGAATAGCATGCAGTCCGCATGCTGCAGGGGTGCACGGAAACCAGAAGAATTCAGTAGGGTGGCTTGACTCAATCAGAGGTTCTTTTCACTTTTGTACATCATTCCAGCCACTGTAAACAGAGGGTAGTAGATAAGGATGAAGATCTTCCCTTAATTCAGATGAGAATGAAAAACTTCAAAAGTCTTTTTCCACAGAATAGAATGGAAATCTTCAAAAGTTCTCTCTACCCAAAAGCTTTTGTGTTTTTCACAGATTCTTCATGTTCTGGGATTTTTCTTGCCAGAATTTTTTTTGTAGAAATTGTATTTTGCATATAATATATAAGATTTTGTGCCAAAAAACAAAAAACAAGAACAGTGTATTTTACACCAAAGTAACATTTTTGACAAAATACAGTGTGTTTTGAACAAATTAAAATTCTACCAAAAATATTCTGGGAAAGCAAAAAAAAAAAAAAAAAGAGTCAAAAATTGTGGAAAAACATTTGTAAAGTGTTAAGATCTTCTCATTGCAAACTAGAAAATGCGGTAGCAGAAATGTGACAGAAGTGGAAGATGCAAAATACACAAACCATGATATATTTTCTTGTTGTGTCCCTATTTGTAATAGTAGGTACCGTAAGTGAAGAAGTGGAAAAATGTGTCCTTTTCTCTAAGGGTGCAAAACTTGTGTAGAAATGACAGAAATCCCTGCCCCATTCTGTTTGTTTATTCTTCTGGCTTGCTCCACTTAGCATTGCCAAACTGACTCCAGAACTGGAACCGTCACAATCCACTCAGTTTCTCATTTCCTGTAACTCTTTTGCATCTTTCACCCACCCATGTTATTCATGCATAGGTATGAATTCTTAACAGCACTCTCTCTCTCTCTCTCATACACAGTCTAAATGCAGTCCGATATACCGAAACAGTCACATCAGTATTCTTGATGGAACTATTGTTTTCTTGAAGTGTACACATACACCTGTGCATTAGTAAATGCTACATGAAAATGGTCTTGATTTTCCAAAATATATTCACAGAATTTAACAGGCAAATAGGATATTAAAGCAGTCATATACCGTATTTGACGGCATATAAGATTCACCAGTATATAAGACGCATCACATTTATATGACAACGCTGGCATGTAAGATGCACCCCATTTTCAAACAGTGTTTTTCAGGGGGAAAAAATGAGTCTTATACACCAGCAAATGGGGCATGTGATCACATGTAGATTGATTCTTTCTTGCGTTTTGGCTGTGTACTGTGTGCATCACTGGTAACACAGGGTGGGAAAGTATCTGTTGCAGCAACCTGCACATGTGCCATGCTCTGTATGCAATCCAGAAAATAGAAAATTTGAGAAATTATAATGCATCTGTTCCATTTGGGAACAAGATCAGTTTCTGATTAAAACTTCTGCTAACCTGGGGAGAAATGTGGATGAGAAGAATTTTGGAGGCAAATTGAAGGAGCTGGATGTGCCCCAGGGCAGGTCTATCAGGAATAGAAGTTGGGCTTGTGGGTTGGTGGGGGGGGGAGGGTGAGCCTGTCATTAGTGAAGTCAACAACAAGGAAGTGGCACCCGAGGGGTTTGGGGGGAGGGGCTGTTCCCCTGCATAGGGTGCAGGGGAAAGATCACCTATACTTATTATAGGTATAGAATAGATGCCTTTATTTGTTAAAGTGAGAGTATTTCTTGCCTACTGGAGGAAGGATGTGTTTTCAGAAAGCGGGCACAAGTCAAAGCAGCCCCTGGATTTGTAAAGGGCATTTAAATTGAACCACTGGAGTTGCAGAGGAGTAAGGAGATAAAGAAATACAGAAGTGAAAGATAGTTGTGTTATCATGAGTGGTGGTCTGGAACAGGGTGGTGATAGCCTCCAAGCTGTTGCTTAGTTGAAGCAGCCTATAGAGCCTTAGTAATAGGCTTCTCTGGTTGAAAATGGCTGCTGCTGAATTCCAGGACTGCAAATGGAAAAACTACAGCTATGCAGGATTTGGTCCTGGACAAGCATGCCAGTCTGGCTTGTATCACAGAGATCTATTTGGATAAAGCCAGGGGTGTCGATCTCTTTCAGTTTTGCCCATGTGGGTTCTCTTGGGTAAGGTGGAATCAGGAAGGTGGAATCAGACTAGTCTATTATGATTCCATCCTCCTGACGATGGGCTCTGCTGGGATCAAGTGTATGCATTTCAAGGTGAGCTGCTGGGATAGAATGGGAATTCCATTGCTATACCACTTATCCTACTGATCAACGGGCTCTTTTTTGAGCTAGCCAGGGTAGGCTTATAGGTGGTGTTGGGCTTTCTGTTTGTTGTACTGGAGGGTTTCAACTTTGCTGATGACACTGCCCTGCCAGGAATGGCTCAGGACTTCATGGCACCCATGATTATCATGGGTGTCTCTTCCAAGTTATATCTGTCCCCACTCAATTACCGGACACACTCTAGAACCCATTTTTCTGGGATGACAGTGATCTTGAGGTAGAGGAAATTTCCAAAACTCCATTATCATGGATGGATCACTACTTTGTGGTTTTTAGGCTTGCTTATACTTGGAACATCTGCAGAGATGAGGGGAAGCCTCAGGAGAAGGATGGATCTGGATGGTCTCCTGTTGGCTCTTTGGTTCTTTCCTGTCATCTTAGCATGTGATTTCATTGAAGCTCTAGTTGATCTCTGGAATGGCCACGGTGATGGACACAGTTACTCTTGTCTGCCATCTCTCACAGAGCCCAACCAGCCTCGTGTGTGTGTGTGTGTGTGTGTGTGTGTGTGTGTGCGCTCCCTTTGTTTGTTTGTTTGTTTGATTTAAAGATCTGATGAGACAGTGATTAGAACAGAGATAGTGGAAAATAAGTCCATCTGAACATGGGATTCAGCCTACTAAGACATGCTTTCTGACAAGCAACAAAGTAAGAATAAAAAAATAGATTTTTTTTAACAAAAAGATCATAGCACCATTTTTGGTATGACTGCCAAAGTTGCCTAGCAGAACTATTTTGAGTGGTCAGAGCTGTATTTACACAGTGCAAACTACTCAACAGCCCATTGTGAACAATTCACACAGGACTTTGCAGATAAAATTACTTGGATCTTTTCTGACCTGAACACTGTAATTAATAGAAGTGTAGTTGGTGCAGGTTTAACGCCTTCTTGTATAGTAATAATGCTTATTTTTAATGGATGTTTTAAATTCTTTTTTTAAGATTGTAGCTGGAATTCATTCATGCAGTTATGAATGTGTAACCACCTCAATTCCATAACCACACAGTATCTCCTTACCTAACTCTCCAATCCTTACTTATCAGGCAGCAACAGCTGTGGTTGATGGAGGTCTGTTTTCTGATGTTCCCACTCTCTCTTGTGCGTGATCTCTTGTGCAACAGACAGAAGCAGGGTCCATGTTCAAACATCCTCTTGCACCAGAGGTTGCTTACATGAGGGGGCATGGGAATGTCAGTCACCTGCTTCTTGATTGACAGGGGAACAGGTCCCCATTGATTACAGTGACTTCTGCATGGTAAGTAGGGACTGGGGGACTGTCGTGGTTCCTATGCATCTCCTAAACTAGAGACTATGCAGGGATGATGAATACAAACCAGTCACAAATGGGTAATTCTAGGGCCATCTCTGCACTAGAGTGTTATAGCACTATGATTCCACTTTCAACATCCTATGGAATCCTGGGGTTTGCAGTTTCGGGAGGAGCCACTTGGCCCCTCCCAAAACTGCAAACCCCAGGATTCTATAGGATGTTGAAAGTGGAATCATAGCGCTAGAACTGTCTAGTGCGGAAATGACCTAGGTTACACATTTGTAACTCCTTTTGTGCATTCTGGCCATAGATATATTGGTATAATTTAATAGCAATTTTTGTTTGTTCTTATTTGTATTGTATCTCTTTTTTAATTTTGTAAGCAGCCTTGAGTCCCAGCTTGAAAAGGAAAGGGGTGGATACAGAATAAATAAATATATAGATAAAATACTGCCTGCTGCCCTGGCCACACCTTTCTTCCAAAAAACCCCACAGTAACCTCTCCTAGGCTCAGATTCCACCCCCTCAGCAACTTATCCAAAGAACTTCAAACCAAATTCATTGATGTTGTGACTCAAAGAACAGCATGGATGTGTTCCATTGATCTGGCATCTTAGCTCTCTCTCTTTAACTCTTAGAAGATTGTTATTGACTGAATTTGCTTGATAGGATTTCCCCCTTAGAGAGAGTAGCAATATTGTGAAAAAACAGCAGCAGCATAAAATGAAGAGGCGGCAAGAACCTTTCATCACAAAACAATATTTGCTGATGTCTTATCTTTGAAATCTTTGTAGCACAATCCATTGATACAGATAGGGGTTTTTTTCATGCCAGAAATGATGTTTTGAAATATTGCAAATTGGAACTTTTCATGGAGCCCTAATAAGTGTGGATGATGTAATTTTCTATCTAGCAAATCAGTGTCACTGTGCTGGAGATGTACTGATTGTCAAAGATTTAGAAGGAGGAATTGTGTAAGCAGAAAATGAATACTTCTTTTTTGAAAAAAGCTTTTGCCTGCTTGTTGTTGTTGTTGTTGTTGCTGTTGTGTGCCTTCAAATCATATTTGACTTATAGAGACCCTAAGCTGAACATATCACTGGTTTTCTGGGGGCTGAGAGTGTGTGACTTGTCCAAGATCACCTGGTGGATTTCCATGGCTAAGTGGGGAAATGAACCCTAGTCTTCTGGGTCATAGTCTAATGCTCAAATCATTACACCACACTGAATCTCCTTTGTCTGCTTAGTAGAGTTTTAATTTTTGTTTTATTTGTTTTAACAAATGAATGGTAAATAAGTGTGCTAAGAGAGTATGCAGGATGCTTTAGGCCATTTGAAGGTACTGTGATTTTAAAAAAATGAATAAACATAAATGGATAACATGACAAACCTTCTATGAAGTACTGTTTGTCCCAGTGTGATACAAACAATACAGACAAATAGCAAGTACATTTGATTCTCAAGTACATTTTGACAGCAACACCTCCACTCAATATTGGGATATCCCTCATTCGTTTAAGCCCCGCTCTTAGGTCTTCTGCTAGAATTTGGAGTAAGTTCATTAAAAAAATGCCAATGTATTATCCATAAATTGTTATAATTTTTAATAAAACTATCAAACTTTTTATTTGAAGTAATGATTAGTGTTTACATAATGACTACTGTTTTCTGTTAATTAATTTAAATAATAATATAAGGAGAGGTAATCACTGGGTATTTAGTTACCTAAAATGTTTATATAATGTCCTGCTGGCAACTCCCATGGAGCAATTTCCAAATATGAAACAAAAACTGATCAATTAAATCATGAAATTTACAGTACAAACCATTAAATCAGCCTTAAGAGAACTAAAAAAATTAAAATGCTAGAATATAATGTGATTTAAATGTTACAAGCCAGCAGTAAAAAAAAAAAATTGAACAGCAAAAATAGATTTTATTTAAAAATAAGGCTAGGACTAAATGGTTGCTGGAAAAGGAAGGTTTTAGTTTGATGTTTACAAGCTTGCAGTCATGATACTAGGCAGACTTCTCTTGGGAGGGCATTACACAGGCATAGGATTCCTACTGAGCAGGCTATTTTCCTGGTAGTCACCTGTCGTAGCATTATGAGCCATGGAACCTAGAGAAGATGAGTGATGGACAGTAATTGGACAGGAGCACAAGGGAGCTGATGCTCCTTGAGGTATACCAGTCCTTAAATCTCTAGAGATTTAAAGATTAGCATAAGCACTTTGAAGCCCTTTGTTGCACTGTTTGCCCACTGGCAGAAGGGGGCTGGTTATGTCATCTCATGTCATCTTGCAGTGCCCTGCTCATCATTGCTTTTAATGTGGGTTTCAGGGGTCAGATCAGGAGAAGGAACTGATATGGCATCTCAGCCATTTTTTCTTCACAAGACACAGAGGCCAGAATCCTGCTGACCAGTTCCAAATGCTCTAGCGTTACACGCTTCTGACTGTTTCATATTCATGGCTGATAAACTACGGGCCTATGTAGGGACCATGAAAGCCCCTCAATCTGCACTTACCAGGAAGCAACCCTGCAGTTGATGGGGTTTTGTTCCCCTGTTGATTGGCAAGCAGCTGGCCGATGGTACCATCTCCATTCATGCAAGTGATGTCCAGTACAAGGTGGAATTGCATCAAGGATCCTGCTTCTGCCTGTCACAATGGAGATTACTTGCAGGATGGGGTGGAAATGTCAGCTGCTTCCTGAGTAACAGGGGAAAAGGCCCCCACTGATCACAGTGGCTGCTGCCTGGTAAGGCGGGTATTGGGGGGATCAGGTTGAGATTTGCTACCTAGCATTGAAACTACAGTATTTACATATATGTGAATTTAGGATTCTAGCCAGTATATTTTCAAGGAAATGGAACCTCAATCTGTTTTGCAGTAGTTTATTGAAGGATATGATTTTTACATCTTGATTTATCTGGCTGTTCTATGAAAATGTAGAAATCAGTTTCATTAATTGTTTAGGTTTCCACAAAATCAATTATAGCATGCCCTCTTCTGGTGTGACCTCTGCACCGTGAATGTGAGGTCATGCAAAACATCACATTCGTTTATAGTCAATGGATGCAACGGGCACATGCCCACACTACCATGGGCTCATACAAATTAGGTCTGTTAACTACAGTGGGAGACAATGCTTGTATTTTCTTTTTTATTCAGGGGTTCCTGGAACGGAACCCCTGCATATAATACAGGCAGTCTGTATTCATGAACAATGAATATTGTTCATTCTCAAAATTAATTAAAAGTGTCTTGGTTACATGTTTGAATTTGTGTTCTTGAATGTTAACTTGAAAGATTTTACGTAACAGGTGGTGATTAATGTCACTTGTCAAGTAAACTATAATAGCGATGGGTAAAAAAGCATTATCACAATTAATAATTTCATTAAAGATATTATCCAAAGGAAAGAACTAAGAAGTAGCTTAATTGAGTCTGGGGATGATGCTAGATAAATGTCAGTGTTCATAACAATTGTGCTTCAGTCATTTCTATTTTACTTTCTTAATATGTACATCAATTCAAACTCCTTCAAATCAGTTCACATTTTTGCTTAGCCAATAAGCCCAAATCATAGCAGTAAACTTCAATGTAGCTAACTTCAAAAGCTCAATGCAATTAAGTTCGGAACTTACACATTTCAAAACCTACAATGAACAAAAAAATCTGTATATAAAAATGTCCATGGAGAGCTGTCTGTGATAATGTGAACCATATCAGCTGACAAAATCTCTATTGCCATCAGTTCAAAATTAGGTTCTCATCAAAAGTACACGCATGAAACAAACAATAGGTAAAGCAGGTGGAATATGCAGTAAAGGCTAACGTCAGAGAACAATGACTTCAGGTTTGAGAGAGCAATGAGGAATTTAAAGTGAATCACAGAATTATTCAGTTTCGTGAAAGGTATTTGATAGTAGGGAGCAGAATGCAGCGATAGGAAGAATTAGTGGCAGTTGAGAAATTAGGAATAGGGATAGTTTTCAGGCTAGAAGACTGGGAGAGGTAGCCAGAGAGATTGTGTTACATTATTAAGAACATTACTATGACTTCCAAAAATAGTCAGTTACAGACCTATACACATTGTTGAAATTGTAGTGTGCAACACATAGCCGTTTGATGCATGCAGTGACAGAATTGCCTTTGGGAATCAGACAGCCAAAGGGAAGGTTGCTCTTGCCAGTTAAGAGTGATCCTAAACAGAACAGCTAAATCTGCTTCCAGGTCATTCCTGTTGAGAATGACAACCAGCAGAATACCTGTAGGCAGCAGCTGCTAGCGGAGTGACTTGTTGCTGGTCTAGTTCTGTCACCCTAGTAAATCCTAGCTATCCTTAATCTTTTTAGGAACTTAGCTGAACACCTTTTGCCTTCTGTTGATTGTTATTTTGCCCAAAAAACAGGAATCAGGCTGGTCTTCCTCTGTAGCCCCTGAATTGTATAATTATATAATCTGTATTACAGTATATTACAATGTTCATGCTGTGAAGCAGTTTTGCTTCTCATGAAGGGGTGAGAAAAACTGCACCTCATGAAAGCTCTCTCTTACACAGCATATCTATGAAAAAAAACAAAACAAGGAGCCCTAATCTTCTTTATATCTTGGCTGACTCAAACCACACTCACTTGGAAGCTAAAACCAATAGGATCTATTCAGACATAGATTTAGCTGAGTGGTGGGATCCTGTAAGTCTTCATACTGTGGATGAATGGTGCAACCACACTGGCAACAATTGATTGTATGAGTCTTTCCAATGGGCTTGGAAGCTTCCTTTTAGGCCAGATCCTGACTGAGTGTGCTAAAAGGTCAAATGCATGTAGTGGTATCATCTTGCACAGAGCAGTGACTCCTGTCTGCACTACTTCGGCCGAGTATGACAAACAGTGTGCTGGAACCTCTTCTTTCTTTCTTTCTTTCTTTCTTTCTTTCTTTCTTTCTTTCTTTCTTTCTTTCTTTCTTTCTTTCTTTCATTTTCTTACATGCTTGAAAATCAACCTCGAAAAATGTCCAAAAGTTTTCCAAGGGGGGTTGCTAAGTTCAGTGCAAGGACTCAACCTGCACGTAACACATATGTTTTGCCATTAATCTATAGCTCTTTCCCAGCATGCATAATTGAAACTCAGCACTAATCATGGGGGGTGTCAGTTTGGACCCCAAACAGCCATGTATGTAGTTATTGGGATTTCCTGCTGTATGCCCTGCAGTCTCTTTTAAGTTCTTCCCTAAACCAATAATAAAATGAGACATAAATAAATAATAAAACCAATAATAAAATGAGAGCACTTTTACTAAATCCTTCATACGCGTAGTCTCAGCACTGTTTGCAACACCCCTGCACCACAAAATTGTATTATTATGCCTAAATTGCAGATTTAGGAAAGGGGGCTTTGGCTACCCGTGGTGATGATGGCAACACTGAGATTTGATTCTATACTTTCTAGTCAAGAGCTTATTCTCTTTCGGCGCTATCCTTTAGCTATCAGGACCCATTTAATATCCTTAGCTCGTAGATGAAGACACTGGTATAGCTAGGGCTGGACCTTGGGGCCAAAGTTTAGTGTCCCAAATGACCACCCTGAAAGGGCTGGTAATAGGAGCATCAACAAATAGGAGCAGTATGTGCGACACAAGTTCCATTGGGAGAGATGCTGCTGGCTAGAGAGAGAGAGAGAGAGAGAGAGAGAGAGAGTTAGGTGCAAGCATCTACATAGCTACAAAGGCTTGTTTTATTAATGTTTCCATGTAGCTTTTCAAAATGAAATGATGCTTGTTCTCAAGTAAATGTATTTAGAACTGGAGTAGCAGAAGCAAAATCCTTGTTTCTCTATAGTGATTGTGTGTTATGATTTAAATGAGTTTAACATACAGAAAAGCACATGTAGGAAGATTAGTGCCCTGAGATTTTTAGATACAAACTTTAATAAATAAATAAAAATAACTGATTTTTAACTGTTAATATATGAGGAATGTAGATGCATTTGTAAGGCATGGAATGACAGTAGAGAGAATAGAAATAAGAATTGCACGCTTCACAGCTGAAGTAATGCACAAAGCCATCTACCAGAGGCCACCATAAGACCATTAACCCCAGGGTTTAAAATTTAAAATTAGCCAGCTGCACTATTTGATATTTGGAAGCCTGTGATACATAAAATGCTTCAGCACTGTGACAGACAAAGGCACCCATTGCAGATTATGCAAGATGCAGAGAAAATACTTTTCTCGGAATAATGTGTATAACTTGATATTTAAATATAGGCTGCTGGGGCTGATTGTTGAATTCCAAATCATGGCATCAGCCTCCTGGTGAGATCTGTAGGGAGGTGCTAATTTCACTAGAAAGATGCATGTCTTCCATCCCATACAGGCAGGTCATTTTGATGCTATTTCTTCTTTGTGGCAGGTGCTTATTGGAAAAACAGTTTCCAACCAACACAGGTAATGCACAAAAGGCACTGCCCATTGAATACAGCCATGATCCACTGCCAGCTATGTTTTCCTCTCTTTGTGTGACTGTAAGGAACTTGTGTCCCCTAGAAGTATTGGCTGTGGATTTCCATCCCACCTTCTCCCCTCTCTCTCTGCCGTGGGCAAACTCCTTACTAAGTGATATAGTGTTGACTTCACAAAACAAAGAACTGCAAAACATAGTCAGATGAAAGGCTGAGATTTTGAAACATTGAAAGCTCCTGGAGAGAATTATGTTTCCATGAAAATGACCATAATAACAATAACAATAATGAATAGAGTGCAATGAAGAATCTAAAGGAAGTAACATTTCAGCTTCTTCTTTCTTTAGAATCTTGCAGAGAGAAAGATAAGCATATCTCCCCTCTCCCAATTTATATGGACAGAATGAGCATGAATCTATGTCTGTGTAGAGGTGAGGGAAGAGAAGAGAGCAAATGAAGAAAATCAGTCTTCTGAGCTTTGGGGGCCTTTAAGTGGATACAGCAGAATTCTCAGGTGTTCCAGTGAAATTAGATGTTGTGATGAATCTCCCTACTGAATGTGAGGATGTTGCAATGCTCTTGGTTATTTATTTGATTTTTTTGAAGAGGCTGGAAGAGGAAATATGATCAACCTACCTTTTATTATAAGGGCTCTCAATTCCTCTAGCATAGGGGGAATTTTAGCTGCTCAGTGCAGAACATCACAAGGGTATTTACTGTAAATGCAAAATAGAAATAAAGCTTTTTAAAATTTCACTCAGATAGATAGGAAGGAAACTCAAGAAATGTTTTAGCTATGTAGATTTTAGGGGAGAATATCACAGGCATGAATGCAAAACAGCTTCCAAGGGCTACTATGTGTGAAGGAAAATGGTTTCTGTCTAGAGGTTAGATATGAATATATGTAATGGGAAACTGAGTAAAGCATAACCAATTGCTTGTCATAGTTCATCTATAGTAAAGATATATCACATATCCTGCTACAAATGCCTTAATATACAAATGGTTGTCACTAGATAAAAAGTGAAAATAGTGGTGTTTCCTAAATGCAAAATTCAGCTGAGTTTTATCAGCTAAGTTCTTGGTTGAGAAAAGTTTGTATGTATTGGTTTCATCTACACACCTGGATCTGGTGTGTGATTTAAATTGAAGCTTCACACTTAGAGCCAGTCCTGGCTGACTTCAAATATGGGATGCTGCCTTGTTTGCCAGTGGGCAAGGACAGGGCAGGAATCATGTATCTCTCCAAATGTTCCTGACCTACAACTTCCAGCAGCACCCAGCAGCATTGCCAGTAGTGGAGAATGCTGAGAGTTGCAGTCCAACAGCAGCTGGAGGAGCAAATAATTCCCACTCGTGAACTAGAGGCAGCAATCCTACAGGGGGTGGAGTGAGTTATGAGCAAAGAAGCCTAGATGAATAAGAGTGTAGCCCTGGGACTTGCATATGAAACAGGACAATTGTTTCTGTTTCTGAATGGTCTTACTTTGGTGATACTTTGATGAAAGATCGTTTCTCTGTCGTGATTTGTTTTACTTATAAAAAAGTGAATTTCTAACTGTTTTGAATCAGATGGAACGATCAGATGGAGCAAGCTTGCTTTCTGCTGCTCCAGAGACTAACGGATTCAGTTTACAAGAAAAGAGATTTCATTAGGAGGAACTTGTTTATTGTAAGGAGCTGGTCGACAGTGAAATGGACAGCTTCCACTCAGGTTGGATGGGCTTATCTCAGGGTGCTTTAATTTTGTATCTGTGCATGGCAGTGGGTTGGACAAGATGATTCTTGTGGTCTCCTCCATATCTTTGATTCTATGAATGTGTATCATTTTGACCTGGCCTGCTTTTAAAAGATGTATGTTGGTTTTTGGTATAGCTGTAATAGAATATCTTTCTGTCTGTCTGTCTGTCTGTCTGTCTTGAGAGTCAACAAATTGTAGTGGTTTGAGTGTTGGACCACAACCCTGGGAGACCAGGGTTCAAATCTCCAATGGGCCATGGACACCCATTGGATGAGCTTGGGCAGGTCCCACACTCCTAGCCTTCTGCCAAGAAAAACTCATGATAGATCTACCTTAGGATTTCCATAAGTCAGAAATGACTTCATGGCATCTCTCTTCCCTCCCCTTCTCTCTCTCTCTCTTATTCTAACTCTGTATTTTAACTCTCTGAGGAGACTCAACCATTTGACATTTTGGGGGTATACAGAAGATAGTATAAGCAAAGTAATAATTTTGGAGTTGTTAGACACAGTAAACCTAAAAGAATCTTGTAATCTCTGAAGAGAGATTACTGTTTCTGTATGAAATCCTAAACTGCCTTGTGGCTGAAGGGGCCAGCCAAGATTATAGGATGGAGGTGGGGACATGGAAAGGTTCTAGAACAAGTTTGATTTCATTTATAAAAACATTGGACAATTGTCATACAGCGCAAGGACTTTTTTTTCCTAAATAATTTCTATTGTTTTTTACAAAATCATTTCTGCTTAAATTTAGTGCTGTGCTGTTTCTGTGTGTGTGTGTCTGAAGCTTTTTTTCATTTGAAAATAGCTGGGGAGGGGTCATTCAATAGGAGATTTTTTTTTTAAAGGTCTTTTATTTCTACATACTTCCCTCAAACACCTGTTGGCATCATCTTTTCTTCAAACTCCTGCTGCTTTGGCACCATTATCCTTTACTTAAGAGAGGGTTTTTTTTTTCAATCCATGAACTTGGACCATTAAGGATAACACAATAAGCATGGTGGTGGAAATGTAATGCTTGAGGAGTCCTTCCTATTGTCCTCACTTCAAATTACAGGGAGAGGGAATGTGTTACCGGTGCAACCAGGGCAGTGTTCCCCTTTCTCATCCCACTACATTGGGAGCTTCAAGAAGATTTAACTAAAGCATCAATGGTAGTCCATTTGAATTAAAGTGAATGAGAAAGAAAAAAAAAAGGAATGTATCACACAACCACATATTTTGAAGGAGGACAACATGGTGAACCCTAATTTAACTCAGTGTATATTGATCTAAACCAATTAAGTCTTAAGATTTTGATATTTTTAATGTTTTTTTCCAGAAGTTTTTGATGGATTAAAAGGGAAAAGTCTAAAAATAAGGCTTCTAGGGACTGTGGGATTTTACAGGATTTAATTTGGTAGCTATTGCAGACCGACAATGTCATCTCTCTACAGCAGAATGCAAAGATAAAGAATTGATGTTTCTATACAGGTACATATTTTACCTTTAATTGGAGGGACTGTCAAACATACCTCATTTTTAGAAAACACTATGATTTAATTGGCTCTGTCCCATCTCTTTGCAGTCCCTCTCTAAGTTATTAAACTCAAGTTATACCAAACTGTCACTTCCAGTGGTGCAGATAAACAGTAGCAGAGGCTGCACACATGATGGCTTGGGCCCAGAGATCCTGTTAGCGGAACGCTGCTCATTGAATTCTGTTGCTGGAGGATTTTTGCTGATTCCTGTTTTCCCTTGCAGCCTCCATCTGCTCTGTTCTGATGGGATGAAGAACTTTCTGTAACAATGTGAAAAGTCACACTGTTTGGAGGAGGAAAAGAGAATCTGTAAAATTCACCTCTTCCTCTTTCTTCCCTCTGCAGAAGCCCCTACGATATTTAATTGCTTCCCTTGATTGGAAGGAGTTGCCTTTTAGTTCTGTGTCCCACCCACTGATCTGTCTATCTGCCTGTTTTTTTTCTGGTAGCAATACACAGAGCAAGGCCGGATTACTCATTCCTTTCTCCCATTCACATAACTCTGAAGATTCTTGGATCAGGCAGAGGAAGCACTGTTTCTTTTTACATATAACTTCATGCTGCCCTTCTTTCCCTCCCCACCTCCAAAGTAAAGATTTAGAGAAAATTCTGCCAAAAAGAAAAATGCTGACTGCAATGAGATTTTTTGCAGTTGTGAACTTTAAATGAAAATATTGTCTGAGAGAAAAACATAGTGTTTTGTTTGGAAGACTGTATTTTATGTAAAAAAAAAATCATTTTTTTCCAAAAACGGTTTTTAAATAAACTCAACTTTGTTTTGTAGAAAAGAAATTTTGCAAATGATGTCTTGAAATGCAAAAACAGATCCCGACTATTGCTAAATGGTTCGGGTTCCCTAGGAAATAGCTTTGCAAGTGACTTGATATCCATAGGAGCCATTACCTAGGATTTCAAGTGCCCCAGGAAACTCCCACAGCAGCATTTCAGGCACTGAGAGGAGGAGGAGATGGCCTATGGACAGAAAGAGAAAGAGAACAAGTTGTCTGTGCCTTTGCTGCTGTTACTATCACATCTGTGTGCTCTTCCACCCCTGAACCAAGACAATCAGAATATTTATTACAGAAGTTGCTGTTTCCTTTACTGTAGATCAGTGTTCAATCAAACTGTTAGAAAGATAAGACGCATTTTCACTGTGATATAAGATTTTACACTTTCCAACCTGGAGTTGTCCCAGAGACTCAAAGTGGTGTTTGCTCCATAGGTCCCCCCCTCTGTTGAGACCTCTTCATGTTGCCAAAATGAATGTCAGGGATGTAATTGGAATCTTGGGCCTGTGTAGAATCCTATTTTGTATGGCCATGCATTTACCAGCCTTGTCTGTTGCACTGTCAAGATGACCTTTTAAAGTGCTTTCTTCTTCTGGGGATAATCTGCTGAATGTGCAGTGGTGTGGGAAGTTACAAGAATCTTTCAGCTGGATGAATCAAATAAATTATTTGGATTTATTTGTTCTTCTGTATTTTACAGTTTATATAGTTTATGTATTTTACAGTTTTTTTAAAAGAATTAAAAAGCAATATATCAGTTCCAAGAACATAAATAAACATGGTTTTATTAGCTGAAACAGAAATATAGGAAGTAATTAAGATGAAGTAATTATGGACTCTGAGACAACTGCAACTGTTGTATAATCTATTGTGAATAATAGCTGTAATAGCATACTCTCCAGATGTCCCGATTTGGCAGGACAGTCTCAATTAAGCCTATGTCCTCTCCCACAGTTAATTCAATTAATTTTGCAGGGAAAAAGGAGAAGAGGGGCAGAATCTTGCCCTTCCCAGTGGGCTCAGACAAAAGTAAGCTGCAGCAGCCTCTTCTAGCTTTTGGGTGTTAATGACTTTGGCCATCTTGCTTACACTCCGATGTTGTTTGGGCCTGTGCAGCCCACTTTTCTTCTGTGAAATGTTGGAAGGTATATAATACTCTAAAGGCACCAAATCCCGTCTGATCTTGGAAGTCTAGCAGGATCAACCCTGGTTAGTAATTGGATGGAGAGACTGTCAATGAATACCTGGTGTTTAGATTAGAATTCAGAGGAAGGAACTGGGAAAGCCATCTCGGAGTATTCCGTGCCTAAGAAACTCCTGTGAAATTCATGGAGTCACCAGAGGTTGACAGGTGACATAAAGGCACACGCACACATGTAAGAAGTTTTGAAATGTGAACCTTTAGTGAGTGCATTTGTGTTCAAGTGAGGCATTGCATACTAATACAGAAGCCTTCTTGATGTTAAGCGGAAAAGATGCAATACACACTTAACAATGTCGACACAGAGGAGGCAGATGATGAGATAAGGCCCATTTGATAGTTGCTTCCCCAGGAGAAATGCATTAATAGATGTTCCAATAAGAAAAGAAAACTGGTCAGCCATGAAGGAGGCCGTAAATAACAAAGTATTTCTTTTCTGTCTTCCACGCAACCTTCTTGTAAATTACTTCAATATCTTCTGCACAAATCCAGAACATATTTTCTCCGTTGGTTGTCCATGATCAGCTAATGGAAGTTAACACTGTGAGAGAACATAAATATTCCAAGACCATCAAGGTTCATGGTGAAGGGAAAGTGTTTTATGATTTCATGGAATGGGTGAGATTGCATTTTTGCAAGTGTTGTCAGTGCAAGTAAAACATTTATTTGGTTAATAGTTCTGCTACTCTAGATTAGGCATTCTCCCCCTCCATTTCCCCATTCTGTCTCACAATTCTGCATTTATATGTTGTACATGGGAACAAGTGTAGTTTTGAGGAAAGAATTTTAAAACCATATCAACCAAACCAAAATAGTTTAAGCTGCACCCTGTGATGGTCTTGACATCCAATGTTGTTGTATTTCTTTTTGCTAGAGGTATCCCCTACTCCAGTCACTAATAATAGGGAGGAGAGCTTTATCTGGAGATGCATGGATTAATGGGTTTTCTGTAGGGTAGCCAGATCTCAAGGCCTGGCCCCAAGTCTACAATAGGTCATTTCCAGGCAGGAAACAAGGGTGCAAATTCTCCAGTCATGGTGAGCTCAGCTCCAGGCAAGGGGAAAGAGCTGTGTCCAAATCTCCAGCTTCAGCTAGTAAAGTTGCAGCTTGCTACAATTTCAAGGTTTAATTGATTTGTTCTTTATCCTGTGTCCCCCAGTGAGAAGGAATAATGCCCTCAATTCACCTCAATCTGAGAATAGTCCCTTTAGCTGAGATTTCTTCCTTAATTTCCAAACAGAAAAATATTAATTTCTCTTTGTCTCCCCTACCTCTGTGTGTTTTAATGACAAGCCGTGAACAACTGTAGTTGGTACATAGTGTGTAACACTTAATGACGTCACTGAAGGATGTCCTAGGTCCCAGGTTTTGGCTTACAAACCTCTGGGACTGGAATGATCCTAAACTGGCAACTCTACCTCTTAGGATATACCACTGCAAAAGAGAAACAGTGGACTATGTTCTGTATCCACAGAGTGTCATTCTCACCTGCTGGAACTATTAACAAGCAGCTTAAAATATTTGCCCTGATGTTTCTCTATACAGAATTTTGTTTCCTTTGATGTTTTATTGTGGAGAGTCTGTTTACTAGAGCTGAAAGAAAATTCTTTGAAAAGCTGGTTCAAGCCCCTTTTTCATGCACCCAGGGTAGATGGGATATAAGTTGTAATATGAACAAAATAAATAAAAAAGTAACAATGTAGCTTTATTTAAAAGGAAAGACCACAACCAAGCCCACAATACAACATCATGTTTTGGAACTGATGTGAGATTTTAAAGCAAAAAGTACAGAAGGCATTTTTTGTTAAGATATTATGGTTTGTATTTTCTATATTTCTTTTTCTCACAGTAGATTCAGGGGAAACAGAAACACAGAAAGTATTTTCTGCATTGGAATGAAAAATATTTTCCATACTAGCCCCACCTTCCTAACTGTATGTATGTAAACCTACCAAAGTAAAGATGCTTCATGTCATATGTGATTCAAGAGCCCAGGTCCATAAAAATTTATGCCATAATGTCTTTATTGATCATATGATATCACAGGGACTTTTGTTGTTTTTCTACAAAAGACTAAATTAGCTACCCCTTTGGAATATACTCATTGTATATTCTTATTGAGAGGAATATTTGCCATTTGATAGAAAATATTTGTTTTACTTATTTATAGTGCCACTTGGTGATATTGTAACAAGTGCTAGATGCAATAGGACAGCTCTAGTGTTTCATTGCATCTGGCCCTTTTTTGCTTACGCTGATGAGTCTGTATCATCCAGGAGTGGGAATCGTGACCCTCCAGAAGTTGTTCGACTGGCATTTCCAGCAGACCTAGTCATCATAGTTGATGGTTGATGAATGCTAGGAGGTGTAGTCCAACGACTTCTGGAGGTCACAGGTTTTCCATTCTTCATAGAATCCATCGTATATATTCATATTCAACTGGTCTTCGTTATTACAATCTTATATGCAGGTTTATTCAGAAGGAAGCTGATCTTTCAGTGGTCACTTACTTTTAGGTAACTGCTCTTAGTACCCCCCCCCCCCCCGTATTATGCATGTTTGTTGTTTTTGGTGAATTATGTAGTGCCCACAGTCACCTTGTTTACACCTCTGAATCTAATTCCACCAGGAACTCTATCAACTTCAATTTAGAACATCACCATAACTCCTGTAAAATATACATGGAACATTTGTTTCAGCATAGAGCTGGCAGGGTACATAATATATTGAGTCTTCTGCCCCCGAGGCCAAGGGATTCTGAGGAAACTGACATGTACTTCATACAATTAGGAAGCTCATTCATCTGCTTATACCAGCAACAAAGTTCTTCAGCAACACTTTCTCAAATTCATTAGACTTGATCATTTTACTCCCTATGCATTACTACTTGCTTTGTTTTAATTCTGCTCTTTTTAACATACACTAATGCCTTAAAAGAACTTTTAAGTCATTCGAAGTCCTAAAAGGACTTAAAAAATATTGATCCATTTCACCATATGTGAAAATGTCCTAGGAAATTTTTCAACATAGTGATGGGAGCAAATGTCTTTCCTTGTTTTACCTACTAACAGAAACATGTATGGAAATATGGAGATCCAAGCAATGGTTTCTGGAGAATGGGGAAATGGAATGGAAAATGGGAGACATGACAATTATTAGGTTGTCCTTGGTACCATCTGAAACCTGCATGGCACATAATACAGCCTAATCCACTTAGGCCTGTACTTCCTCTTCAAGTCTAGTTTGAGATTCTGGCTATGGAATTTCAACCTCATGTTGGCCTACCACTTTCTTTTCCCTTTCCCACTATCTTTTGTAAGATCTTGGCCATGAAGAAACCTAGAGATCTCCAAGGTTTTCCATAACTTTGTAGCTATTTGATTGACCCAGTAAAGAAATTGCCTGATATGGATTTTGGAACTGTTAAACATAGGAACAGAAACATTTTGTGAATGGCAGAATGATTTTTTTTTTCATCTTGTTCTGATATTCTTTGTAGTTTGGCATCACAAAATGGTAAGTTCAGATAAGATCTGGCATTCCAGAATTTTATGAAGCCTAAGAAATATATTTGATAAGTCTAACTATTAGATCTATGGGAATGCCATCTCCATTCCTCCTAGTTAGCATTCCTACTAACTTGAACAAAAATGTATTGTTTTCAGTTTCCAAAGAAGGGAAGGTAATGGTAAGAAAACTGCCCCACTAAATTGCTCAGGGAGAAAGGTTACTCTACCAAGCTCACAGGATTTGGATCACTGCTAGGAAGTGATTGGGAGATAAGAGATGTTGGCCAAAATGCACTTGTAATAATTAAATTGACAGCTGGCAACATGACAATAGCTGGATGTTCTTGCTGCCAGAGCACCTCTCAGCTTGCTGCAAGTTGATAGAAGCCTGAAAGACCTGTCAATCATCCAGATGTGCTTCTGCCTATAATACTAATAAACTGTATTCCAGGATATATCACTTTGTTTGTATTTAAATATGAAGTGCTCTTCAGTCATAAGAGGCATGCAAAAACTTGCTAGTATCACAAAGAGTGTTTCAGAAAAAGCCAGTAGTTTACACATGGAGGACCCCTTCTCCCTAAACAATTCAGCAAAGCAGTTGTCCTACAACCAACTCTCCTTATTTGGAAACTCAAAACAATACATTTTTATTCATACTAGTAGAAATGCAGAAGTTGGATATGAGAAAGACAAACTGATATAAAAATAAGTAGAGTTTTCATCATCTTCTATAATAATAGCACATGTATCTTTAAGTTACCCCCCCCCCCAGTCTATCTTCTCCACGTTACTGAAATGGGCTGGGGTGAGGGGAGAAGACCATCACAAAACCGAAGGGCATGAAGAACAGATGGCTTAATGACTAGAAGCGTTTGGGCCAAATCCTGAGGGTGCTGCAAAGCCTTCCAACTGCCAACTCAGAAACAACAAGGCATTTGAAGGAAAATGGGCCCCTGTAACAACAGCACAAGCCAAAGGACCACTTTTAAACTTTGCATCTCTACACTTGCCTTCATTTACCAGGTAGAATTTCATGAAAACTACGCCAGACTCCTTTTGATCCTATTGTGAATGGGGTTGGTTTTTTTTTTAAATTAATAATCTCACCACTGCCTCCCAAAGATGTGGAGGGTATTTGCAAGTGTAGAAGATTGGGTTGGTTTATAATCCCATTTCATGCCATCTAAAGCCATTTCCGCACGGGGCGAGGGAATCGCCCCATGACGCTACTCACTGGACTTTTGGGCTCCCCGGTCCGGTCCACGCTGCTCCGGAGCAGTGCGTGGCCGCCGCTCTGCACTGCTTCGGGGACAAAAATGGCAGCTTCCGGTTGGTCGAGGCTCTCGACCAACCGCTTGAGCTCACCAGCCTAAAGCCTGCCACCGGCAGATCGCAGGCTCGCACCAATGTGAGCCTGCGAATCTGCATAAGGGAGCAGGCTCGCAGTGGCACGCTCCATGCTTTTGAAAGACCTGTTAAGACTAATGTTAGTCTTAATTAGCAAGTGTGCTGAAACATGTTGAACTACTCTTCTTTTTTGTGGTGCAGAAAACTATTCCTGTTCTTTCCATGTTATTTCTGTCTCTGGTACCAAAGTTTCTGTTAAATAAGTAAAGTCCATGAACATATCTACTTTGGCCTTTTCTGCACTACACTGTTATAGTGCTATTATTCCACTTCCAACATCTGTGGAATTCTGAGGTTTGTAGTTTACTGAGGCCAAAGAACTCTCTGGCTGATAATGCTAAATGCCCTTCCCGAAACTGCAAACTCCAGGAGTCCATAGGATGTTGAAAGAGGAATAATAGCACTATAATAGTGTAGGGCAGAAATGGCCTCTGCTAACTGAGGTATACCTGTATCCTGACTCATATGCTAGGGTGTGAGCATACCAACCAAGCCATTTTTCCTTCTTTAACAAATATGCCTGCTTATGCTTGAACTTTTTTTATTTTAAAATTTTTTATTAATTATAAGGAAAAAAACAAAAAAAAATACATGACATGATAAACATAAAACTGAAGGAAAAAAAAGACACAACAAAAAAATTGCTTACATTTCTATTTCTCTTCAGATTTATTTACATAATATTACTTATTCAATGTATTATAAATCATACTGATTATATATTTCGATTATATATATCTGAACCTCATTCTCATTATACTCATTGTTGTTATTTATTCCCATAATTAACATTTTAAAAAATACACTATTAGTAATTTCATTCTTATTTCTATCCTTTTCAAACTAAATTTACCCTATTACTATTACTAAGTGTACTCCATCCCCAGAGCCAATTACATCTCAAATTACTCCACTTTCCAAAACTGTTTTTGTGGAGGTGTGATGCCTTCCTCTTTTGCTAACATCTTTTCCACAAATATCTTCCATATTGCTTCAAAATCACTCCCTTTCATTATTCTTTTTTTGGCCTTAATTCCACATGTTAACTTATCATTAATCACGATTTTCCGCACTTCTTTATACCAATCCTCTATTTGAAAATCACCTTGAATTTTCCATTTTCTTGATATAACTAACCTTGCTATAGTTAATAAATTTGTAATTAGATCCTTCATTGCCTGGGTACAATTAAACTTATCATATATAGATAACAATGCAATACCAGGACATATTTCTAAATCGATTTCTGTTATCTCTTTAAACACCATTTAAACACCACCAAAATTTTGGTACACATTCACAAATCCACCACATATGAATATAAGTACCAATTTCTTGGCAGCTCCTCCAACACAACCTTGAATAATTCTTACCTATGTGACTTAACCTTACTGGTGTTAGGTACCATCTCCAGACCAGTTTATAATAATTCTCTTTTATCCACACAGATAAATTTTTTAAATGATGCTGATTCCAAATTTTTTCCCAATCTTTAATATCTATTTTTTGTAGTAATTCTTCCTCCCATATTTTTATAAGATATTTCTCTCGATCCTTATGTTTTGACAATATTTTATATATTTCACTTGTGGTACCCTTCAAAATTTCATTTTCCTCCATACTTTCTCTTTGATTAATCATTTGTTCAAATTTAGTATATTCTCTAAAATCTTTATTATTCCTATTCCAATTCCTTGTCCACTGCTTTAACTGAATATAATTAAAACTATAATATCTTTGTACCCTGCAGTCTCTCCTTTATTTTATCTTTATTCCTTATTATATTCATCCAGTCTTTTAAGTTGTATATTCTCTGCTCCTTTAATTCCTTCTCTAATTCACCTCTCAAATTCACTGGAAATTTTTCCACCATCACTACTGGGGTTAATGGTGAAGTAGCAGGCATTAACTTTTCCTTATTTTTCTTCCAAATCTCTAATATATTTTTCAAAAAGGGGTTTTCTATTTTTTCAATGTGCCTTTTAACAGGATTCCAAAAGAGCTTATGCTTGAACTTAACACTGTAAAAAGCCCTCCCAGCCTGCTAAAGCACCTTGCCCTCTTATACAGCCTTGTTTTCCCCTTTAAAACCACCACCTTAGTGTATAAAGGATAAAGCCTCTCAGTTGTTCTTCAGAATGATTTCCGTCATTCTGTAAATCTGTGGTGGCATGTTACTAGTTGATTAGAACTAATGGAAAGTACCCTACTGAGTCAGAATTTAGAAAAAAATATAATGTTCTCTTTATTAAAATAACAAACAGGAAAAGGCATTGGGTACCATATGTATATCCAAGCTGTACAGTACTTCAAAAAGGTGTTTATCCAGTTCTTTACAGCTTAACCCAGTATACAGATACAGAACTTTCATATACCCACAGGCCTTTGGCTTCCCTTTTGCTCAAAGGCTTAATTCCCAAATCAGGGTCACACCTTTTGACCCAACTCAAAAATGGTTTGGTTTCTCCTCTCTCCCTCCCTCCCTCCCTCCCAATAGACTTTCGACTCCATTTCCGCACTAGCCTGTTATAGCGCGATGATTCCACTATCAACATCCTCTGGAATCCTGAGGATTGCAGTTTCGGGAGGGGCCAGGTGGCCCCTCCCGAAACTGCAAACCCCAGGATTCCAGAGGATGTTGATAGTGGAATCATCGCGCTATAACAGGTTAGTGCAGAAATGGCCTGAGAATACAACCACTCTTATTCAGACAACCCCCCTGGCTGACAGAAGGGCTCTATCCTAAAGTTCTGTCTCTGGACAAACCTGAAAATCTTCTCCTCTCCAGTCTCAGCCCTTCCCTCTCACTAGTGGGCTGGGTTTCTCTGATATAGAGCTGCTATGGTTACCTGGAAACCTTTTGCTGGGGCTGCCCTGACACTCAGGTTAGCCATACCCCTGGGGCCCATCACAGTGCTTTTGGATAAGGGGAGCTTGGGGGTTAATTATGCCACATTTCTGCCACCCTCTGGGCCAGGAAGTGAACCAAGGGAGAATTTTAAAATTCTGAAAAATGTCGTTTTTTTTGGGTGGGGGGAGCATGGCACGGGGTGTACCTTCCCTGCCTTAAGCTATTCTAGTATCTTCCTCTTCGTCAGTCTCTTCTATGCCCGGATTGATCGCATTTCTTCAACAGACCTTCAGTTCTTCGGCCAAAGCCTTCTGACTATTTACCTTTATACACAATGCCGATATCAGTCCACTTGCTGATGAAACCAGTGAGAGTACGATAAGGTCTGAGAAATCACCCATCACAAATTGACTCTTTTTGATTCTCACCACTTACCTAAAGACTTGGCTTCCATAGTAGGTACAGCAACAGTTCTGCTTGCAGGTGGTTGACAACCTCAGTAGGCTTCATTTGCAAAGTAATGGTTATGTCTCTGTTAGAAGAAATCTTTTCAACACTCACATTTAGGTAATTAAAATTACACCAGTGTCATGTTATATAACACTTATTCATACATTTTATACATATCTTCCCCAGAATATGGTGTTTTCCTTCCAAGTCTGAAAACGATTTGCTAAAGAATGTTAAGCATTTCCCTGGTTTCTCATGGGTTGCCCTTAAAGCAGCTATTTTTCATGTTTAAAACAAGGTTCTTGTTGACTTATTCCAAACTGGTATATTAGCACCATGGTGATTTGACTGGGACATCACGCACTCAATCTGAAGTAGACAGATAATATCATAAGGCCAGTTCAGAATTGAGGGCCTTAAACATTACTTTAACTCTCAATAAAAAGTGAAGAAGCTGTAGAACAATGGCCTGTCCTCTGTTTTGCTTCCTTTCCTTTCCCTTCCCCTTTTTGCAGGAACGAAAATATTCACAAAAAATAACCATATGTCAGCTATCTTAGACTCTTCTAGGGGGAAAAAAAAGACAGTTCTGCACAGAACAGAGCCAAAGAAAAGCTTTAATTCCCTTGTCCTAGAAAATTACATTTCCATGTTAAATGTTTCACTAATGCTAAAACCAAGAAGAAGGTCAAAGGGGCTTGTCTCACTAATAATGGCAAACTTAATTATTTAACAATTTCCAAAGTTCTGTGATTTTTTTTCTCAGGGGGGAATCATCATATTGCAAGTACACAGCGATCTTATTTATTATTCAATTATTATCAGACCTTGCTGAGAGAGTAGTATTTTACTTATAAAAAAGCAAAAATAAATTGTAATATTGATGTCAAAATTAGTCTCAGCTCAGTTCAGGTAATTTGAAAGAAGATATACTCAGACTTTTATTATTATTATCATTTTTATACAAAACATAAATTTAAATTCTTTAAAAACAATTTTTCAATCAGTATTTACACATGTAGATTTACTGTGTTTTCTTTATCTTCCAACGTTTCCACCTAAAATCTTAGTATTTTCTTAGATATTATCATTTGTCAACGTACTTCTACAATTGTCTTTAAATATTATTTGCTCCAGAACCTTAACTTCTAAGTAGTCTTTTTTAGTAATTTTAATGTATACTTTCTTAAGACCCCTCAGATGTAATAATGTATTTTCCCCCTATTATTACGTTCTAAAAAAGTCCATTATATGTTTATTTTGTATATCAATTTTTCATTCATTGTACTGGAGGTAATTGTCTATTGGAGCCCATTCCTTTTTTTTATTTTCTTCCGTTTGATTTCTTAATTTTTGTGGTAGTATTTCTGCTGTTTTCATCTCCAGTAAGGTTTGTAAACATTGCTCAATTTTGGGGACATCTTCGTTTTCCCATAATTTTGCATATTCTATTTTTGCTGCTGTTGTCATGTAAAGTAAAATTCTCCAATATTTCTTATTTGTCTGAGTGTCTAATTCATCTAGTATATTTAATAAGTAAATTTCTGGAGTCATGGTGAATTGGATTTGGAATTTTTTTTCCATGTTTTTATGTATGTCTTTCCAATATTTTTGTGCCTTTGGGCAGGTCTACCACATGTGATAAGTCGTTCCAATCTGTGCGGCACACTTCCAACATTTGCTTGTTCCAGCTTTGAATATTCTTTAAAGTTTTTCTGAAGTCATTTACCATCTACAGAATATTTTAAAGTAGTTTTCTTTCCAGTTTTGTGCTATTCTAAATTTCCTGGTCCTTTTCCAACTTGTTTCCCATTGATCCAACTGTATTGGGTGTCCAATATTCTAGGCCCACTTTATCATTGCCTCTTTTAATAGTTTCTTCCTCTTTTTCATACTCTGACATTTTTGAAAAGAATAACTGAGATTCATCTGGACAGTAGCAAGGGTGCTGTTCCACCAAAGTAGCATCTTGGTCTGTTCTTATGTATGTCACAGAACAAGTTGACAGAACCATTGAATGATAAAATGGATGGAACCATTTAAGAATATACGTCAGGATGCTAAGCTCCCTTTAGAGAAAGAGAGTTCTGCAAGTTCTTTGGCTTTTACCTCCTCTACTTACAGAGTTCATTCTGCTCCAAGAATAAGGAAAGCCCAACCTACAACCATGATTAAATCCAAATTCTCTAGGTTAGTCTCCAAAAGTAGTGGTGGTGGTGGTGGTGGTGATGATGAACGTTGATCACTAAATAACAAGTAACAAGAATGCCATCCCTCCATTGTGACCTTACAATGAATATCCCTAATTCAGTGACAAACAGTATATATTAGAAATGTCTCCAGCAAGTATAGTCCCTGGATTGATCCAGAATCAGGGCTATGAATGGTCAAAAACTCAGAGAAATTGCCAGGAAAGAGGGATAACATTTTTCCTTATTTTAACAAAAAAAAAAAAAAAAAGAGGAAGAGAGAGGGTGAAAAAATAAATAAATATGGCAACACTTTTAAGACTAACTGGTTTTTATTTTAGTCTGAGCGTTCATGGATATAAACCCACTTCTTTAGATCCCATACCAAGGCCATTTCCGCACTTCACTGTTATAGCGCTATTATTCTACTTTCAACCTCCCATGGAATCCTGGAGTTTGCAGTTTAGGGAGGGGCATTTAGAATTCTCAGCCAGAGAGCTCTTTGGCCTCAGTAAACTATAAACCCAGAATTCCACAGGGTGTTGAAAGTGGAATAATAGCACTATAACAGTATAGTGTGGAAATGGGCAAAGTTGTATTAAGGCCTGGGATGTAAAGCATATTTACACAGTTGCTGGAATGGGATAGATACCTTCAGCAGCTGCCACCTATGTAAAGGGAGATGTCACTCTCCTAGGACAAGTGGAAATGGATTCCCATGGCTAGATTTCATTGTATGATGAGCAATTTTGTTAGGGCTCATAGGAAGCTGCTCTCAGTGACACCAAGTGGTGCTCTGGTGGCTAGAACAATGGAATCTGATTAGGGAAAGCTGGGTTCAAGTCTCTACTCAGCCACCAAGCTCACTTGGTGACCTAGGCACAGGGCTGTCATAGCAGTATATTCCACTTTAACTGCCAAGGCAATATTTGGTGGAATTCTGGAGTCTGTAGTTCAGAGAAACGCTAGAGGAGCCCTCTGGCTGAAAAGTCTAAATTGACCTCCCTAAACTGAAAACCCTGGGATTCCATATGACGTCATGGCGGTTAAAGTGGAATGATAGTGCTATAGCAATGTAGTGTGATAGAGCTTACAGTCACTACTTTTCAGTCTAACTTCACAGTGATATTGTGAGAATGAAAATGAAATAGCGCCCCTCCCCCCAAGCTGTGCTAAACTCTATGGAAAAAGCAAGCATTATAAATCTGAGAAATATAATTTTCTTCCCTCCCTGTAGTTCACATTCTGTGAAAGGAATCAGTGTGATACACATTAATATGGTGAATCACAGGATGTGAGCTGAACCTTCAACAAAAGGAACAAGGAAACTGCAGCTGTACTGGTGGAGAGTCTGGTTCACAAATTGCTGTCCTTCTCATCATAGATATATCCCAAGGGACAGTAAGGGCACATTTTACAGAGTCCTCCTGTAATGTGTAAGCTTGCCTTTTCTCTTTGTGCTTTGTCTCTAATAAAATCCACAGATTTAACATCATAAAACTGACCAAATGGAAATGGTCAGCTCTACAATTTAGGTCAATTCCTCAGTAACTAGAACAGTTAGTCAAATGCTTGAAACAATTTCTTCCCAGACTTTCTGTATCAATAGCATTCATATTAACCTTCTTACAGACCTGTTTTAAAATTAGTTAGTTATTTCAGGCACAGACTGTCATCAACTCTGCTATGATTCACGGCTCCTACATTTAAGTCTTGGTACCTAATCATTATAAAAATCTCTACCTGGACTTTTTATTCCATGGAGTAGACTTCCTGTGCTATATTCAGATGCCAATACATACTAGTAAGATATTGTGGTGCAAGAACACCTTCAGAGTTTCTCCAGATTATGCCCCCGACCATTATGCCGCATAACAAAAGTATAGCATGTAAAGCATGCCTTCCCATTCAAAGCATCTCTTACCACTGCCGTTCTGATAGAAGCAGCATGACTTGGAAATACACAAATGCACACACATAGATGTAGGTGTTTATGAAAAGCAGTCTTCTCCCAGTATAAAGCCCTCTTTATATACTAACTGAAAGAAAGACAGCCTCCACAGATTTAACCCTTATGGATGCTACTTTGTGTGGTCATTTGTCAGTGATTTGTCAGTTGTTTGTTTAGGATCCACGTAGTTTGGACCAATGTTATCATAGCTATGGAAGCTATATCCAACTCCAGCAGACAGATTTTTAGTGGCAAGTACTTTCTTAGGCTATGTAGGCTAGAATTTCAGAGGAAGGAACTAGCAACACCACCTCTCACTATTCCTTGTCTATGACAGCTCTATGAAATTCATGGGGTTGCCATAAATCAACAGGCGACTTGAAGGCACGCACGCACACACACATACACTTTCTTATTGGCAAAGCATAGTTCCTTCCCAGGCAGAAGTGGTAGCTAACCAGAGATGTTTCATTCATTGAATGAACTGGTCATAGGTGCCAGTCTTACAGCAAATGTCGGTCATTTTTGTCATCAGACTGTTTTTTACATTCCTGAGACCTCTGATATGCTGCTGCTAGGGATAGTGGCCTCACATCACATACTAGTGGACTCATCACATACTACTGCTATCCTTCCATGTCTGTGTGTTCCACCTTCTTTATGATGTCTAGTTTATGCAACACATGATATGACATACTATACTGACCCTGATTGCCAATGTGGTGAGGGGGTAACACATAGTCTTCTTCTTCTTGTTGTTGTTATTGTGTGTCTTCAAGTTGCTTCTGACTTATAGCAACTCTGAGGTGAATCTATCATGGTTTTCTCTGGGGCTGAGAGTGTGTGATGTGCCCTAGGTCACCCAGAGGGTTTCCATGGCCAAGCAGGGAATTGAACTCTGGCCTCCAGAGTTGTAGCCCAGCGTTCAAACCACTACACAACACTGACTCTGCAATGTTATAGTGCTGTTCTTCCACTTTCAACATCTTATGGGGCATCCTGGGGTTTGCAGTTTAGGGAGGGTCCTTTAGAATTCTCAGCCAGAGAGCCCTTTGCCTTCAGTCCACAGGTTGAAAGTGGAATAATAGCATTATAACAGTGTAGTGCAGAAATGGCCATAGTCTTAGCATACTATTATTATAGTTTACACTACATAGTGAACAAGCCGGATTTCTGCAGAAGCCTGGGTTACCATAAAAATAACTGTAGCACATTGTTTCAGCTTTGCTTCTCCTGATTAGCACGACATTTCTGGTTCTGTTAGAAGTAGAGACATTAGGCCAGTCTGCCAGTGCTTGTATGATCACTATTTTGTGGAACTTTCTGGCCACATTCTGAAATGAGGAACATAAATGACTTCAGTAATTTGATTTTTATGTTACAAAGCAGAGAGGAGCAAACTGGGAACAAATGGGAACCTGCACACAGCTTGCTCACAGTAATTCAGGATTCCCAAGAGGTGAGACACAGAATTAAGATCCTAACTTCCCGAGCATGATTCTGGAACCTATTCTTGGAGATGTGAATCATCTCCTACTCTTTGATTATATAAAGAGATGCTTATGTCATGGAAGATGTTATAAAAGTTTTGTTCCCAGGTACCCAGAGCAATATGGCAATCAAGAGGTTCCAGCTGAGCATTTTTAGACCACTTGAAACTTCGCTGGAAATCTTTTGCTATCTTTGTTGAAAGATGCAGCTATCAATAATCTTCATAATTCCTATCCCATTTGTTATTTCTCATAAACAAATAAAGATGTATACTTCTTTAACAGAGACTTATGCTATTCTTTATAATGATGGGAGATATTTTTGTATTATGCACATTCTAGATCAACCTGCCAGTTATTTGAAAATCTTGTCTTTCTTTCCATCTATAATCTTGACAGTAATACTGTCATGAACAAAAATGAGTTGGTCAAATATTTGTAAAGTCTCATTTTCTAATTAATGAGATATAATTGCTGATTGCTAACTCAGGGGATTTCAATAATATTTCCCTTACAATTTTGCTTCACTTTTCCCCCCCCAAAAATGAGTTTCGAACTAAATGAATAGAAGTCTAGTCAAATTAGTTATTAATAGCAAAGGATCACCTTCAAGTCAATCTCCAACACTGCTGTGTTTTTACTGAGATCAGGCACTGATCCTAAAACGATCTGGAAATCAATTGTACTTTTCCCTCTGTCTGAGATATAAATATAGTCCCTTCTATTATCAAGCTGCTTATTCCCCTTTTAAAATGGTCAGAACTGTATGTCTAATGAAGAGAGCTATACAAGAGTTTAAACAATTAATCCTTTAATCTTTAGAAATTCAGTAAAATTAATTGGACAACCTTCCAGGTCTCTGAAATGTGAATAGCTAGAAGAATATAATGTATCATTATCTGGATCAATCCTAGCATTAAAATCAGCAGTGATGATTAAATGAGCTGGAGGACAGCAATACTCCAACTTGGTAAAAGTTGTTCCACTTTATCTCAATTGACTTTCACTTTCTGCCTACAATGCCATGGTGCCTACAATGCACAGACGCATAGATACGCATGTGTGTGCATGTGTGGACATGCACATACACAAACACATGAAAGATGAGAAAACTGAAATTTTAAAATTTTATTAATGCTGCGGTATCAGCTAGATCACAAGGGGCAACCAGGTAATAGATATATCTAATGAAGGAGAGACCCAAAGCAAGCAGGTCCTACACTAGGTCTTTCCATGCACACTAAGGCCATTTCCGCACTAGACTGTTATGGTGTTATTATTCCACCTTCAACATCCTATGGAATCCTGAGGTTTGCAGTTTAGGGAGGGGCCTCAAAGACAAACCCTAGGATTCCATAAAATGTCGAAAGTGAAATAACAGCACTATAACAGTCTAGTGCGGAAATGGCCTAAGTTAACGTCTACTGACATGCAGGATATCCAATGATTACTCCCACTTTCAAATGTTCTGCAGTCCGTTCAATTAGCTTAAGTACATTTTTACAAGAAAGGTACTTAACTCCTTTGTATTTCACTGTTGGAAAACTTAGGCACCCCCATCCTACTTCACATTATATTGTATGATTAACTATGGAATCTTCGTCTTACAGACTATAATGTAATCAGGCAGTATTTGCAATTGGTTTGAGGGTTTTGTTTTCCTTCGTCCCTCAAAAAAAGAATAAAAAAAAGAGGGGGGGGGAGAGAGAGAGAGAGAGAGAGAGGCAGTTAAGAACAGCTGCCATTTGATATGACCTGTTAAACATTTGTTCTGCAGGTCTCTTCAGAGATTTCTCACTTGTGACAAGAGCTGTGCAACTTCATTATAGCTCTTAGGAAAAAGCTAGGTCAATAGTTTCCCCACTAGGTTAAATATGTGTCTGCTTCAGAGCAGTAATCATGGCAGCAGAGGGAAATATTCTTAAAACCAATCTGGTAAGCTACAGAGTAAGTTTGCTTTTAAGTGATCTCTGTAATTGCTTGTTCTTTTTATAATAAGAGGTATCACTGCATTGTTGCACCTTCTGTAAGAGTGCATGAATCTGGTTAAAAGGTTGAGAGTTTATTAGAAAAAACTACAAGTCCAATGAAAGAATATTTAGGTATAGGTTCTGTGCCACCATCACTTTACACCAAAGGAGGACAAATTACCTAAAACAAGCAAAACTGATGCAATAAACTTTACATGGGGCTAGCCATGAAGATGTTTTTATTTTTAAACATTAACTGGGATGGGGTAGTAGAAACCAGTTGACATTGAGGTGAGAGTCAGCCAAGTGGGACTTAGAAGAGGTAAATTAGTTTCTCCCAGTATGTTTTAGGCCCAATTCAAAATGTATACTTTGAGCTATACCATTCTCTGGACTGCAGTTATCTTAGGAGTGCCTGCTTTCATATTAACCTAATCATAGGCCCTTTCCACATGTGTGTGTGGGGGAAACAGATGAAAACGCCCAAAAACGGAGCTTACTGGCAGCCGGGTAAGTCCGTCGCGACATGGAGCAGCGCGAGCTTGCTGCTCCGCAGTCCTCCGGCGTCCCAAATGGCGGCTTCCGGTTGGTGGAGGCTCTCCACGAACTGGAGAAGCTCACCAGCTGGAAGCCCGCCCCCGGCAGATCTGCAGGCACGCACTTGCGCACGCCTGCAAATCCACTTCGGAGCTGGGTGACGGAGCTGCGCAGGGCTGCGCGCTCCGTGCTTTTTAAAAACCTCGAAAAAGAGGTTTTTGAAAAACATGCAGCGCAGCTAGTTCTGGCCGCTCCTGAGTGGATTCTGGTGCGGAACTACAAAAAGTAGTCCACGCCAGTCCACTCTACGGTGTAGACGACCTCCGTTAGAGGTCGCTCTGCACCATTTCAGAAGCCCGGTGTGGAAATGGCCATAATCTCATCACAGTCCTTGCTTGAAACCCCAATACACTCAGCAGCTGGAGTCAAACTGGCCTCTCCAACTTGCAGGGACTTTTCAGTTGCTGCCCCAGTGTTGCAAAATGTTTTTCTATGGGCTGTGCATTTGGTGTGGTGTCTCACCTTCTAGCGTTTTGTTGAGAAGAGTCATGTGCCATTTATGTTGGTTTTCCTTTGTGTCATGCAGCTCTTTTCTGTGGGATCTTGTTAGGGATCTTAGGGATCTGTGGGATCTTCTGGCTGCTACTTCTGTAAGATATAAATTAGTGGCCTCATTGTTGCTTCATTGAGCTATATCACAGGGTCAGTTGATGTAACAGCAAGTTTCTTTTGGTTATAAATAAGTAATGTGAAAGTTTTGGTCATATCCATTGCGTATTAAAACAAAATGGACTTAGGTCTCACATACCCTTGATCTGTCCTGATTTGGCAGGGACAGTGCTGATTAACCTTTTCTTGTCCCACTTTTTCAGCTCCAGGTTCTCTTTCCTCTTCTTAGACCCTTTACTTGTTCCTCCTTGGTTTAGTTAAAAATGAGTTCAGTGCAAACTCAGCAGGGGAGAAAGGAAAGGAGTAAATAGATTCTTGTCCTTCCCAGTAGACTCGGGCAAAAGCAAGCTACTGCAGTCTCTCCTAGCATGTGTGTTTTTCCTCATTAATAACATTTCTATCTTGGCCTCATATACCTAAAAAAGTGTCTTCTACTGAATATAGCCCTGTGACCTCAAAGAGTTTAATTCAGTGTTACAAGGAAATGTATGCAGAGGTGTCCCAGTTTCCTTTCATGAGAGGTGGGGGTAAGAAGATTTGTTTCAGGAAGGCAGTTTTGGATGGAATGGTTAATTCTTTTTCTGCTTACAACCTATCTTCTGTAACACCTACCCCTGAATTTCCAAGCACATTGTTTGATAGAGCTGAAACAAATTTATCTCCCAAATTCTCCGTTAAGTCCATTAAATCCCCTAGTTTGGATATCAGTGTTGAATATTGGTCTCTTTCAGTCATAAAACTAAACCATAGTTCTCGTGAATGTAGTGAATAATATACCTTACAAATTATCAACAAAATATATAAGCTTAGCAACATCCAGTGCATAATAAAATAAATATTAAAAGCAATGAATATTCATATTTTTAGGTCTTTTATTGTTGTTGCAAATAGCCGTATTACCAGCTGCATAAGTTCTTGTGAGGTGCTTATCAATCTTAATGACTCGTGACTTTTCAAGTCATTTGAAACACAGTTGCTGTGCAATGTGTCCTTCCGCCAGGTGGTTGACAGCTTTTTCTTTCTTTCTTTCTTTTTTTTTTTGCACTCTTAGGCACTCAGCAAAAGCCAGTTTACTGGGCCTCTTGAGGGCTGCCAGACATGGCTCGTGTGTTCAGTGGGTCAAATGTAGTACAGACCTGTTACAAGGGATTTCTGAGGATGTGCTATGACCTACATTTCACTTTGTTGGTCATGTTCAACAGACTTTCCTTTCAGGTTTACTGTGACAGCAACTTTTGTGCCAAACTAGGGCAAATAAAGATACATGGGGAATTCAAGACTGCTTTTGTCAACACCACCAAAAGCGTTTTTTATCCCCTTCTGCTCCAAGGCAGAGATTTTTAGTGTTAAGAATCTACTAATGGACTGATACTATGTAAAAGGGAGTTTACATGCTGTCAGAATTTTCCATGTTTTTGTATAAGATTTATAAAAACTAATATATATATATGTAGAGAGAGAGAGAGAGAAAGAGAGAGAGAGAGAGACTAAATATACACTATGTGCTATATCATACCTTCCAACTATCCAGATTTAGAAGTTCTCCTGATTAATCCTTTGTCTACCCACTTTCTCAGCTGCCTTTAAAATGTCCCAGTTTCTCTCTTCTCCTCCCACTTTCCCCCTTTTCCACAACTTACATCAATTGCTGCAAATGGGGTTCAAAATGCTAACCTACTTTTCAGTTCAACCAGTGGGAGAGGAAAGGAGGGTTGAGGGGAGTCTTTCCCTTCCCAGTAGGCTCAGGCAAAAGCAAAGTGCTGCAGCCTCTCCTAGCTTGGATATTCATCCTCATTAAAACCTTTTGTCAACTTGACTACAGTTTTCATCTGTGAAATGTTGGAGGGAATGCTGTATACTTTGCACACATGTACACGTACCACTTGGTACATAATAATGGAAGAGGTCATTGAAATTGTGTCAAAACAATAAGGAATACAACAACACTTCAGATCTTCTAGAATACTTCCGGAAAGGCCAGCATGGTTATGGCAACCTATATTATTTTTCAGAGAATAAAAAAACAAACAAACCCACAAACACTCTTTGAGTGCATTTTCAATTTACCTAAGAATGATATAGTATAATCCGATGTCTACAATCAATGAAGGGGCATATGTGTAATAAAAAATTAAAACAAACAAAATAAATCACAATGAGTTGAGATGTTAAAGACCTAAAAATTCATCAAATGATTGAGCATGAACACCTCCAGTCTCACATTTGTGTCATAATACATTTTTTTTTCCTGATGGCTTATTTGCTTGTGGGTTAAGAAAATGCAATTTAACAGTCACAAACATGGAAGGTGGTTTATATGATTTAAAAAAATAAAAAGAAATCCCCAGTAAGGCAGTATCATTACCAGAGCTAACAGAAATTTCAGAAAATACTGAGCAAATTCTTCTACATTCTGGTACACTCTGGCACAGAATTTGGCAATTACTGGATCAATGAGAAAGCTGTCCTAATTCTGAATGCGTGTTGGTTACCAAGGATACAAAGGGTATATTCTTTGTTCCCAGGATGTCTTTAGGCACAGCAGTTCACTTTTGCTCATATAAATAAATAGCTTCTGTTTAACTACTGATCAGACCTGACACTGTGTGGTTCGGCTGTTACCCTGACTTCTGAGGGTCCCTTGAGGGACACCTTGATTCACTCCAAAAATGTAAAGATTGGGGAAATTAGCGGAGCACTGGCTATAACCAAACGAGGGGCAGGGTAACCCAGCAGAATCTTTTACTCAATTTTTATGGGGTCCAACCAAGCGAAAAGCCAGACAAATGTATCAATAACTGGATTTTATTAACAAATGTACTCTCATGCACCAACGCACCCCACTCACTCACACACACAAGGCCTATTGAGAAAGGAAAGAGGTGAAAATTGATAGAGGATTCAGCAGAGAGGGTGTAAAGGTGATGATACTGCACCTATCCTGAAGTCTTCAGTCTGGGAAGTGGCAAGAAGAATGGAGCTCAGCAAAGAGAAGCGGCTAAGGGGATCACTCAACTAACAGAGTGCCAGTCTGCTAGCGTGGCGGGGAGTTCTCCAAACAGACCCTCAAAAACTGGGACTACTTATAGGACAGAATGTACCTCGAGGGCAGGCCCTCTTCCAGGAAGAACAATGGCCAAAACAAAGGGAGACATGCCGCACAATAGCAACTTGGTAGTTTGCATGATTGGCTTATGCAGATGCCGTGCAGGGTTTACTAACAACGGAGTTGTTCAGCCTGGGGAAAACCCAATAATCCACTCAGGTTGGCTGAAAACCTTTTGTTCATGCCAATGTGTTTAGCCTGATGTCCCCTAGGGGAATGTGACTGGGGATTTTCCTGGCCTGACCTATTTTTGGTCATTTGACTTCATTGTCTCTGGCATGGTGGGCATATTTGATATCAAATTTATAGTCCCCGGGATAGGGTATGCCAGTGGGGTAACACGGCCCTCACTTTATAAGGATTTTGCATGAGTATGCAGCCTCTGTGGGCAACGCTCATATCTTGGTCTTGGATACTTGCAATATAAACTTCTGTATGGAGACACACAGAGCACTTTAGATGTAATGTCACACCCAAAATATAGCAAAAGATTGCTCCCACAGCTTTGGAAGCATGCCCAGCAGCAGAGAATACCTTAGAAGCAATGCACTGTAGTCAGGAAAAACTCACCCACACCAACTGTTTTCTTCCATCAAGGAGGCAATTTATTCTTGAGTTACACTGTGTACATATTTACAAGAATCTCCAGAAGGCATTCCAGCATCCCTCTGCTTGCTCTTTCTGACAGAGCCTCCGGCAGACACATCAGGCCCCATGTGCACCTTGCTGGCTAGCTCTCAGCTACATTTATACTCACACTAGCTGATGCAATCCTGCCAGCCTTTGCATTCTCCCCACACCTGATGCAACCTTCTCCCCTGGTTGCTCATCAGCATGACTCAGCTAAAGTCACATGGCTCTCCACAGGTGCACTTAACGACCCACATCACAAAGTATTTTCTACAGGTTTGGTCCAACCTTTACTGACATGTAATTCTCATGCTATAACTGGCAAATAAGTGACCAGATGTTTTTTCTTGTTTAGGGAAATTAATCTTCAAATCTTCTATCCTATCATGCAAAGATGAAAGACCCAGTATGGTGTAGTAGTGGTTTGGGTGTTGGGCTGGGACCCCAGAGTCCTAGATACAGATACAGTCACCTTAGAGTCTCCATAGGTTGGAAACAACATGAAGGCACACAACAACAACAACAACAACAACAACGCAAGGGTAGATGATTTCCACAGGTTCTCCCCCTTCCCCCCTGCAACTGCAGGAGAAAATGAATTTGTCTCACAGTTTTTCCTTGGTATTCACACATTCAGAACTGTTGTGGGAAATCGTTTTTTTTGCACAAACTTTGGTGGGCATTTTTTTGCTCCCAAAAGGTGGTTTTTGCACAAAACACTTGTTTGTCTGCACAGAATAATTTCTCAAATTGAGATGTATGAAAACCTGATGAAAACTGAGGGGGAAAAAAAATCTAATCTCTATGTTTGTCTTGTTGACCTGAGTGTTGGGAAACTCTTTTTTTCTGGGGGTGAGAGGGAGGCTAGGAAATGAATATGAGCAAATATTCTTTCTATCTCATGTCTTTTCCAGTGGATATATATTTAAAAGAAGGCATGCAGTTGTGAAAATTGGCAACTAGAGATAAATGCACCTAATGGCTTATACAACACTGCAGTTATGTGTGTTGTCTAGTCTGACAGCCCCCTTTCCTTTATAAAGCATCCTTTGGTTCACCAGGAAGGGGATGGGCTATAAAACTCTTTTCTCTCAATCACTTTCTCTTGATTTCTTCTCTATCCCAAGCTTCATTTATGCTTCAAAGTTGTACATCCATGTTTATGAAGTCCTCTTTCACACTGCATTGTTATAGCGCTATTATTCCACTTTAACTGCCGTTACAACATCCTATGGAATTCTGGGGATTGCAGTTTAGGGAGGGGCATTTAGAATTCTCAACCAGAGAGCTCTTGGATCTCAGTAAACTACAAACCCCAGAATTCCACAGGACTTCCACATTGCAGTTATAATGGAATAATAGCACTAGAATAGTGTAGTCTGATAGGGCCCAAAATCAATGTGGAATTGACACACTGGCAGATGGCTGAATTAATGGGAGGAGAAGGAGATGTGTTCTCCTTTTCTTCATATGGAAGACTTTTTTTTAAGGTTCTTTGAAAAAGGCAAGAGTCAGCTGGGCTAGCATCATATATGTTTGTAAAGTTGCATGTATTTTGGTTCCCTGAGATTTTGCCTCAGAAAACATGGAAGAGGATTATTTCTTCAGAATGTAGATTACTCTGTGTGTGTGTGTGTGTGTGTGTACATGTGTGTGTGTACATGCACATGGCATGTTTTAAATCTCTTACTGTGAAGTATATGAAATCATATGTTGAGAAATCACAACTTTCAGATGTCCCTTTTTTCAGCCACCTCCAGTTAGCATTTCTTTAAAGCTGCCTGCTTTCCTTTACACTCTTGGCAAGGTTTTCAGACCAACAGCAACCCAGAAACACCTACTGATGCTGGGGATGATGATGATGACGATGACGATGATGATGGTGTTTCCTTATGGATGACCCTTCTATGGTTATTTTAAACTCATCTAGACAACAGCCAGGACTACACTAATCTATTATTTTTTTAACAAAAAAGGAACAGGGAAGACAGAAAAGAAAACAACAATAACATTGACCTCTGTTTCACAAGTAGCCTCAGAAAAAAATCTCACAATTGCTCTTAAAATCTGGCAAACTATTTCACTGATTAGCAGAAAAGAGATTTTATGACTGGAACACAGGGCTTGTTGTTAGAAGCCAGAGGGCTGCTTCTGAAGACAGACTTCTCCATGATCTTCCCAGTACTGCATGTTATTTGGCATGAATATGCATGGATATGTGGCCAAGCTATAGGTCCACTCCATCCTACTCTACTTGAAAAGCAAGGAAAACTGGTACTTTTCTGGTTCTAGCATCTGTGTATGTGTGGGTAGGTGGGTAGGTTCATCAGAATCAGTAGTGTCAGTAGGCAATGTGTAAGGATGATTCTGGTGGTCAACCGTACATGTGCTACAGCTAGAGCAATCCTGATTTTCCCTTGTCCTGTGAGCACTGTGCGCAGCCACATAAAATGATGTATTGGGACAGTATCCTCTGAGTGAATTATGACCCTGGCGACATGGTTCCAATTTCCTGCTTGGCCATGGAAACCCAGTGGGTGACCTTGGGTGCATTACATATGGGCAGCCCCAGAAAACCCCATGATAGGTTATGATGATAGGTCATCATAAGTCCAGAACGAATTGAAGACACACAACAACAATGACATAATGGAATAATGTCTGATGTAACATAGCACATATTACATTTAACTTTCACCTTCAGATTAAGTCTTTTTTCACCTATATCATACCCAGCAACATTGATTTATCATTTGTTTTGAATTTATTGGCCTTTCTCAATACATTTTTTCCAGAAGAGTTTTTTTTTTTTAATTTTTAGGGCTCACAGGCAAATTTGCATTTCCTAAAAGTGTGCTTGACAGTTGTGTTCCCCTTCAAGTTTATCTCTCCTCTACTTTGCTACCCACGTGGAAAATATCTGACATGTAAAAGCTGGACTCTAACTGCACTATAATCAAAATTATAACAAGCTGTAAACATTTTCAATAAAAGTGAGTAGTTAGCTGGATAGATCAAGAAATAGCTAGAAGATAGGCAGAAGGCAATATTTTCTCTCTCGTAAAATTGGGCACACACATTCATGCACATACTTTCCCAGGTCTGTTGGTTTTATGTTAGAAAAACCCCTAGTGATCCACGTTTCATGAGCCTCTTTATCTATATTTGCCTTGCCAACACTGAACAACAAAAATTGTCTGGGCCAAGCCTGTAATTTTTATATAATGTGTGGTTGGTGTTTGTTTAAATGTGTATACCCCAGGGTTTTTGCACCTTCCCAAAGCACATGCATGCAAACTGTGGCATATGACACATTGAGGCCTATCAGTGGGCTAGGTTCAAGACCTGTGCTCCACATACCTTCCAATTTGTCAGGGACATTCCCAGTTAATCGTCTCCTGCTCCACTTCTTCAGCTGCTTTTAAAATGTCCCAGTTTCTCTCTCCCCTTCCCACTTTCTCCTTTGTCCTCAGCTCACTTCAGTTACTGCACAGTGAGTTCAAACTGCAGAAGTATTTTGCACTCAGTTAACTCAGCAGAGGGGAAGGGAGAAGAGGGAACATAATCTTTCTCTTCCCATTAGGGTCAAGCAAAAGCAATTGGCTGCAGCCTCTCCCAGCTTGTCCATTCTTCCTCATTAATAAGTTTTGCCATCTTAATCACGTTCTGATGTTGCACAGGCAAATGTGTCCCTGCTTTTGTCTGTGAAATGTCGGCATGATTTCTTCGCTTCCCCTATCAGCGGCCATTAACCCTCTCTCTGCTGTGAAGCTGCTACGGAGAATGAATAGCAAAGCCAAACCTAGACCTACCACCAAACTCCATGCTACTTCACAAACCCCTCCTTGCATTTTGTTGTTTTACTTCTCACTTTGAAACGTTGTGTTTTTACGGCACTTAAGACTGAGTTAGATAAAATGTAGCATCCCCTCAGATGTTGCTGGATTGAAGTTCCCACCAGCCCTAACCAGTCAGGGGCTACAGTTCAACAACATAGGAGAAGCCACCTACCTCTGACTTAGAACAAAGATTATCTGTGTTCACTGGAGCTGGATTGTCAGGCAAGTGTGAACACTTTTACAGCCTTCTTCATCCCAACTCTGCCAGCTTCCTATATCTCTTTCAAGTCCTCATGATCTGTGTGAGCGCTTTTCAACAAGCTCCCCTTCATCTTTTTTTTCCTTCTGACCTCAGTCTCTTCTACCTCTCTTCCCCTTAAGGTTTGTGTGTCTCAAAACAGTCTGTGTAGAACTGGAAGCCTGTCAGGAAGACTTGCTCTGGAGAAAAGCCGGATCAAAGTGGATGTTTTGTTGTGATGCATAAAGCCGTGAGGGCTCCCAACTAAACCTCACTTTTTTTTTTCCTAATAGAGCTGCCACATTTATTTTTCTGTTGGAGGTGCTGCGTTTTCGGAAGGGGACTGACAGACTTAACAAAAAATATAGGCATAGAGGATGGGAAAGTGCAAGCAGACATGACAAGAATGATGGAAATTAAACAATAATTCTTAATGCAGTCAGATTTTATGGCTGTGACACATAGTTGTATTTAGGTACAAATACTGAAGCAAAATCCTGAAAATGACTAATAGCCTCTGAGCGTTGCTCTAAATTATACCTTGGCTCCCAGCTGTAGTCAATCCCATGATAATGTATACATATTTTATTTCTCTTTAAATGCCAGAAAATGGACTGTAAATTCCATTTCCCTGACATCAGTAAAGCAATAGGCAGACAAATAATGACAAAGAAATATTTTGTAGTAGCCTTTCATTGACATAAATGTGAAGAAAATGTGAAGCATTAAATGTGATATTTAGAACAAATTTCCAAAGTTCACTCTAATCTCAGACTACATAGATTGGTAGTTTCACTTTAGTCTTGAGACTAATCTTTCAAACTTTTAACCCTTATCCACAGGGTTTCATGAACTAACCACAGTTTACTAGTAGCAAAATACTATCATAGGTCCCTGATTGCATGATACACACATGCGATGAGGGATGGAGAATGATACCTTTTTGTTGTTGCTGTTAGAAGTGCATCCTTCCTTGAAAAATAAATAATTAAATTTTAAAAATGTAAAAGCCCATATTACCTTGACCTTTCCGATCACAGCCAGCCCTGTTATTAGGCAAGGGCTGGAATCACCCCTAGTGGTTCCAATGGCCTTTTCCCTCTGTTGGGAACATAAGAGCACATGAGCTATGTTGGATCAGACCAAGGGCTTATGTAAGTCCAACATTCTGTTCCCACCGTGGCCAACCAGTTGTCCACCAGAAGTCCACAAGTAAGACAAAAGTTCAACTACATTCTTCATCTCATGTTCCCCAGCCACTGTTACTCAGAACAGAGGCATCCTGTTCTGATGCTGGAGGCAGCAAATAGCCATCCTAACTAGTAACCATTGATAGTCTCATCCTGCACAAATCTGTAAAGCTATACAAGTTGGCAGCCATCAGGACTAAGCTGTGGTTTTCATGCAACCTCTCCTGCACCCTCCTGTCGTAAGTAGTGTTGTGTACTGGAAGATGCTATCCCATTGTCAGTGTTGAAGCAAAATTCAACTTTTATAGCCATCAGCTTTGGTGCATGAAGGTTGAGGGGGCATCAGTTTCTCTTTTGCCTCTAGTAGCAAAAGGTCTTGGGCAGGCTGAGCTTCCTGTTTTTTGTTTTTTTTTAAAGAGAGAGATGGGAGGAAGTTGGAAGAGTTTGACCACAAACAGTAGCTCATGATATTCCCATGAGGATGGACACGTGAGCACTCTGTCTGTGAAATTCCCTTCAAATAGATTAGCAAAGGAAGGAGAAGGCATCATGTCAGGGGCACTCAGTAAGAGAGAACTGTGTTTCTTGCTATCCAGAATGATGAAGGTAGTATTCATATGTGTTTTATCTGTAAGTTCACAAGCAGTACTTTTCCTAGCAGCAAGGACACTTGTTAGGAAAACCAAAAGCTGCGTAATGGGAAAATGTCACATCGGTATGGCTATATATTATCTCTATACTGTCTCTATACTATCTCTATACATCAGAAGCAACAGCTTTTCAATACCATTTGAAGGGGAAGAAAGGACGCAGCAGTAATGTTATGCTTGTAGCCTTCCCATGGGCAATTTGCTGATCCCTGTGTGAACAGAACTCTGGGCAAGAAAGACCTTTGTTCTGATCTTCCATAGCTTTTCCTATGTTCATGCATGGATAGGCCATGACTTTATGGAATGATATTTTTTTAAAAACAGAGAAACCCAGAAAGCTGAGAAGTACAGTTTGTCAAAATGCTGCTACTATTACAGCTTATTTATTTAGATTCTTATTTATTTATATTTTTATCCCTTCCTTTCATGTACAGGAACCATGATACAGATTAAAAATCAATACAAAATGTATGCAATCACTTTCTAATCATCTTCCAACAAAATGTTAAGCAACAACAACAATTGGGAGTTTAAAATGAGAAGAACACTAAGCAAATGTTTGTTGCAGAAAGGTAAAAAGTTTAAACAAAGCTTTGAGAAATAAGAATGTCCTGATCATCCTCTAAAAATTCAGAAAGAGTGAGAGGCAGCCAACTTTTCCAAATATTCCATAATTTTGTTGTCACTGCTGAAAAGGCCCTGTCCTAGTTCCAACGAGTTCTCTGAAAACAAAGGAACACAGTGCAAGTATCCAGGGACAGTTACAAAAGGATGAACAGATTCATATAGGAGACGATTGTCCTTATCCCCAAACCATTTAGGGCTTTTTGGTAATCAAAAGCAGTAAAAAATTGCTCCCATAAATCAGCCAGAAGTCAGTGTAGCTTGTGTTATTACTGTAATTATGTGAAGCATATCTAGCATAACTTCTTGACTACTTCATTTTGCACTAGCAAAGTTTCTGCCACCCACCTACTCCCCAAAACGTTAAGAAATAGTCCTCCAAGAACAAGACTTTATTCAAACAGCAGGTTTATTGTTTGTAATCAAAATAAATGTAAGTGTAAGTATCAGAGCTTGTGTGTGCACTGCACAGGCAGAAAATAAATATTATGAAGAGTGTCTGTTGTGAGATATTCAGGAGTAATCATCAACCCAAAGTTAAAAACAGGTGATTAGAGGCCTATGCAACTGAACCAAATTCCTTGCTACCATGCTGATCAACTTTGACTCAGCACACATTTACACTCCTCACATTTTACTGCTGTGAGGAGTAAGAACAAGCATAAAAACCATACTACACTAGATAGAGAATGATGGATAGACCTCTCAGGGTGGATCTGGTTACATGTGAGATTGTTCCAACATTCCTAGATGATCAATGAATGAAAGAACAGAATAACAATCCAGATGACAGAAATGGTTATGAAAATGTCAATATGGAAATTCACAAGGTAGAACTGTGTAACTGTCATGTACTGGTAATATGACCAAGAATATTCAGAAAGGAACAAAGAATGCCATAGGCATGATAAATAGTATTAGTATAAGCCATTGGTATCTACTACAGATTTTCAAGTATGTATTTACTTTTTAAGAATACATGCTTTCTATTTGATATAGTGCAAGACCAAGAGAGTTTACAATCAATGAATAGTTAATTTGTAAAAATCTGCAATAAAATAGAGAAAAATGATTTGGTCAGGTGAAGACAGGAAGAAATCAGTGCTCAACAGTCAAGAATACCATAAACCCGGTAGAATAAGTTACTCTTTTCCTTATTTCTAAGCACCATTAGGGACTAGGGATGAGCACATCAATCAAGTCTGTTTCTGGGGTGTTCCTCCATTTTTCATCTCCAAGTCCATTTCATGCAAGTCCTGTACTGGTTGTACTATACTGACTGACTGTAGTGTCCTGACTAAACAGGAAAAATGTAGGTATTTTGTTGTACAGTGTTCAAATGGTAACAGTGGTGGATGCATACCATATTGATTACTGAAAGTTGATGTTCCTTTAAGAAATACATGCAATATAAATTTTTGCACATTTTTCAAACATGTGCATATTTCATCATAAGCATTGTTTCTGTTTTTTTGATAGCAGCTGTATTCTGTTATTTTTCCATAGGTCTTTTGGTGTTGTTACTAACCTACAGCTTCATTCTTGTTGTTACCCACCACAAGCTCCATGAAGGAGCACTGGAGTACATATGATTTAAATAAATGAGAAAATAAACAAGCAAACCTACATAGTCAGAGATATAGATAAATGGACTTGATCTAACAACTGTGGCCACAGAGTTTAAATGTCTTACCACATCATCACATTTATTGGTTTTTCAATTTACACAAACGGGAAACTGAATGGAATGGCTGGAGTCCTGATTTCTGTTCCCCAAGGAGTACATTACATGACAGAGTTGTCATCTCTGTTCAGCCTTTTCAATGACTCTGCTACTTCCGCATGGAAGCAGCAAGGCATTGGTACTCAGGACAAGAAACAAGAAAAATTAAAAAAAATCTTTACATCCTTACTTTTGATTGGTGAAGAAGCCTTTCTTCAACCTATATTATGATAGGAAATGTGAAAACATGGTGAAATTGCCCCCACAGCTTTTAAAGGATGTGAAAGCACTTTTCCAGTTCCAGAAAAATGGGTTGCTGAGGAAGGAGTGGCCCTAAAGGACTGGTGTGGAGGGACGTGTGTAGCCTTGGATCTTGGAAAGCTGTGCTCCCTTACCTTAATGTCAGTTTTAAGAGGCTTTATAGCATTACCCCCCTCCAGGATATTATTCTGAAAAAATGGGGAGATAAATATGTAGAGGTGCTTCATAATTTGAGGCATCAATCTATTGCTTACCTAGCTGGTGAATAAATGTGCCACTGTAGAAACTTCAATCAGTACTGAAAACAGACTGTTAGCTGAATGAAAATGGTTTTCCATAAAACCGTGGGGAGAAGGTGGAGAATTTTAATTAAGAAATTATTAATTTCGGTGGAAACTTCAATTAAGAACCAGAAGTGCAACAGTGGACATTAATGCTATAATGGTGCCTGTCAATTTATGCAAGGCATAATTTCAGGTGTTATAAGTTTGTAGACAAAAGGAAATATTCAGCACTGACTAGACGTTTGAAGACTAAGTGCATTTTTTTAATGAATAGCGTTAATTAAAAATAGTTACTGCAGCAGCTATTGACATAGGCTTCTATCTAGGTCAAAATGTATCTACATTTTCACTGTAAATGTACATTTCACCTGTCCTGTTTTAATTTGTGCAATTTATTTTCTGACACAGGCATGGAAAACAACTTAATTAAGAGGTTAAATGAGTTGGCATATTAAAATAAGTCAGCTGCACAGTGTGGCCGGACAACTTTGCTAATCAACAATTGTAGTATGGGAAATATGGAGTACTCATAATTAGTTATACATTTTTATTTAGCCCTAAGGTGAATAATTTTTGTTTAATTATGTTTGAAGCCATACTGATTAGTGTGTTAATTTGCCTCAGATTTTATAGTAGGCATTCAGAAGATTCCCACATCAAAATCAAGAAGTTAATTTTTGTCCATTGCAAGGAGAAAAGCAGTGGAGAGAATGAGCACATGAGCAAAAGGACATTTTCATTCATGCATAGAAATCTACGGGAAGGAACTTGGTCCATGCTGGATGGGAGATTTGGGGAGTTGTGGTCCAAAAAGAATGACCTTTTCTGTACTCAATATCCTGAAGAGAGCCCAAGAAACTAAACTGTAAATTGGAGGATAATATGTATGGTAGAAATGGGATAGAGAGTGTCATGAGGCAAGATTATGGTAGGGGAATTGAGAGTATGGCAGCTCAGGACTCTATTCAGCCAAGAAAAAGTAGTTGGGTGAAGGGGAAGCTGATGCCTTTGGCTAGGCCTTGGTGGAATAAAGGAACACGACTCAGGAAGATGCAGGACCTCTTCTCAAAGGCTTGCCCACATTCTAGAAATAACGGGGCCTCTAGCAGAACTCTCTAATGCTGACATGCAGGCCTTTCATAAAGCACACTGAGAAATTTGAGTGTTCCTTCAGGGAAAGACATTTTTCAGATATTAAGACTGTTTATGTGAGAACATACATACCTGCAGTGGTGGTGAGGGGGGCTTATTTAAAAACTGCTATTTAGGAAATAGAGATCTCATGATATCTTTTAATTACTGTAGATGATCTGTGCCTTTTTACCTCCCACTTGAAACTTCTCAATGGCAGATAGGTGCCTGAAGTCCAGGTGAAGCAATACTGATTCAAAGGAGAGACAATACTATACAATACTTTGAATAACCAAGACAGAAATGTTTTTCTTAAAAAGTCTACTGTTGCTCATAGGATTTATGCCTTCATTTCCCTGCTTTGTGTTTAAATTAGATACTTGCTCTCATGTTCTCTTCTGCTCGCTTAGTACTGCCCTCCTCATTTCTCTTTGCAAAATAACTCCATCACACATCTCTGTGCTTAAATTGGTGTGATATTAATACAGACAATTTACAGGCAATCTATACAGACTTAAAATTGTTAGGTATCCCTGATTTCAGGTCTCCAAGGTGAAGTTGTGTGTGGATACGTTCTCTCTTATTCTCTAGACTACAATGGATGGGAGAATTCTGGAGCTATATTCCAAAAAAAGTAACTTTTCCAAGTTCATAGATACATAGACTTTGGGCAGACAAATATCAATACTTGTACATGATTACTAGGATTTCCAGATCAACAGCATCTCATTCCCTCAGATTTCAGGGCCAAAAGCTGAGATTAAGGTCTGAGACATCACCGAGATTAATATTTGTGACATCACAGAGGCTGGCCCTTGCAACGTCACAGGGGCAGGTCCTTATCAGGTCCCATTAGTCCAGTTGGATAAAACTGGATAAAATTGGATAAATCAATGGCCCTTTCCACAAGGGGCAATTGAAACGGTGCAGAGCGACCTCCGACAGAGGTCTTCTGCACCGTAGAGTGGACTGGGGCGGACTACTTTTCTTTTTAGAGGTTTTTAAAAAGCACGGAGCGCGCAACTCTGTGTCGCTCCGCCACTGCGCTCCGGTGCAGATTTGCAGGCGTGCACTAGTGCGTGCCTGCAGATCTGCCGGGGGCGGGCTTTAGGCTGGCGGGCTTCTCCAGTTGGTGGAGAGCCTCCACCAACCAGACGCCACCATTTTGGACACCGGAGCAGTGCGGAGCGACGAGCTCGCACTGCTCCTCGTCCCGACGGACTCGCCCGGACGCTGAAGAAGTCCGGTGAGTAGCGTTTTCGCGCGGCTCCTCCCCCATGCCTGGAAAGGGCCAATGAGTATGGCAACCTAAAGCCAGAAAAGGAAAACAAAGCATTTTTTCTACAGCCGGGCAAGTGGCAAAATGCCCTCATTAGGTGCAGCAGTTGTTGGCATTTGTGCAAGGTTTCGCATTCCATGTGGCCTCATTTTCAGTACATGGTGGCGGGGGAGGGTATTTTTCTAGGACCTGCTCTGTTGCAAGGACTTGTGGAAGGCTCACTGCCAGCCTTTGGGGTTTCTACACCCCTCACCCTCTTCTAGTGCTAGTTGGACATGGATGCAGATGGAAGTTTTAAGGCCACCTCTTATAAAAAGTTGGACTTCCTTCTCCAGTGCTGTTCATCCTGAGATTTGTTACCCTGCCCAAGGATCCAGAAAAGCGCAGCAGTTCTCTGAGACTTTAGCTATTGCCCTGAGACTTGACTATCCTATTATTATATCTTTAGAACCTCTATTTTGTTCTTAGCTTTAATGCACTTATATGCACAGTAATGTTTGGAGTACAAATAGTACAATGGTGTGTGTATACGTTTGTGTGTGTGCGCGCGCGCATGCGCACATGCGTGTGTGTGTTTGTGACTATTTTTAAATTATATTTCTATCCCATTTTCCCTCCACTAAAGTGCTGGTGGAGTTAATGACTCTGCTCCTCCTCACATTTACTTACTTGTTAAATTTTAAAATTTTTAATATTTATTTTTTATTTAGAATACTTATACAACATTTTCCAGCTGTAAAAGGCACCCAGGATGGCTTACAAATAGTTAATTTGCACTTCCTTACCCTCACAATCTAAATACACACAAGGAAAAGGAAAAGGAAAAGAAATGGGAACAGGGGAGGGGATGAAGCCCAGTAGATATTGCCTGTCCTTCTCTGCCTCTAGAGGCCACAGGAATGGCAGTTGGGATGGAGAGAGAGATTTTCATCTGCTGCAGGGCCCAGGCATGATGGAGCTATATCTGCCTGTTCTTCTCTCCCTTTGAGGCCAGAGTAATGGTGGTTGGGATAGAAGGAGTGCCTTTCCTCAGCTGCTGGAATCAAGGTATATGCCTGCCAGTTCTTCTCTCCTTCTAAGGCTGCAACAGTGGTCATTGGGATGGAGGACTAATATCTTATGCCAAAGCTTTCCAAACTTTTCATGTTGGTGACACACTTTTTTAGACATGCATCATTTTGTGACAGAGTAATTCAGTTTTACTAGCAAACTGGAGGTTAAACTAACCCCTTATAAGAGATACAGACACATACATAAGTTGTAATACCAAAATGTATGGGAACACAACATATCAAATGAAAATCTTTCATATATTTTTTAAAATATGTGATTTATAAATAATAACATACATTTCCAAGATTGTAGGCAACACACATACATACTTCAGGTGACACACTAACGTGTCACGGCACACCATTTGAAAAGCCCTATGTTATGCTAACAGATGTAAGGTAAGTTAGGCTGAGAATGACTGAGAGATCTAAGATCCCTTAGGAAGCTTCATGACTCACTGAGGATGAGAACATGGGTGTGGGATCCAGTTAGGCTCCTCCACTGTCACAATACAGAGCCAGAGTCATGTAGTGGTTTGAGCATTGGACTGTAGTCCTGGAGGCCAGGGTTCAGTTCCCCACTCTGCCATGGAAACCCATTCAGTAACCTTGGATGCCTCACATACTCTCAGCTCGCAGAAAACACTGTGATAGGTTCTCCTAAGGGTCACCATAATTCGGAAACAACTTGAAGGCACACAACAACAATACTGTCACAATTTTGTCAGCAGATGTAGGAAGAGATAATTTTTCTCACTGTACATCACCTGGGCACCCACAACAAGTTTTTTTTTCCATGTCTTCCTCTTTTTCAAGCCCTCCACATCACCAGAAACTGCTCTAGAGAGTTTCACAGTAGATATTGATAGTGTGAAGGGACTGTGTATGTTCGAGTGAGGATCTTCTCATTGATCCACTGACTGACTTTTTCTGTTAGGAGAAGAATCCAAATTGAATGATAGCCAGAATTTCCCAAGTTCCAGTCACCCTTCTTTACCACCTTGCCTGCTACACATTTAGCTACACTGAATCACCGCAATTCAATGGAGATAAACTACTGTGAATAATAATATGTATGTTGAAATAGGTCAATGATCATTGAGTCATAACATGAAGTGCAAACAAACTAAGGAGCTTGGAGGACGTAAGCCACACTCAGAATGACAAGTTCAGCAATGGTACAGGGGAGCATAGTAGTCACAGACAGATTGTTTACTGCATAATTTAATTCATCAGTAGTACAGGGGAACACAGTAGTCACAGGCAGCTTGTTTACTGTATATTTTAATTTTAAGATGCCGTTAGTCTTCTTAGAAAAAGGTCTGTTAGAAATTTGAATTGTCAAATTGTAATAATAGAGAGGGGTGGGCAGGTTTACCTTTCCTGCTTTTTTATTAGAGAGACAGCATGGTGTAATTGTGTAGTAGTTTGAGTGCTGGACTAGTGTTCTGAGAGACCAGGGTTTGAAAACTCTACTGGATGACTCTGGGCAAATCATACTCTCTTAGTCACTAAATAAATCCTGCCAGGTAAACCCTTTGCTATCAGAGTCAGAGTCAATTAGAAGGGAGATGATACCGACAATACAGAGCCATCTGAAGAGCCATGTTTAAAATTGCAACTCAGATGATTAAAAATCAAGGAACAGTGTGCTTCTGAGCACATCTTCAGTCCAGAAAATTAAGATCAGCAGCAGAATCAAGTTCACTAGTTTCTCTATACCACGGTGCCCTCCTATTTTCTACTTATATGTTCTTTTTCAGCAACATTCTCTCTGCCCTTCTCCCTCCTTCTTCACTATTGCTGCGTAAATGGGAGTCAAACGCTCTTGCAAATCTAATTCAAACTAGTCAGGTACTCCATAAATTTCAATTTGCCTTCTGCCCACCACTTCTACAGATGTGCCTCTTCACAAAATCAGTACCTTCACTTGATCTCCACAGGACCATAGAAATATTATGTGGGGCAAAGCTGCAAGAAACATGAAAGGAGGCCCACTGTTTGGAAAAATTAATATTAAAATATCCTGGATATGAATTATGATTGCTGATGGTAGGAGGTAAAGTAATGTTAGGCCATCATTAACTTTAGTGGAGAAAGGACCCCTCATTAAAAGCAGCTTGGCATTCTGTTTGAAGCAGCAACATTACCAGACCAGAAAAGAACTGTATCTTCTCAAGACCAAACCAATCAATCAATCAGTCAATCAGTCAATCAATCATACTTTGTACTGCCAAAAGGCAAAGACAAGATGAGTTTCCCTGCTTTTTTTAAAGTTCAGTTGAACAATTAGCAGACAGAAATATAAACAGGTGTTTGACAAAAAGCTGTTAACACCTGTTCAGATCATAGTTTCAAATATGGCAAGCAACACAAATGGGAAATGTTTTCAAAGTTTATGACCACCTGTTATACCAGAAAAAATGGAATATACAATCCAGATACTGAAGCAGAGCAGAAGAATAATACTTCATGTTCCTTCTGCAGTCACACAGAACATATATTATAAATCTTAATCAAAAATGCTATTTCCATTTTTAGGAGTCCCTCTTCCAAATTTTTCTTTGTAAAAGCTTTCTTGAGTCACTCTAGGCTCAGTTTCCCTGCAAGAATTTGGCCTTGTGACTTTCCTCTGTACTGTTTCTTCTACTCTTTCTAAATCGCTCTTTCCTTCTGCCCAGTTTCTCTAAAGCAGACTGTAATCATCAGTGGCGGAGCTTGGAGTATTTGGGGGTGCATGGGAGGAGTGTGTGACTGTGTCACGAGGGGTGTGGCCACTGTACACGGGGGTGTGACTTCAGGCCTGGACACCCCAAAAACATTGCCGCCCCAGGGCGAACCCCCCCCATCTCCCCATCTCTACATGGCTGGTAATCATTCCTGATGGGATCTAGGGCCATTTCTGCACTACACTGTTATACTACTATTATTCCACTTTCAACACCCTATGGAATCCCGGGGTTTGCATTTTAGGGAGGGGCCTTAAGGATTCTCAGCCAGAGAGCACTTTGGTAAATTACAAACCCCAGAATTCCACAAGATGCTGAAAGTGGAATAATAGCACTGTAACAGTGTAGGGCAGAAAGGCCCTAGGACTTTATCATATGATAGGTTTGTTGCGTGATTGCAGTGGTTTATCTGTGCTTGATCATTCCTTATCACATGACAGTGTGACTTTCCTGTTGTTGCATTACATTTTCATTGTTATTGGATAATTTGTTTTCACGGATTCAAAAAACTAATAATAATAATAATAATAATAATAATAATAACAATAATAATAATAATAATAATAATTTATTTCTATCCCGCCTCTCCACAAGGATCAAGGTGGCAAACAACATAAAATACATTAAATACATTAAAAGAGATTAAAAACATACCCAATCCTCACCATCTACCAACCCACCTAAACCAACCCCTTAAAACACACAACAATTGACAGTCAATCAGTTGACTATTAACAAAATGGCTCCAATATTGTTGCTGTTCAGCTATTGGTCCTTGGTGTGATCATTTCCTTCTCCTGCAGTTGGGGTATTCCAGCAATCAGGTGGTGTGAGTGGACGTGGTTCTCCTCTCCCCCGCACCGTCCCCAAACAGGGTGAAGCCACTCCACTTCTAGCATCTGAACAAAGAAGACATCATGGTCTGTCTGTCTGTCTGTCTGTCTGTCTGTCTTTCTTTCTTTCTTTCTTTCTTTCTTTCTTTCTTTCTTTCTTTTAGTTGTTTGGCCATAAATGTGTGATTGCACTGCTGTGGCAGTCATCCATGTGCTGCAATTACACAATTTCAGCAAAACAAATAATAATAATAATAAAAGAAATATATACTGGGGAGCTGAAATTATGCAAATATGGCACAGCAAAAGAAAACAAACCAAAACAGGAATGACATTGCTGTTACTCTGTTTCCTGCTACATATTCCTTTTTATTTGTTGTGCTGTAATTGTGCAATTGCACTGATGTAGCAGTCACCAGCATGCCACAATTACAGCATAACATTAAGAAAGTAAATACCTCTCACAGAACCTAAATTGTGCAAGTGCAAACAAAAGAAAAAAGAAAAAGTAAACAGCACAATTGTGCTACGTAGTACAGATATGGGTAGGAAGGTGGTGTCAGCAAGGCAGTGCAGAACATTGATTGTGGGAATGTGAATTGCGGAAGTGGCACCATAGCGTTATTGTAGAGAAAGTATGAAAGTGATTATTTCCATACCAGTATGTTTCCCTTAAAGCCCTTAATCATTCTTGCCCTTGCATTCTGTACAGTCCCTAACTTTCTGTAAGCACCAGTGGCAATAGAAATAATTTTGATTTTCATGTGAGCTGCCATAAAAAGGTATCTGGGAAAGAAAGGAAGAATCAAAAATTTAATAGTAAATTACATAGCATTTGTTGGTTTTGCCACAATGAAATAATGTGGCTACCTTTCAAGAAATGGCCATTCCTGTAAAAGTTTTGTCTTCTGTCAGTCATGGTCAAAATTTTCATATTTAGTTAACTGTACCTGTAAGAATTGTAGCAATGAAGATCCATAACAGCTGCATGCAGCTTTTGGAATTCTTGCAGCATTCTGATTCCAGAGACAGAGAGAGAGAGAGAGAGAAAGGGAGAGGGTTGGGGGGGCGGAGAGAGAGAGAGAGCTCCTCTTCAAATCCCCATTTCTTCACAAGTTATTAAAGACAATGATCCCTTTATGTATAAAAGTGGGATTCGTTCATCCTGGATCATCTCTTCTCTTCTCTTCTGTCTCTTGTCTTTTTCTCTCTGCTTCAGTCTCTGTTTCTCTCTCCACCCCATGTGTAGATGTTATTTTGGTTGTTTTTGGATGCTTGAAGAGGTCATGATTCTCAAAAAGAGTCCCTGCTGACCTGTGCACTCAGCCTGAAAACATAGATTTATTTATTTTATTTATTGAATTTATATTCCACCTTTTCTCCCAAGGCGGGACCCAAGGTAGCCCAGGATAGAAATCATGTTACCTGGGCAGTAGAATATGAGACATATTGATCTTACAAGCTGAATCCTCCATATGTCAGTCTTCTTTTGCCATAGGTCACATCCAGAACTCTTGAACACAGAAGTCAAGTACGTCAAAAAAATGCAGCCTGTCATAACGATCACAACAGCCTTCTGTATGCATATAAACATAATGACTGGAAATCACTTGGTCAGTTACAAGTGTGTAACTGCTTTAGTTATGTAGCTGCATAAAGTCTGCCAGCCAATGCCGCCCCATTTCCACTTACCAGGCAGCAGCTGCTGCAGACAACAGGGATCTGTTCTGTTCTCAATCAGGAAGCAGCTGACTGATGTTTCTACCCTCTTGTACAAACAATCCCATGAAGGACCCTCTTGCAATCCCCCCTTTCACTGGAGCTTGCTTACAGAAAGAGTGATGGAAACATAAGACAGTTCCTTCCTAATCAACAGGGGAACGGACTCCAGTCGATCGCAATGGCTGCTGACTGGTACATGGGAACTGAGAGATTTTCATGGTCCCTACATATTCCTTAAACTAGTGAATATATAAGGATTGTGAATGTGGACCAGCATATGTTACACATTCTTAACTGACTTAGTGAATTTCAGCTAGGACATAGTCATAATCATCTCCCTCCCCCCCTCCCCCCCTTTCTCTCTCTCTCACACACACACACACGTTTTCTTTTCCTTCTTGGCTATCCAAGATTGTGTGTAAGTGAAGTCTGCTATTCTCTCTTGGAAAGAGAGACAGAGAAGATGTGCCCTCTGGTACTTATTGTCTGAGATGTAATACATCAAACAAGTACAAGTACAGGCTAGGAGAAGCTCAAGGAGGCATTCCGGGCTTAAAGGCAGCTATCTCTGTAAGGAGAGGATTGTATTGATGAGTTTCTCTCTTTCTCTTTGCTTTGCAGAATCACAGTGTACACTCTGTGGTGAGCCTGAAGGTGAGTAGTATATCTGTATCGTTAATAATTTTCAAAGCCAACAATGATGATGGTTGAGTTGCCTGGTCTGTTTAGTCTGTTAGCAGTTCTTCTACTGTGGCATCAGACTGCATGTGGTATTAGAAGTGATACTAAGAAAAGGCAAGTGAGGTGGGAATGTGTGTCAGATGCCAAAAACTGAATTGAATTAAATGTTGAGTAAAGCACAGTACACGCTTCGGGCAGACAATGACTGATACTCCTTTGCAACAAAGATGAAAATATTTGCTCCTTAATTCAGGTCTTGAGTGTTGGTCAGTAAAATTAGTAATACAAATGAGCATCAGAATTCAAAATCATATGGAAACACAGCATGATTAGGATTTAATGTGAGCATTTGGCATATGTTGAAGTCATACTCCAACAAGCTATTTCTTCATCTGGACAAGACAGAGATGCTGGTATTATTATTTCATCCTTCCCAAAACTCTGTGAAGTAGGTTAAGGTGAAAGATAGTGAAAGGTTGTTCCTGGTTCAGTGGAAAACTGATCTTGGGGTTCCCTAGGCATACTCTGATACTCTATCTGATAGATATGCAACCAGAGAGCACCTCCCCACCGGGTTATATAGCCCCTTGTAACGTCATCAGCTATTGATATGAAAACCAGAATATTTAAAAGTAAGGGAAAAAAACTCCAATGGTGAAATTCAGTTAAGTTGTCTGATCCCAACCCCCAAATCCTGTCACTGCTATTAGTGGAGAAACAGCAACCTCACTGGAGATTACAAGGAGCTGGGAGTGGTCCTCACATCTCAGTAAGTAGGGAGGAGAGGTTTAAACATAATCGCTGCATGTTGAGATGTGTATATGGCAGAAGAGAAGGATTTTGTTTATGGGAGGATAGAAAGGGTGTGTGTGTATGTGTGTGTGGCAGAGGGAAAAGAGCATGTGTTTATGTTCTCTGCATTTCACACACGTCCAGAATCCAGACCTCCCACCTGACCCCAGGGCTGAAAATGTTTCATCCCCTTATTTGTACCACTGGCTTTCTCAATGCTGGTTCTCTCTGTGATCCTAAGAAATCAAAACAGTTAAGCATGATGACAACATATCACAAATATTGCAAAGAAAAGATGTGTGTTGGAGAGGCTTATTATTTACAAAAATAACAGCCTAAATAAAGTAATTGGAATACCCATGGATCCCATTGGCACAAGCTGGAACAAGTACAATATCTTTGATTTCAGTGAGAGAGGGAAAGCATGTGACTTAATTGCCCTTTAAAACAGTTTAGAACTAAAAGTGCTTAGATTTGACTGTATGCAAAGCAGCTCTAGATTTCGCTGACCCTTTGGCATGTGGCACTGAGTCTGTGCCCTCCACAGACACTTGTACCAACATCCCCTAATGAAGGAATGGGGAAGGTAAGGCCCTGCAGGCTGTTTGGCAGCCTCTGGGAACCTGTTTGACATCACCTGGATGCCCCAACAGAACCTCAGACCCCCATACATCCCAAATTAAAAATAAAAATAAAAAAGAAGGTGGGTGATTTTTAGCCTTGAACAACGCAAAATCTCTGACTATGAGTTATTTTAGAATTTACTTAGCAGAAAGTGAATCCTAGGATTCGATTGGAATTATCTGGATAGAGTGGGTCATCCCTCCTGCAGAAATGGGTCATCCCACTTGCAGAAATCCTCTTATACCCATACTTATGCACACACATGGGAGCATTGTGTGCAAATTAACAAGAAATAATTGTGTGCAAAAATTGACCTCAGATCCAGGGAACTTTCTAGACTTGTGCTTATTCTTGTGTAAGTCTTTGCATGAGTTCATTCTCAATATGTTTTTATGGGCCTCAAGAGTACATACTCTGACTTCCACCCAGAGCATTTGTATGAGCATCAAGAGTTTATATGCTATTTCTGTGTTTTCCTTACCTGTCGTTTCTTATTTTGTTATCCATACTCTGATACACTGGGCTGCATGAAGTCTTCTGCTAGATTTTGCACAATAGTTTACCCAACAACTCTCACACATTTTCTGGTGTTTTTTTTTTCCTCATGGTTTTTTTGAATCCAAGCCAACAGATTCCGCAGCTGTTGAAAACCATTTATCTCTCTGCCATTCAGAATGTAATCCTCTGGAAATCATTCCCCAGGGAAGCTTGACTGCTGCCATTTCTGTTTTCTTATCAGTACCATGGGGAGACACTTGTTCTGCATAGAAGTTTTAGAACGTGGAGGATGACGGATGGGTTTATCTGGCTTTTGAAAGGCTCATCCATTCTGATCTTCTTCCATTGGTATTCATCTGTATTGTTACTGTATCTCTATAGAAGTTTTGTAAGCCAATTTGGAAGGCAGTCCACCGGAGAAGCAATATGACACTGGTGGGCAAAATTTTGGCTGAAAAGCTCTTTTTTGTGCCTTCCATGCTCCTAGTACGCCCCAGGGCTGCCCACAATCTTTTAATTTTCTTGACATTTGTACTTTGCATCTACAATTTGTCAGCAAACTATTAAATGCAATGGGAAAAAGAACAAAAAATGTTATGATACTAACTTTTCCCATTGTAATAGTCATATAGTTGTCAGTGTGATACTCAGCATCATAGTCAGTAGTCCATATCAGTATGATAGTAGCTAAAGTCAGTCATTGCAATTAAGGTTCTTTCATATTTATTTATCTTTCCAAATACAAATTAATCAAACATGAGAAAAGGATTTATTTATAAATGATGAAATTTATATATAAAAATGGAGATTAGTCTATTTTATGTTTTTTTTCCTCAATAAAATACCTTATAAGTTCCATCCCTTCCCTTTAGGCCATACCACTTGGTTTAAGACCTTCAAGCACTTGCCCAGGCTGAAAAGTAGTCCTCAGCCCTAAAGAATCGGCCTATCTCTGCGTTATATAACTGTTACCAATAAATAACTAACTCAGCCAATGCTCTGTAAGAAGCCTGAATTCCCAACTAGTTTAGTGGGAGAGAGTTTACACAAATTTAGATGAGGTTTATCTCTATTTTTAACCACAGATAGGGCTGGACAGAAAAAAAACCCCAAGTTTGAAGTGTTATTTGGAAATGTAAATGAAATCTTCCATAAAGGGAGTTCAGTTCCCTGCCATGTCTTAAATGTATTGAGCAGAGATTCCTTTTAAAAATATCCCACTCAGCTGAAAGTTATAATATTTCATCCAGCATTCTTTCTTTTCTGTTATTCTCTTTCCTTTCCTTTCCTTTCCTTTCCTTTCCTTTCTTTCTTTCTTTCTTTCTTTCTTTCTTTCTTTCTTTCTTTCTTTCTTTCTTTTTGGCAGAAGTCTGCTCATACAGCTGAAACTAAGACTGAAAGTTCAAACTTGGCCATTTTCCTGAAAACAAGTGTAGCAAATGTGGCTGTGCTGTTATATCATAAGTTCCTGTATTTTGTTGACAAAGAGCATGGGCTTTTATATAATAAAATGAACAAAAGCAGCACCAATGAACCCTGAGTTTGAAAAGTCTATAAAGTACAAATGTGATTCAAGGAGTCATTAACCAAGAGGAAAATGCAAAGCACACTGGATCAAAATATTTATCCAGTATTGGTGTTTGAAAGAAAAGACCTGGCTGAAAATATGGAGAGATACTCTTAGAGGAGGAAAATTGTTCCATGAAAAATCTGTGTTGTTTGTGTGTTAGGGCCATTTCAATATTAGTACACACAAATGATATATAAAATGGTTATTGCTTTCTAATGCTATCATTCAACTGTAATGGATGCCTTTTATTTTCAAGGCATTTCTCATTTCCTTGGCTGGAGGTTGGGGAGGGTGTGGAATCAGATTTCACCAGCCATGACTATAAAAATACAATATGAGAGTTAGGAAAAACCCCTATTGGGCCATTAAGTTGTAAATCTCAAGTATCGTTTTTTGGTAGCTTTCACTTTCATTGTATCAATAATAAACTGGGCTTGGTTTTAAGATACTGAAAGCCTTACTTTCAAAGCTGATAAAAGCAGCTAGTGAAATTTTTAATGAGAAACTGGTGCAGGCATCCCATTGGGTTGGGAGCCTGTTCCAGGTTAGGACACTTCAATAGATTTTTTGTTAGAATAAAAGTGTAGTTCGTCCTTCAGCTAAACCAAGCTTCTCTTCAGTTCGTGCCCATGCTCACCTGAGCAGCCATTTACAGTGAGCACCAAGCTGTGTCCAGCGAGGCCCATGAGAACAGCCAAGAACAATGGAGAACTGAAATTCCTCATGAGGCCAGAAATGTTTAGAAAGAGGCCAATTTGTACATATTCAGGGAATCATAGAATCATAGAGCTGGAAGAGACCACAAGGGCCATTGAGTCCAACCCCCTGCCATCCAGGGATATATAATCAAAGCATTCCCAACAGTTGGCCATCCAGCCTCTGTTTAAAAACTTCCAAAAAAGGAGACTCCACTACACTCTTAGCCAGCATTTTCCATTGTTGAACTGCTCTTACTGTCAGGAAGACAGTCCTAATGTTTAGATGGAATCACTTTTCCTGAAGTTTGCAGCCATTGCTCTGTGTCTTGGGGCCTTTCCACACTACACTGTTATAGTGCTATTATTCGACTTTCAACATTCTGTGGAATTCTGGGGTTTATAGTTTACTGAGACCAAAGAGCTCTCTGGCTGAGAATTCTAAATGCCCCTCCCTAAACTGCAAACCCCAAGATTCCATAGGATGTTGAAAGTGGGATAATAGCATTATAACAGTGTAGTGCAGAAAGGCCTCCATTCTCTACAGCAGCAGAAAACAAGTTTGCTCCATCCTCCACATGACAGCCGTTGAAATATTTAAACATAACTCTCATGTCACCTCTTAACCTTCTCTTCTCCAAGCTAAAAATACCCAGCTTCCTAAGCTGCTCCTTGTTAAGGCATGTTTTCCAGGCCTTCTGCTGTTCTGGTTGTCCTCCTCTGGCCATATTCCAGCTTGTCAATGTGCTTCCTGAACTGTCATGCCCAGAACTGGACTCAATGTTTTAGGTGGGGTCTGACCAATGCAGAATAGAATGGTACTATTACTTCCTTTGACCAAAACACCATACTCCTATTTATCCCTCCATATTTGCTAGGGTTAGGGGCACAGGACCCCTGTGAAAGTGAAAAAACCATGAATAACTCTAGGCCCTCCCAAACCATATTTAACATACAAAAAGAGTATGATCACCATATTTAAACCACTGTGGATTCCTTTGAGGTATCAGGGTTCCTTCACAAGGCAGAAGGGGGGCAGGGCTGGTGGGGCTTACTGCCACCTCCATTGCTGCTCCACACCATTTTTAATAGGGACTTACTAGCCTTGTTTGCAGTTTCTCAGTCTCACGAGGCTTGCAGTCCCTATTAAATATGACATAGGGAGGCAGCAGAGGTGGCAGCAAATAATCCGTGAATAATCAAACCTGCAAAAGTGAAACCCACAAATGTGGAGGGCTGCATTGAAGCCCAGAACTGCATTGGCTTTTTTAGCTGCTGCTTCACACTGCTGACTCATGTTCAGCTTGTAGTCTACTAAAACTCCTAGCTCCCTTTCATATCTGCTGTGCCAAGCCAGGTGTCACCCATCTTATATCTGTGTATTTCATTTTTTTCCTGCCCAGATGTAGTACCTTCTACTTCTCCCTGTTGAAATTCATTTTGTTAATTTTGGCCCACCTCTCTAATCTGTTAAGGTCATTTTGAATTCTGCTCTTGTCCTCTCCTTTCTAATTTGCTGTCAATTTGATATTCATATTTATGGAAGGGTGAGAAAATTTTGGAACAAAGTCTAGCTCTACAAACACTCTTGTCAGGCAGCACTGCCTAATTTCACTGAAAATCAGTTGAAAACAAAAACCAAGGTGTCAGGTCTCATCACAGCTTTGGGGTGTGTCGTTCATGTGCTTAGCATTAGACCGGGACTGAGTTGGAGCCACTTAAGTCCACCACGCTTGCACAGCTGCACAGAGCAGCAACTGATCTTTCAGAGATGGGTCCCCCCCCCCAAAAAAAAATGTGCGGTGAAGTTTTGAGGTAGGGGTAAGAAAGGTGGAATGGGAGCTGCATGAGAGCTGCAGGCTTTACTTTCCCCACCACCAGTTTCAATGCTGTGAAGGTCATGCCTCTCTTATAGATGAGATGAAGTTGTTAGTTACATCTGTATGACCTCCAAAGCCCTGTACTACAAGAGTTTTTTCAGGGGAGCTTTGGAAACATCTGGTGAAAATGAAGAAGTCCAAAATGTTTATAGACATTGCTTGAACGGGGATTGGAATAAGTAATATCTAGATAAGTAACACAGAGGCAGAGTCTCATGACTTAAAAAAATGGAACATCAGATACCTATTGCAAAGATTACAGTGCATTACTGTACTGAGAGCATTGTCTAGATATGTGTTAGAGGCCAATGACCTTGAGAGACACCCTCATGCTGAGGAATGTATAACATAAGTTGTTTTAACAATTATTATTTTTTGAAGACTGCATCATTATTTTGACTTTTTTAGCATTTACATTCCTTTCAAAGCTTCTCCTGTGAACCTGCAGTCATAAAAGTGGAAAACATATTACAAAGTATAGATATTTGGCTGGCTTATAAGAAACCTAAACTCTTCATATTATTACTGTTATTCTGTATCTGTTTTGTATGCTAGTCTGAAAATAGTTGGACCAAAGATATAACTATTCTATTTCAGGGAACACCAACTTTCATGCCATCTGTGCCTAGTGTAAGCTTGATGTTTCTGAACATCTTTTATGACCCCCCCCCCCAAAAAAATTAAGACTCTGGGCAGCAGTTCAAGAATAATCACTTAAACATGCAATAGATTGTTCTCAGAAGGCTTTGATTTCCACCTGAGTAGTTCTGTACTGTGATGGTTCAGTGGTGTTTCCTCTGAGTCTAAAAGAAATCAAGCAGAGACTCATAAGCGACCCCAGAGAACCCTTGCAAGCACTGCTGGAGCAGGGATTAAAGCTTCATAATTCCTGGCAACCTGTGATCTGCCAGTAATTTATTCAGTAATTTTGCTTGACTGCCACAATGAGATGTGATACTACAAAACTTTATACTAAAACAAGGAAGGAAGGAAGGAAGGGAAAAAACTCAGAAACTTAAAAACTTAACTTAAAAAAACTACATCCAAGCATTATGAGAACAGAGTGTAAATTTGGTTACGTGTGATCTCATTTTTGTGGAATTAATCAACATTTAGCAAACAAATTAGATAGGTGTTCCCTTGTAACCGCATCCAGCATCATAGCAGATCATACCTGTAAATCGTGCATATTAACTGAAATGAATAATTATTCTATGAAGACAAGAACTCTGTGTGTGTGTGTGTGTGTGAGCATGATACGTTGCTCTGAAACTTGGATAAGAGTGTTAGAGTAAACAAAATTTTCTGTGCTAGGAAAGGCTCCAAAAGAATACGCAAGACTGGTTTAGAGGAATAGGTACTTTCCATAGTTTGCTGCACATATTTATAAGATACGAAGGATTCTCATACTACAGCATGACATTTATTCTTCTTGGGTATTGTATCTTAAAAATACTGTTGCTAATTGTTCTTCTTCAGTGTTCCAATTCATTTATTAGCAAGCTGGGCCTAGCAGCGTGTAAAACCCTCATTTGATTGCTGCACTGCTAGCATGAAAGATGCCCTGCAGAGATTACGGTATGCCGAGATTATTCATTCCCAGCAGCCCCTTCTTTGATCATGCTTCAAGGAAACAACTCAAACCTCCTGCAACCAAATTATAGTTTTAAGGTGAACTCTTAATTAGGTACTGAATTGAGGGGCCAAGAGTTGCCTTCGTTCAGCACCAACAGAAGCCCAAAGCGCTCTGCAGCTTTATTAGCTGCTGCTTGTTATTTTTCCCCCCTCAGAAATCTTTAGCTCATCACATTGTCGTTTCTTCGTTGAAAGAAAGAAAGAAAGAAAGAAAGAAAGAAAGAAAGAAAGAAAGAAAGAAAGAAAGAAAGAAAGAAGGTTGTGGCAGTTGCAGATAATTCTCTACTCTCCCCCCCCACCTCCATTATAGGGCTGGCCTTGGTAGTACAAAATGCCATTTTCTTCTCTTTTGCAAAGCAGTTGCGAACCTGGCAGAAGTGGTTGTGTAAACCAGGTTAATGAGTGCTGCACGTCATGGAGACACACAGAGCAGCTGGAAAGTAATCGTCATTAAAAGGGCTAAATACTCTGCTGGTTATAGCTGTGCAGCACTATTTGCCGTTTGGAGAGTAGAAACTGGGCTTCTTTAGTTCAACCCCTGTCCTGTTTGTTTTATTTTTATACGCAGTTGTGCTCTCAACCACAGTTGCTTTGTATTTACAAATGTGGGAAAGATTATGACAGTTGATACATACCTTTGGTGCCTTTATTTCTGCTGATAGTGTAGCCAGGAAGTCTCCCATGAAGGATGGTGATGTTCTAATAGTCTCCCAAAAGTCTACTTGTTTGTTATTTCTTAGTGATTCTTTTTTCTAAGCCAATAGTTTGGTGACTGCCACCAGGTAAGCCTTGACTTGGCAGCCTTTTAAAATGCTTTAATTTGTAAGCCTATCTACTTATCAAAATGGTTCCTTATCATACAAACTTGCAGTAGCAGAACTTGGCAGTAATTAGTTGCATATAACAACTTACTAGTTGTAAATAACTACTAATAGATAACCAATTATTTACCTCCTTTTTCCAGTTATGAGCTATAACTACATTACAATGCAGCTGTAACCTAATGATGGGTAATGTCACGCCTTTTGTGGTGTAACTGTAACTCTTAAGTTACTTTTGTAATTATGAAGATGTGTTCTCACTAAAGATACTTTAAGTACTGGAACATGCCGTGCCTCAACAGTTGAATGTAAAAGAATAAGTAGAATTATTTTGAGAAACTGAAAAAAATGAGTCACTTTTGAAAAAAGAAATCTGGCTGGAGTTGATCGGCCATGGTGTGATCTACCATGTAAGTCAGAGGGCCTGAAAATAACTAGTTACGAATAAATAGTCACATGTAATTAATTCCCATTTTCAATCATTTAAAGAGTAACAACATTACATTACAGTTGCTGAGGGAGTATGTCATTCCTTCTGTGACTGTATCTTTTTAGCTGCTTTAGTAGTTCCGGTGGTATGGTCTCATTAAAAGGTGGAAGAGGAATGTGATATGCTTCAAATGCTGCCCTGTGTTCTGCTGTGAGTGTTGAAGCAACCATGCAGAGGCCTGGAAGAATTTGTTTTATACTATTGGCCAGTGGTTTGCAGCATCCAAATGCTTTTTATTGAAGTAAATAAGCCTATTTGGGGAGAAATGAAAAGTAAAGAACAACTTTAAATTACAGTAGAGCTTAAAACTTTCAAAAAGAGTCTGCAATTACTTTCTACCATAACTTTCCATGTTCTGGGCAGCAGCTGTGGAAAAATGTACTGGAACTGGAATGTGAAATCCTTTCCTTTGACAACGATATGAGTACAGGTCATAGACCTTTGCTAACAAAGCCACCTTGGGTTTCAATTTATGTGTCAAGGATGTGCATTCCTTCCTGGGGGCAATCCCCAAAATAGTCTCCCAAAGGAGATAGCTCTCAGGTTTCCTGCTTTCTTGAAAATACCTGCCATTTTAATGAAATCGTAAGCATCTGTGGACATTGTGAAGTATCTATATCTGTACCTGCATATCTACTAGTTGAGTGGAGGTCACAAAGAACTGCTGACAGCTTTAGGAGCATGTGATAACTGTGACAGCACTGGGCTTTTCACAGCTTTATTTGAACATTCAAAGCTGTTCAGTACCTGCAGGACACCCTTAGGAAAATGTTAGAATGAGTACAAAGTGAAAGACGAAAACTATTCTTGAAAAGTGCAGTGTGACATCTTGTTAAATGGAATTAACTTGTCTTCACTTGCCAATGATTAAAGAAAGCCATTAGGAAAGATGTTAGATGCTTTAAGAAGAAACACATTTTGTGTGCCTTTATTTATACCTGTCAAACATCATGGGTCTTTACATTCAGCTATTTCCTTCCCCCCTAAACAGTAATTGGGTCAAATAAAACAAACCACTTATTTTCTAGAAAATCTTTCAGGTGGCAAAAAGAATGTATCTTTTATCAATCAATCAATCATCAATCATTTTATTTTTAATCTTCCTTATACCTAAGACTGGGATTATTATTGGACCGACCTATACTGTAAAGATATTGCAGATTTCAGATGTGTTTTACTGTGGAAGAGAGAGGATTTCCCCAATTAGAATTTCACTTAGAATTTCACAGTAGCAAGGAAAAACACAGTGGAAAAACATTGTATTCTTCAAGCTCTACAAATTCATTAGGAATGGAAAGTCCTGAACACATGTTTAGATAATAGAAAACATTAAAGGAAGGACAAAATGGCATCTTTTTAAGACTGGAGAAAGCGAAGGGAGTTTTCCTTCATCTCTCACATAAAACTAGAATGAGTCCAATGAAACAAACTAGGAGGAGATATAAGACAAATAAAAGGAAGTCCTCTAAACAGCATATAGTCAGCCTATGGAATTCGCTGTGAGAAAAGGTAGAAATGGCCATTAGTTTTAGTGTCTTTTACAATGGGCAGAGAAAAAAAAATCCATGGAGGATGGGGCTATCAGAGATAACTACTCTGCAGGGTTTGATGTGGTGGCATCTCTAGTTTCTGAAGAAATAAATCTTTGAATATCAGTTACTGAGAAACAACTTCAGGAGAGAGTATTGCAGACATCCCAAGAAACATATGGTTAGCCTTTTCCAGAAACAAGGTGGTGGGCTACGTAAGCCTTTAGTCTCCTCAGCACAGCTTATCTTCTCATATGTATCACTTTCAACTCAGTATTCTCCATAGATTTAATACTGCACCATGTCAGAAAGTATTTTTCATTTTGTCGTGTGTTTTCTGTGCAAATAGTGTCAGTCCAATCAATTTTTATTTCTAAAACCAGCATGCTGAAGTGAACATTCTTTCAGCTTGAGTGGCAGCAATGTATTTATTATTAAAGAACATACATTTTAAAATCCAAACTTTTTTTCTTTTTTTTTTACATTTGATCTTAGGCTGGTCTTTATGCTGATTGTTACAGCTCCCACAAGTCCTGTCAATGTGAGAAATCCTTAGGAAAAATTTGCCATGGATCCATTGTTCCAGCATAAGAGTTTCTACAGAAAATCCAACCACCTTTCAGATTTCAGCTTGTCTCAGGAGTAATGCACTGTTAAATTCGAAATGCTGGTTTTCCATAAAGCCCTATATAGCTTGGGCCCAAGTTATTTGAAGGACCGCATCTTTTTTCACCAGCCCATGAGAGCTCTCAGATCTCCTGGAAAGGGCACTCTCTCTATCCTACCACCTTCTCAGGCTTGTTTGGTGAGAACAAGGGTGAGGGTGTTTTCAGTGGCTGCTCCCAGACTTTGGAACTCCCCACTGTTGCTCTCCTTCCATCAGCAAGTCAAAACATGTCTATGACATGAGACTTTTAGAAACTGACTGGAGTGGCCATTTAATGCTGTGTGGAATGGTTTTTAAAATTTGTATATAGTCTTTAATGGATTTTAATTTTTTTAAATGTTTTAACTTTATAAATTGTTGAATTACTTTTTGATTGTCTCTTCTATTGATACTTTTATTAATGCTTTTGTGAAGTATTTAATTTGCTTTACTTTAAATATACTGTTAGCTACCTTGAGTCTCGTTATTGGGAGAAAGGTGGGATATAAATGAATCATCATCATCATTCTGACCATCATCTACAGAGCTGCCTACTAAAAATACAAGTGCTGATGTGTGTGTGTGTGTGTGTGTGCATACACACACACACACACACACACATATATATATATATATATGCTCACACAGACAGTGAAGAAGAGAGTGGGAAAGAAAGAGAGGGGAGAGAGAGAGTTAAGTGTGTGGGTCATTTAGGCAAACAATACTGCATTGTCAGAACCCTGAACTGTGCCACAAATTCCAGTTCGAACTCAGTTTAGAAGAAGTTCAGAATCTCAGTGCAGAGATAGCCATCAGGCTTGTTTTCCACTACCATCATGTGTGCAGAGAACTGTTTTTTCAACAACACCTAGCTTAGTTTGTGGATTATGTTCTGGAGTTTTGTAGCTGATTCAGCCAAATCCCAAACCAAATGTGGTGATCCAGCATAAAAGAAAGCCAGACAATACACAAATGCGCGCGTGCGCGCACGCACGCGCCCACACACACACACACACACACACACAGACAATTGCAAAACAGGAAGGGGAAATGCCAGGTTGGGTAGAAGAGACCTGGACTCTGCTCATTGACAACTCTGTGTTCCAATGCCAGGGACAGCTTCACTAGCGCTCTCCAGTCACAGTGCATGTGGACATGTGTAGTGTTAGTTTACTGTCAGCAGGAAGAACATTTTTTCTTGTAGATAATATGGCAGTTTTGATTTCTGTTTACTCTGCTTCATGTTTCTCCTGCCATCATTTTACTAGTACCAACCTTCAGCCCTCTTTCCCAAATCCTTTCCCAGTCTCCCCTATCTTTTTTTTACTCTATATTTGTTGTTTTTTTGAGTTGTTGTTCTCAGGGTTCTTTTAGCAGTAGTTTGATCAGACTTTCCATGCATTTTTTTTGAAAAGACAAAGAAGTTACAGATCTTTTGAAGGCATACTTTTAAAGTAGCTGGCGTAGAAACCTGTGGGCCTGTTTGTCTGCAGACTGGCAGAGTCAGTCTCCTGAAAGACGCCCAGCTTATCTCCAAATGTTTATGTGAAAACAAAGTTATTGTCACTTGTCTCCCAGTGAAAATAAATGGGTAGCATGAAAAACTGGACTTCTGAATTTCAGTTTGGATTTGGATTCACATCAGCCCAAACTGAATTATGGCTAAATCACTGAATCAGAGAAGCCTTGAGGAACTCTGTGATTTATTAGGACCAGAATCCTGTTATTGGACTATGCTAGTGAATGGAATTCCACTATTGGTTGGTCTTACTCCTGGCCTTAGCAGCACCTTCTTATTCTCTTGAAATCTTATTTTATTTTGAAAGAAAGTTAAAAACAGTAGCAGCAAAATCAAGGACATAAAAGCACAGGAGGATGACTAAACCAAAGAGAACTTCATTTAGCATAATTCTTGGTATGTCATATTTTTGTGGTGAGACTGCCAGTGTAAAATATCTGTACAGGGTGGATGAATGGATGGGTGTATGCATTAAGGCTGAAAAAAAAAATAGACGTGGATACTTGATTGGAATTTGAAGTTTGAAGGACTTCCGTATAAGATATAACTGATAAGTACAATCTCATTAAATCTTTCAAACAACAACAACATTAAGATTCCTTTGCTTGATGCACTCGCTGAGTCATTTTGTGTATAATAATTGCTTCCTAAATTGTATCAATCCGTTGCTGTTTAGTATGTTGGTTTGGTGACATCCAATCATATGTGATACACTGCTGCTAGGTACAATTGTTTCCACAGGAAACCAGCGTCATTGAGTTCAAAAAGAAGAGTATCTTCTGCACGTGCCTATCTAGTAGCCTCTAAGCAAAGTGTTTGTGACAAGCTGCAGGTATCACAGCTGCCTCAAACTGCTATCAACCTGGCCTGTTTCAGTACGTGCTTACAGTTGGATAGCATTTTCATCTGTGCATCCTAGGATATTTCTGTTACCACTTTAAATTTATCTCCCTTTATGACTGAAGACCAGTGTGGTGTGAATTTATTTCCTTTAGTATCCATTCTGGACTGTTCATAAAGTTTTCATTGTCTCAATTTTTTAAAAAAGGAATCCTCCCCTTCCTTTATTTTACAGGCATCTCATATTTACTGATAGATGCACTGAGGCATTACCAGTACCGGTATCCAGCGGATACTTTGTAATACTTCTCTGCCATCAGGGTATCTTTACCATAACATCTCTGCCCACAACATCACAGCCTTGGGGAAAATGTAATTGCTTCTGGAAGTTTTATCATCAGTCATGGTACAGCTCCAATGCTAGGGTGATAACCTTCATGCATATTTCATTTTTTCCCCAAAGCCTGTTAATTCAGCTGTGACTAAGAAAAAAAAAGTTGCAGTAGATATCTTTTGCTGTATAAGCAGGTACCCTTCTGAGGGAACTCTATCCCTGTGTTGGGCTGTGCAGTCTCTAACAGCTTTCTTTTAAAGAAAACTGATTGGGACTAAAGGTGGTCTGGACAAGAGGGATTTCATTTTTGCAAACTTTTCAGGTCAGTTCCATTGTGAAGCCCTGCAGCATAGACATACGATACTTGCTGTTTAAAGTAGACATTATACCATGCTAGCATAGCCTGCAATATTGGACAATTCTATTTGCTGAATTACACTACGAGTTCTGTGAGGCACATTCTGAAGCTGTAGCTATATATTGAGTGGCAGCTGATGGCTCCCATGTCATTTGTAGGTTTAAGACTCAGGACTATTTGGGGTTTAAGACTGAACTTTAAAAGAGCTCTCCAAAGTACTGAAACCATAGGGATATAGGGGTCAGCACCATGTAGATTTCCTTGAAAGATCAGGTTAAAGCACAAAGAAAAATCCTTGCCCCACTGACATTAGACCCACCAGACACCACGGTCTCTCTCTCTCTCTCTCTCTCTCTCTCTCTCTCTCTCTCTCTCTCTCTGTGTGTGTGTGTGTATGGTGGCTCATGAATAAGAGTTATCAAATTTTGTGAGGCTAGTATGATATGTACCAATGTGCAATGCATTTGTTCATTGATATACAATTTTCAGGCAACTAAACAGACCACTGTGTACATGGACATCACTGGATGACCAATACAGAAATCTAATAGATCACATGATTGGAAGCAGAAGGTGCAGGTGCTCCACTCTCTCCGCAAAAAGAAGCAGAAGCAGACTGTAACACAGAATTGCTAGTATCAGAAATTAGAGTATAGCTAAACAGATATATTAAATCAATCACAGTGCTAAGATGCAATATAATGAACATCTCTGTAGAATTTAAAGACCAGGTGACAAACAGATTCTCATTATTATGCCTAATCAAGTGGGAATTAGAAGAAATCTGCACCACAGTCGTGGACGTTGTTGGGGAAAAAAATTCAAAAAGACTCTGTCTGTAGTCCTAAAGAGAGAGAAGCTTCATTAGATGGCTGATGAAATTCTTTAAAGTGTTAAAGACAAGGGAGAAGCAACGTAAGAAGCAGGGTCAGAATTGTAAGTGGAACTGTTCAGTGACTGATATGTAAAGACAACAAAGCTGTTGTAATAATTAGCACAAAGAAACAGAAGACTACAAAAATAGTAGAATAAAATATATCTGCCACAAGATCTGAGAAATCAAACTGAAAATTAAACCAAGAGTAGGAATGCTATGTGAACAATACAGAAGTATGTTATATGACCATGAAAAAATTTAAAAGATGATGGGTGCAGTAACTAAGGAACTGTGTAAGAGAGGTAAAATGATGAGAGATTAAAGAAGAATCTTTTAATGAAGAACTCATACTTTTAGAAGGTAAAGTGGAAGAGACTCTCAAAGTTCTTAGAAGAAATAAATCACCAGGAATAGATGGCTTACCAATAGAGCTGTTTCAAGCTATATAGATACAGTCGATTCAAATTCTAACAAAATTCTAACAAAAGCCTGCCAACAAATCTGGAAAGCAAACAAAAATGGCCTACAGACTGGAAATGCATTCAATACATTCCAGTCCCCAAATAAGAGTTCATCAGAAATTGTAGTAACCATTGGACCATTGTGCTAATCTGCATGCAAGCAAAATGATGCTCAAGATTTTATAGCAAAGACTTTTATCATATAAGGAATGAGACAGATGTCCAAACTGGGTTCAGAAAAGGAAGAGGTTCTAGAGATCATATTGCAAATCTATGCTGGCTAATGGAGCACTCCAGAGAACTTCACAATAAAATCAACCTGTGTGTTGGAGATTGCAGGAAAAAAAAAGAGTGAGAGAGTAGGGATATGGATCCTTAGCTATTTAATTCTCCCCTGTAACTATGTCATCATCCATAATATTCTCCCCATATGGAAATATCCCAAGATGTTGCAGAGGACTTATTCTGCAGAGAAAAACAGAAGTATATTTTCTGTATAAGAAACCCAATTTCTGCACAGAAAATAGTGGGGCGGGGGGAGTGAACAGAAAAAAACAACAAGAACCAACATACTGTCTCCACAGAATAATTCCTCTGCAACCCTTAAGGACATTCAAATATCAGAAGAAAATTGTGCTAAAGTTGCACTGGTCTTCTTCTTCTTCCTCTCCTGCTTCTGCTGCTGCTTCTTCACAGTGAGGCTTCCTAATAGTTGGGAAGCCCATTTTTGGACTGATGGAAGAGTAATTGCAGATATTATTTCTATCACTAAGATAAGAATCCCACGAAGTATGAAAGAATATTTTATTTTTCAAAGCAGCCCAATGTGTTTCAACCTGAAAATATTTGTGAGGGCATTTTTCCTCTTTTAATGATCCCTGCAAAAGACCATGAGAGCCAGCGTGGTATAGTGGCCTGAGTGCTGTACCCTGGAGACCAGAGTTCAATTCCCCTCTTGGCCATGGAAACTCACTGAGCGACCTTGGGCTCATTACATACTCTCAGCCCCAGAAAACCCTGTGATAGGGTCACCTTAGGATCTCCATAAGTCAGAAACAACTTGAAGGCACACAACAACAACAACAACAACAACAACAACAACGAAGACAATACAAATATTTTCAGGCCAAAATGTAGTAGGCAGTTTTGAAAAGTAAAATCCTTCATACATCCTGGGACTGTTATCACCCTGTTTTATATACAATTGTGGGTGTTGTATTGTTTTAATTGATTTTGTTGTTGTTGTTGTTGTTGTTCTTTGTCCTGGGAGCCCTTGTGGGCTGGGGGCAATGCATAAATACTTTAAATGAGTTGTGTTCAGACTTTTTACCCCTGTGGCCCCCTTTGGATCTACATGCTGATGTTGCATCTCTATACTTGACATTTTGCCTCCCCTCCCTTGTCCTATCCTATGCCTCTCTCTCACAGGCCCCTTGTGCAGTCTTAATGCTGAGCTCTGGTGCTCTCCTCCTCCTTTCTTCATTCCTCCCACCCCAAGAAACTGTCTCATGGTCCCTAAAAGGCATGTGCCTGCTGTACCAGTGATGGAACATTTGGAAAAGCTGAGTGGGAAAAGCATAACAAAAGGGAAGCCAATTTTTGCTATGTCCAAGGTTGGGAGTAGACACTTTGCCTCACTGTTAGGCAATCAGTCCTCAAAGAAGCATGTGCACAAACACACAGACGCTTGTGAAGTCAAAGGCTTTCACGGCTGGAATCCATAGGTTGTTGTGGGTTTTCCAGGCTTTGAGGCCATGTTCTGTTAGTATTTTCTCCTGACATTCGCCTGCACCTGTGGCTGGCATCTTCAGAGGATCTGGTGGCATGGAAGTGAGACACTTGTGTAGTCTTGTGTAGTCCCCAGGTGGGAGGGAGCAATTTGCATGTGTTATAGTTGGCCTGTGTGATGGCCTACTGTTAAATGGGATATCCCCCAGGGTGTATTGTTAGTCAGGGGATATGCATAACAGTATGTTAAGTACATTAGCAACCCATTGTATTGTTCCCTGTAGAAGGACCTCCAGAGTCTGGGTGGTGTTCATTGGCATATTTTTGAATCTTGATTTTAGTGTTCTTCAGTACAGGTAGCCAAATCTTGTTTACTTTCTGAGTTTCTTCTTTCCTGTTGAATTGTCCATGTGTTTATGGATTTCAGTGGCCTCTCTGTGTAGTCTAACATAGTAGTTGTCAGAATGGTCCAGAATTTCTGTGCTTTCAAAAAGCATTCTGTGTCCAGGTTGGCTTATAACATATTCTGCTACTGCTGATTTTTCTGGGTGGATCAGTCTGCAGTGTCTTTCCTGTTCTTTGATTCGTGTTTGGACGCTGTGTTTTGTAGTCCCTATGTAGACCTGTCCACAGCTGCAAGGTATGTGGTAAACTCCCACAGAAGTTAGAGGATCCCTCTTGTCCCTTGCTGAATGTAGCAAAATACTAATAGAACATGGCCTCAAAGCCCAGAAAACCCACAGCAACCTACACAGAAGCTTGTCCTTTTTTCACATCTCTTGTATTTGCAGACTGACTTTTCTTGTGCCGTCCTCCTTGAGCAACTAGCACACCACTACTTAAGGTCCTGTCCCACAGTTTGAGACCCACTGCTTTAAATAAATAGATGTTTCTAGTCCCTTTTGCCTTTATAGATTACAGCAACACCTTTGATTGTGTACAGCATGAAAACATATGAATAATTACTCTAAATGAAATGGAATTGCCACAACATTTGATTGTTCTGGTGTGTAACCTATGCTTTGGAAAAGAAGCTATGGGCAAGACACAATGTGGAGAAGCAGAATGGTTTCCAATTGGCAAGGAGTTCAGAGAAGGCTGCATTATTTCAACGTATCTGTTTAATTTATATGCAGAACATATCATATGGAAAGCAGGGTTAGATTTAGAGGAAAGAAGTGTGAAAACTGGAGAAAGAAGCATCAGTAATTTCAGATATGCAAATGACATTGCGATTATTAGCAAAAAAACAGAAAAGAATTGGAATGACTGCTGAGGAAAGTTAAAGAAGAAAATCCAAAAGCAGGGTTACGGCTGAATCCTAAGGAAACACAGTGACCACAGAAGTTCTACGTAATATTAAAGTGGGTGCTGAAGATATTGAAATTGTGAAAGATTCTCTGTATCTTAGCTCAGTCATTAAGAGAGGAGAGAGCAGAGGGTGAGCTTGGTCTGTGAAGACATCCTTGACCAGGTGTTGTTTACAGGCTTGTGGGGCTGTGCTTGCTTGTTTGTCTGTTTGTTGCTTGTTTTTGTTAGGTCTCCTTGTGCTGGCCGTGTGCTCTCCCTGAGCACACGGTCTGACTAATGAGGAGGAGGAGCCAGCTAGGGGGGAGGAGTCTTATTAGGAGCTCCCAACGGAGCTCCTAATTCTTTCTAGATTCTTTTTAGACCTACTCCCTGTACTACTCTCTGTAGTATCAAGGATGGAAGGTGAGGGAGCAGCCGCGGTCACCTGTAGCACTTGTGGGATGTTCCTTTTCTTGCCACAAGATGTTGTCGGGTACACCTGCACCATGTGCAAGCTGGTGACCTTCTTGGAGGAGAAGGTTCACCAGCTGGAGGCACGAGTTTCTAATCTTCGTCTTATTAGGGAAGGTGAGGAGTTTTTGGATAGGGCAGAGAAGACCTTCCTGAGGACCGAATGCACAGGGGAGCTGCCAGATCAGGAAGTCAGCACACTGGGCCAAGAAACGGATGCTTGGAGGAATGTCACACGGAGGAGTAGGAGGACCAGGAAGGAAACAGAGACTCTCAACCTACACAATCGCTTCAAAGTTCTTGGCCTTATGAACGATGAGGAGCACCAGGAGGAGGGAACAGAATGTCAACAAGAAGGAATCCAACATCGGCAACAGGAACTAGATCAACACTCCCAGCCTCAACAGAATGCCCAGGCAGTCCTAGAAGAACCTGCTGGTCAAGGAGCCCCAGACAAGCCTCAGAGGAGGCGAGTTCTGGTTGTTGGGGACTCCTTGCTCAGAGGAACTGAAACGGCAATTTGCAAACCCGACAAGTTCATTCGAGAAGTCTGCTGTCTTTCTGGGGCCAAGATCAACCACATAACGGAGAGGCTAACCAGGCTGGTCAAGCCCACTGACCATAAGCCCCTCATTGTGGTTCATGTCGGAACCAATGACACTGCGAGGCGCGGCTTTTACCACATCGCAAAGGACTACGAGCTTATGGGGACAAAGCTTAAGGACCTTGGTGTGCAGGTGGTCATTTCATCTCTCCTCCCTGTTCAAGGATATGGTGCACAAAGGGAAAGGCCAATAGCAGAGGTCAACAACTGGCTCCGCAAATGGTGCCACCGGCAACAGTTTGGGTTTTTGGAACACGGCCTGAATTTCCATGAACGTGGGCTTCTGGCAAGGGATGGGCTGCACCTCACGAAACTTGGCAAGAATGTTTTTGCAAACAGTCTTGCACGGAGGATTAAGAGGTCTTTAAACTAAGTTCTGCTGGGGAGGGAGACAATATTATTCATGGCAAAGACACGGCGAGTGCAGGGGGGAAAGGCCCAAATTATATCGACCAAGTAGTACAAGCGTCCAATGGTGGGAGGAGTAGAAACTATAGTACAGGACTTGCAGGAAGGGCCCGGAGATTTAAGTGTCTCTACACTACCGCGCAGAGTATGGGAAACAAGCAAGATGAACTTGAACTCCTAGTACAACAAAATAAATACGATTTGGTAGGCATCACTGAGATCTGGTGGGATGAGTCTCAGGATTGGAATGTAGGAATAGAGGGGTATAGCCTATTTTGTAGAAATAGACCAAACAAGAAAGGAGGAGGAGTAGCCTTGTATGTCAAGGATGTTTTCACCTGTGAAGAGATCCATGACTTAAACCCAGAAAGCCAGGTCGAGAGCATCTGGGTAAAAATTAAGGGAGCGAGAAACAATAGGGATATTCTGGTGGGGGTTTACTACAGACCTCCAACCCAGACTGAGGACCTTGATGATGCCTTCCTCAACCAAATGACCGCGCATTCAAAAAGGAGAGATACAGTAATAATAGGAGATTTCAATTACCCGGATATATGTTGGCAGTCAAACTCTGCCAAGACAGCAAGGTCCAGCAAGTTTCTTGCTTGTCTTGCAGACAATTTCATGGTCCAGAAGGTGGAAGAGGCCACAAGGGGATCAAATATTCTAGATCTGATCCTGACCAATAGGGATGACCTTGTTAATGAGGTAGAAGTGGTTGGATCTTTAGGGGGGAGTGACCATGCCCTATTGGAATTTGGCATTCAGCGGGAAGGAGAAGATAAGCGTAGCCAGACACTCGTCTTAGATTTTAAAAAAGCGGACTTCTGTAAACTTAAGGAGCTGCTGGCTGAAATTCCGTGGTCAGGAATAGTGAAAGGGAAAGGAGTTCAGGAGGCATGGGAGTTCCTTAAAAGGGAGATACTGAAGGCACAGTCTAAAACTGTGCCAATAAGGAGGAAAAATGGAAGGCATCTGAAGAAACCAGAATGGTTGACTAAAGAACTCTCAGCTGAGCTAAGCGTTAAGAGAAACGTGTACAGGGAATGGAAGAGGGGGGAAACCACCAAAGAAGAATTTAAGCAAGTAGCCAGGAAATGTAGGGAGAAGGTCAGGAAGGCTAAGGCACAGAACGAACTTAGGCTGGCCAGAGACATTAAACACAATAAAAAGGGCTTTTTTAAATATGTCCGCAGCAAAAGGAAAAAGAAAGAGGCGATAGGGTCGCTGCGCAGAGAAGATGGCGAATTACTAACAGGGGGAAGAGAAAAGGCAGAACTACTTAACACCTTCTTTGCCTCAGTTTTTTCCCAGAAGGATACAAGGACTCAACCTGGTGGGTGGGGAGCAGGGGAGGAAGCAGGGGAAATGCGGCACATAATAGGTAGAGAGGTGGTACAAGAATACCTGGCCACACTGGATGAATTCAAGTCTCCAGGGCCAGATGAATTGCATCCTAGGATATTAAAAGAACTGGCAGAGGCCATTTCGGAACCACTTGCTATAATCTTTGAGAAATCTTGGAGGACGGGAGAAGTTCCAGCAGACTGGGAGAGGGCAAATGTTGTCCCCATCTTCAAGAAGGGAAAAAAAGAGGATCCAAATAATTATCGCCCAGTCAGCCTGACGTCAGTACCCGGAAAGATCCTGGAGCAGATCATTAAGCAGTCAGTTTCTAATCACTTAGAAAGCAATGCAGTAATCACGAGAAGTCAACATGGATTTCTCAAAAATAAGTCATGCCAGACTAATCTTATTTCTTTTTATGATAGAGTTACTAGCTTGATAGATGAAGGGAATGGTGTGGATGTAGCATATCTCGATTTCAGTAAGGCCTTTGACAAAGTTCCCCATGACATTCTTGCAAAGAAGCTAGTAAAATGCGGGCTGGACAGGGCTACTGGTTGACTGACCGTTCCCAAAGGGTGCTCACCAATGGCTGCTTTTCATCCTGGAGAGAAGTGACTAGCGGGGTGCCACAGGGTTCTGTCCTGGGCCCAGTGCTGTTCAATATTTTCATCAACGACTTGGATGAAGGAATAGAGGGCATGCTGATCAAATTTGCAGATGACACCAAATTGGGAGGGGTTGCTAATACGCAAGAGGACAGGGTCAAAATTCAAAATGACCTGGACAGATTGGAGAGCTGGGCCAAAGCTAACAAAATGAAATTCAACAGAGAGAAGTGTAAGGTCCTACACTTAGGTAGAAAAAATGGAATGCAGAAATATAGGATGGGGGACACGTGGCTGGATGTAGTACGTGTGAAAGGGATCTAGGAGTCTTAATAGACCACAAGCTGAACATGAGTCAGCAATGTGATGCGGCAGCCAAGAAAGCCAACGCAATTCTCGGCTGCATCAATAGGAGTGTGGTGTCTAGATCGAGGGAGGTACTGGTACCACCCTACTCTGCTTTGGTTAGACCTCATCTTGAATACTGTGTCCAGTTCTGGGCACAGAAGGACATGGTCAAGCTGGAGCAGGTCCAGAGGAGGGTGACCAAAATGGTGAAGGGCCTGGAAGCCAAGCCCTATGAGGATAGACTTAGAGAGCTGGGTATGTTCAGTCTGCAGAAGAGAAGGTTAAGAGGGGACATGATAGCTATGTTTAAATATTTGAAGGGATGCCATGTAGAGGAGGGAGAGGGCTTGTTTTCTGCTGCTCCAGAGACCAGGACAAGGAGCAATGGATTCAAGCTGCAGGAGCAATGGATTCCACCTGAACCTCAGGAAGAACTTCCTGACGGTCAGGGCTGTCCGGCGGTGGAATATGCTGCCTCGGAGTGTGGTGGAGTCTCCTTCTTTGGAGGTTTTTAAGCAGAGGCTGGATGACCATCTGTCGGGAGTGCTTTGAGAGTGTTCCTGCATGGCAGGGGGTTGGACTGGATGGCCCGTGTGGTCTCTTCCAACTCTACATTTCTGTGATTCTGTGATTCTGTGATTCTATAATCAAAATGTAGGCTGTATTCAAGAAACAAGAAAACAACTATAAACATGGAAGGGCAGTTATGGAGGAACAAGAAAAGATCCTCAAGTATAAAAATATATCATTGAATACCAAAGTTGGGATAATGCGTTCCATAGTATTTCCAAATTTTGTGTATCGATGTGAAAGCTGTACAGGGTGGAAAAAAAACTTGAGAGGAAGAAAATCAGCTCATTAGAAATAAAGGGTCCTACAGATACCATGGATTGCAACAAAAACCAATAAATGAGTCCTAAAGGAAATCACGGCTGAACTCTCACTAGAATCCAAAATGACTAAAGTGAAGCTATCTTACTTTGGGCTTAACATGAGAAGATACGATTCAGTGGAAAAGTAACTAATGCTTGGTAACTAATGCTTTGAGGCCCCTCCCTAAACTGCAAACCCCCGGATTCCATGGGATGTTGAAAGTGGAATAATAGCGCTATAACAGTCTAGTGCAGAAATGGCCCAAGGTAGCCACAGCGCCGAGTCTGCAAAAATTGAGTAGAGCTGTTAACAACAGAGTATCTTGGAGATCTTTCATTCAGAAGGTTGTGATTAGTTGAGGCTGATTTTTACGCAAATAACAAAAATACTGAATGTGAGTGGGAATAGGACAGAAACAATATTATGTTCTGTGACAGAGCTCAGAAAAGTTACTTTTTTGCCCAGCAACTCTTTTCCCTCCTCTGTCCTACACTCACATCTGAGAGATCTCATGCTTGAATGGAGTTAATCAGGAAGCACAGATTTCCACTCTGGTTGCTAGCATAAGTTTACTTAAGTCTGAAGAGCAAAGGCAATGCTTACTTAATTTTTCCTACTCCTTCCTGCTGTGTTTTATTGTTCTACAGGTACATATTTTTCCTTAGACTGAACTTTACTTAGACTGATAGGATACATTTCCTTTTTCCCGACTAGGAGCAATAACAATTAGATCGCGAGTAGGTATTACAAGTCAGCAGGGATCTTGAAAATGGACTTTGGCTCAAGCACCAGGTGCTGTACTGCTTGAATTACCAGGGTAGCTTGGATGGAGAGGAAGCTGCTCAGTGGCTAGTAGTTATGATGGCTATATACGCTGCTTCCAATATTGAAAGCAGTTATCTCTCTCACTGCTAACTGACTTCCTTCCTGGCCTCTCATGATCTATCTGGTTATGGAAACTAAATGCTGGGCTAGATAAGCCTTTGGAGTGATCCAGCCACCACTATAAAAGTACCAAAAACGCAGATGCTAATTTTCTCAGTTATGTCCCAGAAGGAGTGCAAGCATTCTTGGTTAGAGCTGTACTTTAATGTAGTGTAGTTATAACCTTAACAATAAGGCAGTTGCAACTTTAGCTGGAAAAGAATTATGAAACAACTAGTTATTTATTGTTAGCCATTTCCCTGTTAACTATTTGTAACCAGTTGCCTCTCAGCTTTGCTAAGGATAGATTTTTGTGTGTGTGTCATCAGTGTGAAGGTCTGTAATAGAAATGCAAAGTAGATTTTTGTCCTGTGACTGATTACATCCATTTTGTTTAACATGAGGTAATAAAGGATAATGAGTGATGATTTAGAACTGCTGTATTTATTTAGAGAAGATAGTGGTTTTAGCTAATATTTCCATTTTGCCATGATTGGTTCACCTAAATTTGTTTTATTTCCTTATATTTGCTGCCTACGAACAATGATATTGATAGTATGGACAGAAACACACAATTTGATATAATTCATAGAGCCATAAAATCCTGTCCTTACTTTTTGAGTTCAGATATGAAAAGTCATATTATTTATGTAAGATAAAAACACGTATTAAAACTGAGGTATAAACAATGATCTATTTTTTTAGTCAGTTTAGAAAAATAGTCCTTGTTAACAAGGGCAACTGATTCTCATTAGGGGTAGGGCTTATGAGGGAGTATCTTATTGGTTCAGCCTTGTCTGACTGCCAATGCTGTTTGCAGAGTAAGATCACAGGTTCGAAGCATATGACATATAGCGGCAGCGGACTTTTGTTTTTTGACTTCTGGACAAGGGAGCAAAAATTGGCGGGTTTTTTATTTATTTATTTATTTGTTTGTTTGTTTAAACGTGTATATCCCACTTATATCCAAAGATCTTAGGGCAGCTTACATCAATTTAAAAACAAGAACAAAGCAATAACAATAATTTTAAAAGACTAAAGATATAGTAATTCATTTGTCAATTAAAAACCAGATAATTTAAAACTGGATAAAACAATTTACAGTAGTGCAACCATAGCACATGCTCAGCCTGGATAAAACCAATTAGGTCCAAAATCTGTAATGAAAAGCCAATATTTGACTTAGTGCTAACATGATACTAATGTTAGTGCCAATCAGGCCGCCAAGGAGAAGATATTCCACAAATGGGGTGCCACCACAGAGAAGGCCATTACAAAGTTCTGTTATTTTGATGCACAGTAATAAAGTAGAATGGAGTGACAGAGGCCTCCGTTTTTGTTTATATGTATCTACTAATATATAAAAGTCAAAGTTTGTTTGTTTGTCTGTCTCAGGCAGGCGAAGACCTCATATGATTGGCTGCCTATGAAGATTCTATGGAATCCTGAGGTTGACAGTTTAGGGAGAGGCCTTTAGAATTCTCAGCCAGAGAGCTCTTGGGCCTGGCCAATTGCTATGGAGATGAGCCCTAGCAGCAAGGAGGAGGGCAGTATATTTCCCTCAGGAACCCAAGCTCTCTATTTTAATAACTCTGAATACAGATTGGATTGGGAATATGGAGGAAAGTTACAAGTACTGGACAAGACAGTTTGAGGAATTAGAGACACAGGACCTCAAATTTTTCTAACACGTATTACCTATGAGAAAATAAAATCCTGGGAAATGCCTGGTATATACACTAGTTTGTGGTGTGTGTGTGTGTGTGTGTGTGTGTGTATCAACTGGACAAGGGAGCAAAAATGAAGATTATGTTATCATGCAGTATACTTGAGTAATTAAAAACAATAATATTTTCATTTTGTTGTTGCACAATTAGGATGTCTTTTCAAAGTGGCTTATGAAAGCCAGATACTCCCTTGCTTAGGCCAGGGAAAGTGCTCAGAATGTATGAGGTTAGGAATGGAGAAAGGCTCTGTCCCCTTCCCTTTTTGTAATGAGAACTTATATTGAAGGGGGAACATGCTGGCTAAAATGGGAGGGCCTCTCAGGCCATGAGCCTGGTGGGTTTCTTTAAGTGCTCTTCTACCTTTTCTATTATAATTTGAGCCCTAGTAGCATTATTGTGTATTAGTTTTTTAGGCATACACAGTAACATACATTCAACCTCTGAATATTGCTTGGGGCAGGGGGATGGGGCAGGCGGTTAGAGCTGCTAAAGTTTTTAACTGCGTGTAAACAGGAACTTTCCATCTAAACAGCGGGGATTTGGCATTCCAGCCTCAGTATATACTCAGTCTTGATGGAACCAGATACTCTTTTGGTATGTTTTTAATTGATATACTCCCACAGATGATCCTTTGTGTCACTTGCAGGCTAAGGCCATACAAACCAAAGCATTGCTTTATGTTATCCTGATTTCTGGGGGTCCCGGGAGGGACACCTCAATGTGCTCAAACAATGGGGAGGGAATTAGCAAAGAGCACTAGTTAGCAATGCAAGAGGCAGGGCAACGTAGCAAGATCTTGAACCTAATGTCTACGGGGTCAGGCCGAGTCAATGGTAAAGCAGAAGTCAATGATAATAATTGTTTTATTAAGATACAGTCAAACACGTGTATGCAAGACACTCAGACAAGAACTATAGAAATAAAAGGTAGGAGTTGGATAGAGGGATTTTGAGAGGAGGTTTGGTATGGGAAATACTACACCTGTCCCGAAGCCCGGTAATAGCAAAGAAGCTGGGGAGCATGAGTTCTCAGCACGTGGAGGCTGAGGGGAGGCTCGTCAAACGGAGAGGCAGCAAGTCGGGAGGCAAGTCACGAGCGATCCAACGAGATGCTCAAAGTCAGGGGTTCTCATAGGGAAAATTGTGGCCGCAGGCTAGTCCGTCCTTGGGGATAACAGTGAGTTTCGGGCTGGAGACAAAGCCTCTGAAAGGTCAGTGCTTTAGATGATTGAATTATGTCAGAGTTGTCAATAGAGTAGCCAGTATGCAAATGCGGAGTGCTTGAGAGTTGTATAGTCCGCTCATCAAGCTGCCTGCGCGGGGCAGGGGATCTTTTGTAAGTAGCGTGCATACGTAATGTGGTACTTGCCTTGAGGTCTCCTGAAGCTGCATTCGGCAGTTACTGGTCTGCCTGGATTGGGATTTGAATGGTTCGGCTATTTTCGGCCGCGCCTGTGTGCGTCCTTGTCCGGGGGCCTCGCAAGCACGTGGAGAGGAATGGGTAGAGAAGGCTGAATTATTGATATCAAATGATATCTAATATCCCACAAGCTCGGGCTAGAAACAGCTGTAACATTTACCATGTATATCTTCTGTGCATAATTACAGGAATTACTCTTGACTTCTGCTAATTATCTCCATGATCCTTCCCCAGCCCATTAACACACTTGAAATGGTCCCAGGAGTGGCCTCAGATGATGTTATAAGGGAGATGTTTCAAGGGGCAACCTTTAGCAATGTCAGTAAGCATGATACAATAAGTGTCAACCATAGTTGCACAGAATATGCCATTCAAAGGAGGAGTGGGAGGAGGGGAGGAGACATCAGGTCTACCAAATATGGAAATATGTGTGTGTGTGTGTGTGTGTGTGTGTGTACATACGTACACACACACACACAAACACGCACACATTCTCATCTTGAGATTCCTCCTCCTCATCTTAAAGACTGGAGAAGGGGGTCAAGGTTCTGAGATGCAAGGGCAGGCGCCAAGATTTGAGAACTCTATAATATACGATAATGTAATTTCTTGTGTACCCTGGGGTTGGGGACATTGTGTACTCTTGCTCTGAATTGGAACAATTTTACAATTTAGGGGATTTTCCATCTTAATCCCGATCTTTAGGCAATAATTCTTCATCTAATTTATTTATTAATTGAATCTATTATTAGTGTGATGGCCCACCTTTTTTCAAAAACGTGACTTGGGCAGCTTACAACAAAAATATCAAAAATAAATGAAATTGACACAAATTAACAAAAGATTAAAAACACACCAGCAATATATATATGTGAACCTGCTTGAGAATTTGGTTCTGAGACCACATTCCGTGTTTCACTGGATTCAGAGATGAATTCAACAGCTGAGAGGGAGAAGATTCTCCTCAAGGAATGCCCTTCATATGGATGTTCACCTGGCATCTTCTTTACTAAACTTCATGCACTGGGAAAAGATTGCCCTTGTCTCCAAGACATTTTACCTGAAGGTGTTTGTTGGTTGCTTTACTGCATCTAGTGTGTGGATTGATGGTTAGAACAATCTTCAGGGGGATAGGATAGGGAGAAGTGGGGAGTCAAGTGACAGATTGTGAAGTATTCTAGCCAAGACAGGGCAATTCTAATCTTTCCTCTCTGGTTCTTTTTTTCCTTCGTTCCTTGTTGGTTTCTACAGTTGTACCAGGGGCCTTCAGAGTAGACCTACCACTCTGCTAGGGGAGATTCTCATCACTACTAACACTTTTGTTCTCATCCTACTCCCCTCAAAATAGCAAACTTAGGGGCTACTCTTGCTGTGTAATGCTTCCTTTTCTATTTTTTCTTCATGTTCTGATCTGCTGATATTTTTATGGGGTTTTTTTTTTTGTATTGACTATAATGTTTGTAAATGTCTTTTGTTTTTTACAGTTGTACTATTGGATTAAACTTTTTTTGTAAAAAAAAAAGGTGACAAGTGTCTGAAAGAAGCTAAATAAATACATCTAATAATTAAGGTTTCAGACAGAATGCACATGCCTTTTCTCTGCAGAATGTGTTCAAGATGCGGTAACCTTCATCTCCCTTCCAGCTAATCTACCTTACATCCATAGCATTGTAGTCATGACGACGCCACAAGTCTCTTGCTCCTTCAAGTATGACAGCTGACAGTATTGCCCTTGAGCTCTTAATGGCTTGGGCACTGTGCTGATGAATGAAACGTGCAACAAGACTCGGGGGGGAAAGTAGCAGTTGTTTGATCAGCCATGGCATCCTTATTAGGCACTCTGGGTGCTACACTCTGGGGCTGGATTGTACTCAGAATTCAGTTTTATTTGGGGCATTAGTAAGGAAGAGGGAGCAGAGCTAAGTGTATGTGAAGTTTTAGGCTACAGTTGAAGATATGTTCCATAGCCGTGATGTATCCAGGGTTAGAGTCATTTAAGACCCATTGATCTTAATTGGGAAAGTCAGGCATGTTTTCAGCACTCTTCCATTGAAATCAACAGAACATCAGTGCTTTGTGGTAAACCACGTTGAACATCATGTACACTGAAATATACAGAGCCAACTATCCTCTGTTGAACTTTGGGTCATGCTTTGTATTTGGAATGAGAACAAACGTAGAGATAAGAATGCAAAAGGACTGTGGGATAGAAGAATCTTTGTAATGTAGTTGTAGAGGGAGTACATCCCCAGGTATGCCTATATAAGCATTCTTTTTGTCAGTACAAATATAATGTGGCAAAAGTCTGGACTTGTTTTACAGTTTATGGTTTGTGCAACACTAGCATCTAGTATTTCTTCGAAAGGATAATACTTAAAGCTTGAGGCAGACTAAAATACCAATTCTAATGCACCCGAATAATTTAAAAAATCGTCCCGGCAAATGAACCTTTTCATGTTCAAAATATTCCCAAATGCTGCCTATGCCAAAACTTCTGGAGAAGGCAGCCTTTTAGCAGAGATCCTCTCAGCATTGGCATGCTATCCTAAACTGGAACATAATTCACATTCAGAATGCTTTCAGGCATTTTGATTCCACTTTAACTCCCATGGCTGCATCCAATGGAATCCTGGGATCTTTAGACTGATAAATTACTAGAACTTTCTGGCAGAGGATTCTAAACGCATAATGAAACTACAGATCCCAGGATTGAATAGGATAGAACTGTGACAGTTGCAGTGTTATCAAAGTGTGTAGAGTGAAAAGGTTACAGACTATGAATCCAGAGCCATTTAGGGAGGACGGTTTTCTTCACTTCTCTACTTATACAATGTTTGAGATCACCATTAGCTGTTTCTCAGGAACACTTATATTTCCTGTGCTATTGCTTGTTATTTATTTATTCTGCTTCAACCCTGAATATACCATATTTGCCGGCGAATAAGACGCACCAGCATACAAGACACACCCTATTTACATGCTGGCAAATATTATTTGTGGGTGTATAAGATGCACTGGTGTATAAGATGCACCCCATTTTCAAACAGTATTTTTCAAGAAACAAAGTGAGTCTTATATGCCAGCAAATAGGGTATCTAAAATTCCACATGTTTGTGTCTTGTCTTATTACTGTTTCACTCACATAGACATGAGAATTGTCATCTAGATGTGCGTAAGCCCAGGCTCACTGCCTCCCAAGTGACATGCAGAAATGTTGTCATGCGCACAATACAAAGGCCTTTTGGGATCGCAGGAATTTGTCTGTGCTCCCAATGGGAGGTGGTGGCAACAATGAGATGAGCATGACTTCATGGCACCTAGGGATGCAAAGAATATCCATAATGTTCTCAGCTGCACAGTGAGGCAACTGATTAAGCCAGAGAGCTAAGTGAAGGCTGCAGTGAGAGAGCACCTATCCAGACCAGGAGCCTGAATGACATGCCTGTCTTGACTGGTTGCAGCTGCCAGAGCAGAAGAGATAGAATGCTGGTGCACCACACTACAATGGTGAACAACTTTTTCCAGTAGTGCAAGGGGTCCAACCTGCCCAAGTGATTCTCCTCTTCTACCTCCAGCATCCTAATTTCTAACACATATCTGAATAAGTTGAAATCCTTGAGGATCTCATTGGGGATCTCAATGACAGACAGTCATTGTCTGTCTGTCCTAAGTGAATGATAGAAGCCAGTCCACACTATCCACCCCCTATTAAACTGTTCCTCCTGTAAAACCTCCTGTGTGTCTTATCACCCCCTGATTCTCCTCTTGAGAAAATGAGGACTATAAGCCCCACATGTATGAGACTTACACTTTCTCCTATTAAGCACAACAAATGACCAGAAAAGTCGAAGGCGGCTTTGGATTGTTATATTGTGGCATTGAGTATTGCAGGTATATCAAGTGATGGAGTCTGCACAATAATATTTCACATGAACAGAGAAGGGTTGCCTGCCTAACTGTATTTCTATAACCAAAAATTACTATTATTTATTTTTTAAAAAAATCTTCAGTATAAAAACGTTGAGTTTGTCTAATCCTCCATGACTTTGGTATCTGTGGTTTAGACAATCTTTAAAGAAAAGAAAAGAAGCATTTTGGAGAAAAGGGGAAGCAAAATTGTGTTTCATAGGAGATTAGTAGCATCGTGGCAAAGAAAACATTGCTGATGCAATATTTTAAAATAGATAGGCCTGTGAGTTACTCAGGGGAACATTATCATAAAACACTTTAGCAGTACACTGCTGACTGACAGAGCCAGGAGGAGAATAAAAGAGAAAATGAAAGAAATCTTTCATCAAGACCTCTGGAGACATTCTGAAGTACCTGCCTGTCAGCATTTCTGGATCAAAAGAGGAGTAGCTGCACTACGGAAAAGAAAATACACTGTGGCGAATTCTTGTTTGCCATTATTTAAAGAAGATCGACATATTATTTAAGGAACCAATCTGGCAGCACTTAAATCTTTTCCTGAATGGAGTTGCTCCAAACTAGATCCATGTGATGAAGCCCTTTGCATATATCAGAGCAGCTGCTGGGAGAATGCCATATGCAGCAGTTTGGCTTTTGCTTCTTCTTTTAGTAGGACTTACACACTTCATGCCATCTATTAAGCAAGCTAAATAAGGCCCTTCCATCTCTCAACAACTTACTGTGGCCTATCATTTCATGTTAATGTGTTATTTCTTGCAGAAGGAGTGTAATTCTCTATTAATTTTGTTCTTGAAGGGAGAAACAAGGAATTTTTGCAATTTTCTTCCTACTGTGAGAAAGACTTCAAAAACTGTCAAGCTTGTTTTTGTTTTTGAGGACCGTTTACAGTTTGGGACATATTCTGTGCAAAATGTGTGTGTGTGTGTGTGTGTGTGTGTGTGTGTGTTTTAAATAGAAAACAGTGTTTTCTGCACAGAACTTTCTTTTAAAAAATATGCACATTTTACACAGAATAAGTCCCAAATCGTGAAGATTCTTATCAGTCCAATATTCTCATCAGGTTTTCCCAAAACTCAAAAACACCTTTTTTGGAATATTTTTAATATACTTCTCACCCCTACCTTTCAATATCTTGTTATGTATCTATTTATTTGATACATTTCTGTTCCATCTTCCCCCCATGGCCTCACAGTGGAGCACATGGTGCTCTTCCTCTGAACTTGATCCCCACAACAGCCCTGTAAAGTAAAGCAGGGCTGAAGCTGAGAAAGTGTGTCTGGCCAAAGTTCAGACAGTGACGTTCCTGAGTCTATAGGGCTTAGAACCTGTACCTGTCAAGCCTCAACCCAACCGTTATTTTTTGTGCCATTTTTTTGTATCGTACAGGAATGTGCACAGCCATCTTATAAGGTTTCCCTTGCCCTATTAGCCCCCACAATAATCCTGCGAGGCAGATTTGCTGAGAGGTAGTGATGGCCCAGAGTCAGATGCTGAATTCTGAAACCATGCGTGGATTGAACTTCAGGCTCCCTGTTCCAAGTCCAGCAACCAAAACATGACTCTATATACTAGCAGCAAGATTAGTTTATGCAAAGTATTGGAAAAAGACAGAAATTCCAACAGTAAATGAATGGCTCGGTAGATTGATGACAACTGTGGAAATGGATAAATTGACAGAGAGGTTAAAAGGCTTTTCAGAGCAAGACTTTGTAAAAAAAAAAAGGGTAATTATTGATTGAATACTTGAGAGAAAATGAGGGTGAAATCATGATTTTGGGATTCTGAATTTGCTGTTGCTATTTTTCTTTGTTATGAATAAAATATGTTAAAGTTTCGTATCATGAAAAAATGTTAAAGAAAATTATAAAAACTTTCTTTTTTCTTTGTGGATGCATTATAATTGATTTACACTTAACAATTTTATAGTATAGGTATAGTTCAGATAATATATAAAATATGTTATTTTATAACATAAAATAGAAGATATGTTATTACCGATTAATTAAATAATTTTTCTATAAAAATAAAATTAATCAGTAAATGTTAATTTTAGTTATAGTAACTTTATTATGCTAGTGCTTTCATAATTTACTATTAGTAGTCAATGGTCGAGGTAGAAACCACTTTTTAACTGTGTGCTATTGTTTATATTTTGAGTTAATTGTTTATTTAGATTAAATGGGTTTGGTACTTATTGTTTAGGTAGTGTAAGTTAGTTTAATTTAGAGTATGTTTTTTTAATTTGCTTTGTCTGTCTGTTGTTTGTTTTCTTGTAGGTTATGTTCTGTTTTTTGTTATTTTTATATATACTTAATAAAATTATTAATTAAATAAACAAACGTCACTCTATAATTATGCTTCTTGGACAGTGGCTACAGTGAAACATGTGGGGAGGATGTACATTCCCCAGGGCTGTTCTGTGTGCCCCAGGACTCTCAGTGTCCCCCCAAAAGTTGAAAAAAATTAAAACAAATAGTCCCCCCCCCCCCGCAGAGGCCCTCTACAGAGCATGAAGAGCAATTCTGTCCCCTCTTGCTTTTCCAGGGACTTTCTGGGCCCACGGGAGATTTTTGTGACAGGAAGTAGACAGAAAGTTGACATCCAAGTCACCTCCTGTTGTAAAAAAATGGCCTCTCCTTGGTCCAAAAGAGCTGGGGATAAACCATGACAACATGCCTCCCACATCCTCTGGAGGGCACTTAAGGGATTTTTTTCCAGTGGTGCTGCTCCAGGAATACAGCTTTCTAAAGTGAATCCCTCTAACTCATAACAGTTGCCCACCTCTGCTATAAAAATGATATCAATGATCAAATTTAGGGTAACAAAAATGTGTTGAATTGAAGTTGGAATTCAAATAGGATTAATATGCATAATTAGAAATCAGTTATTACAAAGGAAGAAGGGATGACATAAATTTTTGTTTTCTTAAATCTTCCATAAGGAGAAAACATCTGTGTATGGTATGCTAATGTATATGTGTATGCTAATAAAATATAGAAGCAAAAAAGTCTTCATACTGTTATTGATGTCCTGGTGAGGAAGGCTATTTTAAAAAACAAAAACAGAGTGAATCACCTTAAAACTGAATTGTACAAAGTCAGGAAGGTTTCAACAGAGAATTAGACTGCAGAAGAAGAAAGGTAGTAGGCATCTATGCTAGATTGTTTGATGAAATTTGGACAGTTTTAGTTAATATTTAGCTAATATTACTTCTTAAGAACATGTGGTATTAAATTACAAAGTTGTTTAATTTTAGTTGTAAAATTAAGACTTTCATGCAACTACATCAGTTTATGTTATAAAGAAAAAAATATTAAAATATTAACTGTTATATATAATTCATTTTCTATTTTATATTACATTTTCAATAAATTTTGGATTTCTACTTCATATCTCAATCTTTCTCTACCCTTTTAATCACACAAAGGACCTTTCTGCCCTACACTGTTATTATTTCACTTTCCATTCTGCTGTCGTCTGTGGCTACCATATGTTGAGGTCGATGGTGCGAACTGGGATAAGTGAAAACAGGGCAGCAAACTTGGCTGTCAGTTGGGAGAACTGCTCATGCTGTTTAGCATTGAGTTTTGTAGAGGGTTTAACATCTTCCAAGCTACCACCTTCCCAATCATAGAAAACACCCTCAGGTCACTCTTCCTCCTCATTTTCCTGGACCAAAAGTGTGAGAAGATGACTGGGCCTCTCGTAGAAGGGTTTCAGTGAATTCACATGATACACTTTTGGCTTAATCTTAGAGTCTGGAAACTGTATGAGACAGTTCACTGTCCCAAAGTGTTCCTGCACTGTGGCAGGCTCTTCCGAAGAAGTTTCCATCTTGTTAGACTGGATAACCTTCAGGACCATTGCTTGATCTCCTTTCTCAAAACAGCATTCTCTGGCCCACTGGTCATACCAGGTCTTCTGGTTCTCTTATGCCTGTTATAGATTCTCATGAGCATCTGCCTATGCTTCCCTAAAAGTATTCTACAAGTTAGTCACACAATCAACCACATTAGTCTCTTAAGAAAGGATAGCCCCCTCCCACTGTCTTTGCAGGTGCTATAATGGCCCTTTCACATCATGGCCATAGACCAGCTCAAAGGGTGAGTAACCCAGGCTTGGGTGTGGAACAGATCTATAGGCAAACAAAAACTGCTGTAGAGCCAAGTTCCAATCATTGGAATGTTCATTCACAAACTTACGGACCATGGCCCCCAGGGTTGCATTAAAATGCTCCACCAACTCATTAGTTTGGTGGTGGTAAGGGACCAAGGTAAGATGGCACACACCATGTGCCTCTAGCAGGCGCTGCATGACTTTGGAGTTAGAGGTCGAAGCTACATCTGTCAAAATCTCTGCAGGCCAACCTAGTCTTGCAAATATTTCTGTCAGAGCTTGGGCTACTGCTTTAGCTGAGATCCCTCCCAGTGGAATGGCTTCTGACCAATGAGTACAAAAGTCCACAAGGGTAAGGACATACTGCTTTCCCCTAGCAGTTTTCCTAGGAAAAGGTCTCATGATATCCACAGCCACTCTCTGGAATGAGATATCCATGATAGGAAGTGGTTGGAGAGGGGCCTTGGCCTGATCCTTGGCTTTCTCTACTCTCTGGTAAACCCCACAGGACCAATAATATAGTCAGTAACAACCTTGCCCATCCCCTCCCAATAGAAGGACTTTCCCAATCTGTACATGGTTTGGTTCATGCCAGTATGTCCACTGGGATGATGATGAGCCAGACTCAGGAGTTTGACTCTGACACATATAAAAGTCATGTAAAACATTTAGTTCCTTAGAAATATAAGACCATATGACTGCCTCATAATGAGATGTGCTAAAATGACAATATGATATAAGATGTATGATTCCTTGCAAGAAATGTTAACAAGAAGCTAGATGCCTGGTTGGTGAGAAGTCTTAAGGGGTGTCTATATATGTATAACTATGTCCATCTTAACAAACCAGACTAAAATATGAAGAGTAATTAAATGGATCAATTGATGTAATGAAATGGATCAATAGTATATGCTAACGCTGCCTGTCTGGACTATACTGTACTATTGATCATAAGTTGGGAGCCCAGGCAACCAGAAGGTCATGAGAGGTACTCCCAAACAGATATAGGTTAACTGACAAATGAGAAAGGATACCCAATCCTTCAGTCTGAAGAGAAGGGGTGGGGCATACCTGCTTTAATAGCATAACGTTCAAAACTCTTCTCTGTAGGGTCATTTACTTCATATGCTGAAATGCTTTATGTTATTGAAAAAATGTAAAGAGAGACAGTATGATAGTGGGGAGAGATTTTGGTCCTTATATGTTTTGCTCAGCAAGTCTAATTATGCACAGCATCTAGAATTGGGTTGGTAGTGCTTGAGCTTCAGTGCAGCTATGTTTCCACAAACAAATCTCAGTTATTTGTTTGATGTATATTTTAATGTCGGTAGCAGCAAAAGTAGAATGCCAGTGTGGTATAATGGGTTTTTTTTAAATCATTTTATTCAAAATTCTCATATAAAACATATTATTTTAACAGTCAGCATAATTGCAATATAACCGATCTTCCACATTGATCTAGATTTCATTTTCCAGTTTTCTAAATGCCTTGGATATCTGTACGACAATTTACAGTTATTTTTGTTGCTAGTTCTTACATTTCATTCTACATATTACTGCTTCATGAAATAATCCTGTAAATCATGAACTATGTATTTCCATCTGATAAAACCCAGCAATTACCCATTATAATTTGCCATTCTTTCTGTATCTCATCGTCTGATTTCCCTTTTAGTCTCTGGGATACCATATCCGCATTTTTATTTTCAATAAACATAGCCCACCATTGTTCTTTTGTGGGTATTTGCTGAGTTTTCCATAACTTTGCATATTCAATTCGGGCTGTCGTTATCATATATAGCAATATTCTCCAATGTTTCTTTATATCGGTACCCTCTAATATATCAGTCATATTTAACAAATAAAATTCTGGTAACTTAGCAAACTGAACTTTCAATAATGAACAAATTACATTATGCACTCCATTCCAGTACTTCTTGGCTTTTGAACATGTCCACCACGTATGGTATATCGTACCAGCTTCATTCTAACATTTCCAACAATTTCCAGTACCTGTTTTATAAATCTTTTTCAATTTATCTGGTGTCATATACCATCTATGAAATAGTTTATAATAGTTCTCTCTCAGATTCTGGGCTACTGTAAATTTCTGCGTTTTTTTCCAACTCTGCTCCCATGACTGTAGTTGAATTGGATGTCCAATATTTTGAGCCCATAGTATCATTGTTTCCTTTACTGTTTCTTCTTGTCTCTCCTACTGTAATATCTCTTGATACATTTAGGCAAACAGATGGGGAGGATTTTCAAAAAGCCATTTAATTACTCCAGTTTTCTCTGTTTGTTCAATTCCATATGTATTCATGTCCATATGAAACCTTTCTGTTAATTGTCTATAAGGGAACCAGCTCAGTATTATTCCCTCCTGTTCTAGTTTTTACCTTGTTTTCATCTTAAAATTTTTGAACGTTGTTCTCTCAATTATGTCATCATAACGTATCCATTTATCCGTATCTGTCCATCTACCAAAAAAAGCTTCTTGCGCTGAGACCCATGTGGGGAGCTGCCTTATGTTTTTAACTTTATAGTCATCCCATATTCTCAAAAGCGATTTTCTAATATAATGATGTAGAAAGTCTTTATCTATTTTTGCTTTATCATAAAACATATAGGCATGCCACCCCATCCTCAAGTCTGCACCTTCCAGTGCCAGCGTTTTCATATCTTAGAGGTCTATCCAGTCTTTTATCCACATAAAAGCCACTGCTCTGTAGTATAATTGAAAGTCTGGTAGTCCCATTCCTCCTCTACTTTTTTGATCGTTCAAAATGTTCCATTTTATCCTAGGTTTCTTCCCTTGCCATATAAATTTGGTTAATTCTCTCTTCCATTGTATGAAAGGTTTCATATTTGTTATTATAGGAAAATTTTGGAACAAAAAATTCATTTTTGGCAAGACATTCATCTTTATTGCTGCAATTCTCCCCATCATTGAAAGACGCATAGAGGACCAGCTTTGTAAATCTTTTATTATTTCCTTCCATTTTTTCTCATAGTTATTTTGAAATAACTCATTATTTTTCCTTGCTATCCAGATTCCTAGATATTTTACCTTTGATCCTGTTTTGAATCCTGTTTTTTGTACTAGATCCGTCTCCTCTCTTTCAGACATATTTAGTGTGGTATAATGGTTTTAACACTGGACTAGAACCCTGGAGACCAGGATTTGATTCCCTGCTTGGCTGCTGGATGACCTTGGACACATCACATACTATCAGCCCCCTGAAAACCCATGAGAGGTTTGCTTTAGGATTGCCATAAGTCAAAAATGACTTGAAGGCACGTAGCAACAACAGCAGCAAAACTTATCTGGAAGGAGACCTTGGCTAAAATAAAACCTTGGCTAAAATAAGAAGCACCCCAAGATCTCAACAGGAATCCCCATAAGCATTCTGTTGTATCCAGAATGTCTAATTATGAAAAGTTGAGCTGGTAGTATGATACTTGTGAGGATCTGAGACACATGGGTCATGTTTGAATATCTTGCTAAAGCATGGTTAACACAATGTGAACAAGCTGCAGCAACCATTGGGATTGTTATTCTCCCCCACAACTCATTCCTCATGAGTAAAAAAGGGAATTCAGAAGCATTCACTTTGACTATTAGTTCATGACTATTTGTGTCATTCATACCTGGAACTGGGAGTTGCTTAAATGGAAATTAATTTAATCAAGTTGGCTGGGATCCTGTTGAAAAAAGTTTTGATTAACTTGTATCTAGGGTTCCCAGTTCAGGATTGTTCAGGTTTCTAGGCCATTTCTGAAACCTAGGAATGGCCCTCGGTGATGCCATTAAGAATTATACATTAAATAAAACCAGAGATGCTCACAGCTTGTCATTCAAATGCACATGGAGAGAACATATTTTCCTGTAATATAAGACAGAAGAAGCTACCTAAACAAGCTGTTCCCAGAGTACGATGAAATGAAGGGATTTCTCCTTCTCATTTACTTAGGCAGTCGAGTTCAGGAAGATTTAGTTTGGCATACTTGCTTCTAGACAAAAGGTGGAGGTTGAGTAGAGTGGAGGGTGAGTTCTGATGCCTCTGGGAGGCAAGATGGAAACTAAGAAAGTAAATACATAGATCCTCTGGAGAATCTTTGAAAGTTGCAGAACACAGTAATGAAGCTTTGCAAATTGTAGCAACAAATTGCTGCTTTGGTAGTTGAGCTGAAAATTTCCACATAGCCCTTTCCTCTTGCCCAGAGCATTGCCCACCAGAACTAGAAAATTTGTACCCTGGAAGTGATTCATGAAAATTAGAGACTCAGGGACAATCCTGTTTGTATCCTTATGCACAATTATTCAGAACATTTGTTTCTACAAGGCTTAAACAGATTATCCATAGATTACTTGTGCATGTCACAAATAGGAGTTAGCATATAAATGACCCAATACGGTTTTTACAAATCCATTTATATACTGATAAAAGGCCAGCAGGCTGTAATTCTGTGCACACTTACCTGGTCTTAATCTCCACTGATCTCAGTGGGACTTCTGAGTAGACTGCACAGGACTGCACTCTAAACAATATATAAAATTCTTACTCAATCCATATTTATACCACAGCACGTGTACCATCATATACATTGAGAAATAGCACCTTCCCTTCCATACCACACCTGGAATATTGCCTCATGTACTAGGAAAACTTTTTCTGTGTATATGTGGCCTTTTCTTTTTCACCAGTACCAAATGATGCATTCTAAAGTTAGTTTTTCTCTTCTTCACCTTTCCTACTTATTCTGTTTCTGCTTCTTTTTGCACATCAACTTAGATTCCTGTTTCTTGCCTCAGTAAAACAAAGGACCTAATTATCACCTTATGGATTACTATATGGTGCTACATGTCAACACGTTGCCTCTCCTCCTCCGCGTTGTCTTCTGAATTTGTTTATTATGAGTTGATTAAGCTGCCCACCAGAAATGTGGACACTGTCTTCTTCGTATTTTTCAGACTAGTTTCTGCAGCATCTGCACAGTTTTCCTGACATCTCACCCTGTTCATTTTGAGATTAAACATTTGTCAATCTTGAAATTACTCGAACTCCACTCTTTATTAATTATGTAATATTTATGTGGGAAAATGTTAGAACATGGTATGAACCCAGCTTATCTACACAATTGATTTCTTATATTATTCCCTCCCACTGATTTACTTATGACACATTATTTCCAGCAACACAGAGAGAGAAAGAGGCAGGCTTAGCTCTGTTTCTAAACAAAATGTAACAGCGATGAAAACACTATGTTGATTAATTACTGGAAATGGTCTCAAAAACAAGCATATGTGATCTTGTTTGAAATAATGGATTTTTGAGTGGCTACAGCTGTACATCAGTTATTTTCTTTCTTGTTCTTACTGATCAAAAAAGCTGAAAATTTTTAGCTCCAACGTTGGGTTTTGTGCATAAAATCTGTTGTTTTGCACAAAAACTGATGTAAAAAGGCCCTTTGTGAAAATGTCACCAAAAAAAGTTTCAGTGTTAAAAAAAATAAAATCCTGAAAAATGCATAGAATTCTTTGTCATCTTTCTCAGGGAGAAGACATTTGATTAGTTTTGTTCTCAAGTGCATGAATGGGAAAGGCAAAGAATTGCATTTTATCGTGGTTCTTTATTAGTGAAGCAGACTATACCTCTGGAGAAACTCTTAAGTGAGGAACTAAAACAGTCTCCCTAAAATCAATCAGCCCAAGCTTTCTCTCCCTTGTTCCAGAAGTAGAATGTCTGCTGATACAAAAAGTGTGATGTTTTCACAGATAACAGCAAAAGAAGTTTAGCAGAGTCAGAAGAAACCTGCAGTATGATGATATTGTGGTCGAGGGTTTTTATTATATGTAAGTGGGGCTGGGAGAAAGGATCAGGAGAAGTAAGGCAGATAGTATCATTAGCAGCTATGCTTGTTGAATGTCCAATGCAGCATGAAATGCTACTTGCCAATATAAGAAATCACTGAATCTCCATATTTAATATTATCACCCTAATTTTCCATATTTTTATTTTTCCATATTCCATATTTTCCATATTACCTGGATTGGCTTGGAAAATGATAATTTTTTAATCTGTAATTTATAGGCATTCTGTTTTCCAGGCCTTGGGTCTGCAAGTTGAAACTTCTTGTCAGGTACAGTCCCACTGCTGGTAGTAGAAAATGTTTGACCGCAACCTTGTTCAAGTGCACCCCACTCTTGCATCGACCCTCACAAACAAGGCAAGACACAGAAAAAAATAATAAGAAATACTGTTGTCTTTCCACCACCACTCCCTGCAGACCTACACCATTTTGTGAAAGCTTTTTAAAATGTTGTCAGTTGTGCATTTCCCCTCTTCACCACATTTAGAATGCACAGTTTCCTCATTTTTTCATAGTGCCAAACATGATGTTCCTCTTCAGCAAGGCTCTTTCTACACCATCTGTTGCATAGGGATAGGATATTGCTGGAACCAGTTGGCTCCAGTGTTGAACACAAAATCCGGGTTTCGGTTTCCTCTGAAACATCCTTTGAGGTTGTATAATTCTCACCGTGGCCATATTTTGGTGGTGGTTTACATATATCTGTCTCATTTTCTGTCCTGAATATGGTTATATTGGTCTGTTTTGATTTTTACTTTTTTATATTTCCCCACTGTAAATACTCCTTACCTGATACATACAATGTAGCACACTAGATCATTTCTTCCCCCCCCCGCCCCCCGCCTGCCCTCCGACATACACACTCTATCCCATCCCCAATCTTAATTAATAAGCCACAATATGCATCCCTGGCTATCACATCTTGGAAGCACTGAGAAATCTATACTGTGTAACTAACATTATATAACCTTCAAAATATACTTTTTGGGAAGGAAAGCTTCATCAGATGGTGGTTTAAATCCTAAGTTCATAAATAATAAAGGGCTTCCAAATTTCTTTGAATTCATCCACTTTGATTTCTCCTGTTCCTAATCAAGCTTTATATGTATCCTCTGTTTTACTTTTCATCATACGCTGCAAAGAAATGACACAGTTCATACTTTCTTTCTTTTCCTTTCAATTTTCATAATTATTTTTGGTACTCACGTAATACATTTTGCTCAAGTAGTTCTAGACAGGGAATGGCAGATGTGTTCTATTTTAGAAACAGCCCATTTTGTATTGCTAAGGTCTCTCCCCTGATTCATTCCTCCATTTGCTACTGTGGAAATCCAGTGGCTCAGAATTAGACTGCTGACTAGCAGTGTCCTAGGCATCTCCAGCTAAAAAAAGAATCTGGTAGCCAGAGATGTGGAAGCATCTCTGTCAGAGTCCCTGAGGAGCAGGGACCTAGTCAGATTGGATAATACTGGGCTAGGTTTGGCCTCCTATAAGAAAAAGAACATCAAAAGTGAAGCATGCCTCCAACTGTGCCAATTTGGCAGGACAGCACTGATTAATTCTCTGCCATGCCTTTTTTACAACTGCTTTTAAGATATCCCAGTTTCCAGTGATGTAGACTCAAGTCGATTGACTTGTATTCAAGTTGGACTTAAGTCGCTTCAGTGACTTGACTTGGACTGGACTCAGCATTAAGTGATGCACTGACTTGACTTGATTTGTGACTCATATGTTTTTAGTGACTGACTTGCTGCCCTTGGTTCAGTAACATAACATATTCTTCCAGAAACTTTACAACTTTGAACAATGCTTCCATCTCTTTTTGCCTACTGGTCACATGATGATCTCTCTCAAGCCCAAAGTGTGGGCACATTTCTCAGAGGGGAACAGCAAACGGGTTAAGCAATGGGTTTGAGGCAGGCTTGAGGTCTACTCAGCAGCCAGTCCCCACTGCATATTGCAGGAGCCTTCTGAAACATTTCCTAAGAGCAGAAGATAAGATTCGCCCCCAGAGTGCAGGGTGCATTTCTCAGAGGGGTAACAGCAAATGTGTTAGGCAATGGGCTTGAGGAGGAAGGGTCCTGCCTTCTAAAGGTTTTGAAGCTTCAGTAATGGGGAATAAGAAGGATCCTATTCCCCATTTCTGAAAAATCCTCTAGCTTCAGAAACAGAAAGTAAGAAGGATCCTATTCCCCACTTCTGAAGATGCAGAGGGCAAAATAGCAAATGTGGAGGGCTGATTCTGCTTAAATTGTTAAAACTGACTTTATTCAACTCTGTCCAGAAATTCTGGAATATAGGCCATTTCCATACCGGGCTTCTGAAATGGTGCAGAGCAACCTCTCACGGAGGTCTTCTACACCATAGAGTGGACTGGCGTCGGCTACTTTTCGTAGTTCCACACCAGAATCCACTCAGGAGCGGCCGAAACTAGCCACGCTGTGTGTTTCTCAAAAACCTCTTTTTCGAGGTTTTTAAAAAGCATGGAGCGTGCAGCCGCGTGCCGCTCCGTCGCCCGGCTCCGAAGTGGATTTGCAGGCGCGCACAAGTGCGTGTCTGCAGATCTGCTGGGCCCGGGCTTCCAGCTGGCGAGCTTCTCCGGTTGGTGGAGAGCCTCCACCAACCGGAAGCCGCCGTTTGGGACGCCGGAGGACTGCGGAGCAGTGAGCTCGCGCTGCTCCATGTGGCGACGGACTTACCCGCTTTCAGGTAAGCTCTGTTTTTGGGCATTTTCGCCCGTTCCCCCCACACACATGTGAAAAGGGCCATAGGTTGGGGTATAAAGTTGACTCCCAGACTTGAGACTTGACTTGAAAGTATATTGCTAGGACTTGAGACTTGATTTGATACTTGGAATAAAAGACTAAAATACATGACTGCCAGTTTCTCTCCCCTCCTTCCTCTTTCACTCTTTGTTTTCTCAGTTGCTGAAAACTGACTTCAAAGTGCAAAAGTAGTTTGCACTGAATTAACTGATGGGGAGAGGAGAGGGCGGGACATAATCTTGCCCTTCCCTGTAGGCTTAGGCAAAAGTGTTGCTGCAGCCTCTCCTAGCGATGTGTTCTTCCTCATTAATAATGTCTACATATTGACCACACTCTGATGTTGTTTGGCCACACTTGTCTTGATTTTCATCTTTGGAATGTTGGAGAGAATGGTGAAAGTTACCTGAAATCTTTCAAAGCAAAGCTTAGGAAGGTTATTGAGTAACATTCCCAAACCGTGTCCCAAACAGAGATCTCATCCAAGGTCCACTTGATAGCTTCAGTCTGCCATCTTTGTTACTGAAGAAGGCAAAAAGATTGGCCTCTGGATAAACATAACTCTCATGCAAATCACATTTCTTGCCTTCAAAGTGTATTTTCACAAAGCCGAGTGATGTGTATGTTTTTAAAGAAAGAGGAAAATTGCGATGCTATTCAGTAAAGTATGCCTTAACATTTTGTGGTAGTTGTGATCCTTTATATAACAACTTGAAAGAAAAAAATGGCAATTAATGACTTAGGTTTTCTTTTAGGTACCAAACAACAAATGCTCTTGTACTGGCCCACCATCTCCACATGCACTAGGACTAACTGCTTGAGCAGATGCAGGCAATTTTTGGGGGCCCAAAGGCCACTTTTGCTGTGCCTGGATTTGACAGTAATGTCCAGTTTTAGCACACGCCGCCCCCCCCCCACACACACTGATTTGGCCTAAAGCAGGCCTGAGAAGAATTACATTTAAATGGAAAATTGCAAGTGCACTCAAAAGGACCCTGAGAGTCACAATGGGAACATGGAAGCCATCTGTGGACTGTGCTCTGCATTTTGCCTATTCCTGAGCTCGACTGTACATTGGTTTTGGAGCCTCATCCTGAAGATCTGTCTCTTCCACAAAGATGAGACTACATTTTTGGACTACAGTTCCCAGAATCACCCAGCCAATGTGAATACCCCTCATGCTGGCTAGCACATTCTGGGAGATATAATTCCCCCAAAGTAAATTTTCCTAAACTCTGCATTCTTCCTCATATCACTCCATATATCACATGGACCACAGCATTCCCCTACAGCAAAATGGATTCCTTGATTCAATAGGCTATCTTGTTTATCACCTCTCTCGGACCTGAATTTCCCTGATGAATGTGAAATTGGTGTGATAGAAGAAGATATCTTCTTCTGTTGTTTTTTTAAAAAAACACTTTCATATATCCAAACACATTTTGTTTAGCACCCTTTTCATGCTTTTTTTTTTTTTCTGGTTCATAAAGCAGCTACTTTTCTGGAAAAAGCATAGTGCTTAATATGCAATGCTTAGAGTACTTAAAGTCAGTGCCTGAATAATGAGCTCACAGGATGCCTTATTTAGTAGTTAATAACATTTTTGCTTAACGTGAGGAAAAGAAGTCTTTCTGCACAGCTCATTGTTTATCTTAGTGTATTTAATAAATTGTAACAACTATCTTGGGGGAAGGAGTGGTCAAATGAGAAAGTACTTAGATGTTCTTTCTCCAGGCTCTGTAATCTTCTGTAAATGTGTGCTGTGATTCAAAAAGGTGTCATTTTTAAAAAAAATTCAGAACAGAGGTTAAGGCTATGTTTGATGTAGAAAACTAAAACTGGAAAAAAAAGTGTAGATGTGAGTGACAGGCAGGACATTTTGATTTAGACACGGTGAACCTTCTGTATGATGATTCAGAGACATTAATCTGCATGGCCTGTAAACAGATGAAGCCACGATATCATTTTATTAATCACTCTCACCATCATGAATGCCTCTGGGGTTGCTACTCAATTTTGAAATATTTTATTCCTTAATCATATTTGCAATATTTCTTTCTTTTATTTGTCGTACCTCTAGACTGCTTGTTAAAGCCACATTTTTTTTCAGTGTGCAAACTGTTTATGAATATTAATTTGTTCCACCTTGGAGAGTAAAGTTGGGTGCCCATTTACTAAAAGCTTAATGATTTTTCTACTTACTGCCTTGATGCAGTCCTACTTGGTCCTTGAATTAACAAGTTCTGACATGAACGATGTAGCAACAGGATGAATGTTCCTGCAATATAACTCTCATGGAAAATAAAAGAAAAAAACCCACAGATGTCAAGTTTGACAATTGCTTCTGTATTAGGAATGCCATAAATCAGGGATGGGCCAAACGTAACCCAACCGGTCAGCCTATCTGGCCTACAGGCCATAAATGCTGATCATAATACTTACATAAGGATTTTTTAAGATTCTAAACTGGAAGCAATCACTGAGGCTTATTTATTGTATTTATTTTTTGAAAAAAGATATAGCTCTTATTTAGATGCATTCCCACAGCAATCGCATCTCAGTTGCCTAGGAGATTAATTCCATGCTCAGTGACATCATTAAACTTTTGATCAGCCCTAAATCCTATGTGGAATTTTTAAGGTGTCTTTTATGTTTTTTTAAAAAAATCAAATGAGAATTAAGCATTAATTTTGAACTACAGAACAAAGACTTCCATGTCCAGGAATTTAGGAGGAAAGGCACAATGCATGGCTAAGATATGGCATCATATCATATCATATCATATCATATCAACACAACCTTCTATTGCAGTCAAAATATACGGGGCAGCTTATTACATTAAATTCAGACAAAATTAATACAATCAATGAAACTAAAACAATAGAAAATTAAAAAATGAAAGCAAATATGGCCAAGTTGACCATAAGGAACATTTTAAGGTTGTTGTGGGTTTTCTGGGCTTTGAGGCTGTGTTCTATTAGTATTTTCTCCTGATGTTTCACCTGCATCTGTGGCTGGCATCTTCAGATCTGCATCTGCCAACCACAGATACGGGTGAAATGTCCAGAGAAAATACTAATAGAACATGGCCTCAAAGCCTGGAAAACCCACAACAACCTATGGATTCTGGCCGTGAAAGCCTTCGACTTTACATAGAAAATTCCAAGCCTCCGTTAGCATAATGATTTCATTGGACCAACAGAAAAGGTCACAAAATGTGTCAGAATAGCTTCTGCAGAGGAAAACGTCTACTCTGACTCAGGTTTCAAGGAAGTAGCTGTATTCGTGTCTTAGGACATAAAAAGGGAAATTCCAACCCATTAGCAGAGGTGTGAACAAAGACAATGGCTTCATGGTGCACTGCAGACATTAATACAGGAGTCCTTACTACTGCACATATAACAAAAGGAATCTTCTCAGAGAGAATTTTGAACCCTGGGAAACTTACTTTTGATTAGCAGATTTATTGTTTGCACTCATCAATACTAACCAGTGTAAAGCTCTGAAAGACCTGTGTCACCTTACTCAGTCCCTTGAAAATTTAGGGCTAGGGACATGGTTTGCATTGTTCTGGATCGTATTACATTCCATCCCACTCCCACAACTTTATAAATATGTTTTATAACCTGAGGCTTTAATATCTGCCTCTGAAGAAGTCGGTTGATATCCATGAAAGCTCATGCTAAAACAAAACCTAGTCTGCTAAAACAACATTAAAGCAAATCAACCACAAGTGGGTCAAAATCAGAAAGTCTTTGGCCCTTTCTGAAGCTTACCTGAATCCAGCATGGGGGCATGGGGGTCATGTGAGCAGCCTCTTGCGAGAGGCACTCGCATCCCCTCTGCTCCTGCTCCACAGCAGCTCCCTGCTGGTTGGCAGGCAGCGTGAGGGCTCCACCTCTTCCTTCCGCAGTGCAGCCGGGTATTTTCCCAGGCTGCGCTGGGGGAGGAAGCATGAGGGCTGCTTCTCCAGAGGCGCTGCGTGGACGGTAAGTGCATGTGGGGCCCTGGAGCAACACACGATCGCGCATCATTTTTGGCAAGAAGCCGAAAATGATATATTGCGCGATTGGCGCCTGCTGGCCCGGCAGCATCATGTGATTGCGAGGCCATCATGTGGCATACTCCTTGCAATTGGGCAATGCTCTGAAGGCCCTTTTGCATGGGAAATGGCATGCGAAAAGGGCCTTAGATTAGTGACAGATGGTCGAGAGAGAGGAGGTCAAATTAGCCTTCTGAGACAGAGAGTTCAACACTTTGGTACTTGGCCACTAATGTTGTTTCCGCTACTGTTGGGGTGAGGAAAAGCCTCTCCCTTACTTAAGGAGCAGGCAAGCTTGTATGGTAGAGGACAATCTTTAATGAAATCAGTAGAGTGTGTGCTGCAGCAACATATAGGAACCTGCTTTGTTCAAGGATTCTGCTAGATCAGTTGGAGTCCACTACGTACTTTGAATTCTGATGGGCTCCCATTTGTTGTTGCTTTGAACATTGTCAGCAGAGCAGGGGAGGTAGTGAGGCTGACTAATTTATCATCTCTGTTGCTTTAAAAAATAAGGAGAAGCACCATTGTCTCTTGTGTAATCTGTTAAACAAACCGTTAAGTAGTTTGCTCCAGAAGGTGCTGGCGTCATTCACTGGGTAGATACCCTTTTTCAAAAGACAGCTTATTTGTTTATTGTAGTTTTGTTAGAGGCTTGTAGCTTTGTTAGGTATTTGTTGTTTCTTATTTGTATTGTATTATTCGTATTATTATATGTTTGTAGTTTTATGTATGGTTATGTAGTTTTGTTGTTTGTTCTTTTTTTCTTTTTCTTTTTTCTTCTGTTTAATAAAAAAATGTTTTTAACGAGAAAAAGGACAACTTAATCTGACTGAACAGGTGGATTGATGCGGCTGCTGAAGGAGTTCTGGCTTAACCCTCTCTTACTGTTTTCAGGAGTGGAAAACTTGTGGGGTCTTGCATTGCTAACAGAGCCGAAACATAGAAAGTAAAGGTAGTGTTTCCTCCCACATGTTACCTTAGAACACAATTAATGGAATATTCCCTTTGAAGCCAATGAAAATAGGCTAGACAAAGCAGTCTGTCCTTTGTTTCATACGCTCATTTTACAGTGGTTATCATATTTAATAGACAAGCATTCAGATGCTCTGAGCAAATGAATTTTCATATCACGAAAGCTTAAGCAACACTAAAATAAATATTTCTACTAAGTGTAGCTAATTACTAATAAGATTGTTTCTTACCTAATCCTCTGGAGAAAGAAAATTACAATATTTTTCATTGTGTTACATATAAAGTTTATTAGCAGAAAAACAATCAATTAACACAGCAACGCTAGCTGGGAAGAAACAAAATGCTAGGAAGAAGTTACCGGTACTAATATTCAGAAAGTATCAGAAATAATAACTTGAGTGCTTCAAGAAAAATGGAAGTATGGAAGCAGGAGTTTGCGGTTTATGGCGCTCCAAAGAAGTAAAAAACATAAAATGTGTATTGCACAGATGCAAAATACAATTTAAAATTAGTGTGAGATTTTGTGTGTTCTTATCTCACATGATTAAGTTCTAATGAATGTAATCAACAAGTGGTAACACTATAAAAGTCATCCCTGATATCTTCAGGCATTGCTAAAAATTAATTTTCTATGCTAAATGCTTTTGCTCAACATGGGAAGAATTTAATGGAGCACAAGCAATGAACAGAATTTGCCTTGTTCTACAACTTCTATATATTAAACATAGATTTGAGAGATACTTTTATTATTAGGTGTGGTAACACTGATACCTTATTCATAATACTTTATCCTCATCTTTATTACCTGTACAAGGTATAACTTGAAAAAATAATTAATTATGTAATTCGTTTTGTGCATCCCAAGAAACATTTTTAACTTAATAAAATGTTATATTGCTTGTGACATTGCTTATTACTTACTGGTTTCTTTTTTTAGAGAATATCAGTCTGAAACAGTAGGAAATGGGTCTAAAAATTGTGAAAGGGCACAACCATCAAGATACCCCAAGAAAGCAGTTTTAGCCCCATGAAAGTAATTAAAAAAGTAACATGTCAACATGTCAGCCTCATAACAGGGGAAAATAAGTTACCAGTCATCACTTTTTTTTGTTTAGAAAAAAGGGCACATGTTGTTGCTTTTCTTCAAAGTTACAAAGTGTAGATAGGGACTGGAATATCTCTCAGTTGTACTTTTAGTTTTGACTGCTTACCTATCTGGGCACACCTATCAGTTTTACTTCATCCACATTCTGAACTTTTGTAAATGTTGGCAAATTCTGATTTTAAAAAATAAACTGAAATAATTTTCTTGTTTATCCATATCTGTTACTTGTGGTGCAGTATCTCCAATCTCTTCTATGTATTATGTTAAAGAAGGTGTGCTGATGAGAAATCAATGACCCTTCTTAAGAAAGGAAGTTACTCTATCTGTGTGGGAATAGCACTGTTTTTGCTGAAACACCCAGGACTCATGACGGAGAACCTTTTCAGATACCAAAGTAAAAGTTTTGTCATCTGGAGCAGGAATTTGGGATACAGTCTTAAAAGGTGAACCTCAGTGACATATAAAGTTGAAGATCTGACAGTGTACAAATGTGTAGCATGAAAGATATTGATTCACAAAACAAAGGATGTCCGTGTTTGTGAATTATGCTTCCAATAGTAGTAATTTTGTTTTGTTTCTTTGGTTTTGTTTAGTTGGTTTCTTCTTCCGTTCTCCTTAGGAATGCTAACTTAGAGTAGACATCTAGTGTGATAGTTGAAGATTTATCACAGGAAGACTGGACAAAGGCTGCTTATTTTGTTGTAAAAGCTGGACATTGTAAAAACATGGCTTCATATGATGCTATAAGATTTGAAAGGTTTGAAAGAAGGCATTCATATAATGCGATAGTAATGTTATAGTTTTGTATCACCAACGCATGATCACTGTTCCATCTTTTCCCCAGATCTGGAACTTAAGGAAGTGTACAAAAATGAAAGCAGATAGAGATAAAACACCTAAGGAATGCGTTTTAATGATATAGAAATAAATGTCTGGGAAAAGGTTTACATATTGGGCTGTTTGGGTTCTCTCTCTCACACACACACTAACCAAAATTAGTATTTTAGAGGATACATAGTAATATAACTCCCTCCAGCCCTGTGACTTTACTTGGCAATGCACACAGGGTGGGGTGTTGAGATACAGATGCCATTTCAGTCAGTCCAAAGAACATTTGCTCAGTCCTCAGTTAAAAATCAGTGAGCCTTGGGAGATACCTGTATATTCAGTTTATTTCAAAAGGGGATGTTTTGTAGATATTCCTCTGATAATGTTGCAGAAGGACAGAAACAGGATTTCAGGAGCTGGCTATCAAATCCAGTAAAAATTCTTTAGAAGCCTGAAGTAGTTGCCTTAATTGCTGGATCCTGGGTTCAACAGTTCCACTTTGGTGTTGGTCTTGAAGAAAAAGGCGCAGGAAACATGAGGGTTATAGAAAGCTATCAGACAGCAGTTAGCATCATGGGAGTCTAAGTTGCTTCATTAGACCCTTGGGGCTGTGATGTCAGTGCACAGTGACTGGGGAAGATGGCTGCTTTTGAAACAGAAGACACATGGAGAGAAAGCAGAGTTAGCAAATAGATATGACCAGGAGGCTTGAGACAACTTTAAGGCTCCATATAAGGCTCTTGATTGTATTGGCTGCAACCTGGCTACCCCTCAACAAAGAGTAGAATAATTTGTTATTTTGTCTGCAACATGACTACCCTTCAGCAAATAAATACTGGACAATTGGAGATGACTGAGGCTTCTAGAAATGAGTAAAATTCTTTTAAAAAAAATTTTGCAAAATTTATGTAATACTTTTGGGTTCCCTCAGTGTTATGGATTTCTCAGAGGGCACTCAAAAATCAGAAACCTATGTAAGAACGTTATCATCTCTTCCAAAAAAAGAAGAGAGAGAGAAAGAAGTCCTGTTCTGCTTAGCAACTGAACTATACAATCACGCTAACCATAACATCTCTGCACTATATACTCCATTGTCATATACTTACAGAACTGTTATACGCAGATTATGTGGTAAGTGGCAACTAGTGAGAAATGACAGCACTTCTGAAAGTCAAAACTGTCAGTCAAGCTGTTCAAAGAAACTGCTTCAATCTTGATGCTGGAACTTTTACCCAGATAGTTACAAAAATGTTCTTTAGAAAAGGAGAGGAATCAGGTTTTCAAGACCTGCAGCACTATAAATATTGGATGTATGTGTCTGTATATGCATTTGATAAGGCTTGAACATCTTTGCTGCTGTCCCTGGTGTCTTTTTGCTGAAGTTCTCAGCTGTGATCCCAATATGCTGACAGTGGGTTTTGCTCGTGGGGTTTGTATGGACGCTGCTTGCCAGCAGATTACTATTTGAGCCATTTTGAGATGATTCACAAACTGAAAGAGATAGTCATGGGGAAATGTAGATGCTCGTAGTTAGGTTAAAAGTAGTAGATGTTACATAATAGACTTTGTGTGTTTCAGCTGTGGGGTCACAGCCTGGGCTGGGTTCTTTCTTTCCAGATAGGAAATTCAATTTTGTGTAAAAGGACTCATGGCAGTCTTATAATTCATGTTTCACATAAAAAATAAATGCAAAGAACAAAATCTAGTAAATGTTAGTAATGATGACTGTGGCTGCAATCCTGCACTTGGAAAGAAACCAGGTGTGACTTAATGGCTGGGCCACAATATGTAGAATCACATAGAAAGGGACATCAGCAATGAAAGTGAACTTAGGGATACCTAACCTTAAAGTCTAATTGATTTCCGGGGAAGTGAGTTGTGACAAACTTTGACTGGCTACAAGAGCTTGCACTCCCCTTCTCTGATTGTAGCATGAATTGAAAGAATTCACCACAACTGCACACAATAATTTTTTTAAAAAACATTCATATCTACAGATTACATCTTTTGTTTTAACTAAAAGCAGAGTGTGCATATATGTGCATGGAAATCATTAAAAAGAAGACATACATAGTAAAAACAAAGTAAAATCAGCTTGAGTCCAGATGATCTGAAAGACTGTATCTCTCTGTATGAATCTGTCTGAGTTTTAAGATCTTTAGGAGAGCATTTTGTATTGGTCTAACCACTGTAACAGGCATGTTTGTTGAGGGCACCAGAAAGAGGCTTCTCAGTGGCTGCTCCTACACTGTGGAATTCCCTCCCATGGGAAGCTAGGCTGTCTACCTCCTTGCTCTCCTTCCACTGTCAGGTGAAGATCTTTCTGCTGTCAGAAGGCATTTTAGTTGGGGTGTGTTATCATCATCACCACCAGAACCACCACCAGCGTATTTTAACAGCTATTTAAAAAGTATTTTAAATTAATGTTTTATATGATTGTTTTTAAACTTTTATATCCTTTGTTTTTGAGAGCCAGCGTGATGTAGTGGTTTGAGCATTGTACTATGACCTTGAAGGCCAGGGTTCGATTCCCCTCTTGGCCATGGAAACCGTTGGGTGACCTTAGGTGTATCACCCACTCTCAGCCCCAGAAAATCCCATGACAGGTTCACCTTAGGGTTGCCATAAGTCAGAAATGACTTGAAGGCACACAACAACCATCCATTGATTTAACTTGATTTTGTTTTAATTCATATTATGAACCAGCTTGGATCCCGTACTGGGAGAAAGGCTAGGTATAAATTAAATGAATAAATAAATAAAATCTCATTTATTCTAGTAATGAATGACTGATGTGTTATTCTCTTGAGAATTGAAGTCAGGTTGTTCCTTGTAAATTTTGTTGTTCCTTCAGTGTAGTAAATTTTAGCAAATGAACAGTGGCTTTTTTGGTGTCGTTTTTTACACCTCTGTTTGGCTACTACATTTATTCCTGCACCACGTTACAAATCTGTTGCAAGGCCATGTCACATTTTTCTACCTTACTCCTTACATCACAGAATAAGGTAGTCTTTAGGTCAATTTTCCCATCTTTTGCGTCAGAAGAATATACTAGGAAGAATGGCAATGGAAAAGAAACTTTAGTCTATAAAAGTAACTTTTCCAAGCTCTATCAGAAAAAGGAGAAATTCTTGCTGTGGCAAGTGTGGTGAGCAAATTTTTGGAAACTAGGTCACAGAGGGGATTATTAAGTAAGAGACATCCTATCCCAAGGACAAATGTTTGGCATCACAAACAAAGCCTTTGATCCCAAATGTAAAGAAACTCAGAAAACCAGTCAGGTATCAGCCAGCTCAGAAGAAGTATTAATACCCAAATCATTGTTGTTGTTGTTGTTGCTGCTGCTGCTGTTGTTAGTCGGAGAACTTTCTTAACACACTTATACTAAATCCATGAAACAGCATCCATGAAATGGTATTCTAGACCTTTCTTGCTCCTGTGCAGTACTTCAGTGTCTTGGATTGGATTGGAAAATCATAAAGGGCTCTCTCCATTTGCTTTGGCGTCTTCTATTTATAAAAGGCCCGGTATTTAGAAAAAAAACTTATTGCCAGGAAGAAAGTCTTTTTTCCCCCCAGTCGTCATTATATTCACAGGCATGTATTTTGTTTTTGTACACCTGAGGTACCTCCCGTGTAGTTTTCACAAACATTTAAGGTGCTGTCTTGTTAATGGGGTTCATACAGAGCTGTTTCACCGTCATTATGCAAATTTCATGAGTTAAAAGCCGCTGGTTGCTTGCTACAATAGATCTAACAGAACTATCTAACCATGTAGTATGATTTTTTTCATTAATCCTCTAAATGCAATCTCTGTTTGAGGGGACATTACAAAGAAATTGTGTGGGTTTTTTTCTCTTTTTTGGTTTTGTTTTACTTCATTTAAATAGTGGAAACAAAAATAAAGTGGTTGAAAACACATCCTGCTAAATTATTGGAGTATTTACTTCTCTTTTTTTCTCATTCTTTCTCCCACTCTCTTTTGGAAATAGAAATTATATTTTTACCATGACTATTTTTGATTTGGTGTTTAGTAGTGTGTTCATTCAGTGTTTAGTGTTCTGGGCTTAAGGCAGAGAGTCATTAAAGAACAGCAGGAGATCTATTCTGAGGAGTCAATGTGACATATTTTTTTTCCCCTCTGAGTTACATTGATTTATTTTTATTTTGCATAACGGTGACCTGATTCTCATTTTGTATTGCAAAGTTTAGGCTACATTTCTGTACTTCTTGTTTATAGTGACTCAATTGAGTCTTCATATAGGAATAGGAAATTTCAAATCTTTCACAAGAAATGTATTGGTAATTTTATCAAAGGCCCAAGAACATTTGGCTTTCCTTAACTCCTTCTAGCTAGTGTGGCTGTATAAAATATAATGGAAAAATAAAAGCATTTGTGTCTTTCCTTTTCGTTGCAAAACAATACTTGAGGTGGGTACAGCTGATAGACTAAAGCACATCAGAAAGGGAATGTCAGCTTAATCCAAAATCTCATTAAAATAAAGTAGTTCCAAAATAGTGATTACATAATCTGCAACTGTCCCAATTTGGCAGGGACAAAACCAATTAATCTCATAATCCCACTGTTTCAGCTACTTTTAAAATGATGCAGTTCCTCCCTTCCTCCCATTTTTCCGCTTTGTCCTTAAGCTTACTTCAGTTGCTGCAAATGAGTTCAAAGTGGAAGAATGCTTTGTAGTGATTTTACTCAGTAGGGGAGAGAGGGTAGGAGGTTGTAGAATCTGGTCCTTCCCATAAGGCTCAGATTAAAGCAAACTGCTGCTGCCTCTCCTAGTTTGTCTACTCTTCTTCATTAATAGTATTTGCTATCTGGACCACACTCTGATGCTGCTTGACTGTATGCATCCTAGTTTTCATCTACAAAATGTTAGAGGGATGTGACTTTCTCTGGCTGCCTGATGAGCTTCTGAATGCACAAAAGCTATTCCTTTGGTAGCCTGAGGGGGCAGGAAGGTTCCCATGGAAGAAAGTGGTACCTCAAAGCACTCTGGTCCTTAAGGTGGAGGTGGATGACGTTTCAGGATTAAGGACTTGATTCCCAGCAACAGGAAAATCTAGTTTTTTTTTTTTTAAGGCTTAATGAATTTAGTGAATTGTTAATGTGCTAAAAAAAAATCTAATTCAATTGAATTTACATCAGAACAGGGACATTTAAGATTTCTGCCAAGTTGCCATTGAAATGTAAAGTTCAAGTGCCTGCACTAAAACCCTAACCAGAATGAAATTGAAATATGCCACCTATGGTGATTCCTGCTTTATTTGTTACCGATTTTTCACCTGCATTCTTAGTGAAAGTTCTAGGGTTTTAAGGTTCAGTTCAGTTTCCTGGGATTGATGTTTCAGTTCAGTTCAGTTTCCTGGGATTGATGAAAATTGTCTTTGTGGTGACTGGTATGTGCCTACCCAAATGTATGGATAAATTAAGGATCATTTTATTAACAATCTAATTCTGATATGCAGCAGAGCTGCTTAGCATGGTATATACTGAAGCAGGTATAGTCTTACCTCCTCATCAGCATGGCAAGGAGGAGCCATCCCAGAGGCAAGCTAATCAATCTAGCTTGTCCCAAGGCAGTCTATTTCAAGGAAGCCTGAATGTGTTAGCTCTCCCCTCAAGCCCCAAGCCCTAAAGAAAAAAGCCAATCACAGTCACTCCCAAAAATTTCCACCTTTCCTATCTTGGAGTCCCATAACTCAATGGAGAAGTCCAAAGAATTCCCTTGCACCAAAAGGTGCCTATAGGTGCTCACTCATTATTGACCTAGATTTCACTTGCTTCACGAAACGGCTACAAGTGACCAAATATTAATTATTACAAGTAAATATTAATCTAAATAAATAACTTTAAGTATAAATCACTGAAATTATATTCAAGCCAATAGCTTTTTTAAAAAATTAAAGCACTACCCAAACTAATTTTCCCATATTACCATAAATCAGTGCAAGGTAGGCAAAACACCCTCCCCCTGTGAAGGCCAAGAGAGAAGCAAAATTCCCATCTGGCCCCCAAAAGATAACCAGCCAAAATCTGTACTAGCTTCCAGGGTGGGTGGGACAAGCAGTGTTGAAAGACAGCAGTAGTGGGACTGTGCAATGATTTATAAACTCTCTTGCTCCATCCCCGCTCCCACTTTGTGCATCAACATAAAACAGTGATGGCATTGGGTTTTTTTTTTCTCTCCTTCTGGGAGGGCAAATGATGGTCCCCTCCCAAGACGTTCACTGTTCCCAGTGATGCAAGGCAAGGGACTGTATTGCCCACCCAGTCAGAATAAAGAGAAAGACAGAGAAAGTATATGGATAAGCTAAGGTCTCCTTTATTACGTATTTAATTCTGATCTGTAGCAGGGCTGTTTAGTGTGGTATATGCTGGAGCAGGTGTAATTTTATCTCCTTTCCAGCATGGCAACAGTGAGCACCAGAGGTAAGCCTTGTCCCTGGCCAGTCTCTTCCCAGGAAGCTTACACATGTAGATCTTCCCCTCAGGCTCCAAGCCCTAGGGGAAAATGGTCTGGCCGCATGTTGCCAGAAGTGGAACTTCAGCCAAATTGGAGTGGAAACACTCTACAATTCTCACTCTCCTCATATTTTTGTCCCGATTTTCATTCATTCACCCCTCTAGTCAACACATCTATTCAGTTTCTCTCATTTTCTCTGTAATATATGAACACACAAGAATACACAAATGCACAGAAACACAAACACCCAAGTAACCACACACTTCCCCTCCCTTCACCCCTATTACTCCCTACACACACACACACACACACACACACACACACAAACACAAAACAACACCTATTCAGGATTGCAAGATCAGGAGGATCCCAGGTTCTGACATTCTGGGGTCCAAACCCTAAAGCTAGAGACTTCCCCTGGTGAAGTCATTGGGGTCTGTGATAACGGAGTTTTCCCATTATCTAGATAACAGAGTTTAAGCGAGATAGTTCTCCCTCACACCTACAAAGGGTTAATGGACTGCTAGGGTTAGGTCACATGAGGTAGTTGGCCAATCAGGGTGGAGACAGGAGAGATGCTTCTAGAAGCTTTGAAGAGACTATGGCCCTTTCCACATGTGGGGGGGGGGACGGGCAGCCGGGTAAGTCCGTCGCGACGCGGAGCAGCACGAGCTCACTGCTCCGCAGTCTCCGGCGTCCCAAATGGCGGCTTCCGGTTGGTGGTGGCTCTCCACTAACCGGAGAAGCTCACCAGCTGGAAGCCCGCCCCCGGCAGATCTGCAGGCACGCACTTGCGCGCGCCTGCAAATCCGTGTCGGAGCCGGGCGACGGAGCGGCACGGGGCTGTGCGCTCCATGCTTTCTAAAAACCTCGAAAAAGAGGTTTTTAAAAAACATGCAACGTGGCTAGTTCCGGCCACTCCTGAGTGGATTCTGGTGCGGAACTACAAAAAGTAGTCCACGCCAGTCCACTCTACGGTGCAGAAGACGTCCATGAGAGGTCGCTCTGCACCATTTCAGAAGCCCGGTGTGGAAATGGCCTATGAGGAGAGTGAGGGATGCCAGAGAGGCAGACAAGGCTGCTTCCTGGCCTTCCCCAATATACCATCTCAGAAATGACCCACTTCTGTGAGTAGTTTAGCTACATTCGTTTATGTAGTTTAGCTTATTATTTTGGACACTTTGGCTGATCTTGAGAATCTATCTGTGTTTATAACTACTTGTAACTATCAAGCAAACCTGAGGGGAGGAAGCCCTTTCATGAGTGTTATTTTCCTGTTTACCTTGCATGTTTAATATAAATACTTTCCTGTAAAGCTCTGTTCCTCTCCATTCCCATGCATTCCTCAGCCCACATGTGGATAGGATTTCTCTCACTCACAGGCGGAAGTGAGAGAAGGAAAGGGACATTTGAACATAGAGATTGTGAATTCCCAGGCAACGTCCCACTGTGTTGCTGTAGAGGGGGCTAAATGAGTGGGTGGTGGCGGCGAAAAATTAAGACAATTCCCTAGCTCCTATTCAAGGCTGAAGTCGGCATTGAGAGGGAAAAGGGCCCCCTTTCCCTCCGAATCTCCACAGGGTCAGATCCTCGTGATATGACAGAGCTGGGAGAAGGAGCTGATAAACTGATTAAGTGTGATACTTTAAGATTCAAACACAGTTACTGGGAGCATGTTATTTAAATGAATATCACAAAGTCTAGGGTCTCTTCCATACTGCGCAAAGTGCTCTGCTCTAATTGTGTGCTGTGAAAGTGACCTAACAGTTGTAACAATATTTCTCTAATTGAAAATAGTTTCTTTGTTTTGAATAGGGAAAAAAGACCACCGAACTTTCTCCAGCTTTTACTTTTAAATGCTTTTCCAGCACTGCTTTTAACGACTTTTGAGAATTGTTGTCAAACCAAGTAAAAAAGAAAGTTTTTCAACCTCTGCTTTTAATTGGTCCCTTCAATCAACCTCTGCCCCTCCACCCCATACATTCTTCAAAATTAGGTTGTGGAATTCTTCTTCTTCATCTCTCAAATAATAATTATTATAATAGTAGAATGCTAATATTAAATATTTTGGGAAGTGGGAAATGATGGGGATGGTTGATAAACAAGGCAGGAGAAACCAACAAGGCCATCCAATCTGTGGATGTTTATTTAGGAACAAGTCCTATTGAGGTTAATGAGTTTTGCAATTTTAAAATGCTGAGAATCTGACATATTCATGCTTTCAAGATTTTCTTGATGGGTGGAGAAAATGTTGAAGAAGCGAACAGAGAGAGGGAAGGAGACATAGGAGTAAAGACAGAAAGAGATATGGGAAGAAAGGGAGGAAACAATTGTAGCCAGCATTAGGGCAAAGGTAAAAAAGAACATGAGATGGAGGGAGGGCAACAGATTAGGGAAGGATAGGTACAACTAAGAAAGGCAAGGAGGAGGAGAAACACAGGCCATTTCTGCACTACACTGTCACAGTGCTATTATTCCACTTTCAACATCCTATGGAATCCTGGGGTTTGCAGTTTAGGGACATTTAGAATTCTCAGCCAGAGAGCTCTTTGGCCTCAGTAAACTACAAACCCAAGAATTCCACAGGATGCTGAAAGTGGAATAATAGCACTGTAACTGTGGAGTGCAGAAATGGCCACAGATAGAGAGAAGCCAAGTGTTCAGCCAGGACTTTCTAGTGGGGAAGGGGAGAAAGGGAAAGAGGATGAAAAACAGACACAGAAAGAAGAGAAGAGAAATATGTTTAGCCAGGAGCTCTAGGGAAGATGAGGTCAGAGGACAAGAAACAGAACAAGCAGATTTGGAAAGAAAAGAATAAATGATTGTAGCAGGACTCATGGAGATGAAATAAAAGGAGAAAGAAGACAATCTGGAGAGAAAGAATGGAAACAGAAGAATTTAATCAGATACTGTGATGGCTTGGGTGGAAGTAGAATGGATAAATGAAATTAAGAATTAAAAGAGAATGGAATCAAAAACTGAAGCAGCAACATAAAAATTCATTCCATATGTTTAATTCACAGTGGTGCCAACCACATAAACCTCAGACTAAGAAGTGAAATTGAACTGTGGCTTTAACCATTTAAGGTTATGGTGTGAAAGGTAAAAACAGAACTAAAAAAATTTAGCAATAAAGCAGGAAAGCCACAAGGCATTTTTCTGTACAGAAAATGTTTTTTTCTTTCTGCACAAAGACATTCTGTAGTTGGGGACTAATTCTACACAAAATGTGTACTTTTTCAGAGAATTTTGTGCGCTAGGTAACAATATTTCTACATAGAAAAGAAATCATGGGTAATTTTTTTTCCTGAGCAGCGAATAGACTTTGAAAACTGCTGAGTTTTTGAAAACTTTCTTTCAGGAGGAAGAAATTGTCCATTGTTTCTTTTGAGAACATTAGTAAAGAATTGCAGTCCTATATTCAGCCACTCCTGAGGCTGCAAATACTGATGCTACCTGGAATTTAAAAATTTTGCAAGGGAGAAAAGGGAGGAGAGGAAGTTGCCAGGTAGATCCCCTGGAGAGTCTACATCAGCTGCTCTGAAGAATCATGTAGCCGCAGCTTGCACAGAACACCAGTATTCTTTCCAAGGTGTCAGCTGTATCTAGAAATCACTCCTCTCACCCTTAATCCTGGAGAAGAGGGGCTAAGCCCTGAGTCATGGGAACCCAAAAGCAAAACTGGCTCCCCCCAAAATCTGCCAGTCTATTCTGTGACTCATACCTCCTGCTTACACTCAGCCTGCTAGTCAATTCTTCTCTGGCCTTCTGCTCTTTCCCTTATTCCCACCCTCCTTACAATGCACTGTATCTAGCACTTTGCTTCTGAAGCTAAAGAAGGAGCAATATTCTTCCAGGCAGAGAATAGCCTATAGGCAGTCAGATGGTTGTATAGCTTAGTGCTCCCTACAACCTGATGGGAAAAGACTGTTGCAGGAGAAAGGTTCATGTACAGCCCAGCTTGGTTCTGCTCCTACCTTTGTCTTCTTTTCTGAGTTACGGCATACATCTGGCTGCTTCTTTCTCCTATGTGCTCTTTATTTCTTTGTCTATATTGGCAAAATATAAGCATTTGACTTATTACAAAAACAAATGATGCATTGTTTCTCCTACAGTGGTTTTTCCTTCCATCCCCCAGGCTGTAAAAAGAAGATTTGGTGTGTTGAGGGTCATAGAAAGTGAGAGTGAGCCATGGGCCATGGATTTCCCACTTGTGCAGTTGACCTTTACAAATAATGGCCAACACTTTCAGTCAGATATTGATTGGAAGCCATTAAATAAATAAATTGTAAAAAGAAGAAGTCCTTGCAAATAAACTTGCTTTATTACTATGTTTGTTACCATTTTACTTTTGGGGAAAAAAATCTAGACTACCTTTTCATTCTAATGTATTCTATGGTGTTGTACAATATAATATAATTTAAAAAATCACACTCGTATTATACTCTGTATTATTTAAAACTGACAGACAAGAGTGCCATAAAATTGTAAACAGAAGCGACCCATTGTAAATTTCTGGGTGAATAAAAATGTTTTTTTCCTGGCACCAAAGTGGCTGTTATATCAATGCCAGTGAAAAGGTCCCCTGGGTGCACATTCCAAAATCATGTTTGTGCCTTAAGGCATATGAGGTAACATACTGAAATTGAAAGCAGAATTAGAAAATAAAATAATTTAAAGGAAAAACTGAAAGCTAAAAGCAACAATCAAGAACAGACGCAAAACAGATCCTAGGTTCGGCTGGAGATGCCCTTATTTCAATATAATAATTTCGTGCATGCTTAAATATCTCCTTTCCCAGTCAGTATGAAAACTGAAAAGAGTCACTACTAATGTGTAGCAGTACTGTTTCTTCTGTGCAAGGTGGATGAATGATCTAAGTTAACCAGTTTGGGCTTTTGAAAATAAATTCCATGTGCAGGGTGGCAAAACAGGATGAAACAGTGTGCAGGTTTGCATTGTGTGTACATATGCCAAGATAATACATAAACACAACTTTAGATGTCATTTGTTGTTATGTACCTTCAAGTTATTTTAGACTTACATCAGTCTTGAGATAAACCTATCACAGAGTTTTCTTGACGTGATTAATCAGAAGGGGTTTGCTTTTGCCCTCCTCTGGGTCTGAGAGAATGTGATATGGCCAAGGTCACCCAGTGAGTTTCCATGGCTGAGCAGGGAATAAAATCTTGGTTTCCAGCAGTGCTCAATACACCATGCTAGGTCTATTAGAAGTCACATAATTTAAATAAAAATAAAGTACAACCCATGATCATCATCATCATCATCATCATCATCATCATCATTATCATCATCATCATATTCCTCCTTCTTTTCCACATATATCAAAAAATCTAAGGGCAGCTTACAAATAAAATTAATACAAACAGGTTAAGATAGTTTAAAGCAATAAAATTAATTTAAATAAAGTAAAAAATGTATTGTGCATAATGAGGATTTAAAAGATTGAAGTAGTTTAAAATTATTTGTATTAGCATTTAAGACCAATCAATGTGGCCCAAAGGTTTTAGTGACCATCAACATTTTTACTTGACACCTAAACGAATTCAGTGTTGGCACCAATTGGGCTTCCATGGGAGGGCATTCCACAACTGGGATGCCATAGCTGAGAAAGCCCTCTTTCATGCACCCACACAGTGTATTGATCTCACTGGTGGGACACAAATGAGGGCAGCCAAGCAGTTACCAGTTCTTGTGCAAGTTCCTATAGGGATAGAAGTTCTCTCAAGTATAATGGTCCAAAGCCATTTACCTGCAGTTTAAATTTTGTTACAGGTATTTTGAATTCAGACCAGAAGCACGTTGGCAGCCAGTGCAATTCTTTCAAAACTGTGCTATTTATATGATTTTCCAGTCAGCTGCAAAGGTGCTGCATTTCGCAGTAGCTGCATTTTCCAAGTTTTCCTCAAGGGCAGCCCCACCTACAACACACTACAGCAGTCTAATCAGGAAGTTGCCAATGCATGCACTACTGTGGCTAGGTTATCCTTAGCAGTGGACAAGTTTTTCTTTCACCCATATTCAGTTTTTAACTCTCAAGTTCCTTCTGTCCTGTTTATTAAGAAAGGTGTTCCTTATTATTACCCCTCTTTACTTAGCACGCTCGGGAAAGATTGTGAGCAGGTGACCTACATGCTAGTACAATGTGCTGTCCATGTGCAAATTGCTGGGAAAATTCAAAAACTCTGTTTTCCTTTCTCATGGTTCTCTTTCTTTCAGTCAGGCCTTGACTGAGGATCTCATCAAATAGAGAACATGCAGGACTGTCCTCTGTAAAGCAGGGCATATGGCCCCCATACATCTATGAGGCATGTGTGTGACTGTGTGTGGTTGTGGGATGAAATGTGCGTAGTTCTGGCATTCCTCTTGCCTGTATCTTCTGGGCACTATTTTCTGTTTTACCTCAGCCTGATTGAAATATGGAGGTATTTTTAAAAAAGGGATTTTAGCTTCATGGTTACATTTTCAGGTTTATCTTCCACAGAATGTTAGTGTTATACCCTAGAAGTAAGGTCTCAGGTGCATTTAACTTTAAGAAAAATCTATAAAGATTTGTACTTTTGGACTGTTTTCCAGTGTTTTCTTTTCAAATGTAAAAAGTGTAAGAGCTTTACATGTTTTTTAAGACAGCGTGGGGATTATGGGGAAAAACCGAGGGGCCTCCTTTGGGGAACTCTTTGACTTCTGAGAAATTATTTAGGGATATGTTTCATAACATAATACATATTATGTTGTGATCTGCTGAATACCTCAAGTGAATTGACAAATTTTCTATAATCTCTGTTTAATAAACTATAAAGATATTCAGTTTTTACAAGGTCACATGATTCCCATCCTGCCTCAGAAACATATTTCTACTAGGTCAACAAGATCAAACCAGAAGTCTCTGTTGCATGGCATGTTCTCCTACATGAGGTTGTCCATGGCATCTATAGAAATCAACCATCAGAAGATGTTGAACAATTACATTTTAAGATATGTGCCTGCAAATGGCATTGCTCAGTGTCTTGCTCAGGGTCACACAATGCCTTCTTTGTTCATGAGCAGCCAGCATTGGGCCAAAATCTCCTGCTAGAGGCACCTTCCAACAGAAGCCAGGCCTGGGTGCAGCTGCATGGCCTGAAAACTTTGGCTGGTGTGACTTTACCTACTTTTCAAAGTCCTGGGTCTGAGGAGTGCTACAGGCAACACTGGGGAAAAAGTCCCCTGTTTCCAAGTTGGATACACTTTCTTAGGTCACCTGCCTACTCTGAGGACCTCTATCTTCCAGGCATTTTCAAAGAGAGTGGAGCCATGGAGATTGTCAAGAATAGTGCAAGGCTCCCTCAAGGCAGCAAATTTGCTGCCACTTTGCCTAATGGCCTACCTTTAGGGTTGGTCCTGAGAACAGCATCAATGCCAGAAGTGCTTCCATTAGTGCATTTCTAGATCCCACCCAGTATGTTAAAGTCTATAAACAAGCATCTAAGCAAGACGTCAGAGTCTAATGCATGATAATGCCCTGTATTCTACCCACAGTTTTAGGTGTCGCCTTGGCCATAAAGCCAAGATAACACTAACAGGTGCTTACTGACTTATATCTCTTTTGTTGTCAGAGGTTATGGTTTGCTATGTTTTAGTGACTGCCAAGGGTGTATTATTGGTTTGTTGATACATCTGTTCTGTTTGCATTAATTTGACTATTCTTTCTTGATGGATGGATTTCTTCTGTAACACAGAATTGCTAACCAGGTCTCTGCAGCAGGGAAATAAACAGAAAAGGCAGAGCCAGATTTCATAATTTTTACTGACTTGGAAACAGACACCACTTGCACTGATGAAGGTGTTAAGCTAGGAAGGAGGTTGCATTTAAATGAGTTTTACTTTATGTTTAAAATCATGTCCATCCCATTCTTTGAAGGAAGCAAGCAGCAATGATTTTATGAACAGTCTGAAATACCGCATACCGTGAAAAGAAAACCCACAAAATGATAGAACTGGAGCAACTGCTTCCTACAACAACTGGAGAGAAAGCAAAACTATAGCAGAATTCAGTATAAGAGTCAGTAGTTAAACAGTCAGTCAGTGGCTTCCCAAGAGACCTTATGAAATAATCATTTTTTAAAAACTGGTTAGTGGAAGATGAACAGTGATGCGACCAAATAAATCTGTGTGTTGTACAGAGACTGGGGGTAAATTAGTTTTGAAGGCTACATTTCCTGGAATCACTTAGCCATTGATCATGATGCCTGGGATACTGTGGATGGTATTATCCCCAAGATAAACTTTTTTTTTAAAGCTCTGACATCACTGTGCAAGATTTAGGAATGGGGCAAACCAGGTTGACTATGAAAGCACCTGTGCTCAAATTCTTATGAATGGAATAAGCCTTGTACAAGTTCTCACACTTTGATTCTACTTGCACGAGCATGTGGAACCCAATTCCCAAAGGAGGTTCAGCAGGTTGGATTAGAGATGGAATGAATCTTCAAAAATATTTTTAAAATGGCTGAACAAGATGTTTCTAAAGTGTTAGGAAATCCTGAGTAGGAGAATCCTGGAAGGAAAAAGGTCTTCACAATTCCAGACTTATTCTCCATAAAATTTGTATGTGATATTTTTGCACAGGGAAAAATGTCTGATATGATAAAAAGAGCAATTTTTGCACAGACGTAAAATATTGTTTCCTGAGTGGCAATGCTGATTTCTGTGCAAAGAAACCATGTGTGAATTTTGTACAGTACAAGTCCCCAACTACAGCATTTTCTATATAGGGAATAGTAATTTTCTGCAAAGAAAATAATATTTCTGCACAGATAATGATTTTTAATGATTTTTACTGTGTCAACATTGTTGTTCAGGACTTGTTCAGCTTAAAAATGCCATGTGCAAATTTGGCACAGAGTAACTTCCAAACTAAGCATAGTTTTTGAAAGCTTCAGTGTTTTCAAAGATGTTCTCATGGGGGGGGGGGGATGCTAAACTTACTTGTTTCTTTCTTTGAGAAAAAAATAGCAAAGAATTGCATCTCTAACATGAGTAGCTCTTTTAAAATTCGTGCTAAACTCTAAAGTGGACTGTCTACCCCACTGACATCAGAACTACCGAACTCCATTGAAGCAAGCCTTTCCAGAACTCTTACTGTTTCCCTCCTGCAAGGGAAAGAAAAGCCACATAGTGTGGATGAAAGATCTCAGCAGGCTATGAACAGCATGTTCAGATGACTTGAGTTGTCTCAAGGACTCAACACCTGCCTGCTGTTCTGTTCCCTTTGCCCACCTCCTACGTAGGAGAAAGGAATAGCAGGTGGGGAAATGCTGCCAACTAGAGTAAAAAAAATAAATAAATCAAAACTGCATGTGAGGCTTTTCATGAATTTGACATAACAGGTCAGAAGTCTTATTGATTTGGGGGCTGAGGATGAGGTTGCTCACCCAGTCCTCCTAAGAACTGTGTTGCTGAAACAGAGTAAGGGCCATTTAATCCAGCATACCAAATTTGATACAGATTCAAGATTGTGGATTTCCTTCACCCCCACAGCATCTCCTTATGCACCAACTCCCCCCACCCATCCAACATTACAGAGAGTTGGCGAGGGGGTACTACTGAATGGGATAGATAGTGGATAATCTCTAAAAACTAGATAAAAACATCTTCTGTAATTGGAGTTGTGTTCAGAGAGGGTCCTCCAACAAGATTTGAGGAGATCCTTTATAAATCCTTTATGAATTTCTCAGAGCTCCCCTGCCATGGATAACTTCCCCCAGAGGTAAGCAGTGATTGCCTTCCAAATGTCACTCCCTTAATTACTGTCCATTGGCTATGGTGGCTGATGGGAAGCATAAACAAACAAATACCTGGAGGGCTACCGCCCATGACTCTGCATTCAAAGGAGCCCCCCGATTCTCTTTCTAGCATTTTCAAAGGGCTAGAGGTGTGGCCTTGTGAAGAAAAGGCAGGGAAAAAACTAGTTGAATGCGCTTAAAATCCTACTCACTGTTTCAGCTGGCATTTGTGACAGAGGCCTGAGCTGGCTCAAAAAGCAGAGAGGAAGATGCTGATCTTGTTTATTCTCATCATCTGGGAGGCAGAAGTATACTGCCTTTTTGAAAGCAGATTTTCTATTTGACTGCCATTGGTAGACAAATTCTATCAAAAGGGTTATGTCTCTAGGAAGATTCTCCATATTAACAAACAAACTAGCCATTCCGCTGACACTTTCCTCCCTCAGATCAAAAATGTGAGCAATTCTTTTTGTTACAGGATCTACAAATCCTTTCAATATAAATTTGAAAGGCATATCATCAGACCTTATTTTCTTAAACAGTTAAAGCAAATCTTGTCCCAGTGCATTTTTCAAGCAGTAGTTTTCAGCAGTGACATTTTCACATTAATTAATAATAAATTTCGTTTGCCATAGATGCTGTGGACTGAGCAAATGTGATAAAAAATTGATGCAATAATAGCTTTCCATTTTTCACTCCTTCAAATCAAATGTCTGCAAGTAATGTACTGTGTAATATTCTCTGTTAACAAATTGCCTATTGATGGTAATAAACGGTCCTGGTATAACAATCAAGTGTCTTTAAAGATTCTTCCCTATAATCTCCAGAATGTCTCTGAGTAAATGTAGTATTCAGTGTAGATGCCCATTGATTGAATCTATGAATGTATGAGAAAATTTTACATGAAGAACAGTGGGAGACTGAAGGCCAAACTACATATTGCCTTTAATCAATAGCATGCAGCTACATCATTGCCTTTCTCTTACTCAAAAGTAAGGTCTAGGAGACTAAGCCAGATCAAGATCTTAGCACAGTACAAAACAGGGAGCTTTAGTTAACTCAGTTAACTGGGTTAGTTAACATAGTGCTCCCCACTATGGTCCCAATTCAGAATAGTACCTGTGTCTGCAAGTCGCATAGGGAAATTTGGAAGGTGTCTGATCCAGTTCAAGACCATAGAGAGGAGAAATAGTTGAAGACCCCTTAGCTCCCAGAAATAGCTTTCCATCTATACTGGATATCTCCTCCATGCTGAACTTGGAGTAAGAAAAAAAGCAGCAAAAGTAACTTTATGTCACATATGTAAGATAACGCACAGTTTGGAGCTAGGAATAACAGTAGAGAATACATATGATACTGGTAGTTGTAGTGGTGATAATTTAAACCTACAAATGGCAATGTGATATTGGAAAAGTAGACATTTAAGGCCCTTTCTGCACCACGCCCCCAACCTGCAATGGCCATGGGATTGAGACAACATCATACAGAACTATTGTTATGATCCTGTCACGATCCCATGGCCACCCATCGCAATCGCAGATTAAATCATTGACGAGTTTCTCCCATCAAAGAACCATGATTGCATTGTCCTCCTGCCTCCTTCCCACATTTACCTGCAGTGCAGAATGTCAGGAAGCTCAATAGCTGCACTTCTTCCCCCAGCACAGCCTGGGAAACTGCTGACCCTATGCTGTGGAAGGGAAGGGTGGAGCCATTGCACTTCCTCCTGTCCATCAGGCAGCTGGTGCGGAGGGCAGTGCTTCTGTCATGCTCCCCTCCCAGGAGAGGATTTCCCCAGATCCCCACGCAATGGCTTCAAGAACAGGTAAGGTGTGGAAAGGGCCTAAGTGTCTCTTTAGTGCTATTTTCGTTGGTACTCTTCTCCGCAGAAAGCTAGCATTAGCACTTCTGGCGCAAAAAAATACAGGTACCTTATTTTTTTTTCCTTAGAGATGGAAAGAATATTTGAAAATATTCAGAAAATGGTTGAAGAACAGGCTTTTCAAGAGTCAAGAAACCCTAACAAGAAGGATCCTATACTGATGAGAGTCTTGAGAGTTTGAGATTTATTCTCCACAAAATTTACATTTTCTGTGAAAAAAAATGACTGTGCAGAAATAGTACGTTCTGTACCAAAAATATTTTCCAGAATCCTATATGAGCTGTTAGGTTATGTAACCTTATGTATAACTATCTATGTAGCACATATACTAAAAAAAAACTCTTTACTGAATTGCAAAAGTGCATAATAGGACACTGGTCAGAGCATGTGATGCACATTGGTACATGATGCACATTGGTGCAAGATGCTCATCAGTGTGTGATGCACATTGGTGTGCTGTGCACTTCAGAATGTAATGCACAATGATGTGCATTGAATTCTTTGCTGGCTGTGCTATGTAGTAATGTAACAGCAGCCTTCTACTGGATGTGGACAGTACACAACTGCACAATTCTAATTCCATCGCACATACATCCACTTGCAAAGATTCCAGTGTTTCTGGAAGAAAATGTTGTTTTCTGTACAAAACAAGCATGTGTGAAATTTGTGAAGAATAAGTCTTGAACTCTGAATAGACTTTTTAAAAATGCTGACAGGTTTGTCTTTCTTGTAGTGGGAAGAAAATTGCTAAAGTCTGTTGTTGTTTAATTTGAGAAGAAATATATTGAAAAATTACATCCCTAGTGGAGGGGTAATATCAAGGGAAATGGGAATGTAAGGGAATAATAGAACAGACATTATGTATGCTGATGGTTCCCTGGTTTAACTTCTGGCATTATGAAATATAGTTGGGACAAACTCCTGGCTGAAGCCCTGAGAGTTAATAACTACATGAACAATATTTGCAAATTTCCTCATTTATGACACAAAAGAATAGCTCAATATTTTGAGATATCCCATTGCAGAAATTGTGAATGAGTGTATTTTGATTTTTTTTTCCAAAATTTTTCACAAACAGACTTTTGCACAAAGAGATTGGATTTATACAAAAAAGAAAATTGCAATCCTGTTTGGGCTTTCTGGGAAACAAAACAAAACAAAAACTTTCCCAAAAGAGTCCCAAAATGTGAAAAACCATTGAAAATTATACAAAAAAACCCCTCCCATAATATCACCCAGTGCGTGTTTGTGTGGGGAACATCTGATATTTTTATACTTGAGTGTAAAAATGAAATAAATGAACATTTACCTCATTGGTAAGTTTTGATAATATCCAGCTAGACATACAAAGCATCTGATCCAGTGTAATGTTGCTTTGTATATTCCTAATATCTGTAGCTGAGTTTTCGTAGTGACTTTTAAAGATCATTTTAAAGCAGTTTTAGAGGGTACTTAGTTATATCCTAAGGAATTTCTCACTTCCAAAGAACAACAGGTACCCATTCCATAAACCCCTCAGTTTCAGAAGTGGTTTTACCATGTGGCATGGAGGGCTTTCCTGTTTAAGAAAAAACAATCATAGATTCCAACTAGTTGTCCTGGAGGTCTTTCTACAGGTGCACCAGTGTATCTGCCCACCATGGAATGGCAGATATTCCCATCCTGTGCTATAACACAAATTACTTTTTTAACTCTTTTCCACTTCAATAATAATGATCTGTGTTAAGTGTTAATGTGTTATGCTGTTAGAAGGACACACATCCATACCCCTGTTCTGGGTATAGGCCTAAATAAAAGGCATTCTGGATCCTGTGAAAAACAGCATTTAGTATAACAAGGTAAAATTGTATAAAATCATCATGGTGATGGAAAATGAAGATTCTGCTTGGAAAATGAAGATTCTGCTTCGATCACTTCATTAAAAAAATTATGAGAATTTAGCAGTGAACAGAAGGCATTGTAGGAGGTTATTTTTAGAAGGTGAAATGTTTCAGTTTTTAAAAGCTGCTTTGAAAAATGTCAAATCTTTTTAATGACTCATTTTCAGGTGTAGGGCATAAGATACATTTAAATGAATTGCCACCGTGGGAGCCATTAGGTGGATGTAATGGATCCATACTTGTAGAAAAAGATATTATCTTAGGCAAATGTATTGAATGGGTATTACTTCCCAACTGTGCTGAAACTAATGGTGATATTTATAATTTTGGGACAAGAAAGACAGAAAGTGAGGGGTTTGTCTGGCTTTCTGGGGGGAAAGGCAAATTCTATCAAGCTAGCCAAAATTCTGGATTTGATCTGAAAAGAGATAGTCTCTAATTCTTCTCTGACTATCAGAACAGATAGGTTTGCCTTGGGATTGCCAATGAACTTTGTATCTTCCTGACAACCTCTGCCCTTTCTTCTCTCAAAATTTTGAAATATTTGCTGTGCAATGGACCATCATGATACTATGACTTCCATAGGTACACTAGTGATATGGGGAAGAGGAAGGAAACATTCCCATGGAGTGACTTTGCATGGTGTGTGGACATTTGTAGGGATATAAGTCCTTAACTACTACATCTTTGCATGCAATAATGTACAATTATTGTAGATTTCTCTCCACTGCATGAACAAATGAATATTTGTCTGTAGCATACTCCTCATATTCAAACATCCCAAAGTATTGCAGAGGAATTAGTATGTGGGTTTTCTGCACAGAAGATGTTTCCTGCAAATTAAACAGTGCTTTCTTCATGAGAAATCCATTTTCTCTACCAAAAAAAAAATTGCTTCTGCCAAAAACCTCATTTATTTTACTCTGTCCAGTACTTCCTCTGCAACACTTTGCAGTGTCTGAATATCAGGAGAAAGAAAAGAGAAAAAGGTTTGCTGCTCTATTATTTGTCTCAGTGGAGTTTTCCAACTGTTGAGAGACCCTTTATTTCACTCAAAAATGAATAATTGAGAATATTCTTTTCATCTCTAATTCTTAGATATTTTGGGAGGAAAGAGGGTGCTTTTTATCAGTAATATCTCCTTTCATTTACTCTGGTAGTGACACATCATAACCGAGATCAAGATAACCTTGTAAGGGGATGTTCTTGTGTAGTGCCTAGGTATGTGGGAGCTCTTCATATATAGGACTGGTAGATTACCATGTGACTTTCGTGGATAGCTTCTCACATCTTGGATAAGTTACCACAGAATTTAACCAATCTCATCCTGCCCACCCCCCAAGTCACGTTGTGGCTGTGGCATTCTGAGAGTTGTGCGCTCAAAACCAATTTCTCCAAGCCCTTTCTGGAGATGCTGCTTAGGCCTCATACAGCTCAATGGTTCTACTAAAGGTTGTGATAAATCATCAGAAAGGAAATTGTCTCTTTTAAAATGGCTGCACAAAGTGATCATAGCCCAAACCATTGCTGCATTGTTCAGGTTAAAATTGTTTTTGCATACTGAATTTTAGTGATGAGGAAGGAAATAGGCTGGCTCTATTAGTGTGCCATGTTTCAAACAATATTTTTAATAACCTCATTGCATTGTAATTTGTATCACAACACCAATTTCTTTTGGAAAGATAGTGTGAGAAGTAATTATTGTCTCATTAAGCTTGCTCTTCATGCTCTTTCCTGCAATAAAGTCACATTTTCAGAGAGAATGCAAATCAGAAATTCATTTCTGTGAATTGTGGAAGGTAATTTCTCAGTATAGATCACTAATGAATCGAAGAAGTTGTTGTAATAACAAATGCAGTGGACTTTAATTTTATATATTTCATCTGGCTACCTACTAATGCTTGATTGTGATGACCTTCAAGTTATACTAAAGCAACAACTATTCATTGGAGAGGGAGGTTGCCCCCACAGGAGACAAAATATTTTCAATTATCCATCATTACTGGGCAAGGTGCTCTACTTTCTAACCAGTCTGATATCTTGTGGATATTTAGCCTTTGCCAGGTTTTCCCAGCTTTGTTGTGTTTCTTCATAGAGAACATACAGAAAGGTAGACAAAAATAACACTTTCTAGGAAGACTTGGCAGTGAGGCAAACAGTATTTGCATCTAGCTATAACTAGGGTTAATTATCTTCCCATTCAGAAGGTTCTAATTGCTAGGAATTAAGCATCAATTACACCTGAGCAGCTGTTTCCATACAGCAGATGAAAGTGGATGAAGGACTCAGGCGTAAGCCAGAAGCCAGAATGTGAGCTTAGATTTTCACTTTTACTTTCCTCTTTTCTTGCCATCCCCTATCATAGAATTATAGCTAGCCTTTTTCCCCTCATGTCTTCCTTGTGGCTTGCCCATAAGCATCTGCTTGGCAAAACAGTATGTTTGACTGCCTGATCTGGCAGGACTCTTTTTATGAGCACATTGAATGTCTCCACCTGATTTCATAAAGCTCCATTCCTGTGTTCTAAATGGTCCCTATATATTGGGGAGGGCATATGCAGAGAACCAGAGAGACATTTTGTAGACCTCCTCACCTTTGTGTGGTCCACACATGCGCACTTTCAATGGGAACTCAAGGTGACACACTTATTCCTTCTAGTCATTTTTTTAAGTGATTGAAAGACATTCTCCCCCAAAGTCTTTTGGGCTGAAAATTGCAATTTTTTAGGCAACATTTTTTTAAAAAAAATATAATAAGATTGGAGGTCAAAAGAACATCATAGGAACTCCCCCATGCCACATATGCCCAGTAGACCACACAGTTCCCACACTTGCTATATATAATATTCCTCATGCTTTGATAGTACTGAAATAAGCTTTCTAGGAAGATTAGATCATTTGTCAGAAACAGTATCAAAAATGGGATGATTCACAGTGCTCTTTCTCATTTTGGCTCCTTCCTGCTTCTCCAGTGAGCAGTGCTCAGGCAAACTGACTGTAAATACTCACCATGACCATGTGTTGCCTTTTTTGGCCTGGCAAGATAAGCTTTTTAAATATAGCTTGGCTGTTGGTGTCCAAAATAATGGTTTCCAATGGTCTCGGATAACTTTAGTGGCCTGTTTAATGTGACTGTAGAAAAATCTACTGATTACAAAACCTCTAGTTTTGTGAATTGACTCTAAGGCCAGAGCATGGATTAAAAAAATTGTTTACGTAGTCAGCCCTCCACATTTGCAGGTTTGACTTTCCTGAATTTTATTATATGTGAGTTTCTGCAACCCCTGCGCCCCACTTCAGGTGCTTCTTTTCTAGGGAAACTTTCCCTGTCAGCAGCTCCAATCAGGCCATGCAACCCTTTAAAAAGCTGCCTCTGGTCCTCCTCTTCCTTGACCAGCAGTTGCCTGGCCTGCTAAAGACAGCTTGCAACCTGACTGTCAGCACAACAAACCCTCCCTCAGTGTCCCCCGTGCCCAAGGAAGAAGTTTGCCGAGAGAGAAGAATTATAGGGCCACAAGGGTGACTCATCCGCTTTCTATCTCCTTTCCCTGACCTGGCTTAGGCACTGAGTTTCTATTCTCCTCACCATACCTTGGCCCCCTTCCCACAGACACACACACATTATGATATTTGTGATTTTTCCACTTTTGCAAGGGTCCTGCACCCCAATCCTAGCAAATGTGAATGGCTGGCTGTAGTACAAAGAACCAAAAGAAAGTTTCTTGCTGTTATAGTCTTTATAACAGCAAGCCAGTGTTGCAAGCCATAAATATAAGCCAGTGGCCTGTTATACAAAACATCTCCTCCCAAACATACTGGCTTCTCACCATTGTCACCTCAGCACCCATATGTACAGATGATGAGTCAGCAGCAGCAATATCAGGCACAGTATCCATTTGCAGTGGTCCTCTTCCACTATTTAATGTGCCACACACCCATAACTATAAAGGTAACTAGATGTTACAGCTACATTACACAAAAAAGTGGGGTATTCCTCATCAAGCTACATTCATGCTCTAACTTACACATTTGTGGGACAGTAGTTTATTACCAGCAACTTATGATTTGTAAGTAGTTACTTCCGAGTTTTGTTTTAAGGCCTTTAAAATCAGGAGGGAAGTAATTCTCAAATATTTTTCTTCTCAAAGGAGGGAATCCTTTTAGCAATTTTCTCCCTACTGTGAGAAAGTCTTTGAAAACGGCACAGTTGTTTACATCTATTCACAATACAGCACTTATTCTGTGCAAAATTTGCACACGTTTTCTTTTGTGTAGGAAACAGCATTTTATTTATTTTCTGCACAGGCAAATTCCCAAATTACAGCATTTTGTACCAAATTACAGCATTTTATGCTCAGGGAACAGCATTTTTTTGTGCAGGAAATAATGATCAAAGTTCACACATTGCATTTGTAACTCTATAGATGTAGCTCTGCGGGATCAGCACCTGAAAATTGAGAGAGCCACTCTTTTCAATGGACAACTTTGGCATGGGTGAATGGAACACTTCAGAATGATGCATCTAAACCCCTTCCACCCCATGCTGCAGTTTTATGAGCCTATTCTTGCTCTGGGGTAGCAGTGCATCTTCTTGAGTGGAATCTTCTGCTCATCACACCACAACTTGGAGTGAGATGGAGCTAGCCACATCATTCTGAAGTACTTCTCGTTCCTGTGCTGCAGACCTCCACTGCAAGGAGGGGGTTTAAGCTGGGTTCCAGGGGAGCATTTAAAATTGAGGCAATTGTGCCATGATCATGAAGGCATACCGCAGATGAATACAGAGCAGTTATGGATCTGTAACTCTGGGTCACAAATCTGTAACTGCAATGCAGGATGTTGGCCACAATTTTTGCACAAAAATATTATCTGTGCAGAAATTGCTGTTTTCTGCACAGAACAATCACATGTCAAGTTTGCACAGAATAAATCCCAAACTGTGAAGGTTCTCTTCAGTCCTGGATTCTTCTCAGCAGGGTTTCTCAGCACTTGGAAAGCATAACTTCCACCGTTTTTCTGAATATTTTTTAAATTTATTCTTTCCATCCCTAGAAAGCAGTACAAATGCACTCTTAGTAGTAATCACAATAGCAATACCAATGTAATAAATGAAACTTGGCAATAAACCCCAAAAGAAAAGACAGGAAGGAAAAGAACAATGCATTGTTTTCTTTTTCTGTAATACATATACAGTTTTACCTTTTTTTTCTTCTTTCTCTTGACATAAGCCATTGGATTTATAAAATAGTAAGCTCATTTGCTCATGATTTCAAATAACTTATTAAAAAACACCCTTGAACCTATCACTGATATTTCTTTTCTGACAGTTTAAACCCTTCAGGTTGTTAGTTGCTGAAGATGACACTTAACCAAACTGTTACCCATTGCACATTCGCACTCTACAAACAGATATGTTACCTTTGATCACTTTAAACTTTCAGTGTTCCCCAGAAATATACTGTGAAATGTCAATTCTCAGTGTTGTCTATGATATAGATATAAGGGATAGCAGAAGTTTAAATGATCATAGGCATATATTTTTGGACACATATTTTTCCAAAAAGCGTGAACTGTTCAAGCATAAACTGCCACTTCAAGAATAGTTGCAACCATCTTATGTCAAAGGGGACTCACTCTTGAATCATTCCTGAAGAGTCTTCCAGTTTTCATTGTCTAAGCACAATACATATATCCTAGATTAAGAATGAGGGACTATGGCCCTTTCTGCATGAGGTGAGGGAATCACTCCGTGCCTTTACCTACCGCTTCTTCTGGGGTCCGAAGCAACGCGGACTGTCCCTGAAACCCTTCCGCATGGCTCCTCCTTGGTCCAGGGCGAATCAGAGCAGTGTGAGGTCTTGTAGATCCGCATTGCTCCAGCTTCCAAAATGGTGGCTTCCAGCTTCCAAAATGGCAGTTCCGGCTTCCAAAATGGCAGCTTCCAGTTGGTCGTGGGTCCCAACCAACTGCTGAAGCTCACCATGCCTAAAGCCCGCCCTCCGCAGAGCGTAGGCTCGCATTGGTGCGAGCCTGCGAATCTGCACAAGGGAGCAGGAACGCAATGGCACGTTCCAGGAAAATAAAGACCTGTTTTTTGCTGTCTTTAGAAAACACGCTGGAGGACCACTTGGGGTCGTTTTGGAGTGGACTGAGGTGCGGATCTCCAGTAAGTAGTCTGCTCCTAGTCCGCTCCAAGGTGCAGACAACCTCCATGAGAGAACGCACTGCCCCGTTCTAATTGCCTGGTGCGGAAAGGGCCTATGAATGCATCTGTGGGTTTGTGTGTGAATCTATACAGCCATGAATCTGTCTTTTCAGTTTACTGAGCTAAATCCAATGCTATCCTAATGCTTCAGTAGAAACCCAGTAAGATTTTGTTCCCCCTTCTCCACCATACCTCCTCAGCAGTCCTTGACAGTGCCTAAAAATTGGCTCCAGAGGAGTTCACAGACTTTTACCCTATTTTTAATGATATCTGGGGGCCTGTAGTGAGGAAGAGAGGTCATTCCCTTCCTGATTCTCTTAATGGAAGCAGCTTCCTCAGCACATATCCCCAGCTGATTCTTACCACAGTCTGTTTCTGATTTGAATATTATTTTCAACGTTATTACTTCTCATAGTCCTGGAAATATGCTTGCAGATTTACACATTAAGACTGTACCTGTGCAACTGACTGTAAATATTTATTCACAAATAGCCATGCATTTATTCATTCCATCAATCCTATGGAGGATTTTATGAGCAATGGTATAAAAGATATGAAAAAGTTATGAAACATCACAGAAAAGGCTGCCCTTTGGGCTTTCTCCCACTCTAACTAAAACCAGGTTGGCTTTCTGGGAAGTAGGGAAAACAGGTTTGTGAACTTTCATGGAGTTTTGATTCTGAGAATCTCAGGGTATTGCTTGTTACTTCTAAGACTCAGAATATGCAAAAATTAATATGGTCTCACAATTAGAAGCCCAGTGCTAACAAGAAGAAAAACACCTCCATTCTAAAACAAGATGCATGCTCTCTGTACATCTTGTTTTACAAGTTTTTACCCTTTCACACCACCAAGTCTAGCAAGTGTGGGGATGTACGCTAAGCCTGGACTGTCGTGTTGTCCACCCTTGATTTAGATAGACAGAAATGAAATAGTTTCAAATACAAGTGTAGAAATAACATTTGGACCTCCATTTTCAGATCAAATATGGTATGGCAGTACAGACACACAGAAATGGTCTATATACTCACAAAGGTTCGCTTTGCTTGGACATAAGAGAAAACTGTGATGAAGTTTTCACCAATAGTATTTAACACCATGTAGATTGAATAAAATTTACTTTTATACTGATAGTATGAACTGGAGGTGCAGGACTCAGAAAACTGATTATTGGCACATTTGGTAGGTTTGTCTGGAGATGAGGATCTTTTGGAGCAATGTATATGATGTGATTTCACTGATTAATCTTTTAGATTCCTTGCCATTTTTGTTAGAGTATTTATAAAAGTTCACTTTAGACCAAAGAAAGTTCCTTTGGAACTTAATAACTGCTTCCAGAATTTTTGTAGTTCAAAAGTGAAAAAATACATCCATCTCTCATTTTCAGAATGGCTAATAAAACTTTGAGAAAATTGCAGAATTGGCAGAACTCTTAAAGTTTACAAGGCAGAGGGGTGATAAATTTTTACAAATAGTATCAGCTAGTCCTTAAAGATGCACTGTTGATAAATATAAAGATTTTTCATTATTGAAAGTGTTGAAATATTTTGTATATGTATCTGTATGCATATCTGCCTTCCAGTCACCTGCTGACTTCTAGTGAATTTCATAGGTTATTCTTAGGCAAGGAATTTTCAGAGGTGGTTTGCCATTGCCTTTGTCTGGAATATAGCCTTTAGCACCTGGTATTCCTTGATGGTCACCCATCCACGTACTAACCAGGCGTGCTCCAAGATTAGATAGGATCTGGTGCTTTCAGGGTATTTAAGCCTGCTTCATGGTAGTTATTTAAAAGGGTTGAATCAAGTTTCTGTCTTCCTCAATTCAACTTATGGACAATCTTTCTGTCCACATTTTGGGAACCACCACTCTCCTTGCATCGCAGCTCACCCCATTCACTACATTCAGTACAGCCAGCTATGTAGCTTGCCTGTATCATCTGGGAAGAGGGAAGTGGAAAAATCCTATTGTGTGATTTTGTAATTTTTGTATGTTTGTTTGTTCATTTGTTTGTTTATGGTTCTATAACATTTAGACAGTGGAGGGATCAGCTGTGATACAAAAATGACAGAGTCCTGTGTCACCTTAAAGACTAGCAGATTTTATTTGGCATAAGATTTCATGGACTCCAGCCTGGTTCACATGATATGTGCAGAAAATGTTCATTTGATAGGTATAGTTCTCCCTCCACAGTTGCGGGTTTGACCTTCATGAATTTGACTATTCATAAAGTGCCCATTTGCCTCCCCCCATTCCCCCCTTCCCATTCCCAGGCCTTCTGATCAGGTGCACTGCCTTCCTTCTCTGTGCCCCAGCAAAAGGCAATGGAATTGGAGGGAGATAGATTCATGTGCACGCAAGCCATTTCTCTTTCATTCTCCTGCCTGTTGCCCATATGGACAGAAAGTAGGCGGGGCATGCAGGCAACAGGCAGGTGAACAGAGTGGGAAGGGAAGTGTTTTCCCTTCCATTTGCTTGCTTGTTGCCCATGTGGGCAGAAAGTAGGAGGGGCGCGCAGTCGACATGCAAATGAACAGAAGTGTGTGTGTGTGTTTTCCCTTCCATTTTCTTGCTTGTTGCCCATATGGGCAGAAAGTAGGCGGGGCATGCAGGCGACAGGCAGGCAAACAGATTGGAGGTAAGTGTTTTCGCTTCCATTCACTTGCCCGTTGCCCACGCAGGGAGAAAGTGGGTGAGACGTATGGGCAATAAGCAGGCAAATGGAGCGGGGTGGTGGTGGTTGTGGCATGCAGGCGACAGGCAGGTGAACAGAGCAGAGGGGATTGTTTGCTCTTCCATTCTCCTGCCTGTCGCCCACACAGGCTAGAAAGTAGGCAGGGCAGACTAAAGCATGTATGGTGTTGAAATGTGTCTGTCTACTACAAGCAGAGGTCAACATCCACATGGATTCTAATGGGTGGGGGATAGAAAAAGAGGACCAGAGGGGATGAAAATGTAAGGATACAAATAACTATAAATTTTGCAGGTGGCTGGAGGATTCTAAAAGTTGTAGTCCAAAAAGTAACTCTCCCAAGAAGGAAAGTATCAGACTCTAGAGTCAGCTACTGAGAGGAAATAGATTAGATACAGCTTTTGTGGAAACTACTCTCTCCCCCCGAACACAATCAACTTTCAGAGAGACTGCATTGTTTTCTTTAGTCCAGTGTTTATATCACGCTTCTTAAATGAACAGTCAGAATTGCAGATTAGGTTGTGTAATTTCAGTGGAAATGAGCAGAAGCAATACATTCTTTAAAATACAACAGCATTCTCATTGAGGCAAAATGAATACTGCATTATGAACTCCACTGTTATGTGATGAAGTATCCTATTAGAGAATATTGTTTGTCAGTGATTTGTGAATGTAGATGATGGGAAATTTCTAAACATACACATACCAATATATTTTCATTTTCCTGCAATTGTTAAAACATCAACAATTTTTTTCTGCTTCGCATCAGAAGTTGCTAAAACCTGAAGACCTTTTTTTTAAAAAAAAAATGAGCATGTTCCATTTTTAGCAGCAAAATTATGCTATAAACTGGGTGTGCAGTGATGTGTTGCACTAAAAACTTTTAAACAAATTCATGGTTATAGTTATAATAAAAACAAACAAAAACTATCCATCCCTTATGGAAATCTGGTGAGTCTTTTCTGTTCCAGAGAGTGATTCACATGCAAGCTGTTTTTTATGAGGTTGGTTAGATATGACAGCCTGCATATATACATTTTGAGCCATAAAGAGTCTACAAAAGGTAATAGTTCTAGCCTTTTGAATCTTTCATTTCACTGCATGTAAGATATTCAGGAAATGGCAAGGCACAAGAAGGAATGTTTCTAAAATAACATGCAGATTTTAGAAACACAGATTTGTCTCAATAGGAGGCTAAGATTGCATATTTGTAACCTGGTTTCCTAATTTAAGTGTTGGCTTTTTATTAACACAAATTATAAGAAAGATTTACAAGAAATAGACCAGTATGCTGTATTGGTTTGAGTGCTGGAGTAGGACTCTGGGAGCTCAAGGTTCCAATCCACGCTCAGCCATGGAAAACTTTGAATGAGCCACACTATCTCTCACTTCTAGAGGAAGACAATGGCAAAACTCCTCTGTAAGAGGCTTGCCAAGAAAACCCCGTGATAAGATCTTCTTAGCATCACCACAAATCAGACAACAATGACCCCAAAAATCTCTGTTTCAGGGGTAGTCATTGAATCTGCTTTAGAAAATTACTGACTTTTGCATAAGGAAAGTGACAGAGGCATGCTTTTGTTGTGTATAGTTACTGTTCCTCTCATGAAATGTTGCTTCATTTGTTTTTGGCGCTAAAGGTGATGGAGTACAACCTTGGGGTCCTTATGGCCTCCAAGCCCCGAAAGGTGCCTATTCCTACCCTATATGGATATTTGAGTATAGATATCCTTGTAGCCTAATTACCGTGTTATTAAAATAAAACTCCAAAGAAATCTTTATTCCAATCTGCAGGTTTTTTGCTAACTCTGTTGCTTTAAAAACTGTAATAACATTTTATGTTTCATAATATTTTAAATGCTTACTAATATAAGCAACAAGGAGGCGTGGACCAATACATAGGAGGCAATAAACTAATGTCATTTCTGCACTACACTGTTATAGTGCTACTAGTTCACCTTCAACAACCTGTGGAATTCTGGGGTTTGTCGTTTCCTGAGGCCAAAGAGCTCTCTGGCTGAGAATTCTAAATGCCCCTCCCTGAACTGCAAACCCCAGGATTCCATAGGATATTGACAGTGGAGTAATATCACTATAACAGTGTGGTGTGGTAATGGCCTAAGACTCAAATGGTTCATGAGACAAGAGGGAAATGTATGCTGGTCCACAAGTACCGCATCCTCCCAAAACTGGATTTGGACTTGAATACCCCAAGCAAAGTATGAGTACATGGAGGATAAATTGTAAGCAAGCACAATTTGGGATGTTACACACCATCACTCCTGCTCACAGGGCACATCTGTTTAAGGGATTATATCTAGAGTAATATGGCTTTATAGAGCTTGGGTTAACTGTAGGCTTAAACAATGAGTGTTATTGTTGGTTGGTTTGTTTTCTAATTATTGAATCTGTGTGCATTGGCCTGGCACAATACCAGCTACCTTTCAAGACAGATTATGAACATCTTTAAAACATTAGCTTATCTTTCTTGTTAGAAAATTGGGGAACATATATTCCAAAAACGATGTGACCACAGTTTCTTTTGGTTGATAGAACATTGTTTGCAATTGATTTGAAAAGGAGGGGGGGATAAGAACTATAAAGGTAATATCTGGTGCTCAGACTCCATTAACATTTGATTCATATAGTCTTGATTCAGTCTCATCTTCTATATTTATATCCCATTTGAAATTTGTCAATACTAATTAAAAAGAGAGGGATATCTCAGACATCTGTAGCTGATGATATCACACCAGCCAAATAAAGTTATCTCCTTGCTGTATAATAATAGTTCTTGTAGACAATAATCGGACCCATATGTTTCTTTCTAGGTTAGTCTCAGATGATCCACATTTTATGCATTTCATTACATTTCATTGATATAAATTCAGTTCATTATTGGTGAAAAAAGCTGGATCTTTCCTGGCATATTTTTCAAAGCCTCCAGTTTCAGTATGCACAAACAGCAATTTCTATCTGCACTGCTATAACAGTGATTTTGAGTGTGTGGTGGAGGAACTAAAAAAAATGACCCGATATAGTGTAATGGTTTGAATGCTGAATTAGGACTTCAGAAGACCAGGGTTAAAATCCCTGTTCTGCCATGGAAACTCACTGGATATTTTGGGGCAAGTTACAGTCTCTCAGCCAGAGAGGTAGGCTGTGATGTCCTTGGAAGAAATGGTGTCAAGAAAACCCTGTGATATGGTCACTATTAGCTGGAGTTGATTAGAAGACACACAACAAAATCAACAAATTACTAAGAGACTGTTATTGGCTTTTGGCCCAAGCAAGAACACACATATGCAATGTACGATGCACAAAGGAAGGAATTTAAACATTGCTTAGTATGACTTTTTGAAGTGATGCACTGGTTTTCATAGCAACATCTCCCCTCTGCAGATCAAAACAGAGAGTGTCTACATGCTCTACCAAGATGTTGTTAAACTTTCGTTATCCTTTTTGCTCAGGGCATATGTCTCAAAACATGCCTACAGACAATATGGCAGTATTCAAAGAATGAGCCCCTTGAGAATGCAAATGTGGGAGGAGGAGTTAGTGAAGAAGGGTGATCTTGATTTTATTCTTCTGGAAGACATCTGATATATAAAAGTCAAAGGGAGGGGCCTTTACAATTCTCAACCAGAGAGCTCTTGGGCTTCAGTTAAATGTGTCTGTCTTAAATAGGCCGGTTGTTATGGAGATGAGGCCTAGTAGCAAGGAGGAGGGCAGTGTATTCTCTCAGGAACCCAACCACTGTATGTTAATAACTCTGAATACAGATTGGATTGGGGAATATGGGGAAAAGTTACCGGTACTGGACAAGACAGTTTGGGGAATTAGAGACACAGGATCTCCAATCTTTCTAAGAAGTATTACCTATGAGGAAATAAAATCCTGGGGAACACCAGGTGTATATATTAGTATTACTATATATTCAGAAACCATATTCTGAAGGAACTGCAGTGGCTGTCAGTATACTTCTGGTGTTCGATACTTGAGAGAGCACATCTCTGTATACCTATGTTAAGAAATGAGATCTATTGGAGAGACCCTTCTGTATGTCCCACTAGCAGGTTAAAGACATAGTGGGAGGACATGGGAGAGGATCTTGTCTCCTGTGGTAACTCGGTTGTGGAATGCCTTCCCCTTGGAGGCCTGATTTGTGCCAACACTGGTATGATTTTGGTGACAAATCAAAACTTTTTTTTCTATTAAGACCTTCATGACTAATTGATTTTGTCCAGGCTACGCATGTGCAATGGTTGCACTATTTTAAATCGTTTTAACCAGCTTTAAATTTCTGGTTTTTAACTGATAAACAATTTAATAAATTGATAGGTAATTTAATGATATGTTTACTCTTTTAAAGTTTCTGTTATTATTTGTTGTTTTAAATTGATTTTACTGTAAGCCACCTTAAGATCTTCAGATACAGGGCAAGGCATAAGTATTTTCTAAAATAATAACAATAACTAACTAACATTTTAAATCAAAACACAGGAAGTCAAGCATATGTGAATGGGATAGTTAAATGCAGGGAGTGAAATACTTTCATAACATATCCATGGGAAGCAATTAAGACAAATCAGAGTGTTTACTTTTTTAAAAAATTGAGGGAATACAGTAAATGGTAATTTGATGGATAACTGTCAAGTTTTCCAGAAGTAGGGAGAGAGGGAGGGAGGACAGGATGGGTGATATGGTCTTTGGCTCCAGAAAGGGCAGGTGGGAAGAAAGAAAGAACAAAGAAAAAAAGAATAAAAAAGTTTAAAAATGGAAAAAATAAGCAAAATTTGACCTATTTTTCCTTGATGATGCAAACAATAGGAGTTGTCCATTGCTGGCCTAAATCTCTTCCTCTAAAAGGTGTCACAAAATTTTATTTATTTATTTATGAGAAGCTAATGGAGCAATCCCTTGATAAAGAGAAAGGTATCTTTCTCTCACATACACAGAAATAATCTTTTTCTCTCTCATATGCTCCTGATGGCCAAATTGCATGTGATCTAAATGCAGTAGTATGCAGGCTTTTACAAAAATATAAATAACCACTGTAGGATCACAGGGGTTAATAAGGAGCATTTAGCCCTTTGGTTTACCCCCACACACACACACACACAGGACTTAGAATAATTTGTCTTTATAAAGCTGTTGTTCGCCCAAGGATGGGCCAGTGATAAAAAGTTCCAAAAACACTTTTCCAGGGGCAAATCAGAAAGGTTGTTGGCAAATGAAACAAGTGAGACTTTTTGGTCATAAGTAACGTCTATTCTAGTTGGAACTAATACTTGTAACCATTTGTAGACTGTAGTGTTCAGAGATACACAAATTATTATCTGGACTTTCATGTGTATAAGTACATGATTGGAAAATTGTCATAAGCTGTCCCACATAGTGAGATTAGAAGGAAACTAAATACAGAAAGAGGTGACAGTGACAATTATATTAACAGTAGTGATTTACAAAACTACTGATGGTAACATAAACATCCTGGCACTAGGCTGAGCCAACTAATTCATCTAGTGTGATAGAAACAATATCAAGTTGCAACAGATAGAATCTAAACTTTCAGTGAATTGTAATTCAGTGTCTTTCATTCCAATATCCTTCTGACTTTTTTCCCTCCAGCATTGCTACTTTTAGGTCCATCACAGAGTGTCCTAGGAGAAAGATATCTTCTTTGACTTTTTTTTTAAACATTGCCATGATTAAGTCAGCTTTATGTCCACTGACTCTTTTCTATCTTCACCAATCTGTGTGTCCTGTGTAGATGTCATTGAAAATGACATCTATGATGCTGGAAGATGAACAAGTTGAATGCCCCTCTAATGTTCTGTGTGACTTTATGAGGTTCTGTCATAGTCTTATCGGAGTAGATACAGTGAGACCTGGTGGCTTCCCTGTTAATGAAATGATGAGTCCATCCAGGGTTCTACCTGAATTTCAGAGAAACTGTCCAAGGTACTGAACCTTATTGCGAGTTGGGCCTCATCATCTTGGAAGGTCACTTTAAATTTTGGACTAAGCCTAGAGAAGATTCATGATTCCACCAGCATGGAAGTCACCAGGGGCCACTGACAATAACAGAGTTGACATCTGGATTTGTTTTGGGGTCTGGTCTTTGCATTTGTATCCTTAAGAACTGTTGTTGTGAGTTAGTAGTTGTTTTAGGTGTGAGGCCTATCTGTAAGCAAGTACAGACCTATTGCCCAATCAGTGCCTGTGAGAAGGAAGCTTTTGGAATAAGCTGAATCATGATAATTTTGAGGGGTTATAGTTCGAAACTATTGCTAACAATGTCTATATTTGGTCATTTCTGTTTTGAATGATTCCTTGGTACAAGCCTGACCATACTGGTTGGGCCCTTTCGTTATACTTCACTTAAGTACAGCAAATTCTTTTATTTGTGAGTCTCTCTGATTAGTGTGATCTGACAGAGTTGTATTATAGGGCTTGGCTGTAGACTAATGGATTTTGTGGCATGATCTTTTGGAGAACTGGAAGCACAGAAGTATGTGTAGTGGCTGATAGTTTTCCAAAATAAATTGGTGCTTATCTGCCCATCACGTAATTGCATAGTGATATCCAGAAAGTGGAGCTGTTGTGTAGACCCATATAGGTTCAGAATGACAGAGGAGTAAGAGTTACTCTAGTTTCATTACAGGATCAATATTTCAATACTGTTCAACATTACAACAGTATAACAATATTTTAATACCAGTTTGAATAATGTACATTGTTAGGTTATGTAAATTTGTCAAAATTAAAAAAAAGCAGTACAGCCCAAAGCTATCTGTTATGTGGTTTTAAAAAGTGGAGGTTTCTGTCCAAGATACACAAATAAACATCATTTAGTTTCATAGAATTAGCTGTGCCGATTTTGAATCTCAGATACTGCCTTGACTGACTGACTTATTTTCACAAGGGCAAGTTCTGTCATTAGCCTCAATGAGGACATTACTTCAGGCCTCTGCGGATGACAAATGGAGCACCTCACCTGGCCCTGTCAGGCCCTTCCCACTCTGGAGAGCTGCTGCTGATCCATGCTGCTCTCCAGAACCAGAATTAACCATTTTGAGGGCTAGGAATCCACTGCAGAGCTACACCAAGAGTTAATAAGGAGAGGTAACAACTGAAAGTCCCTGCACCTACTGGTAGCTGCCCAATCACACCTCTCTATTTGTCTGTCCTTTGAGAAGGAAGGTGCTGGAAAGTGAAGGCCCTCAGGCACTGTCAGCCAAAGACCACACATCTCTGCTGCTGCCAGGATTCACCTCTGTCTCTTGGGGCCTGGCTCTGAGCCACAGCATAGACTGTTTGCCAAGCCACTCATGTTCCTTCTACAGCCTCTCGGGAAACAGCTACTTGATGTAGAGACAGCTGCTGGTGTCAGTGAGGACCATGCAGTCTTTGGTTGTCATTACCTGTGTGGCTTTGCTTTCTTGGGGAAAGGGTACCACTGCACCATTGTCGTTCCCATCTTCCTCCTTTCTGCATGAGTGGGTCGGATGGGTGGTTGAAGGGGTGGCTGACTGATGGGTCAGCAATGAGCCTGATCCTGCCATTTTTCTGCCCCTTTTCTGGAGGCCCAGCATTGCCTTTGCATCTCCTCTTTATGTATATGTGGAAATAGTGTTATTGATGCCATGGGGGTGGGGTTTTGCTTCCACCTTAGGCAGTAGGGAAGCTTGGAACAGTCCTGTTCTAAGACTAATATGCACTTATGTTTTGGACTCTTCATTCTTCTTTTCTAATGAGGTTCTCAACTTGAGGCTTGCTGACGAAAATGTGTAAGTTATTAAAAACTGCCCTTGAAAATCAACCGATCTTGGCATGCATGTGTTTAAATCTCAAACATGTGAACAAATTTATAATTAAATACATATATACCTGACACAGACCAGAAAGAGGCTGATTCATGAAGTTCATTGGGTGATTTTGAGGCAGGATCAGCCTAACCTTCCTTCCAAGGTTGTTGTGAAGATGAAATGGAGAAGGTGGAACTTTGAGGTCCTTGGAGGAAAGTCAGGTTGTAAATATAGCCAATGAGTGCATATGTTCCTGACTTTTAGTTGTTAAACACAGAAAGCTAAAATTTAATTCTTTATTTGTCAGAAAGATACCATAAATTTTGTTAAATTTTCCATTAAATTTGTTAAATTTTCACACTACGCAATTATAGTGTTATAATTCCACTTTAACTGCCATGGGTGCATCCCAAAGATTCATGGGGCTCCTAGTTTGGTAAAACACTAGAACTCTCTGACAGAGGATCCCAAGGGCTTCACCTTAGTTTCCAAGTCTCTTTTTGAGGCCCCTGAACTCCTACCTCTCTTTCTAAAATATTGTTTGGTCTAAAAATGGTCAAGCACTCCCCCCCAGAAGGCTCTAGAGAGCACTGCTCACCATTTTGGTGCCATTGGACAGGGCAACGGACCTGTTTTAGGCTGGGTGGGGGAAGAGTTCAATACCAGAAGTGAATGGAACTTCCACTTTTGAAAAAAAAATCTGGCCTCAGATGTAGAATAGTTTTGAGGAGGGGGGGAATCAGGCTAAATGATCAATCATATTCCATGGAAAGGGCCAAAAACATATTTGTGTGTGTTACTTATGTGTGTGGAAATGATGCTATGAATAAACATACAGCCCACTGATGTCCCAGGAGGTCCCAGGAGCCAAGGTCACACTTCCAATCCTTGGAGGTTACTCCTCCCTACCCCATCCCTGGGTTTAGAAGAACATGTAATATCAGATGCCAGTTTGGATTGAGCAATAGAAAGAATGAGGGCAGTGAATAAATTATGCAGTTCATTGAAAATATTAAATACTGTAACTGTGCTGTACTTCTTCAGTCTTGCTCTGCCATCTGTACTGAACTAATTGAGGCCAGCATATACCTCCGGCATATTAAAAAAAAAGATGTAAAGCGAAGAAGCATTTGAATCTTAGAGATTTTATGCAATTTAGATCGTCTGTTCAACTCCACCTGCTCTTAAGCAAAATTTCATTTTGGTCATCCACATCCACTATGGTTTGAGCAATTCTTTTCATGTTATCACCACAAGGTGATAACAGCACACTTTCCTCACGAAGTGACATCTGCATAACCACTAAGCTCAATTGGATTAAACAGTAATACCAATGAAAGCTAATTGTAGTTGTTCTCAAGTTGTATTATGGAAACAGTTTTTTTTGGGGCGGATCTTTTTCTTACAACAGCCTGATTTATTTTTGGTTATTTGAATATGTTAAGATCATTTTAGGAGCTTACCAGTTACCAAGCCATGCTTCACTTGGCCAGGTTACAACTGGAAGGGAAAATACAAGAATGGTGATCTGAAAAATGTAACCTTTTCCCCACAGACTATGCCAGATTCATGGCCATGGACTGTCCAGAAAAGCATCTGATTGCCTACTGTGTAAAGGAGGATTCTGTCATAGGTGAAAGTTTGAGCTGATCTAGCAAGGCTCATGGAAGATGAGCAAGAAGTCAGCTTCCAGCCCAATATGTGGGAAAGAACGATTAATTCAGTCCCTACTCCATAAAGTTTACCTTTTAAATGGTACATCTGCCATATAGGAGACCTCATGGAAAAATGTCCCTGTGTGACTAGAGCAATATTTTACAACCCTGTCCTCAGTCGCTTCAGTTATCCAATAATTAAAGATGCCATTGCTTGCTTGTTTCATTCCCACATGCAATTATTCTTCTGCTTCCTCAAGAATACAAAGGTTGAGGCAAAAATGTTTGAATACTATTTATACTTCAGGACTTTGTTCAGGAAGATTCCTTTTCACACAGTTACACCTGGTACACATGCATTTTGAGGGGAAGGTAGAAAGCATATTTCCAGCACAAAAGGAATGTTTTTATGTAGAAAACATTGACTCCTATGCACAAGAGTGATACCTTTGAACTGAAATGAATTTTCCTGGGCAAAAACCTAAAACGTGAAGAATCTTGTCCTTAATATTCTCAGTAGGATGCCTTGAGAGTCAAGATACACTTTTTTTTCCCACTGAGGATGCAAGTATTAACAAGCATTCTTTTTACCTAAAAATTTGCTCTAGAAGCTTACTGTGATATACCTGTCAACCCTAGCTATCACTTTGGAAATTTACTTTTAAAAGTTATTGGTTATAACTGTAGTCCCAACCCCCTAGTAGTTAGTTACTTTCATAACTGAGTGAATGTTGTTACCATTTTAAATAATTAACTGTTTTCTCAGCTTTGAAAGGAACTACAGTAGTTACTTCTAATTACTTTTTTTTAAAAAACAAAATGCTACAAACCATGGCCTTTTAGCAGAAAGAGCAATATAAATCTTTTGTTCAAAATTTATCCTCACAAATATATGGCCAAACTTAAAAAAAATTCTCACCAGAATGTCTGTGTGAGTGTATTTGCTTCAGGTTTGCACACAGAAAGAAGTCTTACACAGGTTAATTTTTTTATATATGCAAATTATGAAAGCCCTAGTGAGAATAACATCTGGCATCTCAGTCTTACACTGGAGCTGAGGTCTTCTATATGGAGTGGAGAATCCTCAAGCCATCCTTTAGCCTTGCCAAGATGCGTTCCTGGCCAGAACAACAACAAGATTTCTTTATATACCAAACTACAAAATACATCTAGATAATGAAATTAGAAACATTATGAAAGTAATTGCACCTGTTTTACAGTTTTCTACCATACAAGCGATGACGTTATCTTTTATTATATTACAATTGTAAAATAAAGGGATCTAGTCTCACCTTTGAGACTAACTGAGAGAAAGATGTAGTTAGTATAAACTTTCGTAGACTTAAGTCTAGTTCATCAGATACATGGAATGAACTGCCAAGGAAAAGACCTTTATAGCTATGAATGAGCAAGTGATATGTATGAATAGCGTTAGAAATGCAAAACATGTGGGTATGGTGATAAGGTGAAGGGATCAGTTTTAACAATGTTTGTTGGGGAACAAAGACAGGAGGGAAGATGTTACCTAAAGCCAAGATGAGTAGATAACTATAAGAAAGGTGGAGGAAGTTATTAAAATATAGTATGATGTTGCTGGAAGCCATAAACGAGTTGTGATAAAGTGGCCAAGAGAGGCTGGTATGTTAACTAGTGTTATAGCATGTGTACTGTGCCAGGAAAACATTGGCTCTGTTCAACCCAGTGTCAAAGGACTGGAGTTTTTGGATATATTTTAATTCTGCTGTCTCACTTTCCAATCTTCCCTTGTAGTTTTTTTTTCAATGACTGCTGTTCTGAGGTCCACAATAAAATGCACAGGAAGATAGAAGTGTTCTACAGCTGGTTTTTGTGTTTTCCCATTCCTAACCTCTGATTTGTGTCCGTTTATTCTTTGATGCAGAGACTGGCCTGTTTGCCCAATATAGAGTCCCAAAGGACATTGTTGACAGAGGATGGCATACATCACATTAGTGAATGAGCAAGTAAAACACCTCTTATATTGTGAGTAGTATGATTAGGTCCTGTGATGACGTTTTCCAAGTAGATGTGTGGGCAGAGTTGGCATCTGGGTTTGTGGCAGGATATTTTATTCCTTTCCCTATCCACATTGTTTGTCCTCCTGTAGGTAAGTAACTATTTGAGAGTCAGAGACTGTCTGTAGGCAAGTAAAGGCCTGCCATGAAGAGTCCTTGAGAGGGCAGCATTATTCTCCGGAATAGATTGTATTTCATTGATGATACATTGGAGTGGTGTCAGTTGGGAGCTGCATATGACCACTAGTGTGATTCTGTCGTTTTCTGCCTTTAGACTCGTCTATATATCTTAGTCCTGGGTACGAGTCTGGCCTTGTTGATTTTTTTTTAACTTCATATCATGAGTGCTGTAGCTTGAGGAATGCTTGTTGCACTTCTGTGGGTTTGGTATCCTTGTTTTATGAGTCTGTTCAGATCAGAGGATTTGTCTGTGGACTATGGATTTGGTAGTATGTTCAGGGTGGAAAGCAGAGGCATGTAAGTATGTGTGGTTGTCAGTAGATTTGTGATATATGCTTAGATGTCGGTTGTGTAGCAGTACCGTGGTGTCCAGAAAATGAAATTGTTCTATGGATAATTCCAGATTGAGATTTATGATAGAGTAGAAGTTGTTGAAATTCTGGTGGAATGTCTTAAGTGAATCCTCTCCATGAGTCCAAGTTATGAATGTATCATCAATGTATCTCAAATAGTAGAGGGGTTTCTAGGTGCAGAAGTTAAGGAAGCATTCTTCCAGGTCAGCCATGAAGAAATTGGCATATTGCGGTGCCATGTGTGTGCCCATGGCAGTGTTGTTAATTTCAAGGTATAAGTTATTGCCGGGAGTGAAGTAGTTGTGTGTCAGAACAAAGAGGCATACTTTGGTGGCTAGGTCTGCTGTGGTCTCATCTGGAGTGATGTTCCTCACAGCTTGTAGTCTGTCTTTGTGTGGGACATAGGAATATAGGGATTCCACATCCATAGTGGCTAAAATGGTGTTTCCTGGAAGTTGGTGGGTGGACTGTAATTTCTGCAGGAAGTCGGTAGTGTCCTTCACATAGTTAAGAGTAGGGATGGGATGAATCCAGAATTTTCCAGATCCAAATCCCTGGAAGGTTCTAGGAATCCACGAATCTCACGAATCTCTAATCTTTCAAATCCTTTTTTTAAATAGGGTTTAAAAAGCAAGGGAAAGAAGGATAATTTTGGGCAAGACACACTCTCTCAGCCTTAACAAAAGCCTAGGCAAAGGTAAACCTCTCTGAAGAAATCTGACCAGGACAGTTATCATAGTTTTGCCTCAGGATCTCCCCAGATTGAAAATGACATGAAGGCCCTTTGTACACAGGCAGGAAAATGTGGATTAATCCCACATTTTCCTGCCTGTGTAAACAGGACCACATACTACAGTACAGAGACAGTCCAGGTCAAAACTGGATTTTCTTTGCCTAGCTCCTTATGGCATCCTGGGGTTTGTAGTTTGATGATGCACCAGCACACTTTGGCAGAGAAGGCTGTGACACCTTGTAAAAGTACAAACTCCAGAATTGTGTCTGAAAGAGCTTTGCAAGGGAACTATGCAAAGGAATCTTTCAGCTGTCCTTGAAATCTCAAGAAGACTGTACCTTCCAGCCAATCAGGCCTTTGACGGGCCCTGGAGGCTCCAAGTTTTAAAAACAATTTTTCCTTTCTGCTACATGTGGTTTGTCATGTGGCTCCTGAGAAACCATGAGAGACATTTCACTTCTCATCTTATTCTAGCTATAGATTTACAACCAGGCACCGTCCTGTGGAAGGAGGCACACTGGCCTACAGGTGGCCGTCACTGGATGAGATTGTGTGACCTTGCCCTCTGCCCCGCTACTTCTGATAGGCATCAGACCCACTGACCCCAGCGTTTATACGTACCATTGATTTTCAGCACAGAAAATAGTGCTGAACTTAAATATTAAATGTTCAATTTAAATATATTAGAATACAACCCCAGATGTAATTTATGAAATTGTTAGCAAAGACCATTTTTACTCCAAGGGAGAAACTCACCTACTTGCCATCTCCCCTTGTGTATCTGGTCTTCTAGGTTTTCAGGCATCCCGGTCTCCAACAAACTATTTGGTTGGTGGATTTGAAAGATTCGGTTTGCCTATTTTGGCACAGGGATTCGGATTCATGAATTTTGAATATTTGCCAAGGATTCAAGGATTTGCGTATTCTGTTGGCCCATCCCTAGTTAGGAGTATTGATGGTATATGGTCTAAGGATACCGTCCATATATGTGTATACTTGTTTTTAGCTGTATTTTGTCCTGTTTATGTATTTAAAATGTGCCTTGTCAAGAATCCTGGGGTTTGTCAGTTCGGATTTGGTATAGCACCTCCATGGGAAATTCCCTGAATAGTCTGTGTATTTATCTGGTATTTATCTGTGGAATTATTAGACAGGTTTCTGTATAAACGTAGTGTTAGACAGTTGCCTGTCAGTCATTTCTGACTTGTGACATCCCTAAAGGAAATCAATCATGGAATTTCCTTAACAAGATTTATTCAGAGGAGGTTCACCATTTCCTTCTTCTGAGGCTGAGAGATTGTGACTTGTCCAAGTCATCCATAACCTGAGAGGGATTTGAACCATGATCTCTCTGAGTTTAAATCTAACACCCACACCACAACATGATGTTGGATATTGATACTTGTTTTATATTGACTGACACTGAAAAGAAGAAATTAGTGTGCAGAGGGGATCTGGCTTCCAAACTGGTGATTCCATAAACTTCATAAAAGAAGAGGAAAGGTAGCTTCTTTTATGTATACCCACCTTATGTTTTCCCTCAAATGGCTCTTAACCACATGTCTTGCTCTCTATACTGGAAGCTAATTTATTCAAATATCTAAGAGTCAATGCTGATTTTTAATGGAAAGTAATGACAAGTACTTAGCTAAGTATTTGAAACATAAAGAAATGTGGTCCCAGCTCTAAAGTTCTATGAAGCATGCTTCAAGTGAGCTACATTTCATAATTATTCCACTGTCAGATGTTAATGTTGATTCCTGCACTTTTAAGTATGATCGACAAACAACTTCTAGGTTCTCATTTGAGTCATTGATTTTTTAGCCCAAAGGTGCTAAATTATCTTAACTGCCTGTTGTACCATCCAAATTGCAAGGAGGAAATATAATACTACAGTATTGATTGTAAATATAATGGCATGTGTGCTTTGGTCTCTGTTGTCTGTTGTGTCATCGGGATGGGCAACTTGTACAATATAAAATAACGCTGCGCAACTTCCTTCCTTCCTTCCTTCCTTCCTTCCTTTTTTAAAGTGGAAACCTGTCTCCAGATGTTGGAGACTGGACAATGTTTTCTGTGCTTCCAAGATTCAGCACTTGTTGCCTTGTTCACCACACTGAATACAAAACTTCTTGTTTCAAAACAGAGTAAAAGATCACATTCATGTTTATACCTAAAGAAGCTGTGAATTAAATTTGCTGTTCGATGACCAGTAGCTGCCAAACATTTTCCAGCTGAGTAAGCTAATAAACCTATTTACTCTTTTTGGATGCTGAAGCATAGGGCCATTAGTTTTCAGATGCCTTCAGCAATTTTGTCTGACATGTAGAAGGTCATCCTTTCACTATCTCAGTATCTGTGCACTTTAATGATTAGCAAAAAATAACAGCTGCTTTAATGCGGGTTGCAACAAGGAGCTAATGAGTAATACAAGACCACATTTGCAGCTCCTGTATTCACTGCCTTCTCATTCTATTCCCCTTTATTTGGACAGATTTGAATTTCTTCAAACTATTTTGAAAATTGTTAAATTAAAATGAAACCACCTGCAGTAATTTAAATTACAGGGTAAAATACTGCAAGAAAATATCTCACACATCCAAAAGAGAGAGAGACCCTTCATCAAGACTTATTTTCTATTTAATGCTAGCATGCAATAAGTCTGCCAAGTAATTCATTAGGCATGTTGCAATGGATGATTTATCATTCTATAGTCAGGATTGCCAACCTCTGATACTTAAGAAGCAATATTCTAGCCTCAAAAGTTATATGGACGGTTTTGAAAAGTTGAAGTAGCCTTTATAGAATAATAGTCCTGCTAACAAATTAATTTTTTAGTAGATTTAATATCTGTTTTTTAGTCAATCAACTGATTTTATTTAAATACAAGTATATAGCACTTTTTAAAGTATTGTGGGTGGATGACACAATTCGCCATCAATAAGAACATTAGCAATTTAATAACCAAAGGCCACATTCATAAATAATGATAAACCAGGAATCCTTGCTTAATAAACTGCGATGTGAGCAACCTGTGTGCTATTGCATTCACCCCAAGTAGGTAAACAGACTAGGAAGCCAATGTATTAAAGCCAGTGTTCCTTGTGTGTTGGTACGTTTGTATGTCAGAGATGAAGTCCTTTGACTATTTTGTCCTGCATTCAAGGACAAATAATTCTCATCATTGCCCTTCCACTACAAAAGAACATGAATATTTCTGTATAGAAATATTTTTCCCTGTGTTCACATATTCTGAGATATCAACAGGAATTGCACAGCACAGAAATACATGGGGTTTTTCTGCACCAACAAAATGTTGCTGATACAGGAAATTAGCTTTCTATGCAGAAAACTGTGGGGGTTTTGAGCTAAATCACTCAGAAAACTTTGGAATGTTTGACTACTGGGAGAAAAAGGCACAGATTTTTTTGCTCTTGTGTTGTTGTTTCTTCCTGACAGCATTTACCAACACCAGCACCAAGATATTCCCAGATATTGGGACAGTGGTATTAGGGCAGAAAGTAAGTAACAATGAGTATTTTTTTCCATCTCTAGTATAGATGGCCAAAGGTTTCCTCTTACTGACAGAGGGAAAAGACATCTTTAATCTGTTCTTCTCATCCATTTGGAATACAGCCTAATCTATATTGTAGTAAGAATGGGTTAAAGAATGGCAATATCTAAAATTTAACAATATTGTCTAGACTAGGATTTAAAAGATATATGCTATATCAAAACCACGTGTCCGGCGCTTTCTATAAGCGTTCTGATGCAAATAATGTGAAAACTAAGAAATACAATGTGCCAGCTATCAACAGTTCCAGAACTGCTTGCTTTTGTTTAATTTCATCCTTTGTCATGCTGCAGCTTGTTGAGACATAGACTGTGCAGATTTTGCATTTTGCTTCCTGTGATAGAAAGCAGGAGAAGGATATAGTAGTTGCTGTTGCTGTCTGTTAAATCTGGCACAGTAGGAATACATGCTGCATGCCTGTGTATTCTGAATGTCACTCACTGTCTTTCCCTTTAATGAATCCAAGATGGGCAAGATCTAGTCTGTAATGTTTAATCAACACATTAATCAACTGATCTGTTCCTTAAAACTTTTATTGATTAAATTAGTAACTTAAACAATTGTGTTTTAGGATAAAAATCACCTAGTTATATTATATTTTTTCTGAGTCCAGAGGAAAATTAATCATTAATTTAAAATACTTTAAAGGTTTCAGAAATATAAATTGTTTTAAAATGGAGACCAGTTCTGATATTTGAAACAAAAGTGCTAGAACAGCAAATGTCGCCATTTCCAGGTAGGGTAAAATTTTGCTACTGTTACTGTTACACCTCCTTTTTTTTAACTGCTGACTATATTGAAGTAGAATGAGAAGGAGATCACCCATTGTTTCTTGTTTTCATTGAGTGTGGCCAGATTCAATGCATGCTACATTTACAAATACTTTGGGGGATATTTACTTAGAAGTAACTTCCATAATGTTCAGTGAGACTTGGGCCGTTTCCTCACTACACTGTTATAGTGCTATTATTCCACTTTCAACATCCTATGGAATCCTGGGGTTTGCAGTTTAGGGAGGGGCATATAGAATTCTCAGTCAGAGAGTTCTTTGGTCTCAGTAAACTACAAACCCCAGAATTCCACAGGAGGTTGAAAGTGGAATAATAGCACTATAACAGTGTAGTGTGGAAATGGCCTTACTTTCTAGGAGGCTGGGTTTTTAATAACGGGTTGCAACCTAAGAGTGCAGTCTGAAGCCTGTTGCTTGGAAGTTAATCTCCCAGAATTCAGTGGGATATGCTGGGGATTGCAGCCTTAGATTCTTTAACTAGAGTTGTACATTGCATTTAAAGGGACTTTTCTGTATACCCTTACTGTTCCCATGGGTACAGGAAAGTTATAAAAACACATTCTGCATTTTGTTTTTATGATAGTGATAAAAACCTGATGGTTGGAGAAACATTTCATATTATGTGTATGAAAGTCTTCCACTGATCTGGAGCTGGCTGTAACTAGTGCTTAGTGCTTCAGTGGTTTGCTCTAAATGGCTCCCTGGTCAATATTAGCATGTGAGATACAGGACATGGCCATACTGTACAGAAATGAATTTGTTGGAGGAGCAAGGTGTAAGTTGTCCTAACATGAATTTATTGGAAAATCTGTAATCTATGGAACTTTCTTTTTTTTTTACTCTTTGTTTTACTCTTTTTGAAGCTCTTTTTGAAGGGAAGCTGTTGGGAAAGTGTGTGTGTGTTAACATTGCCAGGTTTTCAAAACACTACTATAGGGCAGTTGATTTTCTTCTCAAGCCTGACCATATAACTTTTGGCCTACCTCAGGACCTGTGAGAGGAGCTCCTCTCGTGAGATTTCTTGGCTCTCACAAGCTCTCTTTAATCTTATGGGAAGCCCAAACCAGCAGGCCAGCATCTGTCACAAAATACTAAATTATACTGGTGTGAGTGTGCTACTTACCTCAGCCTAGAAGGCTAAGAATAGTGAAAAGTGAGTGCTAGCCACACTCACAGCATGCAGATCCTTCTGCAGTGGATATGCAACTAGAGGCCATTGCTGTATATCCTATGCTGGGTGGATCTGCGTGTCGTAAGCACAATTGGTACCCATTCTTTTCATTCATATTGCAAATGGGGTGTCCTGATATGGGGCAGTCTTTTTGATCCTCATATGTGGGACTTCCATACAAAATGAGACACCTGCCAATTCTAGTATATGTGTGTGCACACACCTATGTGTGTTTAAAGGTCTGCTTGCTCTTTCTACAAGCAAAAGGAAGGAGAAAGGAAGAGAAGGAGGCATCTCCCATCTTTGCCTAATGGCCTACTGTGTTGTCAGACAGCTGCAAATATTACTACAGATTGAAGAACTCGGAAAGGCTGTCCAGCTGGTTTTCTCAGAGGCACACTATGTTTGAAGTTGCCAGCTCTTGTGCTAACAAAATCATCCTGTAGAAAGTTTGATTAGAAACCTATATTTTGATGGCTGTTGCCAGGAGGAGAAAGTATAGGAAATGGCTTTATACTGAATCAGCTCCTTGGTCTGTCTGGAGCAGAATTGCCTACATTGAGTGGCAGTGGGTCTCCAGGATGACTTGCAGACATCTTTCTTAGCCTTACCTGGAGATACCAGAGATTGAACTTTGGACCTTGTTCTGTGAGCAAAGCGTGCGCTCTGCCACCAATCTATATTCCTTCCCCAGTGTTGACTGCCAGTGTCAATTCATCAGTCCCTGTGTGATAGTGCTTTTAGACAACAGTCATTCTATCTTAATTAACACATGATGGATATTAGTGAGCTGTGGACAGACAATTTGGAAAAGGTGTAGGCTTCCCAGTGCTACTTAACTGCAGCTCTAGTTTTTCTGTGAATACAATTGCTGCAGTATATACCATATCAGCCAACTGAAACCATGTATTGTCTACTATGTCTGCTATGGGCTACCAATCTCAAGTCGGGTCTTCAGAAAGAACCGGGCTTTCTAGTGCATATGCATATAGCAGCACTCTCTAGGAATGAAAAGTGTATTAGTACTTATTCAGTCCCAAGTCAAAAAATGGATTTCCTGATAGTTGAGAAACCCTATCAGGAATAAGAATTTTTCTGCAGGGAAAAAAAATGGCTGGACTCCTCTATGGAAGTTACAAATGTGTAGCCTATATTGACTAGTTTAGGGGATTTGTAGGGACCATGAATACACCCCATTATTATTAGGAAGCAGCCACTGTGATTGATGGGAGTTTCTTCCTTCTTGATCAGGAAGGAGATGGCTGGCAGTCCAGTCCCCCCCCCCTTGCATGAATGATCTCCAGGGCAAGGGGAAATTGCAGCAGGGGTCCTGCTTCTGGCTGTTGCACCCGAGGTTGCTCACAGGAGGGAGTAGTACCATCAGTCAGCTGCTTCCTGAACAGCAGAGGAGCAAGTCCCCACTAAGCACAGCAGCAGTTTTCCAGTAAGTGGAGACTGAGGGGCTTGGGCCAGGATTCACTGCATAGCATTATAACAGCTTCGCTTATAGATCTGTAAATCTCATATAGGATTCTGTCCATAGTATTTTGTGGGGGAAAAAACCCAACTCTATTTTATGTACATAAAATGAGCTTCTTATGAAGAAAGTAATGTTTTCTGTACAAGAGCATATTTTTTTGTACAAAAATCCCAGTTTTTTGTACTAAAAATGTATTTTTCTCCACAGAATAATTCCTCCACTACACTTTAGGCTGGTCAGCTATGGGGAGAATATTGCAGAGGAATATTCATTTTTCCCCCCACAACAGGGATAAAACTACTGTGATTATTTGTCCTTACATACAAAGATGAAATAGTCAAAGATTTACATCCATGACACTATAAAGGTGCATGACATATTACAAAACGGGTAGGAGCTTAATATATAAAATTCAGTGCGAGGGAAACAACAGGGGAAGAAAAGAAAAGTAGAAGTATTTCTCAACAGGGAAAGAATACATAATTGTTTCTTGGGGTGTGTTTGTCTTGGTGGTGAACTCTCCTGGAATTGTTGTAATTAATTTCTGTCTACCTATGTGGCATTTTGTGTTGTTTTTATTTTACTCTCTCAACAACCTTGCATGCCCAGCATTATGTTCTATTGAATTATGCTAGTTCTATTAGCTTAAATTCTATTGAATTATACCTGCTGTATGAGCTTGCCTAGCAGGGTGTCCATTAAAGCAAATAAGACTTAGACCCCATTCGTTGTCTACTTCTTTCTGATCATTGATCCATTCTTAATCTGGAAATCACAAGTCATGCAGATGACTGCAGTCTTGCTGTGTTCAGGGCTAGGGAACAAAAGCTTCCATTAGCCCATCAAAGAAAAAAGAGACGTCCTTCCCTGCTTCCAAAAAAGTGAGCAGGTTCACTCAGAGTTAAATTTTACAAAGAATATGCCCCCTCACCCTTGCATTGATTTTGCTATATCCTCCCATCTTTGTACTGTTTAATAATATCTACTCCTGTCATGACACTTTGTCTTTCCCAGTACGTTATAGTGTATAGGTCATGTATTCTGTAACCTATAATATTGTCTATTGGTAGGGAGGGGACCTCATGTTGTAACAATGTGAAGGCTCAGAGTATGTTGAAATGCATTTTTTTCCAAAAATGGGGTGAGAGAAGATTTGATCAGAGACTGATATTTTGGGGGACCATTTTCTTTGGAATACCGATTTCTGCCCTCAGAAGTATCCCATAGAAGTAAACTGATGGAAGAGAAGTAAAGGAATAGATGAATTAAGTCTCAGTGCTTGATCAGTTTCGTTTCAGCTGACAGGTATTAGGAGCAATTTCATTATAAAAGTCTTCATAATACCACTCTTATATGAGTACTAAGATGTATTTTTACAGGTTTTTTTTTTTAATTTGGCACAACAGAGCAAAGATTGGAATTTACTTTTTTTGGGTTTATAATGCTTCATATCCCCCACCAGTATAGTCAGATTTGGATTGGAATCTAAAAAAATAACTTCTCCAACCTCTTCGATAAAACCATTCAGGGCAAAGAGTTTCTACTCTTACATATTGATAGCTATGCTTATTATATAAGTCTGTCATTGGAAGGGATATATTTTATGGCTGCATTTCCTGTAGAAATAAGGAAGTCTCAGAAGGTAACTTTTTGTGAAAACACTAACCTACTTATGTTTGTATTTGTATTTTCAAAGCATTCTCATAAAATAAATAATAATTATAGCTGAACTGATGTTCTTTTTGCTCCAAGTGCTGTGTGGGGAAAAAAATTATTTATAAAGCAACTTTGTTTAATTTACCTTGATATTGTATGGAATTTTTGAATCACTGAATTAAGAGTGGTATTTTATTAATATTTTCCTCATTTTCCAGAACATTAAACATTTCAAAGACTCATTTTTTTTCTGCTTCTGTGGCACCAGAACAGAAAGCAAAGGTGGTTTAAAGCTTGTTTTTACTTCACAGGTGTCACAAGAAGTCAGACACCTGAAATGGGAGCTTCCTCCTATGGAGAAATTGTAATCCAGGTCAGACTGGAAGAAAATTGGGTCTGATGCTAATAGGATGGTCTGAAAACTATCTGACCCATCAGTGGTGAGGGGAGATAGCAGTTAAGTGCCAGTAGAGGAAAGAATGAGTATTTCTTAAAATTGGCATAGTTGTCAGAAGAGCAAGGTAAAGAAGGGGAATTCATAGGCACTAAAAAGTGTGGCATACATTATAGAAGGTTCCCAATGAGAAGGGGCAGATATATTGTCTGTAAAGCCAGTCCTGCTGGCTTGTATGGACAAAAAGATGAAATCCTTGACTTTTCTATAGATATCAGTGACCTTGCTGAGGAAATCACAGTTGACAATTAATATATAAAGTGGCATTACTTCATTTTATCTCTGATTTTGTATCCAGGCAATGTGGATCTTCTATCTTAACTGGTTGACAGGACAATCCTAAGCTCATCTACTCAGAAGTTGTTGCAGTTTTATTTTGTTTTGTTTTTTTCCACAAAAAAAAAGCATTAAGGGATCCAAAAGCACCTTTGAGACTAACTGGTTTATTCTTGCATAAGCATTTGTGGATTTCAGTTCACTCCATCAGATGTAAGTTGCACTTAGACCCAAAGTAAGTTGCACTCACTCAATATGACTTTTTCCAATCAGGTGGGTCTTTGTAGAGCTGCAGCAGAAACATTGCAAATAGTGGAAAAACATATTCCCAAGAATGTACCTATGGTGGGAATTTAGCTAGTGAATAACACAGGAGCGTATCTAGGGTGGGGCAACTGAGGAGTGTGCCCCGGGCACCAATGCCAGAAGGCACAAAAAAGCCGAACCCCTCTCCTGCAGGGCCTGGCCCACTGATGCCTCCACCCCCACTGGGGTCCTTCCTGGCCTGGTGTGGAAGTGGCAGCAACAGCAGCCTGCCTGCCCACTGCTCCCCTGCCCACCGCCACCCTCTGCCCCTGCCCCCTGCACTTGGGGGCACAACTTCCATGCGTGCCTTAGGAGCTGTTGTTGAGCCTAGACACACCACTGGAATAATATCTGCACATCTCCAGCCTGCCCCTAAAAATTTCCAAGATTACTTTTAAAAAAGTAATCAACCAGCCCATATGGACAGCAAAAAAAGTTGCTTTTTTTCCCTAAAGAAAAAGATGATATTCACTATAAAATTTCAAAGAGCATACAGCAATTCAGCATCATGCTGAGGCTAAATGACTCTTGCTCTTTGTAAAGCTTACTGATTTAATGGAAAAACATGAAAAGTGAGGAAGAAGAGCTGATTCCCCAGGGAGTTCTGTATTTGATGAGAGAGGGTGCTCTGGAAATTATTGTCCCCTGGCAAGTAATTGAGCAATGAGAAAAGAAGTCCTCTCCAGTATTTGTTGGCGGCAATTTTGTTTTTTTGAAAAACTGGCACCCCAGCCCTCAAGTCAAATGATTGATCAGAAGAGATGGGGAAAGAGTCTTCTCTGCGTCCTTCATCATTGCTGCCAGAATGAGGACAACTGGCTGGGTTTTTTTGGGCTAGCAACAAGCAAGTTGTTCTTTGTGAGGTGGGGTGCACTCTATCTGAAATGAACTCTACCTAGCCCTCCTATCCTGGTCATTGGTCATGGTGGTTTTTCTTGGCCTATGCAGGAAAGCACAGGAATTAAGATTGTTTCTCTAACCCCGAATTTACCCGCACACCCAATATAGGGAGGCCAAAGTCAACTAGAATTTGTCTTAATAAACATTTGTTTGTCTGTGGTCCTGCTGTAGTATCTCTGTTATCATTTTGAGAGCAGATATTGTGATATTAACGATATAGAACCACTGTTTTGAAGCATAAATAAACCCACAGTTGCTGAATGTAGGGAAATGTGGTATATATGTATAGGTATATTCCAGAGCTGAGAAGTGATTAGTAATAGGCAATATGTTTTTTGTAACTGTTTCTCAAATAATTCATATCTATATTATGTTATGACTGTAACTTAACAAGGGATAACTTCACTCCCTTTGCAGTATAACTGTAATGTTTAGCTGCCTTTATAGATATGGAAGTATGCCCTCACTAAACAGTGGAGGATGAAAACCAGATTGTGCCGACTCATACTGTGCCTCCTCCTGTTGCCCTGTGTGCTGTTTTTGTGGATGTTGGGACAGCAGTGAAGTGTCCAGGAGAATGTATTTTATATAGAGTGTAAATCTGCACTTATTTCAATTTCAGCAGTGTTTTCTCTTCTGTGTGATAATGCAAATGTTTATGTGCAACTTTCAACCATTATCCACACTTCAGATCTTCTTTTTCAGAAAAAAAATTGCACAAAAATAGGAAAAATTTGTCTGTGCGGAGCATGTGCCTTCTATGCAGAAAACAATTTTCTATGAAGAACACAATATGATTGCACGGGAAACTGTATTTAGTGCAAAGCATACTTTTTCCCTTTGAAAAATATTGTTTGCATAAACCTCCATACTTTTTCTTCTTTATATGTATTTTAGCACAAACAGAATTTTCCCAACAGAAGTCTGAAGTGTGAATTAACACATAAGTATTTTCCTGGCTTTATACAACAGACCACTAGCTTGTAACATTACAGTCAGCCCTCCACATTTGCGGGTTTCACTTTTGCGGATTTGATTATTCACAGATTATTTGCTGTCACCTCTGCTGCCTCCCTATGCCATTTTTAATAGGGACTGCAAGCCCTCGTGAGACTGAGAAACTGTGAACGAGGCTTTTAAGTCCCTATTAAAAATGATGTGGGGCAGCAGTAGAGGGGGCAGTAAGCCCCACCAGCCCCCCACGTCTGCCTTGTGAAGAAACCCTGGTGCCTCCAAGGAATCCATGGTGGGTTGAATATGGAGATCATATTGTTTTATGTGTATGTTAAATATGGTTTGGGAGGGCCTAGAGTTATTCGCCGTTTTTCCACTTGCATGGGGGTCCTGTGCCCTAGCCAATGTGGAGGGATGACTGTACTTCTTAAGAGGATCAAAACCATTACTTTTAAAATTGTAACAATATACAATCATTTTGGAGACCATAGAAGTATAACGGCAACTATTCCTCTAGCATATTCTGGTATATTCCTTAAACTGGTCATAATTATGTTAAATTCAGACATCTACCTTGGTTGACAACCCCCTCTCTTTACCTGAAAAGATATAAAAAGAACATTGCATAGACAGATGGTTTTATTATGAGTGCTCATGCTGAACATGCTGAGAAGTTGAGTTCAGTGGGACTTGCTTCTAAAGAGAGGTGCATGGCAGTAGAGTCATTGCATTGCATTTAACATTTCCCAGTGGGTGAGAAATGTGCATTTTAAAACTCAGTGAAAAAGAAACTGGTTCTAGAAGTATATGTGACTCTGCAATTGAAAAAATCCAGGTTGTGTTTGATCTGGAGAAGAGCACACTGGCAAGAACTGTTGTTGTTATGGTGATTTCATGTTATTTCCAACTTAATGGCAACCCTAAGGTGAAACTATCAAAGATTTGGGGGGGGCTGTGTTTGCGTGTGTGTGTGTGTGTGAGAGAGAGAGAGAGAGAGAGAGAGAGAGACATACCCAAGGTCATCCAATGAGTTTCCATGTCCAAGCAGGGAATTGAATGCTAGTCTCCAGGATAGTAGTCCAGTGCTCAAACTACAACATCATATTGCCTCAAACTGGCAAGTATAGGAAACCATAACTTCAGATTACATCCTGAAATCTATGTAAGGAACATGGTTTTTTTTTTTTCAGTGATTTGGATACTACAAAATATGTGTTTCAATAATCAGATATGTTGACTCCCCAACTCTGAAAAGTTTTAGAATTTCAAAATTTCTAAATACCAAAGTAAATGTTCTTTTGACAAAATAAATGCTTCTGGCAAAGACAAATTTATGATGAGTGCAAATCTAGTTCATACCAGCAAATGTTACATCCTGTAAGAAATACATGCTGTGTAAAATGAGCACGACAAATACTGGATGTACAATTTGCCATTGAGACTAAAAAACTAAGCAAAGCTATAGTCTTCTTAATTGAACTGGCTTTTTTCATGTTATGTAGGTTAATGTCTACACCTGATCTTTACTGCATCTTTTGTCTTGATTGCTTCCCCTGAAGTATTTTGTTAAAGGCATTTTTTTTTTTTTTTTTTTTTTAGTATTCTGTCCTAACAGTGGGAATTTTTATTATTGTTATTATTTAGGATACTTGAGAGACTGAAAGAGACTGACTTACTGATTTTTTTCCCCCAAAATTCTTTAACATGCTGACTTTGCAGTTATCAGCAGTAGTACTCAGAGTTCTTAAACCCTTTTATTTTTATTTACAGTAAACGTATTTGTAGAACTAAGTAAATCTGTAGTGGTTTGTACAGATGCAATTCAGTGAACAGTAGCACTTTCTCTTTGGAAACTCAGTTAAGGTTGCTAGGTAACCAGTGAGGCTGTGTTCATATAACACAACTGAAGAAATCAGCAAGGAAATTAGTACTTTAAGGACTTTCAGGTTATATTTTGCTCATATATTAAAAGTTACTTTAGTCAGATCAAAATGGAACCACCTACATTAGAAGCCACACTGACACATTTCCAAAACTATTTGGATTTTCTTTTAAAGTTCGATTCAAGTGCTAAAATAGTCCTTCCCAAGCCAAACTGAGTACTTGGGCAGTGTCATCCCTGCTGTGTGTCTGCCTTCAAGGTCTTTCCAGTAGGGGTGGAAAGAATATTTGAAAAATATTTGTAAAATGATTGAAAAACATGGTTTTTTAGCATTGAATACCACTGACAAGAAGAATTCTGGACTGATGAGAATCTTCGCACTTTGGGATTTAGTGTACACAAAATTTGCACATGATTGCTTTGTGCAGAAAACAAACTTTTCTTTCACAGGAAACAGACTTTTCTGCATGAAAAATAACATTTCAACACAAATATTTATTCTTTGCAGAAAACATTGTTTTATGAGCAGCAAATGCTGTTTTCTATGCAAATCAACATGTGCGAATTTTGCACAGGACAAACCCCCAATTACACCTTTTTTTTCTACTGCGGTTAATATTTTTTTCATTGAAATATGATCTTCCATTAATATTCTATTAATATGACTGCACTGAAATATTATTTTCCGTGCAGAAAATTCTGTTTCTTGCATAGAAAATGCTGTTTTCTGCACAAAACAACAACATGCAAATTTTCTGCAGAAGTCCCAGATTGGGAATAGCCTTTGAAAACCATGTGGTTTTCAAAGACTTTCTTGCAGCCAAATGAAAATTGCTGAAATTACTCCTTGCTACCTTCAAGAAGAAACTTAGGCCCTTTTCACACAGCATTTCCGAAGCGAACGGGCCCCTTGAGCATCGCGTAAATGTGAGGAGCAATCCATACGACGCACTCACATTTGCGCAACTCTCAAGGGCCTAACGCATTTTTTCATTTTCAGCTTAAAACCGAAAATGCTGTGCGGTCGCACATCATTCCGGGGCCCTGCGTGCACTTACCTGGCGTGCGGAGCCTCGGGAGCCGGGCCGGTCGCACTTCCTGTGCAGTGCAGGCTGGAAAAGGTCCCAGGCTGCACTGCAGAAGGAAGAGGCAGGGCGCTCGCATGACCAGGAAGCAGCTGCGGAGCCGAAGCAGCCGGGACACGAGAGCCTTCCTCCTCAGGCTTCTCGCACTAGCCCCGCACCCCAGCTCCGCGAAAGCGTAAGGTGCGAAAAGGGCATTAGTGAAGAATTATACCCTTACCTTCCATCACCTCAAGGCCTCCCCTTCTATTTTCCTCTTACTTTATTCTTAATAAGAGCAGTAGCAATGAGAGGCAATTTTTCCCCTTCAATGTCTTCTTGCTCTTGTCTCATTCTCCATCATCACTCAATGTTGAGAAAACTGGCTGTGGAAGATTCTGGAAAGCAATAACTTGTTCAAAGGCTCCTGAAAGAATTTCCTCTTAGGCCTTCTATCTTGTGAATCCTCTGGTTTTAAATTAGAGGTGGCTATCACAAACACCATTCCTATTCCCCAAGCATGTGAACCATACTTCTTAAACTGCCAAGATTAGAGGTTGGAATTTTGTGGCCCATGAGCTACACACACACTGCAAAGACCCCTAATATGGTTGCTAGGCCTCCCTGGACTTTTCTGGACCCCGTAAACTCTCCTGCATTAAAAAAAACAAAAATGTTTCAACCTAAGAAACGGACAGAGAGATCCTCATGGACCTTTTAGAGGATATGACTAGACATTTAATTTCACTACTCAAAGCATCATCATTGTTATTATTTTTATTATTATTTATTAAAAATTTTATTATATCCCATCTTTTCCCCAAGACCATGACTCAAGGTGGCTTACACATTATAAAGATTACAATTAAAACCATGATGTCATGGATTTGTATTTGGAAATGTTTAATTTTCTGGGTGGGATCCTGTTGGGCAGTTACAAATACGTGTCCTACAATTACACGTTCATAAATGCTATGTATTCACAATCCTCACATAGCCCCTAATTTACAGGGTATGTGGGAACTGTGAAAGTCCCCCAACCCCAGTTAGTGGGAAGCAGCCACTGGAATTGATGGGGTCCATTCTCTTGTCAATTGAGAAGTGGTTTCCTGGGATTCCCAACCCCTCATGTGAGCAGTCTATAGTATTAGAGGGATTTGTAAGAAGGGTCCTTTTTCTGTGTCTTGTGCTGGAGATTGCTCATAGAAGGGGGTGGGAATATCAGACAAACACTTCTCAATTGACAGGGGAGTGGACCCCCGTTGATCCCCATGGCTGCTTAGTGGTACCTGGGTTTGGGGGTGGCCAAAATCTGCTACATACACCATAGTTATGGTGCTAATAGTATGTAATGGTCATACAGGATTCCACTGATTGATTGTATATTTGTAAGAGGGGTCCTTTAAGGTAAGGAGCTGTTGAAGAGGGGAAAGCAATGGAATGTTGGAGTAAATGCAGATTGATGGAATGTTTGAGTAGATTTGCATAACATTGGTGAATGACAGTTGATGAATGTCAGTTGGTGAATAACAGTTGGGAGTTCAGTTGGAGGGAGTTGGAGGGAGAGAGGGGAGTTTTGGTTGGGCATTTGGCATGGATGGTTTGGGTTAGCTTGAGAGGAGTGTGAAAAGGGTATGTGGTAGTCTAAATGCAATAAATAATTAATCTGCTGTGTTCTGTGTAATTTCTATAAATAAAGAATTTTTGTTTTTATATATTTTTGCCCTCTCAAAACATTATCTATCCAAGAACTTGGATTCAGACAAGGTATCTGTGGGGTCAGCATTGAATATAGAGGGGTGATGTCCATTGAGGATAGGAGTTTCATAAAGCATTGTAGGTACCTTCAGGACATTTAGGCAGTTCCCACAGTTGGTGTCACACAGGTGGGAATGGAGGAAATCCTTGTATTGTGATGGGGTGGGGGATCAGGGAAAACCTTCCCTCTTGGTCATTGCAGTAAACACCGTGGAATTCTTCACAGTTGGTGGGACTGTGATATTTAGCCACACTGGTGGGATTGCCTGAGAAGAATCCTTACAGGCGGTGGAACTGGTGGGGTTGTCCAAGTGGAAAATCCCATAGTTGGTGGGAAGACCCCCTGTTTGGTGGCAGCTGCAGGACTGCCTGAAAGGAGAACTCCACAAAAATGTACAAAAAGTTAACATGAAAACCAGATTAAACTATTAACTGTATTAAAAACATGCATTCTTAAAAACGATTTTTAAAGTTAAACAAAAGAGATTTAAAAAAAAATACAGCAATTAACAGCCCTTTTGTTAAATACCTTTAATTCTAAAAGCCTGTCTGGATAAAAAGAAAAGTCTTCACATGCCAACAGAAAGACAGCAAGGAGGGGGTCATTCTAGCTAGCTAAGAGAGAAAATTCGAAAGTCTAGGGGGAGCCACTAAGAAGACCCTTTCTCCTGTTCCGCCCAACTGTACCTGGGAAGATGTTGAGACTGAGAGTAGAGCTTCTCCTGCATTGTAGGATCCAAGCAGGCTAATATGGAAAGATATGATCTATCAGATAGCCTAGATATGATCTGTATAGGACCTTTTTTCCTCCAAAAAACTAGAAGCAATTTTCCAGTTTCACACACAAAAAAAGAGCAGGATCAGCTTACCAAGATCAAGGATATGTGAAAATCGGGCAGATGCAGTCCCTGGATCTTGGCAGGTGCCCATCTCTGACCTAGCTCCTAATGAAGATGTTGGAACTGAGGTGTGTAAAACAGTAGCAGGCCATAGAATAGGTAACACTGCACCCCATTTTAGGAATTGTGCCCTGCGTATGCTTTTACACATCAAATCATTTTCATACATTTTTGTGATATTTAAATAGGCTGTGCTGAAAATCATTGAGATAGATCTTAAGAGCTCTCTCCTGCCTGAATATTGCTGTGCTAGTTTTTCAGACAACATAACATCTCTTAAAAATCACTTTTAAGGGAAAGTTACGTTTGAATAAAAGGAGAAACATGAAGAAATCTCTCCATTGCTGAGATTCTAGTGAAGACTGGCTACCTCATCAGGGTAAAAGAGCTCATCAGTGATTCTCCAAAGGTTTCAAGAGTTCTCAGATCTGTCATGAGACTGAAATGTCAAATTGTAGCTGTAGTTCAATATGTACTAAATATTATTTCCATAAAATCCCCCTTTCTGTGTGAGGCTATTATAGCTTTCTCCTTTGTGCAGTTAAGCACAAACACACAGCAGGTTCAGCAGCACAAGCTGATTGATTACAGAGGCACAAACAAGCCACACAGTGCTATCTTTTTATTTCTTCATGCAATGAGGTGCCCATTATTGCATTTTCCAATACTACGCCTTATACAAAAATGGGCAAAGCCCTTTGTGAAACTATGCAAATCCACCCCCCACCCTTTCTTTAAAGTGTGTCATCTTTTGGGCAGGTTACCTCAAGGAGAGAAAAATAAATAAACTTTCCCTATTTACCATGTGAGGGTATATCACACCAGAATTTACATTCCTACTTCAATGTAGCCAAGAACAAGCAGCTCTGTAAAGGTCATTTAATAACAGTCAGGGAGACAGTCATGCAAACATACTGGAGTATGGAAAGGGGCATTAGGAAAGGGCCATCATAAAAAAGGCTGAATCTCTCAATTGCATCATTCCACTGATGATTATGTTATGGCAAAAGAATGTGATCCATTAGCATAATGTGGAAAGAGCAATTCTTTTGCCCTACAAATCCCCGCATGCCCTGATATTTGCTCCAGAGGAGCATGGTTTGGGGTGGTGTGACGATTTCTAGGGAGGAATGAGAAACTCCCACCGTGTTGGTGTAAGTTGGTAGTGTGATATTGGATTTATGCTACTGAATTCATTTTTTCTTTTTATTTTATATGTTTTCCACAAAAACGCGGCACAAATACCGAGAATTCTTTTTTTAAAAAAAATTAAAATCAACATCCACAAAAAATCTCCAAGATTATGTAAGCAGATATTTTTATAATGATCAAGAAAGAGTCTTCAAGTATTTCTGGTGGCAGATGGGGGTTCATAGTGGGGAAAATCTGTAAAGATATATATGTAAAATGAACACATGCCATGTATTGGCAAATTTATCTGTTATTATTAGTCCTTTGGAGGCTTGGATCTGGTAGGTTAACTGCAATTGTCCATACTATATCAAGCCGTGTTGAGAGGGATCCCATCTCATGTCCTCCAGTGTTTAGCAGTCTCAACCTGTGCCACAGGAAAGAAGAATGATACTAAGTTTTCATGCTGTAGCTTTTGTTGTAGTTGTTCATTCCCATAAAAATGGAGCATAGAAGGGGTGCCCCACAGAAATGTGTTTTTCAATTTGTCATCCTGGATACAAATTCTAGCAAAATTTTTCAGCTGGAGGGCAGTAGAGCCGCATGTGGATATATGAGCCTGAGTTGCTGCAGCATAATGCTGATTGGATGAGAAATTAGGTTTTTTGCTCTTTAAATCTCTTTCAACATTTCACAGGAAACAGGGCCTGAAATTTATGCACCACTGGTAACTTACTCCATCTACATTTTCCCAAATCACTATTACTCTATCCTCAGGCTGCTGGTGAGGCTATAGTAGTCCTGGCTCCTGAGAATGTTGTTTCTACCATTTTTCAGTCTTGCTGTCCTTTCCTCAACAAAATTCACTTACTAATGTTCATATCATATGGTTTAATTCAATTATGCAGATCAGTGGGTATGTTTATCTCATCTGGCTTTCTATTTCAATTGCAATGTTAACCTGAGCGATGAGCATGCTGCTTTTAAAAAAATAATTCATAACTTTCTTTGTGATCAGATTTGGCAGCATTGGTTTATATCTGGAATAATTGTGTCTTTGTGTGTGTATGTGTGTGTAACAGTTGAGAAAAGCAACTGAACAGCACTGGATTCCAGAAAGATACCTTACAGTTGAAGCAGATTTAGTAAAATTATAAAAAAGGATATTTGTGTGAGTTAAGCATCAAACATTTTAGCTTCCTTGGTAATGTCCATTGGAATAGGAGAGATAGACATCAAGGGGCAGCTTTGTCCTCTAAAATAAGATAATACAGTGTCAAGACACTGAGTCTGTAGATCCAGAAGTTCTCTCTTTTTTTCAACCATAGTTGTATCAGAGGTTTTCTTTACTGGAAAGATGGGCATGTTGGAAAGGCTGTGTCCCTCTAAATTAAAATGTTTTGCAGTAAGTAGTTCCAACTTTTTGGTGATGGCTACTGATTAACGTTTACTGAATCTTGTGTGAAGATCGGTGGTGGTATTTCCAAAATTTTGCATGCTGCATTTGCATCTGAGATGATGGCATTCAGTCGTATATATGACATTGTTGGAATTATAAATAATGTTTTGTTTAATGTCATAGGTCTTAGCAGTGCTTCTTCTTTTAAGTATTGTTTCACATAGCTATGAATTTCAACAGGAAAAAATGTGAGGTTGTTGTTAACTGCTGTCAAGTTGACTTTGACTTATAGCAAACCTACGAATTAGAGACCTCATCAACAGCCCTGTTTGAATCTTGCAGACTCAGACCTGTAGCATCCTTTACTGAGTTTATCCATCAGTATTGCTGTTTTCCTCTTTTTCTACTGCCTTCTATCTTACCAAGCATATTGTCTTTTCTAGTGACTCAGGCCTTCCCATGATGTGCCAAATGTATGAGAGGACCCATTTAGTTGTCTTTTTAGGAGTCCATGGTATCTCTAGAACTCTTCTTCACTACCACATTTCAAATGAGTTGATTTTCTTCCTATCAGCTTTATTCACTGTCCAGCTAAGGTGGGGTAAGGTAGTACTGGACAGGAAGAATGAAATGTACAAGGATAAGATAGGTGAAACCTGGCTTGAAAGTGGCACAGTAAATGACAGCACCCAAAAAAAGCTAATGCAATTCTAGGCTGTGTTAATAGGAGCATAGTGTCCAGATCAAAGAATGTAGAATTAATTTGATTCCAGAATTTCTTGGCCTTTTCACAAGTCCACCACATATGGTAAAAAGAGCCCACATGTTCACATTTACAACATCTGTTAGAAACCTCTTTATGCAGTTTGGCCAATTTTTCTTATCTCAAATACCAACAATTTTCCGTTTTGTAAAAGTTCTCTTTGAGATCATAACATAATGTAAATTCAATTCCCTTTGATCATATTTTCTCCCATTGTTCCAAGTGTATATTATGACCAACATTTTGTGCTCACTTTATCATACAATCCTTTACTGTAAAGAAGTTGCTTTGGGGCTTAGCTATTTGGAATGCCGCATCTTGATGGCAGGTTGCTAGGCAACAGGAATAGCACCTCAAGAATGAAACCCAGCACAGCGGTATGTGTGGAAGGGGCTTATGGATGAGAAGAATTCTATAAAAGCCAAAGCCTTCAGGAAGAACTAGTCAGAGAGAGGATGGCTTGGGTATAATTAAGGAACTGAGGGAAATACACAACGAATTGGTGTCTGAAGCAGGGATTGATTGTCAAAGTCAGTCAGAAGTTTAAACTGTTAATGTATCAACACCATACTATAAATGAACTCAAACAAGCTACTTTATTTCCACTGTTAGTGTAATAAATGTTGCAGTTTGTTTTATAACTGCTGAGTCAACCTGAGTTGTTTAAAACCACTAGTAATAAAATAGAACATGCTACCTTAACTAAAAATTTGGTTCTGAGGAACAGTTAAAACTCTAGGCCTGTTACACAAAAGTTGTGATAAAAAGGTGGAGTCAGGGCAAAATGATATTGTCAGGGCACCATGTTAGATTGGAATTGCCATACCAATGTCGGGGAGAATAAGGGGACTGTTACATTAATCAACTTTCCTTCCATCAAAATATTTTACATATGCATTATGCTTTCCATATAATTGTCATTTAATTTTATTTACACATTTAATCTTTCTTATACAGTCATAAAAACAGGCAAACATTACAAATACATGACAGCAATATTGAACAAAGGGAGGAAATCACCTCCACTTTTCTGTTGAAGCAAACTGTTTTCTTTATGAGAGATACCACTTTGATACAACTATTGTTAAAAAATCATATTTAAAATACACCAGTGTGGGTCTTTTGACCTTGATTATTGTTGGGAAGTTTACATTTTAGACTCCATTTTCCAGAATCTTCCAGCTAGAATGATTACCAACAATGCTGCCTGAGGAATTTTTGGAGTTGCTGTCCAAAATATACATTTCCAAGCCCTAGTTGCGCTCTTCTAAGTGAAATTGTACCCCTAGTCTTTTACCAGAAAGACATGGTTAAATCATTCTACTCTGGAATCCCAGCAAACTCATAGGTTGGGAGGGGAAGATGGCATTATGCACTCACATACTTATTTTTAATTATAGTCTAAATATTGAAACCCCCCTGCCCTTTTTATGCTGAAACGTACACCTTCAGGTAGGTAGACATTTGATTAGATTACCAGGAATTATGATTACAAACCAAACAAATAGATAGGTTGAAGCTGGTTGGTAGCATTTTTTCCCAGTAGCAACAGGAATAAAATATTTCCTCTCATACACAGATAATAAATCATATGATTTTATCTTGTAAGACTTTGAGATCAAATATATCTGCAAAACCAATTACTAACTCAAAGCCTTGGTGTGACAGCATGCAATTCAAGTATGCAAGCATCTTTTCTTTCATGGTCTGAGGTTGTTAAAAGTTAGATAGCCTCATTTCATACAGTGAGAACTGTAGAAGAAATCAGGTGAGACAACCGTACAAAAATTAAAAACAACAACAACAAGATTGTCCATGGTTGTCCAATGTTCATCCAGTTTTTTGAGCTATAATTTCAACTCCCATGATACAGTAGATGAAGTAGCCATGGGGTTTTTTTCCTGCATATTTTGATCTCTCCATCTACTATTTCCTTCTCTCTGCTCTGATAGTAGGAATCTATAGGAATCTGTGCTGTTATAAGCAGATAGAGAAGGAATTCATTTAAAAAGCAAGAACTTAACAAAATATGGTTGAATACAGAAGTAAACAAAATGCAACAGAACAGAAATCTGAAGGACAGTTAGCTCGCTGAAGATATGCCATGCTGAGTAAGTTGTGAGTGTTAATTTTGGAGCTCACTAATGGACTTTGTTTTATTTAGGCACAGCCAATTAGATCTGTGCTATTGCTGATTTAAGTCATTCTAAACTGTTTTTAAATCTTCTAATGATAGGAGCCTACAGCTTCCCTTGATAATTTGCTCCATTGCCTAACTATTCTTGGAAGCATCTTCTTATATATATTACTTAAATCCTTCCTTCTTCACTTCCAGCCAAAAACATGCATATAGCTTGAAGTAGAATATTTGGCTGCTGTTATTATTGAAGCTGCAAAGCCAATATTTAATTTCTTTGAGCACTGTAAAGGAAAACATGGGTTTGTTTTGCCCAACTTATCCAGATACATAAAATCATATCTGAGTATTTTGGTATTGCTAGATTCTCCCAAATACAAATGCATCTTCCTGCTTCTAACCACTGATGTATTACCTTCCATATCATTGTTTTCCATGTGGGCAGTATCCACGTGAGATGCCTAGTATTTTCCTTTCTAGAGACATTACCTGCAGGGGGTAGGATCAGACTCCTGGCTCAAGACCCATGCCAAGACATTTTGAAGCCTGAAGCAAAAACAAGTTCATGTCCCCAACCTCAACTCATCTAATATAGGTCAATTCAACCAGCATAAGAACATTTCTTTAATGTTGGTTATGAGACAGCATCCTTCTCCAGCACACTTGAACAGCAAGTGAGCTTAGAGGATGGAAGAAAAGCCCCTCACCACACAGCATTTCCTTCCAACATCCTCATGCTGCCTCTCATTTATCTGACACTGAGGCACTCACTCTGTCTAATGGTAGAGTTCTGTTGACTTTCCAATCAGATGTTAAGAATAAAGTTGTATCACAAATACTACACATAACAAATAATGTCTAAATCTTGTTAGGGAGTTAAACATGCATAACTTGGAATTACACATTCGAAACTGTGTGGTATTCACAATTCCTATGTAGCCCCTAGTTTAGGGGGCACATAGAGACCATGAAAGTTCTCCAATCTTCACTTAACAGGAAGCAGCCACTGCAATTAATGAGGATCTGTTCACTTGTTGATTGGGAACGAACTGGCTGACAGTCCCACATCCTTGCATGAGAAATATCTACTGGAAGGAGGAATTGCATCAAGGGTCCTGTTTCTGCCTGTTACACTAGCAATCATTCACAGAAAGAGTTGGAAATAGCACTCATCGCTCACAGTAATTACTGCCCTGTAAGTGGGGATTGAGGGGAGCACAGGGCTAGAATTCACTGCGTAACTCCATAACTGCAGTAGCTATGCATTTGTAACTTAGAATTCTGGCCAATGTGTACCAAGTTTAAGTGTTCTTCCATTTTCTAGCATAACTGTTCACAGAAGAAGATGATATTTCATTTGGATCCACCAGGGGTTGGAACCCATGGTCAAAAGGACTGCTCTGGAGGGTGCTTCTTACTTTCAGAAAAGTTACAAGTGTGTGTGAGGAAACACCAAGATAGTTCCAAATATATTAATAGGAAGATACCTGTCAGAAGCACCAGTGATCTTAAGATTTCTGCATGATCAAGAGTAACAATGTACTCTTCCCGTACTCTGAAATATTACTTTCAGACAATATATTGATATCTCTGTTATGGGAGTGACTGAAAAGAATGCTAAGCTTTGGACAGGAACCATGCCAAAACTGTATGTACCATCCTTGCTTCTCACAGACCCCACTTCCACCCTCAGCCAGATGGCTATAAATTCTAAGGACGGAACATATGTCAGTCAAGAAGACAGGAAAAAGACTGGTTCTGAGTGGGACAGAGGTGAAATGTATTTAGTTGGCATTTTAATACCAACCATCCTAACTTCCATTTTCCCAGCTAACACATGGGCCATTGTCCTCCTTTCAGTTGACTCTCTGAATATTGCAGTGCTATTCCGTGGTCAAAAGGTGAATACAGCATATAGAATCAGGTAAATTTACATAAAAGACAAGGAGATATAGTAAAAAGAAAATGCTTGCAGAAGCCAGTATGTTGAGTGAAACTGTGGAGAAAAAAGTGTAAAAATGCACATGAATTTTCTTTCATGCATGTGAAATATTCTTATTTGTGGATTTTTTTAAAAAAATTGGCACACTATATCTTCCGGAAGGAAAAATATGTTTGTCTGCTGACAAAAGGAAAAAAAAGAAGAGCATGAAACTACTTTGGAGTATAGCCCAGAAGTTGAAATCATGTGTTCAGAGCACTTCACATATTATCTCAATGCAGTCCTTACAAAATTGTGCTGGATGGTTCATTTCTTTATGTTTTCAACTTTTTTTTTTTATTGACTTAATGGGCAATCACCTTAAGAGGGCCTCTGACCTGATAGGTGACATAAAAATGCTGCTAAAAAAATACCCTGCAAGGCAAGTTTGAATTATTATCTTGTGTATTGCAGATGGAGAGACATTTGCTTGAACAACTTGGTGAGTGTAAGACAGGTGTGATTTGAACCAGGAGCTTAATGATTTATAGCTCAGGTTCTCACATCACCAGTGCTCAGTGTCTCTTCCCTGTAAGTCTTCCAATAAAACACATAACTACAAATTTAGCTATGGAAACAACTTGTAGTGTTGCAGTGGTTTTAAAATCAATATGTAGGATTACACCTTCAGGCATCTGTTAACTCATAAGAGCTAAAATGCTTTTTCAGAGGTGCTAGTATATCTGGCATTTTGTATTCCCTTAATGCTTCTCGAAAGATGATGATGATGATGACCATCATCATCATTATCTCCTCCAGGCTTGCCTCCTTTTATCATGTGTTAAAACTTCAGTAGAAATCTCTTAAGACCTCATTTATTTACCGGGAGGATGCGAACACTGGGAAACTTCGAAGATCTTCTGAATTTGATGCTTCTCGCCCACTTATCTACCAAGAAAATGCTGATCAAATAATAACTTTGATTTGTAGGAAGGAAGCTCTTTGAATAAAAAGAACATAACTGCATGGGATGTCCAGAATTTGTATTTGCAAATATTCTGCTTAGACATTGAACAGAATCCTTAACAGTAGTTACTGGGAGGACTTTATGAGTCATTTAATCCAGTCTGTGTAATAGTTATTCTCTCTAGACTAAAGCCAATGCTAGTAGATAACATAAGAAGAGGCTTGCTGGATCAAGCCAAAGGCCTATATAGTGACACATTTATTCATACAATGATCAATGTGTCAAGCATGGGAAGCTCACACTCAGGATACAAATGCAATGGAAACCTTCATCTTACACTGCCTGGTAACTGATACATAGAGACATATTCCTTCTGATAGTCAAAGTGACATAGAGCCATCTTGACTAATAGCATTGATCTCTCCATCTTCCATGAATTGGGAGCCATAGCTACATTTTGTGGAAGTGAATTCTATAGTCAACCAGATGATTATGTGGCTTTTACTTTGAGAACTCCATAACATTTAACTTGAATTTTCTTCTACTTTTTTAGTTAATCAAACTCACCAAACTCCACTCCATCAGAAACATCTCCCACAATTGTCTGTTCTTAGAATTAAAGTTCCTTAAACTCACAATCTATTCTGAATATAGAACTGCATTGCTAAATAAATGATAACCCTCTAACAATAACAACTGCTAAATGAACCGGTTCTCTTACCATTTCCAAACAAACTCAAAAACTAGTAGAAGTTATGGCCTGTTGTTAATTTCATTTTAATTACTGGTTTGCATGTGCTTAGTCAAGAAAAGCAAAGGCAAATCGACCAAGTGTGATTGTGTTCATGCTTTCAATATTATCCATCGTGTCACTTTGTTTCATCTTGAGTTATACTGCAGATATAAGATAAGGCATTTTGAAATAAATATGCAGTCTGTATAGATCACTTATATCATTTATACATTTTAACCTGGGGTACAGGAACCCTCAGGAGTCTATGATGCCCTCATATGGGGTCCTTGAAAGGCTCTAAGGCTGCTCAGCCCATCTACTCCTAACAATGGAGTGGTGATGTGACAGAAACTAAGGCAGAAAGGAGGCAGGAGGGCTGGATGGCTAGTTGGTCCTGTGTGTTGCTTGTCACATGGCTGCTCTGCTGTGAGGAGGAAGTGGGCTTAGCAGCTGAGTGACAGCAGAGCTGACAGCCAGTCAGCCAGTCAGTTAGTGTTTACTCTTCTTCTTTTCTCTCTCTCTCTCCCTCTCTCCCTCCCTCCCTCCCAGTGTAGGGAGCAGTCCAGTGTTCTATCAGAAATGCTCAAACTCCCTCCTTTATTTTATTTTTTTTGCCTCCTTCACCTGGAGGGGGAGACTGAGGCCATTTCTGCACTGTGCTATTATTCCACTTTCAACATCTGTGGAATTCTGGGGTTTGTAGTTCACTGAGACCAAAGAGCTCTCTGTCTGAGAATTCTAAATGCCCTTCCCTAAACTGCAAACCCCAGGATTCCATAGGAGCTTGAAAGTGGAATAACAGCATTATGACAGTGTAGTAGAGAAATGGCCTGAGATGGGCAAAGGAGGGAGGGAGAAAAAGAAAGGCAAAATAAAAAACAAAACAAGCAAGCAAGCAAGCAAAGCAATGAAGACAAAAAGGAGGATTTGAAACTATCATGAGCCAGGCTGAGCATGCTGCCAATTCAGACTTGGACTCTGATTTAGACTTGGACTCCCAGCCGGGGGAGGATCCCTTGGAGGGGCCTTCAGGAGAGGCGGCTCCTTCAGAGTCTAGGGAGGAGTCTGCCAGCGACTCCACAGCTGTTCCGGGCACGAATCCCGAGCCAGTACCTGCAGCAGATGTTTGTGCTCCAGAGGCAGAGGCTAGTGCTTCTGACTCGACAGAGGCTGGTGTCTCTGACTCCAGCCCAGAGTTTGCAGCAGACCCTCCCCCCTCATTCCTCCAGAGGTGGCTGGAGAAGGGGGCAGTTCGGAGGTCTCAGCAGCTGCGGGAGAAGCATCTGGTGAATCGGCCCTGAAGTCTTGAGGGGCTCCAGCTGTGAGCTGGGCCAACGGACATTTGATCAGCCCCAGCTGGGCTAAAGACTGTGTATTTAAGACAGACGCTGTTGGAGTTGGGCACGGGGCAACAACCGTCTACCAACCGGGAATCTGTGTCCTGTGTCATGCGCTTTCTGTTTCAGGCTAAACCTTGCTATTTGAGTTTGCTGCCCCTGGGACTTGCATGTTTGTTTTGGTGATGTAACCTCTTGATTTATTTATTACTAAAGCCATAAACTCAGCTCCTGCCTCTGTGTCTGCTTAGCTGCCGCCTGACAGTGACAGAAACAACCCCTTCATAAAAGACCCTGAGCATGTCTTCCCATTTTCATAAGTACACACACTTTCATCTGAATCAAGTGGCGGTTTGCTTTGCCAATGGTGATCCCACACTCCAATTTCCAGTGTCTTGCCAAAGGGTGGAACCTGCTGCAGTAGTACCCCCTCTTCTCATTTGGCTCCACTCCTCCCTGCTATCCTTTTTTTCAGAGTTGGCCACTAGGTTGCATCAAGGATCCCACTCCTCTCTCCCTCCAACCCCTTTCAAGGAAGAGTGCATTTACTCATTTTTCCCTTCCCTCCCAATTTGAAGACCCTTGATGAGCAATTTTCAATAAATATTTGATGCACTTTAGAGTTTTAAATTTTAACAGTTTAAGTCTTTTGAGTCCATGGCAACAAAAAATATTTAAAGGGGGTCCCTAGTAAAGAAAAGGTTAAGAATCACTAATTTGTATGATTCTGAGAACCTAAGAACAGACTTATTGAATCAGAACCTAAGCAGAGATGTAATTCTTTGCTAATTTCATTCTCAAAAGCAGCAATGAGTAATTGCAGCAATTTTATTCCCAATGTGAAAAAGTCTTTAAAAACTTTAAAAATAGTAAAAAAATTACTATACACACTCTGGGATTTCTTCTACACAAAATTTCATGTAGTTGTTCGTTTTGCTCAGAAAACAGTATTTTCTGCACAGAAAAAAGGATTTTTGCACAATACTAATTTTGCACATAATGTTATCTGTGGAGAAAATGCTGTAGTTGGGAATTTATACCGTGCAAAATTAACATGGTGTGTGTGTGTGTGTATGTATGTTCAAGAAACAGCACATGTGTTTTTCTCAGAAAATATCAATTTTTTTTTACTGAAAACAGCATTTTCTGTACAGAAAATTATGTATTTGTTATGTAATTACTTATATAGAAAATGCTATTTTCCGTACGAGGAAAAAAAATAAGTGAATTTTGTGCACAGTAAGCTCTGAACTGTGAAAGTTCTCATCTGTCCTGGATTCTCCTTGTTAAGAGTTTCCTGTCACTGCAGAAATATATTTTTCATCCACTTTTTGAATATTTGTTAAAATATTCTTTCTATCCTTAAGTGTAGATCCATCTAGTTAAAAAAATGGAAATGTTTAGTTTTGGATTTTTTGGTCCTTCAAATATTTTGGACTATAATTACAATCTCATTCCATTGGCTGCTGGTTGCCTCAACCATCACGGGAGGGTGTGAAAGGTCTCTCCAGTCCTCAATGAATTGCTTATAAAAATGGCTAACGAGATTGCTAAATTCACCGGTGTGAAGATGAGGTGACAGCCATTCCTTTGTTGCTTATCCATTTAATTGTCCTAGCCAACAGCTATTAATAAATCCATCTTCTGCAGAATTTCAGAATATATTCTGATTTTCATTCATTTATTGTCATTACTTGAATTTCTCAAGAACATGTCTTCCAAAAGAATTGTAAAGAAAGAAAGAAAGAAAGAAAGAAAGAAAGAAGTAACAAATGAACAGGTTAATATCCCCTAAACTAATCTATGTGGCACAAGCACCTTTAGGGATCAAGAGAGTAGAATTGTGATGAATAGGAATAGCTATATTTGTTGATTAGAACTTGGTGTGGGAATTGCCTTTATAGCAAGAAGTGCTGTTGTTGCTTCTTCAGGAATGCTCTTTTAATTAATAATGCATGGGCATTTCTGCAAGCTGTGGCAAAGCTTTTATGCTACTGCAGCTAGCACACAAACCTTGTGACTTTCCATGTTGTGCAAGTGAGGTTTTTTTTTCTTAATATGCATCTCCAAATACTTGCCTTTTTTTTTTAAAGGAAGCATAGTCAGACATTGCTGAGCTATTTATCACCACCATTACGTTTATATAATGATGAGAAACCACTGATCCCTTTGAATGAAGGGCATATTGTGTTCAGTTTATTTCTAGTAGTTGTTAAACTGTAACTTGAAAGCCACCAGTGAAAGGTTAGATGTCCTATTTGACTCTTAAGTAGTGTCCAAGTTCATCAGGCTGAAACGATGGAGGGAAATCCTGAATGAGTACCCTGTCTCCCAAAAATGGCTTCTTCAGCAGTACAGATGGTATGAGAAACCTTTCCTGCTATGCACAGATTTCCCCACATGTTTATATATTTTGGTTAGACTGTAATCACAGAGGGCAAGGGCTGCAGCACTTTGTTTCTGAAGGTTTTTCAAGTGCTGTCCCTTGTGAAAAGGAAATGGTTTACAAAGAATGAGAAAGCCTGTCTAATGGTCTGCAGTGCAACAGATAGTAATTTAGGAACCACAGCTCTGCTGCATATTCAAGGTTATTCAGAAATGCAAATACGAGCTGAGTCTGTCACACAATTTCATGTTGTTAGGTGAGCACAAGGCTGTTGACAGCTCTTGTTGTCATCTAACATTAGCATACTACAGGTGCCTGAGAGTGTAAAGTCGTAGGCAGTATCCTCATAAGAATCGCAAAATGTGAGGTTTGTTCCAGGTTTCTTTCTTCTTTTTTATTTGTTAATAGGTTTCTATACCACCTTTCATGACTTATGGCCCTTCAAACAGGTTGTCAGGACTCTGCTATACCTTATCTTCTTTTAGGTGAAATATGCCAAGATATTTCTTCCTTCCATTGACTTGTCCCTCTGAACATTTATAGCTCTCCTCCAAATCCTTTCAGGTTTGTCAACATCCTTTTAAAACAGTGAGATAGGACTGAACACAGTCCTCCATAATACGAGGTCAATCACTGCAGAGCAATATTTCACAAACCTTGGACACCATGCTTCCATTCATACAGCCTAGAATAGCATTGATTTTCTCTCTGTGCTGTAGCATCATGTTGTCACCTTGCATTCAGCTTGGCAAAACTCTCTGTGCCCTTCTCAGCTGCTGCCTAATTTTCCTTAACACACGACACTGCATTAATTCTTGCAGTATGTGTAGAATTTCAGGATGTGTTAACAGTTTCTGTTTTTCACTGATGGGGTTAGTCTTCAGACCAAAACTAAGCTTGCTGATTCACTTCACCTACATCTCCCCGGCCTCAAAAAAAAATGTTAAATTAATTTTTAAAAATTATGTTATCTTAAATGGCCTGGAATTATAGGTCATCTGGTAGAGATGTTTTGAAAGTTATAGAAGTTTTGATCCTCATGTTCCAAGAAACTAAAAAGGGCACAGATGCTCACCCCTTGCCTCCCTGCTGTAATGCAATCTGCCCCTAGGGAAACTCTGCTGGCTGGGATTGCTGAAGAGAGGATATAAGCTTATTTAGATGAATGTACACAGGCACCTTTATTTTCACTGGGGTTCCCAGCCATGCAGCTGGAGATCCAGACATGTAACGGAACCAAAACACTAGCCTGACACATGCATCCATGCATATAAGATTTATATCCAGTTTTCCTTCAGTGAGCACAAAACTCTGTGAAGTGGTCTAGCTGAGCAGATGTTGCTGCCCTGAGTTCACCCAGTAAATTTCATAGCTCAGGGTGCAGACTGATTGAAAAGACCCAGATTTTGTTCCTATTCTTTCTGGTGTTATATCAGGTTAAAATAAACTGACCTGGGGAACTGGTATAAAAGTCTCTGACTGTACAAGGAGCTGACAGAAAATATATCTCGGATAAACAAAATGTGTATGATTCTCCAAAATAAAAATGGGAAGGACAGGAATGAGATCTGGGATCTTTCTAACCTTTTTAGTCCGTCTGGATGACTTGGACCCCAGTTTTGTGAGTCCTGGTCCTGCATCTGAATCACTACATTGGCTCAAAAAGTAGGTTGCCTCTTTTAGAATTTCCACTCTATATGCAAAAGTTTGAAATGTTAGCTGACAGGAACCTTGCCCCCCCCCCCCATTGAAAAGCATGGAGGACTTCTGTAGAGAGTTTGTCAATGGGAGTTTTCATTTATTGTGTGTGATTCATTGCTGGTAACAGTTCGGTAGTTCTATACATATGAGATTAGATGCAGCATGCATGAGTGTTGCTACAATTTATACTTTCAGTTGGCCACCTGCCTGAACAACAGGGTTTATGTAGTATCTTCTGCTATCAATATATATATAATTATAATCCGACATTAGAAGGGAGATTGATTGACTAGTTATGCACTTTATTAAACCATTTTGAAAGCAGTGATGCTACCACACTATGAGCACGAGAGATAAACATTGCCTTCATTCTCAAAATGATGCCAGAACTGCATTATCCATATACTCCAGAAAGCAACACAGATCGCCTCTTGGTGAGAACTTTACACAACTATGTGAAGTAACTTAAAAACAAAACAAAAACACTGTATAAAGCATATGAAATACTGCACTAGCTTTTTCGGAGCAGTTATTACAGCGTGAAATGTTACAGCCAAAGGCTACAAATGTTACAGCTACAGCATGATCATCATGTCCTTGCTGCGATGGGATGGATGGGTTTTGGACATTGCTGGTTGTTTGCTATTGTCTTGTATCTCACCCCACACCACCTTGTGAATCAGATTCTGCATACCAGGAGCACGGCGAACGGTGCTTAACAAGAGTCATATATTCAGCAAAATGAGTTGCAGGGACTTGTGTTTTCTACCTGATGAGCTTTGCTTAATTGAAAATCAGCCCAAAGAATGCAAAGCTTTTGGTTAATAACTAAGAATACTGCTCTTCTCCTGGCCTTCCTCTCTCAGGGGAGGCTGCTAGAATCCCTAAAGCAAGCCTTTAACATATAAACACAGCAAAGATTTCATTTTGTTGTTAACTGTGGTGATTGCATCTATTGAAGTCTAGCTGGGAACTGCATCAGGGTGTATTTATCTTTATTTAAGAGGGGGATGGCGACCTTTCCATTGCCCTCCTTGTGTAGTGTCAAAACAGCCTTCTTTTCTGCAGGGCCTGTGTGCGTGGTCGTATGCATGTGAAAGAAAGAAGGGGGAGCAGTGTGATTTGTGGGTTCAATATGCTGCTCAGCTTCTTCTGCTTTGTACCAGCTAAGAAGGTCAACGAATTCTTCATGTGGGAGAGCTGCAATACAGAGGACAGCCATCTTACTTCTGCCACCACCCTTGTGAGTTCTGGTTTCAACAATACAATAGGGTTGCCAGGGTAAAAACTGGAGACAGTGTCTGTACCTTTAAAGACTGCATTGAAGAGTTAACTTCAGTAGGAGTTGTCACACAGCCAGGTAACAAGCAACATGTACTGAAATTCTTGCTCCTATACAACCATTAAAGGCACAGGAGCTCTCTTCAGTTTTCTGTCTGCAACCTTAGTTCACATTAATTAGGTACAAGGAGTGTAACAACCTAGCACAACTTTATTTTGACACGAGTCTTATTAGTACTCATTCAATTAAATGTTTCATCCATGTGGCTTTTCAGCTGCTGTGCGTACAGCTATCTCCTTTTCGCTTCCTTTCTTCATCTCGCAGAGGTGTTTAGTTCATGATTACAGCATGGAAGCAGCTGTTGTAGGTCTGGGTTAGAACATGGCACTTGCTGGGCTGCATACAACCAGGTTTATTGATTATGGTGATGATTTAAATGGGAAGGGCTTGCTTCATTTCTTTTTAATTTGCTTTGAGCAATGTTTGTGAGGCACTTTGATTGCTATTTTTGGAATGAAAACAAGTAGTGAATTAAATGAAGGCATAAACTTTTACTTATTTGGAGTTCTAGGCAGCCAGGTTGACATTAAAGCTATACCTCTGGCTTCTGTGAATGTGAGGCCAGCACACTAGTGTTCCACAGGCCAAGGGGTGGATCTTGGCATTCTAACGCTGCATGAATGGCAACCCAGTTTAAACAAGTTGACAACCCCCTGAAACTGACAAAGAGGAAACAGTGGGCCGTCATGGATCATTCCTGTTCTGATGGGCAGTTGCCTTCCAAGCACACATCTTTCCCCAAAGTTGGAAAAGTTACTTTTTTGATCTGCAGTTTCCACATTTCCCTAGCCTGCATGTCCACTGGGAGTCGTAGTCTAAGGGGGAGTAACATTTCCAGACTCTGATCTTTCCAGAAAGGAATGGGTATTGTTTCACTTGGATGTTGATTAAAATGTATTAAAATTCCCCAGACTGGAATGTGAATACTGAGAGTGGCAGTTTCTATTTCTGACCTTTCCATCTTTTTAAACCGGAGATATCAGGGATTCTGCATGGAATTTTCAAGCTATAGGTAAATGTGAAATTTTTTGTAGTCACAGAATCTTCTTGTTGTAAGGTGACGAGACCAGAAGATCTTATAGTGCAACCTCCATGACTTTGTTCTGGCAAGCTCTAAAGTCTGCTGATATAATTTACCTTGATCTCATGTAGTTAATAATGGCAGGCTTACTGGTGGTGTGACTTGGGCCAAGAATCTACTCTTTGTATATAAAGTAGCTATGATGTTGATCAAGTGACTCTAAGGATTCTGACAATTATTTTCTTGTGGAGAAATTTTTCTGATATGGTTGTAGTTACTAGAGCCATGTGGAGGAGACTGTCCCTCCATATAGATCCTTCCTAATGAGTCTGTGACCATATAATAAACTGAACTATACTGTACTTCATACAGACTGCATGAGTCCTCCATTCTTCTCTGCACTTGTCACTTGGTGAATGCTCCACTGAACTCTAGCAAGTGTAAGAGGAGTCCAAACCTTTGCCCCTGCCCAGCTTGAAGGTACAGAAGGCATGGGGACCATCCCTGCACCTGCACTGTATTGAGAAGATCAGCACATTTCAGGGAAGATCTTTGCTGTCTTGTTCCAACTGGGGATGGTGAAGAAAGCTGAGGTGGTGGGTGTTTTGACACTCCTGATAAGAATTTTACTGTGTAATCACAGTACCTTGTTCATGCAGTTTACAGGACAGGCAAACATGGTGGTCTTCCATTTGCAGTCCACCCGTGTCTTCCCTCTACCCCAAACTTTTTTTTCTAACAGAGAAAATCTTGCAGAACTAGGTACACTGTGCCTTTTAACTGTAAATAATAGGAACTCTTCCTCTGGAAGCACCCAAAGAGTAAACATATGGGTTGACCTTCTCATTTAATCCATATGTTCTTATTGATTTGATATATATAATTTTTTAGAACAGGGAAGTTTGGAGACAGAAGGACTCATCAATCCATCTCAGGGTCAGAGTAGGCAGTACATTAAGCATATTTTTAGAAGAGGTGCTCTCTCATGAGGTGAAAGATGGCTATTGCTCAGAGCACATGATTGTCTTCACCTCCATCTTTTGTACCAAGTGTGTTTTGTTTTGTGATTGATTGTTGGAAAATAAATACCTCCTTAGTTTGTAAATCAGAGGCATCTGTGGAAAATCTGATTGTATAAGCAAGAATGGGTTTATCATAGGGAATACTCATTGCCCTTAAATGCTTTATTTGATTCTAATTTTGTGTAGTATGAGTGTAACATTTATATGTATGACTAACTTTCTCAGGGCTTGCCCTTATGCTCAATAAGGAAATCCTATTTATTTGTTTGTTTAAGGTATTTATACCTTGCCCTTCCAAAAGGAGAAATGCAAACAAATACACAAACAAAACACTTTTTAAGGCTAGCTTTACCATTATTATTAAAAGGCGTGATTTTTTTTTAAAAAAAATCTTCTCTACAACTTCTGTACTACCTTTGTGAGTGTTCATGCTGAGGCAGCTAGTATCTTTTCTCACATCTGATTATTGTACAAACCAGCAACAAATTGGTCTCTCAAGGCATCATTTAACATTTGACCAAATTGACAGTATTTTGACATCTTTGTGAGTGTCACAAACTGTACAATTGATTCTCCACTTCTCTGACATTGTGGATGGAACTAAGAACATTCAGCAAACATTGATGGGTTAGGAGAAAAATGATCTTGCAGAGTTCTCAGGATGTGTGAATATGTAGTATTTTGCTGCCTCAGTTCATCTTTTCTAGTTAATTAAAGCACTTTGTATCATAGAGAAACCACACACAAATATTTATTCCAATGGTACTACATTCACTACAAGGCTACATTTATTGTACTTCCCAATACTGTGGATTTTACAGAAATGCACGAAAAATTTCTAGACAGGGTGTAAAATTTTTCTCTGAGACTACCTCTCCTTCAAAAAAAAGAAAAGAAAGAAAGAAAGAGAAAAAAGCCTGTCATCCTAGAGCAGATTGCACATGAGATAATTTTGTTTTTACGTTTACTGTGCAAAGATAAAGCTAGTTATGTTTTGCATCTCTAGTCTGAGATTCTTCCTAAAATTAGGTACTCTCAGTGCCTAGTTAATCGCCCATTTGTTGCTTCTTTTTGCATTATGGCTTTACAGAATGTTCCATTCTGCTTGTAGTAGACTTTCTATATCAATGTGAGCCATGTTAGTTTGTGTTCTCAGTAGATTTTTTTCTTTAATCAATGGCCTAAATACCCTAAAGGCACCAGATTCCATCTATTCTTGGAACTTAAGCAGAGTCAGTTCCAGCTAGTATTTGGATGGGAGACCGCCAAGGAATAACAGGTTCTGTAAGCTAAATTTCAGAGGAAGGAACTTGCAAAAATACCTCTGAATTTTGCTTGCCTAAGAAAACCCTGTGAAATTCATGGGGTTGCTGCAGGCAGCTTGAAGGCACACACACACACACATTGTGTTATGTTATGCAAAGGACAGAATCTGTGATTATCAAAAATATCTCTCTTCCTCATTTTAGGTTGCATATTTTTCTTTTTAATTAGAGCCACATAAAATATACCTGATGTAGCAACTGATCATGTTTTAAACTAGGATATTTTCCTTGTGTGGCCATAACTAAAATGTATAATTAGGAAACAAACAACTAGACAAGCTGTTCTTCCCTGTTCCATCATTGTAATAGGTCAGGAAAAAAATCTATGCTGGGGAGGGGCATTACCACCCATGGGCCACATGTGGCCCCTTGGCGTTCTCAATCCCTCCCAAAACTGTCAGAGGAATCTAGACTCTAGATTGGTTTAAATTAGCCTAATCACTTTGTCTCCTAAGAAAAAAGAAAAAGAAATCTCCCAATGTTTCTCTATAGTAGTCTATTGACAGCTTTAAGTGTGTACTAATTTAAATTTATTTACATGTGCAAAGAAGCAATAGTCAACTTTCTTTGAAAGAAAGGCTGCTATTAAACACATGGCACATCTGTTCTTGTAGTCACAAAGATAGAGAGGGCTGGAATCTCAGCAGGACAGAACAACACAATTATTATTTTAACCAAGAGGCACCTACTAGCAAAATTGGGTATTCCCTACCACCACCACCTGGATATCGGAAACACTGATTAATTTTGCAAAAGCAGTAGCGTCTATCTGTCTTATTATTTTAAATGGAGGATCAGCCCTGAGCCATAAACACTGTTTTTGGATATTCCAAACTGGCATGGAAAAAATTCACCCGTAATTCCTCTGCATTGGACTACTGCTATGTAGATCATGGTCACTAGGTCTTCATAAGATTAGATAGGAGAGGTAGCCATTTTCTCTAAAAAGAAGACACAAAATGCTGTAAAGGAGATGGATTTCAGCAGGCATGGTCAAAGTGTTGTGCTGAAGATGCTGCTGGATCTCCACTCCCAGAAACTCTAAGCCAGTGTTACCAAAGGTCTGGAATGTTAGGAGCTGAGGTCCCATATCAGAAGGGCTAAAATTTGGCCACCCCTTAGCTGCTTGTATACATTATGTATGCTGCAGCTTGTTATTGTTGTTGCATTTTTATTTATTTATAATGCAACTTTACCACTTATTATTTATTTATTTTATGCAGATTTATCTTCAACATTGCATCCAATTTTGAGGTAACACCTTCCAGCTGTTGCTAGACTCCTGCTCCCAACAATCCCATATAACATGGACAATAGTCAGGATGATGAGAATTCTAGTTCAGCAACATCTGGAAGGCCAAAGCAGCTCCTTAAAGCAAACTTCCCACCTCAGTTCTGGAGGAAATGCATCTCCTGCTCTCAGCACTAGCCTGTAGCACAATTGATCTTTGCTCTTCACTGCTCACAGATTTTAAAGCGGCACAAAGAAAAGCTTGTTACTTAAGAATGTTGTTGTTCTTGCTGCTGCTGCTAGCTGGAGTCCTGTATGTTGTCACAAAGGTATAACTGAAAGTTACACACTCATGACATTTACATATTCATGATCCTTGTGTAGCCCCTAAGTTAGCGGTTGTGTAGGGACCCAGAAAGTCCCCCAATCCCTACTTACTAGGCAGCAGTCACTGTGATCAGTGGGGGTCTGTTGCTGTTTTGATCAAGAAGCAGAATCCCCCCGCTTTCATGTGAGTGATCTGTGGCATGAGGGGAAACTGTGACAGGGATCCTGCTTATGCCTGTCACACTGGAGATTGTTCATGGCAGGGGGGTGGGAACAGTAGTCAGGTGGTTCCTGAGCAAGAGGGGAATATATTCCTGTCAAATGCAATGGCTGCTACCCAGTAAGTAAGGAGTGGGGAAGTTAGTCTGGGATTTACTGCATAGCACCATAATTATCATGCTTATGCATTCATCTCTCCCACCAGGATTCTGGCCTCCGTCTTTAGTTTGCTGGGGGCTGGACTCAATGGCCCTTGTGATCTCGTCCATCTCTATGATTCTATCTATCTATATCCTGCTATTTTCCCAGTTCAGGACTCAAGGCAGCTTACTACAGTTAGAACAAGCATAATTAAAAATTAACAGCATACTTCAGTGCATTCACCATTTTTTACTGATTTAATGGGAAAGAACAGGAAGCTTTATCTCAGCCAGGGGTGTGGAAGCTGTGGAACACTGGGGGTGGGGCACATTCACCCTCCAGGAGACCTTGGAGAGTTGCCCCCCTCTGTACCTGCCCCTGCAAAAAAATTATATATTTTTTGCCCCATGCCCTGAAACTGCCCCTGGAAGAAATGGAGGTATGTTTTGGGCCTCTTTGGGCCCCAGAGGACATTTTGAGGCCAAAAAAAAAAAAAAGGTATTGACAAATTTTGCAAAATTTCATTTTGACCTCTAGGGGGTATCCATGGGTCTCTAAATGTGTTCAAAATGCCCTACATACCCCTAGTGATCATTTTGGGGAATTATGGAGCAAAATATTTTGTGGGCCCTGGGGGCCACATTAAGAGCTCTTTGCCTACCCTGATCTAAATACTGTGAGTGCCTCTCTAACAGGATATAAATAGGATATAGATATACTTTGGTTGTTGTGGCAGTGGTGGTAACAACAAATGAATCCGAACAGAACCAAGTTCAATAATCAACTATTCTTGCTCTGCTTGAAATTACCATTGCACTATTAACTGTACAGGGGCAGCATAATTGACTTTAATCAGTATTATCATGATACATAACATACCACACAAACACACAGAGAGACAGCATGCACAAAGCTTAAGCAACTGCCCTGGGTTCTTCTCCCTCTAAGGTTTAAAGGTAATACCACCACACACATAGATACGTGCACATGGGAAACATCATTGCATAGAGGAAAATAATCAGCCAGCCACAATTAGGATTTTTCATCTGTAAGAATGAGGCACAGATCCAACCACTTTATAAGGCTGATAATTCTCTTTTTCAATTCTCCATCTATAACAATTTTGGTAATTATGACCTACAGAAAAAAAAATGAATGAGGCAAGGCTTATAAGGCATTTCTGAAGTGGTATGGAAGTGACTTTCCTTCTTGAATGGGTAACTTATTGTACATTAATCCAGGGAACTGCTTCCTATCCTAAATTATTATTTGTCATGGCAAAAGTGGAAGTTTTGGTTGGATTTAAACTACTGCTAAACATATATCTGTTTTGTTTCTTTTTTCTTTTTTTACTTTTTTATTTTCAGGTTTGGATTCACTAACAGGGCATGAATTTTCAGGTAAAGGTGCAGTTAGACTGGAATCGTGTTATACATGTCTCATACTGTGTTTGTGAATTAACATATGTGTCTCTGTACTTGTGTTAAAAGCATGGATGTCATATCATGTGAACATGCTTAAAAGCAAAGTTTTAACAAAGTAATTTTTTAAAAAAAATCTATACAGTAACTCGACAAAAAGCAAATGTAAAATTTTATACTGCAAAACCAAATTCCATTTTGAATTATGGAATACAGATTTAACATTTGTCTGCTACCTGTTAAAAGATGTGGATGTGTTTTTTTATATATGCATACATATGCAGACTGCTAATGGATCTACATATTGCTGCATAATAAGCAAGATAAGAATCTAAAATGTATTTATTATAGTCTATAATTTCCTAGTAATTTCAGCACAGCACATAGAGAAACCTTCAATTTCTTTTAAACTGCATCTTCACCTGACTCTTTCACAGATGTCTTCTCACTAATCTGAACCCATGGACATCGAACTGTTATGAAAAAGTCAGCAGCAATGACCCTATTTGCCAATTGATCACCACTCATCATCTTTAGAGATAAGATGAAACTTTGAAAAATGCTGAAAGATGGGAGATCACAATGTGAATTTCCAGTGCTCTACAAGCCCTGGTGGCTAGTGGTTTCCATGTCAGAGGAGTGGTGAATTTGCTCTCGGTTTTTGTCTTAACTTCAAAGGAGCTGCCCAATGTACTGGACCCTATATCAAAGTATGTTCAGCACCTTGGATAGCTCTTTTAAAGTTTGGAGTAGGCCAGGGCAGATTGGCCATTCCACTGTTATGGAAGCTGCCAGTATCTGAAAGTTTAGCTTCAAATTTCTAGTGAAGTCCAACCCTTTTGGAACTAGGCCATTCTCAGAATGTATCCTGCTGCTACCTGGCCCTCTATGACTGTCCTGTTAGCATTCCTCAAGCCAAAAGAAGAAAATCCTTGTCTTCTTCTGTGAGGGAGCACCAGATGACTAAGAAGGCATTTTACCACATGAGGGATGTCTCATAAGGCCCCTCTATTACAGTGGTGATCTTGTCCTACCTTATACTAACTCTTCTTCCCTTATACTAACTCCTCCAGAGAAATTTGCAGTTCTGTGTTTTTTTGAGCACCCCTATGAAGTGTTTCTAAAAACCCTCTGGAGTTCAACATGAACACATAAAAAGTTCCAGGGGGTAAGAAAGACAGACAATATTTTGTTCTTGGATGTGGACTTGAAAAATTTGGGGGAAATTCCACCACTGGGTAAAATTATGGGGATTTGTGTGTGCATGTGTGCATGCACACATATTTGCAATGATTTTTCACATGGTGAGATTTTTGTGTAAAATTTCAAAATAAAATTAAACTAAAACCGGGCCCTAGTGTTTTCATTCTTGCTTTGGGCATAAACATCTTAGAGCTGACACCTCTTTTTCAACATTTTTGGAAATATTTTCATAGATGTTGTTTTCATCCAGGAAAACATTTCCAAATATTATTTACATCCCTACATAGGATACAGAGATAGTGATCATGTTGTAAATGGTAAGGAAATGTATGTACTTAGGTAAAATGGAGATCATCAAGAAGCAAAATCAGAGCAGTTGAAAGAGACACCAAAGCCCTGTTCAGGTGTCTGGGTTTCTCTTGCAATAAGAATTATGTGACATGACAGATAGGATGGATGTGTTTGCTAGCTCTGGAGATGAGTGTAAATCCTGACCATACACTGTGTCTCCAATGGGTCACCGTCTCCCTGTGCAGTTTAGAATCGCATATAACCCAGATTTTAACGTACATTAGCAAGACAGACAGAGTTTGACCTCCCAACTTGTGGAGGATGATGGGACTGGCAACAAAGTGGGCTACCCTTTGTTGAACTACACTTTTTTTTGATGGGGTATTGACAACAAACTGGATAATTTCCAGAATTCCCCAGCCAGAATGGCCAACCAGAATGGCTGTATTAGCTAGGCTTACCAGGGGAAAAGTAACTTGTCCAAACTAATCTCATTCCTTCCATTTGCCCCCACCTATTTAAGGCTGTTTTCCATGGAATGTCTTGGTTCTCTCTTTACCTTTTTTGGTGTGGGCTGTTCAGATCTTCCCTGCAGTAAGAATCATGAGAGGATCTTCCTGAATTTAACAGAGAAGACCATGAGGAGCCAGCACAGGGACTGAAGAAGAAGAACTAGATAGATGGAGTGAAGATTTGAGCTAAGATGGCAGGAGGGAAGAACAGCCTGGAATGTTAAACTTGGTGGCAGATGACCTTATATCACAGCTAATGATTTAGACAGGAATGGGGGAAGAGAATGAATATGCTGACAGTGATAAAGGGTCAAAGCTTAGATACGTAGAAAGGGAGAGAGGGAAAAATCAAAGGTAAGCCTGCATCCTTCTGTCCCGACCTCTGAAAAAAGCCAAATGTGGTAGGAAATTTGGTGGAAAGCCTTGAGGTTTTCACCATATCCTATTCTGTGTCGAATGCTTAGCAGGGCATTCTGTGAGCCATGCTAGGCTAAATTCTAAAAGCTCAGGTATAAGCTGGGGAATAGTCATCCAATATTTAATTAAAATAATGGAGCCCCTGTCTATCAGTCAAAACAGGGGGAAGTGTATTTGGAAGGGAGAGATGGAATGCAGTTCAAGACAACTGACGACCAAAACAGGGAGAAAGGTGAAGCAGGAGAATCCTAAAACAAAGAGGGACAGAATGAGCAAGCAGTCAGAGAATGAACCAAGATATTAACTTGGAATCCCATGGAGGCCAGTGGAATATTTGTTATGTTTTCTTGAATAGTAATGTATTCAAGTTTTATATCTTAATTTAATATCACACATAAGTCCATGAAATTGGATTTTATAGCCAAGAGTAAATCCTTAAAGAAGGGTAATTTAAACTGGGAAGTGGTCAACTAGTTTTGCTTAGGGCGTAATATTGTCTTTAATGAAAAAGCAGGGGCTTTTTTTTTTTAAAAAAAATCAAATATCTTCATATAGATTTAAATATGATGGAATATATTCTTTGTGCTTACATTTTCATGCAGACATCAGTTGCATTTTTATAATACTTCTCCCATGTTGAATTGTACTCAATAAGATCAAGCATTAATTTCACAGAAATGTACTTTCAGTGGAACACCGTCAAATTCCCTTCTGTTCCCTTTCCCCAAAGCTCGAGTTATTAAAAACAAGACATTGTGCCTACATTTACAATTCATAGCTATATTGCAATCTGGGAGTAAAACATTGCTTCCTTGAGGCCTTGAGATGGGCTAAGAACAGACAGGGACAGTTCAGACATGTAGGCTCCCCCCCCCCCACTTATGGTTAGGGACCAGAGCGCTGTCAGAAGATGGAATTGGTTGAAAAGGAGAACCTACGTATTGTACTGGAGGGAGCATGAAGAACTGACAGAGGCTGACTCAGGGCTGGCAATGTGTGTGCTGCTTGCACAGTCTCACAGCTGGGTTCACAACTTTTCCCTACCCTTAGCTCACTGGGCAAGCAGTGGGTGCATGTCAGCGCTTCCGAGTGAGCCTCTGCAGCCAGAGAAACTGACGACTTCATTTATTTATTTACTTATTTACTTACTAGCGTGGCCCGGGGTTTTTATTTTCCTCTTAAGAACTCACCAAACTGTCTTCTCCATTTCCTGTAACTTTGGTCTATATTTCCCACTGCGATCTGTATTCAGAGTTATTTACATACACAGTTTGGGTTCCTGAGGGAGTACACTGTCCTCCTCCTTGCTGCTAGGCCTTCTGTCCATAGCAACCGGCCTATTTCTGTACCTGTAAATTTTCCGTGTATTCCCCAATCCAATCTTTATTCAGAGTTGTTAACATTCAGAGGTTGGGTTCCTGAGGGAATACACTGTTCTCCTCCTTGCTGGTAGGCGTCGTCTCCGTAACAACCAGCTTATTTCAGTAACTGTAACTTTTCCCCATAGTCTCCAATCCAATCTGTGTTGTCTGGTGATGTTGATGTACTGGGTTTCTTTTTCTTTACTTTCTGTTGAATTTGCTTAATAGCTTTACGTTTTTCTGGAAGCATTTTTTGTTTTGAAAATCAACTCTAAGATTCCTTACATATGGAACCCCTACAATCTACTGTGTGTGTTGAGAAGACCTTGTAACTATGGCCATTTCTACACTACACTGTTATAGTGGTATTATTTCACTTTCAGCTTCCTGTGGAATTCTGGGGTTTCTAGTTTACTGAGGCCAAAGATCTCTTTGGCTGAGAATTCTTAAATGCCCCTCCTCAAACTACAAATCCCAGGATTCCATAGGATGTTGAAAGTGGAATAATAGCACTGTAACAGTGTAGTGTGGAAATGGGCTATGTTGTGTATGTCACTTTAATTTTTCTCAAATATGCCTTCCAAATGTTTTCTGGCATCTTTATTGCTGGTAGGCCTCATCTCCATAGCAACCGGCCTGAGGCCCAAGAGCTCTCTGGCTGAGAATTCTAAGGGCCCCTCCCTAAACTGCCAACCCCAGGATTCCATGGAATCTTCACAGCCAGCCAATCGTATGAGATCTTCTCACCTCACTCAGCCAATTGTATGAGGTCTTTGCCTACCCGACACAGACAAACAGACAAAATCACAAACAGACAAACATTGACTTTTATATAGCAGATTTATTTATACTCTGCTTCTCTTTCTGCAGGGTTCAAGGTGGCTTACAACCATTTAAAACAAAGTACAACTAAAAATTATTAATATACAAGACTTCTAATATGTATACTTTTTTAAAAAAAATGGAATTTGGGGTTCAGAAGTTTATTCTAGTTGAAGAAATATCCCAAAGACGTTTGAAATACTTGTTCTTGCATCGTAATGGCTTTGATTTGGAGTTGTTTCACACTACACAGTTGTTGTACTATGACTCCATTTTAACTGCCATGGTTCTGTCCTATGGAATCCTGGGATTGGCAGTAAAGGAAGCGGCATTTAGAATTCTTGACTGAAGAGCTCCTCTGATGCCTCTGACAAAACTGCAGACGCCGGGTTCCACAGGTTGCAGCATAGCAGTTAAAGTGGAAACATTGCACTATAATTGTATAGTGAGAAAGGATGCTCAATTGTGAAATCCGTTTCTTTTTCTTTCCTAAAATTCAAGTTGATTGTATATATAGAGAGAGAGAGGGCGGGGAGAGAGAGAGAGAGAGAGAGACAGACAGACAGACAGACAGACAGACAAGTAGGGTTTTTCTGCAGCAAGTGATGGTGCACCTGTAAATTTACCTATAAATAGCAAGTCAATATGTTGGTTGCTAGGTTGTATATGGGAAGCATGACCAGATTTCCTTATTAATTACTCAGTCGAAACTTTCAGACAGAAATGTAGAAAATTAAAACAGTGAGGATTTATTGTAATAGCTAAAACAAATGTTACATTATGCTGGTTCCACATACAGTTCATAGTAACAGTTCAGCTTCAAACAGAGTAACATTCCTCCCTGAACTCTCTCCACATTCTCAGCTCCTAAAAAACCTATTCAGATCTTATCAGTTCCTTTCCTCCTAACTGGTACTAATTCTGTTTCTAAGTGGTCCTATCTATATCACTACAGACAGGTCTCTAGTTTTTATATTTGTCCCCACACAGGCCCTCGTGCAGCATTCCATGAGCTGAGATTGGCTTTAATCAGGCTTGCCCAGTTTCTGACTTGACACAGATCTTCTCCTTCGCACAAAAGACATTGTTTTCCTACCATTACTTGCAATCTTGGGCTTGTTGTCTCATTCCCCAATGGCAAAAGATTGATTGCTTGCAAGGATAGCTCTATTCTCTTCTCCCCTAGCCTAAGTTCTTTAACCTGATGACAAGAGAAAGGAGGCAGTGATTTGTAGAATCAGGTGGGTTGGGGTGAATGTGCTTCCATAATTCTCCTTATGGACATCCAATGAAAGATGTGAGCGTATCTCAATAGAGAACGGTCAACAGCAAAGGCCACTGATTGATGAAGACTATCTAGCCTCCACGGGGGTAAAGAGATTCAGTCATGGTCACTAGTATCAATGTAGACACCAGTTCTTCCTAGGGTATCCTGGGAACAGGCCATATTTGTCTCTAATGATACCTTGAAGTCATCTGAGAAACGGACTAACAATTGTAATATTGTACTAGTGTTTTATTCTCCCAGTGACTGAAACCAAGCTGGTAGCCAGGTGTCTCAATGATCATCCCCACCTAAAAGGGATGATAGCAGTACAATGAAGAGATTGACAGGGTATGGGATACCACGGCTTCCTCACCCCATCAAGAAAGAACATAGTTTGCATATTGTTTGAGGCTGATGGAAAGTTTTGTCTAGACAAAGGCGTTCACCTAGGAATCCCCCCCAAAACCAGATTCAGGAGTGCTCACAAGCAGTAACCCAAATAAAGTTATACCTGAAATTTTAATATGATTTTAGTTAACAATCATATCAAGATAGGCTTTTGAGGAGCAGCACTTTAATCATGGTAGAGGAAAGGAAAGACAAAAACAAATGAAAAAAATCGGAATATGGCAATGCCTTTCTAGGACCAAAATAGTGTGCAGATTTTTCAGAATTCAGATGAGAATTTCAGAAGTATCTCTATCAGTGAGCTGGGGTTGGGTGATGTTGTTGTTGCTGCTGCTGATGTTGTCACTTCTGGCAAATTTGCACAACTGCTCACAATTTGTCTTTGTGCAGAACATTTGGAATCCTGACTTCTGACCACATCCATGCACATATCTCAGACTATAAAATTTGGGGAATTGCTCACACAAAATGATAAAGATACGGATATTGTACAGACTATAATTGTTGAACTGCTTGTTAGAAAGATTTAAGACCATATGCCATAATTTTACTTTTATTATAATATGGCATATTTAAATTACAAATGTGCTCCATTTGTTAAACTGTCACAGGATTAGTTTGATGGATAGAGAAGGTTGAAGGGTTTTTTCCCCCCATTCTATTTTTTATTGAACCATTTTTAAATTGTATTATTTACATTGATAAGGTTAATAACCACTACTGAGGATCAACCCTCAAATCAGCAAATCATCATTTCTTCATTGTTTCAATCTTTTCTTCTTTCTTGTTTCTTCTTCTAACGTCAACAGAGTTTCTATTGTTGTCTTCGCATTCATATTAGTTTTGTAGTACATAATTGTATATATTACACAAAAAATTTTTTTTCATACATTTGCATAGTTTTTGCATATATTTATATTTACATTTACTTAAACCTAATTAGCAATAGCGAACCAACAAAACACACACACACACAAAAATAAAAATAAAAATAGGAATAAAAAAAATAAAATAAAAAAAACTTACTTCCTTTGGTTACGAACCCCTCTGTTTGACATAACGATCCTATACCTTTTGCTTATACTTCCTTCTCGTGTTTCTTTCAACAGAAATCTCTGTCTTCCCTGTGTCATTCCTCCTGCTTATATAGTCTCCATTATCTCGCATTATAACCTAATAGAGAAGGTTGAAGGTTTTTGAATGCTTTGCCTTTCAGTTTTTGTCTATTGTCTTAACACAGTAAAACATGGCTAATTGTTCACCATCCAGTCATGCTGGTTTACCAGGGCCAGCTCCAAGTTTGTGAATGCTCTGGACAGGCTGCCTGTTATCTGTCTCCCCAGTGCCCATCACAACTTGCTTCCTCTCCTCCCGCCCCATACACACGTGATTGTGGCATTGCTGCAACCACGGGCCCTGGCCTGGCCTCCTGCTCCAATACCCTCAAACATTTCACAGATGAAAACCAGGACACATGTGGCCGTGCAAAATCAGAGTGTGGTCATGATGGCAAATGTTATTAATGAAGAAGAACAAATGATGTAGGAGAAGCTGCAGCGTATTTTTTTTTTTATGCCTGAGTCTACTGGGAACAGCAAGATTCTGTCCCCACTTCCCTCTGCCCCTCCTCCTGGGTTAATTGAGTGGAAACTACTTTTGCATATTGAATTTGCTGCAAGTGAAGTGAAAGCTGAGGGCAAAGGGGGAAAATTGAGGGAGGAGAGAGAAACTGGGGGATTTTAAAAAACATCTGAAAAAGTGGGAGGAAAGAAGACTAATTGGGATTGTGTTTACCAAACTGGGAGAATTAGAGGGTATGCCCTTCCATGGGAATGGGCTCACACGGCAGAAGCCCATTATAGTACAAATGCTGCCAAGTAAGGCCTCTGGCATTACATGGCTTACCTAGTAGACCTTTTGCTGGGTAGGGATGTATCTTATTTCTCTCGCATTTCTTAGAATCCCAGCAGCATTCTTGGCCCATCTCAGTTATGTATCAGGTTATGAGAGTTTCTATTTCTGTTCTTAGAGAAATTTATGCATATTTTTATGTCAGCACTGGGGACTTTACTGGGTCAGGTGGCAACTGGCAAGTGGTCTATTGTTCCGGGTGCTCGCTTTGTGCTTGGTTGGTGCTGGTTAGTGCTAATTACAACCACTGCAGAATAAGGACAACAATGCACAGAGTGTTTTTCTTAAGCCTTAAGGAAAGACATGTACATGTTCTCTCAACTGATCATAACATTTTTGTGAACACTCATTCATTCATTTTGTATCTCTGCTTTCTCAAATACTTCGATCCAAGTCAGTATTTGGCTGTTTTTTAAAAGGTACCACTATAAATAACAATGGTTTATAATGTTAAAGATCAGTTAAAAAAGGATTATCGTATTAATACAACTAGTGACTTTTTCAAATAAAAAAACCAGTTTAAATCCATGACATCTTAGCTTCTTCACCCTTTGGCAATTGTAAAAAAAAACACTATGCTAATCAGATACAATTGTCAAATAGACGTCATAGTCCTTTCTTAAATGTGTTTGATCATTGCTCTGAATGAATAACTGTAAATACTGACTTGTAATGAGGATGTATGATTTATAGATGGTGATAATGATGATAAAGTGTATTTATATCCCACCCATTCTCAAAGTAGTTTAAAGGATTCTCTTCACACTCTACTTCACCCTTACAACAACCCTTGGAGTTAGTTGGGGATTGATAAGGACTGGTCCAAGGTCACCCAGTTAGCTTCATGGCCAAGTGGAAATTGGAAACAGGCTGTCCCCTAGTCAAGCACTCTGAATACTGCATGCCACACTAATTCCATGGTGTAATCAATCTGCTGTTCATGAATGCTATCCAAAGTCAGTAATGATCCTCACTGTTAATTTCTTTGGAGTTTAATTATACCCCTGATACCTTACTGGCACATTTTTCCTTCAATACAAAATCTTCTGCAGTATGAACAAAGGGGGGAAAAATATATGATTCTTAATACCTCATTATCTTAAAAACTTCAACATTATAAAGTAGCCATTGTCCTGTTAAATTAGTTTTTACCCTGTTACAGTCTTTGGGCCATTATGCCTGAGATATGCAATGTTTCATTTTGTTACATTACTTTTGTATGGGTCTAACTGACCCAGCCACAAGACAGAGTGAAAGAAAAAGTCTGATAATGTTATGGCCAAAGTGTATTGGAGCTTCACAACCCTGGCAGATTTCTGAGGGGGGGGGGAATAAACTCATCTTCAGAGGAATGTCTTGGAGGAAAAGGAAAAAAAAAGAACACAGTATATTTCAATTGCATTAAAAAAATACAAGGTGGATGAAAAATTTAAAATTCCATCTCATACATGATAGTGTGGCATTTTATGTTATTCTGATGCCAAAATATTTATAATTTGTTTTTAACGGAAGACAGTCATTGCCACTACACTTTAAAAAAGAAGACTTAAATTCCTTTCACATGTCTTCTTTCCAGGGTATGTATTACAGTCATATAGCTTAATAACATAAAATGACTGCCATTGTGGTGGCTCAGATAGAATACTTCAAATTACTATAAATGTAAGAACAATCTGTATTTATACCATTCTTCTCTCTCAAATGAGCAGAATCGAACCCTGTCATTCCAAACCCTGGGACGCCTCTCAGAAGTGCTGAATTACAAACACCATCATTCCTAGCTGTTAATTGAGGGTGGTGGGAATTGTAGTGCAGCAGAACTCAAAACTCCTACATTGGGAAAAGCTTGTTGAAGCCTGGGTTATTATTATATAAAAAAGAAAATGAGAGAGTCAACAAATTTCCAAAGCTTTTCCTCTACTTACAATAGAAATTTTTGTGGTTTTCCAGTAAACCCTTTAAGGAACAAGTTGGGATTCTCTCTGCTTTATTGTTCTTGTTTCACTTAAAGCTTTTCCTATATCAACTTCAGTTTAACTGACCCTAAGAATCCTATAACAGAATCTTCAAGTTTGTTTGTTTTTTTACAAAAGCATGCATACAATCAAAAAGGAAAAAGTTTTGTTTGTTGTAAGATAATTAATGGTTAAAAGGAAGGATTTATTTTCAGTTTAAAGGTATATATCCCACTGAGATCACTTAAATGTTGGAGTGTCAGATGAAAAGACAAATTTCTAGTGTGGGTAGTCACAATAGACACTGATAAAGTTAGGGTTTTGGTGCACTGTATCTCCTTTGCAGCATTCTCCACAATAAAGCCACTGTCACTGAATGTTACCACACCAAATGGTGGCTCGTTTTCAGTCAAACCCTGTCTTTTCCAAAGTTAAGCCATTTCCACACAACGTCACTGTCCCACAATGGGGACATATTGCTGCCAGTCTGCAAGTCATGCTTTTCCATGACGTCGTCATGATCCTGCTGCCAACGAGTCCCCACCCATCATGATCGCAGGATACTCCATTTCCAGAAAAAAATCCAGTAATGGCCCCCGATCACGTGACACTCCCTTCGCTGGTGGCCATGTGGAAAGGGAGGAAGCATGAACTAGGTGCTTCCTTCCCCAGTGCAGCACAGGAAGTAGCCAGCTGGACTGAGGAAGGAAGGCACATGTTGCTCGTGCTACCCTTCTGCAGGCAGCTGGCCAGGTGTGGAGGGAGCATTCATTTTACACTGCCATCCCAGCAGTGGCACTGCTGGGACTGCAACTGGACGACAACAGAGACAGGGAAGGTGCAAAAATGGCTGTAATCTAGGAGAACAGAGAAGGCAAGAGAAACAAATTGCCAGCTTTTTCAAACTATTAGGAAAAGTGATAAAAATATAGATGTCCAAGTCCTGGACTTTAAGGATTTCAGGTGAAAAAATGAAGGTCCTAGAAACAGCCATATCTGAGGTGGGGGGGGGAATAAAACAAGGTGTGACGTATGCATAAAGAGCCCTATTGCGGAAGGGAGATCTGGATTTCAATCTGAGGCTATTTCTGCACTGCACTGTTATAGTGCTATTATTCCACTTTCAACATCCTGTGGAATTCTGGGATTTGCAGTTTAGGGAGGGGCATTTAGAATTCTCAGCCAGAGAGCTCTTTGACCTCAGTAAACTACAAACCCCAGAAATCCACAAGATGTTGAAAGTGGAATAATAGCACTATCACAGTGTAGTGCAGAAACAGCCTGAGAGTTTTAATACTGCGATTTTTTTTTGATAGGACATTTAGAAAATACCACCACTATCTAATTTTAGCAGTGAAAAAAGAAATAATTATGGCATTTTCCAGTAGAGCAAATTTTAGTAAATGTATAAAAACCAGTCCACAAAATACATATATTTTATCCCAGGAAAACAAAACTATTACCACCACCACAATCAAACAAAACTTCCCATCTTGGAACAAGGAGGGAAAAAATGACAGTTTTCCTCATGAACCATGAGAAAACACATCTAATCATAAGTGACATTGTTAGTGCAAGGCACAAGTGAAAGATGCTAAGATAAAGAGATGCCAAGGGAAAAATAAATTTGGGATGAAGTTGGGATGGAGGAGAAACATTTCAATCAAGCATCATGAGGTTTTTCTGGTGTCACACTTGTCATAATATGAGCTTCTTAGTGGGAGAGAGAAAAAATCAGTTGCCTATCTATAGACTATGATAACAATGGAATACCTAGAATGGAAACTCTCAGTGTTAGCTGAAACCTGTTTCTTGTTTCTATAGGAACCATCATTCACAAATGTTTTATGCAAGAGCTTAAGGTTAAATGTACTTATATAGCATTTTTTTAAAAAAAATTCTGGTCTTGACACTTGATTTAGGAGTTATTTTTCTTCTCTTAATGGAAGACAAATCTGAGGAAATAAATGCTTAAATTTAAAGGATGAGTCATGAGAACAGAAACATAAACATTATTTCAAATGGAAATGTAACAGGAACATAACTTTGAATTTACTCCCCTCCCAGCGGGTAACTATGGACATTGGCCAATTAATGTCAATATGTTCATTGTGATTTATATTGTGCATATGTAAAAACAAATGTAAATGATGTAGCTATGAGAAGGTTGCTTTTTTATGCAGAAGTAGTTGCAAAAGCTGAGATATTCACAACTGTAAGCTTTTTAAGAGCCAAAATTAATTGAGATCCATGGAAAGATGATAATTTAAAACTTTCCATCTGACCTGTACTGCAGGCAAAATGCATCATACCAGTCATAAAATGCAGCCTGTGACAAGCTTAGTGAGTTTGCAGATGAGCAAAAGTATGAGCATAACTTGAGCACTGCCTGGACTGCCTCACACAGTTGATGAATGACATTCAATTTGGGAAGTCAAAAAGAAAACTTGGAAAAGTTTCCTTTAGGGGCTGAAGTATTCTCAAACTCTACCAGTACCATGATGGCTGAGGCTCAGGAGGAGGTCTAGTCCAAACAAGCAAATTTAACTCTTTCAGTCTTTGATCTTAAGTAAGGAGGAGTTGATCTTCTAGTCTAGTCCACTTCACTTCATCATGCATTCATCCATCAGTCTGTTCCATCACATCAAGCTGCACATTTAATGTGTAAATATGTATTTTAAATGTATTTTCTCTCAAAATGTGCAATTTTAAATGCATTTTGAACTACAAACTTCATCATAAAATTCAGAGGAGTATGACATTGAAAGGAAAACTAAAATACACATGTTCATCTTGTAGGTGCTGATTAGAACAGCTTGTATCAGAATTCAAAAAGAAAAAAATTCCTCAGGCATACCAATCCCAAGTTACTCAGGCCTGATTTAAATGATGTAACAGCCGTGTGACTGTATACCAAGAAAGAACCTACAAAAAAAATAAAATAATTAAAATGAGAGCAGAGGGATCTCTACAGATGACAAAATTATAGAAGAATGGGATTATTTTCTTCCTCTGTAATGACTTCATAAGCAATTGCCCAGTCCACAAAACTTGTAAAGCCACGTTTCACACAGCATTTCTATTAGCATGACAGCACTTAATATTTATCATAATGTGGAGTTTGTTTGTTTGTTTGTTTGTTTGTTTGTTGCATTTTTCTCATTGTGTTGTTGTTGTTAACTATCCTCAAGTCAACTTTGACCCACGGTGACCATCTGAATGAGAGATCTCTAAGTCACAATGTTATCAACTGCCCTGCTTTGGTCTTGCAGACTGAGGGCCATGGCTTCCTTGACTGAGTTTATCCACCTGTAATATGGTTTCCGTCTTTTCCTACTGCATCCCGCTTTTCCAAACATTGTTGTCTTTTCTAATGAGTAATGGCTTCTCATGATATGTCCCAAGTATGACAGTCTCAGTTCAATTGTCTTCTAGGGGAAAGTTCAGGTGTGATTTGCTCTAGGACCCTTTTATTTGTCTTTTTAGCAGTCCAGAGTATCCACTCTCCTTTAGCACTACGTTTCAAATAAGTTGATTTTCTTCCAATCAGCTTGCTTCACTGTCCAGTTTTCACAACCGTACATAGAAATTGGAAAGAGAATGGAATGGACACTCCTGACTTTGGCCCTTTTTGCAGGAGGCCTGCATCCTGGCATGGGGACACGAGAAAAGTGGGACCGCGATTACACTTCTGCATGATGTTGTTACAGTCCCGTCCTTCTTGTGTCACCAGCCGGCATGTTAGTGGAGTAAATCCTAATTGCGCAACGGTCCCCTTACCTGTTAACATGTGGTTCCCAATTGTGCCTGCTCCCATGGTCAATCTGGTAGCTTAACACATGGACGCACTCATACATCCAACACTGGCCAATCAGAAAAAAGGCCCCGGAAAAAGGTGACAGATCAGGCAGGGAAAGATTGGGGCAAAGGCATTGCCATTGATGCCTTAATGCGGAAGGAGCAGCAGTATTAATGTTGCTACTCCTCTGCCTCAGAGGGACGCATGCAGGAGGGAGCAATGGAAAACCTCTCCCGTCCTGCAACTGGTGATGCCGAGATCTGAACGGAGCATCATACCATCAGGGTAAGATGCGGAAAGGGCCTTTGGTATTCAGTTATATATATTTATGCTTGAGGATTTTGTCTAGTTCCTTCATATCTGCCCTTCCAAGTCCTAGTCTTCTTTCAATTAATGATTGAGCCAAGGTACAAGAAATCTTTTATTATCTGAAGTGTCTTCATTGTCTGCTCTAACCTTCTGTAAATCATCTGTGTTCGTTATTTTTGTTTTCTTAATGTTCAACTGTAAACCTGTCTTTGCATTTTCTTCCTTGGCTTTCTTCAGAAATTTTTGCTGTTTTCTTTTAATAGCATGGTGTCATCTGCACATCCCTCCCTCCAATTTGCATGCCTCCTTCCTCCAAGTCTAATCCTGTTTTGCATATGATATGTTCAGCACACAAGTTAAACTTATAGAGTGATAAAAATGCAAGCTTGCCTGACTCCTTTGCCAATTGGAAACCATTCCATTGCTTCCTATTGTTTCCTGTGGGTAGCATCTTGTCCTAAACACAGGTTAGACATTAAGATAATCAAATGTTGTGGTACACCTATTTCTCAAAGAGCAATCCATAGTTTGTCATGTTCTACATAATCAAAGGTTTTGCTATAATCTATAAAGCACAGGCTGATTTTCTTCTGAAATTCTTTGGCACTCTCCATTATCCAATCTATGTTTACAATGTGATCCCTCATGCCTCTTCCTCTTCTAAACTCGGCTTGGACATCTGTCATTTCTGGCTCCATATATGTTAAAAGTCTTTGTTGTAGAATGTTGAGCTTCACATTGCTTGCATGGGAGATTAATACCATTGGTTGCTACAATCCCTGGTGTTCCCTTTCTTGGGGAGTGGAATGTATATTGAATTTCTGGACCTCCTGGGGAAAGGAGCTCCACAATTTGGGAGCAGCCATTAAGACAGCTCTCTCCTGGGTCCTCACCAAATGTACCTATGATGGTAGTGGGACTAAGAGTAAAGCCCCTGCCACTTAGAGCTTAAAGCTTGGATGGCCTCATAAAAGGTCTTATGGGGATTTTTCTCCAGGTAATCTGGCCCCCAAATATGTAGGGCATCCAAAGGTCATAACCAGCACTTTGAATTCTGTCCAGAAATGGGTCAGGAACCAGTGTAACTATTTTGGCAAGAAGATTATATGCTCCCTATATTGGCTAGTGCTCTGAAAATGAAGGCTTAAGACTGAAAAGAATGTTAACTTAAAATGAAAGCAAGTCTCCCTCCAGATCCTGCTATATTCCAAAAAGTTGCAGGGGACAGTTGCCACTCTTCCGGTATCAATACTGCTCCTTCTGATGGACATTTGGCTGCTACTGGCTAAAAAGGTCAGGCAGTTCATGAAGAATTCATTAGTTCTTGCCCACAGTACTATATGGCCATTTCTGCACGGGGCTTCTGAAATGGTGCAGAGCAACCTCTGACGGAGGTCTTCTGCACTGTAGAATGGACTGGCATGGACTACTTTTTGTAGTTCCGCACCAGAATCTATTCAGGAGCGGCCGGAACTAGCCGCGCAGCATGTTTTTTAAAAACCTCTTTCGAGAGGTTTTTAAAAAGCACGGAGCGCGCAGCCCCGTGCCGCTCCGTCGCCCAGCTCTGACTCGGATTTGCAGGCGTGCACAAGTGCATGCCTGCAGATCTGCCGGGGGCGGGCTTCCGGCTGGCGAGCTTCTCTGGTGGGTGGAGAGCCTCCACCAACCGGAAGCCACCATTTGGGACGCCGGAGGACTGCAGAGCGGCAAGCTCGCGCTGCTCCGCGTGGCGACAGAGTTACCCGGCTTCAGGTAAGCTCCGTTTTCAGGCATTTTCACCTGTTCCCCCCCCCCCCACATGCGGAAAGGGCCTATGTCTGTTCTACTCTTATTTGGAACACTGAGATTCTGGGAACATAGCCCAAAGATGCAGGAGCCCAGATCACTTCTCTTTGTCCCCTCTCCTCTGCCTTTGGTATGTCTGTCTATCTGCTGGCAAAAATCTGAATGGCTTGATGTGTCTTGGTTTTCCTCTGTTCCCACCTCCCATAGAAGAGATGGCTCTGAAACTGGCATCTGATTGGCAAGAAAGAATGGGAATTGCCTGTCACTCATTCTTATGCAACCAGAGTGGCAGTCTTAAGGACAGCATAGTTTATTAGGATGCACATTCTGCTGAAGTCTCTGGAAGCTGCATGTCAGTAAAGAGGAGGACATCACTGTAGAAAATAGCCCCCCACCCATATGAAAAATGAACTTTTAGAATAAGGGCTCTCCCTGAAGCATTAAAGAAACATTCTGAATAATCTTGAAGACATCAAGTTGTTATTTTTTAAAAAAGAAAAAAGGGGGAAGAGAAAACCCTCATATTAGATTCTTCACTTTCATTTCAGTCTCCATAGAAACTGGCTGTTCAAATGTTATTTTTTGCCTTTGGAATTTCCACGTGTCTCAGAATGTGGACATGTATTTAGAGAAAACACCCAATTAATGATGTTGCCGTATGTACAGCTGGAAAGGTGGGCAGAGCATGAGGATGTTCCAAAGCAGACTTCCCAAAAGCAAGAAATGTGGCCCTGTATTTGGAGCCTTTTATACAAAGTGGCCAGCATACTTCTTTTTCTTTGGCTAAATGCTCTCCAGAGAGTTGCTTAGTCGTCTGTGATGAACATTTTGGTTGAACTGCGGTGGAAATAAGAAAAACCCTACTAGGAGAATGATTGCCATAATGCAACTTCTGTTGTTTGGACTCCCAGCAAAGGAATTCCTCAGATTATAATGCAGAGCACTGAAACTTTTGTCAATATGTTGGTGATTTCATTACTACTGATAGTCAAGTGGCATGGAAATTAGAATCTTTACTAGCTATCACCAGAAGGCTTTGACTCCGTTCAGAAGGAGAAATATTTGAACCTTTCCTAAGAACTACACCATGAAACCTGAAACCCTCACTCCCTAAATGCAGGTCTGTGGGATTTACTGTAGGACAGTTGTTCTACTTAGGTTCTGAGCTCACAGAGGCTGCAAGACTGATACCTTGAGGTAGACTAGAGTCAGGACACATAAGGTAGAGTCACACAGGTTAAGTTCAGGTCAAGGCAGGTTCTGTACAGTAGGCTCTGGGTTTCAAAAAGCAGGAGTGCTCAGCACCTTGAACAAACCCCTGTGCACAAGCTATCTAGAGGATTTTCTCGCATGGAAGGATGCCCTGAGCTGCATAGGGCATCTGCAAAACCTTCTCTGGAGGGCTGGAAACCTCTCTGCAGCTAGGTACTGCACCTGAGTACTGCAGATGGCTGTGAGAACAGGGGAATTCTATCACAGTGACACCAGTGCAACACTGGATTAGGTGGTCTGGAGGATCAAGAGGCAATAAATAAATGCCATAAGTAAATAAATAAATAAAATGCTTACATATATGTAGAAGTTTACATTTCTGCTTCAGGGTATACTAAAATAAATCCAAAATACAATTTATAGTGATACCTTTATTAAGTCAATCAAGACATGAAAAATACATCATATGTGATGCATTTTGCATCGTTGGGTTGGTCTAATAAAAATATCAACATAGTGTGTATTTTAGATTTGGTGTTATAATCAAGATTTCTACCATATTTATTTTTTTATTCATTCATTCATACATACTAAAATAATTGTCGTTGTGTGCCTTCAAGTCATTTCCAACTTACAACAACCCTAAAGTGAATCTATCAGGGAGTTTTCTTGGCAAGATTTGTTCAGAGAGGGGTTTGCCTTTGCCTTCCTCTAAGGCTGGAGTGTGTGGCTTGCCTAAGATCACCCAAGGGGTTTCCATGGCTGAGTGGGGATTCACACCCTGGTTTCCAGGGTCCTAGCCCAATGCTCAAAACACTAAATCATGCTGGCTCTCTCTACTAAAATAATAGATTAAAATACTTTACAATGTCCCTGGGTCTATCCATTCTTTTTATCTGCCCTCTGCTTTATTGGAGCTCAGATTTGAAGACAAAGTCAAAAATAATGGTAACCTTGCTGAGGCAGAAAATAATCACCTTGGTTTCTACTTCATAGAAGCATTCTGATAAGAGAAGGAATGTGTTTGTATCTTTATGGCATTGTTATGACAAAGAATGTTGCTGCTTCCAAGCTATGGCTCACATCTCATTTCTCTTTAAAGCTTTCTGTAAACTAAAGCCCAGCGACATGTGTAGTCTGTGCTATATGCATAGCAAAAATCTGTAGGGTTCTTTAAAAGTAGTGCATCAAGGAAAGTATGTTAAGTAAGGTTTAATTGCACAGAACAATGGAGTTTTAAAAATAGCTTGCCTTTTAAAGGGGATGTCAGTGCTTCTACAGTGTGTTTGGTGGCAAGCAGCAGTAAAAGATAATGGGCCTGATTTAACATTCTTCTTTAACCAGAGATAAATCTGATAGTGAGAAAAACCCAACTGTGAAATGGAAACATAATTTTTAGCACTATTTTCAGCACATTTCTATGAATATCTACTCCCAAGTAAGTACCACTGAGTTCCATTTGGTTTGTTTGCAAGTGAGCATAGCCTATTATCCGTTTTGAATGTTTATGTGTGTTTTCCAGAAAAAAAAGAGAATAATCTCACTCATTAAATTTGTCATGGAAAACCTACATACTGTAAACATAGTGGAGAGTGGATTCATTAAGCTGTATGCAATAGATTTCAGCAAATGATGTCTACTGACAGGAAATGGATGACTTATCAGAAGAATGTACTTAAGTTCCTTCCAGCCGTTGATTTGTAAGATGCCACTTTGTTTTGCTGACCTGAGCATAATATCCAGTGCAGCACTGAAGAAAAACGGTTAACAGTAATTTATTACTGCTCTGAAGATCTATGTGAAGGCTAGCAATGCAAATACAGTGCCAGTTATTTAAACACACACATCATGAGAGGTCAATAATGTATATCTCAAAAATTATTTCTTTCTATAAAGAGGAAGAAGAATTCTCTTTGTACCACAGTTTGGGCCAGAATTATCTGTCTACCATAACCTGGGCCAGAGCTAAGGATTCTGTGGGGACAGAAGCATTTCTAGAATAAATCTGTTGCCATACTTTGAGAGAAAAATCTGTACCCAGTCGACATGGGCTTAAGATCTGAGCATAAATATAGCAGAAAAAGGATTTGGAGTTCATTTGAAAACATGTATCAACAAAATCAATTTCTTCATAATTTTAAAAGTATAGCTATAAAATAATTTATCACTGGTACATAAATTCCTTACAATTAACTTACATGAACAAAGAAATCAATGATAAATGTTGAAAGAAATGTGGAGAGATGAGCACTTCCTGGCATTCTTCATGACACTGTTCTAGAGGGACATGGTTTGAGGAAAGTAATAAATGAAATCACACACCAGCCCATTGCAGCATCTCTGGAAACTTCTCTGAGTGTTGAATGAAAGTAAAGTGTTAAATCACAAGGACTCTGATGCAGTAGATAAGCAACCTCATGGAGGAAAAATTTCAGCTAAAGCTTTTTAGGGCAAGTTGTACAGAGAAGAGGAGAATATATTTTAATTTCATCAGTGCTCTTTGTTACAGTTCAGTGTACGTGTCTTATATCTCTCCCTTCTCCAGAGCCGTGTATATTTTCTACTTTGAGTTGACTTCACAGACTTCATGCTGGAAATACTAGAGTCTGACTCTCAACTCTGGTTATCAGGAATGGCATTATATGACATATATAATTATTGTGACCTGCCTCTGATTTCATAAGTCTGCCTTATAACATCACACTTCTTTGGTCATTGACATGTCACCAACATGGGCATTTCTTTGTTGTCAGAAAGCAGAGGGATCAATGAGGACATATCAAGCTATTTTCCTTTAGCTGGATGTGCAGTAATGACATCACCTCCAGGGAAGGTTCCAATAATCCCTGGAGATTCCTGATAATACCTGTTGTAGCACATCAAGCTAAAGGGTAAATAGCTGGATACATTTCCAGTAATCTCTTTCTTCTCCAACAATCCAGAAATGTCCATGTTTGGAGGGGCACTGATTGGCTTACAAAGTGAGTTTTGGGTGGTATCGCATCAGGAGACATAGCTACATGAGACATGTACATTTCCTGATGCAGGATCTTGACCTATGTTTCCATATCATATGCTGTTATATGTGTTACATTTATCTGCTGACTTAATGAAGCCAGCAGATTTAACAACACTCAAAAAAATCAGCTAAATTACAATTGATGTCCTGACCTTTAAATCTCTTCAGGTCAAAACAGGACACTCTCTAGTAAAATTAAAGTTTCCTCTACTTCTTTCCTATCTTTACATTGTCAGACTGTGGCCCTTTCCACAGAACAGCGGCATCCTGGCATGGGGACGCGAGAGGAGTGGGACCACAATGACGTTTCTGCATGATGTCATCACGGTCCCGCCCTTCTTGCATCACCAGCTGGTGTGATCACAGGGTATTTCATTGATGGAAAAACTCCATCAGTAACCCCTGATCACGCAAGCCTTCTGTTGCCACTGGCCACGCGGAAGGGGCGGAAGCATGATCACGTGCTCCCATCCCCACTTCCCCACTGTGCTTCCTTCCTGATGCTGCTGGGATTGCGATGGGACCGTGCGCAAGAGCATCGTCCTGCAGAAAGAGACTATGTTACTGATACGCTCAAAGGCAGCTTTCCTCACCCTGGGACCATCTGTATGTGTTGGACTACAACCCTCATCCACCCTTCCCACCATGGTCTTTCGGTATCCGTGCTGGAGATGATGGGAACTCTAGTCTAACCCATCTTTAGGAAGCCTTGTTCAAGAAGATTGCTGTAAAGCAAGTTGTTTACACCAGTCATTTTTCCAATAACTTGCTGCTATACAGTGGTCCCTCCAGATCTGCAGGGGTTTGGTTCCAGGGCACCCTGCAGATGCCAAAAAACATGGATGATTGTGTCCCATATTATTAAATGGCAACGATGTGTGCACTGTTTCAGCTTATCTGTGGTCATGTCACTGCCATTTTATGCATAGGATATGATGATCCATGGTTAGTGGAAATCCCAGATCCTGAGCCTGGAGATCTGGAGGGTCTACTGTACTTGTTATTGTGTATCTTCAAATTGTTCCTGACTTATGGCGATCCTAAAATGAATCTGTCATGGGATTTTCTGGGGGCGAGAGTGAGTGACATGCTCAAGGTCACCCAATGGGTTTCCGTGGCCAAGTGGGAATTGAACCCTGGTCTCTAGGGTCATAGTCCAAAGCTCAAGCCAGTACACCACATTGTACTTACTATCACCTACATCCAATTGTTTGTTCCAGCTGGAAGAGCAGACCCACTGAATGGGGAGAATTTAGATAACTGTTGACTAAACGGCTCCTATTGATTCAGCGAGATGGCTGTAAGTGGGACTAACATTTGCATTTAGGCCGAAGATTTTCCTGCACAACCCATGTTTAATCTCTGTGTATGTTTAATCTTTTTTCAGACCCTGCCCCAAACAATTTGTTTTATCCTAGAAGATGCAATTTTTTTTAAAAAAGGGTTATTTCCACCTAGTCAAAAACACACCAGTCTGATTAGTAGCTAGAAGAGTCACAGAACTTTAGCTCAAGAAAAGGGTTTTGGAGGAGCAGGTTGTCTCTTTAAGATACAGCAGCAGCTCAACCATGCCTGTAGCAAAATGCTGCCTCACAGCTGTTGATGATTGAATAGAGAATTCTGGCCAAGTAGAATTGCAGCAATTTGGCTGAGCCAGCAGATTTTTTCAGTGCTGACTGTTGAAGAAGGCAGACAGCATATAAATTGACAGTGAAATAGAAAGAGGAGAGCTGATATGTGGCTTGGGAACAGGAGAAGAAGCTCTTGGATCTGTGACTTGGAGAGAATGTCATCTTCCTGGAAAGAAGCAGACACAGGCAGTTTGGGGGAGGGAATAATGATAGGCAGATTAATTGCAATTTAACAATCCCATGTTTCCAGCTATCAAAGCTCTTTCTCTTTTAAACAGTGCCATAGCCACATCTCAGCTGGCCAAATGGGCTGATGTGAAACTTTTGTTGCTTGAAAGGAAGGACAAGATGGCATCTTTTCTCACTTCCACATGTTGGTAGTTGAGTCTTGCTTCAGTAATGATGACAAGACTGTCTATTCTGTTTCACATGTGGGCAGACTAGCAGGCAAGGTTACAGGTAGGCACAGCTCTACCTATTCTCTGCTACTCTGAGCAGCTCTTTCACTCCGCCTAATGGTAGGGCTGGCTCTAATCTGGCTCTTACTTCTTCGGGTTCTGTTTACCAAATGCTTTGGTCTGTCTGCACTCCACCTTAAGTTCCATCCCATCAAGTAACAGACTGAGCCAAACTGATACTGATTTTATTTCACAGTCAAGGAACTGTTAAAGAGTTTAAGAGCCATGTTCCACTGCCTCCGTTGGAACAGGCTTCATCAGAACTATCTAATAGAAAAATAATGGATTCATTGTTTTGAAACAATTATAAACCTGAGAGTACAATAACAAAAACAGAGAAACCAGACTTCCTTCGCAAAATGGAGGAAAGACTATTTTTTTCTGTTCCCGTTGCTCTCCATTTCGATAACTGTCTGTCACAAACTCTTTCTGGTTGTATGTGTGTTTAGGCACATTTTATTTTTACACATCAATATGCAAGAAATAAATGGAGTTTTATATGCCAAAAGGCCACTGGTTCTCCTATAACTGCTGCTTTGCCTTGAGAACTTCTCTGATACTGTAATCGTCTATCGGAGACAACAATATGACTGAATGCCCATTAATCGCACAGTCTTGGTCAGGGAGATGAGAACTCTACTGAACTACAAAAAGCAATAACCTCATACACAACAGATGATATCCCTCTATACTTGCTTCCTCTCTGCTGGCCATCTGAAATGCTGGCCATCTGAAATGAATACAGCACATTTTATATAAAGTCTTTTTATATAAAGTCTCCATGGGACCTTTTCCTCCTTTAGATTGAAACCTCTGTTATCCAAAATAGACTTGCCCTGCTTTTCACCCATCAGTTGGTAAGGACTTTTCCTTTCTACACTTTTCCTTAATGTTAGAAAAAGTCTAATTGTGGCAATGATTGTAGTTACTTTTTATTTATTTATTTCTTTACTTACTTGCATGTATGTTTGCCTTCTGAGTTCCCTAATGGTCATTGTACTGTGCACTGTAAAAGCAACTCGTAAAGAGACCATCTCTGTCTCAGGGACTTTGTTATACAAATAGAAAACAGGGCTACTATGGAAAACAAAGTGAAAGAGAAACTGTTGATGGCAGAGAGCTTGTTAGAAATGAGGCTTTTACATGAGCGAATTGGTGTGGTTGGGCTCTGTTTTCTGGAAATGCATTTCTGGGATTAAAGCAGAATAGTCAATCCAGTCACCATTATGTTTGTATTGCTTTTGTTAGTCTTGAACATATCTCCCTCATCCAGAAATGCCCAGTGTATGTAGAGCTCAATTTAACGTTTTGATTAATCTCTTAAGTACAGGCTAGTCCTCTAAAAAAAAAAAAAAAAAAAGCCAAGGCTTCAAGAGCTGCCACCACCTGGAAATATGGATAAGCTTTAGAGAACATGCTTATGCGCAATTGTTGTGAACTTTTTGTGAATCATCTGTTATCTGTGCTTTCCTCATACAGTGAAAAGAAGCAATGTTGCAAAGAGACAGTAATTCTGAAGCGATTGTGTGTAAATTAAAATATACACCTTTGATTGAACTGTAGATTTCATAGTCAGAAACTTAACTAAGCTGGATCCAGTTCTGCTCATGGGAAATTTCCCCTTGAGGAGGAAATGGAGGCTGCCAATAACTGGGAGCCTCTGCTGGATCTCAGTCCCTTCTGTGACTAGAAGGTAACTTTCTGTTCATGATGATGAAGAGTGTGGATGTGCAGTGGCTACCAGCTCTGATTAAGGAACAAAGACACCACTGACTAAAAAAACAAACTAAAGCTTTGCTGTAAGAACTCTATTAATGATAGGAAAATACTCTAAGAATGCAAAGCTAACTCTGAGTTGAGCTAGTTTTATTTTTACTAGAAATGAAAGAATAAGGAGAAAGGAAAAGAAGAGATAGAAAGATTCCTATGAGTATTATTTAAATCTCAGGTTAGGATAAGTGAATAAGAGAGGAGATGACTTCATGTGCTTACAATTATATGGGGATGAGAATGAACCTATATTGACTGTTTTCATATACTGTACAAAAATAAAGTTAGTGAAAAAATGCCATTAGTTAAATTTGTAAGAGCGAGCAAAGCACAGTCTTCTCTGTGTTGTTGGGTGGACAATCCAATCCAATCCAATCAAACTTTATTTTACAGTCCATAGACCCAACCTATTAAACCATCCAATTATATGATATAGAGAAAATACACCTACTAAAAATAGGATAAAAATAGGATATAAATAGGATAGACTATGAACAGGATATAAAAGCATAAAACAGGACAGAAATGCATAAAATAGTGTAAAAATACATGAAGTAAATTAAAAGCATAGACAATATGGATTGTTAGATAAAATATAAATAGGCGTTCATTAATTCCATCTCATTAAAACAATAGAATTGGTTGATCTTAAAGTAAATTGCCAGTATTCTGACATAGTTTTGATACTTCTCTCTCTCTGATCTTAATAGGACAGGACTATCTCAAATGTAGGCTTGATTCCAGACCACTATTGGGGCTAAATTCTCATATTCCCACTTCTCAATAAGTCTTGCATCTGGCAGCTAGTCTGGAAGGTTTAAGGCCACAGAGAGGATTCTGTGGCTGTGATCTTTAACCATCTGATTTTCTCCTTGCCCATGCCTAGCCTAACAGTCTTGAAGGTTCAAGCCAAAATGAAAGACAGTGCTACCTATTGTCAGAGAGGTCTGTCAGCTACCGCAGAGCCAACTTTGTTGAGTGAAACCCACATACCTAATACAATACAGCATATCATAAAATAACCATGGCGGTTGACATGCAAAATAACGGAGTGCTACTTGATCACCGAGGGTGCTATTTACATGGCTAGCACACCTCTTTTCTTCATTACTCTTATGTAAATCACCTACAGCAGTTGTTGGAGCAATGGATTCAAGCTGCAGGAAAGGAGATTCCACCTGAACCTCAGGAAGAACTTCCTGACAGTCAGGGCTGTCCGGCAGTGGAATATGCTGCCTTGGAGTGTGGTGGAGTCTCCTTCTGTGGAGGTTTTTAAGCAGAGGCTGGATGGCCATCTGTCGGGAGTGCTTTGAGGGTGTTCCTGCATGGCAGGGAGTTGGACTGGATGGCCCGTGTGGTCTCTTCCAACTCTACATTTCTATGATTCTGTGATTCTCAATCTTTGGGCCTCTAGATGTTTAGGCCTTCAACTCCCAGAATTTCTGAGTATTGGCCATGTTGGCTGGGATTTCTGGGAGCTGAAGTCCAAAATATTTGGAGGACCAAAGGTCGAGAATAACTCTTCTAGAGCAAGGTGCCACTGCAGCAAGTATGACTCTGTTGTTCTTTCCTTCAAATTGTTCTGGAGTCTGTTTCTTGTAACTTTGTTGCTAGTATGAATATAGGAGCTGTGATCTTTTTCACATATAGATTCTCTTCTCAGAAAGTGTGACAATGACATGACAGTTGTGATTCTTCAATTTTAAGAACATTTAAAATGGCTGAAACCTTCTCTGGTATTATACTGAGATGGAGCCTGGCCTCTCCTTACTGCTTCCTCTTTTGGATGAAGCCATTCAGTGCCAGTTTTGAACTGTACCAATGAGCACTGGATTGCTATATGGAGGTTTCAGTACACTTGATATTTGCCAGTGTACAACTGATCATCCCTCCTTTGGTCTATTTAATATGATAGATAAGGAAGTCAGCACAATGTAAAGTTACAGTGTAATAGACACCATTAATTTTTTTTAAAAAAATACATAAATCTCCTCACATATATCTTTTATAGACAGTCTATGAAATTGTATTGCTGATCTGTAATTAGAATACACTAAAGTAATTTTTAAGATGCAGTGATAGATTTCAGTATTTAACATTGGAAGTTATATGAACACCCTCTTTAAATCTTACCTCTGCCATTTATTCCTTAAATGACTGTAATTTGTCAAGTTATTAACAGTGAACGGAATCTTATTATTACTCTAAATAGTTGACTTTTATTTCTGTTCTCTAACTCTGGCCAACTATTAATATCCAATTTATCTGGATATTGAGAACAGAGAACAAACCATGCCTTCCTCTCTTTTACACCCTTAAATGGGAAAGAGCTATAGGTCATACTCTTGTTAGCATGTAAGAATAACAAGGTTTGTTACCAGGCCATACACCCCTACTCCATGATATGGATTAATTGGCAAAATATTTAATTGACATGAAATATAAATTATCTCCTACTATGACTAGGAAGCTTGCTGTCAAAGAGAAGCTGGCTGCACACATTTGTTGCAAAACTCATTATAGAATGAGACCGCAGGGCATGGCTAGGTCATAGTCAGGAAGCCCTGAATAATGGACTTGCAGATGTCCCTCAACAACTCAATCTTTAGAAACAATGGCAGCTGAAATTGCTTCTGTGGAATGACTGATTCTCTTCAACCTTCTCCCTTTGTCCATCAAATCTCTCCCTTTTGTCCCCTCACCTGTCCCACCATTAAAGAGCTATCACAATTCCCATCAGTTCTTTGTCACCTAATGCTAAGGCCATTAGTTCATTCTGGACTCCCTTGTCTACTCTGTCAGAGAGCGATTAGCACCTTCCCCTCAGGGTAGAAAAAGAATATTTCAATCCTTGCTTTGAGCCAGATAACTCATAGTAGTTTTGCCATATTGACCATCAGTCTGCTGTTCTAATTTCTGATTTGTACTACCCTTGGACTCCTAGTCTAAGCCACATCACTTTGCTTCCTCTCTGCTGGATTGGTAAATATCACCCACTTCGCCCTAAACTCTTGCTATCCAATCTTCCTCCCTTTTCCTTCTGTTAGTCTTGTCTTATTGCATGCTTGGATCTTGTGTGTGTGACTATTAATTCCCCCAACAAAACAAACAGTGTTACTTTTGAATGCTTGGCTATTTCTTCCCTGCGTTAGTACTAGTATACACAGGTGTAAAAGATCTCATAAGGTTAACCCCCTCTTGCAGGCCTCCTCTTTGAGCTAATATTCACCACTGTTTCATGGAGGCATCACGGATGGATCCCTGGGTCACCCACATTTTTGGGTAATAAACTTCAAGATGCTTTTCTGGACTTCTTAAAATATTGGAAGATGACAAAAATTTCCTGAAATTTGATGTCTATATATGAGTCTTACGAAAGCATCGGACCTTCCAGGTCATGTCAAATACTATCCTACTTTTTCACATATATACCTGTGGGCTAAATCCAGTTGCCAGCCTGAACTAGAGAAGATCTATTAAGTTAATGAGATTGCCATAAGTGCTGACTTATCATTTTGCTGTTGACTCAATTAGTTCAAATTAACAAAAGGATTTAGGCATAGAAAGTGCACTCTACCTATAACTTATACCTAATGTCATACTCATTTCCATTTCCTGGAGGCATTCAGCTGACAGTAAAATTTACTGGTAAAGAAGATAAAAAAATTCTGATGTAGACGTTTAAAAATTTAAGGTTTGCTGGTAAATCTCAAATCTCTCTGTTTTCCTCCATCCCCCACACCTCCTATGTGTAAAGATAGATATAAATTTAGATATATGAAAGTTGAAAGCCTGCAGAAAATCGGAAGAGCTCCTGTGTAAGATGGAGATCTCACAGTCTGCAGACAAAACATGACATAATTTTTGTTGTTTATCCATATTTGTGGTGCAAAGACCAAGAAAAAAAAAGGTTTTTGATAACCTTATATTGCATGAATAAGTTTGGCTAGTGTTAATGTAAGCAGGCTAACTTTAATGTAATGTTTTAGTCATCATCTTTCCCATGATGCACCTCATTCTCAAAAAAACTGGAAGGAGTAGAACTGGAAAATATGAGATACAGGATTTTTTTTAAAAAAAAAGTTTCCAATTATTGTAGCATCTGATTGGCAGTTGCTTATTTTCTAGCAAGTTGTACAGCTGCTGTGTTTTGCCATTCTCTGCCATTCAACTCAAATAAAGAAAACTTCACAGCTTCTCCATGGTAACCATTACATCACTTGATACTTGTTCTATTTCCAAGGCATCTGAAAGGATCCATACTAGAGAGAGAGGAAAAAACTCCAAGCTGGGCCCGAGAAACAGGGTGGTTAAGGGGATGGTGGGATTTATGAAGTATTTTCCATCTCCCACTTCAAGTGATGCTGACCTTTTTCCTCCATAAGAAGTTGTTCTGGAAATAACACTTTTTTTTTCTGGGATTGTCATTCAAGCAGGGATGAGTCAGTCCCTCTATGTGTATAGCTTTGTCTGTGTGGAATTGCTATACAAAGGCAAGAAAGAAGGTGCTTCCAAAGATTCAGTGTTATTGTAGGTTGACATCCAAGTGAACTTCAGCTCAACAGACCAAGGATTTCCCTTCTTCTTCTCCCTATCCCTTCCCTTCCTGCTTTCCAGCTCTGTTGCAGAGAGTCGGCCTTTCCCTGGGGATAAGAGGAGATGTTTGATCCAACAGTAATATCCATTCTATTAATGGAAGGACAAAGGTTGATTCAAGCCATACTCTCAATGCTCCATGCTTGGACATGAAGAGAATTCTTGTGTGCAGTGTAGAAGCAGAGCTGGGGGGCACCCTTTTTGAACTACTGTTTTTAAAATCTCCCTGCTAGCCTGATCGCTGGGGTTTGTATGTGAATATGTTTCTGATTATAGTGTTTTCCTTAGGTATGAGAGAAAAGGAATGAATGCCAACCTTTTACAGTAAACAACTTCAGAAAAACTAGAATTGTGTGGTGCCAACAGAGCTAATGAAGTGCTTTTGGTTAATAGTAGCAAAAAATTTAGTGACTTGGGACACTAATTTGTTAGGGGGACGGATGTGTGTAATAAACCTGTACAAGATTTCACGCAGAGAAAATAGCCAAGCCATTTTTTTTCTTCCACTGAGTACTAGGCTTAAAAAAATCAATTATTTTTCACTCTTGTGTTTTATTTTCCATTCTTCCATGCAGTCATGAGTTTTTAAAAAAGTCATTCTCCAAATTCTCTCTTTTTAATCTAGTTCTCAAAGATTATATTTAGAGAGCCAGTATGGTATAGTGGTTTGAGCATTGGACTAAAACTTTGGAGACCAGTGTTCAATTACCTGCTCAGCCATGGAAACCCACTGGGCACATCATGTACTCTCAGCCTCAGAAAACCTCGTCATAGGGTCACTATAAGTTGGAAACTACTTGAAGGCACAGAGCAACAACAGATAGATTGTATTTAAGTTTGGCCATGACCCAGTATTGACATGCTGATGACCTTTGGCTTTAGCTGTTGACTCATGCCCTGCAATTTTAGAGTTTATCAAGAACTTCACCAAGGCTAGTTGGGATTAGAGCAACCTAATTGAAGATGCATCTGGATAAGACTGAACAATTATGGTTACATGATGTGGTGAGCAGGGGGAGATGATATTGAAGGAATACTTAGGTTCATTTATTTGAGCTTCAGTTCTATGCACAGTTGTCTGAGACTAAGCCACATTTAACACAAAGACTCTTACTTCTGAGCAGATATGTACAGAACAGCACAGATAGGATGGGCAGGGATCCGCTGGTGTAATAGAGGGAGACCACAGATTGAAGCAATAATAAAGTTTTTCTCAGCTTGCTGAGTGTGTCATATCTTAGGGGTTGGAAGCCCATGAAAAATACCGAGGTGTATTACTTATGCCTCAATATTTATACTAAGTCCTATTGATAATAGTATGCTGAAGACCATAGTGACAGGATGAGCAAGACCATCCACAACCTTATGTGGAAGTAAGTACTGAAAGAGACAAGCTTCAAGTAATGCATATTGACTGATTGAATTTTATAAACTACAGCCTCCAGCTGCCATGTACCTGGGGCAATAAAATATTAAAATTTCTCATAAAACCAAGAAACAAAGTAAGTACGGGGCATATAACAAGAAAACAGCAGTAAAATGTGATTGTGGTAATTAAAATTGAAGAGAGGCAAAACTTTATGCAGACTTGCAAGTCTAGTCTTTACTGCAACAAAATAAGCAAGAAGCTTAAATAATCAACTTCCTATGCTTCAGGAAGCAGTGTCATAACCAAGATACTGTTAGCAAAAGGCCTTGTCTTGAATACCCACTAGTCTAACCTGTCTAGTTGGCTGGACTTGTAACAGGTTCTTGAATAATAATTGTAGATAATAGGCAACCTCTCGTGGAAGAAGATGATTTGGTGTCCTAGTCTCAAACTTATAAAGCCTTTCTAGATCAAAACCAGCACCTTCGGTTGTGCCTGGAATGGAACTGGAACCCAGCAAGGTTCTTCCAAGTCTGTTATGCGAAGTGTACGCTGGTCAAAAGCACACGTCAGACAAAACCCTAACTGTCACATTTTGCACAAGTTCTGCAGGTACTGTTTAGGCTTATGTAACAGCCCTTGTCTTGGAAACTAAGCAGGATCAGCCTTGATTAGTATTTTGACAGGAGACTACCAACGCATATCAGGTGCCGTAGGCTCTATTTCAGAGAAAGGAACTGACAAAACCACCTCTGAATATTCTTTACCTAAGAAAACTCTATGGAATTCATGGGGTCGTCATAAGTCAGCAGGCAACTTTAAAACGCGCACATGCAGACACACACACCATAACTGACTGACTTTTTAATGAGCGACAGTAAACAATCTGTATACCTGATCTTTCATTTATGCACAAAAAAAAAAACCACATGTTTATCTGCACAGAAAAAAGTCCTCCAGAATCCTTTGAGACTTTCTGATACTGGTAGAAACCTGCACAAATGCTTTGCTGCTCTATTATTCTTCCCGGGAGGGTTTTCCAACTGGGAAATGAGTAATAGGAGATATTCTGTCCATCTGTAAAGTGACTACACTGATATAACGCTGATCTAACATGTCTGAGGGAATCAAGGGCCCACTGAAATACCTACCCAGACCTGCTCTGTGGGAGAGGTAATAATTTGATGGTCTCCATGTCAGAGACCAGGGTGTGGTTGTGATCCACTTAGTGCTGGATCACAACACATGTCAGGGGCAGGGCTTAGGCTCTTTTATGCCAGTCCACCCTGGCACGTGTCTGGATTGTCCACTCAGCCCTTCCATCCTCTATACAGTGTGACTTTATCTGGTTGTTTTAGAGCTGGATAGGAATTTTCCCCCTCCTTTAACAAGTCCCCCCCCCATTCTATTCTGTAGCTGATGGCATAGGGACAATTGGCCTAGGGTGGCATCTTAAATAGTTTTCATTTGGCAGGTAGCAGGGGAGAATAAGAATAGGGTGTTTACTTCTTGGCCCTGTTTTGGTATAGGGTAGGGCTCTGGAACTCTGTCTTTTAGGGCCCTGTGTCCCAGGGGGGCAGGGAAGAGAAGAAGGCTACCTTTGAGGTTTACCTGGGACTCCTACTCTTACTTGTAGAGCCCTGCAGCTTGGGTGGAGGTCTCCTGGGTGGCTTTCCAGTTATGCCAGGTTGGGGAGCAACTAAAGCAATTTGGGTTGCCCTCAGGGCTGAAGTGTTTCACCCATAGGAAGACTAAGGAGATTGTCATGGGGTGACAACTGCCTCAGCTGGACCCAAATCAGGTTGCTCCCCTCTTGCTGCTCCCTTCTGGACCATCACAACTGTAAATAGGCCAGTTCAAATAAAGTGGCCTTATTGTCCAATTTTGTTGTCTGGTCTCATTATTTCATGATTGAGCACCAGTATGTAAGAGTGGGCCTCTGATTGTTGCTGTGCATATTGCCACCCTCATCCCTTAAACTTTTCTAGGGGAACTGAAGACATTTTGCTAGTCAAAGCAGCAATGGTATGTGTTCAAAGAAGATTCAGTGACATTAGTCCTGAACCGTGTGCATAGCGATGGTTGATTTGAGAGTTGCACCCAAGGATTATGTTGTGTTCCAACTGGCTGTCAAAGTCATATGGTGTTTCAATGGTGGTCAGGGTAAAAGTTCCGGTTCTAGGCAAAATCTTGGAAAATCTCTAGTTGGAGACTCATGCACAAGCAGCCTTGAACATTGCTTTGGCAACAAATAGCTTTAGACCAGTCTGGGTTGATAGTTCTGCTTTTGCTCTTGAGGACACATCTCTTGTAGTTAGAGGGTTCTTCTCTGATTGAACAACTTCTAGCTTCAGTGCATTAGGAAGACTGTGGCTCAACTGTAATTTCTGGCCTGGCAGTCTTGACTCTGAGGAAAATAGCCACGTGATCTCCCTACAGTCTTCCTTATACTGTACCCTTCCCGTATGTCTTGAAATGCACCAAGGTAGGTTTGTCAAATTGTGGCACAAGTGGCAAGATGGGTTTTGCAGGTACTAGGATTTCTGGGGTTATGATCACCCAAGGTTAGTGCTAAGAGTATTTCCCCATCCTGTGCTATCAGCTTCTCAAAATCTATGGCATCATTATGCTAAAATGACGAAGCTGAACCCCACAGCTGTTATAGTTATATACTCGTCAATGGGAAAATTAGAAAGACATTAGATTACACAGATGTTTCTCAGATTACACACAGGTTTATTCACTGACCCCAAAATACTTCTACTCCAAGCAGTTTCCCAGACTTAAAGCAATTAAGCCACACAAGCTGAAACATACAGGTTGAAATCTTGCATCCCTACAAAAATAGGAAAGAAATCTAAGCCAGAACAAGTCAGCAACCTCTCCTTAATTATGCCTTTATGCATTTCAAGATATTTAAGGAAAGCTACAATTTAAAGCAAGCTTTCAAAATGAACCGGAAAGAAAAGTCTGTGTTTTGCTGTAGAAAGAATTCACTTGGGGGCACGTGTTTATCTAGGACCCTGTAATCCCTTGGAGACATTGAGTGGAATCCCTAGCAAAATCTTTTCCCTCTTAAGATGTTTCAACTGTTTCATTTCTTACCCTCCCACCTCTCCCACCCAAGGTACTTATTTACATTGCCCAATTTGTCTTAGTAACAGTTTAGTATCAGCTGTACCACAGCTGAGAACTTGTAAACATGGTGGGAAGAATCAGCATCATTAGTAGCAGAATATTTATCATCTTGTTGCTTTTCTGGGCTTTGAATAATATCTGAATATGATGTGCCAAGTGGAACAGTTCTAATTCTCAAAAACATAAATGGCTGAGGGCAAGTATATTGTTAGTGAAACTGCTGATGTGCTAATTACATTCTTGGGTCTATCCATTGTTCTAAACAGGCCAGCATCTGTATCATTATTGAGTCCATGAAATAGTAACAGAGGAAAAACATGGGTTTCAAAAAGTGAGAGCTTCTAGGTTTCTTGTTCTGCTGTCATGTTGTTTATAGGAACATAGGAAGCTGACTTATACTGAGTCAGAAAAATGGTCCTTCTAGTCCATTATTCTTAATGCTGATTAGCAGAGGTTCTCTAGAGTTTCAGGTTGCATGAGATGCCAGGCATTAAAGCTGGCACCATCATCATGCCAACCATGTGGTCCACTGAGCTATAGCAACTCTTTTGATTTATATGCACTACAATATCCTTAATGAACGATAAAATCAGTCTTTAAATGACAGGAAATTCAAATATAACTTGATTCTTTACAAATGGCATGTCATTGGATTATTCTCCAGAAAACAAGACGCTCAGAGTTTTGTTTAAAGCCAAACAGATGGAGAAACCTAGGTTGTTCTGAGAGTTTAAGAACTAATTAATATTCTCATTTATTGAAAATATAGATGCTTTCAATGCCAGTCATAACAACTCATTTAATATGTTGGACATAATGTGAAATCTATGCAGACAGACAGACACACAAATCTACTTAGAAGCATTTCTGCATAAATATACAATTTCGCAGTAGCAGTTTCTTGTTAGATTACTATAGTGTCAGCTGAGGTCAACAAAAACATATAGCAAAGAAAATTTGTTAGTCTTGACCTGTTTTTTCATGCAAAACTGGCGTGGCTTCTATCCTAATAACTCCTATGCTGTTTGCAAAGTTGCTCCAATAAGATGTGTTTAACTGTGTATGTTTGACAAACACCTAAGAAAAGAACTTCATTGTTCAAAATGCTGCTTTGTCTTCTATTTTTTTGTTTTTGTTTTAATTTCAGCATCCTTAAATAAATAAATGGCAGCTAGTGTCTCTAGCAGACACAATTTTGCTAGTTCATTGCCACTTCCAGCTGTGCCCGTTGCTGGCATACCACAGACAGCATGGCCGTCTTGGTAGAAAACATTTTCATACTGCCCGTTAACAAAATGAAAATGACAAATATTTTTAAAGCCTTTTGTCAGCGCTTCCAAATATTTGGCATTGCTGCATCAATGGTTAATCCTTGAAAAGTATTAGATGATGTTGTTGCTGTTGTTTTCTTCAAATTGTTTCCAACTTATGGCAACCCTAAGGTGAACCTATCATGTTGTTTTCTGGGGCTGAGAGTGTGTGGCGAGCCCAAGATCACCCAGTGGAATTCCGTGGCCAAACAGGGAATTGAACCCTGGTCTCTATGGTCGTAGTCCAATGCTCGAACCACTACTGGTAAATTCCCAGTGTCAGGGGAAAAGGGATTGGGATCCTGCACTTCTATACAAGAATGTGCAAATATATGCAAAAGACAAAGTTGTTCTTGTTTCATAGCTGAGTCAATATTGTGGGGCCCTTGTTGTCTGCCTATGGCACAAGGTAACAAGGGCTGAATGCACTGAGGACTGAAGTCTTTTGGGTCCTTTCCATTGTAAAATTATGATGGTGACACATAAGTATAATGCTTTACAAACATGTACTAAAAGCATCCAGATAGTCAATGCAACATCATACATATTTATGGGCAAATGTGGTAGCTACCATCCAGTGATATAGTTGGATCCAGGGTTCACAGGGTTGGTGGACCCTGATATTTTCGACTAGCAGAGAAAGTGACAACATCTGTTACCTTGTTGGGCTTCTTTGTTCCTCTGAGCTTAGCTGGAGTCCTCCCAGTAGCCTTTGAAAGGAGTGGAGATGGCATTCTCCCCCCCTCCCCCCCAAAGAGTATATTGTTGCATCCTACACTTGCTGTTCCGTGAAGTATTTTGGATAGTTTGGTTTTGAATGGGCAAAGAAGACCCCCTCTTTTAGATAAGATCTGTTTCTGGTGTAGATGAAGACTGCTATAACTACTTTTTGATGTTGATGAACATGTTTGCCTTCTTTTTGAGTTTCTTCTTGGGGTTGTTGGCTATCAGAACTATCATGATGAGGTCCTGCCCCCCAAAATTTGCCACTATTTGCCAGCACATAGAGGCCTTAATGCAGTTGTTAGTCTCAACTAGAGCAGATCTTCTGAATCCATGGGAAGTTGGTAAGCCAACATTTATGTAAGCTCTGTTGCTTTAACAAGTGTACTGTAGTTGAGGCCAACAATTAAATTTAGACCATACTGTGCATATGTCATAGAGAAATGCATTCATAAATGTAAATACCAGCAGGCAGTCAATCAGTAATTAGTCATAGATCCTATTCATAGAATAAGTTATATGATTTGTGATCCTCTCAGTGTTGTAAATCTTAAGTATGTGCCTCTTTAAAAATTGATTCAGACCTTTCATTTGGATTCTTTGTGAGTATTGCATTCACTTTAAGAAAAAAAGTTAGCTGCCTTAATTTAAGAGTTTGTGGTATCATGTGTTGTCAGTGCACTGCCTCTTTCCCCTGCCCATGGCAAGACAAGAGAAATGTTCAATTAATGAATCATTTTTTGCTCTATCAGGACAATAGCAGTGATTAGCTGTAATGTCTGACTTCCACTTCTATTTGGAACACAGCTGTACTTCCAAGGCTTCCACTCAACTCCCACTCTTGACTGCAAATGGGATCTGCTCAGCAATAAAGCTGCCATATATGCATCCTGATTTCTGAATGAAACTTTGGAAGGGGATTATATAAATTGTGTCTACGTGCATTATCAGTACTGAAGAGTAATTAAATAAGTTTGAGGGTAGATACTAACACATACAAAGAAGAAAAAGGCTACATGAAAACAAGCAGCTGCTAAGCTCAAGGACAGCAGTAAGTACAATTTTGCTTTTTTTAAATGACAGACCAGTTCATGGTCTATCTTTTTCTAACCTTGATCCCACTGTTGGGATAAAAGAGGTCCACAGCTGATGCAGTTTTGTTTACACATAAACTGTGAAATTGTTGTCAGAAGGAAGTTGACTGCAAGTATAAGTTGAAATTCCCAGTAGATATGTATGGAGAAAAGCAGAGACATACTCTGTGATTAAGAAAGCTACTTTTCTAGCTTTGTTTAGTATGTAGTATTGCAAGTGAAATGTTGGGCCTTCATTTTGCAATAAAACGTGTGCAGTGAAAGGTGGATGTTTTAACTGGCAAGAAGGCTACCAGTCGCACATATAATAAAAGCAATACTCATTATCATTAATTAGATTTAACTAAGAGATTTTCTCAAATCTAAAACCAGCATTTCACTGATATTTTAATGAACTCTGCATGAACACTTCATCCAACTGAAAATGAGGGAGAATACTTTGATGGTAAGAGTTCCTTTGGATCCCATATTGGGGGGGAAAGGTGGGGTAAAAATTAATTAAATCAGTGAGCTGTTCAGCAATGGGATAAATTTCCTTGGAAGGTGATGAACTCTTCTTTGTTGCAAGTTTTTAAATAGAAGTTAGATGGCCATCTCTCAAGGGTGCTTTAGCAGTGGGTTCCTGCGCTGGCAGAGCATCGGACTAGATGGCCTGGAGACCCTTCCATCTCCATGATTCTATAATTTTATGATCTATGATTCTATAATCTTAGTGTGGTAGCTTTTAAGAATACCAAAAGTGAGCATGAGGTCTGCTCTTCCAGTTTGACAAGTCAAGTAGAGACCAATATGGAGCAGATTTAAATTCTGGAAACAGCATGCTTACACACTTACATTCAAGAAGAAGAAGGCAGTGCAAGGAAGGAAGTTTCCCTTGTGGAACAATCTGGTTTACAAAAGAGTTTGTACAGCAATGAAATTTAGAATCCAGAACTTTAGCACACCCAATGAAAGAGGTGAATTGGCCTCAAGGTAATGTTGGCATGTATAAAACTTTGCTATACAGGCAAGTTCTCAGGCATATCAGAAAAATTTCCCAGGATATTAAGAATAATATAACATAGACAAATAAATTAGCTCTGAAGTTGTGAGTTCACACAGCAAATCTATTTTACAGTCTGACCAAATAGCCGTTTTGCCACCCATAGACCCACTGGTCTGAATGCCAAAGGCTGCACACATTGACTTTTCGCATGCCCTCAAACTAGTGCTTCTATTTAGCATTGATTAGAAATCTGATCCACATTCCTTTATACATCTTGTTGGCATTCACAGGATGTTTTTGGTACATGGCAGAGTAATAAAGTGAGTTATGAGAACAGGCCCTCCATTTCCCTTCTGTGCCTGTCTGGTCCTCTGTTTCTGTTTAATACCAGCCAAATCCTACAAGCTAAAGGGAAATGCTATTTTTGAATGGCACGTCAGTCTAATCTAGAGAACATTAAGTTTATTTTCCTACATGTACGTCTAGAATTTGTTAGAATGTACAAATGTTAGAATGTACAAATGTTGCCCCACTTTACAACATTTCAAATTTGCAGTGTTTCTCCAGAAATAAATAAATAAACAATTGTCTTGCCCACAACCCCTGGCTCTCTCAGTACACCTGTGCAGTTTATTGGGGCAGGAGAACAAGGAGGGTAAGTTGAGAGTGAGAGTGGTTAGAATTTTAACATGTAATTTTGAGCAGTAAGAAAAACTGATTGGACTAAATTTGTCTTACCTGCCTAAGTTAGAGGAGTGGGGAATGGGAGATAGTAATCACAGTCTTGGTATTGCTGGAAAAAATGGTGTTTCCTTTGCCTCCTTGGAAGAGGGAGCATGAGGGGAAGGAAGAAACTCAAATCTTGACATTGTTTGGAGGAAGAGATTTCTTTTGCTTGCTTAGAAGGGATTTTTGAAGTGGATGAAGAAACTAGAATCTTGTAGTTTTGATGTGACTGGAAAGGATCTTCTCTGCTTGCTTAGACAGGGAGTAAGCAGCTGTAGCTTTTTAAAAATCCATTATTTATTTATTAATATATATATATAAAATATATAAAAAACCCTGCCCTATATCAAGAGATCTCAGATGGCTCACAAATAGCATTAAAACAAGTTAAACAGGTAAAAAAAAAATCAGTAGCAATAGCATTTACATTTCTATACTGCTTTATAGCGCCAAGCACTCTCTAAGTGGTTTACAATGTGTAAGCTAATTGCCCCCAACAAGCTGGGTATTCATTTTACCTACCTGCGGAAGGATGGAACCTTGACCCAGAGTCAACCTGGAGCCCTGCAGGATCAAACTCACAATGTTGTGGCTGCAGTACAGGCATTTAACCACTGCACCACCAGGACTCATTGTCAAGATAATTTAAATAAGCTAAAAACATAATGAATGATATGAGTTAAAAACAGATTTTAAAAAATTCAAAAGCTTTTAAAACTATATATAATTATATATCTGAAGGGGTTTCTCTAGCATGGAAAAGGTAATGTCTGGTGTTTCATGCTTTAACCCTGTTTAAACGTTGTGGCAGTTTGAGTAAAATGACTAACTTTGTGGTTGCTTCAGCTCTGTTAGAACACATCCCCCCGATCTCCAGACATTCCCTGTGGAACTAGCTCCCCCCATTTACACTAGTCTCAATTTATACCACAAGTCCAGGAATGCAATCCCAACATAAATTATGACCCACCTGTAATTTCCTTGCGGACATCTCTGTTTAGTTATATCACCCAAAAAATGCATTTTCCATGACTTTTCGAGAGCTGATTTTTCTCTATTTGAAATTCACCTCCAAAATTATATCATGCAGTGCTGTTTTATTACAATGTTAAGCAACGGTATCACTGTGCAAGGTCATAGGGGTTATGCTTGTGCTGTTAGCTTTCCAAGAACAGCATTATGCACAAACTATACTTCTTAATGTTGCCAGGTTTGCTTTTCTTAGCTTGCTACCAGAGGGACTGCAGGTCAGTGGTAGAGCATGTGTTTTGTATGCAGGCAGTTGCTGGATTCAGTCTCTGGTATTTGCCATCAAAAAGAGCAAGCTGCAGGTGATGGGAAAGATCTCTGCCTAAGAACCTCAACAGCCACCGTTAGAGCATTCAGTACTTGGCTCGGTGGTATAAAGTCGGTTCCTTGACCTCTGTGGCAGTCTTCATATTTACGTATACAAAGCAGAGAGGTGGGCATCATATTGTGAGATCTTCTTTAGAAAAACGAAGTGGCTGCAAAGCTGCCTTAGTCAACTGCATGGGAATAACACTTGTGCTGTTCCATCACCCCTCCCCTTTTTTTTTAGTCCTTTGCTGGAAGCTTAGCCCTTCCATGCAGTTATTAGCTTAAACTAGTAACTGAAATGAAGCATGAATATTTGTGTACTCATATTCACCTCTTATTAGCATGTCATTTCTCTCTTCTGTATTGTATTTTACCTCTTGTATTCGATTCTACAGTCTTCGGCACAGATACCTATCCTTTGTAAATTACCACAATCTGAAGCAAATTTTGGTCCTAATTACCAAATGCTGTAAATATCACTGATAGTGTTTTAATCACTGATAATGGTGGTTATGGCAATGCTATTGATAATTTAAATATGATTAAATGGCAGCTGGAAGACTCCTCCAGCCTTCACCTTCCTTACTTATCAAATGTTTATTTTTTGAACATGTTCCTGTGCAATGTTCTGAATATTATTATGATTTCAAGAACATTTAATAAGTTCCTCAAGTCTTTTACCACACATGGTAAATTTCATATCTTCCTATCAGTGTCCGGGTAAGTCCACTGAAAAGAACTGTGAAATACACAAAAAAGATGGTTAAAACATGCTTTTTTATTTTATTTTCATGATTTTACTATGATGTCAGAAATAAACATGAACATCTGGCCTACTCTTGAGTGAATAGAGCAGATGTAAAAACCTCAATACTGTATTCTAATTCTTTTCACTGCAGATCTTTTCACTGAAAATTTACGTGAAGCATTTGCTATGAATAAAGGCAGAGTGAGCCTTCAGAACTTTTAGCACTGCCGTGAAGAAAGAGATACAGAATAGGATAATGTGATAGAGACTGAATAGGCTGCTTAAACAGTGCTATAGATTTATATCAGTTCAAACGAAGTCATTTGACTGCCATTTACTCTGAGTATTATTGTCCTGAATTTTTGTGGCTTATGCTCAAGACACTCTTTAAATTCTTTTAATGGTTTGATTTAGAGCAAGAAGAAGTGGCATAAAAATAAGTAGAGTGGCCAGGGAAAGATTTCAACTGAATGGAAAACCTTGCGATTTCTTCCAAAAGTCAAACTATGCAACAAAGATAGAATTACGTTGTCATTCTTCTTCTGCATCTCTTCTATTGAAAAGATTCATCTTATATGACCCCATATAGTTACATAGGGTTTTTTTCCTAGAACTGAAGCTGCATGATTTTCCACAGGCTCAGAAATCTCTGTGTTCCTACAGCTGGCGACACAAGGGAGGGCTTATTGAGACTATAGTCCAGACATAGGCAAGTTGTGACCTTCAAAATGCTGTTGGGTTGCTGTTCCCGTCAGTCCTCCTGTTGAGCTAATGATGAGGGTTCATCAGAATTGCAGACCAACACAGCTGGAAGGCCAGAACATGCCCACCACTGTCCCTATGAAACACCATACGTGAAAGGCCACAAGCTCGACAGGCCTAGATTAAGGCAATGTTTAAACAATATGTGGTAAGTAGGAGTCTAAGAATCTGTCAATTTCAGGTTCTACTTTTCCTAGTTGCCGGTTTGTTCTGAACATGGAGGACTTTTTCCAGTCTTGAGTCCAATACTGCAGAGCTTTAAGGACTTTTAAAAATACCTGAAAGTGCCTAGCATTGTGTGTGTATGTGTTTGTGTGTTTCACATAATGTATGCATTTTCACATGCAGTTTTGTCTAAAATTCATTTTATATTCCCCTAATATGCACAGTTTTTCAAAAAAAAAATACAGAACTCCATTGCATAATTCTTAAAAGTGCAGATTGCTGAGGATGGTTGTGTTTTGGCTGACATATTGGTTCAGAAGTGCAAAATTAAATGAGCTTATATTACTCATGAATGGAACAAATTTTTCCTTCTGCACAATATTATTCCAGAATCACTTTGATAGTTCCTTGGGCTATATGATGCTATCTGTTTAGCTATGCTCTCCAGCAAACTCTAAGGCCTTCCAGAAACAAGGGTATTTCATCTGAGATCATGTAGTACTGAAATTGTACCTAAGTGGCAAAACTGTTGGTTTGAAGATTCATAAGACTCTTATATGGCACCAAATAATATATCTATCAAAAAAGCCCTGTCTCCTATCTTGCAGTGTCACCATCCCAGTTAATATTTAATTTTCACTACATGGCAGACCTTAGTAATTGAATGTTTTATAACTGATGTCCTCCTACTGCACGACTTCATTCTCCATGTCATTGCACAACTATACATTTGCGTAGGGCTCATGAATTCATTGCAGTATAACCGTACCAGGGGCTAGTGCCAAGAAAACCCTGGAGTTATAATCTCCTCATTTTTTAGACTTGAAAAGAGAGAGATTTCCTTTATCTCTCTATATAAGAAAAGATAGACCACAATCCTCCTCCACCTCCTCTTCATTATTTTACTTCTTAAAAGATGCAAAGCAAACAATGCATTATTTATTGGGAACTTTTTGGTTCATCTGCTTTTTCATCAGTCTTCTACAGTAGTTATAGAAATCTGTGAAAATTTGCAAACAGTTCAGTTTTTAGTAGTAGATCATACAGCTATACACACTTTTAGTAGATGGAAAAGCTATAGTATCCCTTTGGTTTACTGTGGATAAGCAATGAAAATAATTGGTGTAATGAGCAGATACGAATCAAAGGAAAGTTTCCTGGTGTGCCATGGTCTACAAAAAACACAGTATTCGAAGAACCCAGACTCCTTTAATCTTAAGCTTACATTTTCCCAAAGCAAACAAACACCCAAAGATTTCATTTAAGCGTGCCTGGTCTCTGTTTGACATTGCAACAAATCTGGATGGCTTGAGTTAGAGCCTGAGGGCATGTTTTGGATTTTGCTTTATACTAATCCATTATCATTAAGTGGGAAGATTGAGATTTGATAGTTATCAGCCCAAGAGAACTGAGCATTCTCTACAATAAACATGTTGTGGTAATGATCTCCATTTTTTTCTTCCTCCCTTTTTTTGGTCAAAGACATCTTTTGAAATTTCTTGGGGGCAAAAATATTTCTGGTATGGTTATTGCTTATCACGTGGAGCAGACACTTGATTCAAAACCAAACTCGTTGCTGTTGCTACCAGAGCTAGTCTTCAAGGGTTAAGCATCTCTCTACTTGCTCTCCCAAACCTAATGGGTCAGATCATCTAAATGAAAGCAGATTTTTAATAGAGATCAGAATAGCACTCTGGATAATAGTAACACTTAGATACATTGAAAATCTTGAGTCAGGAGCAGTAAGTAGCCTGTGACATTACATCAACAATTTTGTATTTTGGTTGATCAATAAAGAAAATGATTCTTGACACTGTTAAAAAAAAATCAGGTAAGTTGAGCGAGTAAAAGGCATGCATGGCAAGTGCTGAACAAATAAACTACTCTGGTCCTAGTGCTGTTCAGCTTCGATTGAGATGATTGGCCATAAGAGCTGCCCAGATGATGTAGGACATATACTATATAATGAATCTGATGATGCTTTGGTAGAAGCAGAGTTGACCCAAGATATTATCCTGCCTAAGGATAAAATACTGTCTTTCTCTCATTCTGTGTACTGAAAATCCATGTACCATCTGTTCTAAAAGTTCACTAGATTGTCAGTTGACTCTTACTTCAACACTGGGGATAGGACAGTGTCTTCCATCACACTAGTAGGTGGAGAACAGATTGCTTGGCATACATGGCATTAACTTTGCTATTGTTCCTAGCAGTGCCTTATTGTTGCTTCCGGCATTTGCCACTTGATAGGGCTGGCCTTGGACAGCAGAGTTCCATAGGTTGATAGAAGGGAGACGAGGGGATTTTACCTCACACAGCAAGCACATGATTGTCTGTTGCTATGCCAGAAATAATTAAATGGTCCAGTCATTGGGAATATACATCAAGGGTTTTCCACAACACTACATGGGTTTGGGGCAGTTGTGTCCCCAGGAACCTTGAATGCAAAGTACTTCCGCATATAGGTATGCGAGATAGCCCTTTCACCACCTGCTCCTTTCCCCCCCCCGAAAGTACATGGAACTTTACATGCTTGATTACCTTTACTCAGAGAACACCCCATGGGGTGCATCCCTTTCCCTTGTCATTTTAGAGATAAAGAATTGAGGCTGAACAATAGCGATTTGTCCCTTGCAGTTGATACTTCTGGCTCCCTGCTTGCCTCTGTTTTTTTAAGCTACTTTTTAATTAGGTGCCATAAGATCCTTTTCCTGGTTTCATCCCATTTAGGATTTCAGGCCATGCATATTGTTTCTTCCTCTTATTGTTACCCTTCTCCTCCTGAAGCCAAATTAGAGGCTCCACTTTTGAGTTTTAACTTGCAGACGGATCACATGCGCCATCTCCATGGTAACTGCCTGAGTTATGTTTGTATTTAATTAGAGTTGTCCATTACTCCTTCAGATAGAATTAAATTTGAATACATGTGCCTGTCACATTTTAAAGGATTCATTATGCTTAATCTGAAAGCTGAGTGACTGGATTTCCAGCAGGTTGCATCTTATATGCACAGTTTTATTTAACTCTTTCAGATAAAAACAGCAATTGTTCCTTTTCCCCCAAAAAAGATTTGTGACTTTTCCCAGTCCCCTCCACTGCCCTTGTAAAAAATCAGCACAGGGTTTCCAGTTGTTACAATCTAATTCATATGAGCTGACTTTCACAGTAAGATGCTCTCCAAAGCAAAACTGTGTGAATTAGCACTTTTATCTGGAATTGTGTTGTTTAAAACTGGTTATTGTCATTGCTGTGTGCCTTCATGCTGTTTCTGACTTATGGTGACCCTAAGGTGTACCTATTACAGCATTTGCTTGGTAGAATTTGTTCATAGGGAGTTTGCTTTTGCCTTCTTCTGAGGCTGAGAGAGTGTGACTTTGCCAAGGTCACACAGTGGATTTCTGCAGCTGAGAGGAGAATCGAATCCTGGTCTCCAGAGTCATGGTATTATACAGAATAAAGCTCTGCTTAGTTACATCTTGATTTAGTCCACATTCAGGCTGGTCAATTAAAGTGAGTATGTGTTGACAGGGAGCAGCATGAGCAGTTTTGAATATCAAAGGAATGTTATCATGTTTCTTAAGTTGCTGAGAGGACTGTGTGGGTCTCTTCCCAAGAAAGTCATATTCTGAGCAGAGGATTGTTTCTTGTTATTGTGTGCCTTCAAGTCATTTCCAACTTATGGTGACCCTAATGCGAACCTATCACATTTTTTTTTCTTTTTGGCAAGATTTGTTGGAGGGGTTGCCTTTGCGTCCCCCTGAAGATAAGAGAGTATGACTTGCCCAAGGTCACCCAGTGGTTTTCCATGGCTGATCGGTGATTCAGACACTGGTCTTCAACATGCAAGTCCCTTGTTACAATAGCTGCATTGGCCACAAATCTATTTCTGGACATAATTAGAAGTCCTATGAAGCCCTACATGGCTTAGGTCCAGATTATCTGACAGGCAATATTCTCCTATATAAACCTGCCTGTGGTTTGAGATCTTCAGATGAGACCCTTCTCGCTGTCCCACCACCTTCATGGGTATATCTGGTGGGAACAAGAGAGGGGACCTGCTGCCAGGCTCCAGAACTTCCCTCTAAGAGAGGCATCCTCCATGGTGGCTTTCTGGTGGCAAGCAATGACTTTTTATTGTTTCAACAGGCCTTTGGAAACTGACTACTCATGGGTAAATGGTTTTTAATGATATCCTGTATTGTCTGTATTTGTTGTTGTTGTTTTTAATGGGTATGCTTTTAAATTACTTTTAATGCTATTGATAGTTTAATTATATTTTAAATATATTTTTAATATATTATATTAATTATATTATATTTAACTTTGGTGTGTTTTAGTATTGTGAACTTTTGTCTGTATCTTTTGACCTTCTGTAAGCCACCTTGAATCCCATGGTTGGGGCAAAGGTGGGAGAGAAATAAACTAAATAATAAATAATAAACGCGAGTTAGTGGCATTCCTCTTTTGGTGTGCATGTAACTTGCATAGATACAAAGGCATGTGGTCTCACTACTTTGGTGTTTCATACCACAAGCCATTTTTTTCATACCATTTTTTAAAATAAATGTGGTGACTATTGAATTTCTGGGTTGTTAAATTTGCATATTGAAGAAATATTAGAAAGAAATGCCAAGAAAAAAAGCCACAGGACATTAATGTGAAAAGAAAAAGTAAGAGGGGAAATGATTATCGAAAGAAACAAAAACAACTGTGGTTCGCATGGTGTTAATTCAAAGGAGATTTGATGGTATGACAATAAATGACAACCACATAGCTCTGATGATGATAATATATGTGCTGTTGACTGTTTTCCCCTTCCTTTTCAGAGGAAGACGGTGGTGATCTCCTCAAGACGGGGATCAGTTTTCCAGGAACGCCAGAGGAAGAGCTAGGTACCAATGTTATTTCTTTTCTAAAACTGGTTGTAAATAAATGCTAGATGCCACCAAGTCCCTTCAGTAATTTAAGGCAAATGTGCTATTATGTACCTTTTAATTTTTACATAGAATTCTCTAGTGCAGTGATTTAATTCCAAAATGATTGGTTAATATTTGTAATGTGTGGGAAGTATATCTGTTGTATGGCCCATTTCTTCCCCAGCTTTTCTTATTAATTTGAACTAGTCCAAAAACAAAACAAAATACCCTGAAGTCAAGAAAAGACGGGTGGGGGGGAGGGAACAGACCAAGGGTTGAAAAGAGGTGGTCTTGTCCTTCACTTCTTTCCAGGTAAATTAAACACATTGATCCATGCTGTTCCATCACTTGGTGACAGCCACCTAAACACACATATTTGGAACGCTTTGAGGGCTTCTTGCACATAAATAGGTACAGACTAGGGCAATTGTCTTCCAGATGTTGGGGACTGCAACTGGCAGACCTCCTGAACATTGGCCATAGAGACTGAAACTTCTGGGAGTTGAAGCCCAAAACATCTGGAGGACGAGAGTCTGAGAACCAATGAGCTAGGGGAAATTCCTGGGATCCCTCATGCATACCACAATATGTGAGCGACTTCTCAAAAGTTTACTTTGCCAGATGTGTACAATGTGAGCCTGCCCAGCTATCAGAGTTATCATCTTATCAGATATGGTGATGGATCTCCTTAATACAATGAGCCACTGTTTCCTTCGAAGAAACTTACTGCACATGAAGGAGAGCTGACTTTACTAACTTCCACCTGTGTTAAAAATTCAAAGCATAGTGAGCAAGTTCCTTAAGATTCAGAAAAGAGCCATCACATACATACAGTATCCACTGAATATTACATTGTTTGTCAATCACATGCATGTACATGTTGTTAATATTTCTGTCAGCTGGCTATTGTCACTTTACAATGCAGTGAAAGAGGGTAGCAGTAGAAAAACTCTGCAGGTTTTCAGTACATAGTGACTTTTGCTCCCATAATGAGTCCTTTGTCTTTAAAAATATCCAGAGAGTTCCTGCGGTGGTTGTATATGTACAGGTGTTTGATATGCATAAAAAGGCACTTGTCTTTTCCAGACTGCAGACTATAGTATAGTTCAATCGTAGCTGTTGATAACTGTCTTTTATGTTGCAGTTAGAACAAAATCTGACACATTGTAAGCCAAGTACAGGATTTTTAGTGATTAGGGGTATTGTACAGATAGCATACTGTAGCGTGAACAGAGAGTGATCAAACCTCTAGAAGTGGAAGTTTCAGTTGGCTTTTTGTCACATTAGATACACCTAGCTGAATCCATGCCCTGCAACCATCTTGGCTGTATCTTTCTTCTTGTTTTGAAAAAGAGAGGCGGGGAGTTATTCAGTACTATGTCACATTGAAGTCAATGAGGATTACCTCTTCCAGGAAGTTGGTGTAAGATTGCTGCATCCATTTCTTATCACTCTCTTAAGTAACAAGAGTGGTGGAGGAAGCTTTTAGTTTGGGGGCTTGCCTACAGAGGGCCAGTAAGCCTATGCTGCAAAAACAGATGTTTTAGGCTGCTGTAATGACTATATATCTCCAGTCCCTGGGACTTTTATTTCATTCCTTCATTGCACACATTTCAGATGTCATGTGAAATACAAAGAGACAAATTGAGTAGACATCTCACTTAATTTCATTACTCTTTTTGTGCTACTTAAACCACCAAGAATTAAAGTAAGATGCATGCAGCAAATAGCGGGCTTATTAATTACCTGATATTTTACATTGTAGATGCCATACAGTGAATTTGGGGTCCCTGACTTTTGCCTGAAAAAATATGTTGTCTGCCATTAATCTTGGCAGTCCATGTTTCTTGATTATGAATCTGGATACTGGGAAGATTCAGTAGTGTGGAAAAAATATTTTGCAAATGTTTAGAGGCACTCGAGAAAATTCTGATTAAGATTTTCCATCCTTAACTCACTGACGGATCTTTGCAGCAAACTTTTATTACTGCACTTGCAGTAGATTATTGTATCAGGGTCAGAGACCCGGGCAGCAAGACAGCCCGGAGAATGGAGTGGGAGAGCTAGCAGAGTCCTCCCAGGAGGAGTCAAGGAAGCACTTTCTCAAGGGAAGTCCATTTACCTAAGCCAGAGCGACAAGCAAAAGCCGTAGTCAGAGTTCCAAAAGCCAGGGGTCTGGAGCCAAGAGATCAATCCAAGGTATCGGGAGCCAGGTGCTGGAAGCAAGGAAAAGGCAAGGAGAGGGCTTGTAGAAAGTTTGCCACAAGCAAAGGAAAGCTTCCAGGCAGGCAGTTAGTCACTGCTTCTTGAACTTAATCAAGGAAGCCTCCCTTTGCTCAGCTCTCTTGAGTCTCCGCCTTGTTTGTGGCCTGATTGGTACAGGCTCCAAAGCATCTTCAGAATCAGATCCCTGTTGCCCTAAAGGAGCAGGCAGAGGAACGCCCGAGCCTACTTGGTCCATGGCAGCAGGGGGAGCTCTTGAGCTGCAGGACTCATCTCCAGCCAGAGCCACAGGGACCAACAGCTGCTGCTCGTCATCAGCAGCTCTGACAGGGGCTTCAATTATCACATATTGTCTCCTTACTGAAAATAAATACATCATGCCTTACTAACCTTTAACATCAGTACTTTTTAACCTTTAAGAAACCAAGCAGTTTTAAGGCTGTATTTTGTTTAACTTGTGCTGTGAGTCACCTTGGGCCCCATATTTGAAGAAATTTGGCATTTAAATATATTTATTTATTTATGCTTGAATTGTGAATGAACAATAAACATGTTGGCAGTAGAGTGGAAAGAAGTGGAAGGAGCTACAGATCACATTCCCCAGAGGAGAGAGCAGAGGGGGAGCTGGGTCTATGAAGACATCCTAGACCAGGTGTGTTTACAGGCTTGTGGGGCAGTGCTTGTTTGTCTGTTTGTTTGCTTGTTTTTGTTTAGTCTCCTTGTGCTGGCCGTGTGCTCTCCCTGAGCACACGATCTGACTAACGAAGGGGAGGAGCCAGCTAGGGGGGAGGAGTCTTATTAGGAGCTCCCAACGGCACGTGCCAAAGGCGCGCACTGTTGAAGTCCTCTACTTCAATCCTTCAAGTTTAACCCTTCACAATCAGTAGAGCAGACGTAGCTTATACAGCTGAATTTCAGAAAGAAAGCCCAGTTATTCTTTCTAGAACTACTTCCTGTACTACTCTCTGTAGTATCTAAGATGGAAGGTGAGGGAGCTGCCGTGGTCACCTGTAGCACTTGTGGGATGTTCCTTTTCTTGCTACAAGGTGTTGTCGGGTACACCTGCGCCAAGCGCAAGCTGGTGACCTTCTTGGAGGAGAAGGTTTGCCAGCTGGAGGCACGAGTTTCTAATCTTCATCTTATTAGGGAAGGGGAGGAGTTTTTGGATAGGGCAGAGAAGAAGTACTGGAAGACTGAATGCGTGGAGGAGCTGCCAGATCAGGAAGTCAACACACTGTGCCAGGAAACGGAGGCTTGGAGGAATGTCACACGTAGGAGCAGAAGGTCCAGGAAGGTAACAGAGACTCTCAACCTACACAATCACTTCAAAGTTCTTGGCCTTACGAACGATGAGCACCAGGAGGAGGGAACAGAATGTCCATGAGAAGGAATCCAACTTCGGCAACAGGAACTAGATCAACGATCCCAGTCTCAACAGAATGCCCAGGCAGTCCTAGAAGAACATGCCCGTCGAGGAGCCCTGGAGAAGCCTCAGAGGAGGCGAGTTCTGGTTGTTGGTGACTCCTTGCTCAGAGGAGCCGAAACGGCAATTTGCAAACCGGACAAGCTCAATCGAGAGGTCTGCTGTCTTCCTGGGGCCAAGATCAACCACATAACGGAGAGGCTAACCAGGCTGGTCAAGCCCACTGACCATAAACCCCTCATTTTGGTTCATGTCGGAACCAATGACACTGCGAGGAGCAGCTTTTACCACATTGCAAAGGACTACGAGCTTATGGGGACGAAGCTTAAGGACCTTGATGCGTAGGTGGTTATTTCGTCTCTCCTCCCTGTTCAAGGACATGGCGCACATAGGGAAAGGGCAATAGCAGAGGTCAACAAGTGGCTCCGCACATGGTGCCGCCGGCAACGGTTTGGGTTTTTGGAACACGGCCTGAATTTCCATGAACGTGGGCTTCTGGCAAGGGATGGGCTGCACCTCACGAAACTTGGCAGGAATGTTTTTGCAAACAATCTCGCAAGGAGGATTCAGAGGTCTTTAAACTAAGTTCCACTGGGGAGGGAGACAATATTATTCAAGGCCAAGACTCGGCGAGCGCAGGGGGAAAAGGCCCAAATGATATTGGACAAGTAGTACAAGTGGCCAGTGGCGGGAGGAGTAGAAACTATAGTACAGGACTTGCAGGAAGGGCCCGGGGACTTAAGTGTCTCTACACTAATGCACAGAGTATGGGAAACAAGCAAGATGAACTTGAACTCCTAGTACAACAAAATAAATACGATTTGGTAGGCATCACTGAGACCTGGTGGGATGAGTCTCATGATTGGAATGTAGGAATAGAGGGGTATAGCCTATTTTGTAGAAATAGACCAAACAAGAAAGGAGGAGGAGTAGCCTTGTTTGTCAAGGATGTTTTCACCTGTGAAGAGATCCGTGACTTAAACCCAGAAAGCCAGGTCGAGAGCACCTGGGTAAGAATTAAGGGAGCGAGAATCAATAGGGATATTCTGGTGGGGGTTTGCTACAGGCCTCCAACCCAGACTGAGGACTTTGATGATGCCTTCCTCAACCAAATGACTGCACATTCAAAAAGGAGAGATACAGTCATAATAGGAGATTTCAATTACCCGGATATATGTTGGCAGTCAAACTCTGCCAAGACAGCAAGGTCCAGCAAGTCTCTTGCTTGTCTTGCAGACAGTTTCATGGTCCAGAAGGTGGAAGAGGCTACAAGGGGATCAAATATTCTAGATCTGATCTTGACCAACAGGGATGACCTTGTTAATGAGGTAGAAGTGGTTGGATCTTTAGGGGGGAGTGACCATGCCCTATTGGAATTTGGCATTCAGTGGGAAGGAGAAGATAAGTGCAGCCAGACACTCATCTTAGATTTTAAAACAGCCAACTTCTGTAAACTTAGGGAGCTGCTGGCTGGAATTCAGTGGTCAAGAATAGTGAAAGGGAAAGGAGTTCAGGAGGCATGGGAGTTCCTTAAAAGGGAGATACTGAAGGCACAGTCTAAAACTGTGCCAATAAGGAGGAAAAATGGAAGGCATCTGAAGAAACCAGAATGGTTGAGTAAAGAACTCTCAGTTGAGCTAAGTGTTAAGAGAAACATGTACAGGAAATGGAAGAAGGGGGAAACCACCAAAGAAGAATTTAAGCAAGTAGCTAGGAGATGTAGGGAGGAGGTCAGAAAGGCTAAAGCACAGAACGAACGTAGGCTGGCCAGAGACATCAAAAACGATAAAAAGGGCTTTTTTAAATATGTCCGTAGCAAAAGGAAAAAGAAGGAGACGATAGGGTCGCTGCGCAGAGAAGATGGTGAATTACTAACAGGGGGAAGAGAAAAGGCAAAACTACTTAACACCTTCTTTGCCTCAGTTTTTTCCCAGAAGGATACAAGCACTCAACCTGGCGGTTGGGGATCAGGGGAGGAAGCAGAGGAAATGAGGCACATAATAGCTAGAGAGGTGGTACAGGAATACCTGGCCACACTGGATGAATTCAAGTCTCCAGGGCCAGATGAATTGCATCCTAGGATATTAAAAGAACTGGCAGAGGTCATTTCGGAACCGCTTGCGATAATCTTTGAGAAATCTTGGAGGACAGGAGAAGTTCCAGCAGACTGGAAGAGGGCAAATGTTGTTCCCATCTTCAAGAAGGGAAAAAAGAGGACCCAAATAATTATCACCCAGTCAGCCTGACATCAGTACCCGGAAAGATTCTGGAGCAGATCATTAAGCAGTCAGTTTCTAATCACTTAGAAAGCAACGCGCTAATCATGAGAAGTCAATATGGATTTCTCAAAAATGAGTCATGCCAGACTAATCTTATCTCTTTTTATGATAGAGTTACTAGCTTGATAGATGAAGGGAATGCTGTGGATGTAGCATATCTCGATTTCAGTAAGGCCTTTGACAAAGTTCCCCATGACATTCTTGCAAAGAAGCTAGTAAAATGCAGGCTGGACAGGGCTACTGTTAGTTGGATTTGTAATTGGTTGACCAACCGAACCCAAAGGATGATCACGAATGGCTGCTTTTCATCCTGGAGAGAAGTGACTAGCAGGGTGCCACAGGGTTCTGTCCTGGGCCCAGTGCTGTTCGATATCTTCATCAATGACTTGGATGAAGGAATAGAGGGCATGCTGATCAAATTTGCAGATGACACCAAATTGGGAGGGGTTGCTAATACGCCAGAGGACAGGATCAAACTTCAAAATGACCTGGACAGATTGGAGAGCTGGGCCAAAGCTTACAAAATGAAATTCAACAGAGAGAAGTGTAAGGTCCTACACTTAGGTAGAAAAAATGGAATACAGAAATATAGGATGGGGGGCACGTGGCTGGATGGCAATACGTGTGAAAGGGATCTAGGAGATTTAATAGACCACAAGCTGAACATGAGTCAGCAGTGTGATGCGGTAGCCAAGAAAGCCAATGCAATTCTTGGCTGCATCAATAGGAGTATGGTGTCTAGATCGAGGGAGGTACTGGTACCACTCCAGTCTGCTTTGGTTAGACCTCATCTTGAATACTGTGTCCAGTTCTCGGCACCCCAATTCAAGAAGGACATGGTCAGGCTGGAACAGATGCAGAGGAGGGCAACCAAAATGGTGAGAGGCCTGGAAGCCATGCCCTATGAGGATACACTTAGAGAGCTGGGTGTGTTTAGTCCGCAGAAGAGAAGGTTAAAAGGGGACATGATAGCCATGTTTAAATATTTGAAGGGATGCCACGTAGAGGAAGGAGAGGACTTGTTTTCTGCTGCTCCAGAGACCAGGACAAGGAGCAATGGATTCAAGCTGCAGGAAAGGAGATTCCACCTGAACCTCAGGAAGAACTTCCTGACAGTCAGGGCTGTTCGGCAGTGGAATACGCTGCCTCGGAGTGTGGTGGAGTCTCCTTTTTTGGAGGTTTTTAAGCAGAGGCTGGATGGCCATCTGTCGGGAGTGCTTTGAGGGTGTTCCTGCATGGCAGGGGGTTGGACTGGATGGCCCGTGTGGTCTCTTCCAACTCTACATTTCTATGATTCTATGATTCTATGATTCTATCAGTATTTAGACATAACTGAATGGTATAAAGTGAGATCCAATGATTTAAGGAGCACAGTTTTTCTTAACCTTATCATTTCCAGGAATATTAGGCTCTCAATTTGGCATGATTTTCTTCTATAATTTTAGCAATTTTCTAAATTTGAAACTTTCAGCACAAAATTTGCATGTGGTTGCTTTCAACAGAAAAAAGGGAATTTTCTGTGCAGGAAACACACACAAAAAACACACACAAAAAAGATATTTCTGTAGAGTAATAGTATCTTTTTACACAGAAAATACTTTTTCTTGTGCAAAAAAGAATATGCTGTTTTCTGTGCAAAATGCTATGCGTGAATCTTGCATGGAGTAAGTCCTGAACTGTAAAGATTCTTGTCCATCCGGTTTTCTCCTTGTCACAGTTTCTCAGCACTCAAGATTCATGTTTTTAAACTGTTTTATGAGTACAGTCAGCACTCCACATTTGTGGGTTTCACTTTTGCAGATTTGATTATTCACAGATTATTTGCTGTTACCTCTGCTGCCCCACTATGCCAGTTTTAATCGGGACTGCAAGCCCTGTGAGACTGAGAAATGGCAAACAAGGCTTGTAAGTCCCTATTAAAAATGGTGTGGCGCAGCAGTGGAGGTGGCAGTTTAAGCCCCACCAGCCACCCACTTCTGCCTTGTGAAGGAGCCCTCATGCCTCAAAGGAATCTACAGTGGGTTAAATATGGTGATCATACTCTTTTTGTGTCTTAAATATGGTTTGGGAGGGCCTAGAGTTGTTCATGGTTTTTTTGACTTTCATGGGAGTCCTGTGCCCCTAACTCTAGCGAATGTGGAGGGATGAGTGTATTTTCAAATATTCTTTCCATCCCCAGCTCCTCCATCCCGAGAGAACGATCGTGCTGTGGGATTTACAGCTATTCCCAGATGCCAAGTTTACATTTCAAATTGAAATATAAAATAACAGAAAAGGTACTTTTGAAAAAATCAACAAAATAAATTACCCATACAGCAGTGGTGCCCAAACTTTGCTCCTGCAAATGTTTTGGACTTCAGTTCCCAGAATTCCTGACTGATTGCCAAACTGGCTAGGGCTTCTGGGAGTTGAAGACACAAACACCTGGAGGGCCAAAATTTAGGAACTGCTGCCCTAAGGCATTAACAGCAACTTATCCCCATACCATTCTCTTACATCTTATGGTTTGTTTTGAAAATGAATAGCTTATGCAATTAATTAATATAATTTACCAAGTAAAATACTTCATTCATTAACATTAATTCTATCAGTTCTTCACTAGTACTATGCCATGTGATGGTTAAATCTGTACAATTATTTATTTATTTATGGCATTGATATATGCTGTGCTTCATAAATATTTACCCAAAAGCAGTTTACAATGCAAATTCCAAATTGCCAGAATTTTTCTGGCATGGGTACCCAGTTTTCATTTTTCTAACATGTAACTGCCACATAGTTGTGTTATGTCTTTGCTGTAGTTGTTTCTTTCAATTATGGGAGGATTTTCTGCATGTTAAAAATGTACAAAGCAAAGTAGAAACTAAATTCTGGAAGCACAAGTCAGCATGAAAGCAAAAGTTATAGGGAAAACTAAGTAGGTGCAAAAATCCCTTGATTCATTTTAATTAATGTAAAAAATATGGAAAACCAAAGTTAAGCTGTAGTAGGCCCAGCAATTATTGGAGCAACTTTCCCATTGCATACCTGAACAATTTGATACCCCCATGTGTTTTTCAGGGAGCTTTAGGCTTTAAATTAGGTCTGCTGTCTTTAAATTATACTTGAATTTGTTAGGAGGACAGGCTAACTACTGTATAGTTGCAGATGCCCTTGTGCTATACTGACATTGAATAGGAGTTCACAGGGCATGAAATATTTCTCAATCTGGAAGGCAGACAGTCAAGCTGGTCATGTAACTTTGGACAGCTGCAGGCACATGGGCCACTGTGTTTTCCCTGGACTGACTCTCCCTCCCAGATTTCACCCCATTCCTGAAGAACTTGAAAGAGTAGTCCTTTGGCTTGGAAGTTTTTACCTTTTAGGCCCTTTTCGCCCCCTACTTGATCATGGTGACGTCCCATGGGGATCTCGGTAGAGGTTTTCTCAGGTGGGGAGGACAACAGGAGTGCCCCCTTCTGTGCTGGCTGCCTGCGGGAATGCAGAAGGCATGATGGCCACACCTCTTGCTTCTGCAGTGCAGCTGGGTACTGTCTCAGGCTGTGCTGGGGCGGGATGTGCAGCCATTGCACTTCCTGACCCTCTGCAGCTCAGGTAAGTGCAGGGGGAAGGCAGTGCGATCACTGGTCATTGACAGGGAGAATCCGTCAATGATTTGCGGTATGATCGCACTGCCTGGGGATGGGAGAAGGACAGGACCCAGATGACGCCATGCAGAACTGTTGTCCAGGTCCCATCCTTTTCCTGTCCTCAATGCAGGACGATGACGTCAACTCCAATCTTGTGCATTGTTTGCTTTAGTGAAGCTTGCAGTAGGGAGCACTGAAAAGGAGGACTGTTCCCCAGGGGAATCAGGCTATCTCAGGGGATGCTTTCTTGGGAATCTGTGACTTCAGCATCTCCTGACTTGACAGTTTCACTCTCAGCTTGGATGCCAGGTCTGTGTTTAGCACCACATCTAACACAGATGCTTCTGAAAAACCGATTCCTCTCATCTGTATTAAACTCCTAGTTGCTGATCACTGTGGCTGTGCCTTTTCTTAAAAAAAGTCTTTTAAAGCAGGTGTACTGAAGAATTCTAGCACAAATGAATGGCAAATGGCAAACAGTGACTTTCTGAGAGAGAGTTATTTCTTGTGAAAAGAAAAAAAATGTGTGGCACATTACTATACTCCTATGAGGAAAATGTTTTAATGTGGGTTTTTTGTTTTTGTCTTTTCATTTTGGAACATCATTAGGGGGGGAAATTGTACACAACCTTACAGCAGGGTTTTTTTTTTCACACAAACATTTTTTGTACAGATTTTTCACACACACACAAAAAAGTCCCAACATCTGAGAAATCACTGAAAAATTTCCAGCTGGGAGAAGATATTTGAACTGTTTAATTTTTGCCTGAAGGGACAAAATAACTGAAGTTTTTACATTCCTGGGTGTGGCCCAAGCTGGTTCTTAGGACAAAACACCTATGTGTCCTTTCCCAGCACTGCAGTATTCCATCTCCTTGCAGTGGCTGATGTATATTGCCATTAAGGAGCCTTGCAGTATGAGCTCCATGTTCTTTAATGTAGATAGATGTGTAGTCTCCTGCTGAGGAACAAGCGTACCATGAGTCCAGAGTCTGAATTCAATAGCGTCAAGGTCAGGATTACAAAATGTAAAAAATGAAAATGGGGATTCTTGTCTATTGGGAACTCCTGATGAATAGAATCTTCCTGAAATCATTTTCTAACCTACATCTCTGAATGAGTCTGGCCCCACAGGACCAACTCACATCCATCCCGCCCCCCAAGTCTGACCATGTGATGACTTGGAGGTGAATAAGAGACAAGGATCACCACTAGCTATGTCCATCTGTCATACTGAGTTTACTTCCAGCCCCCCCAAGCCTGACTTCTACCCTTGAAAAGGAGCAGGAAATTCCCCAGCGTTCACTAATTTTCATGCTGCCACCACCCACTGAATTCTGAATTAACTGAACAGTACAGTGGGACCCTGCTCAGTGGATTGCCAATCTCTATGCTTAAGGACCTTCCCCTTTCCCTCACCTCCCCCTTCTGAGTGAGAGAGGTCCTATCTAAGCGTGTACCGAAGAATGGCGTGGGAATGGAGAGGAAACAGAGGTTCTACAGAAGAGCATTTATTTTAAGGCATACAAGTAAACAAGACAATAATACTCATGAGAGGCTCCCCCCTCTTAGGTACGCTTAAGTTACAAGTAGTTACAAAAACAGATACATTCTTAAGATCAGCCAACCTCCAAAATAATAAAAAGCCCTAACGCGACTACCTTATTCTAGTTACTCACATTTGGGTTCACAGGCTTAGATGGTCTAGGAGAGGAATGAGACCAGGAGGCGAGGCCTAGGGCCTGCAGCCTACTACTGGCACGGATCCCATCTCCAGGAGGTTCCTTTGTTGTCTCCCTGCCACATGGCCTCTCAAGGATTTTTATAACTTCTCCTTCGAAGCATCTCGAAGCATCTCCAAGATGCTCACCTCTCTTCCCTTGATTGGGCCATTCTCCCCCTGTGACCTGTGAGGCTGACTCACAGTAAAAATGTAACCTAATCCCAACACCTCATTAACCCTTGGTTTACCTGAAGAGGGAAGCATCCCCCTTCAACCAAGTCTAGATAATGGGAAGCCCCATTATCACACCATCACACAATGATAACATCCTCTTCCAGGGTGTTTGGAGGACCCTGGCAGATCCCAGTGGATGCTCACATCATCATGCCTCAGCTATCAGAATGTAGCTTGCAGTGATCCTCAGCTGTCCCCCAACCTTCCTCCTAGCTACTACATGGTCATGTTGGGAAGCATGAAAAAGATGAGTCTGGGGGAAGACACTTCTCCTACAAGAACATCTCCAAAAACTGCGCAGATTTCAAATATGTTCTCCCAGCAGGGAGAAAATTGATTAAATTATTTGCCCTCCCCCTCAAAACAATTGATTTGAATAAGTGGACTCTTTGTAGAGGTATATCACATGTCAGAAGGTGTGTGGGAGTGTAACTGCATTTCCTGCCTCTTTATTTTGTCTAAACACACATTAGGCCTAGAGCTGCGCAGTCCAGGAGGTGTAGCCGTGCAGGGAATTTAATAAAAAAAGATATGTGGAAAGTCTACACAGTGCTGCTTCCTCAAAACAAAGCAGTAATCAGTCATCTGGACAAGTAATACACTGGGTATCTATTTAGCACACCTAAGCCAAATTTTATGTGCTTTGCTCTAAACCTTTTATAGATTTTGCCAGCTGCTAAATTTGGGTAACATATATTCTTCTGAAATAGAGGTCTTTTGATTAAAGAGGCCTGAATTCAAGGCTGAAACGTCTATGATTTGTAGAAATTTAGTGAATGTATCACTTTATATTTAAATGGATCGTCTTGTAATTAGGCTTGTCACTTGTCCCTGATTTAACATTAAATTTTAGTATTACTCAATGAGGAACTATTCCAGAAGCAGCTTGGAGTGCTATTTTTAAAAGTGGTGTGTTCATGTTGTCACTTCTGAAAAATTAATGCATTCCTTGAAGATAGCCAGCATGGTATACTTGTTTGAGTGTTTGGTCATTTCCTCACTATACTGTTATAGTGTTATTATTCCACTTTCAACCTCCTATGGAATCCTGGAGTTTGTAGTTTAGGGAAGGGCATTTACATTTCTCAGCCAGAGCACTCTTTGGCCTCAGTAGACTACAAACCTCAGATGTTGAAAGTGGAATAATTGATAATTGATCCTGGCTCAGATCTCCATTCAGCCATGGAAAGCCATGGAGTTGCCTTGGGCAAGTCATATTGTCTCAGCTTCAGAGGAAGGCAAAGGCAAGCCCCTCTCTGAACAAATCTTGCCAAGAAAATACCGTGATAGATTCACCTTAGAGTTGCCATAAGCTGGAAATAACTTCAAGGCACACAGAAACAAAATACATTGTTGCTTTATTGGCAATGAGCTAGTGGGGGTGGGGGGTATAACAGAAAATAGAAAAATGAGTTAGATTTCCCCCAAATGAGCTTAACCCCTAACATTTTAGAAGTAATAAGTAAATGTTATATGTTACACATACAAATGTTAATGATATTAGTGGTTCTCACTGTCTTGCCAAAGGCAATTGGCCAGTTCACCAAAGGTAAGGGGGTTCTTTTTAGAGGATCTGGAGCCAAAGACACCCATTGGAGGTGAAAACGTCTCAGATATAGCAAGCAGTTTAAACAATGCAAGCACATAAGCAGCATTAACGTACAGTTACAGACAAAATCCACTGTAGCCTATCAGGTTTAGATAACATAAAGATAGATGTTCACACTCAAGCAAGTTCCTTCAATAAGCCACTGGCAGAAGGCCATACAGAAGGTGCCAAAGGAGACCCCCCCCCTTCGCCTCTGGTAGCCAATATGCGCTGCACTGCAGCTGTCAGTCCATGCTGAGCTCCCCACCTGACAGTCCAGGGAGTATTTATCCCCCCGCCACCAGCCTGGGAGACTTGGCTGTCTTCCATAGAACCTTTGAGAGTCCTCACACATCTGGGACAAGCTAACTTCTTTCCCCGGTGCCGACTGTCTTGTGCTACTTGGCTGTTGGCCTCAAGCCAAGAGCAGGTGCCAATACGCAAGTATCATCTGCAACTTCTCAAGCTAACAAGCATACGGACTCCTTGACCCCACAAGAGCAAAGCAAAAGACAGAAATCAAGGCAAAAGACAGTGTGCTTAATTACCCAGAATCCTTAGCAGCAGCAGACATGAACTTAAAATATGGAAAGACAAACTGGAGCAGGACATTCCTATACCTCCTTGAGATGTCAATGGTCTTCTGGTTATTTCCCATACACTCAGATTACTACAGAGAGAGAGAGAGAGACTGAGGCCATTTCCGCACTGGGAATTTAAAATGATGAAGAGCGACCTCCAACGGAGGTCTTCTGCACCTTAGAGTGGACTGGGGTGGACTGATTTTTGTAGATCCACACCTCAGTCTAATTCTGCGCGACCAGAAGTAGTCGCGCAGCGTGGTTTTTAAAAACCTCTTTTTTGAGGTTTTTAAAAAACACGGAGCGAGCGAAGCCATGTAGCTCCATTGCCCGGCTCCGGAGCAGATTTGGAGGCGCGCGCAAGTGTATGCCTGCAGATCTTCCGGGGGTGGGCTTTCGGCTGGCGAGCTTCTCTGGTTGGTGGAGAGCCTCCACCAACTGGAAGCCGCCATTTGGGATGCCGGAGGACTGTGGAGCAGCAAACTCGCGCTGCTCCTCATGGCGACGGACTCGGCCGGACGGAAAACAAAGCCGGTAAGCTCCGTTTTCGGGCGTTCCCCCCCCGCCCACATACGGAAAGGGCCTGAGAGAGATATTGAGAGAGAGAGACTTGATTATGCTCTCGTTACAACCAAGAGCAACATCATTTCTAATGCATTATTTTTCCAAGCTCTGGATAAAGAGTTTGCCGCTGAGGAAAGAAAGAAAATAAGAAGGCTTAGCTACTTTTCCCTAAGGTGCTACAACAATGTTAACGTTTACAAATAAAGCTGATCCACACGCTGTAGCTGGCCACGTTGGCTTAAACCCTATTGGTTTGTCCCAACTAGAGTTGACCCATTCAATCAACCATTGAAGAGTGAGGAAACACATAGGTAAATCCTATTTATGCAATGTTTCTACTCTAGCTAGCACTAAGAATAGGATTCTGGCCACTAATTAATAGGTCTAATTGCACTGTGCACAAGGAGTGAGTAATCCGAACTATACAGTGCAAGTTCAGGTATCGATTTCTCCCTTTGCTGTTCAATCCATGTGGAGTTTTGTGCTGGCAAGTCTATTTATAGTTAAATGTTGGCAACAAAACCATTCTGCTAAGCTGTTCACTCCATGAGCAACACATTCCATGCTGCTTTTGAAAAATTTGGTTGGTTATTCACACATTAGTTTTCTCAATTGTCCCCTTCTGAATGGTGTATAAGCAGCAGGCCAAAGGAAAATGCAGGAAAGCACAGATCATATCCATTCATTCATTTACTCATACGTGCTTACATACTTAGGTTTATATACTGTGTGTCGTATACAGTATATCCAGGTAGTGAGTGTATAAGGTACAGTGTACAATGTTACAGAGACTCTAAGACAAAAATAGATAAAAAATACAAATAAAATAGTTTTAGAAAATAATCAATGGCCATCAATGAAAAATCAAAGTGACAGATGTCAGAAATTACCAGTCTCGGTAAATGCCAGTCAGTAAAAAGATTTTCAATATACACTGAACTTGCGGATGAGTTGGCACATGTTTTATTTCTTTACCAGCAGTGTTCCAGAAAATGTTGTCTGTCTGGATATTGATAACTTGCTAGTGATTCAGGTTTAAGGTTTTAGTATTAACTTATATGGTCTCCAACTAGAGATGTGAAGAATATGGGGAATTTTTCTTGTTGTCAAAGAGAAAATGTGTCTTGACATATTGAAACAAGCAATAAGAAAAAATATCAACTTCTATAAAAAGACTCTTTTTTTTAACATTTGAGAACTTTGCAAAAACCTGAGAAATTTTCTTTTTTGCACAACATATATTTTGCACAAAACCCAATTTTTCACACAAAAGGTTGATGGAATTTTTACAAAGAGACCCAAACTATTTGCACATTTTAAAAATTGTGCAAAAATAGTGATTTTCTCCAGTGGGGAGAAAGCTTTTGAAAATTTTCATTCTTGGATAGACACTTTGTATTGGAGAAAGTTTTATCTCGGGTATTCCAGGTCCACATATTTTGGAGCAGGGCGGCAAATATTCTTTTATTTTATGCTCCATTCCAAAGGAAGGCACAGCAAAATTCCCCAGTATATTCAAGAATTCCCCAGGTTTGATACATCTCCTGACTGAAGCATCTTAATCATATTTGCATTCCTGCAGGACAAATCTGATGTGCTAAGTCCAAATCTCACCAGGGAATAATCTGACCATTAAAATGGGACCACTTGGCTTCCTCCTATCTTGCAATCACCCCTCTCACCCAGGGTATGGCCAGGTGTTTCCTTGATTATGAGTCTCACTGTGTTCAACTAGCCATAATATTTTCCTTTGTGCTGAAGATGAACTTCTCTGTTTCCCCCCCTTTTCTTCTAAAAGCAAAATATCTGTGCACATTTGTTGAGTTAGTAAATTATCTTGCCAGAGTCTAACTTATTTGAAGACACTTACTTTTTTGGATCTGAAAGCTATTCCTGAAAGGTGGGGAGGGACCTGCATTGCTATGTTCTATGGTTCATCATTTAGGCCGTAAGCCAACAAGTCCATTTGCGTAGCCGCAAATGGATTATGCGGTAGAGCTTTTTCATTTTATGTTGGAGCATGCGCCTATGCCTTACTGACAGCGCCTTTGAAAAAAATGTGTGTGGGCTGCTGTTACAGTAGGAAAAGCAAAAAGAAGAAGGAAACCTACTGGCAAAGTGGTCTGACCGGCTCACTGTCCTGGATCATATTTTTAATGCTGTGTTGTTGTTGTTTAAAAACAGTATACACAGTTTCTCAAGACATACAAGCATGCACATTTAAAATTATTGCATGTGGTATTATTCTTCTTTTTATCTAACCATTTTAAAGCCATTTTATTAACAAAAGGAATGAAGTGAGTGCAGGAAGTTGATTCCCAGAAATGAAACAAAGTACCTCCAAAAGAATAAACACAATTAGACATGTATGGCTATCAATGACACAATTTCTGCTGTCATTCTCCTGACCGTCAAGTATTTTGTTACTGAAAGGATTTTTTTTAATAAGGAAAATCACGGTAATTACCCACTTCACTTTTGTTTGTTCATCCTCAGACCAATATGGATATGTTAACTGCAGTGATACACTTTTCAACAGATTTTATAAAAGACCTGATTTTTTGCAGTGCTTTCAGAAGAATAATCATTTCAGTACTATGTTTTCTGGGCTCCAATCCAATCTGCTTGTAGTGACCCTTGAATAATATAATTAGCCAGTCAGAATACTTCAGACTGAATTTAAGAGGCTATTAATGGGCACAGACCACCAGGAACAGTTTCTTCTGGGTTAGTTGAAATGAAGGCAGAAGCGCTCTACTGGACAATCCCATTCATTTCATTCGAGCTTCTGCCAAAGATCTTCCAGCTGGCTAAACTGATTTAACTCAACATGGGGGCTGAGGGAACCCATAGAGCTCATCTGCACAAGGTTTACATGTGTTCTGAAGGGAACGTGGATCTCTGATTCAAAGGAAATATGCTTAATTATATAGCGATATCCTGCACAGCAACAAAAAGACAGAGTGACACTCCCCTCTTTGCTGTGCTGCTATCCCATATCCTCTAATAACCGTTTCAGGTGATGAGTATCAATCAAAATGAAGCCGCTGAGGAGGAAGAGGGATATTTCAACATTTATGGGGGAACTCCCCGTGGTTTACAAAAGCACGTTTAGAAAAAAATAAGCAAGGCATTTCTCTACCAAAACAACAGCCCAATGAGAACTAAACATGCTAATTAGCAGGGCTGAGGAGATGACGGGGTATGGGGAAGGCCTCTGTGGGTCTGGACAGTGGGGAAACACTCCCAATACATTATGAAACAAATGTTGATATCTAGAGGCACCACATTGTGTCTGATCTTGGGAGCTGCTTAGTGTTTGGATGGGAGACCATCTATGAATACCAGGTGCTGCAGGTTATATTTCAGAGGAAGGAACTGACAAAACTATCTCAGTGTATTCTTTGCCTAAGAAAACCCTAAACCCTATGAAATCTGTGAGTTTGCCCTAAGTCTACGGTCAACTTGAAGGCTCATCTAAACAGATTAGCTAGAGGATAATTTGGAAAGGGCAGCCCAATTATTCATCTTGCCCCAAGCCCAATTCCAGTCTTTAGCATCTGTGATAATTTAGTACAGAAAACAAAAATGGAAACAGGTGATGCTGGAGTGGACTGCTTAGCTTAAGCTTCTTATAGCTTTTAGTATTTCAGAGGAAATCACAGCTGATCAATGTAAATCATATACTTTGTTGAAGCTCCCATGTGCTTAGTCTATATTTTTGAAGTGCATCACCTGAGTGAAGAAATTTTAGTTAAGAGCAGCACGCCCTTATGCATCCTTAATTGGAAACTAGCTTCCTTCATTAGAAAAGATAATGATGCTGGAAAGAATAGAAGACAGTAGGAAAAAGGAAGACTATAGAACTGATGGATTGCATCAATCAAGAAAGCCATGGTCCTCTCTTTGCAAGACCTCAGCAGGGCAGTTGTTGACCAGGGCTCATTTGTAGGGTTGCCATAAGTGGAAGCCAGTTTGGTGGCAAATAACTACAGCAACAACAAGCCTCGCTTTCTGAATGGAGCTTAGTCCTTGGTAAGGTATTTAACATTGCAGCTTTAATTGCCTTCTTCGTACTCTCTTCATTTTGTAAGCAAACAAGCAAACCAGTGAGGATGTTTTGACACTCCTCCCACTTGTGAAATTTTAGACAGCAATAAGCACATTTTAAAGCTGCTTTGAAATGATACTTAATAGATTTTGATGCCCTATGTATTTTTTAAAAATCTGACAGCTGCTTAAGCTATATTCCCCTGGCCACCTCTTATCCAAAATGACAGTATGGAACAAGACACCAGGAAAGAGATATCCATGGGGACTTAATAAACCATATTTTCCTCTGCTGCAAAGGGGAACTGAATGAGGAATTTGCATCCTTGCTAGACGGTGTTGGTAATACCAGAGGCTATCCTGAGTGATCACCAGTACCTCTGGTAGAAGATTTTAAAAATTCCTTCCTAGCCCGCAAATCCCAGGATTCCATAGGATGGAGCCATGGTAGTGGAATAATAGCACTAAAACTGTGTAGTCTGAAAGGGCCCTAACAACTTTTTATTCAGTGTATATGTGCCGGTGGTGGCTGCCTCAGTAAATGGTGGGAAAATGGGGAATGAACATTTGAACCATCAGGCCCTTTCACACTACACAATTATATTGATGTTATTGCACTTTAACTCCATCCCTTCAGCGTGTGGAATTGTGGCTTGGCAGTTTAGGGAGAGGCATTTTGAATTCTCAGCCAGAGAGCTGCTCTCGTGGTCTGCCAAGCCCAGGATTCCACAGGGTGCAAGCATGATAATTAAAATGGAATCATAGTGCTATAATATGTGGTGTGAAAGAGCTCAGGTAATAGTTTACACCACACCTTGTGCTTCTGCATGCTTTATTGGGAGTGTTGAGGTGACCATGAGGCTGACAGGGAGACTGTGTTTTGCACCATAGGCTACTGGCTTGTAGCAATCAATTTTAAAAGTATAACTAGCAATAATTATTTCACGAATCAGGCTGGTGTAGTGGTTTGAGCATTACCCTATGACTCTAGAGACTAGCGTTCGAATCCCCACTCAGCCACCAAAAGCCACTGGATGACCTTGGGTAAGTCATACTGTGTCAGACTGAGATGAAGGCAAAGGCAAAGGCAAAGGCCTTCTGAACAAGTCCTGACAAGAAAACCCCACGATAGGTTAACCTCATGGTCACCATTAGTCGGAAGTAACTTGAAGACATACAAATTTCTCCACGATAAACAAGAAAGCAATTAGTTGTTGTTTTTTACATACCTATAAGGATAACTAACATCTCTTGTGACTATTGGTGCTGAACTATAACCAGTCTGAAAAGTAACTTATATGCACTGAGTGTGATCTAAACATAGGCTCGAGAGAACTTTGAAACTGTTTGATGGCAGGATTGCCACTAGTTTTTCAAAGGCCATTAGTACACTTTCCTAAGTTGTAGGAAATTAACTTCAGGTAAATCAGCTTATCTGAAGTTCCTTCTTGGGTATCACTACTTTCTGCAATCTTTTTTCAGAAGGATCTCAGATCCTTGTTGAACATTCTTTTTGTTCAGTTTTGAGGGAATGAAATGGTAGTAGTGTTAGATCGGGTGCATGGTGTCTGTTGTTCGTTACCACCCTGTGCTCAACAGTAACATGCTCAAGACGCCTTATAGTTATATATATATATTTACATTTATATCTATGGACCAGAGAAGCTTTCAACAGTTAGCTGATCTGACTAGCAATCTAATTATCTTTAAAATATGGGAGGATCTTAAAGTGTGAAATCTTAAGTTATCAAACAAAGGATATAAGCCTTTCTTAATCAACTTCTGTTAAGGCTATATAACTTTTCAGGCATACTCACCAGGATGGGAGCAAGGGAGCACCTAACTCTACCACACCATTGTTTTTCCCCTGCAATGGATAGTGACATATCTGGAGAGATTCCAGTTTGCATAGAAGGGTTCCACATGAACAAGAACCCTGGAAAATTGTAGATCTTGTCCATGTGAGAAGGCCTCTATGTGAACAGGAAGCTCTCCTTTACAGGCACATCAGTTTCCCCTTGAGGAAAGCAATATCAGAAGGGAGTAGGGTTATATACACCTTTGCTCCTATGTTCAAGAAACCCTGGGATCACATAGGAGGTGGTAGAAGACTGTGGCCCTTTTCGCATGGCATTTGCCATGCGAGAGGGCGCCTGGAGCGTCGTGCAATTGTGAGGAGCAATCTGCACGGTGCACTCACAATTGCGCGATGCTCTGGGAGCCGGCAGGCGCCGATCATGCACCTTTTCATTTTCATCTGGAAGCCGAAAATGGTGCACAATCGCTCATTGCTCCCGGCCCCCACGTGCACTTACCCGGGGTATGGAGCCTCCGGAACCATACCGGTCATGCTTCCTGCCCCAGCACAGCCTGGGAAACTCCCAGGCTGCACTGCGGAAGGAAGAGGCGGGGCTCTCGCGTGAGCAGGCAGTTCGTGCAGAGCTGAAGCAGCAGGGACGCAAGAGCCTCTTGCCAGAGGCTGCTTGCGCGATCCCTGCACCCCAGCGCCGAAAAAAGGTAAGGTGTGGAAAGGGCCTGTGTCTCAACCTTGGGAAAAAGGCAAGAGACAAAGGAATAATAGAAGAAAAATAAATAAAAAAGTGAGTGAGTATATGCCAGTTGTGTGCTTTTCAAGGATGCAACTTATTGTTACAAGTGCTGTGCTTCTTGCTTTATTAAACCATTCTATTTTGAAGTTTTTGTTAAAAAAAATTTATAGAGCCAAACTACATATACAGTAGGCCATCAATATCCACAAGGGTTTGGTTCCAAGACTCCCTGTGGATATCAAAATTTGTGGATGCTCAAGTCACATTATGTACACTGGTGTCGTAAAATGGTGTGCCTTATATATAATGGCAAAATCAAAGTTCCCTTTTTGTATTTTTTAAAATATTTTTAAGCCCTAGTTAGTTGAATCCATGGATACAGAGTCCATGGATATGGAGGGCCAACTGTATGAATGACATTAACTTTGTGAATACAATTAATCTGCGTGTACGGCTTTTGTCATGCAAATAGCAGGAAGACTTAGCAGCTCTGAGACTGTGGTGAGTGGGAAGAAAAAGTTAACTCTTGCTCTCATTTTCATGAGGGTCCCAACAAAAACTCCCCTTCTTGAAGCTGTCATCTGTATTCCAAAGGAAGTCTTCATTGGAGAGGAGCATCTCCTGAAATGCAGGTAATGCCTTTGGATGAGTGGTCTGGACTACAACAGGGAAATAAAGAGTTAAAGTTCTTTGCTTCTTGCAACCACCTGCCACAGTCCTAAGTCTGTTAAGGCTTCCACCCTAGTTGCTATTTGCATAACAAAGCTATCTACGTATCAATTGGGATTATGTAATTAAGGTCAAATAAAAGTTTGATGTACAGCTGATGAGATATCAAGAACAGTGAGTGGAAGGAAGCACAGGAAAGAATGCTTCTTGCTGCTTCCTCCCATCTACACCCCCCAGACTGTTTGCAAATCTGTTTGCAAAGTCTTCTGAAGGCTGGAGAATTCTACAGAACAGGTTGAGATAGAGTCCCAAAGAGCTGAGGAGAAGAAACACTGAGAACTGGATAGGTGAATGTTAAAGAAGCAGAAGCCATGTTCTTTGTCATTGGTCCTGCTTCTGCTTCACACTCATTCCAGAGGCTTCTTAGTTATATGAATAAGCCTCCTTCAGTCATGCTATTTTGTATTTTTCTCATCATGTGAACACTTGTTTATAATTATCATTCCACTAGTAATTTGTTACATACTCTCTGTCCATGCTGTTGAATGTGAGAATGTTTGCACAATGAGCTTGGACTTCCATTTTCTGGAAAATTATTCCCCCATCTCGCCCCAATTTTCTTGTAGTTTCTATGTACTCCCCCCGCTTTCATCTTCCTGCTGCCTGAACATTTACTGTGTTTTCCAAAGTAGGAGTCACTGCTACTTTAAAGTGAGCTAGCAGACTCAAAAGTCACCTTTTTGGAAATTTCTATGTAAAACATTGACATTTATTTCATTATTTTCTGGTTCATTCAGACAGTTCATACATGCTAAAATTCCCACATGTAGGCTGATTGTGTCACCATAGATTCCTAGTGCAAATAGTGCATAAACATGCTAGACTACAAGGCTTTTGTCCATGAGTCAAAAAAAGTGCTTCCCAATCTGGACCTAGTTCATCTAGGAATCTATATGGTCCTGGCAAATCTCCCTTAGAAAGCTATGTGTTATTTCTTCCATATGACAACGATAAGGGATACAAGTGTGGGGAATGGGATTAAGGATGCATGAACTGGGATTCTATCCAATGCAACAGTAACAGCAATGTTCAAAAAATCTTAGCTTGTTTGAATATACTTTGGCCATGATTCAAGGCAGAATTAAATGATTGCGTTCTTTTTTTCCCTATAGCTTACAATTGTTAGCCCAAATTGTTAATAAACAAATTGAATCAATGGGAATTTGGTAAGCTCCATTGTTTCCATTGGATTTGGGCCCATATTTATAATTTTTTCTTGATTGTGGCCATTATTGGTACATACAGAACTAGCAAGTCAGCATGTTCCTCTTCACAGACATACTAGTTCTGAATATGGAGGAAAGATTTATTTTGTTTGTTTACAGGAAGGAGCATTCAACTATGAGATCCTCCATCTGCAATCCGAAGTGGTACAGTCCAGCAACAGATAAACATCACTGCTGATCATGTGCTTTGCATCTGAGAGCGGCCAATACTAGGCACCATTTATTTAATACGATAAGGATTTTTTGTGGAGTGTGATTTGTGGATGCTTTCAGATAGAAGAGTCCTTATCAAAATAGGCAGATGTTACATTCCTGTTGTGAAGAACTAGAGTAATTTCAGTACCTCGTTTGAATTAGCCCTTAATTAGCCCTTAATTATTTCGTGTAATTGTCTAGTTGATCATCTAGTCTGACTGTCATATAATTCACCTTGCTTGTAAGAATGGAAACAATGTCCAAAATAAATAAATAAATAAGTCAGGAAATGGTTGAAAAACATGTTTCTTGAGAGTTGGAAACCGCTGACAAGGAAAAACCTAGATTGATGATAATCTTCACAGAAAATATTTCTATAGCGTTTTTATAGAAATATTATTTTCTGCACAGTAAACACTGTTTAAAAAAAAATCAGAGAATAAGCCCTAAGTTGCGAATAGCATTTGAAAACCACAGTTTTCAAAGACATTTCACAGCAGGAAGAAGACTGCTAAAATTACTTGTTGCTTTCTTCAAGAAGAAAATTAACTAAGAATTACATCCCTATCTGTTTGGCATCATATATCTTTCTTACTAGAGCACATTATAATATAGTTGCATGTTACCTAGAGTTCATGTATCTTTCAAGTAAGACAATGGAAATTCTCTTTGGTAAGCAGTTGTATAGGGAATAAAGTACATGTTCCAATTGCATTCTACGTACTGTTACCATTTCTGTGTGTCCTTTCTTTTTCCTGTAATTCTTTCTTTAAAAAGATTTATGGTAAAATCAATGAGCCAAATAGCCCCACATTAATTGGCATCTGTAAAGTGGCAAGCATTTGTTTCAGGATTCCATTTGGCCATGTAATAAAACTGCAAAAAAGTAAGAACCATGTAAACTGCACAATGTTAAGTTTATCCATCTCTCCATTTGCCTGTACATGCAAGGGTGTGAAATTCCTGTAGTTTTGTCCCTGCTGCAGATAACAGTGAATATCTCGTGCTGTATTTTCCTACTATGTAAATACTTTGTGAAGTGTTCTGGAGAGTTATTCTGAACAGAAATGCATATGGGTCTCATATGCAGAAACATAGAAGACATAGGAAATACATTTTCTGCACAGGAAGTAATGTACTTTCTGGAAAAAAAATCATTGCTTCCTGAATAAAAAGCATTTTTATATGTCTGCAGAAAAAAAAAATACCACCTGTATTTCTGCACAGAAGAGGAACACTCTACACAGTGTGAATAGTGGGAGAAACTTGGCAGAAATGTTGTTGCTACATTATTCTTCCCAACAGAATTCCCCAAGTATTGTGGAAAAAAATTCTCTGCAGGAAAACGAATAAGAAGTTGTTATTCCTTCCATTGCTAATTTGGATAGAGCAGCCTATGAAGCAAATGCCCTACAGAAATCCAATAAGCTGAAATGATTGTGAATCCAGAATTGTGTGAGGCATTGTGGAGGAAGACCCACTTTTGCTGGCCTGTGATGGAGCAGAAGCCAGAATTGATGACATCAGGCACAGTGCACCCTGACACCAGGCATTCGGAGGCAGACTAGGGGGCATTTGGGGACAGAGCTATTACCTCTGTCCACCCCCTTTGCTTCCTTTTGTATGACGCTTTGAGCCATCCTCCTGCCTCCAGTGCAGTGTGAGCTTTGATGGTTGCTTTGGAGCCAGGTAGAAACTTTTGCCCATTTTACCTGGGGATTTTTTTGCCTACTGCACACTGTACCTGGGGGACTATGTCAGTTGGCTTAGGCTGGTGCCTTTAAATAGGTGGCCACTTGACAGGCAGTGTGGGGGAAAATAAGACTACCTTAGCACCCTTTTGGTGAAGGAGAGGCTCTGCAACTGCCTCTTTAGGTCCTGAGACCAGGCGGTGGTGAAGGAAACTATCCTTGGGGCTGGCCTGAGGAGCTATGCCCTCAGCTAAGTTCTGCAACTTGGGAGTGGGGTTTCTTGGGTCTGCCTCCTAGTAGATGGCCAGATGGGGAGCAACACAGCTATTGGGCTACCCTCAACGCTCAGGTGATTTGCCCTGGGGAAACCTGAGAAGGAAGTCCTGCATTGACACTTGGCTCCAGTTGATCCCACACTAGTGGCTCTCCTCTTGCACCTTCGCAAGTTCGGCTCAGTTCAAATAGGTTCTGAAAAAGTGACACTTCAACAAATTCTCTGTGGCTAGTCTTGTTATGCTATGGTTGGTTAGCAAATAACCCAGGAAGATTCTCATCCTTTCTATTCTAGGGTCGTACCTTTCTTTTAACTTCTCTTTTCACATCAGATGCCATATCTGAATGTAATTCTTTACCATTTTTTTTCCTCAAAGAAGGTAACAAGTAGCAAAATTTAGCAATTTTCTTCCCACTGTAAGAATTGGCAATTTAATTTGCACACAGTTGTTTTGCACAGAAAATGGCATTTTCTGTGGGGCAAGCAGCAATTTCTGCACAGAAAATAATATTCCTGCATAGAAATATTATCTTCAGTGTAGAACATGCTGTTTCCTGCACAGAAAATGCTGTTTTCTATGCAAATGATCAAGGTGTGATTATTTGCACAGAGCAAATCCCCAAGTACAGCATTTTCTCTGCATAAAATACTGCTTCGTGTGCAAAAAGAGTTTTTTTTTCCTTCCTGCACAAATCACCCACAGGAGAATTTTACTTATTTTGCAACAAGCGCCAAACTACAAACATTCTCATCTGAGTTTCTTAGCACTTAAAAGGCATGTTTTTCAACCATTTTTGAGTATTTTCATGTATTCTTTCCATCCCAAATTTGGCAACACTGACAGCTGTTGCTGAGAGAAGTCAAGTGGTGATTGTTTAAATATGCCGAGCCTCTCCAAACATCTCCCTCCCTTGTGTAACTGTATCCCAAAGAATATATGATCTTCGGTTTATTGCATTTGTACACATTATACATCAGAAAAGCCACTATTAGGAGAGAAGAGAGTTCTTCTTCTCATCGAGATAAACTAAGCCTACAAGGAGGGTTCCCCGGAATAATTATACCAAAAGTGATATAGTTGTCACAGTGAACATCCAAAGTCTTTTTCAAAATTTCCAATGAGAATAATGCCACTATTTTTATCTAATATACTATGTTGGTTCAAACCACAGCTTGAAATTATTATTTTGTGGATTACAACTCTCAGAATCCCCCAGGCATTGTCCACACTGTCTAGAGGATTCTGGAAGTTATAATCCAAAAAGGTAACTTTTCCCAATTCTGATTCAGACACAATGTTAAACCACTCTTTAATTTCACACTCCACACTGACTCCCTTCTTCTCTGGCATGTGCTGGCAGAAGACCTCAGAAGGATTTGTTTCAGTTTTTAATCCAGAATCCCACGTATTTGAACACAAGACAATTCTGGTTACATGAAATTATAGTTAATGGACAAGCCAGGATTATAAACCAGTTTGAGCCTAGCTTGTTTCAACTAATCATAGTCTGAAATTATCATAGCTACTTGCAGTTGAATGCAGCAAGAACTCTAGTTTAACAGTGAAAGCTTTCATTAACCTTCTGTAGTGTGTGCCAGAGGATAAAGGGAAGAGCACGAGATTGAAGTTCATCATTGCCTATAGCTCAGGCAGTTGGTGCTCAGTATTTGTTAGTGATTTGGCCAAACCTGACTGTGATATTCTAGCTTGATTTTTTTGCTTCCTTCACAGTGTTAAAATACAGATTAATGTAATGTTTACATTTAGCCTGTTAAAAACTGTTAGCCAATATCCAAATCACTAAGCATTAAGTATTATTATTACTTTCACAGATTTTGTTGTATTCTATGGAATCCAATTTTTCATATAAAAATGGAGTTTTGGGGCCTGCTCTTTGAAAAGGTAACATTTCTTCTGTAGTTACATGTACAATAGCATTAAGTGAAGCTAGCTTTGTAGACAAATGTCTTTCAACCTTGCAAATAGTACATCATGTTTTGCATCCTTCTGTATCTCAGCCTCTACAGGCTACAATTAGAATTCACAAATGTCACATAAGATGTCTTGCTCGGTGTTTTGATTGTGTGGTTGCACAAAGAGATGTTGTCTTCAGATTTATGTGGACGCAACTGGGATGGTATAAGTGGAATTTGCCTTCTTCCCATGGCAGTTCCTCCATCCCCTTGACAATGTTACCCAGAAGTCCAGAGATAGTGCTGAGCAGAGTGGCTATGCTGCGGGGGCTGATCGGGAAGGAAGAGAGCCCCAAAATTGTGTGGAGACACCTTCTAATAAGAGAGCATGTGTGGAGATCAGGGTTCAATTCCCCTCCTGGCCATGGAAACCCACTAGGTGACCTTGGGTGTATCACACACTCTCAGCTTCAGTAAGGCTCATAATAGGTTCATCCTAGGGTTGCCATAAGTTGGAAATGACTTGAAGGCACACAACAGCAACAAATTTCTGATAGCAGAGCCCAGCCCATAGCAGGTACTTCTGCCTGAGGTTCAGGAATCTTCTCTATCCTGTCTGTATTACAACATACCTCATACAGCAAGGTTCCTTTGAGGGGAAGGAGCTGTAATATTTGCTGTCGCCAGCTCAGTTGCACACACCTAAAACTGGATCCAACCAAACGTACACAAAATATGGAAAAGTCTGAGGTTTTTCACTGAAGTTTAGAACTGGTAGAGCCTTGCAAGACTAGCAAAAATGACCATAGTTGTTTCTTTCGTCTCTAGGTAAAATTTACACATTTGATACTACCATTATAATCCCAGATGACTGACCACAAGGTGGTTGGCAGGGAGGTATATCATATCTATACTAATGTCAGGGGAAAGCCAGGAAGGCAGGGGTGTGTGAAAAATATTATAATTACAGGCTTGTTCACACACCCGTTGCTGAAGAGAAGAGGGAAGCAGCCATGTGAAGCTGGTAACCATATCATTTGTGTGACTCTACTCTGTGTGTGCTGTTTTAGAGGCATCCGGCTGTGAGGATCATGAATCCAGTTTTGGTTTACTTTCTGTTTCCCCTCTCCTGTTTTGGGATTTACAGGAGGCTATCCTTGTTGGGAACTGGGTCTAGCACCAAAATGGCTCCCATACAATCTGGCTGCCCTTGCTGTCTCCTCATATACTGTATCTCAGTTTTTACGTAAGTAAGAGGAGACTTTCATCTAATGAATTTGGGGATCTTTTGAGACTGGAGATCACACCTTAACAGCTTCCTCTGGAATTAGGATTAGGCAGTCATTTATGCAAGATTTTTCAGGAAAAGTAACAGAAATGCCATAGATGAGACAGTTGCTTATGAAATAATTGGCATCTTCATAAATAAAAGGCATACCACGTCAATAAAACATTCAGTGAAAGTTATAACTATAATAATATGACATTCATCTATATCTGCAGAAATTTTCATCTCCCACCATAACTCCTTAGCTAGCCACAGAAAAAGTGTTATAAAAATCAAGATGTAAGGGCTACACACATCAAACAAAACTTATAATTTCTGTAAGGAAAGGAAGGGCTGTTTCTTCCCCTATAGCGTAATTAGATTATTTGTAGCTTTTAGGTTTGAAAAAAAATCCTATGCTCCAATTCAAAGCCCAATATCATGTGCATAGCTGAACAGCTAAAATGCCTGCATGGGCATGAGGCTTTTCTACTTATTTCTGTCGTAATGAAAACTCCACATATAAAAACATGTCTGTAACTATTTATTGGTAAATATGAATGGAGGAGCTTTTGGGGAAGAAAAGGGAAAGAGAGCTCTGTGTTCCCACTGAAGTAGCATTGATTATATGGGGGGTAAGAGTATAATTAACATGGAAATGAGACCTGCAAGGTATAAATTTTCAAAGGCAAATTTGTTACTTGCTCAGTGTCTTCACATGAAATTGAAAACGGAAGCCTGTAGCTGAGCACTAGAGCACAGGCTTTGCATCCAGAAGGTCCCAGTGTTGAAATCCAGTACCTCCAGTTTCTGATTCAGGTACCAGGCAATAAGAAAGACTTTTAGAGAGCTCCTCCTACTCAGAGTTAGCAGTACTAGGCCAGATGTCTAGGCGGTCTAATTCTGTGGAAGACTTGATATGTTTTAAAAATGGGGGGGGGGGGCATATCAAAGCATGGAAAAGTAACCTTTTGGATACCTGCCCTCAGCCCACAACAGTCTGACCACTGGCCAAACTGGTATTTGTATTCAGGGAAGTGCAGACAAGAAATAAATATTTCCAATATTTTTTAATGACAAATCAGATTTTTTTAAAGGAAAAAATATCACTTCTCAAATAAGTTGTAAAATTCAGACTCCAATAAGTTGTAAAGTGGGAGTTGCAGCCAAATTAATGTTGTGTAATGCTTAACAGTGTACCACATCCTGTATAGTTAGGAACAATGGGCATTAACATGGAAAAGTTGTTATACTGTGACATTTTGTTGGGAACGATGGCTGAAAATGATGGCTCAGAAAGTACTATTTCCAGTGCTTCCTTTTCTTTCTTCTACTTCTAAAATTGTTGATTCACTTCCATCTGAAGCTAGAACTCTCTGCTGAGATCATAGCATGGCATTTAATATCTGGCATATCCCATATAATTTACTGTTCCACATCATGAGTGCAAAACCTATTTGGCCTTCCAGATACTGATAAAGTGCTACCTCTATCGTCCCACACCACTGGACAGAATGGTTGGGACTGATGAAAATTGGAATCCCACAGTTTCTGGTAGGGCACAGATTCCTCTGCCCTGGCCATTTCACAAGATCCATACTGAATCTCATTGAAAATGTTCAGTTTGAAGAGTAAACTATGAGCTGTTTGGTGGGAATTGAATGCAAGATAAATACCAAGGTGAGAGTTTCATAAAGGCCCAACTGGCTTTGGTTACTGAAATGTGGAGATGTAGATTAGTGCTATGCTCAAAAGAAAGAAAAAAACAGGTTATTCTCACTCGTAGATTTTCTTTTTTACAATTGTAAATGAGGATCATAAAATTGTTAAGGAACACATCTATTAGTATGCTGCATTTGAAGTAGCATAGACAAATGACTTACCAGGTTATATTGGCATCCAATAAGTTTGTAATCAAGATTAGAGTCATTTTGAAAATGTATAATGCATGGATATGTAGTAAGAATGGTTTATTCATGGTGCAATTCATTTTTGTAATGGATGTTTTCCATTCAGTAGCAAAGAAACTGATCTTAGCATTCAGTTTGCAGTTCCACAGTGTTCTGAATGTCCTTGAAATTGCCAGTTCTTTTTACAATATTTCAGGTAGCACTGGATTCTAGGGTAGCCTTTATACTTTAAAAAAAAAACATAATTTTGAATTCTTCAGAATCATTGACATTATTTCTGTATTATTAGTTGACTTATATCAGGCTTTTCAAATCATGGTTTCAATGCTTCAAGCTCATTTGAAATAGGGAAGTGACAATTTGTTACTTTCATTTTCATTGTATTTATCAGAACTGTATCAGCTTTCTGATCCTGTCCCACTTCCTTATCAGGTTGCAAAACATTCTGTTCTCAGTTCTCATGCAGAAATGTGTGCCTCCTTTGGCGTGCCTTTTCTTTAAGCACAGATATTTGTAAATATTTCGCCTGGTATATGTATTTGCATACATATTTCCATTGACTGAACAGTGAACAGGATACATACAATTTTATTTGTGCACATTTCTTCTGCATGCACAAATAGTTTCGTAGTTCTACAACAAAACATATTACATGCCTCAGACATATACAGAAAAGAAGGGGATGTTTTACCTCAGAGATAGGCTTCATGGGGCCTGCCAAGGAGAACAACTCCCTTAAGTCCTAGGGAGCATAGCCAAACGTGAAGGACGATTGAAGTCCAGTGATGTCTGGAGAACCCACCTTCACCATAAGTGAAGCACGGATGGAAATAGTGTAGCCCATGGACCACATGCAGCCTGCAGAGCTCCACTTTGAGGGTCCAAAGCCTCTTCCCCCCAAATTTAGTTTTTCTGCAGTTTCAGTTCTTCTTTAGTTGCTAAAGAAATGCATCCATAAATCCTTTCAGATACACTATTGCACACAAGATGTAAGCAATGCGTCTTTGCTCTATCTGATAATGGTATTTGCAACTCTTTTGCTGTCCATGGAATGATTATACAGTGACCTTACTGGGAAGAGGCAGAAAAACTAAAAGGAGGTTCCCATGAGTGTAATGAGTGTACTGAATGCTTAGCCATTTTGAAGGGATGCCATGTAGAGGAAGGAGTGGGCTTGTTTTCTGCTGCTCCAGAGACCAGGACAATGGATTCAAGCTGCAGGAAAGGAGATTCCACCTGAACCTCAGGAAGAACTTCCTGATGGTCAGGGCTGTCCAGCACTGGAATATGCTGCCTCGGAGTGTAGTGGAGTCTCCTTCTTTAGAGGTTTTTAAGCAGAGGCTGGATGGCCATCTGTCGGGAGTGTTTTGAGGGTGTTCCTGCATGGCAGGAGGTTGGACTGGATGGCTCCAGTGGTCTCTTCCAACTCTACATTTCTATGACTCTATTATTCTAAGCAGGTGAGCTTTGGCCTCTACCATCAGACAAGGCCACTATCTGTCAGGCCTGGAGATATTGAAGTTGAAGAAGCAGTAATAAGGATGGACAGTGGGAAGAAGGCAGTCAATATTAACAGTGTAACTCTGGCTGGGACTGATTCTGTGAGCATGGTTCAAATTACATCTGTGCAGCAAACCAGAAGTAAAATTGCGTCAGAGATGGAAAGATACAGGTTGTTGGGTTTTTTTGCTACAGTTGATTTCTTGTCGTATTGACGAGGCTGCTAAATTTTATTTATGGTTTTATTCTTCTTATTGACTGCCTTGCATTCTCCACAGCAAAATAAAGGTGTATATGTTTTAAATAAATAATAGAGATGGAAATAGAATAGAATAATAGAAATCAGTAACAGACATAAAACAAAAGGAATTTGGCTTTGTAAAATAACCCCCGTATTTTTCCCAATGGAAGTCATGTATGTAAATCAAGGGCCAGGGAGAAGGAGGTGATGTCTGAGTGAAAGCTGTGGGATGAAGGATGGTAATGTGAAATAAAGGCAGGGATTTCTTTTACATTAAAGGCCACTTTGAAATGAAGAGAGGCTGCATCCTTCCATTCGCTGACTACGTTTGGGCCTTGGGATAGAATCACAGCTACATACACGTTCAGTGAGCACCTTGTCCTGCAAAAATCTGAATCCTTGCTCATGTGTTACTTTTAGGGAATAGTGTAAAAGAGCAGGGTGGAGCTATGTTTTAGCCCCACCTCCAAAGTGCCATCACTCCTTATACCTTCATGATCACTGTCACCTTATTGAGCATAATTTCTGATTATGCTGGCTTCTAAATCACATGGGAGTTCCTGCAAGTATAGAAAGTTCCTGCACTTCAGACATTATGCAGAATCAGGGCTTGAAAATGTTGGTTTTTTACTAGAAATCCCCAGTCAGAAAAGTTATGCTGGCTGGGGATTGTGGGAGCTGTAGTCCAAATTAACATTTACAACATCTGTGCAGGAAACAGTAAATACGGTAATACTGTACATGGAAACAGCTAAAATTCTCCTTCTTTCGAGCTTTCTTACTTTATGCCCAGACAGTTCTCCTTACATTTCCCTCCAGGGTTTCTGTCCTCCACACAAGTGGTCCCATGACCTCACTCTCCAAATGGCATGGGTGAAGAAGCAGGATCGTGTCTCCTTGTTTTCAATATCCACCTTTTTGAAATAAAACAACTGGCGAGTTGCATATTTCCACACATTCTATATATTATTACAGATCTTGTGCACACAGAGAGACCTCAATCTAAAGCTTAGAAAGTTACTTTTTTGGATTCATACTCTTCAAATCCCCTATCCAGCATGGCCAGTCTTGGAAGCTGCAGCCCCCAAAAACTCCTTTTGGAAACAGAGTTAATTAAATAACTGATTTCTGATATATATAAAAATGTGACTATGCAGATCATTTCATTGTGATTTCACTTATACTGACCCTCTGACTATACTCTATAAAGATGAAGGCAATTTTGCTCATTTTTCCAAAAAGTAACACAGGCTCCGTATAGCTGTTTCAAAGAAGCCCTGAGATGATGTATTGTATAAACTTATAAATGTTTGGAACAGAGACAAGTCTACATTTTTCAAGCCCTTCACGTGAGTTTTTAGTTGTTAGACTATCAAGGACATTTTTCCTACTTGGACAAAGGGACTCTGAATACAACTGCACTTGTGAGCCATGTGTTTCATTTTTCATCCCAACCAAGAGGTAACTTACTAGTGCTGAGAAATCAAGGATTCAGAGTTCAATTCGAAAGGAATCCCCACAGTGCAAACCAGCTTAGAAGTTTAGAAAAGCGATTGCTCTTTTTGTGTGTGTGTGTGGAAACGGTTAGCAAGATTACTGAGGGCCTTTTCCTCAAGGCCTCATAAAGTCTTGTTTTTAACTTGACTTCAACCCTCTTGCTCCGGGAGGGGACATTTTAGTGCCCCAGAGCTGCAGATTCTACACAGAACTAGATGTAGAACATATGCACTCTGCAACTGCCTCAGCTACACAGTTGTAAACAAGTTCCCAAACTTCAGCCATTCGCCATCTACAATTTTTAAAAATAAACTGGAAGCAAAGAAAAAAGAGATCCCAATAAACTTGGACACTGAGGTGCTTTTACCCTCTTCCCAACCAATATAACATATTAGGACAAAAATATTACATGCCACTTTTTGGCTAACCATAATGCTACAAAGCAAAGGTGATATAATCTGGTTATGAGGAGGTTTGTCCCATTTGGGGAAGCTGGATTTTTTTTTCCTTAGGGATACATCAGATTTCATTGGGATCAGTAAATATTGCACACTACCACAAGTCTATGTTATATGTTAAACCTTTTCTGAACATGTCTGTAAATAGCTAAATGGAGTCAGTAGATCCAGAGACAGCATATATGCACATAACCAGATAATGAAACTTCTTGCCCTGTTCAAAGCATCCCATAGTCATCTGGCTGTCTATCCTAGCAGCTAAGATGCTGGGTCAGCAGGGCATATACAGTGTATTCAATCTCTAGCCAGTCATGAGTTGAAGCCACAGCTAGGGGTTTGGAAGAGGAGATGAAAGGACTGTGTGAAGAAAATGGAAAACTTCACTATCTTCTCCATCCTTCAGTCCTCTGGGCAGTTCCCAAGCAGAGGTGAATGCTGCAAATATGAATCCTATTGACGGCAGAAGAACAATGTCAAGCAACAGCAGAGCGCAGCAGGGAAAATACTACACGAAGAAACTAATCTACTCTTTTTCTCCACCATTCCCATACTTTAAATAGGGCTATGTTAGAATCTTCCCGTCTCTGGAATGTTTTCTTCTTAAGTGAAAGAAGCTTCCACATTTCTATCTCATTCTTTAGAATTTCTTTCACTGGTTTGTTTAAGGTACCTGAGAATGCTGTGAGTTTTTTCCTCTCTGCTGCATGTCTCTCAGTGACTCTGCAGACTCCCCAGATACCCATGGATCCTGGCCTGGAAAAAAAAGAAAACACACCGAAGGAGTCATCTCATGACACCTTTCCTGGGTTTTAATTGAAGCCAGGGAGATTGTAGAGCCCTGGAGAGCTACCTGTAAAGACAGAGTATTTTCAAACACTTACCCCTAAATTATCTGACATCAGAGATACTTTGTGATCCAAAAGCACAACAGGATATCTCAACCCAAAGTGATCATCCCCAGTTTCCACTCAGCCCACAAGTTTCTGGTGTTCATGATAAAGGTAATTGCAAGACCCCCCACATAAGAAGTTCAATAAAATGTTTTTTGACCTTTGAATTTTTCTCCCCAGAATTTCCCCTCCAAGCTGAATGAGACTGGTTGAAAATCATGGATAAGATGCACTAGTTTGAAGAGTCTGGATTAAAAATATTGCTCTAGATGCTGTAGAAAAAAATCAAAACAAAACAAAAAACAAAATAGCCATGATGACCTTCATGTTTCTTTACACCAGAAAAGTCAAGAAAAGGATTCTTAGCAAGATAGAACCAGGCTGATTTAGGGCAGGCCACAAACTGTTTGTTATAATAAACTCAGTTAAATTAAAGATTGCTTCCATTTCCAGTCCTGTAAATAAAGCAAAACAAGCAGTGGCTCTGAATGTTTAATGTTTGTGCCAGTTGAATAATTGAGTGGATGCTGTAGACAAAAGCCTTGTCCATTCTTCAATGGGTGAGCTGCAAGTGAGATATAATAAGCCTTCTTTCCAAAGTGATAAACCACCCAAGGTCAAACAAGCCTCAGCTGTCTGTTTAAAATCACTATGGTGTCACAAAAACTGTCTGTTACCCAGAAGCTTAAGAAGCGCTACGCTACTGTTTGTAAAATCCAACATCCCACACCACCTCAAGCTAGCAGTTTTAACATGCACAACACAAAATATAACGATTTCTTTATAAAGAGGGTTAGCCACTCTTAATTTGAGTTTTGTTACATGGCTAGTCCCGGAGTGTTGCTTTGATCTGTAGCTTCAGTGAAAATTATGCCATTGAAGTTAAGCAATTATTTCTTCACAGGTGTTTCAGACTGTAGGAAAAGAAAGGTGTGGGGGAATCTGTGAATAGGAAAATCCTGAACTCTTGAATAAATTTAATACATTTACAATAAATCACCACCTCCACAGTGTTTACTGGCTTAGTCACCAGGTTAGTCACTGTGGCAGGAAAAGGAAAAGGTCTCAACTTCTGTAAAGTCCTGCTGCCTATTTGCTAGGCACTTGGAAGAAATTCTTATCTGCCAAAGAACCCATCATACAAACTATCTGTCTGTCTGTCTATTTCATTTATATGTGGCCTTTCTCCCAGAATGGGATCCAAGGCAGCTCGCAGAAAGAATAATCTGAAACCAGAACAATAAAATTTAACACACAATTAAGTCGCATTACAAAAATACATTAAAAAGTATACAAATCTACACGTGCTTCCTGCTCTTGGTCCTCTATCCACAGCGTTCTCCAAAGTGTCTACAGTCAGCCCTCCACATTTGTGGGTTTAACATTCACAGATTTGACTATTCACAGATTATTTGCTGCTGCCTCTAATGCTGCCCTACACCATTTTCCATAGGGACTTATAAGTCTCACCTCACGTTCACAAATTTTCTATAAGCCTCACAAGACTGAGTCCATTTCCACACTAGGTTGTTATAGCGCTATGATTCCACTTGCAACATCCTATGAAATCCTGGGGTTTGCAGTTTCGGGAGGGGGCAGCTGGCCCCTCCCTAAACTGCAAACTCCAGGAGTCCATAGGATGTTGCAAGTGGAATCATAGCGCTATAATAGCCTAGTGCAGAATCATCCTGAGAGAGACTGCACAAAACTGCGAACTTGAGGCTCGTAAGTCCCTATTAGAAATGGCTCAGGGCAGCAGCGATAGCAGTGGCAAGCCTAACCAGCCACCTGCTTCTGCCTTGAGAAGGAGCCCCACCACCTTGAGGGCAGAACTGGCTTTCTGACCTGCTCCGCACCACAGATTCAAATGTACTGTGTACTCTACATTTGAACCCATAGTGAGTGCACTTGTGTGTGTGTTAAATATAGTTTGGGGGGGGGGTTATATGGATATTAACAGTTTTTCCACATTTGGGGGTTCCTGCACTCCTAACACCTGCAAAAGTGGAGAGGTGACTGTATTTTCATCGGGGACTTGATTGGAGATTAAATAGAAGAATGAAGACAGGAAAACGGTGCTCGTTTTTATTCATCTGATCTGCTGTTATGAAATATGGGTGAGAAGAAAAAGGGCAGAGGTAGGGTCTCCTCTAGTATTGTTCTTTTTAAAGGTATAAGGGTCTTTTCTGTTCTTTTCTTTTGCATGAGACGTTTAATTTAATACAAAGCAATCCAGATTTTTTTTTCAAAAAAACTTACCTAGTAAAGAAATAATAGTAAGCTTCATTTTAAGATACCATCCCTGCATGCCGTGAAAGTTCAAGTTACCATTTTCTTTTGCTCAGGAAAGAGGCCACTCTGACAGGCATACTGCTGTTTTGAGTTATTCCACGCTAAGATTCATGTAAACATCAGTTCCATGAAAGTGGTCCAATTCCATTTTCCTCAAGTTATATATTGGATGAATGGCACCCTCAATTTATGAAGGCTGCCATTTCCACTCTAGTTAGAGAGCCAATGTCATCCATTAGATCAAAATTCTCTGTGTCCCATCAGAGGACATTTCAAAGTCAGTCAATTGAAGTGACAAGGGCTATATTCTCTGGCTGTCCATTTCTCTTGAAATCTACTACTTATTTGTATTGTGCCTTCATAATATCTTTCAAGAACTATATTTTGTAGAGCAAATATGTCAAAAATATTGTGGCAACGCCAACATCAAGTATAATTACTGAACCGTCTGGCTGCTCCTCTAAAGGATTGCTCTTATAGCTCAGATGTTCCTCTCTTTTGAAAAGTTTAATAAACTGAAATTTGAGGACGACTCTGAATACCTAAATCAAACTGAAGTGTTTTCTCTTTTCTCTGATTAGTTTGCAAAATTTCACAGCTGCAAGATTGTGTATGACACTGAGCAAAAGAATTCGTCAAACTGTGAACACAATAGAACATTCTGTAAGGAAAAAAAACTTAATTAAAGGGACTTTTTTGTTTATTAGGCATAACTATTCTGAAAGTCATGAGGCGTTTTTTAAATTTAGCAGAATCTGCAGCTTCTGTAGTTTACCTTGTGAGAATGCAAAAAACAAAAAAACCCACAGAGCTACTTGTGCAGCCCTATTGTAAGGCTGTATTGGGTGAATTGCACTCTACCATAATGATCAGTATTCAAGCTGGAGGATGGTAGAGATGTAAATGCAAGGCAGAATAATTTCTACAGGTGTCTTCCTGCTGTGGGAGAATACAAATATTTCTACACAATATTTGTCCATCACAACACATCCAGTATTTATGCATCAAAAATGTTTCAGGTAATTATTCTGCACTGAAATTACTATGAGGTTATTTGGGGCAAAATTTGTGATTTTGCACACACATACACACACACACACATCGAGAAATACACATTGTGTATAAAAATGTGCATTCCTAGTAGCAGTGCTTTTTGTGCAAAAAATATTTAGAGAGATGCATGTGGGTTGCACCAAAAACACAATTTTGTATTTAAAAAAAAGTGTAGACAAAAATGTACACTTTGCACCCAAAACCTCATATGTATTTCTGTATAAAATAATCTCCTGAAATATTTTTGGAATGTCCAAATACGGAGTAAAATTGTGCAAAAATATCTGTCTCGCTTATTTTTCATCTCTGTGTTATTCTTCCTAACTGGGTTTACTGAGTATTGAGAAACTCATTTTTCAGCGTGAAAGTGAATAATATGAAATATTTCTTCCATTCCTACAATACAGTAGCTTCAGACCTTAGAAGGCTGTTGTTGTTGTTGTTGTTTGGAGTACAACTCCTAGAATCTCCCAGTGCACGTGCAGGGTGGGGTTTATGGTGATTTGTAGTCAAAAGCAACTGTTTTCTATTGTTAATGCTCAGAAAAAGGGTCAACAAACTGTTCTGAAAATATCTCTCAAGATGGTATGCCCAAGTTTTGACATAAAAAGTCTAAGAAATGGCTTATTGGTAAGAGTTTAAAGTTTGATGATTGACCTCTAGCAGGTATATTTGGGGTTTTCCCTGCCATTAACTTTACTACGGTTAGATTTTTCTCTACATTGCCTTTCAAGAAACAGTTTCCTGTGTCATGTTCAGAGAAACATTAAGTGCCAGGATAGAATTGTGTGGCCCTCCAGACTTTGGAGTGGAGCTCCCAGTATTTGTTACCGTGGACTATGCTGGCTACAACCACTGAAAGTTGCAGTACATCGTCATGAACGGCTACGTAATCCCACCTTGGATGTAGTATGGCTCATGCCCTTGTAGAAGTATGATGTGTTCATAGTTTTTAAATTATACATTTGACTTTGGGGAGGAGGCCATTTAAGGATATGTAGGTTGCAAGGTCTGTTCCATAGATGCTGAACTCATGTTGACTATCCAGTTAACTTAATGCAGGAAAAAATAGAAAGGAGGAGTAAACAGAAAGGGAAGGAGAGTGGCTGGTTATCAGGAAAATGAGGAGGAAAGGGGATGCAATCTATCCTACCTCTAAGCCAGAAGGTAGCAATTTCAGAAGAAACTTGAAATGCTGCCCCCATTTAGGATAGGAGACTTTTCTTGAAAAGAAAGGGCAAACATTGCACTTGGATGGTTTAACTCATTATGCTGTGTCTATTATGTTCCGCTGCCCACATCTTTCTTACTCAGACAAAAATATTTCAGTCCTGGTATTAGTAAAATAAAATTAGTAATAAAATTACTATAAAATAAAACTAGTTAAAGAAAAGAGAGAGCCAGCATTGCATAGTGGTTTAAGCGTTCAACTACAAATGCCAGAGATCAGAGTTTGATTCCCCACTTGGCCATAGAAGCCTACTGGATGACCTTGGGCACATCACACACTCTCAGCCCCAGAAGACCCAGTGGTACATTCGCCTTATGGTTGCCATCAGTCAGAAACAACTTCAAGGCACACAACAACAACAAAAACAACAACGACAACTAGTAAAATAAACTCTAAAACCTCAAAGGGGAGGAGTCTGAATAGCAGAATCTATGAAGGAAAAAATGGAAAAACGTCTCTGCATATTTGGGCATAGTTTGTTATGCAGACATAGGCCTGAGACCCTGGGCAGGACACTTCTACTGTCCAGCTATCATGTTTCTCTAACAGAACTTACCCTTGAGATGCATGCATGTATAGAACATATTTTATGACTTAATTTCCTTGAGGTTTGCAAGCATCCTGACAGACACCAAAGAAGGGTTTTTGACAGAGCTGGTAAAATTTAATGAAATCTGAAACTTCCTCGTCCTCTACCAGGATCTGCACTGCACTTGAGGGAAGCAGAATTAAAAAACTCCCTAATATGAGGAAATCACTGTAGAAACTAATTGGGCAACTTCTGAAAAGGAACTAGACATCAGTATAAATTTATATCAATAATTGTCAGCAGATGACACCAAACTCTGCCTTCCTCTGTCACCATTTTGAGGGTGTCATCCAGTTTCTTTTTTGGTACCAGCCGCTGAGTATAGGGTACATGTAAAGTATTTCTCCTTGCTTCTCCTCTACGTCTTCCACATGTGTATTGGTTACTTCTGTAATCCTGAAGCAAAAGTGCGGTACAGTAGATTAGTAATTCCCCATAATGCAAAATGCACAAAAGAGCTGAGAACGAATGCCTGCTGTATATTTAGGTACTTTTTCTTTTAAAAAAAATTGCACAGGAAAGATCCAAACTTTGGTTTTCATAGGTTACTGAACTGCATTACAGAGCTAACTGTGAATCAAATATAAGTACTGGTAACAGAACAGAGCAGCTGCCTATAATATGGCCGTTTCAGTTTGTGTCACTGGCTGACTGGCTAACACTCCTGTCTTTTAATAATTAGGTAGGGCAATGTAATTCAAGGATTCTGAACAACTGCATGTATTTTAGAGGAGCAGCCTTTTCCTAAACTCTCACTGTTACCCTGATCTTCATTTTAATGTCACCTTCAGCGATGGAAAGCAAAAAGGCACTGTGAAACTTGGAAAGCTGTAGAGCATGGTTATATAGCCAAGGTGGGGAAAGTGCAGCCCAGAGGATATATGAGGCCCCTAAAACCCTATTTGTGGCCCCCAAAGCCTCCTTCAACCACTAGGGATTTTTAAAAAATGCTGCTGAAATTCAGCTTCACAATGCAATGCAAAATTATTGCAAACAACCACTAAGAAATGCAGCTGCAGCTATTTGTCTCTCCACCCACCCTCCTCCTTCTGCAGGGCAGCAGAAGGGGGAGAGCATCCCTGCACTCTGCCAGTTAGGGACAGAAGAGAAGAAGACATGGAATGGGGAAGGGGCGATGGTGATGGTGATGGCAGTATCACTCCACAAGCCTTCTTATATCCCAGCTCCTTTGCCTTTCCTGAAGGCACAGAAAAACAGCTGCTTTGTCCAACAAAGGCAAGAAGAAAAACATCAGGAGGAAGAAACCACAGAAAACAAAGCAGCACTAGTGAGGACAATTAGCACACAAGTAGCCACCTCCATGCCTGGAGTATGGCACAGGAGGTACTTCTTGCTTGCTTGCTTGCTCTTTCCTCCTGCTGCTAGCTTCTTCTTGAACACCTGGGTCTTCCACACCAAGCTGTTTGAAAGGGACATAGGGGAAATGGGGAAATTGCCTGTGCTGTGTGACATAGGCAGTTTCTCTAGTTCTCCTCTTCCCCACCACAAAGCCTGCTCTGAGGACCCAGGCAGAGATCTGCCAGGTCTGCACAGAAGACCTAGTTGCTGGTTGCAAGAGTGTTTCTTTCTTTGACTTCAGACGCAATGGTTCCCTCATTCCTTCTCTCCCTGGATGGAGTAGGGGTGGAGAAAGAATAGGAAAAGAGGAGAAGGAAGAGGAAGGTTAAGAGGAAAGAAGTGGTGGTGAGCAAGCATTTGTGATGTAATTTTAAATTTAAATAATTGAAATAATGAATGGAGGAAAAAATAATTAAAATGAGGTAAAGGCAGTGGATGGGTACATCCCCCCTGAAGTCCCATATGGTGCCAATGTGGTCTTCTTTCTGCAGCGCAAATAACTTAATATTAGCTGGACTGGACACTGTAAAATTATGTTTACAATTTAAGCAAATAAAAATAATTGTTTCTGGGTGCCACAACGGTGATTGATGGAGGTGTTTGTGCAAGCTGGGTCCATCCTAGTAGTGCAGTGATAATACCACCCATGACAGCAGGTAGTAAACAAAACATAATTAGAGAATATTCAGTCAAGCAGTCATTTAAACAGTGGGATAACTTCACTGAATAAAACAATTTTTGTCAATACACAACAGAACCCAAGTTTTCAAAGAGTCTTGAGTTTGCTAAAAAGAGAAACAAGTTATCTGCACTTCTGCAGGAACTGAGCATGCAATAAACCGTGCTGGATTAGATAAAAATTCAGTTACCTGGTCTAGTGTTCAATCAGCTGCTTACAGGAAGCCTACAAGCAGGATATGAGCAAAACAGTACATATACCCCTTGTGTTCAGCAGCAGCTGGTACAGAGATGGACACTGCCCCGATACTGAATGGTGAATATATATAATTGTCATAAGCAGCCAATGAAGTCTTTGTACCTTTTTTTTTATTACATTGTGCCGTTGACACTGTTGTATTTGTCCTAATCTGAGTGATATGACTGTGCTTATTTTGTTAACAGACCAGCCGTACTCATGGTCTCCTACTCAGCAGCACTTCGATGAGGAAAGATACTCTCCTGTTTCAAGGAACATGAAAGGATTATCTGGCAGTCGCAATCAATCACAGCTATGTTCTGCTCATACTTGTGGTTTAGCATCCCCTGAAGACTGTGAACACACCCACGATCATATTCACCATGGCCAGGATTCAAGGCAGTCATATCTTCTCAGTCCAACGGAGAGCTGCCCGATGGACCACCATCGCTGCTCGCCGCGAAGCTCCATCCATTCAGAATGCATGATGATGCCCATGGTTATGGGCGATCATATGTCCAGTAGCACTTTCCCCAGAATGCACTACACCTCACATTACGATACTCGGGACGATTGCACCATGTCTCATGCTAACCCTAAGATCAACCGGATTCCTGCAAACCTGCTTGATCAGTTTGAGAAACAACTTCCTCTCCACAGGGATGGCTTTCATACTTTACAGTACCAGAGGACCTCAACGGCCGCTGAGCAACGCAGTGAAAGCCCAGGGAGAATACGTCACCTTGTTCATTCAGTCCAAAAACTTTTCACAAAATCTCATTCTTTGGAAGGTTCTTCCAAGAGCAATGTCAACGGGACAAAGGGAGATGGCCGAGGGGATGACCATCATCATGGACATCATTCTAAACATAGCAAAAGAAGTAAAAGCAAAGAGCGGAAACCTGAAAGTAAGCATAAAACTGGAATGAGCAGTTGGTGGAGCTCTGATGATAATTTGGACAGTGATAGCACTTACCGAACACCTAGTGTTGTCAACAGGCATCACGTGGACCATATCTCTCATTGCTACCCTGAAGCTCTTCAGGGACACTTTGGGGACCTCTCATTAAAGACTTCAAAAAGTAACAATGATGTGAAATGTTCAGCTTGTGAAGGGCTTGCCATGGCCCCTGATGGCAAATACATGAAAAGGAGCTCTTGGTCTACACTTACAGTAAGCCAGGCTAAAGAAGCTTATCGCAAGTCATCCCTTAACCTAGATAAGCCTCTAGTTCATCAGGAAATCAAACCTTCCCTGAGGCCATGCCATTACCTCCAGGTAACAGTTCAATGTAGTTAATATTATTATTAGTCCTAACTGTTATAAAATTTGCCAGAGGGCTTTGTCTGTGCACACTTTACCAGTTTTATTTTTAACATTACTTACTTTTGCAGTATTCGTCTATACCTGGAAATAAAACATAAGAGAGAAAAAGGGACTTTTTTTCCTGTTAATAGATTATTCATAAAAGATGTTTACTAAAATCATAAAGGGTAGCCAAACTGGTCAGGTAATTTAGGTTTGCAATAAATCAACATTTTAGTATAACAAATCCCATCAGTGTCTTATAGCTATAACTTAACAGAAAAATTTGCACTCAGATTCTTTTGAGCTTATTCTGACATCTTCAGCTGCTATTTTCTTTCTGAACTGTCCACAAATTCTTACCCAATACCAGCACAGACCAACCAGTGATGAGTCCGGTGGATCATACCACTGACCAAATAAGAGAATATTCTTTGGGAGAATTGTGTCGAGGACAGCACTGAGTGGAACATGGATGCCTTGTGAAGCAGATCCTCTGTTGTTTATTATCCTTCAAAGCTATGTGTGGTGTTTGAACAGGGTACTCAAAAATCAGCAAGGGCAAAACCCAAACATTACTTGTTCCTTTCAGCTGATTCTGGGGTGGGCAACTTCTGTGGGGGAGGGCACCTTTCAGGTTGTTCAAGAACTGCACATGTTAGGGTTAATTTTTTGCGGGGAGGTGGGTTTTTGTAAGGGTTTTTCAGTTAATGACCATAAAAAAATTGCTACATGAAAACTGGGACACATGTGACCAAGCAACATCAGTGGGGCGAAGATCACAAAAGTTGTTAATGAGGGTGAATGCACAAGCTAGGAGATGCTGCAGCAATTTGTTTCAGCCTCAGCCTACTGGAAGAGGTCAAGATTCCACCCCCTCCTCTCCTCTCCCTCGCACTGGTCATCTGAGTTCAAACTACTTTTGCCCTTTGAACTCCGTTTCCAGCAACTGAAGTAAGCAGAGGACAAAGAGGGAAGTGGAGGGAGGAGAGAGAAACTGGGGCATTTTAAAGATGAACAAGTGGACTGACAGGAGATTAGTCAGGATTGCTCATGCAAAATTGGGACAGTTGGAAGGTATGCATGCATGTAAAAGATCAAATATCACCTCCAATAAATAAAAAAGCAATTCTTCAACATGATTAAATTAATCAAACTTGTGAAGGACATATGCAAACATTTTATCTCCCATACCTTACACAAACTAGGCATACCCAAAGCTGGACTTGGATTACTGTTCTGGCCTCTGGATTGGAGATAAAGGGATATCTAAAACCAAAAGGGATGAAAAAGAACCCAGTCCATTCTCAGCACTTTGATGATTTTTTTTGAAAAAAGTATATGTAATTCTTTTGCAGACACTTTTTTTTCTGGTTGTTTTAGGGAACGTACTCGGTTTTGTAGAATTGTACCTATTTTTGTCCAGCCTTTGATATGTTATCCATAAGAAAATATAAATTAGCTTGTTTGTGTTGTGATTTGAAGCAGCATCTGCTGTTCCTGCTACTGCAAGAAATGGTGTCAGATGTAATTTAAATGGATCTCTGAAATGACAGGGTCTAATGAAGGGAGCAGGGGGCCTGGAATTAAGGTGCAATCCTGTGCGCACACCCTTCCATGTTGATTTTCCTTCTTACTTCACTGCTGTGCCTTTAAAAGTGGCTGATGTAGAGCTAGATTAGAGTGATGGTTTGAGTGTGGGACCAGGACTCCAGATGACTAGGGTTCAAATCCCTGTTCAGCCACAAAAACCCATAGGGTGACCTTGGGCAAGTTACACTCTTTTATCCTGTTAGGAGACAATGGCAAACCTGCTCTGAATAAACCTTGCCAAGAAAACCTTACAATAGGCTCACCATAGGTCAGAGGCGCATAGCAATAGCAAATCTAGTAGATGATGGTTCTTGGGAGCTAAAGTGCTTTCTTACCCCACCCCAAGTTAATATTATTTCTTAATCCCCTCCCACTCTCTATTTTTTCCAGACTAGGCCTTATTAAGCCACTCCATAGACAAACTCTTCTAGATTCTGATCTGCTAATCACTTTGTTGTCCAATTCTCCCACAGTAAATCTATTTCCTCACCTTGCTTCTCTTCTTCTCAGCCCTAATTGCCTCAGTGGCCATTTCCGTACTACACGGTTATAGTGCTATTATTCCACTTTCAACCTCCTGTCGAATCTGGGATTTGTAGTTTCCTGATGCCAAAGAGCTCTCTGGCTGAGAATTCTAAATGTCCATCCCTAAACTGCAAACCCCAGGATCCCATAGGATGTTGAAAGTGAAATAATAGCACTATGACAGTGTAGTGTGGAAACGATCAGTGTCTCCTGCAAGGCCAAGGCCAACACCTACACCTGATCTAAATTGCAAGATAGGAGCCTAAATGCACAGTCAGTTGACCAGCGGGCTCTGTCTTAGAATCATAGAATCATAGAATCATAGAAATGTAGAGTTGGAAGAGACCACACGGGCCATCCAGTCCAAACCCTGCCATGCAGGAATACCCTCAAAGCACTCCCGACAGAGGGCCATCCAGCCTCTGCTTAAAAACCTCCAAGGAAGGAGACTCCACTACACTCCGAGGCAGCATATTCCACTGTCGGACAGCCCTGACTGTTAGCAAGTTCTTCCTGAGGTTCAGGTGGAATTTCCTTTTCTGCAGCTTGAATCCATTGCTCCTTGTCCTGGTCTCTGAAGCAGCAGAAAACAAGCCCTCTCCCTCCTCTACATGACATCCCTTCAAATATTTAAACATAGCTATCATGTCCCCTCTTAACCTTCTCTTCTGCAAGCTAAACATACCCAGCTCTCTAAGTCTATCCTCATCGGGCATGGCTTCCAGGCCCCTCACCATTTTGGTCGCCCTCCTCTAGACCTGCTCCAGCTTGACCATGTCCTTCTTGAATTGAGGTGCCCAGAACTGGACACAGTATTCAAGATGAGGTCTAACCAAAGCAGAGTAGAGTGGTTCCACTACCTCCCTCGATCTAGACACCATACTCCTATTGATGCAGCTGAGAATTGCATTGGCTTTCTTGGCTGCCGCATCACACTGCTGACTCATGTTCATGTTCAGTCTTCCTTCTTCTTTCCTTGCTGGATTGCCAGGAGTATCCCAGGCCCTGAAATGTCAGTGTCATACCTAAGTCTTAGGAGCAATCCTTGTGATGTCACAACAGAGAGGCTCTGGTAATGTCATTGACCATGATACTTTAAACAACAACTGCTTTTTCACAGAATATACCATTCAAATAAAAATACAAAGTGAGGAAAATATACACACAAACATTTCAAGATTCCTCCCCGTTGCCCTGAGGAATGGAGAAGAGAGGCCAAGCCATGGAACTCAGGTCCAGGCAATGAAACTTGGGAACTCTACTCCAGAAGCCTACAACAAACAAGCTCACAGCAAATAGGAGCCCTTTCACACTACACAACTGTAGTACTATGGTTCAACTAAGTGCGATGTCTGTATTCTATGGAATCCTGCAATTTATAGTTTGGTCAGGGGCATTAGAGCTCTCTAGCTGACGTTTCTAATACTCTTCCCTAAAATGTAAATCCCAGAGTTCCATGAGAGGGTGCCATGACAGTCAATTGTGTAGTGTGAAAAGTACCCAGTCCAACTTAATCTTATTTTCAGTCATTTGTTATAATTGTGGGTCTACTGGAACATTTTTTTTTTGTCCATGATAGTACATGTTTAAGCCTCACTGCTTTAAGTTATTTAATTATTCAGATGATTTAATGGCTAATTTATCTGTTCCGAGCTCTAGAAAACTGTCCTGTTTTTGCTGGGGGGTGGGGTTCAGCTGGGTAGGGGCTTCATATTGGCCAACATTTGCAAATTCTCCCTGGGGGTTGCTTGAATATTTTCCTCTAATAAAAGCTTTGGTGATGGAGTTTGGCTTGGGAAACAGTGAGTAGCAATATCCTTTGCTGCTACCTTTCAAAGGAATTATCTGAAGCTGCTAATTATGTTTGCTGAATTTTAAAGAAAATGAGACCCTGGCCATTGTTTTCCCACACCATGTGAAGTCTCATCTTGAATAATGGCCATGCATGGATATGGGCTGTTAATACTCATCCTGTTTCAGAATTCATTACTCAAGTGCTATCATCTATCACTGTGTTCAAACTGCATACATTAACCTCTCCCTGCCTGAGTCATTGGGTCAGTATTTGCCAATAATGTTTGCCTAACTTACAGAGAAAATGTGTAAGGCTTGAATAAATAATAGGATGGCAGAAATACCTAAGTGGTTCAATGAATGGGAAAGAGAAGATCCCAAGGCAGTATATACGGCTTTGCTGATCAGACTCCTTCTACGAAATATTTGGAAACAGATCCTGACTGAGAAGGATTCATTGCATTAAGAACATATCTTTCAAGTTAAAGTAGTTTCCTGAAAAAAACCAGAGTTGTCTCGTTAGTAAACTTGGTTACTAAAATTAGTAAAATGGAATGCAGTTAATTCACTATATTCAATGTTCTCAAAGGAACCATGTCAACTTTACATTTATGAAATGGCTGCTGAATTGCTATACCTTCTTTGTAAAATGTGTGTGTGTGTATATGTGTATATATGTGTGTGTGTGTGTGTGTGTGTGTATACATATATATGTATATACATACATACATATATATATAGTCTTACAAAAAAATTCTAAGAAGATAATGCAAAAATACCCATCTATAAAATAAAAAGGTGAGGTAATCAAAGAACCAACAGTTTATGCTCATGTTTATATGCCGCTATATAAATAAGAGAATATATAGAGAATATATATACTCTATATATAGAGAATATAAATACTCAGTGCACCAGAGATGAGCTCACATTTAAAACAGGTTATATAGTCACTGTTTAGAGGAGACAACTGGTTGTATCCAAAAGTTTCCTCCCACCAGTGGAACAGACACTGGTAATGGACCAAAATTTCGTTCCCTCCAGAACCCCCTTTGCTTCCCCAATGTGCTCTTAAGAAACTCTGTCAGATCTTTGGCAAAATAAATATTCTCCCATTCCATGGTTTGTGTGTGCATGTGTGTGTGTGTGTGTGTGTGTGTGCACGCACACACAATTGTCAATGCAATATCCCCATGATGGTCTACCCCATTCTATTTTTGGACATTTGGAGCCAAAAGCAAAACCATAAAGTGTTCCAGCTTGTACTTCTAGCTTCAAGAAGGACCATGGGGTGTTAGAATGGATGAACTATCATAGCAGGAAGGGATGATATGGCATTGGGTGGTTGCCAACAGTGGTGAAGCTTGGCATGTGTGGAGGGGGACGAGGGGGGCTACAGTGTGGGGGGATGGCCACAGCGTGTGGTGGTGCATGGGGGTGTGGTCGCGGCACGGGAGGGCGTGGCTACAAGCCAGGATGCCCCAAAAACATTGCCGCTGGGGGCAAACCACCCCATTGCACCCCGTCCCTACACGATTGGTTGCCACTTGAGGCCAGTGTGTGTGTGTGTGTGTGTGTGTGCGCGCGTGCGTGTGTGTAAAGAAAACTTCTTTTCCCTTTTATATTGAGGAAACTTGGGGAAAGGTTTGGAAGCAACTTTTTGAGGCCACCTTCTTCTCACCCATAGTTTAGGAAAACAAGCCAGTATTAGAACCCACAGTTTGAGTTCTCAACTAAATGTCCACCAACATTTTCAGTCAAGAACTTTATTTTACATTAGCAGCCTTGTTGGAATGCCAAATGCCAGTGGGAAACTGAGAGTGAGAACCAAAAGGGGATGCAAAGTAAGCTTGGATAAAATAGAATAATCCCATTCTATCGGTCAAAACAGCAAACTTTTCTTTCACTTTTCAGTCACATTTTTGCACATGCCCAGATTTTTTTTTTAAATGCTGACTTTTTTCAGCTCTTCCCCTTCTTTTCTGTCAATCTCTTCTCTTTCCTGCCCTCCTCCTCCTCCTCCTGGAAACACAGTCAGTCCCCTCACTTTGCTGTTCATTTAAAAGCCAAATAGCTTGGTAATTACAGCCATGCTGACTGGGAACTTCTAGGAGCTGTCGCTTACGAGGTTAATGTTTCCAAGTTTTGAACTAAACCCATTTGGCTAGCTAGAGTGGTAGCGTGTTAGGAACATGGAATATGAAGAGAACAGCTTGTCTTTGAATGGCATATAGTTGATGCCGATATAAATATAGTTTGCCTCATTTAAAAAATTATGAGCACACCTGGACGAACCAAATGAAAAGGTAAAGAAATGTACAAATAGACTCCGAAGGAAAATAGTAAAACTCTGCCTCCCACAACTTTTACTCCCACTGATACTTGAAAAAAATCGTAGTATATTATTTGCTTTCTTTTTAAAATAATTTTTCTTGTATATGGAGTGCCACAAAAATGAACCTCATTCATACTAAAGTAAAATGAAAAAGAAGTTTTTCCCTGGTTTTAAAAAGGGACCTGTTTTTCTCAAAACCCCTCCACCCATACTTGAATGACTAACAGACCTTTCTCACATGGGTATTCTTTGAATACAAATAATCATAGAACAGAATAAGAATATATGAATATATGTTCTAGGCAAGAGTACAGTTTAAAATAAATGAATAATAATATTGTTAATGATCATAGCAAAAGTAATGTTTAGTATTTCTATCTCTCTCCTCTTTTTAATCACATAGTCAAGGTACTTCATGTACGTTGTCTCCATAATCCTTACAACATCCCAGAATTGTTGTTTAGTATGCTGGAGGGTACAAGTGGGCAATACATGGCACAGGCGTACCTAGGCTCAGCAGCACCTGGGGCAAGTGCCGAAGTTGCGCCCCCTAGATGCTGCTGCTGCCACCAACGCTGCTGCCCCCCCCAAAAAAAAAACAGGCCAGGAAGGACAGGGAGGTGATGGTGAGCAGGCACAGAAGAACAGGTGGGGGGTGGCAGGTGGGCACAGAAAGGCACGGAGAGGTGGCAGGGGGGCAAGAAAGTGCTCAGGGAGGTGGTGGGCAGGCACGAAAGGGTGCAGAAATACATGGAAGAATGTCAGGAGGGGGTGGAAGTGTGCGAGGGGGTGGCGGGGAAGCATGAAAGGGTGCGGGAGTGGCGGGTGAGTACAAAAGGGTGAGGAAATGCACAGGGAGGTGGCAGGCAGGCAAGAAAGTAGGCGGGGAGGTGGCGAGCGCAGAAAGGTGCGGAAATGCGAGGGGAGGTGGTGGGCAGGCAAGAAATTGCACAAGGGGTGGCGGGCAGGTGCGGAAGTGCATAGGGAGATGGTAGAAAGATGTGGAAATGCACGGAGGGATGGCGGGTGGGATCGGAAGGGTGCAGAGGTGGCCAGTGGGCGTGGAGGGACGGCAACTTTTGCGCCCTCCCACGAATGATGCCTGGGGCACACACCCCAGTTCTCCCACCCTAGATCCACCTCTAATACATGGGGCAGTGCCATATGTGATCCCCAAGTCATTATTGCACTCCCCAGACTCACTGCTATTACTTCTAAACATGGAATTTCCTTTCTTCTAAACATGGAAAAAAATGCTCCTAGAAGTTTCCACAATGCCCAACATCCAGTTACTCTATTAATTTTTTTTTAAAGGAACTAATAACCACATTTGATATGAGAAATGACAGAGACATTTCTCATATCAAGTCCTCGTAAGCAAAACTGAGCCCCAGGCCCACCAGACACCTTCCCACATTGTAAATCAACAAGGCTGTTCTCTCTAGCTCTGCTCCTTACATCCCCCTGTGTGCTGGACCCTGCCTTTCAGTCCCTAACTTTACCATATTGAATGGCAAGACCTTGAAGAGATTTTTATATTCATGTTGAAAGAGAGAAAGCAGAACATTTTGAGTGATCAGGGATCTGATAAAGCATAGTTCTTGATCTCATTAAGTGTTCTACTCCTGTTCAAGCAAACATGACTGGAAATATCCCTTCAGACTTTGCTGTTTCACATAGCAAGATCTAAAACTGAGAAACAGGGTCTTGCCTATAGGGAAATTTAGAGGGTAGAGGCAACATGGAAGACTCTAGGAATTTTTAGCATTTTAGATCAAATGCCTGAGCAGAACGATTGTCTGTGTTGCAGATAAGAGTGTTACCCTAAAAGGTGAGAGACCTCGAGGTCCACTAGCACTGCCAATGTCTGCATAGGATTTGGGGAAAATATTAGCTCAAAGAAGACCTACAAGAGGAGGGTAATGGCAGGATCTTTTCAGCTGTGTATACCAGTACTAACTGTAGAGAGGACTCTAGTTAAAAGGGGTATTTTATTAGGAATTAATAGACATGTACAACAAAATCAAACTGTCTCATGAATCATACAAGGCTATTAAAGGAAAAGGTGAGAAAGATTGGATAGAGAGAGATTTGGGGTGGAAGGAGTGATATTTACCAGTTCTGAAGCAGAAGATCAAAGAGGAGTGGCTCAAACAAGACTTTGAGGGCAGTGTGGAGGAATGGGTGTCAGGAGTGCACTGTGACACTGAACATGTTAGCAAGTTACCTGGTTGGGAGCTGCAGGTTTTGTATTCCATTTCCTACCCTGAAGGAATATTTGTTAATCGCTTTCTGGCAGAGCAAACAAAGGGATCTGGAATGGGCTGATTGTTTTAACTTTAGATGACAAAACATTGGTAGGAGTTGTGACAGTCTCTTAATGTCTTGGTTGGGCAAAGTGAATACAGAAGGATATAGAATACAGATAGAATATGCGCACAGCAGGGATGCTTGACTGATTCACCTGGCCAGTTTAATCTTCTATTGTATATGGAGGTCGGGTCATTGAGAGGATTATCCCAAAACCATAAATGTCAGGAGTTTCCATCTGATCCTCTTGAACTTATGACTTGGCCATGCCGAGGTCATCCTGACCTAGCACACACAGCCAGTGTCCTGCTACCACATGTTTCCAAGTGTCCTGCTACCGCATGTTTACAAGCCATAAGTTTCCAGTTTTGTAGGAGAAAATATATTTCTCACCAATTTTGCTGTCCAACAGGATGGGGGGTGTAAGGTGTGATAACAAGAGCCTGTTAGATAATGGTGTTCTTGAACTCTTCCAGTTGTCTCCCTAATGTCTTATCAAAAGACATTTTATACTCAGGCCAAGATAAGCAAAAAGTGCATGCATGTTGCATCTGGTATGGAGGCTATGTGCCAACATAGCTTATAGATTGCCATTGGCAGCCAATCCTATGATGCAAATAAGGGATGGGAATCATGTGACTCTCCAGCTGTTGAAGTGCAAGCCCCAGCAGCTATAGCCAACATAGCCAGTGTTGAGGAGTGGTGGGAGTTGCTATCCAAAAAGCACTTAGAGGGCCAACTGATTCCTACATCTGACTTAAATCCAATTGCTAACCCCAGCTAGAGCAGACTCACATCACAAATCACTTGATGAATGGTAAAGCTTGTGTGCATCTTGCTGGTTCAAGAGGTTTATTATAGTTGGTACTAGCAATAGTATTCTTGCCAATGTGGTAATGCCAGATTTGCCCATATTTGATATAGGCATTAATTCTGGCATCACTTAGTCTCCTTGGATGGATGTATTCCTCTGTGTGCGATAAAATGCAGATGCAATAATTCAAAATCTTGAACAGGAAAAAAGCTTTTTTAGACATTAAAGATATCATCACTTGTTGCAAGTCAGTAATTAGGGTAATTATTCCCAATTACCTGATGCAAACTCTGCAGATGGGAATTTCAGGCCCAAGTAACTATTTGCACAAGCCGTAAAGCCACTTCAATGATTTTCAGTACATGTATACGTGTTTTTTCCCCCTATACTGTTCTGAATGAATAATGGAGAAAGGAAAAGAGATATTTCCTTATGAAGTATGGTAGTCTTCTGATGTACAGTTTAGTTAACAGAAAACTGGCACATTGGAGAGGCTGGATTTTTAGGTTACATTTCACATGCCTATATGATTCAGATTGCATTGTGGACAAAATACAGAACTAATATGATTTATTTGTTACAATGGAAATGTGGTACAGAGACATACTCAGTTTATTGCCAAGACTTCTTTTGTCACGTCCCCAGAATGAAGACTTTTACATAATCATTAAAAATTGTCCCTATGGTCCTTATGACAGCTCTGGGCTACTCCGTTTTCAGTTTCAATCAGGCAGTGAAGGATGATTTTGGCCAGTTATATATCAGACTGTAAGAATATTAACTGTTGACTCCAGCTTGGAGTGTGTGTGTGTGTGCGCGCGCACGCGTGTGTGTATGCATGCATTCTTGCATGCAAGCACATGTGTGTTTTAAGTCAGGCCCTTTCCACACATTATCAGATCCTGGTAGTGTTCTGCGGGGACCTCAGAAGAGCCTCTCCCGGAAGGGGAATGCAACAGGAGTGGTCCCCTTCACACCGGCTGCCTGCGGAAATAGAGGAAGTGTGATGGCACCGGCTCTTCCTTCTGCAGTGCAGCCAGGCACTGCCCCAGGCTACTCTGCAGCAGGAAGTGCAGCCATTCCGCTTCCTGACCCTCCACATATCAGGTGAGTTCAGGAGGGCAGCAGGATGGCTGTGCAATCGCCAGTCATTGATGAGTAAAACCCATCAATGATTTGCGGCACAGTTGTGCCACCTGGAAGTGGGAGAACGACAGACCTGGATGACGTCATACATAGGTGTCGACTGGGTCCCGACCTTCTCCTGTCCCCAATGCAGGATGACAGTGCCCTGTGGAAAGGGCCTGAAATTCTTTTTCTCTTCTTTTGCCTTGTCTAAACAGAGGTGGATTATAGCAGAAAAAAATAGATATTATTCCTTCTGTTTATCTGCGTTGAAATTGTACTATTAAGATAATTTGATGTCAACTGTTCTGTAATTTTAGATTGTTCTCTAAAGATTAGATTAGATTAGATTAGATTCTTTAGATTGTTTTCATTTTCCTCTTCAGTCACCTTACTTCTAGTTGCTAATTTTCTATCAGTTTTGTAGGCTTTTGTATGCTCTTTCACGTGTGTCAGTAATATGTTCCCAATGACTGCTTCTTGGCTCAGTGGAAGTGTCATACAGGAAGCCAAGTAGCAGCTACAATATATCAAAGAGTCATTTAAACCTCTGCTTATATTACCTTAAAATAGAAAGTACAGCTGTTACCTGGTGCCAGAAGGAAGAAAAAATGTGCACTTACATTGGGACCCTGTCCAGTTCCTTTAAAATCAGATGCTGCTGTAATGCGGAGTTCTGTGATATGTGGATTGCATCTAGAAGAGGGTGATGACGTCCATGGCACTGGAAGTCACTTTTCAAGTTGCTCAAGTGCCCAGGAGGTGTGACCTAAGAGGGAGGGTGGATCATAACATACTTTTTAAATGAACAAAGCACACAAAAGTATGTTTCCATTTCTTTTATTTTTTAGCTTGAACTTTCATTCTTCAGGGAAAAAAAATTCCCCATTATCAATAATTATCAATTATTGATAAATAAAATCCCACTTCTCATATTTGATTAATAATTTCCTTATTAACAAATCAAATCTCTCTGCTTGCTATCAGCAAATAAAATAAAATCGCTCATACTTCATACTTAAAATTATCTCTCTATATAAATGAAACTTCAATTAATTTGAGGTTAATTGACATGATATGTACAAAAAAGGCAGTTTAAAGTTTTCTTTTCCCATTGATGTACTTAGGCCATTTCTGCTCTACACTGTTATAGTGCTATTATTGCTCTTTCAACATCCTGTGGACTCCTGGAGTTTGCAGTTTCGGGAAGGGCATTTAGCATTATCAGCCAGAGAGCTCTTTGGCCTCAGTAAACTACAAACCTCAGAATTCCACAGGATGTTGAAAGCAGAATAAGAACACTATAACAGTCTAGTGTGGAAATGGCCTTAGTCACCAGAGAACTTAGTCCTTTTTCCTGTTTATAGTGCATTTAGTGGTTTGCTGCTGAATTTTGATAGGCAAATTGTGGTGCCCTTTAAAAATAATCTGGAGAGAACTGGGGAGGTGCCAAAAGTGGTTTCAGAGTGTATACAGACCTCAGGCCTTGCCTTACCCACCTCTAGATTTATTTTCTGAGGCTGTACATAATGAAATGCTTCTTAAAGCTACTTCCCAATCCTTTATCAATCCCTGATCCCATATCAAAGTTTGACAATTTAGTACACATCCATCAAGATAACTAATTTAAATGCTGCATGCAACAGGCAATACTCAATATTTAAGGTATTAAATAGAATAAATAGTATGTTTTGGTGAAAGGTTTGTTGAAAAATAAGTGTCAGGGAGAGGATTGGAACCTCACCTCCTCTGTTTGGCACATGTGCGCTTTCTTCTGGACAATGGATAGGAGGAAGAAAGAGCAAGTCTAAATGTATGCTATGCTGTGTGGGTGAAAATAACACTTGAGTTGGAAAAAGAAGCAGTTCCAGAACACACAAGGTGGGATGAAGTGGTATGGCCATTTTGAAGAAAGACATCTGAAATTGTCTATGTTTTAGAGAGAAATATTTGTAGATGAGATGAAACACAATGAAAGGGCTGACTCAAGTAGCTATTCATACCATGAATCATGCTCATTGTTCTGCTATGAATTAGCTTTTCTACAATCCAGTACAACAGTTTTATTTGCTTAAAGTGTCTTCAAGGCACCAAACAATTAAAAAACAACTTAATGTACTATTAAAACAGCAAACGTGAATATTGTGATATACATTAGACTCCTTTTCTTTAAAAAAAAAAGTGGCTATAAAATTAGTTCTGTGATCTGTATGATGTTTGTTGAATTTATTGATTCATAACTATCCAACTTGATGGTTAATTTTCTTTGTTATTACATGGTAAATAGCCTTCTGCATTCACAGTCCATGAGTGTATATCTTAACGGCCTGACTAAACTGTACCTTTTAGGCCTTGCTGCATGCATGCTCATTAATCATAATAAGTCTTTCTTGAAAGGATGCACTACCAATATCAAATTCATTGCTATTTTGTGTTTATTATAATTTATTCTCCTAGGTGCCTCAAGATGAATGGGGAGGGTATCCTGCTGGTGGTAAAGATGAGGAGATTCCCTGTAGAAGGATGAGAAGTGGAAGTTACATTAAAGCCATGGGAGATGAGGAAAGCGGGGAGTCTGACACTAGTCCCAAAACATCACCAAAGGTAGCAGTCCATCCAGAGTCGTTGTTAAAATCTATTGGACAAAGAGCTCTTGGAGACCACCAAAAGTAAGCTTCACAGTTCCCCCCATCATACTTTGTTTGTATGCTCCTCTGATTCCTTCTACAAGGTTTTTTTTTTCATATTCTATCATGATTGATACTATACTAAAGAAAATGTTGGTTTGACTAATCTTTTTAGTTGGTTTGACTAATCTTTAAGCCGTTTCTCAATGGCTTCTGTTGACAATGAGGCCATTTCCGCACTAGACTGTTATAGCGCTATTATTATATGATTATAGCGCTATAACACACTAGATTGTTATAGCGCTAGACTGTTATAGTGCTAGACTGTTGTAGCGCTATGAGGCAATCTGAAACTGCAATCCCCAGGATTCCATAGGATGTTGAAGGTGGAATCATAGAGCTATAACAGTCTAGTGTGGAAATGGCCTGAGATAATGAACTATTTCCTGTTGTTGTGTGCCTTCAAGTCATTTCTAACTTAATGGCAACCTTAAGGTTTTGGGGGCCAGATTTGTTCAGAGAAGGGGTTACCATGGCCTTCCTCTGAGGCTGAGAGAGTGTGACTTGCTCACTTGCTGAAGGTGGGTTTCTATGTCCAAATGCAGATTCAAATCAGGGTTCTAGTCCGACACTGCATCACATTGACTTTCACTATTATTTCTTACCTCCTGGCACAAAGGCTGACAGACTTTTGTTTCTACTTACAAACCCAGACCAGGAGTATGTGATGTGTTGTTGATTTGTTTGTTGGTTGCTGGGTTGTTTGTTTGTTTTGTTGTTGTTGCAGGCATTTATTCAAACACAGAGGACAAACTGGACAATCACTTGAGGTGCCTGCAGTGAGAGAATTTATAATTTAGTGACACTCCCTTAGAAAAAAAAGAAGCTGATAATTTGAGAACTGACACTTACCAAGGGGCCTGTACATTGTCGTACAGGTGGGTCTTAGAGACGCTTCCAAATAAAGTCATCTTTTGGCCTGCTTCTCATCCTTCTAGCGTATTTCTGGACTTTAAAACATGGATTCCAGTGGTACTAAATTCCTCAGCTTTGTCTTGGAGAGACAGCTGCTGCCTGCACAGCGGCAGCCTGGCAGCTCGTCAGAGACACCTTTTCAAAGTAAGCCCAAGGAGTCTCCATCAGGCATTGTGCTTCTGTATAATTCTACAGCGTTAAAAAATGCTATCTGTACAGATGGAAGGCCTATTGTTCAAAGACTTCATTCATGTGAGAGGCTGGGGTGAGGGAAAGATAATGATACTTCCTTTCTCCCATTCAGTTTGAGAGGCTAGTTTAAAAAAAGAAATCTACCATTTCTAGTGAAAGGAGTATTAGTGGTCGAAATCAAGATAATAGAAGATGTTTTCATTTTGTTTTGTTTTGTTCTGTTTGTCTGGAAAATATAAATTTTCCCTTCTCCCAATAGCTATTGGCAATTTAAAACACCGTGGAGCTAATTATGCCAAATAAGTTATATGCACACACATACATACTTATTTCATAAGTAGGCCCTGCACATTCATGAGGGATATGTGCACAGTAGCCCTACGAGTGTCAAAAAAAGCAAATAACACTTCCCCAGTGAGCACGTTCCCTCCCTCATTCTTTCCACTACTGCTGCCTGGGAGGAAGGCAGAAGAGTGCAGTGGAAAAAAACCCTGCTTGTTGCCCCTGTGCCCTGCCTTGTTTTTGTGCTCTCGCATGGTCAACAAGCAGGAGAGTGAAGGAGAAGGAAGGTTTTCCTCTGTGCTTTCATACCTGCCGCTCACGCTCCCTTTCTTTTTTCCATGCACCCAGGTGGAGACAGACAGGGGAGTGCAGGGAGTGAAGTTCTTCCTCTCTGCACCCTCCTATGTGCTGTTGCCAGCGTGACCGTGTGGGAAACAGGTGGGACAGTGCAGGAGAGGCAAGATCTTCCTCTTTTTACTCTCCTGCTGGCCACTGCCAGTGTGATCACACACGCGACGGACGGGACAGTGCGGGAGAGGCAAGACCTTCCTCTCTGCACCCTCCCATCCCCGTTGCCAGAGCAATCACGCGGGTGACAAGTGGAGGAAGTGCAGGAGAGTCAAGATCTTCCTCTCTGTACCTTCCTGCCCCCACTGCCAACGTGATTGCGAGGGCGATGGGTGAGACAGTGCAGGAGAGGTAAGATCTTCCTCTCTGCGGTCTCCTGCTGGTTGCTGCCCATGGGCCCACGCAGAGGGCGGGGTGGGGGGAGAAAGCAGGGAAGGGACGATCTCCCTGCCTGCACACTGCTGCCACCGCTGCCCGTGTGTCCCTGCCGGCAGGGGTGCGGGGAGCGTGTAAGGGAATGAAGATCTTTCCCCCTCCCTGCCACCGGGCAAAAGGCGGGGGAATGAGAGGGGGAGAAGGGGGGGAGGCCAGTGGGGACCATGAATAGTCAAATTTGCAAAAATGAAACCCGCCTACTGTACAACAAAATTAAGAAATAGTAACAACCAAATCACTGTCTACAGATAATACCTTAAGGGTGGCATTTCCCCACTGTAGGAATTTTTTGTCCTAGAGTGATTTTTCGAAAGGGTTTTTGAGGTTGAGGCAATCTGGAAAAACAAGAATGAGCATTCACATATTACACTGAAGCCCTCAGTCATGTATAGAAACTATCCATACAAGGTTTGGTCACTATCAAATCATCCTAATTCAATTTTCCTCCAAGCAATCTGAGTTGTTTTTTCCCCAGTCAGTCCATTTTTAGCCCATTTTTCTCTGCAAGACCAGAGCCTAGACGAACCATTTGTGTAAAGAACCCACTGTCAGATATTCAACACTTAAAATGTTGTGCACCTCTAAATCAGGCTAGGGGTAAGGGAGCTGCACTGGCACATCAGGAGTGCTTTGATGCCTGTACACACAGCCTGCCACACCCCCTAGTTTGTTGGCTGGTGAGGCGCTAAAGCTCTCTGGCTAAGAACTCTAGATGTCCCTCCCTAAACTGTCAATCCCAGGATTCCATAAGATGAAACCATGGCAGTTGAAGTGGGATCAAAGTGCTTTAATTATGCAGACCAAAGGAGACCTTAGTGAGCTGTAATCATCAAGGAGGTGAACCAACGATAGATAAGTGCTGTTAGTCTGTTTTCTGATGAGCGTAACATGAGAATGTAGCAGACAGTTTTTGAGGGGATCGGTTATCATAGACTGCACCTGCTTTTCTGTTTTTTTCATCTTGTTTTGTTTGTTTTTTAAGCCAAGATTGGGGAAAATATGATATGGGTCTTCAATTGGTTGATGTCTCTGAAAGAGATTATTGGTAAATTGGTTGTGTGTGGGGAAAAAAGTCACCTTGCATCATTTAAAAACAGGCCCTTCTTTAATTTGTAAATTCAGAAGCATTTAGGGAATTCAGAATATAGTCACTGTACACAGAATGAGTACAGCAACAGCTTTTAAATAGAATTACTTGATAAACCAACAAATGTAATTGCTCTAATGAGAGCCTGTTTGCTAGAATGATATATAACACCCAATATAGATTATGTTGATTGCTTAATGTATCATTCAAGGGAAAAAAAGGTAATTCTATGTAAATTAATTTTCAGAATTAGCAGCTCTACATTTTATCCTAATAGAATCTTTCTCAAGCAGCTGTTCATGTAAGGATAACATTAAAACATATAGAATGCTGAATTTCTTTGAAGAAGAAAAATAAAGAGAAAAAAAATATTTACCCCAATTTAGCAATAAGGTTAAAGAAAGTGTAAAGAGCAAGAATTCCTGTTCCTAGCACGATCTCATTTTATTAAATTAATTACCAATCATTCAGTAAATAGCTTTCTTTTATAGCAAAGGGACATGTACAGTTGCTTAACTAGGTACAAAATAGTTTAATTTGGTACAAAACCAGTTCTCATCAAGTCACACCTAATAATGAGTGTTACATGATTAGCCAAAATTTAGATTGCAGAACAGTTGTTGTGACTTAAAGCCAATAAAAAAGACTTTCTTTACTGAGTGCCTCTGTTGCACTTGATTTCCCCTTGTGGTACAATCTAAGGTGAATAATGTGTTTTAATATATTACTGTACAAAAATATTTAAAAACTGTCCTCTGTGATAGAATATAATCAAGGGACTTCAAATTCTGCTTTTGGCAGTTATGTTTCCTTACAAAAGGAAAAATCTGTTTTCTCTGCTAGGGAAGTTGAGAATTTTTTTTTAAATCTCAAAGGGTACCATAAGATAGGGGGTGGGCAAGGGAGTCTTTGACAGACTCAAGAATTCCCAGTTATTTTTATTTTCATCGTAACTGCTTGTTCACCAGTTGTATCTAGTCTCTTTCTTGAAATATCCTGGGACATTTCCACTTGATGTCATTGTCCCAGGATGGGAATGCATTGCTGCCAGTCCATGAGTCATGCTTTGCATGATGTTGTCATGGTCCCACTGTCCATGCATCCCTAGCCATCACAATTGTGGGATAGTCCATTACTGGAAACAATCTGGTGATAGCCCCCAACTGCACGACACTCCCATCGCTGGCAGCCATGCAGAAGGGGAGGAAGTGAGATCTAGGCACTTCCTTCCCCAGTGCAGCATGGGAAATGGCTGGCTGCACTGTGGAAGAAAGGCACATGTTGCTCGCATTATCCTTCTGCAGGCGGCTGGCCAAGTGGAGAAGTAAGCATTTGGACTGTGCTCCCATTGCGGCAGTGGCACTGCTGGGATTGTGATGGCACGATGATGGAAAACAGTAAGGTGTGGAGAGGGCCCTAGTGTTCTCTCTCTTCCTGCTTCCATGTATTCTTCTCCTTCTTTTACCCACTAGTAATGTATTACATCCAATCCAATGCAACATTTCAGGAATTGGTTTTTCACCAATTTCTATTGAACCTTTTAAAATCAATATTCAGGAATCATAGTCAAAGTGCTAAAGTGTGTTAGCCTTATTGCACTAGTTAAACATTAGGATAATTTTGTTTTAGTGCTAACATTCTTTCTTGATTGACATTTTGCATCTGTGTCCTGGAAACAATAGCTGTGCTTACTAACAGCAGCCATCTTTACTCCTTTTGGGATAGTACAACTACACAGGCAAGATACATAAAGAGGATGAGGGTGATGCAGATGGTGAAATATTCATGAGGGCATTCCAGAGAGCAAGGATGCTCCTGGTGAAACTAGGCTAAAGACCATGGGTTCTCCATCCCAATACCTGAAATTTGCAAAAGCATCCTGCTTGCAGAGATGCTGCCAAAAATGGTATCTCAATGTTGATTCCTTATTTGCAGGTGAAACACATAATATGCTATACTATGTGGATCTCTGCAATCAAAGGGAGAGTCTCAGCTCCCTACAGATGCACTTGTGGAGACTTTGCACTTGATGGTCCAGATGGGAAGACATTCTATATGTTATGCCATAACTTCTGGAAATCACCATGGAGATGCCATTTGCAGGGAAAATTTATATGGTGAACTTCTTCCTCTTAAGTATAACTTAAAGAAGATGATCAGGCTGGGGTTAACAACTCTTTACTACTTGCCCATTCTAAATCTGTTATTCTAGCTGCTGCCTGATCCACTAGAGAACAAATATGGGTATATATTTGAAATAAGGAAAGTATGGTTCACAGGCTGTGGGACACCTGTGGTGTCCAAGCCCTCTCAACCTCCCCTCAAGCCCCTGAAACCTTCCCACTAAAATTAGAAAACTCAGAAAACACTCCAAAAAATCTCAGTTGATGCAGATTTCTCTCAAACAGTACCCTCATCCTCAAACCCCAAACTTAGGTGATAAACCTTGAAATTGCAAACAGATGTCACTTCTGACACTGAAAATCAGAAAATCAGATGATTCCTTAATGATTTCAGGACAGCATAGCTTGCCATTTGCTGCAGTTCCCCATCTCTGGTTTAAAACAATTTTATTTGTTGTCTAAAGAAGGATTTCCACTGACTGTGGACTATAGCATCAGAAATAATTTTAAAATTTGCTAATCCGAATAAAAGAAATAAAACTGTTTCCAAGTGATCATAGTTCAGTGTTCTGTTCACTGGAATTGACTGGCATGCATTTTGCTCCTGGGAATGGTTAAGTATTTGGAGATAGTAAACACAGATTCTGAAACTCCTGGCTGGAGGAACTACAGGAGTCTGAACTGATCAAAGATATTTGAATCACAGAGCTTGGAAGATTACTTGAAAAAAGGAATGCATTCACTTTTCTTGCAACAACACCTTAGTCACTGTGGTTACTGTTACTGGGTTTGGTGGTATAATGTACTGTAATACACATTAATGTGTTTATGTTGATGTTTGGATTTTTTTTAACTAGCAGCCTGTTGGTTAGCCCATCTAGAGTAGACTCATGCAATCATTTGTTTAGTAGTGAGTCAACACAGAGGTAAATCCAGTTGATGAAATGGATCTATTCTGGTCAAGACCAGAAGAGAATGTAAGCCTTTAAGTTCTCAGACTGTAGCCCATGGAGCTCAAGAGGGACTGCTGCCAACCACCCCCTTCCTCCAAAGCTGATCTCTGATCTCTCCTTCTTTCCACCCCTTCTTTACACCAAAATTCAAGACATAATTGTGTTTGTGCAAGGCATCTCTGAAACAGAAATGGTGTAACTTACTGGGGTGCTCTACAGAGCTATAGAACTTTAGTATTCTAGTATTCTAGCACTGCGACACTTTAGCACCAGGGCACTCTAGTGTTCTACCTCAAGGACACTCTAGAGCCATAGCTGCATAGAGTCCACCACTTCCTGGATGCTTGACAGAGCACCATTAGCCTTTAAATCAACTGCACATATCCTGCATGGCTTTGATTCTTGATGTTAAAAAAAAAAAAACTAGATCAGAAATCTGTTGCAGGGTGACCAGACCTCACAACAAGTAACGCCAGCTTCCCTGTCCCCCATTCTTGTTGTGGAGGGAAAAGAACATCCAAAGCCTCATTTCCTTGATGGAGAAGGAATTTCCTGGCTGCTATTGCTGGAAGTAACTAATTACAGCTCATGTATTACAGCAGCAGAGGGCAACTGCCATGAGTTCATGTTATTTTTTCAAAGACTGTCTTGAGAAATTGCCTTTTGGGGGCTGATGGGGACCCTGGGAGCCTTAAAAATGACATGGGATCCACAAGCCATCTTGACCTATACTTTTCCTGTGCCTAGAACAGTATAGACTGTTACTTCCAAGCTCTGTTGAAGCACTCCTAAGACCAAAATTATATGAATGGCCACACAGAGAAATTGAGAATGTTTCAGTTGTCTGAAGAAATGATCGTGCAAGTTCACACTTATATTTAAGTTTCTTGTCAGCAACTTGCTAACCTTTTACTCAGAAGTGTAGCGGACAAACCATGTTAGGTTAATTCTCCAGAGTTTGCACTGGCTTTCTTTATACTCCTTGTTATAAGTGAAGGCTGAACTTTGAATGTATTTGACCAAGCCACAAATTGGTTCAGTCAGTTTAAGTCAGAAATCTCCTTTTCCTCCAGTACTACAATGAAATTTGCCCTCCCTGCCCATCCTGTGACAGAGGATAGCGAATGTTAAAAGTTGTTTCTCTGTTGATCAGTGAGCCCAAGAGCTGGAATGCAATGAATGACAGGAGAGCAACACCTTGATACATTCCTCCTGCCACCAGGAGGTACATGAGGCACACCCATCACCACCATGCAGCCCTGAGTCCCAACGGGACTCCATCCTACCAATGCCAGGTGGCCCTTGGTACTTACTGTCCAAGACCCATGCAACTGCCTTACAAGTGTTGACTAAATACAGGTGCCCAGTGCCAGACACCATGAACCCTAAAACAATAACATACCTGCATCAAAGAAGGGAGATAGGCAGGATGCTGCCACAGAGACAGTGTCTTGGAGATGGCTGCCTTAAATGCTCTGGATCCACACCTGAGTGAAGCCTGCAGGCTTCACTCCGGCCCCGCTCAGGCAGCCAGTGAATACAGAGTGGCTTTGAATTCATTGGCTGTCACCACTGAGGCCTTTTCCAAGGCTGCACATGGTTGCATGATCCCGGAAAAGGCAATCCCCTGTCTGGGCAAACCAGAAGAGGCAATGATTGCTGCCAGCATCCTGACTCACAGTGGCGCTGTGTGGTAAGTCATGCAGCATGTTTCTTGGGAATTACATAATCTGGACTTGACATCTCCTGTAGGGGATAAAAGACCATTAAATATGAGTATAACCTAGTAACCAAAGAAAAACAAGTGCGTATTTGGGCTTCACATCATTATTAATGAATTATATTAACAGGCTATGTTAACTTTCTTAATTTTTCATAACTTTTTTTACTTCTGAGTGAGAGAACAGAGATGCAGAAGCCAAATTACAAGTAATGGGAAGAGGCCAACTCTATACTTTAATAGTTGTATAAACAAGAATTTCATGTCTGAATTACACAAAATAACAATTATGTAAATCCATATCTTTTAAAATTCAGTTCATAAATTATTTATAGCACTAAAAGATGACTGCAGGAAATTTTTACATCCTCCAACTTTGTTGATTTGAAAGTCATGACAATGGGAGAATTAAACTAGAAATAATTTAAACATCTTAATTCAGAATCTATTATTTTAGTTTTGATCAACTATCCATTTGACCAAGCAGTCACTTTGATAATGATATGACTGGCGGGAGCAATATGACATTAAGCGAAATCTGTAAGTAATATAGACTCTTTTTCCCTAGAAAAGAAATCTCTTGAGAGTTAAATCTGTAAATGGAAATAGATGAGTGTACATTCTGTCAGTGTTGCCTACTGGTTGCTGTGGTATCCTAATAACATGTGTGTTTGAGTACTTCAGTAGCCATCACCTTTAACTAGTTAACTTTCACAATTGAGTTTTGTTAGGAAATTATGTTTTGCCCAAAAAAAGGAAGTGATCATGGGAAAGTCCTGAATTCTGCCTTGATCAGAACCTAGGATAAAATCCCAAGTGCTTTTTTGGAGCCCAAACCAGATTCTAGATCCCAGATCCTGGACTAGAAGTCCATTTCCAGTCAGAAGTTGAAATGCTGATTATGACCTTTAAAGCCTTACACAGCTTGGATTCCATCTATCTGAAAGACTATATCTTCTCCTATGAGCCTGCCTGAGTTTTGAGGTCTTCAGGGGAAGGCTTTCTCTTGGTCCCACCATTATCACAGGCATGTTGATGAGGACATGGGAGACACTCTCCTGATGGCTATTCCCAGACTGAGGAATACCCTCCCATGAGGGACTCAGTTGGTCCCTCTCTTCTTTCCTTCTCCTGGCAAAGACCTTCCTATTCAGTCAAGCCTTTTGCTTATAATTTACCTAGCTGAAAGGGCTTTTGATGGGAATATGCAATCTTTTAATCATGTTTTATGTTGTTTTAACTTTAGTGTATTAAGCATAATTGTTTATTTTTTTTAGTTTGGTACAAATAGGGGTTTCTTTAGCTGTGCCTTTTTTTTTTATTTGAGCGTAAACCACCTTGGATCCTACATAAGGAGAAAGACAGGATGGACAGATAGACAGACAGACAGACAGATAGACATGGATTCCCCAATGCAATCCAGCATTTTGATGTACCCTTGTTATTTTTGTTTCAGCTATGTTTTAAAATGGTACTCTGATTTATGTTTTTATGTTTAAGCTGCCTTTAGTATGATTTTAATCATGGAAAGAAAGGGCAAAAGATAAATGACGGTATAAACCTCCTCTGAATAAATCTTTCCATAAAAACCAGTGATAGGGTCGCCATAAGTCAGAGGCGAGATGAAGGCACATAACAAGAAGAAGAAAAAATACTTCATCTTCCAGTATTGACAGAAACTTTCTAGAGAGAGGGTTAGTGATTCTAGCCAATACCACTATACAAAAAGATTCCTGCTAAACAAAAGGTAGCGATTCTAGCTGTTCCTACTATACAAAAAGAGTGAAATAGCACTTTTTCTTCAACTGAAGTTCTCCTTCTAGAGTATTCACGCTTACCTGGGAGTGCATCCTATTGAAGTTAGTAGGACTTACACTGCATCTGACTAGGAGCATATAACTATATCACCGCACTATAACTATATAAGGAAGTTAGCAAATTGCCTGATGGAAAGTCCTGTACAATTCAAGATTCTGCTGCACTAGCAAAGAAAGTGATGTACTGAGGATATCATCCAAATTGACTGTAATAATGCTAAGCCTGTTCAGGGATAATGTGAAACAATAGAATTTGATTTCAAGAATTGATAGTGATATTCAGTACTCGCAAGCTTTGACAAAATTAAAGAATGAGGCCAGCACAGCAAAAATATGTTCTCTTCTCATATGGTACATTAGCAGAATAACTTTGTCCTGGTTGTGGAAGCCATGTCAAAATTCCTATAATACAAGGATGCAGGGAGGAGAATCTGATAATTGGAAAAATTTGGGTGAGAAAGAGCAAAATGGCTTCTTTAGGTTTCTCCACCCCCTGAGGACCCTTGCTTCCAACCTGAAAGCAAGCTACTTGGCGCATATGGAGATGGTGGAGAGAGAGAGAGGACAGGGAGAAAAGACAAGTGTATCCAGGAGAATTGATGAGAAGGAAAAAAAAGGGAAAAGAAGAAAGAGGAAGGGCTATAAGGGAAGGAGGAAGAGGACAAGTGTAACTAGCAGAGGTGTGGTGGGGATAAAGAGAGAAGGAAGGGCAAGAGATGACTGGCCGGGACTTGCAGTGTGGAGAGGGGCAGAAGAGGATGAAAAAAGAGAGAAATCAAAAATTGCTAGGGAAGGAATCAGTTGCGTGACCTGAGCTGAAGAAGGAAGACATTCATACCAGGCTTTTTTTGCTAGCAATAGTGA